>CM077306.1:79510000-81910000 GCA_039655065.1 Glossophaga mutica
ATTCACTCAGTCATTTTGAACATGATGGCCACACAGCACACATGCTTACTTAACGATGTCTACAGCTCCCACTGATTAGTACAGTGAAGTCATCATTGTTCATATATGTGTATTCCAGTCCACTCTCCTTGGCTGGCAGGTGACATGGATGTTGCGCAAACCATTCTTATTATATTCAGAATAGCTGGACTTTTTCCAGACAGATCTATATACTCTATTCTGAGAATGGCACCACATACTTTCAGAGTGTTGCTTCTGAGCTGATGCTTCACCTGCACCTATAGAGGGTTGTTCCAGCATTATATGAGACCATCTACTTTTGGATAGTATGCTGTGTGATTTAGCCAGTGGATCTCCACCCTCATATACCGTTTGCTATAAGTTGGGTCCCCTCGGCAAATTCTACACCATATGGGATTCATGCTTGCGGAACAGGCATTGCATAAGCTTTTGGGGTAACGGTACTGGCTGAGGGGATGCAACAAGAAAGACAAACCCATACCTGGGTCTATACCTTTATAAGAAAGGTTGGAAGGTACCCAATGTAGTAGAATTACCACCACATGGTCAGTAGATCATGTCTTTGAGAAATAATGTTGTGTTAAGGGCTCACTGTTATTTTCATTGCTGATAGATTGGATGTTCAGAGGCAAAAGTAGCTATCTTGACCTTGCTAAATGGGATTCCTCATCATTGAGAGGCCTCCTTATTCATATACCCAGTCCAGGGTGACTGATGATGATGAAGGCTGGCTAAAGTCAACTGAGCAAGGCATTTTGGTTGTCAGTGCCTCTTTTGTGGTTAATGCTTTCTTGTAAGCATTACAATAGTGCTCACTCCCATATATCTATCCACATGTCCTTACTCTGGACCTCTTTATCTTCAATTTTTCAATTATTATACTTTCATTCCCATGACCAGATATCCTTGCCACTGACTACTGCCTCAGAATCTATATATGTGAGTATCAAGCTACTTTTAATTTAAGTGACATGAGTGATAAGGCACACTGCTCACAACTCTGCCCATGGAGAAAATTTTATTTTCCCTCTCCACTCAATTCAGGGGCCACTCAAGAGTGTAAATATAATTCATTTCTAGATTACACCCATATGTTGAACTGAATGATCCCTAGAACACACTTGGGATTTTTTTCCTCCTTCATCTGCTTGATTAATACCTCCATATGACCATAGATATGAGAACCAGGTTCAAAGTGGGCACGTCCAGATGCATGGTTACTTGGAACCAGAGAGTCAAGCATCTGTTTCTGTTAGGAGCTAGAAACATGGCAGGAACAGCTTTACAGAGGACATGCGATTCTCTAGTGCAGATGGCATAGCCTTACTGCAGAATCCTAGGAGCCTATTTTGAGATTCTCCTGCTGAGGCTTTCCATCAGCTTCATATTCATCTTTTCCTACCACTGACACCTCCAACACCACAGGTTCTGCTGGATCTTAAGAGCAAATGACAGGGCTGCTTGTATCATGGCCCAGACTACTGCAGAGCACTTTACCGCTCTGCATTGCTCCCAAAGCTAGCAGTTTTCCATGTCACCAGAAGAATTGTCTGGAGCCATAATCCTAGGCTTGGAATAAATGAGTTACCTCCAAAATCCATTTTTCAGAACAAGGGAGGTGCCAGCCTTTACTAGGGAGAAGTGGGCAACCTCTGCACACTCTGACAGTCCAAGAATGTGTTTCAGGAACCAATACTCTCAGGAACATCCATTCAGATATCTTAATTTTTTTATTTCAGAATCCCAGGTCTTAGCAATCAGGTCTCTGATTTTAGAATGGCGTACTTGCCTTTGCTGAGCATTTACACATTTCTGGAGCTCTGTAACCTACGTATTAGATCTTCTGTTTGCTGCTCAACTGAGTCTGCTCCTCCACTGCTCACCCAAATCAGACTCACACATTTAGTCTAATTGCTTGTTAACAGCTCTCAGGTTTTTCTTCTTTGGCTGTAGTGTGTCATTACAATGTAGCAGTTACCAGTCAGCTCTGTTGTCTTTGTAGTCATTTTCCCCCTATTTTTCAAATGCATGCGTCATTACTCCTGCAAGGACTTTCTTTCTTCAAATGATGTTTCCTCAGGTCACTTTTAATATTTTTAGCAAGTGACCATCATGTTCCAAGACTTGTCCATGCCCTACATATTATAATATCCCCTTTGCCTATTGTATAAAGAGTGAGCCAGACCCAGACCCCCATCTTACCATTTGTTTTCTTTAGACTGCTCCTGTCACCACTTGTGCTGGGGTGGGTCCTCTGAGAAAGAGAACTAAGATAAGATTAGATATGCAAAAGTCTTGTTGTAGAAAACACCTATGAGAAAAAAAATGAGGAGAGTTATCAGACTGTAATGCAGCCATGACCTGTATAAAAGATAGAGAAAAGGAAGGTTAGGTAGGAAAAGTCTTAGGTTGTGGTACAGTTTTAATAAAGTTTCATCAAGGCTGGTCAGGAGCCAAAGTCACCTGTCAAGCCAAAGTTGCCCATCAGAGGAGTTTCACATGCTGCAAGAATGATCTGCCTTAGTATTACTGCCTCACATAGTCGTTAGTTGAGAGCAGCCTTGGCACGAACAAGGTAGTAGATTCAGAACAGAGCATCTGGGACCATCTGTTAGTTATGCACTCTAAAATTAGAGATGACAGGATTATTTTCATTATTGAGTAATTTGCAGACATTGGAATTTTGGTTCTAAGACCAGGAGCATCTTGGGCAAACTAGGATGGTTTGTCATTCTAGCAGTCACCATCACCATCATTATCATTATCATCAAATATAATCTTAAATTCTTAGCCCCTTTTCATCTTTTCATAACAACAAATAAACTGGGTATTTTAGACAGTAAATTCATCTTTCCAACCTAATTTTTGGCTCCTATCATTCCCTCATGTTCCAATGGACAGCATGTCCCTTGTGCCACATTCTCAGAGCTTCTTCCAAGTATACTCTCCCAAATAGATGCAATCATATGTTTTTATTGGGATTTTCACTACAATTTCTGCATATTTTATTTAGTTTACTTTCTGTTTTGTATTTCCTCATGTACATTTCTCTATTCCTTTCCTTAAATTTCATTTTCCAAGAGGGCAGAATTTAAATCCTATTTATATTTATACCTTCATTATTATTGAAAAGGTCCCTTTAAAGTAACATGTACTCAACTCAAGCTTGTTTTCCATTTTCAGTGTCCATTGAACTGGCACTGAAAAGGTCTGCCATATATTATTGATAACTGCCCTATGAATTTTCTTCTATTGGTATATTGCAATTTCTTTAAACTTAGTCAAATGCATTTCTAGGATCCTACATACCAAAGGCATAACTGTGTTTCAGGGTTAAATTTTCAAAAGAAGCCAGATTATCTACTTAAAAATGATCATATAGGATTTTTGAAGCAACTAATTCTATATTATTTTTTGTACTTAAGTATAAGTTATTTATAGTAAAGTACTCAGGTATTAAGTGTGCTTTTCATTCACTTTTGGTGAGTGAATAAGAAGACATCACTTTAGCAAGTTCTCTCTTGCTCCTACCCAGGTAGGTAATATACATGACCCTCAATAAAAATTATTAATTTATGTTGGTTTTAATTATAGCAGAATTTTTTCATGAAAAAAGAATTATTGTGATTTTTTTCTGAAAGTCCAAGCAGACATAATTACATACTCTTTTTTCTTTTTTATTTAAATTATTTTATTGTTGTTCAATTACAGTTCTCTGTATTTTCTCCCCAACCCTCGCACCTCCCCCTCCAAACCCACCTCCCTCCCTTGCTTTCACCCTCCCCCTTGGTTTTGTCCATGTGTCCTGTATAGTAGTTCCTGAGGGCCCTTCTCCCCACTGTCCTCTCCCACCTCCCCTCTGGCTATTGTTAGACTGTTTTTAATTTCAATGACTCTGGTTATATTTTGTTTGCTTTTTTCCTTCATTGATTATGTTCCAGTTAAAGGTAACATCATACGGTATGTGTCCCTCACTGCCTGGCTTACTTCACTTAGCATAATGCTCTACAGTTCCATCCATGCTGTTGCAAAGGGTATAAGCTCCTTCTTTCTCTCTGCTGTGTAGAATTCCACTGTGTAAATGTATCCTAGTTTTTTGATCCACTCATTGCTGAGGGGCACTTAGATTGCTTCTAGCACTTGGCTATTGTAAATTGTGCTGCTATGAACATTGGGGTGCATAGGTTCTTTTGGATTGGTGTTTCAGGGCTCTTAGGGTATAATCCCAGCAGTGGAACTGCTGGGTCAAAAGTTCTCCGAGGAGGACATACAGAGGGTCCAGAGACACATGAAAAGATGCTCAGAATCACTAGCCATCAGAGAGATGAAAGTTAAAATTGTAATGAGATACCACCTCACACTGGTCAGAATGGCCAACATAAACAAATCAACAAACAAGTGTTGGAGAGGATGTGGAGAAAGGGGAACCCTAGTGCACTGTTGGTGGGAATGCAGACTGGTGCAGCCACTGTGGAAAAGTGTGGAATTTCCTCAATTACATACTTTTTTATATCATATTAGCTATGATTCAATCATAACAAAAGTAAGATCATTTATTTTCTTTTTTAAATTTTTATTTTAATTGTTGATCTTGTACAGTTTTCTGTCTTTTACTCCCACCCCAGCCCACCACCCCAGCCCTCCCCACCTCCCTCCTATTTCTACCCCCCCATAGTTTTTGTCCATGTGTCCTTTATACTTGTTGCTCTAAACCCTTCCTCTTTTCCCAGGAAATCCCCTCCCTTCTCCCCTCTGGTGACTTTCAACCTGTTCTCAATTTCAGTGTCTTTGGTTATATTATGCTTGTTTGTTTGTTTTGTTGATTAGGTTCCTGTTAAAGGTGAGATCATATGGTATTTGTCTTTCACTGCCTAGCTTATTTCGCTTAGCATAATGCTCTCCCATTCCATCCATGCGGTTGCAAAGGGTAGAAGCTCCTTCTTTCTTTCTGTTGCATAGAATTCCATTGTGTAAATGTACCATAGTTTTTTGATCCATTCATTTACTGATGGGCACCTAGGTTGCTTCCAACACTTGGCTATTGTAAATTACTTACACCATATGCAAAAATAAGTTCAAGGTGGATAAAAGATTTAAATATAAGCTGTGACACCATTAAAATCCTAGAGGAGAACATAGGCAGGAAAATCTCAGATATTTCATGCAGCAACATTTTTACTGATATGTCCCCTAAAGCAAGGGACATAAAGGAAAGAATAAACAAATGGGATCTCATCAAAATAAAAAGCTTCTGCACAGCTAAAGAAAACAGTATTAAAATAAAAAGAGAACCAACCATATGGGAAAACATATTTGCCCATGATACCTCAGACAAGGCTTTAATCTCCAAAATATATGAAGAACTTACACGACTGCACTCTAAGAAGACAAGTAACCCAAATAAAAAATGGGCAAAGGACTTGAACAGACACTTCTCCAAGGAAGACATACAGAGGATCCAGAGACACATGGAAAGATGCTCAGTATCGCTAGCTATCAGAGATATGCAAATTAAAACCACAATGAGATACCACTTCACACCAGTCAGAATGGCCATCATAAACAAAGCAACAAACAGCAAGTGTTGGAGAGGTTGTGGAGAAAAGGGGACCCTAGTGCACTGTTGGTGGGAGTGCAGACTGGTACAACTAGTATGGAAAACAGTATGGAATTTTCTCAGAAAACAAAAAATGGATTTACCTTTTGACCCAGCAATTCCACTGCTTGGATTATACCCTAAGAACCCTGAAACACCAATCCAAAAGAACCTATGCACTCCTGTGTTCACAGCAGCACAATTTACAAGATCATATATTTTCAAACTAGAAAGTAATCATATTATAAGGTTTGCCTGAATCTATCTGTCATCTGTGAATTTAATAATATTCATAGACATTTATGGGACCATTGAGGACATAACTTTTATTGATTCTTCAATAATGTTCATAACAACCTTTTTTTATCCTGAAAAAAAAATTTTTTTGGCCTGCCATTAAGTACAAGAAACACATCACCATGCAAAGTGAGAGGTCCTGAGTTCAATCCCCAGTAAGGGCACATACCTGGGTTATGGGTTCAGTCCATGTTTGAGGCAAGTACCAGGGGTAAGTGTGAGAGGCAGCCTGTCAATGTTTCTCTCTCACATCAGTGTTTCTTTCCATCTCCCTCTCTTCCCCCCTCTCTCATAAATAGATAAATAAATTAATTTATTTAAAAACACCAACAATTTTAGAGCAAATTTCTGTGTAACTTTTAATATTAAGCTTCATTTTGCTTTTCTGAAAATATGTGATTTTATGTAGCCAAATCTTTTAACTTTTAATATAATTCATTCAGAGGCAATGCCTTTGAAATAAATAGAAATGTCTGATTATTTATTTTAAAGGTAATTTCTACCCCTTTTATTATTTTGTTGGATGAGATTAATTAAAGTTAGATTTTTTTCTCCTTTTGCAAAAGAAATACAAAAATATTTCCTCTTTAGCTTTAAATTTTTAAATGTGATACTATGAAAAGCTAAAACTTGAAAAACACATAAAATTACCAAACTCATCAGTTTGTATAATTTTCATTTTGATGTATCATGTTTTGATTTTTTAAATTGTAATAGTAAACACTTTGTTAATATTTATTTTATACAAGGTCTTAAGTGATTTAACAAATATTTATTCGTTTAATCCTCATAGCAACTCTATTATTACTAATTTATATATTGGGAACTGAATAGAAATATTAAGTACCATAACTTACCACGTATAATGTGCACGTTTTTGCCTAAAATTTTGAGGGAAAAATAAGGATACACATTATACATGGGTACTAATTCAGTATCTCTATAAATGTTTTTAAGTCTTTTATTTATAGTTATGCATTAAAAGTATAACTCTACAAAGCAATAATAATATCCATATGCAAAATAATACCCTGGCATATTATAATCAGTTTCATTTCTGAATATAAATAAATAAAAATTGAATTAAAATATTAAAAGGAAAGTTTTTTCCCTGAAAGTTTGGGCCAAAAATGTGGTGTACATTATATACAGCAAAATACGGTAACTTGCTCTTGAGCCATTAAGTAGTAGAGCTGAGATTTTTAACTCAGAAAATCAGAGCACAGTATCTAATGCTTTAGTTATTACACTTCTTTCCTCTCTTCAGTAAAGTTCTTGAGTAAGTGATTTTTTTTTCATCAGGGTGATGATGAAACAAAAATCTGGACAGATTTGCTAGAAAAACTTCTATTTTTAAGGTGTCTACTCCATTTTTGTCTGATTTACTAATTTGAAGCATTAGTAAATCAGACCAGGCATTTGAGAAACATGATTTCTGTCCTTTATTCTATTTAAAAAGAAAATACAATGACAGTGTTTTCTGAAACAGGTTGATAGTTTCCTGAAGAAATGTGGGAGTAGGTGTCCCCTGAAGATAAACTACTTAACATCTTGTCTCAGTTTTACAGCTTAACTTTGAAAGCTTAAAACAAAATAAATTAAACAATTTCTCCTTGGAGCTGGTATCAGTCCTCTGCTAATCTGAAGAAGATGAGAGGGTGACAGCACATTCTTCTCATATATGACCTGAAAGTCAAAATTAGGCACATTAGGACTGTGAGAACTAAGTTAATGCATACAAAGAACAGAACAGTGCATTTTATTTGAAGACAAACAAACCAACAAACCAGTGAATGTTTAAGAAAATGTAAAAGATTGTTTTTGTTACCCTGTGAGAAGGAAAAGTTCAAAACTTGAAAATGGGATTGTTTTTATAAAAAGTATGTTTAATGCAAATTTCATTCAAGACAAAAAAGCCAGGCAGCTATATAATTCTTACTTGATAAAAGAGTAATTTTATTTTACTTTTTTAAACATTTTATTCATTTATTTATATTTATAGAGGGGGTAGGGAGATAGAGGGAGAGAACCATTAATGTATGGTTGTCTCTCGTGTGCCCTTCACTGGAAATCCGGCTGACAACTCAGGTGTGTGCCTCAACTAGGAATTGAAGCAGCCACACTTTGGAAGCAGCCACACTTTGGTTCCCAGGCTGGCCCTCAATTCACTAAGCCACACCAGCTAGGCATAAAAGAGTAGTTTTAAGGAGTATGTACATTACCTAAGTATGGGGGGCGCTCCGCCCTCAGAGCTCCATCCCTCCATCATGTATTAAAATAAAACTACCAAGACATGATCTGCTTGGGGAGGAGAGGTGGTCAGGCTCTCAAAGGAGAATGACCCAGAGCCCCTTCCTCACTGGGCTTTTATTGGATTCAAATACACAGGAATACAGGTAAGACAGGTGGCAAGGATCAAACAATGGTTAACATTTCAAAGAAATCTGAGGGCTTAATCTTAGTCAGTGTCTGTCAGGAAAGGGGGTTGCAAAACTTTGGGAGACATACTCATTTCCTCCTTGGACCCTTATCATTTAAATGAGAGCACTCTTAGCAAACAAAGCAGGTTTCACAGGACTTTAGGAATTCTTTCTTATGCCTGATCACCCAGGGGAACCGCTCTGGCTGGCACTCAGCTGCACCACCCGCAGTCATAGTTTCAGGCTTAAGCGGATTAGAGCCAGGAAGCATCTCCCAGATGGAAATGGGGACTCGGGCTACGTCAGAATAGTTGGGAGGCATGGGTCCATCACCCTCTCTTTGCTGCAGCCCCCCCAGTCCTTCCATGAGGGCCTTCCAAGTGGTCGTGTCTGGTTTAGGTTGCCCCTCCCATGAGGAGTCTTACCCGTCATTGACTAACCAACTAAGCATTGGGGCCAGAGATGGATGAGGTAGAAGCGGTGCTCCTGCCAAGGAGATAAGCTTTGTCTCCTTAGTGGCTCATGTCCTCTTGACAGAACAGACCCAGATGAAGCAGGTCCCTGGGCTTCTTACTCAGCCCACCATGGGGTGCAGGTTACAGCTTCTGAGACCAGGTTGAATGGTCCACAACACCCAAGGTTTCATAATATTGTATCTTAAGAGGGCTAAGGTATCTATCTAAAACCTATGAAGTCTACAAATTTTATCTTATTCACTAAAAAGAATGAAGTTCTTAATGATTTTCTACTGTAAGAAAGTTGCCCACTAGCATTTATACTGATTTGTCTTTCTCAAAATAAAATAGACAAATATAATTCATTGGCACTTCAATATCAAATCCCTTTAATGTGGAATTTGAGAAACTGAGTCTTTATTTACCTCAAAAATGCCTGAAGAAAGGCTTTCAAAGTTGGAAAAGAATAGAAAGTACAATTTAATTCATGTTTGTAACCAGGCATCTGATGGATTCATCACTTTTGCTTACCACTTTTCTGGAAATGATCTTATTGAACTTTCCTCCTGTTATGAAGAATATCACATTTATTAAATTGGTTCTTTATCTGAAGTAGGTTTCCATGAACTATATTGTACATTTCTTCTAATCCAAATGTTCCTAGTCTGCACTGATCAGCCTAAGTCTGATTTCTTTAGTGAAGCCTTCTCTGATGACCCTGACTGACTTTGCTTTCCTCTCAGTTTCTGTAGCTTTCAAAGTCCACATCAGAGGTTTCAGCTAGTGTGTCATTGCAGTATGCCCAAATGGGGCATGATTAGAAAGTAGGAGGTGCACCAATAGAACTAACCTTGCTTTTTTATTGTAAAACCTACTAGCTTAAAAAGATTTCATTTAAAAATGCACGTGTTTATTTTATTTTAATGAATTATTTACTACAAATATATTATTACTCTCTTAAATATTATGATTTAATGCATTATAAAATATACACCAAAATGGAATCTTAAAAGATGAGAAACAACAACAACAACAACAACAAAAAAAAAAAACCAAAAAAACTGATTTAACATTTTCTTGCATTGTCTTAGATTTTCTTGGTTTTCCTAGCCATTTCCTACAGTGTGTATACATACGCAACTTTGATGCCACTTGTCTAAAATGTGTGACTTGATATGTTAAATATATATATCAAATTGTTCTAAAATTATTTTTATAGATTCAAAATTGCAGAAATTGCAATGAGATGAACAATTTAGGAGGTGGAAATGAGTGCTAAAAGAAAAATTAGGGCAAAAATAATATGAATCTAGAACTGAACTGCACATTATAGAATTCTGTGTTTTTGCTAGATGTTAGCAGTCAATTTATATACCATTTAACTAATTTAGTTAAATAAAATTTAACTAGTTTAGTTAACTAAAATTTAATTATAGTACAAAAAGAATAAAATTTAATAACCAGTGCAAAGAGAAATATAATAAATTTGAAGGCTCAAAGTATCTATATAGTTTAAAATACATTTGAAAATATCAAGTGAAGAATACATACCTATGGAATAGAATACACTTATAGTTCAATAAAAGCCAGCTTACTGGAAGTGGATACATATCAAAGAAAAGTACTCTTGTGAACTGCCTTGTGACTTGGGTTGATTTTGGCATAGATTATAGAACAATGATTTTTAAAAGGTCTAGGATGAGAGGCATATCAGAGTCAACTGAATATTTTTTTTTTTTCAAATTTGTTTCCAAGATAGAAGCTTCTCCCAACTGGAAGGTAAAAAATATCCCCAAATATGATACTCTGGAGACTATGTCAATCTCTTCTCTCCTTGAAAATCCCTTAATAGTGAGCCATTAGTGTCAAGGAGATTGTAATGGGGGAGAGGATGGGATGTGGTAGAATGGGAGTAACATTTTATAATAAAGAATTTCACAAGACCATGGACCCTATTAAATAACAAGTGGTGTTCTTATCTGTACTACTGATGAGTTAACTAGTAATTCTCAAATTGTGCATGACCCCTGGACTAAGCAATTTAAAATCTCTGAGATGTGGCTGCACTTCGGCATTTATTTGTTTACTTGTTTGTTCATTTACTTATATTTTACAGAGAGGGGAAGGGAAGGACAAAGAAAGGGGGAAAATCAATGTAAGAGAGAAACATTGACTGGTTGCCTTTTGTGTACACCCCTGCTGGGGACCTAACCTACAGCCTAGGCATAGGCCCTGGCCAGGAATTGAATCCAAGACCTTTTGGTTTGTGGTACCATGTCCAACCAACCTAGCCACTTTAGTTAGGACTGTTATTTTTTGTTTTAACGTTACCAGGCAATTCTAACAGGTATCCACTTAAGAATTATTGAACTTCAACTGTGTAAAGGTAGACCTGTTGCTGAGATTGGAGTCAGTGGCTGGAGAGGGCTCCTCAATGGAGTAACCAGGAAAAGGGGGGAATGATAACACTGAGACGAGAGGAGATATTGAGAAAAGATAGGAGCCAGGGCTAGGTGTGAGGCTGGGGCACAGTATAAAGCTGCCACTTGAAAAATCACCCTTGGTGGCTGTGGCCAAAGTACTTTTGAGAATTAAAGTTATCTAAGTTTTAGTTTGAAGGCTTGATGTTATAATAAATCTCCCTATCCCATGTTTCCATAAATTCGATTGCATTGTTTGTTTGTATTTCATGTCTGTATATGGTGTGTGCTTCATGTTCGTGTGAATGTTTCTGCCTGTGGATATGGGTAGGAGAGTAAGAAGTAGATTAGGGGGAAATACTAAATTTGGTATCTGTGTTAAAATGACAGAATGCAGGAATAAAATATTGCACTGAGATGCGTGATGATTGGTAAATGTAGGATTGATACAAGAAAGTCTCTTTTCCCTCCAAATTAGAGAAGGTGATTTTTGAAAGAGCAAAATATGGGATTTGGATTAGCAGTAACTGTCATATCTGTCGAAGTCTTAGAATAAAAATCCCCTTCAGTCTGGAAATCATTATTTCAGTTAAGCTAGAGATATTAACAAATTGCATGTCCTTAAGGTAGCCTTTGTAAATGTAGAAACAACTATAGTTTGGGACCTATCTGTTAAGGTCACAGCTGATAAATGACAATAAAAACCATGGAAAACATTTATATTTATGACCTCAAAAGAAGATGGGTATCTGCAACCAGCTCATCTCAAAGTGTATTTAATAATTAAGGTCTAAATAAAAGTTGGTGGTTAGAAGGGAGGTAGGGGATGGGATGTCTTTATTTCTAACCCCAACGATCAAAGTTAAAGTTGGGTTCTGTATAAGCACAGTACCATGAGTTTATGTAGATTGCATACACCCAAACTTTATTTGTATATAACAACAAAAGCTGAAAATACAACAACAACAACAAAAAATCTTAGCAGCATTCTCTATGTTAATAAAAAGTACACTAAATAACAGTAGTTGAATAGCCACTAAATAAAACATCCTCTAGCTTGAACCTAGGCCTGATGTTTATCAAGAAATCAGAGCACACTTCATATAGAATTTCTCATAAGTTAACATGTACTTTTGGAACTGAACAGAATTGTCTTTATTTTTCAAGTATGGGATAGAATATAACGGGTCCAATAGGATGAAAACAACAAAAAAAAATTGATAGATAAATTAAGCTATCAAAATTTGTAGGTTTTAGTACTCACAATTTGGAGCTATCCTGAAGTAATTCTTTATGTTAGACATTTTTAACAAGTTATATGCAAACTCTAAGAAAGTTTTACCAGAACCTATTACTAAAGATTACTGCTCTCTATAAAATTTATATAGTTTTCTTAAAGGCTGAGCAAAGTAATTCTCCTAATTGTCAACCAGATTCTGAGCCCCCATGTCTTCATTGACCAAATTATTATTTTAGGAACTAAGTATTATAATCTATCCTCATTACCAGATTTGATGACCAAAGTAAGATCCTTCCAGAAGGATTTATTCATGCCCCAAATTTCTTAAAGGTAAAATAAAATTTATAGTAAGATTTCTGTCTAATAAATGGTGGAGGTAGCTTCTAATTTTTTAGCCTGAGCAATCATGGCTGTGTGTGTGTGTGTGTGTGTGTGTGTGTGTACACACATACATACACACATACATACATATACATACATACATACACACACATATATATCTGCTAATCTTTTTAACATTAGATGCTAGATTCAAACAACATCCACAATCCACATTTGGACTTAGAGTGATAAACCAGTTTTAAATTAGCAGAAATATACTTATGAAAGATAAGAAAAGCCTCCTTCAAGCACTAGTTACAAAATTGAAGTGCTTATTTTTTAGAGCTCTTCATTTTATCTTACTCTTCTAACTTCCTTTGTATCCAGTTAAATAATGTTAGCAGATAGGTATGGCTACACCATGATGAAACAGAAGTATGACTCCCCCTTCCCACCTTTTTTCCCCTCTCTTCCTGCCTTTCCTTCTCTCTTTCATTTTCTTCATAGCTCCTTTTAATCCAATAGTCAATAATTCCCAAATTTCTTTTATCTTCACAATTTTTGTCTAAGCCACATAGCATTTGCCTTTAGTTGCATAATAATCATAACAACAGTAATAACAGGAGCCAGAGAGGTTTACAGTCCTGTGATATTATCAGGGTTAAGGTTGGATATAATTACTTTTATCAAAGTTGCTGTTGATTTTATTTTTATTTTTTTTCCAGAATTCCAGACAAACCAAGGGATTAAAGCTTGGTATTGTGTGATAAATTCTCTAAGATATAGATCTTTATAAATATGTTACAGTATTTATAAAAGACCCATTTTAAAAAATAGTATCTTGGGGTTTTTATCTCTCAATCCTACTCAAAACTGGTGAAGAAAGAAAAAGAAAAAGACCATTATTGGTTAAGAAGTTGAAACAATAAGCTCACTTTTACTGTTTAATAATAGTACGTTGTAAAGCCATGGCTTAGTTAAAGCCAGTCATTTGCTTCATATCTGCAAAGGTAAACACTATCACCCAAGGTGGATTAGCATGTTTCAACAGTTCCTGAAAACAGAATCTTTAGAATTTTTGCCTGTACTAAAGCTATAAACATCTGTACTAGAAAAGACTTTAACTATACTACGTCTTCATGGTTAAATGAGCTAGATATGAATGGGATTCTTAATTGGGGGAAAATTATTTGAGGTAACTAATGTTAGGCAATGAATCCTTTTTGTGATACCCACATATTTAATAAACAGATTCACTATATCTTTATTAATTGGATAACATATGACCTTTTAAAATGTCAACAGTTAGAACCACTGAACAAATTTAATAAGCTAGCATTAAATAGGATAAATGTTAAAAAATATGGCTTAGTAGAAGCATAGTAAAGGAAGACATTATATTTTATCTCATTTTTTTCATGTCTCTATGGTGTTTTCTAAAACAATGTGTAAATTTAAGCCAGGAAACATGATTTTGAATTTTCTAAGATATAGCAGCCCAAAATAACACAGAAGCCAGTGTGCTCACAATAAATGATCAATAAGTGCCAGTTAATGAATTGTAAGGAAAGAGATACCTAAGGTGAAAGTACATTAAGAGATTTGTATTTGTTGTTTCTTATTTTCAGACACAATCTGCATAATCTACCCTCTGTAAATAGTTATCTCTTCTGCTCAACTTAGTTAACTTTTCTCAGGGGTGAAAATCCCAAGTCCCCTCCTTCGTTGTACAAACAAATGTGACAACATGTGGCTTTTCTTTTAGTTCTGACTATAATTGCAATGCACAGTAGTTGGTTACCAGCACCTGTATAATTATCCTTGAAAACGGTAACCAATTTTTCTCTGGAGAGATAATTAAAATTAATATAACTTTAAACTACAAATTCTATATTCTAATCTTGTAATTATATAACATATTGCCAGTTATCTTAAGATAGTTTATTCTTAATTCAACTCCAGAGCCACCTTCATGTTGGCAGGACATCTCACTACCATGTGCCTGTGCCCAGAATAATGCTTAGTGTGTGCTGCATGTTCTACAAGTACCTGTTAAATTGGGATAACTAAAGTTAAAAAGTATATTTTGGAGTAAGTGTCAAGACATAGGTATAAGCATCTTTTCTCCATTGCTTTGTCTTTATATGTATTTTCATTTTTTTTAATCTTTAGGGTCTGTTGTAAAATTTTACTATTTTAGCCTTATTGTATTAACAATTAAAATATTTTTGACTTATGTTTATCTTGAAGATATTTTCAGATATTAGAAAACATATTTTTATATATTAGTGAACTTATTCCACTTAAAGTGTGTGTGTAATATGTGTAAAAACTAATAAAGAAAGGGTATTTGGATATAAATGGAGTGATTTAATTATTTCATTCTTTTGGTCCTGCTTAAGGCATTACCACATGATTGATTTGTTGACATATTTCTCAAATATTGCTAATGAAAGAATACAAGGAAACCTTTCCGTTTCTCAGTGCCCTTGTCTAATGGACTTAACCTAGCAGTAGATTCAGCATTATAAATTAATCTACTATTTACAAAGTGGATATCTGTGAAGTGTCTACTGCACATGTGACTGCATTAGCAAAGTTGGGTCTGCTGCAGTCCCTACTTGTGAGATATCTCAAGGTCTATTCCTGAGAAGAAATAAAAAGATGCAATATCAGCTCAGTATGAATAACTGTATTTGCAAGATGCAGTAGTATATGTGAAAAAGAATGCCTCCTGATCATATGGAAGAAATGTTCACCGAGATGGCAAAGTCACAGAAGTGATACAAGTACAAAAGTCACATATACATTTCGTGTCCTTTTTTTGTAGTAATTATAAACATTGTTGTAAATGTCTTTTTTGAACTCCTGCAAAAATACTTGTTTGTACTTCTTATATTCTGCTCATGCTATACTATTTTAAACTGTCAGTCACTTTTGTGTGTGCATACCCTGTGTTGTTTTATAAAGGTGAGCATATAAAGTTTCTTGTGGTAAGGGCTGTGTCTTCCTTGTATCTGTTCCCAATAAATCTTTATACAGCACATCACATTTGTTCAATGCTTGTGGCTGCATTCTAGGTACCAGGGATAAAACAGTGAACAAAATAAAGCCCTAGCCCTCAAGAGATTATATTCTTGTGAGACAAGACAGACTCTAAACAGAACAACAATAAATATGTGATGTGTTTGCAGTAATAAATGTTATAAGTGGAAAAAATAGATTTGGTAAGGAAGATAGAGCATAACAAGGGGATGATTTTATGGAGTAGTCAGGGAAAGTTTCAGTAAGAAGAGGAATATTTAAGCTGTGCATATATGTGGGTGAGGGGAGCATTTCAGACACAAAGAAAAGTAACGTAAAGAACATTAGACTGGACAGCATTTGTCTTGTTTTAGGAAGAGGAAAGTCTGTTATCAGAGATGGGTGAGTAAGGGGGAGAGTGGAAGAATATGAGGTGAGAGAGGGTTGAAGGGTGTGGGTAGATCATGGATATCATAGGAAGAAACCTGAATTTCACTTTTGATGAAATGGGTAATATTGAAGAGTTTGAGTGGAGAGAAGAAAAATGTTCTTATTTATTTTTTTAAAAGGGCAACAATGGCCTCTAAGTGGAGAAAAGACTCAGGAGGAAAGGGGGTCACTGAGACAGAACTGGAAGCTGGGCTCCAAGATAGAAACCTATTGTAGCAGTTCAGGCAAGAGATGATAGTGATTTGCTTTACATTATAGATAGTAGAGAGCATGAGAAGTAGTTTGATGATGGATATAATTTGAAATAACAATAAAAAGGATCCAAAATGCTTGGTAACAGATGGAATTTGAGAGCATTTGGTTATGGATTAGATGGGAAGTGCAAGAAAAAGTGAGTAAGAACAGTGTGAGGTTTCAGCCCATGAAAGAGAGGATGGAGCTGCCATCCACCATATCACCATAGCATGGGGACCTGCATTAGATGACTGCAGGAGAAGCTTGTTTCAGACAGAAATCCATAACTTGCCTTTTGTATATCAAGATCGACTTCTCTACATACAAGTGGAGATAAAAAGTAGACTGTTGTATATATGGGCCTAATGTTTGCAGAAGAGAATTGGACTTGTTTACAATGCTTGATATTTATGCAAAAACAATGCTTATTTTTATTGATTGATTTACTTTTTCAATAATGAATACATGTTATCTGATACTTTTATAAGATAGGAAAAATCAAGTTCTTGCTTCCCAGATATATATTTGAAAATGGCATGTTTGTTTTTCTTCAAACAATTGTGTATATGATTTAAGCATTCTTGGGGACAGGGGATGTTTGGAATTATCCCAAAATAGGTTAGAAACTGACTATAGATCATTTGAATCAGAATCTCAATAATTACTGATAAATGGTTTATTATATTAATTGCTTTTTTCTTTATTTTCCATAGTCTGTCACTGTGTCAGAGAGAAATTACATTTGTCTTAAAGGATTTGTTCTTCAAGTGGCCAAGTAGATTATAACACAAAAATTTACTTAGTCAGTGGCAAAATTATTGTTTAATGATTTGTCCCCAGTGTCTTTCTGTTGGCTGTGTTTGAAAGCATTGGTCTATAATTGCTCCTCTTTATGTATATGCATGTATGTATATTTCATTTATAATCTTTAGGTGCATTTTCATTCAAACATTCAAAAAACAATGATTTAAAAATTATATAATAACATACAGCCATTCAAGTATTTTGAAGACAATTTGTACAATGAGATCTTGAAAAATAATCTAAAGGGTGTGTAGTTGACACTTACTAAACTAGTATCTCAGAAGTAATAATTGGGTAATAAGGCATTTTTAAGACTTTGTACATTTTGAATGACCTTGTACTTAAAGTATTCTTGATATAGTTGAAATACCCTTTCATTTTTTTCGATCCTCTCTTTACTTTGAGACTTTGTTGAGCTGATTATCCCCAGTAGTATTCTTTTTATATTTAGAGGACTCAGACTCAGTGTAAAGAGAAAAACTGTTGTCCAAAAACATCATGGCTTGACATCAAGATGGCAAATTCATGGGGGATAAGATATGTATTTATCAAGTTAAAGTAAGTAAGAGAATGAAGAAACAATAATAATGATGGAATAAGTAATTTTATATATATTTCAACAATATTTTAAAAACACAGTTGACTAGGTTCTTTCCTATTGTTTTAATATATTTTTTACTATATTAGTAAATTATCCTGAAGATTACTTATACATTAACACACCCAAGATATTAACCCCCAAATACTGATGCAATGTGACTCTAATATGTATATTGTTACTTTCTATAGTGTGTGCATGTGTGATTTTTTTCTTTGTATCTCATCCATAGAAAATGATACCATCTACTGGACAGACATGGGCTTCAATAAAATTAGCCGAGCTAAAAGAGATCAAACTTGGAAAGAAGATGTCATTACCAATGGCTTGGGAAGAGTGGAAGGGATAGCTATTGACTGGATTGCTGGTATAACCTTGGCTTTTTTTGGTTATATTTCACACCTATTTTTAAGGGCTCAATTTGCTTCATGAAAATTCTGATATTTTATATATTTATATATTACTTCTAGCCACAGGGGTAAATAGTTTCTTTTGCTTTTGGCTTTATTCTTTCTAATACTTTTGAGACTTTGGATAAGTGTTTTTATGTAGAAGCAGATCACATAGTATTAACTTTGGCAATTCTGAGAGCTCCATGAGGCAGATAAACAGAAGTGTTAGTTCTCTTTTGCCTTAAGTCTGTAGAAAGTTAAAATAGATTCCTTCTCATGGTGAGAGAAGTTTCAACTTATATTTAAGATATAAATGTATCATTATGTGGTTTAAACTACAGATGTGTGAGATGTAGGAAGTATTTGCACACCAGTTTATTTACAACTTTCTGCTTAGGAAATGTACACATTAAAATATAAAAACTAAATGATTTCTTGAAAGTTATGTAATGGTCAGAAGGTTCATAATTAGCCATAACTAGTAAATAGTTTCCTTACTCACAACTTTATCATAAACACATCTGTGTTTCTCCTAGGTAACATATACTGGACAGACCATGGTTTCAACTTAATTGAAGTTGCAAGACTCAATGGCTCTTTCCGCTATGTGATTATTTCCCAAGGTCTGGATCAACCAAGATCTATAGCTGTGCACCCAGAGAAAGGGTAATTTTAAGATTTATATATATTTTTTGAGTGTTAAGTGAATTTTCTCATTTCACTTAAAAATACCCAGACTTCTACATTAATATTTATTTTTAGTTATAATATCTGAAGCAAAACTCAAAAATATCTTATTTAACTAGTCGAAAAAGTCTATTTTCACTTGGTCATGTATAATTTAGTAATTGATGGGTTTACATTTGTTATGCAGTTCTTGAATGTGTGTGTAAATCCAAACAAGGATATCAACATGTTCTTAGATTCTCAATTTAAAGTTCTTCCCTAGAACTATTTACATAACAGCTACTGAATTATTTGCTGAATGAAATAACCATTTGATAGCCAACCTTATGTTTTATGACTTCTAAAGCCTCAATTTCCATTTATGTTCAAAATGTTCATCCTAAGCTTTTTCTATACCCTCTAGTTGAAGATAAATATGTCTGTCTTCTGATATTTCCATTTGGATGTTTTATAGGCAAAAAACTGTACATATCAAAAACTGAAATGAATTCAATCTGTCAAAATTTGCTGATTTTTTCCTTCTAAATATTATCAATCTACCACTCTCCATCTTTACAGCCTCTACCCTAATTAAATCTGTTCTTACCTTGAATATATACCACTGTGATTGATCTCCTAATCTCACAAAAGACTAGACCGACTTTTTTCTTTTAATACAAATCTACTGATACTTAAAACTTTTCATGGAATTCCCATTGACTTCTGAATAAAGTCCAGAATTTCCATTGTGATCCTTCTTAATCAAACCCCATGTAAATAATCAGTCTCAATTTCTTGCTAGTCTCTTTTGGACTTCTTAGTTTTTCAAATAATTCTTTTACTCTTCAACTCCCATTACCTGCAATGTTCTCCTTCTTACTTTTATCTTGCTATCATTTTTCTTCTTTGGTTTTATAAGTAGGTTAGATTGTTATGTTATAAAGCACCAAAACACCAAGTGCTTTCATTTTTATACATTCTGTATATTAATATACACCCATTTATATTTACTAGTTTAGTAGCTCTCTTTTTTACTGAATTGGAAAATGCCTCTATTTCTTCCTACAACTCTATAAGAGCAGAGCCATGTATAGTTTATTTCTCTGTCCCCAGAGTTTAGTGCATTTTCCTGGTAAAAAGTACACTGCTGATCAATAACCATTTTGCTTTCAAACAATACTGTAGAAGTAGTCCTATCACAAAACCTCATAACCTCATATTACTCCCCACTATTGTGTCACTGTGTATCTTTCATGGCTGGTATGACTTGACTTAGGGGGTTTTTTGTTTGTTTGATTGTTTTTAAGAGTAGATAGTTTATGATTAAATTGAACTCCTGTGCCTTTTGTAGCGGAAGAAAGTGAAGCTGTGGTAGTCACCCTGATGTTTATTAGATAAACCAATGTAAAGAACAGTGATGGAGAATGAAGTGTGAATCATTCTGTGTGAATTATGTCAACTCTCATGAAAATCTGCAACCTTTCCTATTTGTTTTTTGTTATATGTGCTTTTTGCAATATTATCCCTTGCTTCACTTTCTTGACAGATGCTATAAGGTTAAGTTAAAATATTAGGACAGTGAAAAAGGTAACAAACAAGACTGATATAGGAAAGAGAAATGATGGCAACAAATTTTACACTATTTAAAACTAAGACTACAATGTATTTTTAAAAGATTTTATTTATATCTCTTTAGAGAGAGAGAAAAGGAAGATGAAAGAGAGGAAGAGAAACATCAATGTGTGGTTGCCTCTCACATGCTCCATACTGGGGACCTGGCCTGCAACTCAGGCATGTGCCTTGACTAGAAACAGAACCAGTGACCCTTTAGTTCAGAGGCCAGCACTCAATCCACTGAGCCACACCAGCCAGGGCAGATTACAACATTTTTTACAAATTGAAAAAGCTGCATTGGTCAGGAATGCTCTTGGATGCAAAGAACATAACATTTAACTAATGTGCGTTATCCCTAGGAGCTTCTCATTCTCCCTTTTTCAACTACCATTTCTTTTTACTAAGTTTTATTTTGTTTTATGCTTGATGTTATGGCTGCATTAATACAGCATGTTTGCCATATCAGGAAGTGTGTCTACACCTAAAGAAGGAGGGAGGTGTTAAATAAAACACCTTTTCCTTGCTAAGTTGTATCATTTTATTTGTAAAAAGAAAGGTTTTGGTGTTAAACCCCATGTTTTAAACCTCAGATAGATTACATGCCCCACCTTACATCAGTCAATAGCCAAAGGGAAGAGATTATCTTGATATATTTTGACAAGTTTTGTTTCCCAGACCAAGCGGTGTACACTGGATGTCTGGGGGCAGGGGGAACCTCAGTTGGTATTACTAGGGAAGACCTTGAGTGGATGGATTTCAAAGAGACAATATAAAAAAAAAGAAAAGAAAAGTGACTTTTTTAACTGTTCTGTTTCAGTAGTCATCCCAACCCATGCTCTTTTTCAGTTTTTTTTTTTTTTTTTCCTTTGACATCTTTGTTGGAGTACACCCATGGATCAGTCTTTGTTGATTTTCTCTTCTTGATTTGGTGATCTCATCCCAGCTCAATGTTAAAGATTCCAATATGTATATACCCAGATCAGACCTTATTCCTAAACTCTAGATTTTTATGTTCAACTGAGTATTCACCTTATTCATTTAGAGATCTGTGACAGATTTGAATTCTCCAGACGATTGCCACAACATTTGATATGCTGCATGCTCTTCTTACAGTGAGAAGTGAAACATCTTTTCCATACTCTTGAAGTTGGTTGGGCTTGTAACTGTTATGAAAGTGATTCTATGTAATTTCTGAAGCTATATCATAAAAGAAGGTAAAACTTCTCCCTGCTTCTCTTGGGATGCTCTTAAAAGCTGTGAGGAAGCCAAGCAACTTCATGAAGAGGCCACATGTAGATGTGTAAAGTAACAATCCTCGCTAAGTTCCTAGCTGACAGCCAGCACCAATGGCTAGACATGCTGAGTGAGGGGACCTTTAATTGGTTCCAGTCCCCAGCCATAACCCTAACATTGTTGTCTTCACAGCTGATGTGAAGAAGAGATGAGCTCATGCAGAGCTCTGACCCAATTGCAAATTCATAAGCAAATAAATCAGTGTTGTTTTAAGCTTCTAAATTTGGAGTGATTTGTTAAGGAGCAATATGTAACTAGAATGACATCCATCAGAAATTTTTACCATAACAGTCTAAAACTAAACTAAATCTTTTTTCTATGATTATGATTTCTCCATTGGCCAATGCCAGTTCTGTTACTTCAGTTATTTAGGCCAGAGCACTTGGTATCATCTTTACTGTCTCTTTTACCCTATGTTCAGTATACCAAGAATCTGTTACTTTTGGCTTCAAAATACATTTATACTCTACCAATTTCTCACAAATTTTATTGCTACCACCCTAACCTGAATCATCCCTCTTGCCAACCTTTTTGGATCATAGGGTAATATCCTCTACTCCTGTAATCCTATAGTCAGTTTTTTCATGTAGTATCCTAATTATTCTTTTGGAATTTATGTAGCTGTCACTTCTTTGTTCAAATTTTACCAGCTTATCCTTTTTCACTCTGTTTTGGAGATGGACAACAGTGTGGGAATAGAGTGTGGGAGGTGGGCTGGGAGGAGGAGAGCAGAAGAGGAAAAATTGGCACAACTCTAATAAAATAACGATAAAATTTTTTTAAATGATCATAAACCTAAAATGGTATTATTTTCTCCATTTAACAAATAAGGAAAATGAGTCAGCAATTTTCAATATATTACTCTGTCATCAAGTTATTATGTGAGAAAGTTAGGTTTTGCTAAATTCCAAATATGGTACATTACATGTGTATGCATGTGTGTTACATGTTACATATAAACATATATAGTGTTGTGTTAGCATCATAGAAATAAAAATCAAGCACATAGGAAAACAGTTTTAACAGTTTCAGAATTAAATTATAATGAAAATTTAGTGAAGAAAGAATAAACCATAATAAAAATGGACAGGGAAAAGTCAGGAGAACACTTTGAGTTGGGTCCGACTCCTCCCATGTAGCCCCTGGACCACAGCATGCCCACGGACAGGTGCTACGACTACTGCGCCTAAAAAGGGTGGGTGTAATTTTGTTTAGTTTAAAGGATAATACACATGACTCTATTAAATGTGTCCACATAACACATGTAAACTTGAAAATAAGAATACTTTCTTCCAATATGATGGTATTTTTAAACCTCTTTTTTATATTATAATTCATAATCAAACAATATATCATTATAGCCTCAATAGAGAAAATCTGATCAATTGCTTGATTGTGAATAATTATTCTAGTGATAGGAACAAGTATAATTTGAATGTTTTGAAATTCCATACATACACAGAAAATGGGTTTGTTTCTAATAAAGAATTTCTTCCCTTCATGTTTGTAGTAAATCCAACAATTCATTTGTTTTCTGGAGAACCTCTGTGCCTGGCCTGTTACAGATTCATGCAGTTCAGTTTAACAGTCCTCTTGCTATTACTTGTTAATCTGTCATTTTCTTTTTCATTTCTTATTGAAATCTAGCATACACTCTAAAGCTGTTATTCCAGACCTTCTTTCCCTTAAGTATCTTTTATATCTCTACAGCTCATTTTAGCATAAACTCTACCTACTACTTTCTATGGTGATTGAGAACACCCGGCAAAAAATCCCACACACACTTCACTTTTTGTCAGTCTCTTCAATGAATGTTTACTGAGCACTACACACGGTGAAACAGATCATGTCAGTACATCTCCATTTCCTCCTTAGCCTTCAGTTCAGTACCTTTTGACAAAACAGAACTGCTTACCATGTGAAAGACACTGGAGGGCACTGTGAAGTATGATGTTATAAGTAAGATGTTGCTTCTGTTCACAGTGAGGTTTCTGTTTAAATTTGCAGTTTAAACAAGTAGAAAATTTCAGTTAAAGAATAGTCTCATCTTGTAAAGTAAGACTCATTTTCAGGCATGAAGAGATTAGATCAGTGCAATTTAAGCTTAAAAATTGTATCTAAATCTCATCTTAAAGTAATAATTTTCATAAGACCATTATAAAATTATATTGAGTTTTAAGAGAAAAAGATAGCATATAATTGGAGGAGTTAATAAAAGTGAGGGTAGTAGCAGCAGTAGTGGTGATTATTAGAGGCTTAATGGAGGAGAATGTTTTCTGAGGTAGCGTGGGGATATATGGGCAAAACAGAGACCATTAGAAAGAGTTTAAGTATGTGACACATGTGGGAAAGAGTAGGTGATGTAGATGGAAAATAAGTTAGGGCCATAAAATAAGCAATAAGATATGCCGTATTTTAAAGTTACTACCAAGGTGACAACTTTTTCATACACCAGTTAAGATCTAAACTGGTCCTGGCCCCTCTCTTCTAAGTCTCCCCTGGCCCTAAACAACCCATGTAACCAGAAATCAGAAGTGTGATGAGGGTTTATAGAAGTTATAGCTCTCTTTAAATAGAGAATTTTTTTGAAATGCTCATTTATTATACCAGGGAGAGTGTTATAGAGGAGTGGAGAGGGTTCTTTCTCTGTTCTCAAGCCAAATAATGAAAAGATCTAGAAGCAAATATATTAGGGGAAGATTAAAATGAATAGAAAAGAACAATAAATAAAAAGAAAATCTGTCACTTTCTTACCACAAGTCCTCATACCAGGAGGAGGCAGGTCAAAGTTGGACAGAGGGAAGAAAATTTTAAAATAAATATGAGATTTAGCCCTGGCTGGTGTAGCTCAGTGGATTGAGCGCGGGCCTGTGAACCGAAGGATCGCGGTTCGATTCCCAGTCAGGGCACATGCCTGGGTTGCCAGGCCAGTTCCCGGCAGGGGACATACAAGAGGCAACCGCACATTGATGTTTCTCTCCCTCTCTCCTTCCCTTCCCCTCTAAAGATAAATGAGTAAAATCTAAAAGGAAAAAAAAAAGTACTTAAAAAAAATCTTTAAAAAGAAAAATATGAGATTTAAATTTGGATTTAGAAAGACCTGGTGTTTGATGTTCAAAATTAATCTTAACAATATGATTCTGTTCTTTTAACTAAAATTGTTTTGGAAGTGCAGGATTCCTTCTGAGATAGAAAATTCTCAAGAAGAGATATTGAGTGGAGCATAAATGGAATCAGAAGTTGAGTAAATATAGTCTCTACTTATCCAACAGCGATCTGACTCTGCAATAAAACATATTAGTGGAAGAGATTACCCAAGAAAGAGTACAGCATAAAATAAGTCTAAGAACAAAAATTAAGGATATTTACAGTTAGGGACTAAATTGATTGAGGGGAAAAATAAAGAAAATTAACAATAAAGGAAGAGGCAGGGAGTAAAACAACAATTTCAAATCTTCAGGAAAAAAATCACTATGTCATAGGCAAGGTAAGAGAGTTTTAGGAAGAAGATTGTATCAGGAATAAAGAGATTTGAAGGGATAAAAACAACAGAACATTGGATTAATGATTAGGATATTATTGTTAATTGTTATGAATTTCAGGAGATTGGTAGGGCAGGAGCCAAATATAAAGAATTAGTAAGTAAAAGATAATTAGAAAGTAGAACTAGCACATTTAGGCTACAGTTACAGAAACATGGACAAGGAAATGAAAGAGGAGAAAATGGAAGGTATGTTGAGAAGATAGTAGGATATAGAGAAAGTTTTTCTTAGTATGAGAGTCAGGGGATACTTCACATATTTATAGGTTAGGGGGAAAAACTGCCAAAAAAGAAGAGGGAGAAAATGTACATGAAGAGAAGAAAAATTCCAAGGATTGTCGGAGGAATCTTGGCATGGAAGAAGTAATAAGATGGATCAGTAATAACAGGAGGCACAAAATTAATAGGCAAGATTTTCATCTTATATCATGTTTCCTAGCAATTGTTGATATTGAAAATAGAGCATTTTCACTGATAACTAAATTTAGTTTGTGTCCTTACTTATGTAAGGCAGAGACAAAATGGAAACGTGGGTTCCTGAAGCAGTTAAAGATGAGGATCTATGAGCTGGGATATTCACAGAATCATCAACATGAGTCATAAACGTCCCTAAGTATGTCAGCAGCGGAGGGAGAAGACAGTAAAGTTGTCAGCGAGTAGTAAAGCAATTAAATAAATGTGGTGGTTAATTGGAATACAGTGATGATGTGACAGTATGGGAAAATGAAATGTGTGAGTTCATGCTGTGCATGTTTTGAAAAAAGTGCATATGATCTCAGAGAAAGTTTTCTTTGTTACTAAAATTTACTTCTTTGCTATATTCTAAACACAATAGCATCTATTTCCTTGGGCAACTCATGTAGTAACTATTCTTTTTAAATCTATCATCTCAAACTCGTTCTTTTCAATGAAGTTTTCCCCTTAGCTTTCAAATAGGCTCAAATTTCTCGTATTTGAAAAAAAAAGTAAAAAATAAAACTTACCAATGTCATATTTCTTCACATATGTTTACTTCTTAAACTCTTTTATTTTTATTTTATTTATTTTCAGAGAGAGGGGAAGGAAAGGGGAACTAGAGGGAGAGAAATTATGCAAGAGAAACACTGATTGGTTGTCTCTCATCTGCTTCCAACCAGAGACCTGGCCTGCAACCCAGACACATGCCTGAATAGAACCGGAAACCTTTTATTTTGTGGGACTACACACAACCCAGTGAGCCACACCAGTCAGGGCTACTTCTCAATTTCTTGAGAGCTATATCCATTTTTTCTTCATTGAACTTCTGAAAAAAAATTTTTTTCAGCTTCTGTTCTTTCCAAAAACTTCTAAATTTATCAGTGCCCAAAGCCAAATAATTTCTTTTTCCGGTTTCACACTAGTTGCATTGCATTCTTCTTTACAGTTTTTTTCATTAATTATCCATTCAGTAATTCATTTTCTCTGTTACCTTCTTTAACTTTCCATTTCCTTGTTCTCCCTGACCTCCTCCAGACATGTCCTCTTAGCATTGTATGTCTCCTATGATTATTTTTCTTCTCATTTAAGGCTTTGAATGCCATTTTCTCTCTTGCTATATTTACCTTTTAAACTTATTTTCATGTTTTTATACTTTAATGCCTGCATTACATTCCCTCCCTAAACATGGTATCTTTTTAAATTTTGTCATGGTTCTTGTGTCCTGACAAGATTAAAGCTTACCTTAGATTTTTCTTTAGTTTTTCATCACCTATTTCATCTGCCTCAGAACCCTATCATTTCTTCTCTTCAGATGTCTTAGATTTTACATTCTCTCCATTGCAGTTGTGAGCTCAGCACTGACTCAGCTAGAGGATATCGGTAAATAGTTTTGATTTCTTAATTTTTTATTTTCATTCCACAAAACAAGAAATCTTGGACTATGTAACAATATTTTAAATATTATTACCTCTGTACCCTCAACTTTCTCTTTAAAAAAATTAAGTATTACAGAAATCACAGGGTTAGATATTGTTTTCAGAATACATAGTTAAGAATTGATAAACCTTTTTAAATATTAAGCTTATTTTTCTGAAATGTTTACTTCTGCTTAGGTAAATTAGTAATAGGTTTCTTCCTATAAATTATCTACATGTTTACTGATGAGTTCAGTGGAGGGGAAAAAAGGCTTAAAAATGACCAGTCTATATAAGTTTTTCAAACACTGATATTAAGGTACTATTATATAGATAGTTAGCTGCCAACATTCATATCATAGAAATAAAGTATAGTATTTTAATGTTCTATTTAAAGTTAAAATATGGCAGGTTATATGGCCAAGGGAAAACATGAATCATAATGGAGTAAATTAACTGAATCCAAACTGTAAATATGCCTTGGAAAGCGGACATGAAGCCTCTTTTTTGACCAAGGAAATTTTCAGGGTCAAAAATTTAGCCAATGCAGGATAGAAATTGCAGCTTAAATTTATTTCAGCTTGAAAAATTAGTTTTTCTCCTCCTTTGACTTTTTTTGGTGAGCCATCGCTTTCTATTAAAAATTAAAATATATTAATTTTCTTTATGTTAAAAAGCCATATTCTACTTATAACAACAAGAAATGATGTATATGAAGTCACAGTATGATATCAAAAAAAAATGTATTAACTTTCCATGGAATTGGATCCTATGTGAAGCAGGAATATTCTGTCATTTTGTTTTCTTTTTAAGCACCAGGATGTGCATTGTCTTTCTTAACTTAGCTTTATGTTTCTATGACTATAAATAACTCACATAAAAGTATTTCTTTCCAATGCAATGATTCAGCTTGACAATATATCTTCATATTCAAGTACATATGGTCAAATGTTCTTTGATTGATTATGTATATAAATAAAAGCAGATAAATATGCTTTTAGAATATGCTTAACAATATGCAGAAGGTCTTAAATGACAGTTTTAACATCTTTTGAGCTAGCAAGAATATACAGTATAGTTTAACACCATTTTCTAGAGTTTATTTTGCATTTAAGTCAAAGCAACACTTATAAAAACAAAATGTAATTAAATTTGATTTACAATAGAAATAATAGTGGACTCCCAATGCTAGTACGTACTATTAAGATACCATGATGCTCAAGTAGCTTACAAATATCACAATCATACCTCAGATCATAGCCACCTCCCTCTGAATGAGGCATATGAAATTAGGAAAACAAGTGAAAGAAAAGTGTTACAGTATTTTTCATGAGGGGTTGTCTCAAAAATTCCACTGCAGACATCCACCCTTCTTACAAAGCTAGTTAAGTCTTACTCATCCAGTCCTTTTTAATAAGACACACCCTCTTTCCACAAACATGAATCTTGGATTTTATCTCTTCCTCCAAAAGGAGTGAAGAAAGACAAGAAATGATCAATATGCCCTGAGATACAATTGCAGCTATGTGGCTGGTTGCAGAGAATGGCCAGAAAAGTCATGCTATCTCTCACTGAAAGAGGATACCCCTGGCCCAGACCACAAAGCCTTTGTGATGAAAACCAAAGGTAGCCATACAAAAATATAACACCTTTCCTTAATTTCTCAAGGGATCTGGTCCATAAAAACATAGTAAAAGAGAAATTTGAAAAATATCTTGTGGGAGTGCTCCACCCACAGAGCCTCACCATCTGCCATGGATGAAACTAAGTCTACCAAGACATGATCTGCTTGAGGAGGAAAGGTGACAAATCTCTCAAAAGAGAAGGATGAGGAGACTGATCCTCAATGGGATTTATTGGGTTTAATTTGCATAGGAATACAGGAAGTATATGTGAAGGTCATCGATCATTTTTAGGCAGTAATGATCCAACAATGGATAACATTCAAAGAATTCTGAGGGCTTATTCTGAGTCAGGGTCAGATAGCTAAAGGGCCATAAAACTTTGGGGAAACAAACTCATTTCATGCTTGGACACTTATCATTTAAATTGAGGGTATTAGCAAAGAAGGTTTCACGGGATTTTATGTATTCTTTCTTAGGCCTGATTGCCTGGGGAACCTGAACTTTCCAGAACAGGGATGCTTCCACCTCTGGCATTGTTTCCAGCTTAAGTCAGGCAGTCAAGAGATTAGGAAACTTCTTGCAGACAGAATGAGGACTCAGGCTGTGTCAAGGCTGAGGAGTGAGGGTCCATTACCCCCTTTTTCTATAGCACCCTGTGTCCTTCCCTGAGGCCCCCTTCGTGACCATGCCTGTCTTAGGTCACTCCTCCTTTGAGGAATCTTACTCATCATTGGCTAACCAGTCATCCACCCAGGGCCAAGCAGGGTGAAGTGAAAGGGGCCAGAGGCAGCGCCCCTACAAGGAAGATAAGCTTTGCCATCTTAATGGTTTATGGTCTTTAGGTTCTTTATTCCACCTGAGCCATGGGGGATTACAGCTTCTGAAATTAGGCAGGGCATTTCCCAAAATATCTTATTTACTTGTTGATATTGCTACAGTTTGTTTTAATGCAGAATATCCAGCATAGGTTAACTGATATATAAGATAGTTTAGAGGTTATGAAAAATATTAAAAATTTATGTACAATACTTTCAGAATTCTAAATAAACTCTTGATTACTAAAAGTGTAGAGCACAGGTGGCAAACACAAGGCCTGCCAGCAGAATCCAGCCCTCCACCTTGTTATACCCAGCCTGGCACTTTATTTCTACCTGGCAGCAGTGCCAAGTTCCTTGCCCCTAGTAAAGAAGTAGTTACATTTATTCAGTCCTAAAATTACATTCGGCCCTCTGAAGGCAACCACAAGGGTGATGTGGCCCCCAGTGAAAATGAGTTTGACACCACTGGTATAGGGTATAAGAGCCTAGGTGTTAAATATTTCATAGGAAAATTCATAGATTATAAGGAAACATCAAATTTAATATATTGAAAACACCAAGAATTAGTAAAAGATGAACCATTCATTCAAGAAAACCATTGTTAAACATTTAAATAGTAAATTAATATCATAGTGTACATGCATATGTATGTATTTTTTGAAATGAGAGGAGAGTGAGCAGTGAGACAGCGTACAGATAAATAAATAAAATCAGGAATTAATATAATACAGGGTGATAAGCCTAATGTACTATGGGATTACAGGTGCCAAAGGAGTTTTTCTTTGTGAAGAAATTTCCTCTGTATTTCTCCAGTGTTGGCTGAGTGACACTATTTTTTTGCCTTATATAAGAAATAAGAATTGTATATAATTATTCAATATAACAAAGTAGTGAATCAAGACAAAATCAAATGTAACAAAAACCAAATTAAGAGCTATTAAACAAATGATAACAATAATTTTTAACTCAAATGGCCTATATCTTTATTTTGACTGAAAACAAAAGTTCATTTCTGAAGTTGTTTATAGGAATGACAACTTCCCTTACCACAGTACTTCCATATTTTCTGTGTTGAAACCCCTAATTTCATTACTTACAGAGACTTACAACTAACAAGTTTTAACCTTTTCTATTAGTATTATCTTAGAAAGCATTTTATTTTCTTATTTGCCTCTATCATTAAAGAGTGAGCTTCATGAGGGCCAATAAATTCCATTTATTTTGTATCATCACTACCTAGCACATTAATAACTACTTAATGTATTTTGAATGAGTACATGACTGAAATGAAAGAATATATTTGAGAATCGTCCACCAAAGTATCAATAAAAAAAGAAAAAATACTGTCTCTCGACTCTTCTTTTTAGCAGAGTGTTTTGCAATGTGTGGTTGAGTTATTTGTATATTGCAACAGTAGCACATTCAGAACTTGAAGTGAAGCAGTGACAGGAATAGGGGAGGTTCTGCATTATACTGTATTTTTCATAGGGAAAGAGGAATTCAATTTATGCATTTGTAAAATGTATTAAAATTTTATAATATTTTATTATTTTGCTTGTGTTCTGAATATGGAGACATGGACATGCTGGCCTACGAGTGTTCAATTAGTATGAGTTTCAAGTGAGTATCTTACTTGAAGTGAGTATCTTACTCTTCGCTACTTGAGTACAGTATCTTAGCGAAACTACTAAGATACCATAAATTGTAAGCAGTTTTTGTCAAAAAGTTGATGCTTACATACCATCTGGCTGCTATTGATAATCTGCAGGTTTTTGTTTCATTTTTTTATCTTACTTTTTGCAGATGTGTTAACACATGGTTGACCCCCAATCTACAGAGGACACAATAACATTCTTGATTCTGTTCTCCATCAGGCCTGTTCTTATAAGAGAATTACACAATCTCCTTTTTTTGTGCCACCAGGGAAATTTTTATTATCTCCAGTTTTCTTCAGCATATCTGATAAAGTATCTAAATCATGCTTTTGTAGAAAATGAATAGGAAAGGGAAGAAATAACAAGTTTATAGTAAAAATTGTAACCCAAATCTGTGCTTTAAGGAAACAGTTTAGCAGTCAACAAGAGGATCTTAAATTTTTTAAAAAATAATAATAATTGATTCAAATGGGTTGGTTTTCACTATGATTTATATAACTAAAATATCAAAAGACATTTAATACTCTTGATTTTTAACAGCTTAGACTTCTTTTTATTCCCTTACACTTCTTTACCTTTCCCCCACCAAAGTCAGAGCTTTGTTTCCATGTAGCCTTATTTCATAAAAGCAGTGTATTTGAAATTATTCAAAGACACTTACAATGTCTTAAATGTATATTTTTCAGTTTGCATCTAATTATGACATAAAATGATTTGTTTTGCTTTGTAAGTGAACCTGTGTGTAAACTAATTCTGATATCAATATAATTGTCTTATGATAAATTCAGTAAACGTGGGGACAAGAATCTATGCTAGCCTTTGGGAGCATTTCAACTGCAACTAAATGCAGGCTTTTACCTATTATCCAAATGTCAATAATTAATTGGAAATTAACTTATGATTTGTATCCATTGCACATTTTTCTGCTAAGGATTTCTATGTCTAATGAAAACAATAGGGATACATGTGTTATGATAATTTATGATAGTATTCCTATAAACCTTCAAAACACTTTTGAATGTTCCTTTTTAAATTTTTATTGTTGTTCAAGTATAGTTATCTCCATTTTCCCCCACTATTCCCCTCCCTCACCCATCCCCACCTCCCACCCCGATCCTACCCTCTTTGGTTTTTTACATGTGTCCTTTGTACATGTTCCTTGACTTGAGCCTCCCCGCTTTTCCCCCGTTATGCCTCCTCCCCTCTGATTACTGTCGGTTTGTTCTTTAGTTCAATGTCTGTGGTTACATTTTGCTTGCTTGTTTGTTTTGTTGATTAGATTCCACTTATAAGTGAAATTATATGTTTTTTGTCTTTCACTGCCTGGCTTATTTAACTTAGCATAATGCTCTCCAAATCCATCCATGCTGTTGCAAAGGGTAGGAACTCCTTCTTTCTTTCTGCTGCATAGTATTCCAGAATACTGGAACTTATGTAAAAGTTCCCTTTTAAATTTTGCTTCTTAAAAATATGTTTTATTGATTATATGCTTACAGTTGTCCTAAATTTTCTCCTTGGTCCCCCTCTGCCTAGTATCCCCATTCCTAGAAGCAATCCCTCACCCTTAGTTCATGCCCATGCATCATGCATATTAGTTCTTTTCCTACTCCATTTCCTATACTGTTCTTAACATCCCCCTATTTTGTACCTACCAGTTTGTACTTCTTAATGCCTGCACTTTTCCCTCATTTCCCCATTCCCCTCCCCATCTGATAACCCTCCAAATGATCTCCATATATATGATTTTGTGCCTGTTCTCATTGTTTGCTTAGTTTGTCTTTTTAGATTCAGTTGGTGACAGTTGAGAATTTATTGCCATTTTAATGTTCATATTTTGATCATCTTTTTCTTACATAGTTCCCTTTAACAGTTAATATAATAATGGCTTAGTGATGATGAACATCTTTAATTTTACCTTGTTAGGGAAGCACTTTATATGCTCTCAATTCTAAATGATAGCTTTGTTGGATACAGTAATTTACGTTATAGGTCCTTGCTTTTTGTCACTTTGAATACTTCTTACTAGTTTCTTCTGGACTGCAAATTTTCTTTTGAGAAATTAGCTGACAGTCTTATGAGAACTCCTTTTTAATAAGTTCTGCTTTTCTCTTGCTGATTTTAAGATTCTCTCTACATCTTTAACCTTTGGCATTTTAATTATGATATTTTGGTGTTGCCCACTTTGGGTCCAACTTGTTTGTGACTCTTTGTGCTTTCTGAACTTGTATGACTATTTTCTTCACTAATTTAGGGAAGTTTTCTTTCTTTTTTTAAAATTGTTTTTAATTAATTATTTATTTTTAAAATTTTATTTTAATTGTTGATCTTGTACAGTTTTCTGTCTTTTACTCCCACCCCAGCCCACCACTCCAACCCTCCCCACCTCCCTCCCATTTCCACCCCCCATAGTTTTTGTCCATGTGTCCTTTATACTTGTTGCTCTAAACCCTTCCCCTTTTCCCCCCAAATTCCCTCCCCTCTCCCCTCTGGTGACTGTCAGCCTGTTCTCAATTTCAATGTCTTTGGTTATATTATGCTTGTTTGTTTGTTTTGTTGATTAGCTTCCTGTTAAAGGTGAGATCATATGGTACTTGTCTTTCACTGCCTGGCTTATTTCGCTTAGCATGATGCTCTCCAGTTCCATCCATGCTGTTGCAAAGGGTAGGAGCTCCTTCTTTCTTTCTGCTGCATAGAATTCCATTGTGTAAATGTACCACAGTTTTTTGATCCATTCATTTACTGATGGGCACCTAGGTTGCTTCCAACACTTGGCTATTGTAAATTGTGCTGCTTAAACATAGGAATGCTTTCTTTCATTATTTTTTTATATAAATTTTCAGTTTCTTGCTCTTCCTCTTTTTCTCTGGCATGCCTATGATTTGGATGCTGGTAGGTTTGGAGATGTCCCAGAGGCACCTTATTTTATCCTCATTTTCTTGAATTCTTCTTTCTTCTTGCCATTCTGATTGAATGATTTTTTTCTTACTTATGTTCCAAACCATTGATTTGATTCTATGCTACATCCCCTCCACTGTTAGTTACCTGTAGATTTTTCTTTATTTCACTTAATGCAACCTTCATTTCTGCCTGGGTCTTTTTTATGCTGTTTCATTACCCAGTGAGTTCTTTGAGCATCCTGATCAGCATTATTTTGAATTCTGCATCGGATAGGTTGCTTATTTCCATTTCATTTAGTTCTTTTTCTGGAGTTTTGTACTGTTCTTTCATCTGGACCATATTTCTTTGTCTTCTCAATCTGTCACCATTCCTATGTTTGTTTCTGTGTATGAGGTAGAACTGCTTTGACTCCCTGTCTTAGTAGTGTGGCCTACTGTTGAAAAGGCACTTGTGAATTATGTGGGGTGGGCTTTAGGTAATCTCCAGGGCAGGACAACCTGTTTCACTGCTTTTTGGCTCTGTGTGGGGGAGGGCTCAGAGAGGGGACAATGCCACTGCCTGGCCTCTGGAGATTTGCCTGGGAGGAAGCTCTATCCAGGCACTTACTCTGTTGCTAGTCACTTCACTCTCTTCCTGATGTCACCTGTGCCCTTCCAGTTGTTGTCCTGGTGCTGAATCCCAGAGGGAGTGGGTCTGTGACACATCCTGAGACCTTTACAGGCCCTTTAAGAGTTTCTTGAGAATCCCTAAATTTCTTCTGCTACTCCAACCCCCACAGATTTTTACAGTCAGAAGTTACAGGGACTTATCTTCCTGGTTCTGGAACCTGGGGCTGGGCAGTCTGGTCTGGGACTGGGATAGCTCACTCCTGAAGTATCCCTCCCTATTTTTATCTACCACATATGAATGTGGGACCACTCATTTCACCACCTCTCCACGCTACTCAGTGTCTCTGTGTCTCCATGCCTCTCTGCATCTCTACCCCTGCTATCCATCCAGATGAATGTGACTGCTTTAAATCCTTGACTGTTGGACTTCCATACATCTCAATTTTCTGATGAATCTGGGTGATATTTGTTTTATAGTCTATTTGTAATTTCTGCTATAGTTGTGCAAGGAGGTGAAGTGTGTTTACCTTTACCTCCATCTTGACCAGAAGTCCCAAATTTTGAGTTTTTAAATTTTGTAATTATAAACCTCTGTAAATAAGAACATTGTCAGTTTGGAACAAATTATTATCAAGAGAAAATTCAATTATATCACACAGTACGTGATTTTGACCATTTTGAGAATATCTAGGTGAGGAATAACTTTGAGAAGTGTTTTCAGGACTAGATTTACCAAGCCAAGCAAATTTGAACTAAAATTAAGAAAATATCAATATTTAATATCATCACTGAATCTTAATTTTCATGGTGTTTCAAAAACTAGAGACGAGAATTTTCATTTCTTCCTATTGCTAAAGATCATACTTTGATACAAAGACTGTTCATTAAAAATATCTCAAATATATCTATGTAAATTACTATCTTAAATTATGCATAAGTTTTTTCCTATAGTTTTATATGTTTAGAGAGTGTTTTTTCCTCTAAATTTGGTTTACAAGCTCCAAAGGTTCTCAAAGTGCTAATTCTATTTAATTCTTTACTTTGAGCTTTAGTTTACGGAATAAATTATTTTTCCCATATATTTATAAAATGTTGATATGTTTTGGTAAGCATGCAGTCTTTCCATTTTATTGTTGATAGGTTATTTATTTATAAAAGTGATTCTTGCCATCAGATTTAGCTTCATATATCATGATAACTTATCAAATCACTACTGGAAATGTATTTGAGATAATTTTATTTTGAATTGTTTTTCTAATTTTATTTCCATTTATTCAAGCCTTCTGCATGGATGTATTGCAAACTCTAAATGAATAGGAAGTACTTGGGAAAAAAAGAGTTATTCCTCAACATTAACAGCTTTTTTAATGCACTTTTTGTCTGTTTTTAACTATGAAGATCTTTGTTATACTCCTTATACCTGAAGAAAAATTGAATTTGATATAAGATTATTTTACTGTTATATTTATTTTTGGTGACACAGCACATCACAGAGAGGACTGCACAGGCCTGGGTTAACAAAGCCGGAATGCAGTTCCTGGTGTGAATTCTTATGAGCCATGAGATTGTGAATCATGTACATCCTGAGCTGCAATTTTTATAACTCTGAGAATTAGGCTTAAACATTGTTAAGTACCTGAATCAGCCTTCTCACTCAAAATAATATTTTTATTACTCATTTAGTTAATTTAAAAGCAGATTACTATTAAATAAAATATATGTTATAAACATTCTCATCCATATTTGAACTTCATAGGATAAGAAAGTAGATCAGAATTAGATTGAATAAGTATGTGTGTGTCCTGGCTCCCAAAATCCCTCCTTCACAGTAAAACATTCCCTGTCATTTTAACACAATCACTGACTAGTTCTTTTAAGAGCATTATTAATGCCAAAATCTGTCCTTATAACTCCAAGTGGAACAACACCTTTTACCTTCAAATTAAACCATTATTTTATTTTTAATATTTTTAATATAATGAGTCTCACTTAAAATTTTAAAAATCTTAACTTTAATACAAAGATTAAAAATATCATGCCTGCTTCATTCTAGATGTAACCAATAAAATATTAGTTGGATTCCTTGCTATAAAAATTTTTCTTTCTAATTTGTAGACTTTATAAATATGAAAAAAAACTTTCTTCAGAGTTGATATACTTGGGATTCTAGCCATACTGCTTTTTTTTGTTTAGTTATAAACCCAACACATTTATTTTAAAAAGAATTTTCAGTCATGGCTGGTGTGGCTCAATGGATTGTGTGCCGGCCTGAGAACCAAAGGCTTGCTGGTTCGATTCCCAGTTGGGGCACATGCTTGGGTTGTGGGCCAGGTCCCCGGTAGGGGGTGTGCCAGAGGCAACCACACATTGATGTTCCTCTTCCTCTCCTTCCCTTCTCCTCTCTCTAAAAATAAATAAATAATATATTTTTAAAAAAGAATTTTCAGGGAAAAATTCAACTCTTAAACTAAATCAAAACAATATGCATAAAGGGAATACACATAAATCATATACTTTAAGTGTCTTCTTCCTTAGGTAAATAATTTCTCCATTGAGTGGATATAAAATATGAATGTAGACCTTTGATTTTTCACTATGCAATCTGATTTTCTCTTCTTGTGTATGATTTATCATCTATATATGTGTATATGTGTGTGTGTGTGTGTGTGTGTGTACATAAATTCTAATATGTATAGAATACAATCCCATTTCTCCCATCCAAGTACTAACCAGGCCCGACCCTGCTTAGCTTCCGAGATCAGACGAGATCGGGCACGTTCAGGGTGGTATGGCCGTAGACACAATCCCATTTCTATCTGAATCAATAATTGCCATATTTTTCTCAACTTTAATTGTTGCTGTTATCTAACAGTTGAATAAAAACACTAGTTGATGTAACTTTAAACGAATGGATCTTATTTATCTGAAAATGTGATTTCTTCTATTATAATATAAATAGTGTATTTGTTGAATAAGTGAATAAATGAATGAGTGAAAGAAGTCATCAATTATATACCTCCGGTTTTTCTATATTTCATTTTTTAACATGTGTTATTACAGTATGCTCTAGATTTTCTTTCTATATTTATATTATTTCACATTTCTTCCACATTACTATTTATATATATTACAAAATTCCTAAAATAGGAATGTTTGCTTTTGTATAAATCTATGTTTTATATGGCTTCATAAGACAATTTATAAAATTCAAATTAGAGTAGTTACATTTAGCAGTGGACAGAATTGAAAGTTATGATGCATTCATGTATACATTCATAAATTGAATATTTACCTATATTAATTTTTATTTTTTAAACATTCTAGTTACCTAGTGATACAGATTTAATAATGAATAAAAAAAGGTAAGAGATCACTGTCCTCGGTGAGCTGATAGGCTAGTGGAGGCAAAAATATTAATGAAAAAGAACACTGTACAGAATTACAAGGGTAAATGTGCCACTCTTATCCATGTTCTGAAAGAGATTACATGGTACAATAATCTGAGAGAATGCTGAAGATTTCTTGAAGGAAATGATGTTTGAGATGTGAAAAAAAGAGCAGATTAGGCAAGCATTTTTCAAAATAGAACTTCAGATAGGGAGTGGCTTGTATTAAAAGAATTTTAGTAGAATTTTTAGTTTTTCTGCATAAATGCTATAAACAGTTAAATATTTTTATAATAAAAATATTTTATTGCAATGAAACATGCATGCATATTGATTCTAGAATGTATTGTGTTTGTTTTCTTAGAATGAATGTTACTGCTGTTATTTTTTAATAATATCTTTTTGTGCCTATCCAAATATTACTATAAATCAACAATTTAATTTCAGCTACTTGTTCTGGACTGAATGGGGACAGATGCCCTGCATTGGAAAGGCTCGCTTAGATGGCTCAGAGAAGGTTGTCCTCATAAGCATGGGAATTGCATGGCCTAATGGCATCTCCATTGACTATCAGGTCTGTTGAATTTCTTTTCTTAAGTATTGAGAGTACCATCAACTGCCAACTTGCATTAGTCCTCTTTTAGTGTTCATTTTCTTAAGAAAACAATAAAAAAAATGCTTTTAATGTTATGTTTCAATTGATCTTTAGGAAAATAAATTGTACTGGTGTGATGCTCGTACAGACAAAATAGAAAGAATTGACCTTGAGACTGGAGGGAATCGAGAGATGGTGCTGTCAGGGAGCAATGTGGATATGTTTTCAGTTGCAGTCTTTGGGGCTTACATCTACTGGTCTGACAGGTAATTTATTTTTTCATGAGTATTTGAGTCTCAAAATGTTATTTCAGTGCCAGTTGCTTTACCCTTGTAGGATTAACCATTCCTTAGCAAGGTCACAAAATGGATCTCATAAAACCATGTAATTTCTACAGCGAAGGCCATCACTCTTTCTATCCTAGGCTTAACCATTTCAATGTCACAGGCTACAAGTTGGTTTCTTTCCTTTTGCTGGACTGTTATCTTGAGCTGAAGTAACTGGCTTGATCTGAATTAAAAAGTGTTAATCATGCATATTCATCCTCTTGGCAGAGCACATGCCAATGGGTCCATCAGAAGGGGTCACAAAAATGATGCCACAGAAACTATAACCATGAGAACTGGTCTTGGAGTCAACCTGAAGGAGGTTAAAATCTTTAACCGAGCAAGAGAGAAAGGTCTGTCTTCTCATACAATGAATATATTTTGTTATTTATTTATCTTATTTATTTTTAATATTTATCAAACTTATATCAAGGGTGAATTTTTATTGGAGTCCAAAACCTCAAAATCCTGTTTTTGAAGAGGTAATCTTATTTCTTATAAAAGTCATATAGCAGCCTAATGAAATAAAAACATAATAGTTCATACATAGATATTTTTGCCTAGGACAGCACATGTTATAGATTATGTGCCTGGCATGCCTTCAGTATAGGTTTGGGCTAAGCAATACAGAAAAACTTGATAGATGCACATAGTCAGTAAAAAAGTACAAAGCACAATTGGCATATTAGAGAGTATAAACCAAAATATTTGTTTTTTTTATTACATTTTAGTATATACATTGAATATGGCTCCTGAAGTTTGCTGTTAGTGTGAAATATGACCAAAGTCACCATTTCTTTGAAGTGTGCATTATCAAACTGACATGACAATGATTTGGATATTTAAACAAAAATTACCTCCATTAAATAATGTTTGTTACATTTATTAAATAAGTTGTATTTAGCCCTGACCAGGTTGCTCAGTTTGTTGGAGCATTGTTCTGTACACCAAAAGGCTGCAGGTTCAATTTCCAGTCAAGACACTGACTAGGTTGGGGGTTCTATCCCCAGTCAAGGCATGTATGGGAGGTAATCAGTTGATGTTTCTGTCTCACATCAATGCTTTCTCTCTCTCTCTCTCTCTCTCTCTCACTCTCTCTCTCTCTCTCTCTCTCTCTCTCTCTCTCTCTTCCCCCCCTCTCTCTCCCCCCCTCCTTTCCTATCTCACTAAAATCAATAATAAAAATATACTGGGATGAGGCTAAATAAATAAATAAATAAAATTATATTTCATTTTCTTGACATCAAAGGAAAGTATAGTAATTTTGGAGGTGATGATGATGAATTCATAGCAGAGAATTAGCCATATGGTGAAATCTTAATAACATATTACATCTTCACTCACAACTGGAGTAACAAACTTTTGACCAATATTCATAGGGTATGAGGCACATTAGAACCATAAATTGCTTTGATAACTTACATACTTCATAAATACAGAGCATAAAGTAGTGCATGTTTTATTTGTGAACTCAGTTCATGTTTTAAGTGAATCTGTTGCTTATGCCAAAGATTACAGTACATACAATTTATAATCCCAGCATTGCTTCAAAAAAAGAGTTATAATCTTAACTAGCTGATTAAGGTAAAATCCCAATGCTTTTATTTGCATAATGAAAGAAGCGGAAGGATATGAACTCTGAAATAAAAACTTGAAAATTTAAACTGCTTGATTAAAAAACTCAGCACTTTATAGTGTTTGATATTTTAATGACCAGTCTAAAAATTAAGAATAAAAAGACAGAATATTCAATATTAAATTTTTAATACTTTATTAGAAAATATATTTGGAAAACAATATAAAAACACAAATGCATGTGTGTATCTTTTATTTTTCATTTTTAGGGACCAATGTTTGTGCCAAGGACAATGGTGGGTGTCAGCAACTTTGTCTGTACAGAGGAAGTTCCTGGAGAACCTGTGCTTGTGCCCACGGATATTTGGCAGAGGATGGAGTCACTTGCCGAAGGCATGAGGGCTATTTGCTGTATTCAGGGAGAACAATATTAAAAAGTATACATCTTTCAGATGAAACCAATTTAAATTCACCAATAAGACCATATGAGAATCCACATTACTTCAAGAATGTTATAGCCTTGGCTTTTGACTACAATCAAAAAAGAAGAGGTACCAACCGAATCTTTTACAGTGATGCACACTTTGGAAATATACAGCTTATTAATGATAACTGGGAAGACAGACAAGTAATTGTTGAAAGTAAGTAGAAGAATTTATTTTTAAATACTTTGATTGAAACAAATATCATTTGGATTAGCAGAGAAATTAGAGTTGTAATTCCATGTAGTAATTACAGTTTCTTAAAGTTATATTCAAGAATGAAGGCAATTAAATTATCCAAAAGTCAAAGAAGCAATTAACTGCTAGTGTATATAGCATGATATTGGGATTATTAGCTTTTAGTCATGGAACTGTCAATGTATGCCTTCATAATGTTTCTTATAAATAAGTGTACTAAAATTCATGGAAATTAATGTTTAGTATAAAATTTACTAATTTTATTCCAGTGAGTAAAATTATATCTTTAAGAATATCTGCTTAATTATAGTCAGTGAATTGTGTTTTCTCAAGGAGATCTTTGTGTGTATATAACTACATACACACACACACACACACACACACACACACACACACTGTAGTCTTAATAAGAAATATTATTAAATAAATAACTTCATATTTTTAAATATTTTAAATATTTACTCAAGCATAATATTGTGTGGATTACCGATATAATTTCGAGAAAACTCTTTCCTGTCATCCAGCTTTTAAAGGGACTATCTTTATTTTACTTATACAGCATCTCTCTCTGTTCTATCTTTATGTGATTTCTATATATTCTCCCCTTTTCCAGTTTTACTATACTGAGGTCATTCACTTTTGTTACTGTTTAAATTATAAAATGCTGTGTGAATTTATTGTAAAGTGTTAAAGTAATATGGATTTAAAAATTCTGCCTCATCAGTACAACATTAATTTCATTTACTTGTAATTGAAGGCTGTTGTGCTTCAAGAATTTTCTTTATGCATGTGTGTGTGCTGTGTGTAATTACAAAAATAGACCTGTCCTACATGCATTATTCAGCTACTTTTTTCCACTTACCATATATTTCAAAAAGCTTTCACTTCGGTACATAAGGCCCTATGTAATTCTTTTGAAAGCCTGTTACTCATTCTATACTAACGATAACATAATTTACTTAACCATTTTTTATTTGATAAACACTTAGACTGTTTCTGGTATCTCATCATTACTTACGATATCACAATGCACATTTGCCCATATAAGTATGTTTATTCACAAACATGATGTTTTTTAGCATAGAATCCTTGGAATGTAATTACGAAGTGTTTATTTTATTTTTATAGCTGATCGAATCTCCAAAAAAACCAAATCACTTAGTGTTTTCATCAATTGTCTATAAAAAGGCTTATTTTCCAAACTTATAACAATGATTTTGTAATTTCTATGTTATGATGATCTAGTACATAAAAAGTAAACTTGTATTAATATACATTTACCTTATAACTAGTGAGTCCAGCATCTAATATGTTTACTCATGTAAGAATATATATTTCAGATCAAATGTGATAGTATGTATCCCATGCTCTACCTGCAACTGTTTATTCTGTTCTTTCAACATTTAATATCATTCGAAATCCTTTTGCTTTATCTTGCTAATAAAAAGGGAAATGGCATTGAGAGCATTATATATTAATTGGTTAAATATATGCATGTATGTACAGACATATACACGCATATATAAATTCTATAATTTAGAATTTAAATTACATTAGCAACACATGTTGAGTGATGTGGTAGTGGCCTCCTATCTTTTTCTCTCTTTTCATTTATGGACATTAAATTTTGTCACATATCTGGCTTAATATTTTCAATAAATTATAATAAGATATAATTCCCATATTTGCATTAGAATCCAAAAATGTAATTAATGGTTTTATACTTTCAGTTATTTTTTCAAGATTATTAGTGACAATACCTTGCTTTTAAATTATGTTTCACTGGAAATGTCTTTTCCTTTATATTATCTACTTCTATATTCTTTTGAGTGCCCAAACTACATTTGATAATGTTAATTTTTATTTTTTGCAGTTTCAAAGGTAAAAATAACACTTTTTAAAATGTATTATTTTTAATTTGCCTATTACATATTATGTACACATTGATTTTCAAAATGTAAGAATTTTAGTTATTAAATTTTTAGATTTCACAAAATGAAGAAATGACTTTTAATTAACACCCATTTATTAGCTAAAGCAATTTGCAGATTAGCTATTTAGATAATTGCCACTATTGGAAAGCTATAATAGAATGTTGTTCTATTAGACATTGCAATTACTAAGATAAGAAAAGAATTAAAATACAGGGTGAAAATTGTGCACAGGAAGTCAGCAATGACGAAGCAAGGGATAATTTTTATTCAAGAGAGAGGGTAACACAGTCATTGATTTTGGAGAGCAGAGTTGAGTGAGTCATGATTAATGGGAAGGAAGAGACATGGGATCTCTCCTCATTCAGCTGTAGGCTGTAAAGTGGAGGTCAATGCCTTCCATGAATTCAACTTTTTTTTTTTTTTTTTTTTTTTTTTAATATATTGGAGTCTCTCACAGAAGATAGCATGTTGCAAAGGTTAGGGAGGGAATAAATTTTACTCTATCCTCTTAAGTTTTGGTTCGTAAAATTTGAATTAAACTGACAAATAATAGCTTAAAAGAGAAGAGATGTACATACTTTTTAATTTTAATTTTTACATGTTTATGGAAGCTTTCATAGAAAAGAATTGAAGGTCCAGAGAAACAGTTAGCCCCAGGGATTTATATGCCATTTAACCTAGGGTGATAAATTCAGAGACCTAGGTAAACAAAAGGATTGGGCTTAGGCTTCTAGAAGCAGCAAAATTGTAGGAAAGTAAATATACTGGGAAACTAATGGAAGGTAAGGGTTATTTTGATGCTATGAGGCAAGTCTCTAGTGGGGTCTTGAGCTCTGAGCCATGAGAGATCTTGGCTTCATGCAAGAAGAAATTTAAAACAGGAGTCAGACAGAGGTTGAAGTGGAAAGGCAGGTTTGGTTGAGCAGAGAGTATATGCAAGACGAGCCACTACACAGACAAAGTGGTAAACTCTTCTCACAAGAGAAGGAAAGTAGACCCTAACCATCTCTAGAGGTTGAGCTTATATCTGTAGTTTCTATTGGAAATGGCTGGTATGGGTAATAAAGAATGGAAAAAGTGTGGGGATTAACTTTAACCTTTACAAGGCATATTTTGTTGCCTTCTGTTTTCCTTTTATGTTTTGCAGGCTTATTATAGCCAAAATATGTAAACAACCTAAGTGTCCATTGATCAAAGAATGGATAAAGAATTTGTATTATTCAGCCACTTAAAAAAATAAAATTCTGCCATTTCAGATGTGGGATCTTAAGGGCATTAAATCAATTAAAATAAGTCAGAAAGAAAAAGACAAATGAAAAAAAAAAAAGGAAAACAGAACTCTGTGTCAAGTGGCGAACATTCTACTGAAGTTCTCCAAGGTCACTATGAGGTGTGGCCTAGTGCTTGGAGGCCCAGAATTGACAAGGATAACTCAAGATTCTTTAGTTATCAGTATTAGAATTATTCAGAGACTCGGGGTTCCCTATTTCTTCATGTATGTGTCTGAATAGTGACACCAATAGAAGGAATAGAAGGCGAGGGTAAGTACTAGGATTTCCATGCTGAAAATTACAGCCTTAAGGAGACAGGAGGCTGAAAATTTTTCTGCAGAAGTGTTTGGGTTTAAGAGACTAACCTAGGTGTCATGTTACAAGATCTGATAAGATTTCTGTTTGCAAAATCAAAAACTGCTAGGTCATGTCCATGTGGAAGAGAGGCCAGTGTTTACTATAAAACATAAACTTCAATGAAAAATGTATAGAAATCCCTATAATAGTTATAGTTAATGAGTCTGCTTAAGAATGGAGAGAAGGATAAAAACGAGCCTGGCAAGCTGAGGCATCTGTTATTGGATAGAGCAATTATGGGGATGTTAGGTGGACATGGGGGTAGATAGTGATTCAGATATGAATCAATGTCCCAATATTGGATTACTGCCAAGTAAGGTCTCAATAGGTAAGTGTGGGTGGGGATAATAAGATTATTAATCCCTTATCAGAGCCATTTCTATATTAAATGTCAGTTTAAAGTTAATTGCATGTATACTTTTAATGCCTAGTCTAGAAGTTGAGAGATTAGTTTGTATCAATCAGCTTTAATTTCATAATAAAACATCCCTGAATTCAATGCCTTTAAAAAACTACTGCTTCTTATGGGTTGGCTGGGGTGATTCTTCTGGTCTGTGTCAGCTCCTCAGATCTCTAGCCAGCTGGCAGATCAAATGTAACTGGTTGTCAAGGATGGTCTCCCTCATATGCCTGGCAGTAGGCATCCTGTGTTCTAGGTCCCAGGGTCCTCAAAACTGTTGTTATGCAACAGGTTACTTGGCATGGTCCCAGGGTTTTAAGAGAGAGCTAGCTCCAATAATAAAACAGTTTACAAGCCATTTTTACTAATGTCTTATTCATCAAGGCAAATCACATGGCCAAGTCCAGATTCAGGGATTGAAGAAGCAGACTCACTTTGGCGGGAAGGCCTGCAAAGGGGCTGCACACTGACACAGAGAGGAAGAAGCCCCGACTTCTGTAATCGGCACAGTTGTATAAGTGATTATTAGCTCATTTCTACAACCTCCAAAATAACACTTTAAAATGTAACTTGACTTTTCGAAATTCACTTTCTTTTTTGCTTTATTTGTTATATAATATTTATTGATAACCAGTAGTGAGGTATGGCAATACTGTCCGTTATCTGGCTTTATACATGAGCTGCACATAAATCTATATTTGTCAGTGAAGAAATGAAATGAGACAGAAATTATCTAGTGGGGAAAAGATATGACAAAATCATGGATGGGGTAGTGGATTTAATGACACTGAATTGATTCTGTCATCTCCAAGAGTATAAACTTTTTCAAATTTAGCTCAAATAATGCTAAATGTTTCTAACAAGTCCCTCATGATTAGCTGCTACTAATCTGCTTTAATCACATCACATTTTTATATAATCAGTGTGAGTGAAAAGCAGTTTTGTAGTTTTGACTTCAATGATGAAGTTGTAAATGGCAACCAAAAAAAATCTGTGATGTACTGTTAAAAGAGGCATTTTTCATAGGAAGTAATAAAAGAAAGTATACATATTAGGGCCTTTCTTTCCTTTTGAGAGATTTATGGCATAAATTCAGCAGATGAAATCAATGTACTATGAATTATAAATAGGTCTTTGAGGGGCTGGATGATTACTTTAAATTTCTTAAGAAAATAGTAAAGACACCTATGGAAATAGGCAAGGACACAAGTAAATCCAAGGTTAAAAGACGGTTATAATTTGTTGCAGTAAAGTTGCCTGTTACTGTTTGAGGGAGCAAGATATTTCAATTCCATATACCTGTTAACATGTGCTCAGTGTTGTTAGGTTTCTACTGAAAGGATAAACAAATTTTACCAGAAATCAAGATGTGTTATATACTTATTCAACTTTCTATTTTGAGCTTTTCAGTGTACTATATCTGGTTAAAAATTCTCAGAGAGAGGGGGAGGAAGGGAGGGAGGGAGGATTAAGAGAGAAACAGAAAGAATATTAAAAGAATTTGTATTAACAAATTTGTACATAAACAAAACATTATGTAGTATGCTTCCTGGGACAGTTATTTTTTTCTTGTTTATATATTTTTTATTATTGTTCAAATACAGTTGTCTCCATTTTCCCTCACCACAACCCCTGCCCCTCCCATCCCCACCTCCCAACCTTGATCCTACCCCCTTTGGCTTTGTCCACGTATCATTTTTTTTCTTAAATAAGTTTCATTTATATAGTTTTAAAAGTGGCATAAATGAAGATCACTAGATTATATTTCAAAAATTGTTATAGTTAGCCTTATTTACAACACTTACCATAACATAGTATACTAGTATATGGCTTAGATTGTAACTCTTGCAGAATAACATTCTCAAAATACTTCGTGTTATGTTCAAATTAATGTTGTCAGTTGAGCAAAGATCATTAAGTTTTTAAAATTTCTACAGAGTAGAATTTGCAATGTATAATTTGATGTTTACTGAGATTTGGGCAAAGCTAAGTATTAACCAATACTCTCCTTCAATGACACACCACTGTTCCTCTCCATCCCCTTAGGCACTTTAAACCTTTACTTCCCCCTTTCCTTCCCTTTCATATAATCTTTCTTGACAAGGGCAGCGTTATTACTAATGCCTTCATGCACTTATCAATCTCCCCACAATTTTCAATAACACTTTTGACTCTATTGTGCTCTGTTTCCCAAGCCCCTTCCCATCTCCAAAATGTCAAAACAGACTCAGATCTATGAGTGTTTCTTTTCTGCTTTTTCATTTAATTTTTTCAGTTTTGATCTAGTATTGTTTCCATGTGGGTGCTCAAACAAATGTTATCAGCAATTCTCAGTGTTCAAAGGTGGTGTACAGAGGGTATTTGGATATTTGGAGAATTAAATGTTTCTATAAGTAGGCCTTGACTCTGTCATCTTGAATAGATGACTTCCTATTGGTTTTTCATTTCCAACCCCACTTCTTCTTGCTACTCATGTAAGCATGTTCTATGAATATACTATGTGTACTTTCTATCATGTAATCCCAAGAAAAACTCCTACAGTGTTTAGAACACATATTAATTGAGTGCATATGTTCAATGAACACGGAGAGATGATTAAAGAACTGGGGGGCCCTAAGTCCTCTTCACCCACAGAAGTCCCTCTCCTTAAAGGACTCTACTTTCTTTATTCACAGTATTTGAAAGTTTAAGGAGAGAATCACATCCATTCTTCAAAATGTTTGTATCCTATCGTGGCCATTTTCCATGCTGACCAGATTATACTAATTTATAATGAAATTCTGATATATCATCAGAATTTTAAGGACTCTTAGTCACCTGTGTTCTGAAATTTCATGATAGTCCTTATGTGGGATTATTTCTATTCATTTTTGAGAGATTCAGTGGGTCTTTTTATCTCTTTAACTTTATTTTCTCTTTTAACTTGATTTTTCAGCTCTTCCATTGAATTTTTTTTTATTTCTGCCATGATTTTTAGGGTTTTTTTGAGCATTCTTTTTTGTATCACTTTATTCACATTTCAGGGATGCAGTAGCTCTCATATCTCTCTAAAAATATAAACAATATTTTTTGAACTTTTTGTCTCTCTCTGTATAGATTGTTTATCCTAAGTTGCTTTTATTTTTCGTTTTTAAATTAGTCTCTTTATTTTGTTTAAAGTTTTCATGTACGAAGCTCTGTTCACTCTTACATTAAAGAGTGGGGTACTAAACAACTGATTGGATGTTCTGTAGATATAGCAGGTAGGCAGGGGGTGGGAGGGTGCTTGCCAAATATGAGAGATCTGGTGGGACACTTTTGTCTTCATTGAACTCCCAATGTCAGTCAGTATCTCTAGATCTTTTCTCTTAAACTAGTAAGAGTATTCTAGTTAAATTCTTCTAGCCACTGCCTGGAAGATAAGGGGAATCCTCATTTATACCCTCTAGGGAAACAATATAAAAAAGTATATATCAGGGGCCTGGTGTTGCAAAATATGGAGATTTTACTGCCTTGTAAATAGACCTGTCACCAATACTTCTGTTGTTAGCCCAAAGTTGATCTTCACTTTTACAAGTATCCATTGCTATCGATTCATAGGTTTGGTCAGTTGAGTTTCCTCATCTCTATCCTACCATTTAGAGTTATGGAATCTGATAAATTACTAACTAACTGGGCACTTTTATATTTATCTTTCATTATTTATATAGTCTCCAATTTTCTTTTTGCTTAGGGCTTATTACTTTAAAAATCTCTTTATTGTCATTTGAGTGATTTTTAGTGAAGTTTCAGAAGGAAATGGTTGTATATACATGTTACTAGTTTTCTGCTCTTAATTTGAGTTATTTTGAATATATTTAATTCCTATTATTTTTCTGATTCTATGTTGTGCATTATTCCACTTAAACATTTATTCCAAAGGTTGACATTACTAATCTCCATGAGAGAACACTTACAAAGGCTTCCCAATGTTTGTGCTACTTGTTGTTTTGAGCCCAGAATCAGTTCTAGTGCCATATTTTAAAGACATTTAATAACACAGGGACAAAGCCAAAGAGGGGTAGGATCGAGGGTGGGAGGTGGAACTGGTTGGGGTAAGGGGCAGTGGTGGGGGGAAAATGGAGACAACTGTATTTGAACAATAAAGAAACAGAAAAAAAAAAGAAACAGAAAAAACAATAAATCCTATCTTTTATTTCTAAGATTAACTTATGTTTTAATATTTCTAATTCTTCAAAAAATTAGTACCAGAAAAATCTCCTATTTTTCTGGGTGTTTACTATTGTCCAATTCACAAAAACCATAGTAATCATACAAATTAACGTGTGTATGACTGTCACTGTCTATATGAGTGATATATTTAAGATGTGGACAAAATTGAATCCGTAACAGTTTTGAAAGCAAAAACTTTCTTAATATGTATACCACTTTTTGTAAACTTATTTAATAATATCACAACCAAAGATAAAGAATTAAAAAGGATCTTTGATATTTTTATATATTAAAAAAGCCAGTGAAAGTAACAATTATGTTTTTTTTTAAATCCCTGGCAAACCTGTCACATAGTATGGGCTTAATAATTGATTTTTGAACGTTAAATGAAAGTGAAAATAAAATCCTGGCACCTGATTAGTTTCCTTTGCAACTTCCACTTAATTTCATATTCCACCACTTTTTTTTTTTTTGTATAAACTCTTCTAATTTCTTATTGCTTATTTTCTGAACTGTTACAAAAGTTGCCCGCTCTATACTTGCTATCAGTCCACCCTAACAGAGCTGTATAATTTGGAGAGCTACAGATCTAATAAAGTTGTTTGATTATATACATGATACCACATTGTGTAAAAACTTACACTTTGTGATTTGTAAAGTTATTGACTTTTTTGTCTCTTTTGAAAGATCTTAGATCACTTTTTAAATTTATTTTTAAATACATATACTTTATTGTTGTTCAATTGCAATTGTCCCAATTTTCCCCCATTACTCTCCCTTGCCCTTCCCACCTACTACCTGCCACATTCAACCCACTGTTGTCCTTGTCCATGAGTCCTTTATGCATGTTCCTTGATTTGACCCTTCCCCTCCTTCCCCACCTCCCTTCTTGTCACTGTCAGTTTGTTCTTTATTTCATGCCTCTGGTTCTATTTTGCATGCTTATTTGTTTTGTTGATTAGGTTCCACATATGGGGGAGATCATACACTTTTTTAAAAGACAGAGAGCAGGTATTAATATTTACTAAACTAAAAGCAAACTCTGAGACATTAACTTGCCATTGCTATATCTATGGTTTGTGAATAACAAACACTTGAATATATTCTGATACCCAATTCTGTTCTGTATATGACACACTGGGGAAAAAATTTTTATGAGACTCTTAGAAACCCTTGTGCCCCAAACTCTCAACCAAGAAACATCTTTACCTGACATTCAGGGCCTTGACAGCAATCTAACATTCTATTACTATTTCTCAATCCTTCCATTACCCCATTGGTTTCACGTCACTATTTTAAAATAAGGTTTTCAGTCCTTGATTTTTACATATCTTTAGTTAGAGCACTTATCTTTCAAATCATCTTTATCATCATTCATTTTATTAAGACAGATGGTTTTATAGACCCCTTTTGAGGCATTCCCCATTTTCCCTTGTTCTCAGAATCCACCTGAGTGTTGGTTCTAAAACATATGGTGGCCAGATAAATATACCAACTAAAAAGGACAGATGAGAAATTCTGAAATAGCAAGTTAGATGAATATGTAAAGTTATGTTTAATTCGTAGAATACATTTTGCACTAAGCTGTGTATGTGAATATCAAATGGTTCAGATATCAATTTTTTTAAATATTAAAATAGTCTCTGCCTTTCTAAGGATCATAATAATATCTAATTGTAGTCACTGTGAGTCATGCTACAAAAAAACCTTGCAATGCTTCTTCCTTACTAAATGTGTCTTGATTTTGTTGCCTTAAAATTCAAGTACAATTTCAAAAATATAATTTCAAGTAAGAAAAATAATAAAAATAATGCACAATAACTATATACATGTATTTGAGCCAAATACTTTAATCCTCTAGGTTGTAAAAAGTCTGATTTTATACTTCACTTTTAATGTACATGGTATAGGTCATTAAAAAATTTGTGAGTTGACACAGCACAGCAGGGAGCACAAACATCCTAATTGCAAGTTTCCCTTGCCACCCTCACCCCCAGTTCCAATTCAGGTTGTGGAGAGAGGCCCAGGTGAATGTTAGCATGTAGTGAGTTTGCATCACTCATGAGAAAGCCTGTGTAAAGGAAAATTCAATTTTTAAAAGTTGGCTGCTAGCAAACCTGTTCTGATCTTTGAAGACATTATTTTTATTTCTCTATACAGCAAACAAGTCTGTCTACTTTTCTAGACAGTGACACTGTCCCTATCTTCCAAGGTTCTTTTTTTAAGTATTTTTTATTTATTGTGCTATTACGGTTTTCCCAATGTTTCCCTCTTTATCTCCCCTCTGCCCTGAACCCCCAAATCTTCCAGCACTCCCCCCTTAGTTCATATCCATGCATTGTGCATATAAGTTCTTTGAGTCCTCTGTTTCCTATACTATTTTTTTATTTCTCCATGTCTATTTTGTGCCTACTAATTATGCTTCTTCTTCCCTGTACCTTTCCCCGCTATTCCTTCTTTCCCCCTCCCCACTGAAATCCCTCCATGTGATGTCCGTTTCTCTGATTCTGTTCCTGTTCTAGTTGTTTGCTTAGTTTTTGTTTTTGCTGTTCTTCTTTACTTTTTGGTTCATTTGTTGATAGTTGTGAATTTGTTGTCATTTTACTGTACATATTTTTTATCTTCTTTTTCTCAGATAAGTCCCTTTAACATTTTGTGTAATAATGGCTTGGTGATGATGAACTGCTTTAACTTGACCTTATCTGGGAAGCACTTTATCTGCCCCTCCATTCTAAGGGAAAGCTTTGCTTGACAGAGTAATCTTGGATGTAGGTTCTTGCTGTTCATGACTTCAAATACTTCTTTCCAGCCCCTTCTTGCCTACAAGGTTTCTTTTGAGAAATCAGCTAATAGCCTTATGGGAACTCCTTCATAAGTAACTCTCTTCTGTCCCTTTGCTTATTTTAGAATTCTGTCTTTGTCTTTAATCTTGGGTAACTTAATGATGATGTGCCTTGGTGTGTTCCTCTTTGGGTCCAACTTCTTTGGGACTCTCTGGGCTTCCTGGACTTCCTGGAAGTCTAGTTCTTCCACCAGATTGGGGAAGTTTTCCTTCCTTATTTGTTCAAATAAGTTTCTAATTTCTTACAAACCTCTAGGACAACCTAAAACATTCCAATATCCAAATTACAGGGGTTCCAAGGTTCTGCTTTGCACAAACTTCTCAGGAAACACAGCCCCAAACATCTCTGTCCATAGGAATGCACAAACCTCAGAAACCCATGGAGAACTGTCTTCCAACAATATCCAACACATTTCTTTTATTTTTTCAAACTTTTATGTACTGATTTTTAGAGAGAGAGGAAGGGAGGAAAGAGAGACACAGAAACATGAATTTGTTATTCCACTTATTTATGCATTCATTGCTTGCTTCACGTATATTTCTTGACTGAAGAATGAACTCACATCCTTGGTGTATCAGGATGATTCTAACCAATTGAGCCACCCAGTCAGGTCTCAATACATTTCTCAACTGTATCAGCTCTTGGCACAATTTTTCCATGAATGCATAATTGGTTCAAATACTGATTAGTTTGACAGAGGACTGGGACCAAATCCTTTTAATTTACCTCAAGCAATATTTGATTAAGACTACCATCAAGAGGATGCTATGTATCAGGAATGAGGCTGACCTGCTTTATTCACATTTTCTATGTGCTTGTAATTTTTACATTGAGCCATTGAAGATACCCTAATGCCCATTAGAGTCTACTGTAGAAAGACATGTAGCTTCTCCTTAAGATTCTATGTTAATGTTTTGTCAGGGATAAGTGAATAAATAACCAAACATTGCGAAAAACATAGAAGGGTTTTCAGGAATATGTATAAAGGACGCATGGACAAAACCGAAGGGGAGTAAGATCAAGGGTGGGAAATGGATATGGCTGGGGTGTGGGGGGGAGTGGTGGGAGGATGGAGACAACTAAACTTGAACAACAATAAAAACTGTGGGGAGAAAACCTTAAAAAATTGTGAATTGCTATTCTTTGTAAATTGCTATGCTTTCTGACAAGGAATACCAGGAACTGATTCCAGTACAGTTCCTATCTTTCAGGTTGTGTCATTTTATATAGTAGTAGAGAATAAGACAAATTCATAAATAACTATAAAATAAGGCAGAATGTAATTAATATCCTAAGGAGCTACAAAGCATGTACTTTGAGAGAATGCAAAACTCATTTTCAGTTCTGAGTTGAGCCAAGGCATAAAGTTAGAGTTGAATTGTATGTGCCACAGAGAGTGAGAAGGTTTATATACCTGGAAGTTTTATGTGCTACAGGGTAAAGGAAACACAAGGATTCTGAAAGGTATTAAATGAAAGATTATGAAATTTTTAAATGTTCCAATAGACCAAAGGTACTATAGTCTATGGAACAGAGAAATTATATGAAGAAGCAAATAAATCTTAAAATAAGTCTAACAATACTATGCGAGATATATAAGAGGAGAGTAAATATTATTAGCAGTCATTGTAGCTTGAAGCCTTAGAAAACCAAGGCTTATACTTAGGTAACAGTTGCTCTTAGGTAAACATTTTTTCTTCAGGGTAGATGAAGCCTAAATTATTCATTATTGTCTAATATCACAGGATGCATGCTATCTGAAGGGATATGTGAAGGGTGATAGCAAGCCAAGATAATCATAAATATATATATTATATATTATATATATTATATATTATATTATATATATATATACACATACACACATATATACGGATATATCATGTGTATATATGTATATCTATATACAACTTTTAACTAAGTGGATTTGCTACACTGCACTTTCTTCATGAATTTATTCAATTAATATTAATTGTTTGCCTGTTTTATATCAGGCATAGTAGTAACAGCAAGCAAAGCAAGCACTGTTAATTCCTCATCAAGTGGGAAGAGGTTGCTATCTAGGACCACAGCATGCCAAGGCACTTTATTTTCTGGAACACTATCCTTATCTAATTTTTCATTTTAAACACACCGTTGGCCTTAGAATTCAAATTTCTTCTGAAAATGTAATGATAAATATGTTTGGTCTTGTGTACTTGAGCAAGGCACTTTTAAGAAATGTTTTCCATAACTCGAGGGGAAAAGAGTTGGAGGTTTGGTGCATTAGGGAGAGTATTGCGAGCTTTATTAGAGCCTTCATTGCTGGTAGAAGGTAATTCTCTGATGGCAAATCGTGAAGGGGTGTGTGTGTGTGCGTGTGTGTGTGTGTGTGTGTGTGTTTCATATCTGCATCTCAAGACCAAATTCCTTGTTAAAATGTTCAGAAGACATTTTGCAAAAAAAAAAAAAAAAAAGACAGAAAATGTCAACATTTTAGGAAAACTTCTTTAAGTAGTTCTACTCTTAAAGCCAAGATTTTACAGTAAAGTTTATTATGAGTTGTTTTCTGAAAACAGTCTTTGCAAATGGTTTCTTGATGACACCAGGATGCATGACTAAATTTTACAGTTTCTGAACATAAGACTGTTACATAAATATCTTCTTCACCATCTTTTTACTCAAGCAGTAACAAAAATTGTAATAAAATATTAGTCCCATGCCAAGTGACATTATCAAGCCTTAAGATATTTCTGTGTTCTTTTATTGTTTGGTGGTTTATAACTGAACTAGATAAGATAAGAGAGTTCAGTAGTTGTCAAGAGTTAACACATTCTGTCTTCACAGATCTCACATCAAAAATTGAGACTCTTCCTCCACCCCACATACTTCTATATTATGAGATACAATTATTTACTTGTATGTGTATGTGTGTATTGTAAAATAAATAGATAATACTAAAAACTTTTATTCCACTAAAGTGATCCTTTGGAATAAGTTTAGTTTACCACTAGAATATTAAATGGGATACTTTAATACTTAGGAAAAAAAATCTATGTGTGCAAGATAAATAAATTGCCAGCAAGCAGTATAGTGGAAAATTCATGGTTTGGATATGTTACCTAGAAAAAAAAATTAATTATCCTTAGAAAGAGAACTCCTCCAGTAACTTTATGTGAATATCTATTTTAGCATTCTGTTGTCTCCATGTCATTGAGTTTTCTTGCTTAGTAGGGAATTTGCTGCCATCTTTACACAACCTACATGCAAGGTTGTTTTCTTAGGGAGGGCAGTGTGTGGATTTTAAATTGAAATATACTTTCTTTTAGTTCCCACGGGACTCTGCAGTAGAGACATATTTCAAATATGACAGCTAAAGAAAATCAGCACAAGTAGCCACTGATGTATGCTATGGGAAAAGGGGGAAATCATTGACTTACATTTATGAAAGTGTTTAATTTTTTATTAGAAGCTTGACTTGGTGGAAGAGTGAAGTTGTTATAGTTATAAATGTGGTTGCTTGCTTATTTCCTTAAAATCTAAACTGGAGAAAAACACTGGACCAGGTATAAATTTGAATCCATTTCACAATGTGAATTCTAAAACTATTTTACTTTGAAATAGAGTTTCTAGAATGATTAAATATGAATGAACCTTCAGTTACCACATTTTCATGCTATAATATGTTTCAAGGGTGAAAGAAATATTTGACAACTTAGTTTAAATTTCTATGAATAAAATAATGTTCAAATAAAGCATTTGCATTTCAACATTGTCAGATAATGTCATAGCATGACCTTCCCTTAGAATAATGTGTGTAAACAAACTTCCCTGTTATTCTCACGTATAGCAATAGTAGTTAAAATCATTAATCAGATCAAAAGCTCTGATTCAAAAGCGCTTTAGTCTCTGGATCAAGTATGCAAAGTACTGATTCTTATCAGACAGTCAGCCTTGATATGGTTGTTTAAATCTAAAGGTGATTATTTTTGAAGTTTGCATTTGCTCTATGGAAATTACAGTGAAAAGAAACAACAGATTGTTTCATTTTACTGTAAGAGGGAGATTAATCTTTTTAAAGAAAGGGCATTCCAGATATTGAAGTTTAAAGTCACTACACAGTGATATTATAGTGGCTTATCAGGGAAATATATCACATACCAATTTAACAGCTTGAAATTTAAGGATTTTTAATATATTCCAGTTTAAACATAGAGATAAACAGCAATAGTATGTTGCTGGGCAAACTATGGATTTATTTGTCTCTTTCTCAATAATGCATACTTATATTATGGTAAAATCAGTTTTGCTTAGTTAAATAAGGTCCTAAAATGAGGTAAGTAGTTTTAGCCTTTTGCATTATTACATATCATCAGGATAAGACTATAAATATTCAATAGATACCTTGCTAATTTCTTAAAAATAGGTATTCTTTCATCTTTATTTGCTTTGTTGTTTTTTTCTTCCTTCTTCTTTTAAATTTAGAGAGATAAGGAAGAGAAACCATAAATGACTATTTTTAATGTATGACTATTTTCTTTTATTAGATAATATTCAGTCTTAAGGAATTTGGGAATCTCTCTCTCTCCTTTTTTTTTTTTTTTGATGGTTGGCAAACTAGCAAATTTTACTTGCCAAAACAGAAGTTATTCAGTTTCTATTTTCAGACATTAAGAACAGTTTTCACTTCAAGAAAATTTCTCACATCACCCATAGCCCTGTTTGTTAAGTGGCATATTGTTTGGCTGTGCTGGTTGTTTGAAGTATGTTTGGAAGTTGGCATGGGTCACTAGAATAGCCTAATTTTTCAAACTGACACTATGGTGAATACTCAGTGATGGTGGTGAGCACATTTCCAATATGGTCTGTGTAAAATCGTCTGTCATTTACCCTAAAGTTTATTTTATGTACCTTAGTAGGAGCTTTTTAAAATTTTTTTTCAACCAGTTTCAGGAAGTCAAATACCAGAAACACAAATTGGCTGATAACATAAATTTTGTATATAGCAGGGCAGTTAATATACCATTGAGGTAAAATGTATATATATTCTCCTCCTGTGTTCTAAAGGATACATGGTATTTTGCTTAAAACTATTTTGATAAAGTAAATCATATACATTTCACTCAATAGGCTACTATTAAAAGTTACTTCCTGTAACTTTTCTGTTATCAATACTTTATTTCAAAGCATTTGCAGACTCCTTACTGAAATGAATAGCATTTGACAATTTTTTCTCTATATGTGCAAAAATTTCTAAACTTCTCCAAATAGAAATGGAGTTACCTCTGAGAAGTGATATTTTAAACTTAAGGTTATGTTTCACAAATTTTGCTTATAATGAATACCAAGACAAAAATAGTTTACTATTGGAAATACTGTTAAAAAGTTTAGAATTTTTGTTGTTCAATTCTATTTGTGAAAAAATTGCATTGATTCCAACAAAATTGCATTCTTTCACTGCTGAAATTCTATTTTTAGTAATATCAACAGGAGATAAGATAAATCCCAGTACTTTTGCCAATATCTCATATTAACTTTTTGTTGTCTGTCATTTATAAAAGTTTATCTTCATCTGGTTTTATCTTGCATTAGTGTAATTTATTCGCTAGATTTCTCTTTTCTTCATGTTTAATTTCCTTACATTATTGTTCTCTTTTATGCCAAGAAAGACCATGATATGAATTCTTAAGTATTTTTCTTATTTCTTAACTTACATAACAGCTTACAAGTTATATATACACCTATGCTTATATTTACATAGTTATACAAAAAAAAGTATAATAAATTTTGTTCTTCCCTACTTACAATTTCTAATTTTATCTTTCAAGAAATACTCTCATAAAAATAGTCAAATGAACTAATATTAATTCCCTTTAATAGCCAAATATTATTATAATTTATGAACATACCATATTTTATTAATTCTCTTATTGATTACTAATGACCTTACTTATAGTTTTGTGGGCTTTTTTTTCCTATTCTAAATTATACTGAAATAAGCATTTTTATTGTAATGCTGTATTCTGGTCAGTTATAGTTACAGCCAGGTTTTAAAAAAATATTAAGGAATAAATGATAAAAGAATTCAGATAATGAACTCTGTGACTTATGTGGCCTGTTTCAATTAAGTATATATTCTAGAATGCATTTTTTATATATTTTAATGCTATATAACTTAGAATATTGAATTTTTATGTTATCACAATGAGCAATAGTTTAAATGTGAGAAGTACATTTCTGGTAATCAAAAGAAGCATGATATGCATTTAAAATATAGGAAAAATGCCCATTTCATGCAATGAGATGGAGCAGGTTTTGTGATATTTTTTCAAACCAGGGCCTCCTCCCAAAGGCGACCAAGCCATCTTCACCCATTCTCCAAACTTGCCCAGGCCTACAGTTGCTGCCCGAGAGCTAAGGATACACCCCAAACAAACAAACTTGATACTATAGTCCCAACAAACCTGGTCTTTCCCCTCTGAATGTGTGTGTGTGTGTGTGTGTGTGTGTGTATGACTATATATAGTCATACTAGCATAGATGTCATATAGATGACATATAGTATGTTGTATGACATGCTAATCATATATATGCATATTCATATATGTATATATATTCTCATATACATAGGTGTGAAATAAGTTCATATGATAAAACATTTCTAATCTGAAATTTTAATTTAAAGCAGTGGAAAATTACCAGAGAGAAATTAGCTCAGAACACTAGACTTCTTGCTCGTAGAATTTAATCCAGTGGACAATTTTTTAAATATATATAATGTATTTTTTTCAGTAGTTTCTTTTTTATTTTTAATTAAACTTTTTATTGAGATATTTTTAGATATACATGAAGTCATAAGACATAATACAATGAGTTCCTATGAACTTAAATTTTTTTTTCAATTATAGTTAGCATTCAGTATTACTTTATATTAGATCAGGTATACAATGTAGTGATCAGACAATTATCTTTTAGAAAGTGATCATCCCTGATAATTCTACCACCCACCTGGCACTATACATAATCATCACACTATTGACTATATTCTCTATGATGTACTTACATCTCTTTTACTATTTTGTAACTACCAATTTGAACTTTTTCATCCCTTCACCTTTTTCACCCAGCCTCTCCAAAACCCTCCCATCTGGCAACCCTGTTTGTTCTCTATATGAGTCTCTATCAATTTTATTTATTTTGTTCTTTAGAGTCTACATATAAATAGTATTTGTCTTTGTCTGACTTACTTTATTTAGCATAATACCCTCTAGGTCTATCCATGTTGTCACAAATGTTAAAGATTTTATTCTTTTTCATGGCCAAATATTATACCATTTTATACATATACCACATCTTTATCCAATTGTTAGTTGATGGGAAGTTAGATTGTTTCCATATTTTGGCAATTATAAAGATACTCCTAGAAGAAAACATATGCAGTAAAATCTCTGACATTACTCTTAGTAATATTTGTATGATACACCTCCTCAAGGAAAAGAAAACAAAAGAAAAAATAAACAAATGGGACTACATCAAACTAAAAAAGTGTTTTTGCACAACCAATGAAACTATCAATAAAACAAAAAGACAATCCACTGAATGGGATAATGTAGTCACCAATCATACATCTGATAAGGGATAAATATTCAAAAATGATAAAGAACTCATATAACTCAACACCAACACATATACACACACGCACACACATAAATAAAAACAATCCAATTTAAAAATTGGAAGAAAACCTGATTAAACATCCTTCCAAAGATATATACAGATGGCAAGTAGATATATGAAGATATGCTCAATGTTACTAATCATCAGAGAAATGCAAATAATAACCACAATGAGATATCACTTCACAACGGTCAGAATGGCCATCATCAGTAAATCTACAAACAATAAGTATTAGGGAGGATGTGGAGATAAAGAAACCCTTGTGTACTGTTGGTGGAAATGCAGACTGGTGCAGCCACTACAGAAAATAGTATGGAGGTTCCTCAAAAAATTAAAAATAGGACTACCTTACAACCCAGAGATTTCACTTCTGGTAATATATCCAAAATAATCCAAAACACTAATTCAAAAAGATATATGCATCCCTGTGCTCATTCCAGGGGACAATTTTTAAAATAACTACATCTCTGTATTCATAGTCTTAAAACATGGATAATATAACTATATCCTTGATAGCCATCCAGTGCTGCAATTGCAACTTCTTCTTTTTTTTTTTTTTTAAAGATCATGGCTATCTTTTTCTTTATTTATCTTTAGAGGGGAAGGGAAGGAGAGAGGGAGAGAAACATCAATGTGTGGTTGCCTCTCGTATGTCCCCTGCCGGGAACCGGCCCGGCAACCCAGGCATGTGCCCTGACTGGGAATCGAACCGCGATCCTTCGGTTCGCAGGCCCGCGCTCAATCCACTGAGCTACACCAGCCAGGGCCAATTGCAACTTCTTTACAGCAGAAGTGGAGGGATCTACTCTCCTGGTTTTTTTATTTCATATTCTCTAGTATATTTATTAATATCATTCTATACCTAGTGACTGAACGATTGAATCGCTAAGGTAAGACATAATTGAGATAGACTCTTGAGAAGGTAACTAAATTGTTGATATTTATTCACCATTTAAAATTACTTTTCTAAAAAATATATTTTATTGATTATGTTATTAGAGTTGTCCCAATTTTTCTGCCTTTGCCCCCCTTGATGAGGTACTCCCCTTCCCTCTGGCAAAGTCCCACCAACCCCTGCCTTAGTTTATGTTCATGGGTTGTGCTTATAAGTGCTCTGGCTCTTGCATTTCCTATACAGTTTTTAACCTCCCTCTGTCTATTTAGTACCTACCATTTATGCTTCTTATTCCCTGTACCTTTTCCCCCATTCTCTCCCTTCACCCTTCCAGCTATTAACCCTCCAAATGATCTCTATAGCTATGATTCTGTTCTTGTTCTGGTTGTTTGATTATTTGATTTTGGGTTCTTTTTTTAGATTCAGTTATTGTTAGTTGTGAATTTGTTGCCATTTTAATGTTCATAGTTTTAATATTCTTTTTCTTAAATAAGTCTCTTTAACATTTCATGTAATAGTGGCTTGGTGATGATGAACTCCATTAGCTTTACCTTGTCTGGGAAGCACTTTATCTTCCCTTCCATTCTAAATGATAGCTTTGCTGATTAGAATAATCTAGGTTGTAGGTCCTTGCTTTTCATCACTTTCAATACTTCTTACCAGTCCCTTCTTACCTGCAAAGTTTCTTAATGATTGCTACATTATTTAAATACTTTCTGTATAAGATTAGGTGCATCAGTTGATTCAGTTAAGTTTGATTTCTGATCATGGAAAGGGACAAGAAGCAATGGGTTTCATAGCAAGAGACTTCGACTATAACAAAAACATGATGATGAAAAATATAAGTATGGCATTATTAACACATCGAAATTATCAATGGCACCATATATGTACTCATTTTCAGTGCAACTGATATGAGAGAAAAAGTAAACGAATACAAATAACATACAGAAACAAAAAGACAAGGACAAACTGATGAGAAATAACACATTTGGAAAATAGCAGATGGAAATTTCAGTTAAAAGTGCCTATAAGAAAAGGTAGAAACAAGAGGCAAGCTCATTCACCCTGAAGAACCTATCTCTAAATTTGGGGTCTGTGATTTTCCAGAGGTAACAGGGCTGAAAAAAATTTGAATTTTCCAAGTCTATTGTGTCTCATTTCTCTACACCTGATATTGATGATAGGCTCAGGTATAATACAGTTGAATTTTCACCAGAGAAACTAACTGGGCTCAGAGTTTAGATCTTAGTATATATTGTCCTTTGAGATCCCCTATGTAGAAGGCCTAAGCACCTTGTGTGAAATGCATACTTGACACAGAGCTTCTAATCAACATTTTAATAACTCACAATTAAATGTAAATAGACAGCCAAAGACCATTAGATATTTGAGAATGTGCCAAACATGAAAGAGGGGATCCAAGACAAAACAAACATACAAAAATATTAGCTATAGAAAATGTGCTAATCAGTAAATGAGTGGATGCAAAAACCATGGTACATTTACACAATGGAACACAGCGCAGCAGAAAGAAATGAAGAGCTCCTACCCTTCACAAGAGCATAGATGGATCTGGAGAGCCTTATGTAAATGAAATAAGCCAGGTGGTAAAAGACAAATACCATATGTTCTCACCTATAAGTGGAACCTGATCAACAAAACAAACAAGCAAGCAAAATATAACCAGAGACATTGAAATAAAGAACAAACTGACAGTAGCCAAAGGGGAGGAGGGAGGGTATTATAGGAAAACAAGGGGAAGGGTCGTCAAGGAACATGTATAAAAGACACATGGACAAAGCTAAAGGGCGGTAGGATTGAGGGTGGAAGGTGGGGATGGGTGGGGCGTGGGGGAAAGTGAGGGAATGGAGACAACTGTGCTTGAAAAACAATTTTTAAAGAATTAAAAAAAATAAACAGAGAATGGTAGAAACTTCTAAAACCGTAACTAGAATATTCCAAGAAGATACACATCAAAAGAAAAATTAACAGATAGTTATAAAAAATCAGTAAACAGAGAAAGAGGTTTTAGAAGTCAAATACATAATAACAATTGAAAAAAATTGAATTGAAAATTTGGGAAATTAAAGTTGTGAAAGTGCTTATAAAATGGAAGAAAAGACAGATCAGTAGAAATCAGGAGAAAAATAAAATAGACATGATGCCTTAATGCATGGAATCTAATATATGACAAAAAATGATAAAATATACAAAAATTTTGAGGTCTAAAGAACAGGATTCCCCATCCTGTAAAATGTCAGAGTATTCAGCACATGTGACGAAAACAAAATAAATTCTGAATATGAAGGAAAAGTTCATGAGCTTCTATAAAAACAAAAATTATTTCACATTGAGGAACAAGAATCAGAATGAGTATTTCTTTCAACATCTGGAAAAAAATGTACTTCAAATTAGAATCTTATACTTGAGCAAATAATCAATCCATGCAAAAACCTTTGCAGACAAGCTTGATTGATCACCAAGGAAGCTATAAAGAAGGATGTGCATTTAGTAAAAGAAGGGAGTTTTAAAAAAAATGAAGAAAAGAAAGAAAGACATGGTTTTCAAGATATAAGGGAATCTCATATGATACATACAAGCCACCAAAACTTTGTCCCAACATTCACTAGTTATCCTTCCCTGCTCCAGATCAAAGGAACAGTTCAGAGTCTATGAAGAGGAGAACTTCAGAGAAAAATTGGTTTTGATGGATTGTATGGTGGGTTAACATTTTGAATATAATTTTATGTTTAATTGGTATGCACTTTATAAAGCATTAAACACAGGTACATAGGAAATGAAGTAAGTATAAAAAGAGACAGTTTTTAACTACAAGAAAACCAGAATACAGGAAGGAAATACAATAACAGTACAATACTTGGCTCTATAATGAACGACGTAATTGATATTTAACATATAAAAATTATGGAAGTGTAAGTATGTACCCAAAGATAAATTGTCTAAAACTAATTAAAAAATTAGTGAGATATAAGCATATTATTTATAAATATGAAGATTAACCCCAGAAGAATTTACTTTAAAAGTTAAAAACATCTGTCTTTGCAGAGCAAGAATTTGTTTATTTGTTTGTATATTTTCAGGGAAGGGTATTGGACATTTATGAATGGTAGTTTTTTGGAGACATACTTTCTGAAGAACTCTATGAGTATTTGTCGCACTGATAAAATTAAGCATTAGTTACATAATGACTGATAACAGGATATGCATTTATTTTCCACAATTTTCTTAAAAACTGAAATAGTAATTATTAACAAACATGAAACATTAGACATTTGACATATTTAAAAGTTGACAATAATTTGGAAATTAATGTTATACAAATATTATTTCTTTTTTAAAATTTATTTTAATTTGTTTATTGTTGTTCAGTTATAGTTGCCTCCATTTTCCCACCACCACTTTTCCCCACCCCACCTCCCACCCTCAATCCTAACCTCCATGGGTCCTTTAATACATGTTCTTTGATGACCCTTCCCCTTCCTTCCCCTGTTATTTCCCTCCTTTCTCCCCTCTGGTTACTGTCAATTTGTTCATTTCAATGCCTCTGGCTATATTTTGCTTGCTTGTTTGTATTTCTTGACTGCTATTAACTTTTATTTCTAACCTATCTGGTGACCATCTATCTTCTCACTAGTCTCTTCACCCTAATATATTTTTGTTTTTGTTTTTGACTTGATTATAAATTTTGACAGTCTTTTTACATTTTATTTCAATGTTTTGTGTTTTTTCTGTGTTGTCTTCCAACTGAGATTTCAAATTTCTTGTTTTGTATCTCAGCCCATGTTAATGGCAGTATTCACTCTGTGCTTATTTCCTTGAATTTTCCTCATTTCTCATACAGCACATGTCTGTGTTTGAATGTAAGTCCATTGAAGGTAGAATTTGTGATTTTTATATTATATAGCATGTCCTGAGTACCAGGGGAATTTGATGACTGTTAAAAATTAACAAATTTCAGTATACTTCATACTAGCCTGGCTCCGTATCTCGGAAAACAGATCTTTAGTAGCTTTTCACTCCATCACCCCTAATCGAGTAGAAACATTATTCAGCAGGGAGCAGCATGCTGAAAATAGATTAAACTTACAATGCTTATGTAAACATGGTAGCATCATACCATATATCTAACTCATTTGAACATAGATCTGCTACTCATAAAGAATCTATTAATGACATGTTTCTAGTAATATAAAATGAGATCCTCTAGTCAAAATAAACCCATTACTCCAGCACATTTCATTCTCATTGAAAACAGATTTATAAAGAATCCTTTATTAAATAGGCTTTCCATTCACTAAAAAACAGATTTACAATTCAGGAACAACCCATTGCCTAACATGTTTTCAACTCACTGAAACAGATTTACTGCTCAGAAACAACCCATTATCTAACATGTTTTCGGTTCACTGAAAAACAGATTTATAACTCAGACATAGCCCATTATCTAACAGAGTTCCAGCTCACTGACTATTGATTTAGAATTCATAATCAGCCCATTATCTGACAAATTTTAAGCTCACTGAACAGATTTCCAAATCATAAACAACCCATTATCCACCACGTTTCCAGCTCACAGAAAGTAGATTTATAGTATATAAACAACACATTACCTCACAGTTCCAGTTCACTGAAGACTAGTACTGGACTTATCAGGAACTCAAAGAATTAAGGTTCCACTCTGGCCATGAAATAAATAAACAGACAAATAAATAAATCGCCTCAATTTAATGTACTTATATTCATAGGTATATCTTGAGATTTGATCTTTATTATATTCAAAATTCAAATCATATGTAAAAAAATCTCTGGTAACTTTAAAGTCATGATGGACATATATTTTCTGTAGTTTTAAATATTTCTATGTTTATGAAAACTCGGAATATAAAATAACCTTATTAAAATGATTATTTTATGGATATGTTCCATTTTTATAACCTTAACTTCTAAAGATTGTTTTATTTTTACTCTATTATAGTATGTAGAAACATTAAAACACATTTTTTACTCTATTAGTATATGTAGAAGCATTAAAACACATTTTTAATTGTTAACGTACTGAATTCTTTTAGAATTGTTAAAAAATACATTTTAAGAACAGATAAACTTTCTTTTGGATATAAATTTGACATCGAATATGTTTAATGGAAAGTTAATTTATTTTTGTGTTATCAATGTGAAGAGACCATATTTTTATTCCATACTATCCAAAAACTAAATGTTTAAGTCTTTGCTTTCAATTTATTACTATTTTACTCAACATTAACCACCTAAAACTTTTGAAGCCACAATGAAAAATGTTTAATTTAAAATGCTGTGAGTTTAAATATAAAATACTAAATGTTGCATAATTTTAAATACATGTTAATTTATGTTACTTAAACACTATTCTAAATTTTTTTAAATAGCATAAATGTGAAGAGAGAGGTACACTTAACCTTATGGGCCCATCTATCAGTCAATCGGCATCAGCATAGGGCCAATTTTGCTATATCTATTCAACTTCTCCCTTCCCCATGCTATACCATATAATACTTTGAAAAAAAATTCCAGATAGCATATAATTTCATTATTAAATACTTTAACACACACTAGTAAAAAATAAAGACTTTTGCTTTTAATATAATCTAAATAATATAATGCTAATGTAAAATAGTCTCTTAATATCTATAATTTTATATCAAATTTAGTGATTAACTCATATATGTATTTTTATTATTGATTTGTCCAGAAGAATATTGACATCAAATACATTTACTAAGCAGCTAATTTACTTTTATGCTATCATTGTGAAAGTACTATTTTTAACAATATATAAAATTTCCTCTTTTCTCTATTTTCAGTACTGTGCTATAGTTTACCCATGTTTGGTGGGTGGGAGAATGATTCAGTGTATTATGTAAAGTGTTATATGAAACAATAAAATGGTCATAGCATTTTCAAGGCAGGACTCGTTAGCCCCTTTTCCTTGTCCTGAGATCAATACCCTTGTTTTTATGACTAATTTCCACTAAACTAAGAAACTAAGTCTTAATGTAGGTCCTTCATGGAAGACACAACACTCAGCATAAAGTAGTCCTAAACAAATATTTGTTCATTTTGTAAGTGTACAAATTTAGGTAAATACAAGGAAATTTTTCTGATATTTATGCTAGTCTTATATTATATAATGTATATACACATATATATCATGATATATATATCATATATATATATAAAATGTTGGAATATATATATAGTTGTAGTGGATGCCTATCTCACAGGATAGAATAACGTGTCATGTATCAAAACTATAAAAGATTTTTAACCTAAAACATAAAAAGAGAGAAAGAAAATATACCTAGTTTTAATTTAAACTGACCATTTTTTGATATATTACCTAAAGGAGTACTCATTTCTGAATATATTATGGCCAATTTTTGTTCTTAGTTGATCTCAATTTAACTGTCACAGAGCATGTAGTTTGTAGTTTTCAATAATGGTACCTGCTTTGTGGTTTTGTTGGTAACATTGTCTCTTTAAGTTTTAATTTTCCCAACTTTATTAAGATATATTTAACATATAACATTGTGTAAGTTTATTTCATATTTCATATACCTTATATTCCATAATCAGTACCATTATAGCTTAGCCAACACCTACGTTCCATCACATAATTACCATATTTTTGTGGTGGAAACATTTAAGATCTACTCTCTCAGCAACTTTAAAGTATGTACTATAATATTATGAACTATGATCACTATGCTGTACATTAGATTCGCAGAACTTCATCTTAACAGGGGAAGGTTATAACTTTTTTTTATATGGATATTTTATTTTGTTAATTTTTTATTTTAATTGTTGATCTTGTACAGTTTCTGTCTTTTACTCCCACCCCAGCCCACCACCCTAGCCTTCCCCACCTCCCTCCCATTTCTACCCCCCATAGTTTTTGTCCATGAGTCCTTTATACTTGTTCCTGTAAACCTTTCCCCTTTTCCCCCCAAATTCCCTCCCCTCTCCCCTCTGGTGACTGTCAGCCTGTTCCCAATTTCAGTGTCTTTGGTTATATTTTGCTTGTTTGTTTGTTTTGTTGATTAGGTTTCTGTTAAAGGTGAGATCATATGGTATTTGTCTTTCACTGCCTGGCTTATTTCGCTTAGCATGATGCTCTCCAGTTCCATCCATGCTGTTGCAAAGGGTAGGAGCTCCTTCTTTCTTTCTGCTGCATAGAATTCCATTGTGTAAATGTACCACAGTTTTTTGATCCATTCATTTACTAATGGGCGTCCAGGCTCCTTCCAACACTTGGCTATTGTAAATTGTGCTGCTATGAACATAGGGGTGCATACACTTCAAAAATTTATATGGAACCATAAACAACCCAGAATGGCTGCAGCAATTTTGAGAAAGAAGAGCAAAGTAGGTGAGATCACAATACCTGATACCAAATTGTATTACAAGGCCACGGTAATTAAAACAGCCTGGTACTGGCTAAAAACAGGCACATGGACCAGTGGAACAGAACAGAGAGCCCAGAAATAAACCCAAGTCTCTACAGTCAATTAATATTCAACAAAGGGGACAGCAACATAAAATGGAGCAAAAATGGTCTCTTCAACAAGTGGTGCTGGGAGAACTGGACAGCTACGTGGAAGGTTATAACTTTTCATCAACATCTCCCTGTGTCTCTCACACCAGGTAATATATAACATTCTACTTACAAAACAAAACAAACAAAGTGAAGGTTATCCAACCTTTTGTTTTTATTTTTCACAATTTTCCCATAATTATTTAAAATTGGGAATATATGTATCAATTTTCTTTTAGAAAGAGCCGAAAGGAGAGAGAGAGAGAATAGAGAAGAAACATCTATTTGAGAGAGAAACGGATTATGTGCCTCCCATATGCTCCTTGACCTGGAATCAAACCTGCAGCCTTTTGGTGGATGGGACCACCCTTCAACCAACTGAGTCACCTGGCCAGGGAAAGCTTTTCTTTTTAATTTATCAGACAAATAATCCAAGGAGATTACACACAGACACAAACACACACTCACATTTTATACAAGCAGAAAAATCAAAAGTAGTACACAAATGTACACTACTGGCTAAAATGAATAGCTTCTTTAAAGCAAGTATTAGGAAGGAGAAAAGGAAACCTGGGCATTGTGGCTCGGTAGCTCAGCTGGTTGTACCGCCTGCCGGTAAACCAAAAGGTAATGGTTCAATTCCTGATCCGGGCACATACCTGGGTTGTGGGTTCTGTCCCCAGACCGGGGAGCATGTGGAAGCCAACTAATCAATGTTTCTGTCCCTCCCTCTCCTCTCTCTAAAATTAAAAACATGTCTTCGGGTGAGGATTAAAAAACAAACAAACAAACAAACAAAAAAACGAGGGGAAAAGGAAGAGCAGAGAGAATTTTCTGTGTAAAAACATATGTGAATGATGTGATAGTAAAAGTAAATTTTTAAAAGAAAATTTTGCCATATCTTTGCCAAAATTACTATTTTTCTCCCTTTAGTGTTCTCCTAGCATAATCCATTTTATTAACAAGAATATACATTGTGATTTTTCCAATCATTCTCTGTAGATTTTAAAGGCAGTGTCTTGGAACAGTACCAAAATAATGTACTATCACAGTTTTGTTAGAATTAGCACATCTCATAAATAAACAAAAAAAAATATATGAAGTTTCTACATTTCAAGTTATACATTATCACAAAATCTGCCAAGGTGGCTGTTTTTTATTTGTTTGTTTGTTTGTTTTGTTTTTTTACATTAAAAGATCTGATGGCAGGTTTCTATTTTTAACAGTAGGTCTGGGGATTTTGCAACAGTGACAAGAACAATTCTAAAGTCAGTGGGGAGTACATGAATGAAAAAACATGGTTAATTCGCCATTTGTGGTTTGACAGAGATGACTCATGGCCCCAGAATTATAATATGACATTTATTGAGCCCCGCATATGCCAAGTGAGTTATAAAACAAGTTAAACTTGTCCCTTTGGGAATTAAACTATAAAAGAGAGACACTTAAATCTTATTTATTCTCTCAGTCAAGATATATAAAATGCTTTTCGTAAGTCAGTTACTATTCTGGTCTCTGATGGAATATAGATAAATAAAATACTGTCCCATTCCTCTAGGAGAATCTTTCCCTCTCACTGGGAATTATTGGTCTAGAATGGCATTACTCCTTTAAACAAATTCATGGATAAATGAAACAGTGGAGTCATGCCCAAAGGACAGAATAGTTCACTTCGCTTGTGGGACAGAGTGCAGATGATTGAGAAGCAGGCGCATAGAAGCAAGAAGAGGAATTACTACTGGTAAGACTAAAAATACAGGGTGAGAAAACCTGTAAAAGTCTGTGAAGGCTTGAAAGATCCTTTTTCCCCATCAAAGGTCAGAATAAATAGATATAAAAGCTGGAGCCATGAGTCAGAACATGGAGGTCAGAATTTCTCTGTCTCTCTCTCTGTCTCTCTGTCTCTCTGTCTCTCTCTCTCTCTCTGTTATCTAATGAAACTACTTGGATATAATAGCTTTAGGGCTCTTGCTCTTTTAAGCTTGGTATTTTAATATTTGTTAATACATTTATTAAGACATGAATTTACTCCAAACTGAAAATTTACTCATAAAATGATTATGTCTTGGATTTGCTTCAAAATAACCCAGCAGGGCACTGAGAGGGGGAAATGGAGGTTTCTTAGATGACGAAAAATTGGCCATATGTTGGTACTAGTTGAAACTAATTGAGGATTCATCAGACTAGTCTCTTTGCATCTGTGTTTACCTGAAAATTTCCATACGAAAAAGTTATCAATATAATATATTAATAAGGCTATATATATTTGTAAAATGTATAATCTTTGTTATTTTTAATATTGCTACCTCCAGCTCTAGTCTATGAATTTCCTGCATAAAGACTATATCATTTAGTGTTTATTACAGTAAATTAAAAGTAAAACTTGATAATACTAAATTAAACAATGTTTTTACATAAAATATTTGAATTACTAATAAAATTGAGAAAAATGGAATAAGCCTTTTTTTGTAGTCTGCTAAAGTGAGTTTAAAGTTATAAGATAACAAGGTTTCTCAAATGTTAGGAAAAATGTTTTTTAATAGACTTATATAAAAAGTAAGTATAATGCCAATAATAAAAAGATTCCATCTAAAGGGCTAATAGGTATTTGCACATAAGTGAGCTGACCAGGTCTGACATACATGTAATATTGGTTAGTTTTAATTGTTCAGAATAAATAGCATTTTTATGAAAATTTTAAAAATATTTTTTGGGTTCCTGAAGTGTTGGGGGATTTCTTATTACTAAACAAATGTAAAAACCTAGAAAAACTATTAGATTGGGATAATTTAAAGTTTAAAAGAAACATGAATAAAAAAACAATTATTACCATCAGGGTTAATGAATACAGAATTTAGAAACTATTACTGTATTTTGAAAATATGGGACTAAGTTAAATGTTATTTTACTAATGAATCAAGAAATTCTTCATTGGGCATCTATTGCATTTTGAGCATAATTCAAGGAGACCTGGAATTATTGAGAGATATGAAATAGTTGATGTATGAAATTCAATTGGGTTTAAGAAACTGTAAGTGCTTCTCTTATTTAATCCTGACTACTTTGATCATTTAGGAAACTCTGGATGCAATTTACTTAATGACATCATTTGACAGTAATGATGTGCTTATTGGTGTTTGGGGAAGACCCATCTCTGACCGTATTTCCTTCACCTGGCAATCTAATACCAAGCTGAGTGAGCAGCACAGAGAGCCCATGTTGCTGTATGACAGGAAGAGGCCCTTTGCAATACGTTACAGATGTCAAACAAATCCGTTTTTGCTTAGTATTCCTTCTTGTCTCGTATGAGTAAGCATAATTTCTCTTAAACACATGGCCAAAATTGAAGTAAAGCTGGTAAATCCCATTTATAACTTTAGTCTATGTTATTAAAGAAAAAATATTATGAACTAGTAATAAAACCATCTGTTCTCACTTAGAAGAAAATGTTTCACACTGACTCAGTATTTTGAAGAAGCTCAGAGGAAAATTATAATCAAACTGTTTATTTTTTAAGATGTCAAATACATTTTCTCAACTTGTCTAATCAATTTTCAAAGCTTAAATGTTAGCAATCTTTAAAACAGCTGATAAAGAGCAAAGCCTTTTACTTTACATACATATTAATTCTCATAAAATATGTTGAATACTAAGATTTTTTAATCTTCAAAAATTATCATCTTTAATGTTATAATTTTTTCATAATACGAAACTATTTTAATCATAATTAGTTTCCTCACTTTTTTGCATATTTTAATCTTCTTATAATTAATAGTAATCTAGGTTCATTAAAGAAAAATTTTATAATCTAGAGAAGTATAAATATATGTATGAATCTGACCACCTAGATATATCTACTCTTAAAATCTTGATTCATTTCTTTTCAGTATCATTTTTAAGTTTATTTTTATTTTTATCAAAGTTTTATTACATACTTACAGTTTTAAAATCAAATTGTTCTACAAATTCTATAAAAATAAAATCAACTATCAAGTGTTTCATAGTCCTCATTACCATTTCTCAATTAAAGTTAATTTAAACTCTTTTAGCTCTTTCTTGTCATATTTATCACCATTTATTTATAAATGGCGTGTAATACTCCTATTCCTTTTTTTAATTTTATTTTAATCGTTGTTCTTGTACAGTTTTCTGTCTTTTACTCCCACCCCAGCCCACCACCCCAGCCCTCCCCACCTCCCTCCCATTTCCACCCCCCATAGTTTTTGTCCATATGTCCTTTATACTTGTTGTTCTAAACCCTTCCCCTTTTCCCCTGAAATTCCCTCCCCTCTCCCCTCTGGTGACTGTCAGCCTGTTCTCAATTTCAGTGTCTTTGGTTATATTTTGCTTGTTTGTTTGTTTTGTTGATTAGGTTCCTGTTAAAGGTGAGATCATATGGTATTTGTCTTTCACCGCCTGGCTTAGTTCACTTAGCATAGAGGAGAACGTAGGCAGGAAAATCTCAGATATTTCATGCAGCAACATTTTTACTGATATGTCCCCTAAAGCAAGGGACATAAAGGAAAGAATAAACAAATGGGATCTCATCAAAATAAAAAGCTTCTGCACAGCTAAAGAAATCAGTATTAGAATAAAAAGAGAACCAACTGTATGGGAAATCATATTTGCCAATGATACAAGGGTTTAATCTCCAAAATATATAAAGAACTTACACGACTCCACTCTAAGAAGACAAGCAACCCAGTTAAAAAATGGGCAAAGGACTTGAACAAACACTTCTCCATGGAGGACATACAGAGGATCCAGAGACACATGAAAAGATGATCAATATCGCTAGCTATCAGAGAGATACAAATTAAAACCACAATGAGATACCACTTCACACCGGTCAGAATGGCCATTATAATACTCCTATTTCTTTATAGTGCAGTTTTATATATTATCTTTCACTTCCAAATATGAACGATAAGGATTTGGCTTTCTTATATCGCTGTACAACTCCAGGCCTATTACATATTTGCTGCCTCATCCTTCCAATGGTGTTATGCTATATCTATATTTAAATCTCTTGTTACTCATTATATTATAATTATGATCATACAAATTTTTATGATGGTTAAACCATATAGTGTATATAATTGTATTTCCTTTTTTGTATAGCTCTGTAGTCTGTATGGATTTTATAATCATTTTTTTCTCTTTGCTCATTGTACCTATTATTATTGCACTATTATATTCTCTTAACAGATACATGTACTTCCTCTGAGTAGTGTCCCCCAAATACTCAATGGACTAAACATTGGCAGCCTCACATTTAAACAATGCATATATTCTATATCTTTGCTTTAGTGTTGTATATTCTAGCAGATTTCCTCAAACTTATCTTTCAATGTTTCTATAGATTTAAGAAAATTTTGCTACCATATTTTAATTTTCTAAAGCTATTTGGGATATTCTTTATAGTATTTTGCTTTATCATCTTTTACTGTTTTTCTGCATTTTTTGTTTTCTTCATTTTTTTCAAAATATTTTTGGATTTGTTTGTCCGTCTGTGTTTTGGTCTGGGTCTTTTTGTGTTGGAGCTGCACCTCAAATGTTAAGTTGCTTTCTCTCCATTAACAGCCATAGTGGGATAGCTCTGCTCAGGATGCTGTCTTTCCTCAATTTTCCTCTTTTGGGGGGTTTTCACCCTCAGCTATCATCAGTGTTTCCAAATTCAGATTTTCCCTGGATCAGCTTCCCCACAGTATACCTCTCGTACTCTGTCAGTACCTGCTCAGGGCTCAGACTTTCAGCAACCCTTCTGTTTTGCAGACCCATCCATACCCTGCCATCAGTGATACCTGCAGCCTCTAATTCTGGGACATTTTCAGGGTTCCGCAGTGATAAAAAATTATAGATACTTAGCATTCGTCTTTCAAATTTGTGTAGGTATGTTTTTTTAATATTTACTTTAATTTTTGTGGAATTTGAAAGGGTATGATAAATGTTGTATTAGATCTTTCATGTTTACCTGGAAATATTTTCAGGCTTTTTCCCTCTACATGTTTATATTCAACTAGTATGCACTATGAACTCTGTATTTATAAGTTTCTATTAACAGGAGATACGTACATATATAGCCAGTTATGCTTATGCACAAATACCCATTCTATATAAAAACTCAACTTTGTTTTGTTAAAAATAATCTCCCAAAATTATTGTGAAAATTGCTAGCCCTTTCATGCTTACTTATACAAAAACTTGGGAAATGACCAAATAGTGAATGCAAATATTGCAGTGCAAGTTTGCAGGTATCAATGCAATGCCTAATTTTGTTAGTGCAATTATAATAGAGTATCATTAAACTTTAAAATATAGCAGAGATTTTCATTGATAAAATGCTAGTGTATATATTATTTATAATAGGAGTTAATTGCACCTAAAATATTCCCCTACAAGCAAATTTTTAGAATCAATTATTTTAATAGCACTTAATTTGAATGATATATACATTTATAAATAAATGTTTACTCAAATCTAGTTTCAAGTCGAATAGACATATTCTAATATTTTTCCTGCCATTTCATTTGCATATGCACAAGTCATTATATATCTGAAGAATGCTTTTCATGACTATATTACACTTTATTAAGTGAATAGACTGTCATTTCTGTAACCATTACATAGCAATTGGTGTGTCAGATGTTTGCAAATTTCATAAATATGAATAATGGCATTTCCTTAGAATGGATGATTAATGGAGGAATTACTATTTTGAATGGATGCAAAAAAAGATTGTATCTAATGTTTTTTTCAACTTTATCAATAACCTAAGAGTGCTTAGACTTTGTTAATTCCCACACTATCAAGCAGTTCTCCAATTCTCAGTGTGCCAAGACTATCTTACAAATGTAATGCAATTTTGATACTGTCTACCTGGAGAGAGCATCAGATTCCACACTTTAGTGATTAAAGGATTGGAACTTTCAGATCTTCTCACTGATGTGTGGAGAAGGAAAAGAAAAAAGGGGGACTGCAGATTAAGTTCTAAAAATAGTTTAAAATAATAAAAAAATAAAAACTCTAAAATGAGTTTTGATGAGCTTCTGGGTTGGTGAATGTGTCCATGTGTTGAGAGGGTGGCACACTCCAGTGCCATGGGGACAGCAACTCCTGTGCTGGGGACCCTTCCGGACGGCACCCTGTGTACTCCTTCCTCTGATTGTTCATCTGCAGCCTTCATAATTTCCTTTAAAATGAACTGTTGTGCGGGCCTGAGAACCAAAGGGTTGCCAGTTCAATTCCCAGTCAGGGCACACGCCTGGGTTGCGGGCTGGGTGCCCAGTGGGACATGCATGAGAGGCAGCCACACATTGATGTTTCTCTCCCTCTCTTTCTCCTTCCCTTCCCTTCTCTCTGAAAAAAAATAATAATAAAATAAAATCTCTAAAAAGATTAAAAATAAATAAATAAAATAACGAGCTAAATGCAAGTAAATGTTTCTCTGAATTCTGTCAGGGGTTCCAGGAAATTAGTCAAACTGGAAGACAGGACACAGAAACCTCTAATTTATAGACAGCTGGTTAGAAGTACAAGTAACAGCAGGACTTGTGACTGGTGTGTGAAGTGAAGGGAACAGTCTTTTGGGACTAAGCCTTTAAACAAGGGGTGCCCAACCTTTCGACATCTCTGGGCCACACTAGAAGAAGAAGAGCTGTCTTGAGCCACACATTAGAATACACAAAAAATAACAAAAACAAACAAAAACTCATGATGTTTTATGTGAATGACCATTTTGTGTTGGGCCACATTCACAGCCATCCTGGGCCACAAGGGGCTCATGGGCCACAGGTTGGACACCCCTGCACTTGATTTTCCTAGTGACCAGTCCTATTGTAAGGCAATCTGGGGGCCCCACTTTAAGTCACCTCATTAGCATAAACTCAGGTGTGTTCAAAAGTGGCTCCATATGAGTGACAAAACACTTTTATCACTCAGGATATTCCAAGAATTTTAGGAAATTTGTGTCAGTATCTGGCACAGATATTCCTTATTATACCACAGCTTGTATACTATTTTATTTTTCTGTCTTGACGATTATATGAATGTAGTCATTGAATATACAGATAAGAATAAATCTAAAAATGAATGTCTCTTACTAAATTTTTTCTATAGTGTATTTTTAACTCTTCCTCTGCAATGTTTTCATTAATTATATATAGTTGACAGTATATCTTTAATTACTGCTTTTATTCCAATTTTTTAGTCATTTTATAAATCAGTTGAATCTAATTCTCCATATCTTCTGTTTTTTCACCGTTTTTTAAAAAAACATTTTATTTATTTATTTTTAGAGAGAAGGGAAGGGAAGGAGAAAGAGAGGAGAGAAACATCAATATGTGGTTGCCTCTTTCATGCCCCCCACTTGGGACAAGGCCTGCAACCCAGGCATGTGCCCTGACTGGGAATCAAACTGGTGAACCTTTGGTTCTCAGGCTGGCACACACTCCATGGAGCCATAACAGCCAGGACCTTTTTTTTTTTTTTTTTACCTATACAAATCCATCTGGGCATCTGCCTCAATTTTTCCATCTCCTTAGTAATTCAGTGTTTGAAAGAGCAAATTAAGTTCTTTACTGCATCAGTCGTAGATTTTAAATTTGCCTTGACATTATTGGATTTACTATAACCTTTCCTTATCTCAAACATATTCCCTTTTATCTCAGTCCTTTGCTTTTTATTAGTAGTTTCTTTTTATTATTTAATCTTTATTGTATTTTTTCCATTACCATTTAGTCCTCTTATAATCCCTCCCTGCAGAAATCATCACATTGTTGTCCATGTCTATGAGTCCTTTTTTCCTTTTTGCTCAATCCCTTCACACACTAACCTCTACCTGCCAGTGGTCATCCTGCCCTCCATCTATGAGTCTGTCCCCATTTTCCTTGTTAGTTCACTTTGTTGATTAGATTGAAAGTAGATATGAGTGAAATCATATGGTATTTGCTTTTCTCTAACTGGCTTGTTTCACTTAGCATAATGTTCTCCATGTCCATCCATACTGCCACAAAGGGTACATTTTTGTTCTGTTTTACTGCCAAGTAGCATTCCATTGTGAGAATGCCCGTAGTTGTTTTATCTACTCATGTACTGATGGATGCTTGAACTGCTTGCATAGAAGCAGTCAAAATGGGAGATGAAGAAACAGACCCCGTTAATATCTTCCTTTACTTCATCTTTCTGCATCTCTTTTATAACATTTTTAGTTTAATTTATTTTTGCATTTTATGAACGTTAGTATCAGGCAGTTTTTTACATGTTCATCTGTGCTCATTCATATTCAGAAGCATATTATTTTCTTAAGCCATTAGGATGAAATTTATTTTATTTTTCTTAAGGAATTATATATATATCAGTACCAGATTATCTATTTTACAATTATTTTTCTAACGTAAATGGCAAACCTGTTGCTTGCTGATAATTAGGCTATACTGTTTACCTTTGATTCTACTCAAGTAACTTTATCAAACCTTCCGTTTAAAGGCAGGATGATATATGTCTCATAATTCAAGTTTCATCATCTATGGCTCTTTAATCTACATGTTCTAGAACATGGAGTGTTTCCTTTTCATCATCATACCTGACTCTACGACATTTACTTTTTCTTTGTTTTGTTTGTGGTGGGGCGGGGGTGTTGTGTGTGTTTGGTAAAAACTCAGTTTTCATCTTTCATTCCCTCCCTCCAGCACATACACTGTTTCAGAAAAATGTATCTCCCAAGGTAAAATAAACTTCTGACAGTTTTCATCTTCTGAACTTAAGGCCAAGTTATTCAGTTGCTACTTGGGACAGTTAAAAAAAAATATATATATATATATGTATATATACATATATACATATATATCTTAAATATATTATGAAAGTTGATTAACTATAGTCAATATACTGTACATTACATCCCCTTGAATTATTTTATAACTCGAAGTTTGTACCGTTTGGTCACCTTCACCAATTTTGTCCATCCTCCACAAAACCCCTTACAAACTTCCCCTGCAAAAAAAAAAAATGATAAATAAATGCTATTGTTTGGGAAAAAGAGTTAAAGTACCCTCCAAGGAGTAATGCTTATGCAGTAATGGATGACTACCAGGTTTGCTGTTCATATGAACTTAATATTTCTGAAGTAAGGAATAGATCATGGAGCTGAGAAAACAATACATGTGGCCTTCCTCTTTAACTTGTTTATTTTTCTTGGCTAAACATTCCTGTTATTGCTTGTATTTCTTAATCTATCACTTTGGTCTTAATGTTGGGTGCAAGCTTTCCAACATTGCTAGAATTCAGTAGCAGTGTCAATTTTTGTCTTGTGTTTCCTACATTTTTTCCAAGTCATTTTAGTAGGAGACACAGAATCAGGGATTTTCATCAGGAACCATTTAAATCAAGTTCCCCAGCCTATTATATATTTCAATAATAAAGTCTCTTTCCCTGGTTCTTCAGTTCTATTTTAACCTCAAGAATATGTTTTTTAATGAAATGATCTAGCTTTATTGCCTCTAAATTTTAATACTATCAGGTCATCTTTAAAACATTTTCTTTCTTAGTGCCAAATGAATTGCCTTTATCTCTTCCTCTCAAGTCTCTATTATTCTCTGCCTTTTACATTAGAAAACTTAGAAAATTCAAAGTAGTATCTGGAAATTGGAAACAAAAGTCCTTAGTTTGCCAATAGAAATTGTTTTGAGAAAAATTTACATTTTTCCTAAGGAAGATAGTTTTTCCTACAAAGTTTATTTTTTTAGTATACTATATACCTCTTTATTAGAGCACAGGGGAATATAAAGGTACATTTTTTCAAAAGAGAAAACATATTAAAAAGTAGCTTATTTATAAAAGTAAAACAAAAATGGGTTTCACTTAATAACCTTCATGAAAGTCTAGTAAATAAATTGAATGATTTATCTTGAAGTTTATTTGTTTTTCTACAAAAAATAATATAAACCCATTAACTTATACATACCTCTTTTTCTGTCATCAAAGTCATAACCATCCAAATGTGTTTTCCAGTTGTTAAAGAGAACACAAAAAATTATACAGTTGGTGGATGGCCAGATAAACAGACATAGCTCTTGCTGTTTTCCTTTTAGGTGAACTCTAGTTTTATGGTTTAGTATATTCAAAGAATCTGGAGAAGAAGAACCAGCATGATTCTGATACAAACATCCAAACTATGTGGTTTTAAGCTATGACATTAATATGTAATGTAACAAAAAGAAAAATTAAGAAAGCAAACTGGTCTAGCAGTGGACTTTTATCTTTGGGCAAAGGCCAGAACCAATGTCCTGAGACCCTGAGAGAAGAATATTATGTTTTCTAGATTTTTCAGTTACAGATATAGCCTCAACTGTTCCATTTAGCAGCATATGGATAGAGGAAAAGTTAGATTGTTTAAAGAAAGTCTTTAATATTTCTTTACTTGAATGTACTATTGGTGGGATATAATTGCCACCACCCAGACAAAGGATAGTGGTGCTAAGGGTGAAGAACAGGGAGAAGATTTAGAGAGTAGATTGGATGGGAATTGATGGTCATTTGAAAGTGGTAAATGTTGGGAGTGAGGGAATATTTTTGATGGAACTCTGATTTCTACCTTGAATTAAGTGGGGAAGTCAATATTGAGATAAGGCATACCACAGGAAGAACAGGTTCTGAGAATGTTATCTTGATGTTAGTGTTGTATTTGTGGAATTTGAGGGACCTAGACAATATCTATGCTGAATATATTTAAAGGAGAGTTTGAAATGTTGGCCTGAAGTTCAAAGATATTTGAGGGAAAAATTCCAAAGATATAGTCTGATCAGTTCTACCCTCCATATATAGCTGGAGTCGGTCCATCTCCTGCCCGCCTCTGACAGTGCCGTTGCCTGACTCGCCACCACAACCAACAGTCTGGAATACAGCTGCAACACTTGCAACTCCTGTCCCTGACTCTGTAAATTGTGTTCCCTGTAGTAGTCAAAGTAGTATTCTTCAAGAATGAGCTTATGTCAGTTCTCTGCTTAAAGGTTCCACATGGCAATTGAATAAAAAGTCATATTCTTTGCTGCATCTTTAAGACTGTAATCTGGTTCCTGGGATCTAAATCCATTACTGTGTGATTCTTGAGACTTGAGGCCAAATGGGCAAGTTTCACTTTTTCAAGCTTTTTTACCTCAGACTTTAGCGTATATAATGTTGTCTGCTGGGAAAGATTGTTTGCAAGGGGTTGTCTCTAAATTTAACCCAACAGCCCTGGCTGGCGTAGATCAGTGGATTGAGCGAGGGCTGTGAACCAAAGGGTCACAGGTTCGATTCCCAGTCAGGGCACATGCCTGGGTTGCAGGCCAGGCCCCTAGTGGGGGCCATGTGAGAGGCAACCACACATTGATGTTTCTCTCCCTCTCTTTCTCCCTCCTTTCCCCTCTCTAAAAATAAATAAATAAAATCTTTAAAAAATATAAATTTAACCCAACAGTCTGCTTTCCTCGGTCAATAATTTTCTCATTCATCCTGTCTCAGTTTAAATATTACCTCCACAGATCGATCTGATTGTGCTAGCTCTTCTCACATGCTCTACCCTGTTCCACAGCCCAGCACTGTTTACCTTTTTGGTACTTGGCACAAATACACTTCGTGTATTTTTTAAAATTTTATTATCTGTTTTGGATCTGACTTGGCCACTGGATTGTGTGGTTCACATAAGCAGGAACCACATCTGCTTGTATGTAGCATACTCCCACACTCCCCATTTGCCCAACACTGTCCTATTCTTTGCCTACTCACTGACATGACTGTTAATATTACCCTCTTGTACTCTCACAAGTCTTAGTTAGGATGATGAATTATATGTCAGTCCATGATAGTAGACAGTAAATATTTGTTGAATGAATTAATGTATGGGAAGCTCTAACACATAGATGTTAGAAAAATGTATTAAAATAGGAGGAAAATTTGAAATGCAGTCCTATGGCTCACTGATAGGTGTGGATGTTTGTGTGTATATGTGGGTGTTTGTGTGAAAGTGTGATAATATTAAATCTCTAAGATTTTATTCCACCTTTAGATTGAGTGCTTCACAAAAGTCTCTAAAGTTACAGTCTCTCAAAATGTTTTCTTATTTTTACGTAACTGGCATTTGGTGGCTAAATGTTGTTTTTAAACATTTTTAGTTTTTATATAGATTTCCTTTTGTCTAATCAGATTTTCTTTTCTTCCTTTACCACATAGATATATTACTGTAATTCTATTAGTGGTAATTGGTAGGAGGAAATAAAGAAGGAATTATATATTTATAATCTTTGATTGAAATATACAACTAAAATATTTATCTTAGTAGACCTATTCTTAATTACCAGAAAATTAATATAAACATAATACTGGAAAATTAATAAATGTCATTAAAGCTTTTTGTTCAGAATTATTTCTTTCAACTACAGAGTCTTAAGGGTCAAAATATTCACTTCAAATAGTTAGATATTTAATACATGTTAGAAAATAGCTGGGTATCTTTTATATATTTTACCTGAAATATATATCTTTTGCTGTATTTAATAGAGAAGGGATATTGTGTATCATTTTGAAATTTTATTCAGCATTCACACAGAAAAATATTGTGCCCATTGGTCATATAAACATCTGAACAATCTTAAAAGTAATTAATTTTTCTGAAATATTAAAGGTGTTTAAATATTTAGGTCTTAAATATTTTTTCAATTGCTCTTTTATTTTTTAATTTTAATTAAATTTTTATTTTTAATATATTTTGTTGATTATACTATTACAGTTGTCCATTTACTTCTCCCCTTTATTCCCCTCTGCCCTGTACCCACCTCCCACTATCATTCCCCCACCTTAGTTCATGTCCATGGATCATACATATAAGTTCTTTGGTTTCTCCATTTCCCATACTATTCTTAACTTCCCCCTGTCTACTTTGTACCTGCCATTTATGCTTCTTATTCCTTGTATCTTTTCCCCCATTCTCCCCACTCCATGTGATCTCTATTTTTGTGAATCTGTTCCTGTTCTAATTGTTTGCTTAGTTCATTTTTGTTTTTGTTTTGTATTGTTTAGGTTTGGTTGTTGGTAGTTGTGAGTTCATTTTCATTTTACTGTTCATATTTTGATCTTCTTCTTAGGTAAATCCCTTTAACATTTCAAATAATAAGGGCTTGGCAATGGCGACCTCCTTTAACTTGACCTTATCTGGGAAGCACTTTATCTGCCCTTCCATTCTAAATGACAGCTTTGCTGGATAGAATAATCTAGGTTGTAAGTCCTTGCTTTTCACGACTTCAAGTATTTCTTTCCAGGCCCTTCTTGCCTGCAAGGTTACTGTTGAGAAATCAGCTGGTAGTCTTATGGACACTCCTTTGTAGGTAACTGTCTCCTTTTCTCTTGCTGCTTGTAAGATTTTCTCCTTTTCTTTAATCTAGGGTAAGGTAATTATGATGTGCCTGGGTGTGTAGTTCCTTGGGTCCCACTTCCTGGACTTCCTGGAAGTCTATTTCCTTTGTCAGATTGAGGAAGTTCTCCTTCATTATGTTTTCAAATAAGTGTTCAATTTCTTGCTCTTCCTCGTCTCCTTCTGGCATTCCTATAATTAGGATGTTGGAAGATGTAAAGTTGTCCTGGGGCCTCTCTTCATTTTTTTATTTTTATTTTTATCTCTTTATTATGTTTTGGCTGAATGTTTATTTCCTCTCCAAATTATTAATTTGAGTCCCAGTTTCCTTCCTGTCAGTGTTGGTTGCCCACTGTACATTTTCCTTTATTTCACTTTTTGTGGCCTTCACTTTTTCCTTCATTTTGTAACTGAACTCGATTATTTCTGTAAGCACCCTAACTCCCAGTGTTTTGAACTCTGCATTTGATAGGTTGGCTATGTCTTTATTACTTAGTTGTATTTTTTTCTGGAGTTTTGATCTGTTTTTTCATCTGGGCAATATTTCCTCATCTCAGCACTCCTGTTTTGTGGAGATGTATGGAGGAGAGGTCTGAGAGGGAACAATGCCACTTCCTCAGCCCTCGATGGTCTTTCAGTCACTTCCCCCACTTCCCAGAAGCAAATTGGGCCCTTCTGGTGCTGATTCCCAGGTGGGTGGCTTTGTGTACATTCGAGGACCCTGCGAGTCTCTCCAACAAACTCTCCTATAAGGCTGGGAGTTTTTCCACCTGCCCTAACCCTCACAGTTTTTTTTTTTTTTTTTTTTTTTCAGTCAGAGGTTTTGAGGCTTAATTTCCCTGTGCCAGAACCCTGGGTTGCACAGTCTGTCTTGCTCCCCTGTATATCTGCACATGAATGTGGGGCCACCCACTCTGCAAGCTGCCACCTTACCTGCCCCAGTCCTTCAGGTGCTGCCTTGTTGTGAGTCTTCTTCACCCGGCTGACTATCTCTGCTGCTCCTACTAGTCTGAATGGATGTTTCTTTAAATCCTTGGATGTTGAACCTCCATACAGTTTGATTTTTCTGTCAGTTCTGGTTATTTTTTGCTTTTAAATATGTTGCTATCCTCCTTTTGGTTGTGCAAAGAGGCCAAGTGTATCTGTGTATGCCCCCATCTTGGTAGGAATTATAAATATTTTTTAAAGAAAAGCAATTTTTTTAAATTAACTTTGCAGTCTGTTAATGAATATGATGTGTTTTGATTCATAGTCTCAGAATATTCATTTCATTTATATGCAAATAACTTAAAATATTTTACTTAATTATAATACATATTCCTATTAGTATTCAAAATGTCATATTTTATTTCTACAAAGAGGAAGTTTGATTTAACCACTCCAATTATCTGGAAAAATGTCAAGAAATACCAAGAAGTTCATACCACAATATGTCTATTTGTGTTGTATATATGCAATGAATGTACTCATATGTACATATATATACATGTGTGCATAAGTCAAAACTGTACACACATTTTTCATATACACATCTACATACATATATAATTTTTGTACACGTGTTCTCGTGTACAAACATTTATGTTTATGTGTGTATCAATACAGAACTGATGTTAAAATTTTAATTTGATATCAAAATAAACAATATAGAAATCCATATTAAGGAAAGTAAATTATAAAATAGGAATAGTAGCTTTTTCTTTGAACATTAAAAATAAACATTTATTTTGTTAACATTAAAAATTATTAATGCTATATGTGGGTTGTATTTATAGAGGAAGTGATCTGAAATGAAGAAGGCAACTGTGTATAAAAGTACATGGACTTTGGCATCAGATCTCTCTGACTTTTGATATGGTGTCACCAGTTGTTTTATCTTAGAAAAATCATTTAATTCCATGATGTTCAGTTTCATCATCTACTAAACTAATACCATGTACTACAAGAACTTATATTAACTGTAGCATATAGCTAAGCAATAGTAGGAACTCAAAAATATAACTTCTTTACTCAGTGCTCAAGTTTGTTGTGGTCAGATTCACCTGTTAAAATTTTAAAAGATATTCCCAAACCCAACTACATTCAAAGGAGGATTATCAGAATTATTTTAAAGATTTTTTCTGTCATAACTAACAATACATATCCTGGGAAAAATGCTTAATGCATGAGAACTAGCTACAGAGCCCAAAGAATTGATATTCAGGAATAGTGTTTTCTTTATTGGTCTGCACGGGAGTAAGGGCTTATAAAATGTGAGCTTTGAACATCATGTAAAAGATGGGTATCTTTACATATCAGATAATGACAGATTGAGAGTCTATTTAAACTAAAAAATTATACAATTATAATAATAGATAATGAATTACATATTATAAGAACTATAATGCTAGTAGAAAATTAAACAGCACATTTCTCTAGTTTCAAGATTTAGGATTAATGCATAATATCCTGAAAAAATGTAAGAAAGTTTGAAATTAAAAGTAATGGAAAAGGATTAATATAGAAAGGAACACAATTTCTTACAAGTTGAAGTTGGAAGAAAGGGAAATTATATATATTTAAAAAGTTTAAAGTAAAAAGTCAAGAAGTTAATAAAATCATGTCTAAAGGTAACAGTCAATTCTGCCAAGTAGGAAGCTCATTATATACCTAGAACTACATTCTGCATTTTGTCTCTACTATGTCATTCTATATCTACAGCAGCACTGTGGGGATGGGGGTAATATATCATTGCCATTTCACATGCCATATCACAGATGAAAAAACTGAGGACTGAAAGGGTTAAGTAATGGCTTCAGGTCACACTTTCGGTAGAGCAAAGATTTAAAATCTAAATTATTTGACGTCAGAGTTTGAACTTTTAACCATTATACCATAAAGCTTCTTATAGCATACCAGATATTTTTTTCACTCCACCATTTTACACTGACCTTTTAACTTCTCAGATATTTTGGCTCTATATTTCTGGGTGCCATCAATTTAATCAATAATTTGACAAATGTAAAATTTTCAAAAATTTCTTGAGCAGTTTTATACAAAGCACCCTTAAAGCATTTTATATAAAGTACACTTCAAACATTTACAGTTATTTCCATTTTAATTTCAATGAGTTATATTAATAGAGGCTTAATGTAAATTAAGAAAATAAAACTTTTATTATTTCGTTAGATTTTTTAATTCTCATCTAATTATATAGATTATAGATTGTGACAGCACGCTTTTTCAAATGCAGGCATTCATTCTAACAAGATCAATGTTCCCAGGTTACAAATTGCAGATCTTGATTTTATCCTGAAGTCTTAATTTACCTATCAATTTTAAATTTTACCATATACATTATTAGTCAATGCCCATTTTATTTTGTTCTGTGTGTCTGGCATCTAATTTTTTCAAGTTCGATAATTGTGATATTGTTATTAACAAGATGTAATTCATCAGTATTTTTTAAATTCTTACCCGAGGGTACATTTATAGAATTCTTTGGAAAGAGAGGAAGTTGGGGGAGAGAGAGAGAGAGAAAGAGAGAGGAAGAAAAACATCAACATGAGAGAGAGATATCGATTGGTTGCCTCCTATATGTGCCACAACCAGGGATGGAACCCACAACCTAGGAATGTGTCCTGACCAGAAACTGAACGTCCAGTCCTTTTATGTATGGGACAATGCTCCAACCAACTTAGTCACCTGGCCAGGGCTCTTCAGTAAATGTTTAATCTACTTTAAGGTTTATTCATTATGGTTTTAGCTATTATCAGTTTTCTTTCATTTTGCTTGTTTTTATCATCTAATTTTTTCCTGGTGGCCCATTCAAGCTATCATTGTATCAGAATGGCTAGATCAAAATATCCTGCTTATGTTTCTCTGTTTGTTATAAAACACTGGGGTTATATTTGAAAACTTGAGGAAAATAGAGAAGGATTAGCTGCTACAACAGATGTGAGAAAAATTCAACTGGAGACTATACAAATTTGCTGATTACTGCTAAAGGAATAATAATAACTTTTATTTTTCACTATTTTTGTATTTTTAATTTTTATTACTTTTTAAATTACAATTGGCATATGATATTATATTAATTTTAAGGTACAACATAATGAATAGACTTTTATGCAGCTTACAAAGTGATACCCCTGATGAACCTAACACCGACCTGACTCCATATGTAGCACACATAGTTATTACAATATTATTGACTATACTCCCTATGCTGCCCTTTACATTCCTGTGATTATTTTTAGAACTGTTAATTTTTACTTTGTAATCCCTTTACCTCTAGTAATTTCTGTATTTATTATTCTAATGTTTCCCTATTTTATTGTTGACACTAATATCTTTAAAATAAGCATATACTTTGCCAAATACATTCATACACGTCACCCCGTCTAAATATTAAACATATTACACAATGTTGCAGTGCCAGTAATAGGCAGTATTTTCTTGCTTGCCCAAATCACTAATCCTGTAGCTAACTTTTTATAATGTACCATCTCTCTGTACCTGGGGCTTACATGCCCTTCAACAGTACTGCTTTTATCTGGAAGAAAAAGTGTTTCACCATTGCTCACAAACAAATAATCTTAGCTACTAATTTCTCTCTATCATTTTAAAGTTTTGTTTCTCATGTTTCTGTTACTTGTGCCAATTTTTTTCTTTTAAATAACAACTTTATTAATACATAATTCACATACCATAAAATTCATCCTTTTGAAGTGTATAGCTCAGTGGTTTCTAGTATATTTACAGAGTTGTGCAACCATCACAATTAATTTTAAAATATTTCATCACCTCAAAAAGATAACCCTAACCCGCTAGCAGCCATTTTCCATCCCCCGACCCAAACTGCCTAGACTAGGGCAACCACTATTTTCTCTTTTCCTTTTGTTTTCTTTTTATTTATTGAGTTTAGAGATAGGGGAAGGGAGGGAGAGAGATACTGATGTGAGACAGAAAAATGGATCCATTGTCTCTTGCACATGCTCCTACTGGGACTGAACCCACAATACAGGCATCTGCCTTGATGGGGAATCAAACCTGCTACCTTTCATTTTACGTGCTCATACTCAACCAACTGAGCTTTACTGGCCAAGGCAACCACTACTCTTTCTATATGCAAATTTGGCTATTATAAATATTATATAGAAATAGAACCATACAATACATGGTCTTTTGCAACTGGCTACTTTCACTTACAGTGTTTTCATATTTCCTCCAAGCTCTAGCAAATATCAATATTTCATGTTATTTTATTGCCCAATAGTAATACATTATATTTACAGGTCATACTTTATCCATTTATTGATGAACACTTGGGTAGTTTTCACTTTTTAGCTATAATGAATAATGTAGTAGTGAACATTTATGTTCAAGTTTTTCTGTGGGCATACTATTTCTGTTGATTGTGATATTAAGAAATTAAGAAAATAGAACAGTTTTCACTGGCATTCAGTTCAAAAGGTATGTTTCCTGGAATGAATCTGAGGTAAGAGAAATGAATTTATGTTGCATCACAGTTGTTACTTTAGGTAAAATATGTACATTTCTGAAAGACAGGTTTTATTTCCAGTTTTGTAGATTGGTAACTTATTTCTGAATTGAATCGTATAGCTCATGATTACAACTGGGATTTTAAAGCCAGTCTTTTCCATGTCTAAGCATATCCACAATGTCTCAATCCAAGTAGGGATTTGTAAGGGAAAAATGCATATACGTATATGATTTTCTCCAAAAGTACTTGTCAATCTTCTTTGATACAATAACCTGGTTCAATGACAATTAGAGACAGTTAAAGGTTTCTAGGTGCTAACAAAAGTGCACTGGAAATGACTCACTGTGCTTTTATCTCGTTAGAAATGAAACCAGGATTTGGCTTAACAGAAAAATAAGGAATGGATCAATGGCAGGCTAACTATGATTTTGTTGGAAATAAATGTGCAGAAAAAGTAGAAATCTAGGAGACAGTTATAAGGAAAACAATTTTGTTTAGCAGAAAGCAGTTCATTAATATTTCAGGTGTGTTTCTTAACCAAGGGATTTATGTGCTTAGATTAGAAAACAAACTTGGCCCTGGCTGGTGTAGCTCAGTGGATTGAGCGCGGGCCTGTTAACCAAAAGATCGCGGTTCAATTCGCTGTCAGGGCACATGCCTGGGTTGCAGGCCAGTTCCCAGCATGGGACACATAAGAGGCAACCATACATTGTTATTTCTCTCCTTCTCCCTCTCTCCTACCCTTCCTCTCTAAAGATAAATAAATAAATAAATATTAAAAAAAAAAATCTAGACCTTAAGTCTAGTCAGTTTAAAAAAAAAAAGAAAACAAACTTGAAGACAAACAAAAAATAGTTTTGCTCAGTGGCCGCATTGGAATGTTTGTAAACACTCAAACACCCATTTCCTTGTGGTAGAGAACACAGGGTCATATACCAGATCAGAGCAGTTTGCACAGTGTAGTCCTGGGTTTGATCAAAATAAAATGAGTGAGGGGCTATTGTGTGTTCTTTTGAGAATAAAAAGTTAACACAAAGCCGTAATAATGGCCCTTATTTCAATAATTTTTAGTAATAACTTTATCTGTCAAAGTAAGAAGAAATTAGTAAAAGTGACAAGACTTTTATCCATACAATACATATACCGAGTTATAATTGGTATCCCCTCCTGGGAATGCGAGTTATTGGCTGCTTATGTAACCGAGCCTGGACACACTGCTCTGGTGCTTGGTCGTGTCACTGTTGCCGTCTCCTTAAGCTCAGATGTTTTTGAAATAATTAAAAGCAAAAGATCAAACAGCTGGGGAATCAGCATGCAGACAGAAAAAGAGTAAAGGTGCAAAGTGAACACAGAAATGTTACTAGAGGAACTAAAGAAAGTTGCTGAGACATCCCAGATCCAATGTGCTCTACTAAATGTAACTTCTTTGAAAAATATTTGCAAACTGTTTAACACTATTTTGGCCATACCTCTCCTACTTCCCATATCCTACCTTACTCCTTTATTTTCTATGACATATAAGATAAAATATCGAGTAAATATAGTTCATACCCTCTGGATTTACTAGATTAGAAAAATGGAACACAGTGTTTTATATCCTAATGCATTCAATATCTATGAACACCACACATTGCAATGGTGATCATGTACTTTCAGGCTTAATGAGTAGGCAACAAATTGTGTGTTTTTCATGATTTTTTAATGAGAAGATTGAACTCTAGGAATACTACATTTTACACAAAATAGAAGCAAAATACTTTCTTTCTTATTTTACTCAAACAGGAGGATTTCTAAGACCATGCTTGGTTACAGTTTGTTCACATCAGCCTGCCATTTTATTTTTTTTAATTTACATTTTAATCGCAGTCCTATAATTAATATAGAACTGACAACAATCAGATCACATTATTATTCTCTCATTTAAGCATTGTATATTACAAGAATAAAAATATCTTTTACACATGTTTATTCTGTCCTTTAAAGCAATTTTCTTCATGTCTTTCCTAGTGCCTTTTGAAGAGGAGGTGATTAATACATCTTTTTTATTGATGGGGGATATGAACAATGCCTTAAAGCCAGACAGTAAACTCTGTGATATGGCCACTTTCTTTAACACTACCGGCTACTGAGAAAAAAATGTTTGGAGAGAAAAAAGTTTGTAAATTATAATTACCTAATTGTAATACCAATATTAAGGGGATATTATGGAAAGGTATTCATCCTGGATATATGTACATTTCTGTTGCAGACTCTGGCCAGCAGAGTCCGCCCATTGTGACTAAAGACAAGAATAAAAATGCACGGGCTACAGCAATCCTGTGGAGAAAAAGGCACTCTCAAGAGGAGAGTGCCTCTGAGTGCCTCCGTCACTCTCTCAAGAGCAGAGAGCCCTGACCCTTACCTAGGCAGGCTTTTATTGTTTTTCTCGGGTCTTACATCAAAGAAGGATTTATTATCTATTACATAGAATATTATTGTCTACATTTTAGGTACAATCAAGGAAATGAAAATAACACATGCAGAAGGGAAAGGCAGTGAGCTGATTAGCTCCATCTTTGGGAAACCTCACACAGGCTTTGGAAATTACCTTGAAGATAGACGATACACATTTGTTGTTTTAGACCAGGGTGAGGGAGTTTTAGCAAGAGCAAGCCATAGCAGTCTGTATGCATTTTCTAGGCCTGATTCCCACAGGAAAACTCAGTTTGAAGGTCTGGCTCCTGCCCACCACTTCGCTTCTGTAGTTTTTCCATACAGAGCTGAGTCACATTTGCCTGACCAAAACAAACCGGTCCCCTACACATTTCTCCCTATTTGGGAGAAAAAAACACAATTTTACTTACATTATATTCAGAATTATGAAATCTAGCTGTGTTATAGACTTTAATTACATCTGAAATTATATTTATTCTTTCTGTTAAATTGAGGTAGATAAAACTATACATATGCATATTTAGAAACATAAAATACAAGTGCTCACAATCACATTAAAATAATTTTACAGTAAAAATGGAGTATGAAATAAAAGTAGTTATTTCATATGTAAAATTTGGAACAATGTGTATATGAATTGTGAGTTAAATGGAACAAAAGGTAGATATCCCATGAATAGTCAGGAAATATCTGTAGTCCCTTTTCCATGTTAGATATGCTGGGGATGGAATTTTAAATATAGACATATATTTATATTTATACATTTGTATAAATTTTATACATATAATACATTTGTATAAATTTTATACATATAATACACGTGTCTGGTAGTGTATGCCGGTTGTGTCAGTTCTCAAGTCTAGTAACTCCGAAGCTATCACTTGTGTCATACTATAGCCAGTGTGGCAGGCACTCAGTTACTTCCATTCATTCCTTTATCAAACAGACCTGTATTCAGGGAATAAAAAAGTTGATCAGACATCTGCTACTTTTGAAATATGGTTTTAGGTGCTAGGAATGTAATATTTCCCATCTGCAGAAAGTTTAATCTTTTTATACGTTACACATGGGCCTTTCTCCACTGCAAATGCCACTCATTAAATAATCATTCATGGGGTTAGATCCCAGCCTCATCACTGAAGTTTGTGCCTGTCTATGGGTCATCATCCTTAAACTGGAGATAAGAATTTCACCTACTCACATGGTGGCCGTGACAATGAAGTTAGTTAGAATATGCCCCTCCAGAAATGCTAGCCCATGCTTGTAGCCACTAGGCATATTGCAGTGTTTATGTAGAATTAAAAGGATTGATAACACATATCATGCCTCACCTTATAGTCAGTTTTGTTATATTTACATTAGAACATGATAAACGATAAAATTTCAAAATGACAGAAAAAATCTTACTGTCGATGAGGAATTCCAGATGTTGTCATTACAATGTGTGACAAACTTTTTAAGGAGCTTTTTAAAATTATAAACTCATGCTCTAATTACATCACTCAATATGATGCATTTGTCTTTTCTTGTTTTTATGACTTCTTGTCTTGAAGGATAATGGCAAATGTTAATTCTTTGATCACACACTCTTAAGGAATAATTTCAGAAGTTTGGTGTGAGAAGACTTTTGTAATACACATCTTCAATATGGTTAAATATTTTCCAGATCTCTGATCTATTTCTTTAATTGGGTACTTAAAGGGTATAAAAGGCATGCTGAAATTTAAGCTTTTAATAAAACACCCCCTGGTTGGCTAAAAGGAGGAGGAAAGGCAGCAAAACCAGTGCTGTCTTCTCCATGAGGCTGCAGCAGGCATTGGTGCTCGGAAATGTCTCAGCAGTGGCACCTGGTACCAGAACAAGGCTAAGTTTAGGTTGAGCAGGAACACTGAAATGATAGACAATAAACTGAAAAAAGAATCTGAACTCTAAAGGAACCTTTACGGAGATGCAGACATGCTTTTGGGACGAAGATACAGCTTGAGAGTTTGGCTTATTAAACAGCTTACATTGTCCTCTAATGTATTGAAATACATATTAGAGAAATCAAAAAAATCTATAAACACGTTCAAGCACTGAATCAGAAGTTACATGCTCCCCATGGCCTCCTTTTGACATGGGCCATTGAAAGGAGGTTTGCAGTTGTTGAAATTAATCATTTATGTTGACAGAGGCATGAGCAGTATAAGATAAACCAGGGAGGCTGAAATTTCATCTCAGTCTGCCACTCTCATCCATATTCTGGTTAACAGCGATTTGTCCCCTACTTTCTTTCCATAACATATTTTTTATATCTGTTCCTAGAACTTTGATGCCATAAACTTCTTAAAAATCTGCCTGTGAGATGATCTGTGGTCATTCCAATATCCACTTTGTGTTTCTAAATTTTGTAGAAATTCTATAACTTCATAGATGTTTCTAAGAAACATAATACAAATTTTTACTTTTCTGATCCAAAGACGTTAAAGAAATAAGCCACATCCAAAATTTATTTCTCATTTTTTCACAAGACTTTTGGTTCTGTTAATTCTTTGAAACATCTCCTCAACCAAGTGGCTTTAGATTTCAGCAAATAACATCACAGTCATGTTCAGCCTTTCCCACCAGATTAATAAAACACTATTGCTCCAGGATATTGAAGGGAAGTAGAGTGTGTCTATGGCTAATGCATTTATTTCCCAGACTTCAAGGAACTTTAGCTTCTGAAATTGAATCTCATTAGGCATTATTTTTAATTCAATGCATATTTAATGTTTTTCCAGTGCCTTGACTTTCTTTAGAGAATTTTAGGTATAAGAACATTATTAGAAATGATGGAGGAGTGTGTGGTGTTTTAAAAATAAATAAGCATAATACAGTGACACACATATATATACATACCATGGCTCCTAAAGACAGGCATTGGGATTTATATTGTAACTTTACTACTAACAACATTACTTGAAGAGAGAATGCATTAACACATCTATAATGAGTAATTAAATGCATGAATACATTTTTATCTGTTAAGGAATGATATCATGGAAATCATATTTTTTATTTCCCACAGTGATCCTCAAATTATTTTGGCCATGTTTATGCAGAACATAGAAAATTGTTTTCATGAATGCACTGGCTGATAAATGTCTGCTGACCTGGAATTCATATTATTAAATTAACTGTATAATGCATGCTCTGCTACTATACATATTCTGCCAAAAGCATTGATTCTTCTATACTAAGGGTTCTAGGAGCTTTATTCAAGAATCAATATTGATTTTTGCAGGTGCAGTCTACTTGAAATTTCTTGATTGTAAAAACTCTTTTTCACTGTGGCTCACAAGGCTCCAAGTTTCATCTAATATATTGGCTGCAATCATCTTAGCTCAGTATCAGTTACTATAAGAACATCGGCTGCCAGACATAGTTGCTTCTAACAGTGGGTCTGCATTTATCTAAGTTTTGTTTAAAATGCCTGTGAACTAGAAATTTAGTTATGCTTTTATCACCCCTCAACTAAGTAGCCAGGCTGAAAAGATGGTGTGGATTACTAAGAATGACCTGAAGTAGTTTCATAGAAAAGAGTATTGACCAAGAGTTGCAAAATTTATGGTGCTTCACCATTCATTTCATGAGTAAATACAGGAGTGACTTTTATATAGTTACTAATTAGGTGTCATAACTGTCTTCTCTTAGATATATGTGTATATTCCAGACAACAAAAATAATAAAAACCATATCCCTTTACTTGTTTACACAATACTCTTCATTGTGACCATTACTTGCACAACAAAGATTCCATTTCTCGTATAAATGTCATGGAATAGAATGTATACAAGGAAGGGACCAAAATAGATTTTATTTATAAAAATTGCATATTTATTCTTACATATTTAAACTTCAGTATCCTTTAAAATACTCTCCATTTGATGTAATACACCTGCTGAGACATTTTTTCTCCTGCTCAAAACAGGTTTTACACTCATTGATTTTCATATCTTTTAGTGTTTCTGAATTTTTTTGTTTCATCTCTTTTCCATCGGCAAAACATTTCCCTTTGAGGACTATTTTCATTCGTGGAAACAAACAAACAAACAAAAAAGTTGGTCAGGGTGAGAGTGGCTGAATAGGGAGGGTGGGGTATGAAGGCCATGCTACATTTCATCAAAAACACTCAGCAAGGTGTGGGCAGGTGCACTCATAAATCACTCATCATGAAATGGCAGATGCGTTGAAAGTCTTCAAAATAACATTCACTGAAGCCTGATGTAGCCTCTCAAAAAAAGACTACTGATATACTGATACAGATGGGTTCCTAGAACACTCACCTAGCAGGGGGAAGCCTGTACTACAAGTGGCCTACCCTCCAAAAGATAATCCTGAGTGTTTGTTGTTGTTGTTTGTTTTTTTTTCTAGTAATAGAGAACACAAGACTCAGACTACATATGGGCAAGTGTGCCATTGTAGCCAATGAGCAGAGTGACTACAGAGAATGTCTTCATAATAGAGTTTAGTTACCTCAGCTCTGACGTTATTACAACCAAATTTGGATAGATGTTACAATTCTTATTATATTTCTGTAAATTTACAAAAAATAAAAGGGAATAATACATTAAAGTGAATAATAATGATGATGATGATGTAATAAAGAATGCTATTTTTAAAGTATGTTTTGATTATGCTATTAGTTATTCCACTTTTTACTTCCCTTTATCCCACTCTGCCCTGCACTTCTCCCACCATCCAGCAATCCCTCCACCCTTAGTTTATGTCCATGGGTCGTACATATAAGGTCTTCGGCTTCTCTATTTCCTATACTATTCTTAACCTCCCTCTGTCTATTTTATGCCTACCAGTTATGCTTATTCCCTGCAACTCCCCCCTCCTCGTTTTTCTCCTCTCCCCTCTCCTCACTGGTAACCTTCCATGTGATCTCCATTTCTGCCATTCTGTTCCTGTTCTAGTTGTTTGCTTATTTTTGTTTTTGTTTTTTAGGTTCACTTGTTGATAGTTGTGAGTTCATCATTTTACTGTTCATAGTTTTTGATCTTCTCAGCTAAGGCCCTTTAACATTTCATATAGTAAAGGCTTGCTGATGATGAACTCCTTGAACTTCACCTTATCTGGAAAGCACTTTATCTGCCCTCCCATTCTAAATGATAGCTTTGCTGAATAGAGTAATCTTGGATGTAGGTTCTTGCCTTTCATGAATTCAAATACTTCTTTCCAACCTCTCCTTTCCTGTAAGATTTCTTTTGAGAAATCAGCTGATAGTCTATGGTAAGTCCTTCGTAGGTAACTCTCTCCTTTCCTCTTGCTGCTTTTAAGATTCTCTCCTTATCTTTAATCTTGGGTAACTTAATTATGATGTGCCTAGGTGTGTTCCTCCTTGGGTCCAATTTCCTTGGGACTCTCTGAGCTTTCTGGACTTCCTGGAAGTCTATTTCTTTCTCTGACAGACTGGGTAAGTTTTCCTTCATTATTTGTTCAAATAAGTTTTCAATTTCTTGCTCTGCCTCTTCTCCTTCTAGCATCCCTGTGCTTCAGATTTTGGAACATTTAATGTTGCCCCAGAGGTTCCTAAGCCTCTCTTCATTTTATTCAATTCTTGCTTCTTCATTCAGTTCTGGTTGCATGTTTATTTCTTTCTTTTGTTCTAAATTGTTGATTTGATTCCTGGTTTCCTCCCCTTCACTGTTGGTTCCCTGTACATTTTCCTTTATTTCACTTTACATAGCCTTCATTTCTTCCTTCATTTTGCGACTAAACTCAATTATTTCTGTGAGCATCCCAATTACCAGTGTTTTGAACCCTGCATCTGATAGACTGGCTATTTCCATGCCACTTAATTCTTTTCCTAGAGTTTTAATCTGTTCTTTCATTTGGGCCATATGTCTTTGTCTCAGCATACCTGTTATGTTTTAAGGGACAGAGCCCTAGGTATTTGTCAGGGTGGGCAACCCTCTTTGCTGCATTGTGGCAATGTCTGTGGGGGCAGGGTCAGAGGGGGAACAATGCGGCTCACTTAGCTCTCGCCCCACTTTTTGTCACTTTCCTCACTTCCCACAAGCAGACTGTGCACCTTCATGTGCCAGTTCCCCAGTGAGTAGGCCTGCCCATGCTCTAGGATCCTGTGGGCCTCTCCAATGGACTCTCCTGTGAAACTGGGAGTTTCTCTTGCCTTCACAACTCCTACAGATTTTACAGACAGAGGTTTTGAGTCTTTACTTTTCTTGTTCCCCCACCTTGCCATGTCCTCTCTTCCCAGCTGCCCATCTCTGCCTATGTTGCAGCCTGTCAAGGCTTGACAGGTCCATGAGACTTTGCCAGATGGAAGACTATTCACAGAGCTGTTGGGATGTCTGACATGCCTTCATTCAGGGGTGGTCAATCCACACATGCTGCAAGCTGCATGTTCCCATGCATATCACCCAGTGTGGTACCCAGTGTGGCACCCAGCATGGCACCCATAGGGGAGCCCTTAGACCCTTAGATACTAAAAAGAAAGCTGGCAGAGAGTCAAAACAAGTATGACATAACAAGATTCTGCACATGCGAGCACATTCAAGGCTATGGGAACAGTTTATCAGACCCAGTCAAGAGGCTCTTAGAACATTACTTATCAGGCCCATTTTCAAGGTTATGGGAAGCTGCTACCCTCAATTGCCCAGACATCTGGGTGAGGAAGCCAGACTGCCTCCGTTTACCCTACATCATCCCTCCTACTGGTCTGCATGAATGTTTCTTTAACTCCTTGGTTGTCAGAGTTCCAAGCCTTTTGATTTTCTGGCAGTTTTGTTTGTTTTTTGTTTTTTAAATTGGTTGTTATATCTGTCTTTTGGTTGTGTGAGAAAGCAAAGCATTTGTACCTACACCTCTATCTTGGCTGGAACTCCTCCTTAAAGAATGTTTTTAAATCTGAGCTCCAGTATAATGGAATCGCTAGTAAATGGTACTGTGGTTCCAAGCCTATGTGAATTGATAAATTCTTGATTTGTAAAGTGCAGGGGTGTGGGGTGCATGAACAAGCTGCAGGGTTGAGAAACAAAGTCTTGATGATGGAGTCCATTAACTCTGTTTGCATTGAATTAGGCCTGAAGACTTAAGCCTTGTAGGCACTAATATCTCTCAGGGAGTTTGGCATAAATTCCCCAAGATTAACAACACAAAGCTGTACCAAAATTTATCTCTTCTTCATATTAACCAACATTTGTAATGAGTTTATTAACTATAGCTAAGGTCAGTAGGCTGAGAATTGCATTGTTATATTTCCAATTAAGCTTTTAGAGTCATAGGGCCTCACCAAGTGCTGGACATTTGCTGGTTTCTGAGACCTTCTTAAGAATATTTGAACATTAGCATTTTTAAGAGAAAAAAATAATTATTTTTAGCTGAAAATGAAAGCACAGATTCTGCATAGGAGCATAATATGTTAAAATTGTGTGTGAATTTGGCCCTTTTTTAAATGATTCTTTGGACCTTGACTGAGCAGTATGCTTTTTATATCATTTATCTTGATAGATATTTGTTCAATTTCTCTAGTGTACTATATGAGAAAAACAATAATCCTTTTTCTCATTTTTAAATAAAATCAGTTTAAAGTTTTTCTAAATATTCTAGTCTCAATTTTCCTTAAGGAGATCAATTTTTCTGCTCAAATATTTGTTTTACTCAGGTTCACTTACATGGATTATTGTAAACTGTAGGCATTTTAAATAAGTCAGTACTTACTTATAAGCACACTATAAAAGCTAAAATTACAAAATTCAAATTATCAAAGGTTATTGATATGTAGAACTCTGTAGCCACAGAATGTGTCTAAATATGCGCTATATGAAAACTGGAAACTAAAGATGCCAAGGTAGAAATTGATGAGCTCTTAGACCAGTGACATTGAGTCTAATGCTCTATTTCTACCTTTTATAAAATATATTCTACAGCCATATTTTAAATATATACATGCACGTACAAACATAGATACACATTGTCCTAGTGTGAAAGCTTTTTCATGCCTCATTTATCCATTTCTGATTTGTGAAGATTTGACTACTGATGCATTAAAATCAGAAGCAAAGCATTTTGTAATACTTTCAAAGATATAGTTAGTAATTTATGATAGTTTAAGTGTAGGTAGTAGTTAACAAGTTCTTAGAATTAAGGTGTTATTTAAAAAATGATTCTCTTTTAGGGGCATTGTCAAATACAGAACTGATTAAGCAATCAAACTCTGCTCTAGTTTCAGAGCAAAATGTTAGCAATTCTGCCACTCATTTCTTTTATTATACCTCATTATTATCTCTTTAGATTCTTTCTTTTCATTTTGAATGATTTCCTGCAGTATGGCCTTCTAAGGAATATAGTGACCAGGTAAAGAATTAATTAAAATTCTAATGGCACAATTAGTAGTAAGTATGAACTGTTAAAGCATTTCCTCAGATGTTTTATAGCTTGTGAGATCTCATCTTCACCTCAGCTGATGAATACTGACCACCTGTTACCTATTACCATAATATTATGCAAACCGACTGACAGAAAACAATCTGGTCCCTAGTGATTGGACTACTGCAGCGATTGATAGGCCATTTCCACACGGTAAACTGTGAAAGCTAAACAAGATGGTAAATAGAAACTTAGGCAGGTGTTTAATGGAAAAATACCATTGAAACTCTCCAGAAGTTGTAAAAATAAATGTATTGTTTATGCATATTTTAGAGTATTCAGTTTATTTCAGCATTTGACAATAGTAACTTTAAGATCAATATTGCATGTTATGCATTTGTAATTCCTGCATGAGCTCAGAACTGGAGTCAAGAAGTATATTGCACTTACTAAAGAAAGTTTGTTGTAAAAAAAGTTTGTTGATGCTAAACCAGTCTTGGTTAAAATGTGAATGTGGGAAGTGATGCTTTACACTAAATAGATGCTTTCTCTTAGACTTGATGAAGTGAATAAACTTAGAGAGAAAATAAGTTAACTTGGAAGGGAAGGCATGAATTAGAAGATTTCATTGAATTAAGGCTATTTGTTACTGTAATTTCATACAAGATTCTTCTCAGTGCTCAAAAACTTGAATTTCTAATATGATTTCTTTAATTATTGATTTGTTACTTGTCTGTTCTCTAAGAAAGTCAGATGAAGATCAGCATGACAGTATTTATAGGCCGCCTCTCCTCTGTGGGATGTAATCCATCTTCATTAATTTCAGTAAAAGTGATAGATGGTGTTTGGCAGTGTAATGATGTGATCAATCTACCAACACCTCTTTAAATCATAAGCAGTTGCTTTCTGTTGTGTAGATATTTAATCAGTTATACATCCCATTACTGATTTAATTCAGAATGGTAGTGGCAGGTAAATAATGTGTTTGTATATTAATATCATACTGTATTAATGCTCCCTTCATTTAGGTGTGCTATTCATTGATAAATCATAAACTGTTGCTTCATGGATAGAATAAATTTAATTGAGATATTAGGCATCTAAAACCTTAAGTATTTTAATTCAGTGTGTCAGTAAAAAAGTGTTTCTTTATATCTCTGATTGTGCTTCCTTGATTCAATGGATTATTTACCATATCAATACTTTCTGTGAGTGGTAAAGTATTATGTTAATGTATAGCTTATTTATATGTGCTTTAATTGTCAAATTACAATAGAAGAGTGAAAATTAGAGAAAATAATGCCAGAGTAACGGTTTTAATGCAGAAAATGCAGCAACTATCTAATGGAGATATACTATTAAACGAATCCTGAAAGTTCATCAACATATTTTTTCATTGAATTTTATGTTAACTTGAGAGTATAGGGTGATTATAGTATACAAAATATCTGGTTCACAATGGTCTAACTTGTTTGTGATGAATAAATAAATTGAATAATTACTACTTATATTTCACATTCATTCTCACAAAAACATTATCCATCTTATAACATAGAAATATTTATAATTAAAACATTGTGTTTTTTTTCCTTAGGAAAACTTGTTGGCATCACTGTCTTTTGAAAACCTTTACACTGACTTTATAGGGTCTCATGTTCATTCCAACACTTAGAATAAACATCCAATGAAAAACTTGAATACATTTTTAATGAAAATTAATGATTCTACTTAATTAAGTGAAGGGACTTAAAAATTACTAGTCAACTAATGCATACTTTGTCAACATTATTTTCTTCTAGGCATTTAAGAAAAGTAGATAATCATAACAATTCTTAAAAGAGATCCCCAAGACTTCCTTTTGGAAGTATGTGGTACAATTAAGCAGTTCTGCATAAACAACACTGGCTGACTGATAGACTAAATAAATTTCACCTTAATCTCATTAAACTTCACAACCTTCATCTCCATATTCTTCTCTCTTAACCACCTCCAGAGCTGTTGATGAGAGAATCAGATCAGAGAATGTGGTTTTGATGATACCACATTCTTATTGGTTTGGGAGGAACAAAGGGTCTTGCACTATTAATGGGACAGACTACCTTCCTATTTATCAAGATTTATCACCTCAGAAGACTACACCAATATTTTCAATCCTTAGAGTGAAAACACTGTGATGACCCTATTAGAGTTCAAAAATTAAAGTGGAAGAAATGGGAAAAGTCAGAAAAGAGAAAGAAAAATGTGCTTTCTTCTAATAGTTTTAAACTTATACTGCATTTTTCTGTTAGGTTTTAAACCTACCCAAGAAATTTGTGGTGTTAAAAAATGCCTATATTATGGAGGAGTTATTTAACCAATCTATCAATTTATCATATTTGGTTATACTATTTTTTGTCATAAGCACCATTCTTACTTTTATTTATTTCAAATATTTAAATATCTTCTTCATTTTCTCTCTGAAGCTTCTGCAATCTTTACTGTGGCAGAAAAATTGAATATTATTTTATTTTAGTTATCATGTTTGAAGGTCTGTGTTGCCATAATAATGCTAACATTTATTTCTGTAATACTTCTTTCTAACAAACCATACACTTTACATAGAAATAACCTCATTTATCTTCATAACACACATAAAGCCATTAAGGAACTGCTAGTTATTAATGCCATTTTATAAGTGAGAAACAAGATAACTCCTCATCACTCCATCAGGAAATAACACTGATTGTATTAAAAGTAATGTTCAGTCTTGCTCAAGACTTTAATAGCCCTGAAGTTCACATGGTTTCAGTTCCACAGATTTTTAGCCATTCCATTCTTTATATCCATCTTTGTCATTTCTAATTAATTTATTTCTGGCCAAAGATAAGAATACTGTATAGATGGGTATCTATGTGTGTGTGCATGTATCTATATACATACAAATGCATATATGATATGCAAGATATATATGTAATGTACATATGTACACTGTAAGATTCTAAGCCATTATCAATAAATGGTTCTGAACTACAAAAACAATCTATGCTCCAATTATAGTGAAATATTCAATTTTCAGATATTTGAAAAGTGATTTATTAAAAACATAGCAGGTTGAGCCCTGGCTGGTGTAGCTCAGTGGATTGACCTCTGGCCTGCAAACCAAAGGGTCATTGGTTCAATTCCCAGTTACATCACAGGCCTGGATTGCAGGCCAGGTCCCCAGTTAGGGGGTGAGTGAGAGGCAACCACACACTGATGTTTCTCTCCCTGTCTTTCTTCTTTCCCTTCCCCTCTCTCTTATAAATAAATAAATAAATAAATAATCTTTTAGAAAAAGAAAGAAAACATAAGAAGATTGAATGTGGGAGGTAGTGGTGGGTAGGGCAGGGGAGAGTAATGGGGGAAAATGGGGACAACTGTAATTGAACAATTAAAAATAATAAAAAATAAAAATCATTTTATTGAAAAATTTAAAAAATGAAAATACAGGAATGAGACAATGATTTATAGGGAGGTAGTAGAAGAATCTACAATTGGTCTTTAATACTCATTCCCATCAGAATAAATATTTGAATGTCTTTGGGATAACTCTTTTAAAACAGAAAATCAAAAACAAAACTGGAAAACAATCATTTCCTTACCTAAATAACCATTTATGTTAGATTATCTAAATCTATAAGCTCATCCACCCAATTCTAACTCAAAATTTTATGTCTGTTTACAACCTTCTTTGAAGGGAATATTTTCTCACCACATCAATGCTTTCCAGTCCGTACCCTTCCCTAGCACTCCTGACTTCAAGCTCATGAACATACGTTCTCAAAATAGTTTTGGAAAATAACCACTTTGGGCAATAGAATGGTTTCCTTTAGTTATATCCCCTAAATTAATCTGTTCTGAGTATGAACAGATTTTCTGGGTTTTTTTTTTTTTTTTAGTTATTTTTTGTTTTTCTAGCTACTTCTAGTATGGCATAAAAACATAATCTTCCTTTTTTTTTTTTTCCTACAAGGCCATCATTGTTCAGAAGCATTACCATTTCCATGTATACTGCATCTTCCAAGTATATAAAAAGATCCATTTAAAAAGTATTTACTTTCGCATTTTGAACCATCTCCTTTTTTTTGAGGTATTTGGTTTTTGTGACTGTTGCCCCTCATGTTTCTATGAAACTCTCCTTTTTCTATAGAACTTACTCTTATTTGTTTCTTTTTATTTGTTCTGTCTTAATATTTTACTTATCTTTTGAAACAAATTTTTTCTTTTTTAAACCTCTTTTCTCTATTAATATATACATACGTGCAATCAACTTTTTTTAAACTTCACCTGAGGATATGTTTATATTGATTTAAGAGACACACAGAGAGAGAGAGAGGGAGAGAGGGAGAAAGAAAGAAATGTGAGAGAGAAACATCAATCAGCTGCCCTGACAAGAAACAAACCCTCACTCAACCTTTTGTTGTATGGGGCGACGCTTCAATCAACTGAGCCACCTAACAAGAGCAATAAACTTTTTAACATTTTTCATTTTCTTATCTCTTTTTCCTATTTATTTTATAATCACTGGAGGGTGAATAATGATGATGCTGATAAATGAACGTTAATGTATACTTTCAGAATGAAAACTCAAACTAGAAATACTTTTCTTAACACCAAAAGTGTTATTAAAAGGTTAAAAGGCAAAAATTGGAACTTAGCTCACAGGATTTCCTAGGCTTCCCATGCACTTTTATTCTACTCTGCATACCTACATGCATTTGGGTGCATATGGTTTTCAAATTGTGTTTTGGGTTCACCTACATACACTCATAGGCATGAACCACCTCACATTCAATAAGAGCTTAGGGGGACACTCATAACAGACAGAGGAGGATGGAGCAATAGTAGAACTAGGGAGAGAGACAAGACTGTTTATAATAATAAAAACTAAGTAAGAGAAAAGTATGGGAAGAAAAAAAAAGGAATGAGACATTTTATAGAGTGGAATATATGTCACAAAAACATAGCTGAAAACTTGTCAGGAAGAACAAAAGGCTAAGCTAAAGCTGTACTAGGTGAGCTTGATTCATCATTCTATCCTTTCCTCCAAGATATTTTGTTTCTCAAAGAAAAGTACAAAAAGCAAATTGAGAAATGATCTACCATTAAGGGAATTATGATGGGAACTCCAGAAAGACACGTGGTGAGGCTAGTAGTGAGGACATTAGTAAAATGGTTGACCATTTTATTCATTTTGTGGTAGGCCCACTATCACAGGTTAAGTGTGCTGATAAAGTATATGGCAAAGGACAGATTTCATGCTCAAACTTTGAAGTGCAAATGAGTGTACAGTTCAGTTATAGTCAAAATATGTCAAATAAGAAATCCAGAGAAAAGAGAGGATGAGAAAAAAGTTGAAACCCAGAGGTGGTATTGGTGATGTGTGACTCTCATTGAGTAGAAAAAGTGAAAATAGTTGGGAACTGTTGAGAATAAATAAGTAAAAAGGTTGGTAAATAAATTTAAGGTCACTAAGAATCTGGAGGATGGCAATGAAGGAGGAAATAGATTTTAAAAGTTTGGTCTGTGATAAATGTTTGGTGAGAAATATTTTTTAATCCTTACCTGAGTGTATATTTTCTTTTTTATTGATTTTAGAGAGAGAGGAAGGGAGAAAGAGACTGATGTGAGAGTGATGCATGGATCAGTTGTCTCCCGTACACAATCCAACTGGAAATAGAACCCACGAACTTTCGGTGTATAGAGCAATGCCCCCACCAACTGAACTACCCTGTTAGGATGAGAAATAAAAAAAAAAAAAAAAAAAAAAAAAAAAATAGATTGCATAGACTCAAATGATTAGCATCAGAGAGTAGGTGGAAATTTGAAGATATTTTAATCAAAATAATTGTGTGACTGAAGTGAATGTGGGAAAGGTTATGTACCTCCCAGAATTATTGTACTTCTTGAACCTATAGTACATACTTTGGCACTTAATTAATAGCATATTAATGAAAATGAAAGTGGTTTTCTTCTAGTAGAGTCTAAGTCTTTTTTTTGCATCTATTTATTGTTTATGACTAGGATATTTGCAGAAAATATAACCATTTTTACTTTTATTTAAACATTAGTTAAGTCAAGTTTATTTATTTAAACCATATTTTAATGGGGAATATTTTATAAGATAATAGTTTTAGTTAGTAGGCCAAATGAGCTTTTCTTGCATTATATTAATATGTGTACATATAACACATAATATTTGTATGTAATGCTTTATATGTATATAGCAAATATAAAATTATGAATATATCATGTGGTTTTTAAAAGATCAGAGAATAACCCTGGCTGGTGTGGCTCAGTTGGTTGGAGTGCATCGAAGATTTAAGAGTTGGGTCCCTAGTTGGGCATGTGCGGGAGGCAACGAATCAATGTTTCTCTAACATTCTCTCTCTCTCTTGTTCTTTTTCTTTCTCTCCCCACATCTTCCCTCTCTGCAGAATCAATAAATATATCCTCTGGTGAGGATTAAAAAATAAAAAATAAAAGGACAGAGAATGATCTTTATTTAATAAAATTCCAATGCTTTTTCATATTGAGTTAAATATCAAAACACTACATAATTTTTAGAAGTCAAATGTTTCTATCTGTTTTAAGTTCCTTTAGATTTCCAGCATTAATTTTTATTTTTTCTTCATAAAACTTGTCCATAAAAAATCCAGCCTTAAAAAAACCCTCTACCATCTGAAATAGCCTTTCTCTATTTTCCTGCTTTATTAACTGCCTATGTTTTTTTTTAAAATCACTTCTATTCATGTCTTTACTTCCTTACCTATGTCTCCTTATTCTTGTTTCTTTTGAATGATATTACCAAAATTGAATAATTTATAATGTTTTTATTTTCTAATAGTCCCACCACTTTTCTGTTTAAAATGTCATCAAATACTTATGTAACTATCCTACAAATACTAAGATTCAAGGATACAGTAAGTGCTTCAGATGGCTGAATTTATACCAAGGGCTGAGGAATAAAGAAACTGGAGCATGACTTACTGTCATAAAAAAAGAATAATATTTACAAATGTAGAGGGTGGCCTCTTAGAGCTCAAATACAATTCTTATAATAGCTGTCATTTCTAGAAAAATGGGGATGATATTTTTTTCCAACAGAGCATCAACGTTGTTAAGCAAAATTGGCTGTATTCTTTTATAGAGGAAAACAATAAAAATAATTATAATGCTGACCTATATTAAGCCCTTTGTACCAGGCACCATTTTATAAACTTTACTTGTATAATCATTCCAAGTGCCTTATGAATTCTGGTACCATTATTATTCCCACACTGCAGACACAATAGTAAAAATACAGAATAATTAAATGAATTATCAATGCTCATAGCCAGCAGATACAGTGATAGTGCAGGGACTCAAAGCCATTATCTGAATTCAGAGTCTGTACTCTTAATTATTATACTATACATTCTCCGATATTATAGGTCTTGGGCATATAAAAAATAAAACAAACACATGCCCTGCCTTCAGTGGATTAAATTAGTACATATCATACCAGTTTAGTCCATAAATAATTTAAATTGCTTGCTCTGTGCCTGGAACTTTGCTCATTGTGTGGGATACAAGTGAGAACAAGCCAGCCATGTTCCCTGCCCTCAGGCCGATGGCTTGATGGAAAAAGAAAACAAACAAAAATGGCAAACAACATCCTAGTAGATTATGAAGGAAACAAACAAATGGCCAAAAATTATAAAAACAAGTACATGGTATTTAATATATTGCAAAGAGGGGGACTGAGCACAAAATGAGCTGTAGATTATCTGACCCCAGAAAGAAATAGAAAGGAAGAAAGAGAGAGAAAGGAAGAAAGAGAGAGAGAAAGGAAGGAAGGGAGAGATAGGCAGAGAAAGAGAGGGAAGGAAGGAAGGAAGGAAGGAAGGAAGGAAGGAAGGAAGGAAGGAAGGAAGGAAGGAAGGAAGGGAGGGAGGGAGGAAGGAAGGAAGGAAGGAAGGAAGGAAGGAAATGAGAAATTTTAGAGAAGGGTAAAGGTTAGGCCAAATTTAAGTAATGTTTTGTTAGGCTTAAAGTAAACCACAGCCATGTGGACTCTGTAGAATGTGGAGGTCAATATCAAGTCTAGACCGTGAACTGGGCCCAGGACCATTTCTCTGGAATTTCAAAGTTAAGATAGATGTGGAATGTTGCATCAAGAAACTTCTTATTTTAAGCTTTAAACAGCAAGCTTTCTGCTACTCCTTGGCATTAGGAAAGAAGCCAGTGAATAAAGGGTTAGTACACTTTCAACAAAGGAGACCATTATGACACTTTGCGATTGCAGCATGTTCTTGAGATAAATATTATTTCCTGTAAACCTTGCAAGAGGATTTATCTGTGACTGTTATTCTAGCCAGACGAATAGCAATGTTTTGTACATGTGGCTCTGTCCCAGGCACATCCTTTACTGCCTTTGCCATTCAGTAAGCTCTTACCCAGCCTCTAAAACTACGCACAGGCAGGAAGGAGTTCTTGTTCCTACTTGGTATGTGATTTCTAAGAACTCTTCTGAGTATTTGTCAGAATGTGGTCAGTGTCAATGTGCCAGACAAATAGATTCAATTTTTTTTAACCCATTGCTGTGAAAACTAGAATCCAACAAATTAGGTTAAGCTATGCTTCTGAGTAATTTGCCTGCCTTGTATCTTTTGATGAACTGATTTTCTCTTTTTACTTCTATCAAAGCACATTAGTAACTCATCCATGCTTAGCCACACCTAATTAACTTATCAAAGGGATGGTGGAAGGGAAGGGAATTCTTTTAGTTTGAAAGTGCATAGGGTGAGAATGTGGTTTTTTTACTGGCTATCCATCACAAGTATGGAGTTGCTGAATTAACACTATTAGAGTTATTTTCTTAATTATGTCTATTCTATATCCTTGAGTTCCAAGAATGTTTAACTCTGTATTGATACACTCTATTCAATATTACAGGACTTATTGACTGGATAGGTAGATATTTTACTTTAATTTTCAACCTACATGATTATCTGCCAGGACTGGTAATTCAAAATTCCTATCATACCTATCGTGTTCACACACACACACACACACACACACACACACACACACACACACACGTGCATGTGCAAACATGCCATGTGACCCCACATTGTATTAAATAATCATAAAATCTATATAAATGTCACGTTATTTCAAGTAAAATACTTTTCATGATTTTTAAAATTTAGTATGGGTTTTTAATTAGTGACTTGCTAATGACAGATACAATTATTAGGGATGAAATGACTTTTTGAGAAGAAATATATTACTGAAATATTTTAAATGTAGCAACAGGTTACAATTAAGTATACTGTCAGCCTACCATCTATTACAAAAATAAAAGAGGTCATACCTGGAGAGTGAGATGAATTAGGTAATCTAGTAACCCTGGACTTGTCAACCATAGGAAAGAAGCATCTGCTTGCTTCATTTCAGTGGTGATACGGAGTGTTTTTTTCCTGATGTGTAGGGAAAAGTTGTCATGAAAAATATCTGTCAAAGTCAGTTAAAGGGGAAGATATAAAGTGAGGATGGATTAATGATTCTGATTTGCTTGTATTTATTTTAACGCTATGCCATTTCTCATCCGATCTGTGAATTATGAAGGAATGTAACACTGCTTATACTATTAATAGAGTTCACTTCATTTTTTAAGTGATTTGATAGTGTAAAAATCACATGGGATGGATGATTTATTATTTAGTAACTGAAATACCTTTGGTCATTATTAACCATCCACTTGCCTCAAATAAGAGGACGTTATGATTCAAAGAAAAAGAGCTCAACAGACTTTATTATGACTGTGTTCTATAATCTTCTTCATTATCTCTGGCCTAAGATTCCATACTAATCACCCATATTATTTATTATAAATTGTTTTGTTGACTGTGTGAGAGGAAGCTACTCAAGGTAAATTACAGTTTATACAATTCACCTGCAGTCAGATATTTTAAAACTAATGAATCATTTGTTTTGTTCCAATTCGGTGTAGATTGAGAACAGTCCCAGATGCTGTAAACCCATCTCTAAATAGTGGTATTAAGGAATATAGGCTTTTGGAAGTGATGAATATGGATTAAAAATCTTGCCTTGCCCTGGCTGGTGTAGCTCAGTGGATTGAGCACGGGCCTGTGAACCAAAGGATCGCGGTTCGATTCCCAGTCAGGGCACATGCCTGGGTTGCAGGCCAGTTCCCAGCATGGGAGGCAACCATACATTGATATTTCTCTCCTTCTCCCTCTCTCCTACCCTTCCCCTCTAAAAATAAATAAATAAATAAATATTAAAAAAAAAAAAATCTTGCCTTAACACAATCAGTTCTCTGACCATAGGTTTCAGTTTCCTTCTTAGGAAAGAGGAACAATAAAACCAAGTTCATAGAATAGATTTACACATAAGGTGATGAATGCAGACCAATTAACACAGTGTCTAGCAGAAAGTGTTCCATAAATGGTAGCTATTAATTTTTATTAGTGGATTTTTGTCTATTGCATGTAGAAAAAAATAGATAAATGACAAAAATGTAGTCACATTAACTCAATATAGATCAAATTGCTTTAATATTGTTTTTCATTCCCACTAAAACCTATTGACCACCAAACTAAATATTTGCCTATTTTAAACATGAAAACAACCCTATTCATCCAGTTATTTTCAGAAGACCTGAATAATTCCTTTCAGAGCATCCTTGAGAGAAAAAACAATAGAAAGCCTCTGCCTGTTAAAAGTTATTTTTTTAGTATAACTGCCAAAAGCTATCCATATTGCTTTCTCAGATTTGACATGCTAAGAGTAATAACTCTGAGGGAAATAGAAAGCGTGAAGAAAAATGATAATTTTTGTTACTTAAAGAAATACTCATGCACCTCTATGGAAAAATAAAACAGCTACCCTACATTATCCTATAGATTGGGAACCCAATTTTAAGAAATAATAACTCTTATTTTTCACATTGTCATTTTTATGTATTGGAATCTATGTACTGCCATTTATCTTTCTCTAACAACATTTAAAGCATGCCTTAATAGGCAATTAATTTCATTTTCTTTTGCTTTTAGATCACATTATTTGAATTGAATAAAAAACTTCCTATATTAATTTATTAAATCACACTTTACCACTGAATGTTGCAAGTGTGGTTCGATTTTGGCTTCTCGATACTATTGCAGTTGTAGATCTGTTTACTTTTCTTTGATATCTTCAGATGTAATATTAAGAAAACTCATTATGATTATACCTAAATGGTATCTCTGCTATGTGATTTTCAAAAGTATCTCTAAATTGTTGCACACTGGATAAATTTTTTGAAAATTAATGCTCAAGATACAAAAATAAAATCCACCATTTTTCTAAATAGAAGGCAATTAATTAACTGAGTTTCTATTTTTCTGAATGAGAAGATTCAACCTTTAAAGATGACTTTTTATAAAAACTGTTCCCATGAGCAATTCACAGCTCAGTTTTGTGGTGTATAATCAACTGTCAATTACACATATCACAATTATTATACTTTATTTTTGAAAGGTTGTGAAGAAATTATTAATGCAATAAAGGATATAGGTATATATTTTAAATGCATTTTTCTGTCCAGAGGCCAAGTATTGCAGATAAAAGTATAAATTTATTCTTTCCTCTTTCAGATGTGGGTTCTGTTGAAGGACTTGCGTATCACAGAGCCTGGGATACACTGTACTGGACCAGCTCTACTACCTCATCCATTACCAGACACACAGTGGACCAGACTCGGCCCGGAGCATTTGACAGGGAGGCTGTCATAACCATGTCAGAGGATGACCATCCTCATGTGCTCGCCCTGGATGAATGCCAAAAGTAAAAAAACAACACACACACACACACACACACACACACACACAACACACTGAATTTTATTTCTTCATTATAATTATAATTCAAAAACTATCCATCCAAGTTATATTAATGTTAAAATGAATTAACATTAAAATGAAATTTTTCCTTCAAAGTTCTCTTTTCCCTATTCATAGAACTAATTATAAATATGAATAGTGAAAATCAGATTGTTTGATTGCCAGGTGTAACCTCCATGAGAAATCCAGTTCAAAGGGAAAACAGAGACAGTATTATGTTGGAAAAGGTATATAAAGAAGTCTTTAGGGTCATAGGTGTTTGAAATTATAAATTTGAGATAAAGACTATTAATATAAATTGAAAACTAAAAGGTGTTTCTTTAATTAAATGCACTAATTTTAACAACTAGGAATCTCTGCATTTAAAATACTGAGAAAACAACAACAACAACTATTGTGTGCAGCTATACTTTCCACATTAGATACTAGACAACAGTTTACATAGCCCATATCTGTTTGATGATACAATATACTGGCACTTATAATAATACTAATAAAGAATTCATAGGAAGATAAAATGCTTAGGCTCTACTATGCAGCAATGGGCCAAATACAAAACAAAACAAATTAGAGAAGCATAGTGTTTTCAGGGTCTGCCACAAAGGAAGCAGTTAAATGAAAACTGAAGAACAAAGCTTGGGTTAAGTAGAAAAAAATACATACCCATGTAGTTCCATTTTCATACAATATGGTAACATATCTGTTAACTACTAGAAAATTCTTTATCCTTAAATGAAACAAATAAACAAAAATCATATCAATCTGACTTTCACTGAGCAGAAATAGAAGAGCTCTTTTTAGGCGTAGTGAAGAAAAATTAAAGAATACAAAAACAATGACGATTAGACACTGACCCTGACTACTTGAGAGAATAAAGAACTACCTGAATTACTCAGTGTGAGTAACTAAATCTGGATACTCTTATAGAGCTGGAAATGAGTTTAGACTTAACCTACTTAACTGAATGTCTTCAACTTGTAAATAAAGGCTCTGATGGTTGAAGGATGAAGGTTGAGAGAAGTCTGACTTCCCACAGATCTGGTGACTGACTGTTCAGACCCACAAGGGCCTTCCAGTCCCTGAGGTAGAGCTACTACTACCCACATCTGTCCCATCACTATACATCATGTGCCAGAAATCAGATTCATTGATCTTGATGATTCACCTGAAGTGTTTTAGGATAATAACAAATGTCCTACAGTTGATCTTAAAAATTTATAAGACAATTTTGAAATAAACATGAGAGAGATCACTGATTATATTGTATATATAATTAGTTTTAGTTGGAAAGTGCTTTATCTTATAATTATGTATTACAAACCCTAAAAATTACATTTCCCTTTTTCATATGCTAAGCTTTCAATTAGAATTAAGCACACCAAATATTTTAATCAGAAATTATATGTAATTCAAGTTTAAAGTATGAAAAATATTTTTTATCATTTACACATCAATTACCTACGTATCACTTTGGTATTTAGTTGATTAACTAAAAATTTAAAATATTCTAATGAAAAAATGTACTAACCAACAAAATAGAAACACACACATAGATACAGAGAACAGGTTGACAGCTATCAGTAGGGTGAGGGCTTGGTAAGAAGGTGAAAAGATTAACCAAAAAACAAAGCAAAACAAACAACAACAAAAACACTTCATAGACACAAACAACAGTATGGTGATTACCAGAGGAAAAGGAGGTTGGGGAGGTAGAAGAAGGTCAAGGGGGTAAAGGATAAATGGTGGCAGAAGGAGACTTGCCTTTGAGTTTTTTTTTTTTTTTTAAATGAGGTTTTCTTTTTCTTTTTTTTTTTAAGATTTTTTTTTTTTCTTTTAGATTTTATTTATTTATCTTTAGAGGGGAAGGGAAGGAGAGAGGGAGAGAAACATCAATGTGCGGTTGCCTCTTGTATGTCCCCTGACGGGAACTGGCCTGGCAACCCAGGCATGTACCCTGACTGGGAATCGAACCGCGATCGTTCGGTTCGCAGGCCCGCGCTCAATCCACTGAGCTACACCAGCCAGGGCTGCCTTTGAGTTTTGAGCACAAGATATGACATACGGTTGATGTATTATAGAACTATACTCTTGAACCTTACATAATTTCATTAACCAATGTCACCCCAATACATTAAACAAAAAACTTAAAAATCTAGAAAAATATCCAAACCAAAAAAGGAATAAAATCCAAATTTTCAAATAAAATAAAATCTTAAATTTTAGACAAAGGTTGGGATACTTGAGTTCAAAACTTGGCTCAGTTACTATAAGTTTAATTACTCAATCCACCTGGCCTCTGTTTCCTCATCTGTGAAACAACAGGTAAGATTAAAAGTATGCTAATGCATCAAAAATTCAATAATTTAAAAGCCATCAATTTAGGAAAATATTGCAGAAAATATTTAAATATTAAATATTTAATACCATGTATTTATATGTGTAACTTTTAAAATTATTTAACTAAAATTTTCATTTTAAAAGTCACAGTTATGGATAAAACAACTACATATTTCAAGAAAGTGGAAGTCTTCTCTTTTTAATATACTGGTTTCTAGAACAAAATATGTTTGACTTCTGATTACTTAGAACACTTATAAGTTCCATAGAATAGATAAAATGCTATAAATTATTTTAACAGCAAAGAGCATAGATGACCTAGCTTTCTTTAATTGGTGAGGATTATTTTTAAATTAGTAAGTAAAAAGAGTTTTGTTTTGAACTTATATATTGTCCAGTAACATGTTTTTCCATAATACTCAAAAAATACATATTGAATAATTGCATCATCTATAATCCTGTATTGCCTTTAAATGATTACATATAAAAATAATATATGCAGTTTTTCTGTAAATATGAAATATTATTTCAAATAAATTTTTGCCAATAATTATTAACCATATTTTTTAATATTTAAAGAAGACTTTCAGCCTCTCCACCTTCCTCCTACTTTTTCCTTCTTTCTTTCTTTTTCTTTTTTCTTTCCCTTTCCTTCCTTCCCTCCCTCCTTCCCTCTCTCCTACCTTCTCTCCTTCTCTCCCTCCCTTCCTTCCCATCTTCTATCCTCAGCAGCAACACTTGGTCTTCTAATAAACTCTTAGGGACAGTCCTATAGATTAAAAAAAATGAAAAACAGAGATGTTTCAGTAAAAATAGCAATTAGATAATGAAACACTGCAGCCTCTCCACCACTCTTCTAATTACCTCTAAGGTCTTTGGAATTCTAGGACTTCCTCAAAGAGTGGCTTGACACAAAATATATAGAACCAGAGACAGTTAAATAAAGAACAAACTGACAGTAACCAGAAGGGAAGGAGGAGAGTGATAATATGGGAAAGAAGCAGAAGAGTCACCCAGGAACATGTATAAAGGACCCATGGACAAAGCCAAAGGGGTGAGGGTGGGAGGTAGAGGTGGGTGGGGAGGGCAAAAGTGGTGGCGGGAAAATGGAGACAACTGTACTTGAACAATAATAAAAAATAAACAAAAATATTTAAAAATTAATAGCTTGACAAACACTGAGGTAACGCCATCTATAAAATATTTAAGTAACAAATATTATGTTTAAGTAACCACTGGAATTCCAGAAACAACATTGTAATTTATAGAAAAATCATGCTGAGAGAATAGAGAAAAATATATTAAATAAATATAAGAGTTTAGGGATTATATTTCTCTAAACCATATGAAAAGATGATGCAGAATTTAAAAGCAAGCCTGGAAGAAGAGGGTCATTTTCATCTCCACCATTGAAAAAAATAAATAGGTTAAGAATGATGTCCAAATTGGTCATGTTGTACACATTGGAAAAGATAATAATAGGTTAATATTTGCAGTTCATAGAAAATTTAAGATGGATGTTTTGTACTCAAGTATAATAAATCCTCATCATTCAGCAAAGTGATTCAATTTAACTAAATTATTATTTGAGGGGATTAACATGATAATTGATTTTCAGAAATAGTTTCCAGGTTTCATTTTAGAAACTGGGAAATTTGCATGCAAATAAAATATACATATAACACTTTATTACCTAGACTTCCTTAAGGATATAGGTTATAGGAAATAATTTTGTTTCTTTTTTTAAATAGTTTGACATTGCCATGTTTCTACTGTTTTACTGTTAATAAAATTTTAACTTATTTTCACAATTTTTATTGTAATTAGTTTAATGTTTTGGACCAACTGGAATGAACAGCATCCAAGTATCATGAGATCAACCCTGACTGGGAAAAATGCTCAAGTGGTGGTTAGTTCAGACATACTCACTCCAAATGGACTCACCATTGACCATCGTGCAGAGAAACTGTACTTCTCAGATGGCAGCTTAGGAAAAATTGAAAGGTGTGAATATGATGGATCCCAGCGACACGTAAGTTGAAAATTTCTTGAATATACATGTGAACATGATGCATTTGAAAAATATATGCTTTATTTTTTCCTACAATACTCATGTGAAAGAATGTCAAAAGAGGTTGTTTGAACCAATTCAATTAGATAATACATTCAGTGAAAAAGAAAACTGTGGATAACTTGAAAACTTTCTTCAAGTGTACTTGCTACCATGGAGACAGTTTGACTCACACAAACTATCTCTAGAAAGAATAACTGATTTTTTTAGTTATTAGTTGAATTGTTAATTAATGGAATTGTTAGAGTGATTTGCATAAGCTTCATTGTTATTTATACATTTTTTTGAAATGTGAAATAAAGTTGGTCATTTACCCTAGACTGAAAGAACATTAGGAAAGAATGAAATGCTCTTCCATCTATGTTCGTATCCTCAAAGCAACCTAAGCTTTGAAAAGGGAACAATAGGATTCCTTTCAGAGTTAGGCCCATTCTCTGCCTTCTTTCTCTGAGTCCAATGAAATGTTAATGGGAGAGTCTCCATGCTGCCCCTGAGGAACCCAATACCTACATATTGGGTTGGGAGAATGGTAAAAGTCCAGTGCCCTCCCCTTATCTTAAGAAGTCAGTAGCCCTTAACAACTGAAAAACTCAGAGTTCAGGAGAGTAAGTCTGGGTAGATACACCATGGGAGAAATCTTTACCCTGACACCCAACCCCAGTGCATGCTGAAGGACAAAAGATACAGAGGCTTTTCCCTCCTCCACTGTATTTCTCGAAGGATCAGATGGTATATATGTGAAGCTTCATAGGCCATATTTTCTCTATCACAACTATAGTGTCTCACAGTGCTAAAGAAGACATGCAAAATATGTAAATGAATAAGTATGTCAGTATTTCAATAAAACTTCATGTACAGAAACAGGCAACCAAACAATAGGTCATAGTTTGCTAACACAATCAACATCTTTAAGCACACTGTTTAATTTGAATATAAACCTATATATAGATAAATATATTATCTATGTATAGATAATAAAATGATGAAAATGCTTTCAAGAATAAAACAGTTGGGGAAAGGAGACTACCAGTGATAAAATCCTGTTTTGGCCATGCGTTCCACTTAGGCGCTCCTGGGCACCTAAACTAAACTCTGTGCCTCATTTTCTTTATCTGTGACATAGAAATCATCATAAAAATGCCTGCCACTAAGCAATGCTATGAAAATAAAATGAAATATGAAGAGCTTAGTACAGTATCTAGAGCACCTAGTCAATGACTGTTAGCAACTATGATTAGTAAGTAGAAGTCTTAAAAATATTAAAAGAATAATGAGCAGTCTCTGAAACAGTTAATAAAAGACATAAATAAAATTTTGCAAAAATATTTGAAATTTTAAAAATTGATTGACTTTCAACAAAAATAGTGCCTTTATTTTTATTTAGAATTCATATGGCAATAAAGATGAGGAAATTTAGAGGCATTAAGAATGTAATAAACTTAAAAATAATTCCCAATTTTAAGGTCTAACCAGATTTAATTTTCTTGATGGTAAAGCTGATTTATTGGAGAAGTAGGGGAACAAGACTATGCAGTTCTAAGTTCGAGGTAAAGTTGGTAAATGTCCAATGGGGAAATAAAATCATAACCTTCAAAGTAATGTTCTCTCCTCGACATTTGCATCTCTATAGTACAGAAATGTTTCTAGGTTTATTGAAATGTAATTGACATATAACACTCTGTAAGTTTAAAGCGCAGAGCATAATGATTTTAAAAGAGTATATACTGTAAAATGTGTGTAGACTGCACCTCGGAGAGTTTTTATTTTCTTTAGGTGGTGAGAACTTTTAAAATATACTCTTTTAGTACTGTTAACTATAGCTAGCCAGAAGTATCCTGCTTTATTTTTTTTATTTTTTTTTTTTAAGATTTTATTTATTTATCTTTAGAGGGGAAAGGAAGGAGAGAGGGAGAGAAACATCAATGTGCGGTTGCCTCTTGTATGTCCCCTGCCGGGAACTGGCCTGGCAACCCAGGCATGTGCCCTGACTGGGAATCGAACCTCGATCCTTTGGTTCGCAGGCCCGCGCTCAATCCACTGAGCTACACCAGCCAGGGCAAGTATCCTGCTTTAGACAAGGATGGAAAATGGGTTAGAATTACAACTAGGCTTTTATTTTTTAATGTCGAAAATCCTTTAAATTTAGTTAGAGATAACTGATTACTGGCCCACCTATGGTGGATATAATTGCCATACCTAACAATAGATGGCAGTGGGGAAAGAAAAGCAGGTAAATAAAAATAAGTTGAAGTGGTGACACCATAAAAATCTGGAGAGAACATAGGCAGGAAAATCTCAGATATTCCACACAGCAATATTTTCACTGATATGTCCCTTAGAGCAACGGACATAAAGAAAAGAGTAAATATATGGGATCTCATCAAAATAAAAAGCTTCTGCACAACTAAAGAAAACAATTAAAATGAAAAGAGAATCAACTGTATGGGAAAACATATTTGCCAATGATACCTCAGACAAGGGTTTGATCTCTAAAATATATAAAGAACTTACACAATTCCACTTCAGGAAGACAAAAAAAAAAAAAAAAAAACAATTAAAAAACGGGCAAAGGACTTGAACAGACACTTCTCCAAGGAGGACATATGAAAAGATGCTCAGCATCACTAGCCATCAGAGAGATGCAAGTTAAAACCACAATGAAATACCACTTTACACCGGTCAGAATGGCCATCATAAATCAACAAACAACAAGTGTTGGAGAAGATGTGAAGAAAAGGGAACCCTAGTGCACTGTTGGTGGGATTGCAGACTGGTACAGCCACTGTGGAAAACAATATGGAATTTTCTCAGAAAACTAAAAATGGATCTACCTTTTGATGTGGCAATTCCACTGCCACGATTATACCCTAAGAACACTGAAACACGAATCCAAAAGGACCTATGCATCCCAGCGTTCATAGCAGCGCAATTTACAATAGCCAAATGTTGGAAGCAACTTAAGTACCCATCAATAAATGAATGGATCAAAAAACTATGGTACATTTACATGATGGAATGCTACACAGCAGAAAGAAAGGAGGTTCTACCCTTTGCAACAGCTTGGATGGAACTGTAGAGCATTATGCTAAGTGAAATAAGCCAGGTGGTGAAAGAAAAATACTATATGATCCCACCTATAAGTGGAACCTAATCAACAAAACAAACAAGCAAGCAAAATATAACCAGAGACATTGAAATTAAGAACAAACTGACAGTAACCGGAGGGGAAGTGGGAGGAGATAATGGGAGAAAAGGGGGAAAGATTTTCAGGAACATGTATAAAGGACACATGGACAAAAACCAAAGGTGAATAGGATCAAGGGTGGGAAATGGGGATGGCTGGGATGGGGGGAAGTGATGCGGGGAAAATGGAGACAACTGTACTTGAACAACAATAAAAAATGTAAATTTTTTTCAAAAAAAAAAGTCAAGAATATACAATGGGGAAAGGACAGTCTCCTCAATAAAATGTCCTCTTTAAAGGAATGAAATAAAATAAATGTAAACCTCCTCAAAATAAGTTGAAGTGGATGTAGGCTTGTTGTGAAGAGCCATAGAAACATTACCTCTATCAGGACATACTAGAAAATAATACCACACCCAGGATAATGATTACCTGATTGTTTTTTCAAAAGTATTATTCACTAGCTTCATTTAGAACTTATCTACTTATTTTCAGACACATACTTCCACATTATGTCCTCACAATAACCCTGAACTGTATGTAATTGCATGTTGGAAAACTAAAATTCATAAACATTAAATAATTTGTGTAAGGTTACATGATCTTTAATTAAAAAAGACAGACCAAGAATTTAGATAGAATTATTGGATTAGAGTAACAGTTTTTAGTACAAACTAAAATTATCAGGTCTTAGCCTATTATTTCAGTGTTCCTTAAGCATACAACTGTCCTCTGTCAGTACTACTCACAGTAGTTCACAATAAGAGGTGCCTGTACTGTAATGTAAATGTATGTACTTCCTTCTTCTTCAAGAACTCACACATACATACACACACATCTATCCATGTGTATACATACATTTAGTTAGTTGCCTTAGGATAAATATCTATATGTCCCTATGTAATATAATAAGTATATGTGTGTGTGTGTATATATATGTATATATATATGTGTATATTATGTATATACTTATATAACAAACCCCAAAACAGACCCAAATAAGTGCACATGTACGGTCACTTCTACAAGCCCTGCAACCAATAATAAATTTATTATCTTCTTGTTACTCATATTTCTTTAATGGTATAATATATATCCTTTAGTGAATATTTTAATTTATTGTGAATATTAGAATATGCCTAATAGAATCTTAGGTTCTACTGATTTACTTAATAAACTAGGTAGATTTGCTCCTTTACAAAGTAGGATCCACAGCTTGTCACCACAGATCACATTATTTGACACATATTACAAGAACCATAGTGACTGATAGAGAAGAAAACAAGATCTAGCTCTGAGTGACACATTGTCCCTTTTATAACAGTATTTTAATAAACATATAGAACTTCTGCATATTCTTAAAAGTACTCTTTGTTTATCCCCTATCTATTATGCAAAACAAGTTAATTATTTGGAGGCTGCACCAAAAGACAGCATTTTACTCCACCATCTTTTCAAGAATATTTTCACCACCTTTTCTCTAAAACTATTTAATAGATTCTCCAAAGGTTTAGACATAAGACCTCTTCCATGGCTTCTGTTACATGACTCTTCCTACTGCTTTCAGTATTTCTTTTACCTTTGTATTTTGTTCCACTTATTTAATGAAAAATTATGTAATTAAGAAAAAATAAATGTTTACTTATCATGCATATTGGAAATTAATATTTATTAAATTTATGTAATCTAATTTTGTTAAAGATAAGATTACAAAATAACTACATTAGGATGTTGGATGTTTATATAATCTTTTAAAATTATACTTTTAGTGGAATGCTGAATTCAAGCCTTACTTTGGGTGTTGATTGCTTACATTAATATTACCAAGTGTGATCAAGTCCCTCTGACCAATAATGGGGCTTTTAATTAGGATGCATCTGGACAGTTTGCCTATAGAGATCATATCACTATAATACAATGAAGATTTCAAGGTTGTAGAGTATCTAGTAGCTGTTTCTTTCTGCCTTTGAAAAATAAAAATTCTGTGCAGTTGTGCTCTAATCAAGTACATGCATTTTTTTTTTAATGAAGAGCAAACTGAATAACTGAGAAATTCTATTTTATGTGAAGACCTCAAATAAGGAAAAACAGGTGTTCTTTAAATATAAAATCTTGATATAACACTATTTTCATTTGTGCCTTCTCTCTTTTAATACATGTGAGGTAAACCAGATTCAGACAATTAAGTATGTTCTATTATTACATCTACCTTAGTTTCATAAAAATTATTATAATAAAGAAAATTAAAACTTCACTTCAATGCAAAAAGGTTTAATATGTCATTTACAAAATTATCCATTCCACCAGTCCTTTCTCAAATAAAGCAATGAAAGCCCCAAAATAATATTACCTTCTCATAATCCTTTCTTTCAAGAGAGTATTTTTCAAGTCTATGTAACAGATTCCATACTTGAAGATGAATTGAACAATGTTTTCCTGTAATGTAAGTGGAGGTAGTCTGATCTCGATGAATACTGCATTGTGGGGTCCTTTCTTCCTTTCTTTCTTTCTTTCTTTCTTTCTTTCTTTCTTTCTTTCTTTCTTTCTTTCCTTCTTTCTTTCCTTCTTTCTCTTTCTTTCTTTCTTTCTTTTCTTTCTTTCTCTCTTTTCTTTCTTTCTTCTGTTTATAAAGACTGTTGAGGTCCAAGGCAAATCTGTATACTAGCACATCAAACTCATAACACTACTTAAAAAAGTCCCATTTATTAAGAGGAGGAAGATGACGCCGTGGTAGGAGGGAGCAGACCCCATCTCCCCTCTACACACGGGAGAAAAACCGGGCCAATCTACGGAGGAAGATCAGAACAGACAAGGAACAGTAACACAGCATATCTGAAAACAAGAGGTTGGGAATTGTAGCGGACACTGAAAAACCAGCGGTAAGGAGAGCTCTTCCGAACAATAGGAGCCCAGGGTTCCAGCGCTCGGAGAGCGGGAGGCCCCGGCCCTGCGCTCAGCCAAGCCCGCCCCAGAGCTCTGGGGAGGGAGCTGGGTCAGCCGCTGAACCGGCTGGGAGATCTCAGGGGCCACTGCACGACTGCGGCAGAACGAAAGTGGGTGCCCCTGCGCCAGGTCACTGCGAGACTTTGAACCGAGTTTTCGTGGTCGCCTGGCGGCTACGAAAGCACAGTCGCTCCAACCGCTGACAGAGGCGCCTGTGAAGTGAGACAGCTGCATGAAAATAGGCACCCTCAGGGGACCCCACACGGTCTCGGGATAGTGGACACTTGTGAAAACATAGGCGCTGGTCATGGGAGACAGCTGTGGAGCGCCCGTGCCTGATCACGGCCCGTGCTCGAACGCAGACAGCTCAGGTCCAAGACCAGGCACGAGAAAGCCACTGGAGTGTAGGCCCCGCTCAGAAAGCCTCCCAAGGGCATAGGCAGGCAACTGCGCACGACTGGAGAACCTAGCACACACCCATAAACTCGGAGAAGTGCACGCACACCAGGAGGCTCAGAACACACGCTGGAAACCCTGTGGGGAGAGGCGCCCACTAACGCTGGGATACACAGCACAATGAGGACTGAGTTCTGAATACAGAGAAAAGCAATAAGATCACCCCTTGGCCATTGCAGCCAGCAAGACCAGAAAAGCCAGCTCAGCAAGTTTGAAAACAACAAGAGGTTTTTTTTTAATTTTTGTTTTTTTTAAATATATATTTTCATTTTTTTATTTAATTTAATTTTTATTTTTAATATTTTGTTTTGCTTTGCTTGTTCTTTTTTTTTGTGGCTGTTTATATTTGTGTGGGTGTGTCTGTTTTTTGTTTTGACAGATTGTTTGTGTCTTTTTGTTTGTATGCCTCTCTATTTATATGAGCTTTTAACTATTCCTTCTTCTTTATTTTTATCTTCTTCTTTACTCCCCAACTCCTTTTGCCTCCCTTGAATTCCTTCTTGTCTTATTCCATCTTCCTTTCTTTCCAATTTTATCTCTTCTACCTTCCTCTTTTTTCTTCTTTCTTCTTTTTTTCATTTTCCTCCCTCTTCCTTTTTTAAATACCCACGAGTGTGACAAAACAAACAAACAAACAAGCATGGAACTGTGAAAAAAAAAACAGAGTTGGCCCCCAAAAGAGGGTATTCCAGCTGATGAGACAGTGGAAGCTGTGAACAACAGGATACCCGAAGGAGAATCCACCACTGAAACTCACAGATAGTCTACCACAGAAGGTCATACCACAAACCCAGGGAGCCAGAACAGATCAATTTAAGAAGTTGAGGCTAACAACAAGAGTCTTACAAACAATGGGAAGACAAAGAAACAACCCCCAAATGAAAGGAAAGGAGGAGGCTCCAGAAAGAATGCTAAATGAAACGGAGGCAACTCAACTATCAGATACAGAGTTCAAAGCAGTGGTTGTCAGGAAGCTCAATGAGCTCTCAATGAGCTACCACAAACTACAGGGAAGTTATGACGAACTCACCGCAAACTATATCAACATGAAAAAGGAAATAGAAACTATCAACAAGGGCCAAGAGGAAATGAAGAACACAATCTCTGAACTGAAGAACACAGTAGAAGGAATGAAAAGCAGAATCGATGAAGCAGAAGATCGAATCAGCGAGTTGGAGGACAAAATAGAAAAAAACACTCAGAATGAGCAAGGTAAGGAAAAGAGGCTTAGAAAGAATGAAGAGGGTTTAAGAGAAATGCAAGACAACATGAAACGGAATAATATCCGTATAATAGGGATACCAGAAGGAGAAGAACAAGAACAAGGGATAGAAAACCTGTTTGAAAAAGTAATGATGGAAAACTTCCCTCATTTGGTGAGAGAAAAAGCCACACAAATCCAGGAAACACAGAGAGTCCCAATCAAAAGGAACCCAAACAGGCCCACTTCAAGACACATCATAATTAAAATGGCAAAATTCCAAGACAGAGAATCTTAAAGGCAGCAAGGGAGAAAAAGGAAGTAACATACAAGGGGGCCCCAATCAGGTTAGCATCTGACTTCTCAATGGAAACGCTCCAAGCCAGAAGAGAATGGCAAGAAATATTCCAAGCAATGAGAACCAAAGGCCTGCAACCCAGACTACTTTACCCAGCAAGGCTTTCATTCAAGATAGAAGGCCAAATAAGGAGCTTCCCAAACAAAAGAAGTCTAAAAGAATACACCTCTACCAAACCAATGCTTCAAGGGATACTAAAGGGACTGCTTTAAGGGAAGAAAGGAAAAGACAGAGAGAGAAAGAGAGAGAGGAACACAGGTACGAAAATGGCAATGAATAAATACCTATCAATAATAACCTTAAATGTAAATGAATTAAATGCTCCAATCAAAAGACATAGATTAGCTGAATGGATAAGAAAGCACGACCCACACATATGCTGCCTACAAGAAACCCACCTCAGGACAAAAGACATACACAGGCTCAAAGTGAAGGGCTGGAAACAAATTTTCCAAGCAAATGGTCAGGAAAAAAAAGCTGGGGTAGCAATACTCATATCAGACAAAATAGACTTCAAAAGAAGGGCCATAAAGAGAGACCCAGAAGGTCACTTCATAATACTCAAGGGAAGAATCCACCAAGAAGACATAAATATTGTAAATATATATGCACCCAACGGAGGTGCACCTAAATACATCAAGAAAATCTTAGAGGACTTCAAGAAAGATATTGACAGCAACACAATTATAGTAGGTGATTTTAACACCTCACTGTCAAAAATGGACAGATCTTCCAAACAAAATATCAACAAAGATATTGTGGCATTGAACAACACTCTAGAGGAAATGGACTTAACTGATATATATAGAGCCCTCCATCCCAAAGAAGCTAATACACTTTCTTTTCAAATGCACATGGAACATTTTCAAGGATAGACCACATGATAGGACACATATCAAGCCTCAACAAATTCAAGAAAATTGAAATCATACTAAGCATTTTCTCTGACCACAAGGGACTGAAACTAGAAACCAATCCCAAGGATAAAAACCCAAAACACTCAAAATCATGGAGATTGAATAGCATGCTATTAAACAATAAATGGGTCAAGAATGAAATTAGGGAGGAAATCAAAAAATTTCTGGAAACAAATGATAATGAACTCACATCGACCCAAAACTTATGGGACATAGCAAAGGCAGTCCTCAGAGGGAAGCTTATAGATATACAGGCCTATCTAAAGAAGACAGAAACATCTCAAACAAACAACCTAACCCTACGCCTACAAGAACTCGAGGAACAACAACAAAGACAGCCCAGAGCAAGTAGAAGGAAAGAAATAACCAAGATCAGAGCAGAATTAAATGACATAGAGACTAAAAGCACAATCCTAAAGATCAATGAATCGAGTAGTTGGTTCTTTGAAAAGATCGACAAAATCGACAAGCCTTTAAGCAGGCTCATCAAGAAAAAAAGAGAGAGGACTCAAATAAACACAATCAGAAATGAAAAAGGAGATATTACAACTGACACCGCAGAAATACAAAGGATTGTAAGAAATTACTATGAAGAACTGTATGCCAAGAAATTTGAAAACCTAGGTGAAATGGACAGGTTTCTGGAAAAATATAACCTTCCAAAACTCAATGAAAAAGAAACAGAAAGCCTGAACAGACCAATAACAGCTGGTGAAATTGAATCAGTAATCAAAACACTCCCAACACACAAAAGTCCTGGACCAGATGGCTTCACAGGAGAATTCTACAAAACATTTAAGGAAGAGCTAACCCCTATTCTCCACAGACTATTCGAAAAAATCCAAAAAGATGGAAGACTCCCAAACTCTTTTTATGAAGCCAGCATCATCCTAATCCCAAAACCAGATAAAGACACAACAAAGAAGGAGAACTTCAGGCCAATATCGCTGATGAACATAGATGCTAAAATCCTCAACAAAATATTGGCAAACAGCATCCAACAACACATTAAAAAGATCATACACCATGACCAAGTGGGATTCATCCCAGGGATGCAAGGATGGTTCAACATTCGCAAATCAGTAAATGTAATTCATCACATAAACAAAAGCAAAGACAAAAATCACATGATCATATCAATAGATGCGGAAAAAACATTTGATAAGGTATAGTACCCATTTATGATAAAAACACTCAGCAAAGTGGGAATAGAGGGAGCATTCCTCAACATAATAAAGGCTATATATGAGAAACCTACAGCCAGCATCATACTCAACGGGCAAAGACTAAAATCTTTTCCTCTAAAATCAGGAACAAGACAAGGCTGTCCACTTTCACCACTTCTATTCAATATAGTATTGGAAGTATTAGCCACAGCTATTAGACAAGAAAAGGAAATAAAAGGCATCCAACTTGGAAAGGAGGAAACAAAACTATCATTGTTTGCAGATGACATGTTAGTATACATAGAAAATCCTATAGTCTCGGCCAAAAAACTGCTCGACCTAATAAATGAATTTAGCCAAACAGCTGGATACAAAGTCAATATTCAGAAATCAAAGGCATTTTTGTATACCAACAATGAAACAACAGAAGCAGAAATCAAGAAAAAAATCCCATTCGATATAGCAAAAAGAAAAATAAAGTACCTAGGAATAAACCTAACCAAGGAGGTAAAAGACCTGTATGCAGAAAACTACACAACACTGAAGAAAGAAATCAAGGAAGACACAAATAAATGGAAACACATACCGTGTTCATGGATCGGAAGAATTAACATCATCAAAATGTCCATACTTCCCAAAGCAATCTACAGATTCAACGCAATACCTATTAAAGTACCAATGGCATATTGCACAGATATAGAACAAACTCTTCAAAAATTTATATGGAATCATAAACGACCCAGAATAGCGGCAGCAATCTTGAGAAAGAAGAGCAAAGCAGGAGGGATCACAATACCTGATACCAAAATGTATTACAAGGCCACTGTAATCAAAACAGCCTGGTACTGGCATAAAAACAGGCACGTGGACCAGTGGAATAGAATAGAGAGCCCAGAAATAAACCCTAGTGTCTATAGTCAATTAATATTCGACAAAGGGGGCAGCAACATAAAATGGAGTAAAAATAGCCTCTTCAACAAGTGGTGTTGGGAGAACTGGACAGCTTCGTGCAAGAAAATGAAACTCGAGCACCAACTTACACCATACACAAAAATAAACTCAAGGTGGATAAAAGATTTAAACATAGGCCGTAACACCATTAAAGTCCTAGAGGAGAACATAGGCAGGAAAATCTCAGATATTACACGCAGCAACATTTTTACTGATATGTCCCCTAAAGCAAGGGACATAAAGGAAAGAATAAACAAATGGGATCTCATCAAAATAAAAAGTTTCTGCATGGCCAAGGAAAACAATATTAAAATAAAAAGAGAACCGACTGTGTGGGAAAACATATTTGCCAATGATACCTCAGATAAGGGTTTAATCTCCAAAATATACAAAGAACTTACACGACTCCACTCTAAGAAGACAAGCAACCCAATTAAAAAATGGACAGAGGACTTGGGCAGACACTTCTCCAAGGAGGACATACAGAGGATCCAGAGACACATGAAAAGATGCTCGATATAGCTAGCTATCAGAGAGATGCAAATTAAAACCACAATGAGATACCACTTCACACCGATCAGAATGGCCATCATAAACAAAGCAACGAACAACAAGTGTTGGAGAGGTTGTGGAGAAAAGGGGACACTAGTGCACTGCTGGTGGAAGTGCAGGCTGGTACAACCACTATGGAAAACAGTATGGAATTTTCTAAAAAAACTAAAAATGGATTTACCTTTTGACCCAGCAATTCCACTGCTAGGACTATATCCTAAGAACCCTGAAACACCAATCCAAAAGAACCTATGTACCCCTATGTTTATAGCAGCACAATTTACAATAGCCAAGTGTTGGAAGCAACCTAGATGCCCATCAGTAAATGAGTGGATCAAAAAACTGTGGTACATTTACACAATGGAATTCTATGCAGCAGAAAGAAAGAAGGAGCTCATACCCTATGCAACAGCATGGATGGAACTTGAGAGCATCATGCTAAGCGAAGTAAGCCAGGCAGTGAAAGACAAATACCATATGATCTCACCTTTAACAGGAAGCTAATCAACAAAACAAACAAACAAGCATAATATAACCAAAGACACAGAAATTGAGAACAGGCTGAAAGTCACCAGAGGGGAGAGGGGAGGGAATTTCAAGGGAAAAGGGGAAGGAACAAGTATAAAGGACACATGGACAAAAACTATGGGGGGGTGGAAATGGGAAGGAGGAGGGGAGGGCTATGGTGGTGGGTTCGGGTGAGAATAAAAGACAGAAAACTGTACAAGATCAACAATTAAAATAAAAATTAAAAAAAAAAAAAAGAATTAAGATCTTGCCTATTTTTCCCTCTGTGTCCTGAGGGAGATGGGCTCATGTCTTTAAAATGAAGTTTTTTTCATTGTTGAAGGGAGACTCAATCGCCAGTCTTTTTTGTTTTTGGATATCCTGCTTTGTGAAATATTTTGAAATGAGCAAAATGGCATGTAAAAAAAAAAAGTCCCATTTATTAAAAAGCACCCCGTGTATGTATTTATGGCCTTGAAGAATACAGACAGATTGAGGATAAACAATAATAATTCTGTCTTGAATATAACCTTTGAGTTCGAACAGAAGATACTTTTTCTCTTTAAATGCACAATAACTTCCACTCACTTTTGCAAAATTTAGAACATTGTTTGTGTTGAACATAGCTGTTATTTGTGTTTATATGTAACAAAGGACAGTTTTCCCCTAACATTTTGGCAGACTATTTTTTAATCACAACTCTGAATGTTTTAATTTTTTATTTCACTTGAGGTACTTGATATGACAACTTTTTTAGTTTAAGCAGGATTTTTTAAACAACATCTATTTCCTTATGAATTCTGTCTTTAGATCTCAATCCAAGCATCTGAATAAACTACAACAAATTAGCATTTTTTTGTCTCTTTCTCTGAGACAGTGCTTCAAATACTGAGTGAAAATTATCTTTTGCAGGGTGGACAGGACCTACTTTTATTGAGTTAATTCACTATATACAATACTTTTTTACACAAAAGGTATGATACAAGAGTTCTGTGAAATTAAAGAAACAATTTGGATCTCATTTTCCTATGGATTTAGGAGTAGAGTCAACCTTTGTTAAAAAAAAAAAAAAGAGGGGGTTCTCTATGTTTTTATTTCCTTTGATAATAGCCTGGCCCAAGAAAACTGCTCAGTTAGATGATCCTATTTGGCATAGATCAGAGATTTTCAGCCATGTACTGAAAGAATTTTTTAAACATACAGTGCCTGACTATTTAGTCAGTGGCACCGACCTCTTTTCTCTTAGGCTGTCAAATAAAACAATGACAACAGTTGACACCGTAATAGCTATCTGATGTGAATAAATAAAAATTATACCTTTTTGTCAGAGAGACTAAAATTATATTTTTTGGTGTGCTGCAGAATTTTAGTAACTACTTTACGTGTGCCCTGAGATGAGAAAGGTTGCAAATCACTGGTGCAGATAGAGCTGATCATTTTAATGCAAAAATGCATAGGAAACACTGACATATTTCTTTCATGGGTGAAGATATAACCTATCTTTAAGTAGTATGCAAAACTCAACTTCAATTCCCTTCAATCTTGTGTTCTCTGTCTTTATTGTGTTTATTGGATAAATGCACGTCTGTGGGTTCAAAGTTATCTCACCATTTTGCTAGTGACCACATTCTGTGGCTGCTGCTCTGCACTGTCAGCACCGTACATTCCCCACTGACTGTGTAGTCTGGATCATCCACTGTGTCCTGTACTTTAGTCATGGTTTGACCACTAGAACAGAAGTTATATTTGTTCCTGACTCTCATTTTTAATTGATCTGAATTTCTGAATACTTATTATACTTTCATTTGTCTATTTTAGTGATCAATCAGTTGTTTCTATAATCCATTACTAAGATAAGCAGAGAACTTTTGAGAGTGCAATTGAGAAGGTAGGTTAATCTTTGTTATCTTTAGGAAAGATTAAAGATGCAATCTGAGTTATGATTAAAGATATAAAAAGAAGAAATTTCTCTCGGAATAAAAAGTACCATTTATTCTGGGAAAATATTCTGGAAATATGAAAAATGTTATAGAAATTTTTACCTGATGACTATTGACAAGTGGACCAATCTTACTAATATCCTATATATTCAGGACTTTGCACTTCATATTAATATCTTTTCAATTAATTTGTATGTACAAAAGAGTGACCAATATCAATTCTTAATTTAATTTGTGCCTGTCCAGTTGAGTTGAAGAGTTGGAAATCATAGAATGAATTTTGGATAACATTTTTTTCTAATTTCTCATAGAAGGTAAACACTTCTCATCTGAAAAATTCACATTGATCCAGTTGAGTTCATTCTAATCTTCAGTTGATTTATCTGTTTCAGGCCCGTGTGTGTGCGTGTGTGTGTGTGTGTGCGCGCGCGCGCGCCCGCGTGCGCGCATGCATTTCCTATTATTCTCATTCCTCCATCCTATCTTGTTCACCTTGGGCAACCATACCAAAGTGATATATACCTATTTAATTCATACATATTTTCAAATAGGTTGGTGAACCAACATAATGGGGATACATTTGGGAATGTACTCTACAAGGCACTGTAAAAATGTGTAAAACCACGGAGTTAAAAAGAATGATGTTTAGGAAGTAAAAATTATAGTTTCAAAAGCTTAAATATTCCATGAAAATCTGTGAGTACTGTGAAATATAAGAAGTGATGTAAACTATTGTTCAACTTATAAAGTACTTCAGTAATGCAATATAAAGGGGTATCCAGAGAAATAATAATTACAGAAAAGAACAGTTCGTTTTCATAGTTGTATATGTTACAACTTTTGATGAAACTGAGAGTAGTGGATAACTATTCTAGGAATAGAGGGATCAAATACGCCCACAGGAGTTGACAGATTGGAAAGAAGCTAGACATTACAAATTGAAACATTTGAGAATGTATCTTTAATGAAAAGGAAGCAATTTACATATAAGTTACTTGATAAAGTTTGGAGAGGTTTTGTGAATGTAGGTATTGTGAGCCCATAAACAGTGCAACGCTATTGTGTCCCAAAGTATGTGTGAACAGTGTGTCTTCACTTGACTACCCAGAGGAGTTAAATTGTATTCAAGCACATTGTTGAAACTATGGTTGGAATAAAGTCTGGTAGATGTAATCACTGAATCACAGCTTAAAGACTTTAATATGCTCATGAACACTATAAATCTTCAGAATGGAAACAAGGTCATTGCTTTGTTCTTATCAGAAAACCACCTTTTTAAACATTGTGTGCCATGGGCTTTAAGTGCTTATAGAGATATGAAAAAATGGATATACTATTTACAAGTCACTTAGTTTATTATAGAAACATTATGGAATCCATTACTAATAAGTAGATCAAATATCAAAAACAAAAACATAAAACAATGTGTTTTTAAAGTATATTTTACTTTTCTTTTTTCATTCCTGCTAAGTATAGCTTAACAAATCTATTCCTAGGGATCTTTTCTGTTAAACTCAGTTTGGTTTTATTTTTCTATTTTATCTTAGAATAAGGTCATAATGAAATGTAATAATATATAATCTAAATCTGATCTGCACTAATAAAAATATAATAAATGTCTGTTTTTTCCCTAATTTTAATTACTACATTAATTTGTGTAGTGGCCCTATCTATAAATTTATTGAGGAAAGCATTCTTTGTTTAGAGTATTTGTTGAATATTCAGGGGTGATCTATTTATTAAGGGGGAAACACAATAATTTCATTCTGTTTTTATTTTTTTCATTTCTGTTCTGTGTCTGTCATTTCTGTTGTTCCAATGGCTGGAACAACAGCATGTTGACAGGGGTGAAGACAAAGTGAGTATAGCCTTTCTCTCTGCAGTTACACTGTGAACGTTAATCATTTCTTGGAAGGAATCTGCTACCTGAGTGACACAAAAGTCTTCCAAAAGAGATGTTGTTTATGTTCCTAGAAATTGCAACTGCTGATATTTCTTACTTCTGACATTCTTTTAGAAACTTTGTCCAAAGGTTTTTTTTTCCCCCAATGGTATATTCCTAGGCAGAAATACTAAGTCCTCAAACTTATGTGTAGAATGAGAAGGATACAGGATAATCTGTCTCTTAGATAAGCACACTCTGATGACATGAATTCTTTTGAGTAACAATTAGAAAAAAAGTTTGCTTGTTTCTTGACTAGTCTTAAATATAAGTAAGATTGACCACAGGATATCTGATATTCTACTTTTTATGGCACCAAATATTTTCTTACTATTTATGGAATCAATTATTTCATTTGATAAATTAGTCAAAACATCTATGTATCTATGTATCTATTTAATCAATATATATCTATGCTATTAATTTTTGATAATATAACTTTACTTGTGCTGTAAAACCTACAAGGGTCTGAACTCTGAAACTTGTAGATTAGGTTTGAGGCCCAGAATAATAAATTTTATGACAATATAAATTTAAATTACTTAGACAAGTCAAAATCATATCCTGTACACAAAGAAAAGGCATTGTGATTTTCATTTTAAAAAAATTTAAAACACTTGAATTTAACAATGTAATTTGTTTTAATTTAAAAATCAACATCAGTCCTGGCTGGTGTGGCTCAGTTGATTGAGTGCCGGCCTGCAAACCAAAGGTTCACTGGTTCAATTCCCAGTCAGGGCACAAGCCTGGGTTGTGGACCAGGTGCCCAGTGGGGGGCACGTGATAGGCAACCACATGTTGATGTTTCCTTGCTCTCTTTCTCCCTCCCTTGCCCTCTGTCTAAAAATAAAATAAAATCTTTTAAAAAACCAACATCAGCATGAGCAGTCCCTAAAAGTTGACTGAACCAGAATTTTTGCACCATTAACTGGAGTAATCCATTATTATGTCACAGATTAGGAAATTGAAGCACAAAAAGCCCTCATTAATGTCTAATGTTCTATGTCTAATATCTAATGCCAATTATAGTTCCCAACTCTATTAGAGCCAATGTCCCCTTTATTCAATAAAAAAATTTGTAATATCCTCATTCTTATTCTAAAATGAAAATGTCATTATATCTATCTTTATAATTTTTCAAAATTCAATTTAATACCCAAATTATAATAAAATAAATATATAAAATAATTTATAATAAAAATTGGATGTACTCCAATATGGACATGTACAAAATTTTGGGAGAAATTTGGGAGAAAACATTAGGAATTAATCCAATGTTCTCTCTTATGCATAGAATCATCACAAATGTGATAGCTCTGAGGGCAGGCTCATATCACGTGGGTTGTACTGAATGTCAAACACTGACAGTAGTGCTGTCTTGGGTGATATGATTACCAAAATTAGTAATAAGTTCTTCATAATGTTCTAAACAAAATTAAGTTATTCCTCAACTTATGTAGAAGTTGCATTCCCTCAAAAATAAGAATTATATAGTAAATCTATGTAAAACAATATTTCTGTGCCTATATATGAATTAATCTCTAGATTTAGATAATTATAAGTCAGTTTTATACTTGTGACTGTCTTGTAGGACATTTGAAACTGAGGCTGAGTCTCAGTCAGTTCATTACACACAGCTGCTCTGTGTATTGCAGGACTTCTAAAGGCTTGGTTCCTCACCTATTAATTTCCTAGCTAAACACTGCCCCTACCCGTTTCAATCAAACAAAAGGGCCACAAAATGCTTCTAAAACCCAGAGATGGGAGGGGACTGCCGCCAGTGTGTACCGGTCATAAGGTGACTTAATTTTCTAGAGCCTAAAACATTATAACAATTATCTTCTATCTAAGAGAAATAAAGATTGTGGAAATAAGGTAGTAAACTGTATTGTCTACATTTTATCATCTGTAGCTATGATGTATACATATTATAACAGAGCGAATACAATAAAGTTCATATTACATCATGACAATGTTAAGTACAGGTGCCTGAGTGAGAACAAGAGAGAAGTAAAAGTAACATGAGATTAGTGTGAAATAAAATTGTTTTAATTTCTGACACTGGAGACAAGAGATACATGATTTTTAGGAATTAATTTAATATTTTTGAATTGTAGTTTCCACATTTTATTTAGGTGTAAAATTATCTTTCAGATCTAACCTTCTATCACTGTACCATAGGTTTTGTTAAACTCAACTAGAGCAGCCCCTGGACCCATCTTTTTATACATTAGTATGTCTAATACAACAATGCCACGCCTTCGTTATTTTAATCACATACACATTCTTAGCAACAGACCAGAACATTCTGTTTTCAAGAAGAGGAATGATGTGGCAGAAATGAACAAGATTAGGTTGTAAAGATAAACATGAAATTGAAACTTGAATTTTTCACACATAGGGACTGTCCAGAAAAACTCCAACCATTGGTAATATAACCAGAAAGGTTTGCATGACATCAGTGTAACATGCCAGCCAAGGAGAGTTGACTGAAATGGGCATATATGAGCAATGATGACTTCACTGTATTAGTCAGCACAGGTGGTAGAATGACATTGAATGAGCATGTGTACTGTGTGGCCATCATGTTCAAAATCACTGAGCAACTAAGCAACAAATCTGCATTAAATTCTACACTAAGCTTGAACATTCCTCTGTGGAAACTATTCAGATGATTCTGAAGCCTGCAGCTATAGGCAATTGGTGGTTGGCAGCTTCATCACAGCCACCCACTCATGTATCATGTCTTGTGCAGAGTTTTTCGGTGAAATATCAATGCATCCAGGTGATCCAGCCCCACTACAGCCCAGATTTGGCACCCTGCCACTTCTGGCTTTTCCTAAAACTAAAATCACTGTTCAAAGGGAAGAGATTTCAGACTATCAATGAGATTGAAGAAAATATGACAGGACAGTTGATGGTGACTGGAGGAACTTTGTGAGGTCCCAAGGTGCTTACTTTGAAGGGGACTAAGGTGTCATTGTCCTCTGAACAATGTTTCTTGTCCCTTCTTCAATAAATGTCTGCACTTCTCATAGTGCATGGCTGGATACTTTCTGAATGTACCTCAATGTTTAATAAACTCAGGGCAATTTTTACAATCTTTCCATGTCTTAGTTGTTTTTTTAATGTAAAATAGGACTAGAAGTTTCTATTAGTGGGCATTTTCAGAAATTAAAATAACTATTACATGCAACCTGATACCTGGAAATATTTAGTAACAAATGCTAAATCTTGTAAAACTACCCTTAAATAAAGAAAATTTTAAAATAAACCAAACAAAAAAATTGTAACCACATTTTCTACACACATATACATTGGTATGAACATAAATTATATCTAGTACTAACATTTACAGTAACCGAATTTGTTTTTTATCTTTGTATTTCCAACAGCAAGTAGTCTATATTCTGGTCCATGGCTGCATTCAGCAAATATTTTCTGTAGCAATGAGTAAATGTAAATAAAAGGATGGGTAAACTAAAAAAGAAATTATAATTTTTTTTCTATGAATAAAATGAAAAAGAAAACAGTGGTTTAAAAAAAAAGACTGAACTAAAGCTCAGCGATTTTGAAGGCCTCAACGATTCAGGGTAACTTTCTGGAGTTTGTACAACTGATATTCCTATTTGGTAAGATAAGAACGCTATTGCAGCAGTGTTGATGCTGTTTATTTCTAACACAATCTCTTTGATTTAAGTCCACATACATTTCAGTGATGGTTCAGCTTGGTTAGTCGTGCAAATTAAAGTGTTATGGATGCTGGGCTCTCAAAAGAGAAGTGTTCCTGGAGAAGAATAATGGTCAGCATCCAGGGCAACTAGTGTACTCACCCAGAAAATAATGGTGTCCTTTCAGAATGTGATACTGATACTGATGGATTGATTTAATATTTCTTGGAAGCTTTTGATTTTTTTAGAATCAGACAGAATTTCCAAAAAACCAGCCACCACTTGTCCCACCAGACTCATTGTAGAAATTTATACATAAAGATGAAAAGAGCAGATAGGTAAGGAAAGCCATTCTGCACACAGCGCATACCTCACGCACTGCGCGCATGCACACACAGAACAAACACAATGTAGCGCATGGATTTCAAATCAGTTTTCCTTCTGAAGTTTCATATTTAAACTCAGGAAATCCTGAATTCCCTTACATGAATTTTTATCTTCTCTGAACTTCTGATTAATTTTGTATTGTTCTGTAGCTGTTGTATTGTATTTCTTATCAGTTTCACATGAACAGAAACCAACATGAATTTAAGTTTCAGACAATATCTTGAATTTTCTTTCTGTGTTTGACACTTGAAAACATGTAGATGACAGAAAGCTGATTAAAATTGATTAGTTATTATTTAAACTATTTAAAAATGATTTAACTGGTTTACAATGAAAGCTCATGTACAGTACAACTCTAAATAATAACAAAAGCATAAGTTTATTCCTGAGCTTTCTAGCAGCCTAGATATTAAGGGCAACCTATTTATACAATATTTTATTTAATTGAAGGGAAAAAACCTGTTTAACAGGAAAAATAGATGTTTCTATGGTCCTAATATTTAAAAGGCTAGTGTAACAAGATACTTTATTTAAATGAGTAGTTTTGAGAACATATAAAAGCTAATGAAAATCAAAATGCTAAATAGTATCTACTAGCACATACTAGCAAATCATCAAAATAAATGTGGTTAGCCATTAACTTATAAAATATATTCAATAATATTAATTAGGTGTTTAAATATTAAAAGGACAAGTTGATATTTAAAAATAAATGAAGTTAGTGAGATACATGAGCAGAGTTACTGCGTAATTACTAAAGATCAAGAAATAATAAGTAAAAGTGAAGATAAATGTGAATAATTTTAACTGAAGTTATATTGCAAGTAAAATTGAATAGATATTTTAATGAAAGGAAGACCTGTCAAAAACAAGCAGTCCCAAAGGTTGGGGCTAATGTTTCCACCAAGATTTAAATAGAATCCTATGACCACTAAAGTAGAAGCAAATTTATGTAATCAGTTATTTACCTGCCAAAATGATAATTCCAGACATGGAGAACTAAAGTATCCAGTTGTTTACTTCCAGGTTTCAGAGCTGGAGCTGAGCACAGTGAGAAAGTGGGGCAAGTCACATTACCTGGTTCTATTAGCAGAATCAGAAAGCTGAGCCTAATCAACTGGCCAGATATTCTACCTCTAGGGGTGCTGAATGATAGGGACATTGAAGGGCTTGCTAGTTAAATGAAAAATAAATATCCCAGGAATGTTATCTTGGGCAGGAAAAAGAACTTACATGTTTTAGTTTGTCAACAATATATTTGAAGATGAAAAATGCTTTCTTAATACCAAATGCAGGTTAGAATCTTCCGGGAGATTTTTTCTTAATGCTGATGATGCCTGAGCCTTACCCAAGAGCAATTTAAATCGGTATTCCTGAATAATGCATGGGTTTCAGTTTTAAAGCTCCCAGTTTATTTTTATGCATAATCAAAGTTGGGATTTACTGTCATATTATAAACATAAAGAAGAGTTTACACACGGTGCAATCAATACCAGGTCTATCCAGAAAGTATCCAGCCATGCACTAAGAAAAATATAGACATTTATTGAAGAAGATACAAGATACAAGAAACACTGTACGAGGGACAGTGACACCTCAGTCCCCTTCAGTGTAGGCATCTTGGGACTCACAGGTTCTCCCAATCACCATCATTTGTCCCGTTGTGTTCTTTTGAATCTCACTGATAGTCTAAAATCTCTTCCCTTTCGAAGGTGATTTTGGTTTTAGAACAAGCCAGAAGTGGCAGGGTGCCAAATCTGGGCTGTAGTGGGGCTGAGTCACCCAGGGGGAATTGCTGTTTCACCAAAAAAGTCTACATGAGAAATGATACATGAGTGGAAGTGTTATCGTGATAAAGCTGCCAATCACCAGTTGTCCATAGCTGCAGCAGTTTTTATTGTATTTCATCTCTCAACTGATGAAGAAGATCATTGAAGTCGCACTCCTTATTAATTGTGTGGCCTGGAGGGGCATACTCATAATGGACAACACCTCCCCCCGCCAAAAAAAAAAAAAAAAACCAAACAAACAGTTAACATGGTCTTGCTGCGACTTTGCCATGCATTCTTAGGACACGGAGAACCATGTGACTTCCACTGGGAGGACTAGGCCTTCATTTCCAGATCATAGCTGTAGATCCAGGATTCATCTCCAGTTATTATCTGACTTCCTTGAGGAAATCTGGTTCATCAGTAGCAGTTTGAATCAAGTCATTAGCAACTACAGTGAAATGTTTCTTCTGCTCTAGTAGCAGAAGCCATGGAAAAAATTTGCCATGACACATTCCATGCCAAGATCTTGCATCAAAATCTCAGACACGGTAGTTTGTGGAAGCCCCAGATCAGCTTCTAGTTATCTCACTGTCAGTCACCTATCTTTGTTGATTGAAGGCCATACGCATTCAACATTCTCAGGTGTTCTGCTCATTGCCAGCCTTCCAGAGCATTGATCACTTTCAACAGATTCTCAACCATCTTTGAAGCATTTGTACTATATTTCTATTTGTGTTGCACTCATTGTATCATCCCCCAAAGCCTTCTAAATCATCCGAATATTTACCGCAGAGGAATGTTCTAACAATGTAAAATTTGATGGATTTGTTGTGCTACTTCCTAGGTTGTTTTTAATGCAAATGCTACACATTACACATGCTCGCTCCATGGTGTCAACTGCCTCCACTGACTAGTGAAGTTGTCAGTATTCATGCATGTGCAGTCCACTTTTCTTGGCTGCCAGGTTACATCAATGTAATGCAAACCATTCTTGTTATATTAACTATGGTTGGACTTTTCCCAGACAGACCTCATATACCTAAATGAGAATATATTTTTTCACATTTTTTATTGTTGTTCAAGTAGAGTTGTTTGCATTTTCTCCCTACCACTCCCTCTGACACCAGCTATCCCCACCTACTTCTCCTGATCCCACCCACCTTGGTTTTGTCCGTGTGACCTTTACAGTTGTTCCTGAGAACCCTTCCCCCTTTCCCTCCATTATCTCTTCCTACCTCGCCTGTGGTTACTGTCAGTTTGTTCTTAATTTCAATGTCTCTGGTTATATTTTGTTTGCTTGTTTGTTTTGTTGATTAGTTTCCACTGATAGGTGAGATCATATGGTATCTGTCATTTACCACCTGGCTTATTTCACTTAGCATAATGCTCTCCAGATCCATCCATGCTGTTGCAAAGGGTAGGAACTCCTTTCTTTCTACTGTGTAGTATTCCATTGTGTAAATGTACCACAGTTTTTTGATCCATTCATTTACTGATGCACTTAGGTTGCTTCCAGCACTTGACTATTTTAAATCAGTTTGGTTCTTTCTCACCTGGTTCAGAATTTGCTGGAGAGATTGCATAAGATTCATCATAATCTTGTCTTCATGGCGCCTAGCAATTTTTTTCCCCAAATATAGGACTCTTATCATTGATATAGGCAGTACACAGATACAACATTAATTTCATGATGTAGTATGCAAAATCATTCTATTCTCAAAGCTTTTTCAATCTTCTGATTGATTTAGGAAGAAAGATTAAGTGTATTGCTAGTATATATTTAACAACTTTGTGACATTTCATTACTGATCAGGTAAGGTGGGGGGTAGTAGGGGTGGAGGAGGGGGAACTCAGACTACAATGTGGTGGGTAATGGTATTTTATTATAATTGATAGTATTATTTTAACTTCATTGTATATATTTTTAGAGTTGCGTTCTGTTTCTCCTGATACTGAATTTTCTATTATGCTAATGAATCAACCTAAAGAACAATTCAAAATAAATGATAGTAAAAGGTTTATTCAGATAAGGACAAAAATTGTGAAAACATTAATGTCAGCCTAGATTTTTAAACAAAATAAAACAAAACAAAACAGCCTGAGGTAGAAATTTATATTCTTATTTATTATTAGGGTGCAATCAGTAGTTGAGGAAGCAGAGAAGAGACTAGAAAGAAAGGAAAGATTGTATGAAGAAGTATTCTATGTAGCTAGCAACTTCTTTTTATCAAGTTCAATGGATTGCTTTATCTCCTGAGATCGTCTTCAGAGAGGCTACTACAATTACACTTTAGGACAGTTTAGGGCAAATAGTGGCAAGGAAAGGAGACAAATATTTCTGCTGGCCCTTTTCTCTTGGTCATAAATTTGATTCATGAGTCATTAAGCTTCCATCATCTTGGGGAGTGGTCAGAGGCTCCAGGCACAGGCCTCATGGAAGGGCACTGTGCCCACATGAATATTCACCATATTAACTGTGAAAGAATAAATTGGTCATGAGTTCTAGAGCCAGGTGTGGCTGAGGGTACCTGAGGTGTTATGTAAGGCAAGTAACACAACACTTTTTTAAAGCATTTTTAATTGTTGTTCAACTGCAGTTTTCTGCCCTTTCCTCCAACCCTTCTCCAACTCCCCCGGTCTCCACCCTCATTTTATCATCCATGTGTCTTTTATAATTGCTCCAGCAACCCCCTCACCCGTTTCCCCCTTTATCTCCTCCCTTCTCCACTCTGATCACTGTCACCCTGCTGTCAACTTCAATGTCTTTGATTGTGTTTTGCTTGCTTGGTCATTTTGTTGATCAGGTTCCTGTTAAAGGTGAGATCATAAGGTATTTGTCTTTCACCACCTGGCTTATTTCACTTAGCATAATGCTCTCCAGTTCCATCTATGCTGTCACAAAGGGTAGGAGCTCTTTTTTCTTTTCTGCTGTGTAGAATCCTATTGTGTAAATGTACCATAGCTTTTCAATCCATTCATTTACTGATGGGCACTCAGGTTGCTTCCAGAACTTGGCTAGTATAAATTGTGCCGCACAGACACTTCTCCAAGGAGGACATACAGAGGCCCCAGAGACATATGAAAAGATGCTCAGCATCACTAACCATCAGAAAAATGCAAATTAAAACCACAATGAGATACCACTTCACACCATTGAGAATAGTCATCATAAAAACAACAACAAACAAGTGTTGGAGACTGGTGCAACCACTATGGAAAACAGTATGGAATTTCCTCAGAAAACTAAAAATGGAACTGCATTTTGACCCAGGAATTCCACTGCTATGATTATATCCTAAGAACCTTGGAACACCAATCCAAAAGAACCTATGCACCCCAATGTTCATAGCAGCACAATTTACAATAACAATTTTTAAGTGACAAAGGCTTAAAATATATAGCCTTCCCAAGGACTGCTCATTCAGGACCAGGGACAGTGACAAACTGGGTTTATTCTGACGCTGCAAAAATTTACAAATTTTTATAACAATACTTTGTATGTTTGAACTGCTTCATATAAGGTTTTTAATAATAGCTGCCATTTAATGGGTGACTAACATTTTCATTTTGCATTTAACATAATTATCACCAAGGTAATGTTATTATTATTTTTAAATATACTTTATTGATTATGCTATTACAGTTGTCCCATTACCCCCCTTCATTCCCCTCCACCCTGCACACCCCCTCCCACCCACATTCCCCCCCTTTAGTTCATGTCCATGTGTCATAAGTTCTTTATCTTCTACATTTCCCACACTATTCTTGCCCTGCCCCTGTCTATTTTCTACCTACTGTCTACGCTACTTATTCTCTGTACCTCCCCACCCCCCCGCACTCCCCTGTTGCTAACCCTTCATGTAATCTCCATTTCCGTGGTCTGTTCCTGTTCTAGTGGTTTGCTTAGTTTGTTTTTGTTTTTGTTTTAGGTGTGGTTGTTAATAATTGTGAGTTTGTTGTCATTTTACTGTTCATATTTTTTATCTTCTTTTTCTTAGATAAGTCACTTTAACATTTCCTATAATAAGGGCTTGGTGATGATGAACTCCTTTAACTTGACCTTATCTGGGAAGCACTTTATCTTCCCTTCCATTCTAAATGAAAGTTTTGCTGAATAGAGTAATCTTGGATGTAGGTCCTTGCTTTTCATAACTTGGAATACTTCTTTACAGCCCCTTCTTACCTGTAACATCTCTTTTGAGAAATCAGCTGACAGTCTGATGGGAACTCCTTTGTAGGTGACTGCCCCCTTATCTCTTGCTGCTTCTAGAATTCTCTGCTTCATTTTAATCTTGGCTAATGTAATTACGATGTGCCTTGGTGTGTTCCTCCTTGGGTCCAACTTCTTTGGGACTCTCTGAGCTTCCTGGACTTCCTGGAAGTCTATTTCCTTTGCCAGATTGGGGAAGTTCTCCTTTATTATTTGTTCAAATAAGTTTTCTACTTGTTGTTCTCCTCTTCCCCTTCTGGTACCCCTATAATTCGATGTTGGAACATTTAAAGATGTCCTGGAGATCTATTATTATTATTTCTATTTGGCAGTGAAGTAGTTGATGTGATGAAGGATTAGCTAATTTGAGGTCAGAAATCAAAGCACATTCATAAAACACAATGGCCCAAGTTCTTTCATCAGCAACATGTCATCTTATCAGGACTTGATCTTTATAAAAATTAATGTCTTCATTTATTTGCTACCTTTTCCCCCCAAGTTTTTTATTAGAAAATCATTAATATTTTAGTGTATTTTAAATGTATTGATCTTATTTTGGGGATATGGGTTGCATAAAAAATATTTCTCAAACTTCAGTGTGCATTCAGATAATCTTAAGATTATATTAAAATGCAGATTCCAATTTATATCTGGTTTGGAACCAAAATTTTTCCTAAAATGTCTATATATTTTTAGCAGCAACAGTGTAAATGTTATAACTACAAAGTGTTTTACTGAATTATTGATAACTGCAATATATAATTCACATAGTAAGTCAGTCATCAAACATTATATGGTAGAGTTCCTTGAAATATATTAAAAATTTTAAGTCCTGGAGCCTCTGGAGAGGGAAGTAGTGACTTTGGTATGTGGTAGATAGAGAATGGCCATAGAGAACAGGGTTTGACAACAAAGCACCTTATGTTATCAGACAGGCCCAGCTATATGAGACAGATTTAGTGAATTTACCTAGCTCAATAAATATTTATTGTGTGAAAGAAAAAAGACTTAATTATCAATGATCACTGTAGAATAATAAGTCAGTAAAATGCTTCACTTGTTTAACTAATGACAAAATTTTTTGAAATTTAAGGATTAAAATATTTAAAAAATATTTACTCAAGAAAGATCCTACATACTCCCTAGAATCACCACTCTGTTGAAATACTACAATAGGGAAACCCCAATTATGCAAATAAAATATATATAACTCCTCATATTAGTATAGTTCAAATTAATTATTTTGCTTAAAAGGGAAATAGAGGTAAACAGAAAATGCTTAAATAAGAAAATTAATTGTCATTATAAAGGAGTGATATTTAAGACTTGTTTAGTTTTTAACTTATGTGAACAATTATAGTAAATAAAAGGTAAGAACTTTTGATAATGTTGTCTTGGTTTAAATGTCTAGTCTTACTTAGAAAATTATGCAAAAGAAACATTCAGTTCTGACTTTATAACATCCCACTCTATCTTCTTATATCAGACTTTAATACAGGAAGTAAATAAAAGCAATGATGCAAGGTTCATGTCTGTAACTCAGTTACTGGAGGCCTCACCCTGCTGATATACTGCTGTAATAAATTACATAACGAGTGTGGTTCTTTTGATTTACTATGGCAATAGATCATGAGCATGATGACTGACATAAATATATGTCCCATAGACAGCTGGGCTTCACAATGTTTTATTTCTCTATCTTTGTTTTCAAGTGCTCCATTTAGAAAGGAAGAAAGCAAATTGACAAATACCGGAGGATATTTCTGAAGCAGCCCTCCGCATAGACTTCTAAGTAACAGCTTTTAAGTTGAGAGTCCCAGTGCTCTTCTTGCTTTCAGTCCATCCCAACAGACTGTTTAAAAAAGACTTAATAAAACATTAACTCACATGATTTAGATTTTGTAAATTCGGAATATAGGTTTTTTTTTAATTTGAGTAAATACATAGTAACAGATGTCTGCATTTCCTTATTGTTTCTCTAAGCTATTACAAGCTATCATAAAATCAGAATTATAGACATTTAAAATTAAAATAATTACCTAATAGGATGTTATACCCCTAAGTTATAAAGGAAAACATTTATTCTGTCATGAGTCCAATCATTTTTATTAGGGTTTATACTGAGGTGTAAATGATCTCTTTTGGAAGCAAAAGAATCAGATGAGTAAGTATATGATTGAAATGAAACTATTGGGGTAAATGTTTTTTAAAAAACTGAATTGGTCTAAACCACTGTCAGTCCCTCCAACTATTACCCACTTCTTGGGTCCCTATTATATTATAGACCCAAATATTATAATGCAAAATACCACAATTAACCTGAATCATAATAAAGGATGGTGCAATAGGTGTTTCAGTTAACACTTACTTGGAGAATTTTGGGGCAGCAAGTGGGAAGGGTTTGTTTAGTAGGAATGGATGATCTAGAAGCTGATCCTAGAATATAAATGGTAAAAAAATTGTTCTGGATATTTGACCTCAAGAGTGACTTGATTCTGACAGTCTTGTATGTTTAGGTGGCATGGTTATATTTTATGAAACTACACTCATGCAAATTTGAGTAACCACCATCTGGAAATGGAACACTTCCTTCTGATAACAATGTTGAAGTGGTTTGCACCCTTCCTTATTTTATTTCTTTGCCCGAGATCTTCACAAAGAAAATAAAAGTTTTCCCGAAAGGAGCAGAAAAGATAGACTTGGGAGTCAATGCATTTTCTGGAAAACTTACATTACAATTATTTGGGGGAGCAAAGTTTAGAGTTAGGAATTGTGCTCACAACATCTGAACTAGTGCTATTAATATAAATTCTCAAGTGATCACAACCATGGGTTCTGTGGCTTTTAAATCCTGAATTATAAGATGATATAGCATTTCCCTGGGTCATTTGCAACATAAGAAGTGTGGAGACTTGGAAGTTTACACATTTTGTTGGCTTAGCAGAGAGACTGCATTTCAAGAGATCAAGAGTACCAAGATCAAGTCCTGTTCATACTTGTTATGCCTTTTCTCATGTCCCCTTCCTGCTATGCTGAACTTACTCTGTCATCTTTTTAGTTTTTTCTTTTGGACATTTTCCCATTAGTGTTTCCTCTCTTTTCTTCTTGATAGTCACACAGAATTTTGAAAGTAAACAATTATTAAATATTTGGAACTAAACATAAGGTATACTTAACCATGAGAAGTTATGGTATGGTTAACATAGATGCAATTAATCTGTCGGAAAACGTATTAACATAGATGCAGTTAATCTGTTGGAAAACATACTTATATGAATCAAAAATCAATCATGCACATAGGCTCACATACAAACATGCATGCATTAATTTACTTAAATCGACTATGCCTATATGGACTACTCACACCTAAAACATTATAAAGCTTTATATCTGCTTATGAAGAGTTAGCATTTAGTTTTGATAATATAGCTATTAGAGTCCAAAGGGATCTTAGTGATTATTCAGACAAGATTTGTAATTTGCTCATAGTTGCAGAGATAGTCCCTATCTCTAGTACCCAAAATCTATATACTCAGTTTTGAATATACTTTTTTTATTTTCCTTGAGAGGATCAACAATGTTCTATGTTACAAAAATATCCCAAGGACAAACATATCACTTGTCCATCCATAGCTAAGCATCAGTGCTAAGGTGAAAAGATGAGGGTTAAGTTACAAAGTGTAACACTATGATAACTGCCAGAGTTACTTAGAGAAAGTTGTATTTTATTTATGTACAAGTTATTACCTAATAATCTATGAATGTTTAATTTTTATTTATTATCTATCTAATGTCTTAAATGTATTGAGAAATATTGTTAATTTATTCTGTTTTATTTTTTCTTTTGATTTTTTTAACTTTTTTTTCATCACCATATATCCCCCTGAACTCTCTTCCACCTCCTCCCATAATCTCCACATTGTCACCTAAGTCCATGAGTTTTTTCTCTTTACTTTTTTCTTTTTTGTACACTCCCTCTTCCTCCCCAGACATGCCTCCCCTGCCCTGCCACAAGCTTAAGATTATTATTAACACTTGGGTGATATTAAAGCCCCCAGATAGTTACCCAAACTCAGTTAAAGAAATTTTTATTATTTAACGTGAATGCCACAAGGTAATTTATATGCTGAATAGCTCAGACCATGTCCTTGAACAATCGTAACTGCTTATTTTTTGTCACTTCTTTGGCAGCTTCCAAATTGTAATGCTTAATGATTCAACTTAAATTAATTAAAATGAATCCTTGTGGAAAAACATAATATCTGCCTGGTACAAGGGAGCTGATTATATTACCTTCATTTACACAGAAGTTATTCATAATTCACTGACATCTTCTTGTTACTAAGTTATGCTGTTTTTTCAAACTAAGCAAAAGAAAAAATATAACTTTGTGTTCATATCATTTATGCTATATTGAGTAGAATGGTCCAAAAGCTGATGTTAACTTACAGAAATAGCCAAATATGGCTTAAACAGTTAACCAAAGTGCAAGAGCACTTTGAGGATATACAATAGTGTTACTTCAAACAGTATGTCTCCAAACATTTAGCTTTAATATGAATTTTATTAGTTTAAAATGCAGAACAAATGACACTAAAGAAAAAGAAATAATGACTGTGGCAATGTTAAATTAGAGCAGGGCATAACATTTTATAAAATATTTGAATGTCACTCTAGCCCTCCCATATCTGCAGTTCCACTGTTTGTAGTTTCCATTATCTGCAGTCATCCAGAGCCTGAAATTATTAAAAGGGAAATTCCAGAAATCAATGATTCAGCCAACGACTTATATGTTTTAAATTTCATGCCACAATCATGAGTAGCGTGACACAATCTCATGCCATCTTGCTTTGTCCTGGACTGTGAATCATCTCTCTGTCCAGACTATCCCTGACTATTGGCAACTTAGTAGCCTCCTGGGTTGTCATATTGACTGTCACTTGCTCAAGTAATCCTTATTTTATTGTTCTCATTTATTATTTTATTATTAGTTATTGTTAATTACTTACTGTGCCTATTTTATAAATTAAATTAAAATTTATAAAATGTACATATGTATGTGTGTATAGAAAAATACATAGATTATATAGGGTTTGGTATTTTCTGCAGTTCCTGGCATCCACTGGGGTTCTTGGAACCTATTTGCCTCCAGAAATGGAGGGACTGAAGTATATACATTTAAAATCCTTAATTAAATCAATCACAGGACAGGAGATAAAATGTGTCACAATTTGAAGTGTAGATAAATGCACATTAACGTCTAGAGAGAGTAAAGCATTTAATTTTAAAATAACTACAAGAATGGTAGTTATTCCCTTTACCACCACATTTTTCCTTTTTTCTGTTATAAATGATCTCATTTATAGGCCATAAGAGGCATTAGTAGTAAATCTGTTTAAAATGTGTAACAATTATTTTCACTGTAATCTATCCTTTGGCTAAATACTTCAAGTGTGAGAATTTGTTAGACCAACCACCTCTGCTTCAGTTGAAATGTCTGCTTCAAAAAATCACAGGAATAAGAATTTGTCAATTTGGTTATCATTTTTTAAATTATTTTATTGTTGTTCAATTACAGTTGTCTGCATTTCCCCCCACCACTCCCCCACCCCAAACAAACTCACTTCCCTCCCTTGCTTCCACACCCTCCCTTGGTTTGCCCATGTGTCTTTTATAGTAGTTCCTGAAAAACCTTCCCCCCATATCCCCTCCCCGCTCCCCTCTGACTATTGTTAGATTGTTCTTAATTTCAACATCTCTGGTTATATTTTGCTTGCTTTTTCTTTTGTTGATCATGTTCCAGTTAAAAGTGAGATCATATGGTATTCGTCCTTCACTGCCTGGCTTATTTCATTTAGCATAATGCTCTACAGTTCCATCCATACTGTCACAAAGAGTAGGAGCTCCTTCTTTCTCTCTGCTGCATAATATTCCACTGTGCAAATGTACCATAGTTTTTTGATCCATTCATTTACTGATGGGCACTTAGGTTGCTTCCAGCACTTGGCTATTGTAAATTGTGCTGTTGTGAACATTGGGGTGCATAGGTTCTTTTGGATTGGTGTTTCAGGGCTCTTAGTATATAATCCCAGTAGTGGAATTGCTGGGTCAAAAGGCAGTTCCATTTTTAGTTTTCTAAGGAAATTCCATACTGTTTTCTACAGTGGCTACACCAGTTTGCAATCCCACCAACAGTGCATTAGGGTTCCCTTTTCTCCACAACCTCTCCAACACTTGTTTGTGGATTTGTTTATGATGGCTACCTCTGACTGGTGTGAAGTTGTATGTAATTGTAGTTTTAGTTTACATTTCTCTGATGACTAGTGATGCTGAGCATCTTTTCATATGTCTCTGGGCCCTCTGTATGTCCTCCTTAGAGAAGTGTCTGTTGAAGTCTTTAGCCAGTTATCATTTAATAGCAGTTGGTTAACAGGGTAGCCAAAAAAATGTTTATAGATAGCCCATAGACACAGATAACTATGGGGAAGGTTGATGGAGGATTACTGGGTGAATGTGAGCAAAAAGGGGGAATGTGGGGGACATCAGTGTTAGTGTCAAAAAATTTTTAAAAGTTAATATTATATATTTACATTTAAAAAGATGGCTTTCCAACAGCACACTGATTTAGAAGTAGTTGACTTAATGGTTTCATGTAGATTGCACCGTCTTTTGTTTTCTTAAGGGCAACGTTGCCATGGTTGAAAGATATGCCTCTCACTGTCTACCCTTTCTTCCACGGAGTAACCTTTATCGAATCTAAAAATACCTTACTTGGAATAGAGCAAGAACTCAGTAGAGTCTATAATTTTCATTTAGATATTTAAGCAAATCTGATTCAAGATTATTTCCCTTCAATTTACAAATGTTAGGTGATTTGTGCTTGTTCTTCTTGTTTTGCAAATCCTTAAATCTTCTTATCTCACAAAAAATACTTGATAACTTATTGGGTCAGAAACACTGAGAGGTAATTATCTTAGTGAGGACACTAAAATTGATTATTATTTTTAACTAAAAGTTTCTTTATTTACTTTTTGTTGCTTTTTTAAAAAAAAGTGCAGAATTTTATTTCAAAATTGAATTTCTTTAAAACTAAATATACAGGAGAATTAAAACAAACAGAAACAGAAATAAGTAAACTTTTCCCACATAGTGTGGCCTGTGGTAAGTTGACATAATTTTATCATTTTTTGAGATTACTAATTTAAAAAATATGTATTTTAAGGATAAAAGGAATTATTACTGCTATTGATATAAAATAGAAGGTTCTTAAATTTTTATTTTTAAGTATTTTATTATTACATGATAAATTATGCTGTGAGTCATAGTATAGGTCTTAAAAATTTTGTTCAGAAAAACAGATACCTATAAAATAATTTTCTTATAAGGTATATTAATTATAGTGTCACTGAAAAGAGACAGGACTGAGCATGCTTGCCCCAGCATGGTCTGGGATGTGTGGGTTCTTGACTCCATGCAATAAAGATTTCACGATACGAGTCTAGGTGATTTTGAGAGTACATGTATTAAAGCTGGGGGCAGTGAAAGAAAGGAAGGACTTAAAACAATAGAGGCAGAATCATAGCAACAGGAGTGAGACTAGGGGGAATTGCCTTGGCCCTTTGGAAATGGAAGAGTTGAGCCTAAGCGAGGATGCCCTTTAGAAAGAAAGTCACAGAAGCAGAAGTGAGCTAGCCACCTGAGCTTCATGGACTCAAGAAACAAGTTACAGAGGCAAAAGGACAGTCTTTGGAGGCAGGTTGAGGGGTGAGCTGCTGCTGTCCCTCTGGTTGCAAGTCTCCTGGGAACCAAAGTGCTTAGGAGAAAGAAAGCAAAGATACAAACCTGAGGAAAGAACGGGGCGGGGCAAGGTTCTGGCATTCTCAAGAGAAAGCATGTACTTGGTCCTTTGTCTTAAGGATTTTTATCTGTTTTCTAAAGGCAGGAACTTTAGGGGAGCTCTTAGGAGAGAATATCAATAGGATATTTAACCGCTTTCCAAGTGTGTCCTTTAATATGCTGATTCACCAAAATGAGTATATAGAGGGGTCAGGGTCATTTTCAGGTCCATTTCACCTTCAATGATTGTCACCTAAGAGGTACCAGGACCCAGGAGGGTCTGCCCTGGCCAGTTCTGGAATGTGTAAACCATTTGCCTCTAAGTGTCCTAGGAAAAAAAGGACCTTGAAATTCATTAGCCAACTATAAATTGCCTCATCATTTAATTGTCTCTCAGTTTCTTCATTCCACTTGCCAAGGAATTTTCCTAGCTTTTTACTGTCCTGTTTCAGTAACATTTGTTTGCGTATAAGCAATCATGGTTGCCTGTAAATAATCTACATACATTCGATTTATGCACAGAGTCTCTCTCTCTCTCTATACACACACACACACACACACACACACACGTCTCATATCTATTATCTATATATAATGTACATGATGAAGCATTAGAAAAATTGGGGTACATTTGTCATATTTTTTCTGGCTGCTTTTTTTGTTTATCTCCTTTAGACCTTCAGGTAAAGATTATCTATTTTCCTCTCAGTGCCTCTGTTTGTTTCTCTATAAAATGAAACCCCCAAATTCTAGAGTGATGCTATATTTTTATACAGCAGGGAAATATATCAATGTCCCTTGGATTACTTGATTAGGTCTTTTAGGTAGCAATGTTTCTGAAACACTTACTATGACTGGTTTTAAGTTAGGCTGTAAAGCTCAAACATGCTGCATCTCTGTTTCTGTTTGAAATACTTCTTCTGGTCTTGCAGTACAAAGAGGACTCTCAGAGTCTAACTGTTGGTCTGATATCTTATTTTTAATTAAAGTGTCTATATGGCAAGAAATACCTGGGTTCTGCATATGTTTACATTTTCACCTTAAAAATTGTACTATTTGAGGAAGAGCCAATGATGACTGGAATAAAAAGGATCTCAGTTTTTATGCTGTTGAGGTTGAGTATTTTGGAAGTCAGCAAGATCTCTTAGTAGTGAATATCAAGCAGTTTTAACATTTTTGCTCCTTCCATGGGATAAAAACTATTACACTGACTACATGTGTGTTCATATTTTTAGTGTTTGCTTTTTGAAGTTTTTTCCCAGTATTATTGAAAATACATTTGATAAATATGTGCTGAAATTTTCTCTTGTACCATTTGGAAATAGAATTTACATGATTTTTTATTAAAATGGTACAAAATTTTAATGAAACACTTTTCTTAACTGTTTACAATCTTGTTAAGGATTATTAGTTTGTTTCCATATCACTAAGAATGTTTGGAGAAAAACTTTAGTTTGAGCTCATTACAAACTGGTAAAATAGAAAATCTTAATTCCTAAGATATAAAGGAGATTTTATGTTGCAATGTGATACTGTTTTCATCTTCTCAAAAGTCTTACCACAGTCTAATCATGCTTTAAAATTGCTTATTATTTGAATAAAATGTTCCTTAAAAAAATGCAGATGATTTAACTCTGTATTACTGACTCTCTGACAAACAAATCATTGATACAGCGTCCCAAACAGATTTCTCTCTTGTGGTTATCGTGTCTATATTTCCCCCAAAAAATTTTTGTAGTTTTATCAGTACTGAAGAATCAAAATTCTGAATCAGAATTACTGCATCAAAAGACAGTAGAACATAAACTCTTGGCTGGCCAATTCAATCCAATTATCTTATGTCTTTGAATATATTGTGGATGAAGCATGTCTTTTATTGTTTAAAATAAATTTGCTCTGGATTCAGATATAAGTGGTTCCAATAACTTCAAAACTCCTTTGAAGGTTTTGTTTTGACCATAATTCCAGATATATCTTACAAAATCAGAGTGATTTTAAAATTAAAACACGATTGGATATCCTATGAAATGCTGGCATAGTGAATCAATTTTCTCATGAAATCTTTCTGATAAAACATTTCCTTTTATGAGTGATGCACTGTTCTGTAGGTTAAAATCAATAAAGCAACACTGGTAGATAGAAAAGGGGTTTCAACATTAAGAAGATGTTAAACTGCTTTTCAAAGTTGAGCTGTACCTATAATTGTCAAGGTTGAGCTGTGTAATTTTCAACTGTAGGAGAATGTTGCTTTTCAGCTTAGTATTGCCTTCTAAAATAATATTTCATTGGAAACATTTGAACAGTGGTCATGATAGGTAAAAAGAAAAAATGGTATATATATAAATAAAGTATAACTATAGTATACTTTTATATTATACTTTATATTTACATAAGTATATATAAAGTATAACTATGGTATACTTTATATTATATTTTATATATTATAATATTATAACTACTATAATATATAGTATAATGTGTATTATACTGTATATTACATACTATATATGTAGTTTTGAACTCTTTAAGCAATAGCTGAATAAAGTAGAAAATACCAAGTTTTGTTTTATGTAATCCTTCACTATTGACATACTCTAAGCTCACTTCCACCTATTTCCTTAATAATTACCTTTGAAGTTTTCATTAGTCTCCATCTGTTGTCTTGCAGCTGTGTGTGTGGGGGGGGGGGTAACAGTATTTAAGGAGTCATGGACTGAATATGGGAAACTTTTCTTCTCAACTTGGTTCTGCAACTTACTTGATGTTTGTACTTTAAAAAATCTTTTACACACTTGGAACCTTAGTTTCTCTTGTTAAAAACAGATACTGTCTTATATTATGGGGTATAAGAACAATGCTAAATTTCTTCTCCTACATTAAACATTTTTATATATTTTATTTCACTTTTTTAATAACACATTCTCAAAAGGCCACAAAGGTAGAGAGAATAGTATAAAGTATCTTGTGTACCAGTCGCCCAGCTTCAATAAACTCAATCTGTGGTAAATTTCGTTTCTCAAATACCCTCATACACTTCTAGTCTATGGATGATTTTAAAGTAGAACTTCATCATTAAATCTTGTATCTGTAAGCATTTTAGTGTATAACTCTAGATGATAAGAAAATTTTTGTTTTTTCTTAGTTTTCATAATTAAAACAATGTTATTATATCTTAAAATAATACTTCCACAATTAATCAAATTATCCAATCAAAATGTTTGAAATTGGATTTTGAAAAATTAATTGAATCTAATTGAATTGTAATTTATGTAAGATAAAGTTACTATATTTAAGTATACAATGTGGTAATCTTTGAAAAATGCATGGAGTCATATTATTATTGCCACAAACAAGATACAGTATTCAGTACATTTCCAGTACTCTTGCTCCCCCCCTACCCCATCAATGTTTATCATGTGGTTTTACTGGCTGGGCTGTATGATAGGTGCATGTTTAATTTTTAAGGAACAGTTAAAGAAGGTACCAAAGTGGCTGCACATGAGACTTCTAGTTACACCATATTCTCACCAACATTGAAATATATATTAGTGTATCATTAGGTTTCAATTTACATTTTCCAGTTCTAATAATGTCGACCATCTTTTCACATGGTTATTGGCCACATGTCTTACTTTTTTTTTTTTTTTTTTTGTGAAATACCTGTTAACATCTTTTGTGGATTTTTACATTTGTTTTTCTTTTTACATTTGTTTTTGCCTTTTTAATGATTGAGTTTTAAGGGTTTTTTTCCTTTTAATTTACTTAGGATTCAAGTACTTTGCCTGATACATATGATATGCATATGTGCATATATTTTCCTAGTCGATGGCATGCCGTCTCACTTTTTAAATTATGTGTTTCCTCCTCTTCTATTTTCTGAAAAAGTTTGTGTAAGTGTGATTTCTTTCTTTACTATATGAGAGAATTTACCATTGAAATCATCTGGTCCTGAAGGTCTTCTTTTTTTCCTTTCTTGCTTCCTCCTTCCCTCCTCCCTACCTCCCACCTCTCTCCTTTTTCTTCCTTCCTTACTTCCTTTCTGTACACACACACACACACACACACACACGCACACACACACTCCTGCTGGAATTTTTATGGAGATTTCTTTGTTATTTACAAATAAACTATGGAAGAATTGGTTATCTCTGTGGTAATGAATCTTCCAGTTGATGAATGTGATATATATTAAATCAGCAATTTTCAACCAGTGTGCCACAAGAATTTTTAAAACACACAATGCCCATTTAGTCAGGGGCACCGCTGTCTTTTCTGTTAGATTCTCTATTTTTTAAAAAAGTGACAGCAACCAGCACAACAATAGCCATCTGGTATAAATTAATCAAATTTATTAAAAAATAATACATTTTTGGTATGCTACAGAATTTTAGTAATTAGTCTGTGTGTACCATGAAATGAAAAAGGATGAGAATTTTGTCTTAGGTTATTTAGGTCTTCTTTCATTCTCTCATTAATGTTTTTCAGATTTTACTGTACAGGTCTTGTACTGATTTTATTATAAGTGATTTGAGTATTCATCATGCATTATTATGTATTTTTAACTTTTAAATTTGAAATAATTTCAGTCTTACAAACAGTATAAGGTTTTTCCCTATATTTTTCACCAATAATACTGTAATTATGATTGACATACAACTACTAATATTATATCTTTCTCAAATTTCTTCAATTTTACCATTAAAGTTCATTTTTTACTGGGCCAAATTTTAGTCCTGACTTATTTATTTCAGTTAGTTGTTGTATTTTATTTAATTGCTTTAATCTGAGACATTGTCACAGTTTTTCTTTTTTTCTTTACCTTGATACTTTTGAAGTGTATTGGCCTGTTGTTTTTTTTAGAATGTCCTCCAATTTGGATGAATTAGATGTTTCCTCATGATTAAATTCTAGTTAAATCTTTTGGAAACCAAAAGCATACTAATATTGTGGCCTTTTTTAGTGTATTATATCAACAGGTTCATGATATTAATCTGTACACTAAGGGTGATGTTATATTTGATCACTTGGTTAAAGTGATGTCACTACATTGGAAAGTTACTTTTTCATTATGAAATTAATAAATATTCTAATGGAAGGAGTCTTTGGTTTTTAACTTTGTTCATGATCCTTGTCTGAAACAATTATTTATTGTGGTATGTGTCAAGTGATAATTTTCTATTTCAAGTCCTTCTACATTTGTTAATTGGAAATCTGCAAGGAAGAATATTCTCTTGCCTCCTCCCATTTATTTATTTATTTATTTATTTATTTATTTATTTATGTTAGTATGACTTCATAGAAATGCACTTCTTTGTTCTATGCTTTGTAATCTATTACTACTATTATGTTACTCAAATCTTCCTACACAAGGACATCAAAAGACCATTTAAGTACATACCTGTGTTGATTTGACATGCCCCATCTTTGTTTTTAACAAGTCCTTACTTTATGGCTCCATGAAAATTTCTATCTTCATCTTGATCTTTTTCCATCCCAGAATAGGTAATGTATTTTGTTGCTGTTATAAGTTTTATCCTACTTAATTTTTGTTTTCAAATTCCCATTGCTAGTATATAAATATATGCACTATATACAATTCAATTGTTCATTCTATTCTCTAAACTTACTCAAAAAATTCAATTGTTCATTCTATTCTCTAAACTTACTCAGCTCATTTATTAGTTCTGCTAATTTTGTTTTTTGATCCCTTAGAGTATTCTACATATACGAGCCTGGACCTGTACCTTTCTTTAAATTGAAATCCAGATAATTTCCACATATTAAAAATAACTAATATGTCTCTTAAATCTCTTTAATGTACAGTTTCTTTCCATCTGTTATTTAGGAGGCTATGTAATTTTCTTCTTCTCTAAGAAACTAGGTCGTTCATCTTGTAGAGTTTCAAAGTCTGGACTGACGTATTGCATACTATGGCATTATTTAACAGCTTCAATTGCCCTTGTATTACCTACACATTACAGTCAGATCTATTGAAAACCATAAAATGTATTATTTTTTAAAGTTGCTGCCTATGTTTTTAGTTCTTTAAAAACAAAGATTGTGTTTTGCTCCTTTTTGTAATGGAGATAACATGGTGTAGTGGTTCAAGGCAATGATTTTGGAACAGGAATCAATTCATGTCTTCACCACTCTCTTCTTTAAAAAAGTATATTTATTTAAATTTAGTTCATATACTGGACAATCCACCCATTTAAAATGTACAAAAATGGCTTTTTGTATATTTATAGTGTTGTAAAGCCATCATCACAATAAATTTTAGAACATTTCCATTACATTGAAAAGTAACATTGTACTCCTTCACCATCAATCCTCAACCTCCCACTTCAACATTGTTAGACAAGCATGAATATACTTGCTCTCTCTACAGATTTGACAATTCTGGATATTTCTTATAAATAGAATTGTACAATATGTGGTCTTTTGTGACTAGCTTCTTTCATTTGCATAATGTTTTTAAGGTTCAATAATGTCATAGCACGTATTGGTACTTCATTTATTTATTTATTTATTTTGCTATGTCTTATAAACCTCTTTTATTTTTTAATATATTTTATTGATTATGCTATTACAGTTATCCCATTTCTCTCTATCTTTCCCCTCCACCCTGCACACGCCCTCTCTTCCACATCCTCCCCTTTAGTTCATGTCCATGTGTCATAAGTTCTTTAGCTTCTACATTTCCCACACTATTCTTGCCCTCCTCCTGTCTATTTTCTACCTACCATCTATGCTACTTATTCTCTGTACGTTTCCCCCCTCTCTCCTCCTCCCACTCCCCTGTTGCTAACCCTCCACGTGATCTCTATTTCTGTGGCTCTGTTTCTGTTCTAGTTGTTTGCTTAGTTTGCTTTTGTTTTAGGTGTGGTTGTTAATATCTGTGAGTTTGCTGTCTTTTCACTGTCATATTTTTATCTTCTTTTTCTTAGATAAGTCCCTTTGACATTTCCTATAATAAGGGCTTGCTGATGATGAACTCCTTTAACTTGACCTTATCTGAGAAGCACTTTATCTTCCCTTCCATTCTAAATGAAAGTTTCACTGGATGGAGCAATCTTGGATGTAGGTCCTTGCCTTTCATGACTTGGAATACTTCTTTCCAGTCACTTCTTGTCTGTAAGGTCTCTTTTGAGAAATCCACTGACAGTCTGATTCTGATGGGAACTCCTTTGTAGGTGACTGTCCCCTTATCCCTTGCTGCTTTGAGAATTCTCTCCTTCATTTTAATCCTGGCTAATGTAATTATGATGTGCCTTGGTGTGTTCCTCCTTGAGTCCAACTTCTTTGGGACCCTCTAAGCTTCCTGGACTTCCTGGTAGTCTATTTCCTTTTGCCAGATTGGGAAGTTCTCCTTTATTATTTGTTCAAATAAGTTTTCCACTTGTTGCTCTGCTTTCTCCCCTCTGGTACCCCTATAATTCAGATGTTGGGATGTTTAAAGATGTCCTGGAAGTTCCTAAGCCTCTCCTCATTTTTTTTTTTTTTTTTTTGAATTCTTGTTTCTTCCTCGATTTCTGTTTGGTTGTTTCTTTCTTCCTTCTGGTCCACTTCATTGATATGAGTCCCAGTTTTCCTCCCATCTCTATTGGTTCCCTGTGCATTTTCCTTCATTTCACTTATTGTAGCCTGCATTTTTTCATCTAATTTGTGAGCAAAATCAACCAATTCTGTGAGCATCCTGATCACCAGGACTTTGAACTGTGCCTCTGATAGGTTGGCTATTTCTTTGTCACTTAGAGGAATTGGTTCTGGGGCTTTGATTTGTTCTGTGGTTTGAGCCATTTTTTTTTCTTTTTTTGTTCTGGTCACAGCTGTTATGTAGTGAGGGTGGAGCCTTAGGTGTTCTCCAGGGCGGAGCAGCCCAGTGGCTGGGTAGTGATGCTGTATGTGGGGGCGGGGTCTGAGAGGAAACAATGGCTCTTGCTCTGCTCTCTCTCGGATTCCAGTCTCTTCTGCTGCTTCCCCTTCACCTGGATTTTCTGCACAGGAATGTGGGACCACCTGGTTATCCAGCCACCTTGTGCGGCTTCACTGGGTCTGCACAGTTGCCACCCAGTGCCCGGGGTAGCGTAGCCGCTGCCTGTGTGCCTGGGTCCACCAACCTCCACTTTTTCCTGCCATGACTCCACTCCTCTTACCAGTCTGGATGAATGGTTGGTGGACTTCTGTACAGTTCAATTTTCTATAAGTTCGGGTTGTTTTCTTGTTTCTAAATATTGGTTGTCCTTAATTTTGGTTGTGAGAGGAGGCACAGTGTATCTGCCTGTGCCTTCATCTTGGCTGGAAGTCTTATCCTTCATTTCTTTTTATTTACAAAGAATATTCCATTGTATAGACATACTACATTTCATTTATCTACTCACTAATAATCACTTGATGAACATGTGTGTTGTTTCTACTTTTTTGCTATTAAGAATAGTGCTACAATGAACATTCATGCACAAATTTTAGGGTGGACATATGTTTTTATTTCTCTGTAACAAAGAATGGACTTGATGAATCATATAGAAACTATATGTAACCATTTGAAGAATTCATAGACTGCTTGCCCATGTGGCTGAACCAATTCACTTTCTCACCCTTGTGCATCAGGTTCTATTTCTCCACATCCTTGACACTTGTTTTTTGTTTGTTTGTTTTTTCTTGTGTTTGTAGTCTTTCAAATGTGTGTGAGGTGATATTTCATTGTGGCTCTGATTTGCTTTTTCTTGATAGTTAACCACTTCATTCTTTCACTCAACCAATACTAACTGCCTAATATGTGTCAGATGCTCTGCTGTGCTTAGCATTCACCTGTGGACAAGACAGATAAAGATCCCTGCCCTCAGGGACCTTAAATTCTAACAGAAGACAGATAATAAGCAGTCAACCTATCAGGTACAGAGTAGAGCACCATAAGGGAATTGACTATGACACAGTAGATAGAGACAGTTCATACAATGGAATTCAAGAGAAGCTTCATTGAAAAAGTGATATTTGAGCCAATTCTTGCAGAGGTGAACTAACTTGCCATGGGAAAGATCCTTGTAGGCATAAAAAACAGCCTGTGTGAAGACCTTATATGTATGTTTGTTATACCATATTTTTTGCCACTTATCACATGCTCCTGTGTATAGTGTGCACCTATGTCATTGGCCCAAACTTTTAGGGAAAAAATCTTTTAGTTTAATTTTTATTGAATTTTTTATTTATTTATATTTAGAAACAAAACCAATTATTGTAGTCCAGGGTATTATTTTGCATACAGATATTCTTATTGCTTTGTATAGCTACATTTTTAATTCATAAGCATAAATAAAAGAATTAAACATTTATATAGATACAGAATTAGTAGTACCCATGTATAATGTGCATCCTTATTTTTCCCTCAAAAATTTGGGCAAAAAAGTATGCATTATATACATCAAAATACAGTGTTATGAGATACAATCGGAAGGCCACTGTGGCCAGAACAGAAGAACAAGTGAACAAGGGGAATACTATGTGGTAATTCCAGGGAGTTAACAGGGCATCAGGTCAAATAAGGCACTATGGACCATTTTGAGCACTTTGAAAGATTTTGAAGATTAGACACACAGACACGTTTACATCTGTATATAAAAAGGATGTTACTTTTACTCACTTTGCTTTTACTTTTTTGCTCTTGTTAATTTTTTGTTTTGAATTCCTACTTTATCTAATAACCTTTATTGAATTAGATTTATTTTAAATTAGGAGAAATTTTTAAAGCAAGTTTGTAAATTTTAACAATTATACACAATCAGGCTTGAGTGTGCAAAACATTTTGCAATTCTAATAATAAACAGTATTTTATAAAATATGCCTTATCACTCAAGAAACTGATGACTGTATTTATTTCTAAGGAAAAGGATGTGAGATTGAAAGTTGAAAGTTGGAAGGGGTGTGTGCAAAATTATTGTGATTATTAAAAATAAGTTGAATTCAATTTGAATGTAAATTATGTTCCAGTGAATTTGATTGAAAAGATAACTATATGAGTAGTAAGGAAGATGAAAGTATATATAATTATGCAGCCAGATCGTATAGTAGTTTTTACTATTTTTTTTACATTTATGTCTTTTAATTTGTTTAATAAAGAAGTTCCTTCCCATACAAAGTACCATCTGTTGGGAAATGCAGCTGCAACACTATCATCCAGCTGTCCTCGAGGAAGAAGAGCCCCAGCCAGGGCCAGAGAGCTCTCTCTGAGCCAGAGGGCCAGCCCTCTTTTTATTCCCATTGGCTCTGGAGGCATTCAGGTTCTCACCCAATCCCATTCTGGACTGCCCACAATTGGCTTGGCAACCTCTTCCTAACGCCCCTTCCTACTTCTCCCCAGTGATCTAAGTTATCTTAATCATATCTCTCTGTATCAATACATCTCAATACCAAACAAATAATCCAATTAAAAAGGAGGGAACCTGAACAGATACTTCTTCCAAGAAGACATAGAAATGTCCAACAGATATAAGAGCAGATGATCAACTTCACTATCTACTAGGAAAATGCAAATCAAAACTAAATAAGAAATTTTGATGTTATAATTTTAATAACTATAATCATATATAAACACAAAATAACAATATTAGAACCTTGTCAAATTCCTGTCAGGAGTGGTTATAACACTTTAGAAACATTACAATTCATTTTTCTCTCGACAGTCTTCTGTATGACCTAGGAAATATTCTATCTTCCCCCCTTCCTTGAAAAAGGAGAGGAGCTAAGCCATTGACTTTTACTCTTCCTTATTACAGATTAGAAGACAGAGTCCCAAGAAGCCAAAAAGTGTATCCAAGGGAAAATGATGAGTCTTAGAACAGGGTTCTTTCTACTGCTTATTTCAGAAATATCCTCCAGATCTTTTCTCAACCCTCCTCTACCTGTTATTTTTTCCTCCAAGAGCCTTACCTGTGTGTTCAGCTGACTCCTCTGTCCTCTGACTCTTGGTTGTTTGGTCAACTGAGAGATCAGAAGGAGAGAGTGTAAAATCAAAGTAATTCATTCTCTTATCTTCCTCTATGAAGGGTTTGCCTCTCTAAAAAGTCTGGTAACTCCTCTTACATTTTGGGCAGTCTTTTAGATGATTGCTATGAATGTTGTTCTTTTCCAATTCTGTTGGGTTCTAATGACTTTGAGATATTTTATATTTTTTCTGCAAACTCACTCAGGGAAAGATAAATATAGCTTTTTATTTTTAAATACTTCTCAGTTTTAAATTGCTGATATACCACAAAACCAGTTTCTCCAAGGCTAACGAAGCCACAATTGTGTTCTTACAATCTGCAGTTGTGTCTTTGCAATTTGTAACACTTTGTCATGTCTGGCCATGGCAGGGGCCAAGTCGTCATTTCTCATAAACATCATTTACAGTCCTGTAACTGAGGCAATCAGCTAGGGGGGTTCAGAAGCCTCCTGTTTGCTTGACTTTTAAATTATTTGGTCTTACATTTAGCAACTGGGCATTGGTTTATAAACTGAATATTTCTGTATTCCTTGATTAGTTCCAGTACTTTCAGTAATAAGGCATCAGTAAAGTTTGAAGATGAAAAAGGCATATGAGTAGAGACTAAATTCTCAACACATAATTTCTAGTCTGTGTGCCATCAGCAATTTAGTAGTCTATCTATGAGGACACATGAGATTATGTGATTATGTCAAGAAATGAATTTTCTAAATGAACATGAATTATTATTTTGAAACAGGAAGCTATTTATAGGTTTAAGGTGAAAGCGCTTTGAAATTATGCCATAATCGTGAATTACCATGTAACACAATAGAGTGTAATTTATTACAAAGCTTTCTGCCCTGTAAATAAATGTGGTGGTTAGACTTGCAAGGTGCAGTATTTGCAGTCTTTGTGAACATATGATAAAATATTTTAACATGGAGATGAGAAGAAAGTGTGATTTAGTGGATTTCACTTGTCTGTTTCATATGGAACTTTAACCAGTTAAACGAGGTGTCTGGGGTTCAGTCTGATTCCCTGTAGAACTTCTTGTACCCTATGAAAGCCTTATGTGTAATTACAGACTGAGCTTAGTGTCTGTAATGTTTTTATCCCCAAGCCTCTGTGTCAGCAGGAGTAGAGATGTAAACTGCTGGGCTACAAAAACCTCAGAACTCAGAAGCACACTTAAATTGTGGTGTTGCTTTTAAGTGTGGCTCTTCCTTGGGCCTGGTTTGGAGAGCAAAGCCAGGATAGCCACCAGCTCTCCGTAATCTGTGAATTCAGTAAACTACTGAGGAGTATAAAGGGCACTGAAACTAAACCTTTTGAGAGTAAACAGCAAATACACACTTATTGTAACCTATTCAATGATAAGTGGCACTGAATGCAATGTAGGGAAAATAAATTCAGTGACAGTAAAAATAGTATTCGTTCTTTCCCCTCCCATCCTTCTCCGTGCTGCTACTCAGCTTCCTTTTACCATTTTTCTTCTCTTGTTCCCACATTATAATCAGAAGCCACAATCAGTAAGAAAGATAGACGGTAGTGGGTTTGCCCCATCTTGGCTGGCACCAGAAGCCCCATCAATTTACTTTTAAGTGAACACAATAGCGTACCCTATGACACTAATTTGTAAAAGTACAAAAATAAATACACATTCTTAATCCAAAGTAATGAGTAATTATAGTTGTGTGGTAAAATTATATTTTTTCTGTATTTTTCAATATTTTATAATTCTTGCTCTTCAAAACCAATTTCCAAATCAGCAACATTGGCAACACCTGGAAAGTTTATTACAAATAAATACTCTCAGGTTCTACTCCTGACTCAGTGAATCAGAATTGGAATTTTCAGAAAATCTCAAAATGACATCAATGCATATTAAAGTTTGAGAAATACTGCTTTACAGGATAGAAATTACTTATATACAAAATAAAAATGAAGTGATTATTTATTTTCATTTCATTTTTCTTTTTGCTTTGAGTGTTAGTGAAAAACACTTGACATACAAGACTGTATATGTGGGACTGTATACATATAGGGTGGGACAAAAGTAGGTTTACAGTTGTTCATGTGGGGAATAACACAATAATTAATAAACAATAACATAGGAATATTCCCTGGCTGGTGTAGCTCAGTGGATTGAGTGTGGGCCTGCAAACCAAAGGGTTGGTGGTTTGATTCCCAGTCAGAGCACATGCCTGGATTGCAGGCCAGGTCCCCAGTATAGGGCCTGTGAGAGGCAAGCACACATTGATGTTTCTTTCCCTCTCTTTCCCCTTCCTTTCCCTTCTCTCTAAAAATAAATAAATAAAAATATAATAATAATAATAATAATAATAATAATAATAATAATATAGGAATAAACTCTGTTTTGCATAGTCTCAACTGTAAACCTATTTTTGCTGTATCTTGTATATTCCAAAATGATCATCACAATAGGTTCAGCTAACTTCCATTTTTTCATATAGACACAGTAAAAAGTAAAAGAAAGACAAATGATTTTTTGTGATAAGAACTCTTAGGATTAACTCTCAACAACTTTTCTATATATCACATGCAGTGTCAGCTACAGTCATCATATTCTACATTCTACATTATACCCCTAGTACTTATTTATCTACCTTATAACCAGAATTTTGTACCTTGATTACCTTCTGGTCCCCCTATTTCCTCATTGTCTACCTCTGATAACTGAGTCTGAGCTCTTTTTCTATGTGTTTGAGTATTTTTGTGTGTGTGTTTGATTTAGATTCCATATTTAAAGGTGGTCATACAGTACTTGTTTTTCTCTAACTTTACTTAGCATAATGCCTTCAAGGTCCATCCATGTTGTTGCAATTGGTAGCATGCCATTATTTGGTGTTTATTTTTTTTATTTTTTATTTTTTATGGACATTGTAAGTAATGCTTATGAAACTGGGAGTGTTGACACCTTTTTGAGTTAGTGTTTTCATTTTCTTTGGATATATTCCTAGATATGAAATGGCTGGATCTTATGGCAATTCTATTTTTCTCTATAGTAACAAAATTTAATTAAATTAATTTAAACTTCTATTTAAAATTTTATTTATTTAAATTATTTTTCAATTACAGATAACATACAATATTATAATAGTTTCAGGTGCAAGACATAGTGATTGGACAATTATACACCTCACAAAGTGACCAACCCAGAAAGACTAGACACCACATATAGTTATTACATTACTGACACCATTTCCTATTCTGTAGTTTGTATCCTAATGGCTACTATTATAATTGGCAGTTTGTACTTCTTAATCCCTTTTACCATTTTACCCATTCCTCCAACTCCCCATCAATCTGCCAACCATCAATTTATTCTCTTTATCTATGAGTTTGTTTCTTTCTTATTTGTTCATTTATTTATTCTGTTTTCAGATTCCACATGTAAGTAAGAGCATATCATATTTGTCTTTTTCTGTCTGATTTATTTCACTTAGAATAATACCTGCTGGGTTTATCCATGATATTAAACTACACTACAAGATTATAGTAATCAAAAGAGTGTGGCCAACATTTGTATAGTTTGTGGATTATCTTTTTAGTCTTACCAGGTCATTTGAAAAGTAAAAGTTTATATTTTGATTAAGTTCAATTTATCACTCTTTTTAATGGATCACATTTTGGAGTCATTGTGCCAAGAAATCTTTGCCTAACTAAATGTTGTAAAGATTTTCTCCCATACTTTTGTTAAGAAGTTTTATAGTTTAAGATTTTATATTTAGGACTATGATCTATTTTTAGTCAATTTTTTGTATATGGATGGCAGTTTTATTGCATATGCATATTCAACTGTTGAAGTACCATTTATTGAAAAAATATCCTATCATTTTAATAACCTATGCACGTCTGTCAAAAATTAGTTACCTGTATACATGTGGGCCTGTTTGTGAACTCTGTTCTGTATTACTGATGTTAATTATCTATTGTTTCCAAAACCACATTGTCTTAATAACTGTAAACTTATAATGTCTTGAAATAAGATAGTGTTAATTTTACTTCTTTTTTTGTCATTGTTTTTGCTACGTTAGGTTTTTATAATTCTGCATAAAATTTAGATTAGCTTGTCAATTTCTTGAAAATAGCTGAAGGATTTTTATTCAGATTAGATATAATTTATTAATCTAAAGAGAGATGACATCTTAACAATACTAAATCTTCAAAACCATAAATTGTTGCGGACCGTTCAGGCTGGTCTCAGGAGTTGTAACCCTCACCCCATGGTGGGCTGTGTAAGAGCCAAGGGACCCGCTTCATCTGGGTCTGTCCTGTCAAGAGGACATGAGCTACTAAGGAGACAAAGCTTATCTCCCTGGCAGGAGCACCGCTTCTGCCTCTTCCATCTCTGGCCCCAAGGCTTGGTCGGTAGTCATTGATGGGTAAGACTCCTCATGGGAGGGGCAACCTAAGCCAGACACGACCACTTGGGAGGCCCTCATGGAAGGACTCGGGGGGCTGCAGCACAGAGGGGGTGATGGACCCTCAACCCTCGGCTATTCTGACATAGCCTGAGTCCCCATTTCCATTTGGGAGATGTCTTCTGCTTCCTGAGCCTAATCTGCTTAAAGCCTGAAACTATGACTGCTGGCGGTGCAGCCTTGTGCAGGCCAGAATGGTTCCCCGGGTGATCAGGCATAAGAAAGAATTCCTAAAGTCCTGTGAAACCTGCTTTGCTAAGAGTGCTCTCATATAAATGATAAGGGTCCAAGGAGGAAATGAGTATGTCTCCTAAAGTCTTGCACCCCCCTTTCCTGATAGACACTGACTCAGATTAAGCCCTCAGATTTCTTTGACATGTTAAACCTGTATTCCTGTGTATTTGAACCCAATAAAAGCTTAGTGAGGAAGGTGCTCTGGGTCATTCTCCTCTGAGAGTTGGACCACCTTTCCTCCCCAAGCAGATCATGTCTTAGTAGTTTTATTTTCATCTGTGACGGAGGGATGGGGCTCTGTGGGCAGAGCCCCCTACATCTGGCACCCAGGACAGGGGCCTCCCGCAATAAATATATCATAACTATTTAGGATTTTAATTTCTTTGAACAATGTTTTATAGTTTTCAGGTTATTATAAATAACATTTTTTAAATATTTAATTTATTTATTTAGAGGGGAAGAGGGAGAAAGAGAGGGAGAGAAACATCAAGGTGTGGTTGCCTCTCACACGCCCCCTACTGGGATGTTTCCTGGCCTGCAACGAAGGCATGTGCCCTGACTGGGAACCAGCGATCCTTTGGTTCTCAGGCTGGTGCTCAATCCATTGAGCCACACCAGCCAGGGCATTAATGGTTTATGTTTTATGTTATTACAAGCTATTTCATATTGATACTATTGTAAAAATTTTAAATTTCAATTGTTTGTTCTACTCTATAGAAATTCTTACAGTAAGCTTGTATTCTGCAATCTTACTAAATTTATTAGTTTAAGCAACTTTGTTTGCAGATTTTATTGAAATTTTATGCAGAGTAATATGTCACCTGAAAATAAATATATTTGACATTTCCCCCTAATTTGGATGCATTTATTTATTTATTTATTTATTTATTTATTTATTTATTTATTTTATTATACTGGCTAGAAACACTAGGACAATGTTGATTAGAAATAATAAGAGTGATTATGTCTTTCTTGTTTTTAGTTTTATTTCTGTTTTGCATTTTATTGTTTCTTTTTTTTACGAATGGATGTTAGATCCTATCAAATAATTTCTCTACTTTTACTGAGATCTTCATATGAATGAGTTTTTCTTTTCTGACTGTTAAAATGGTAAATTATACTGATTGACTTTTAAAATGCTACATAATTCTGTATTCCTAAGATAAATCCCACTTGATCATTATGTGTTATCCATTGCACTGTTCTCATCCTTTATTTTTCATTTTAATGATTTTTCGTTATTTTTGTTTATTTCATTGATTTCTCTTCTAATCCTTTTTTTCTGCTTTACTTTGGATTTAACTTATTTCTTCTAGTTTTTTAAAGTGAAATCTGAGATCATTAATTAGTGACCTTTTTTATCATCTCTTGCATGTTACCTCAGTGGGAAATAGAAATACACTAAAATATTAAGTAAACACATTGTAAAAGATAAGGATAATTAATATATTTAAAATTACTCTAAAGAATATTATAATAGTGCACCTAATAAAAAGCATTTTTTTCTGAAGATTTCCTTTGATTAAATCCAACTAATCTTAATTCCTTTTTTTAAGCAAAAATAGATGGGTCTATAGGAGTAACTTTATCTTAAAAATATGTATTTTAATTTATTTCAGGTTATTGTCAAATCTGGGCCAGGGACTTTCCTCAGTTTGGCTGTTTATGACAATTATATCTTCTGGTCAGACTGGGGAAGAAGAGCTATCTTGCGTTCTAATAAGTACACTGGAGGAGATACAAAAATCCTCCGTTCCGATATTCCACACCAGCCTATGGGAATCATAGCTGTTGCCAATGACACCAATAGCTGTAAGTTACAATAGAAAGCAAATTTATTTCTTAATTATATAGTCTCTCAAAAATGTGTCTATGTGTTTTATCTTTTTCACCACCATAAACAAATTTATTATTTCAATGGCACTAATATATCTGGAGTTGCTCATGTTGACATTACACAAGATTTCCTGCCTTCTAGTTTCTGTCCAAACAGAAATGTCTACCTATTTGTCTCTACATGTTTTAGTGATATTTAGTTAGATTTTGCTTTGTTAAAGTTTCTAGAGACCAAGTTCAGGATTTGACTTTTTAATGTTTTGAAATTATCTAAAAGATTTAAGGTAAAATTTCTGTGGTTCTTAATTTGTCATGAGAAGCAATTCACTTCTAATTATTTGTTTCTGTAACTCTATTCTCTCCCACTTCACATATCTTTGAAAATTCAAATCAAATGGCTGCCTTGAAAATATTATATTACCTTGTGATAAGCAGCTTTGCACCTGGGCTTCAATTTTTTTTTAATCACTGAAATACCTACTAAATTGCTGTTTGTAGTATTGGTGTGGTTTCTGGTGGCACTAGTTCTTCTGGTGCTATGGTCCCTGGAGAAATGTGTTAGATGGTGTAGTGATCTAAGTTACATATTTTTCTAATGCTCTTTTGAGATGTCTAGATTTTCAGAAGTCCTGAATCTTTCTTGTGTGGGGTATTTTTCTTCTTCTTCTTCTTCTTCTTCTTCTTCTTCTTCTTCTTCTTCTTCTTCTTCTTCTTCTTCTTTCTTCTTCTTCGAGATTGAGGCAGTCTCACAGTTTCTTGTTAATCTGTCTAAATATAGAATAGGAATTCAATATAACGTGTTACCAATAAGGCTTTCTCATTGCAGGTGAACTTTCCCCATGTGCTTTATTGAATGGAGGTTGCCATGACCTGTGCCTTTTAACTCCTAATGGGAGAGTGAATTGTTCCTGCAGGGGAGATCGAATATTGCTAGATGACAACAGATGTGTGGGTAAGTAAAGAGATTCCAAATGTGAGATGACATATTGCTCAAAATGGTGTACATGGACATTGGCTTTGCTTTACTATGTTCATTAAATTTTACTCTGCTCCAACATTATAGGCCCAGCTGGCTTATCTATACATTCGTGAAAACACTCACTTCACTATACTTTGTAATAGCAACATGTGGTTGATAATGTTAACCAAAATAGTGACAAATGTTGTCACTAATTGTGGACAGGAAGATATTGGGCTAGCTAGAGAAATACCTCTACACAATGATCATCTGAAAACTTGATAGACTTTGAAAGTTCAATCAACAGCAAAATTAGCTAAAGCTAAAATAAACAGGTATGCAGCCTGGTATCGTAGACTTGCAGTAAAACCACTAATAATCTGTCACAGTGTGTAAATGAGAGAGAATAGCTCCTGCAGCTTATTTGTTATCATTTCCAACTGTTAATTAAGACTGTAACATTGCAGCCTTGCATGATGTTTATACCTCTCAAAGGCATTAAAATCTTTAATTAGTATGTACACGTATTAACAACTAAGTTTCAAAAACTGTTACTAAAATAAATAAAGGTTCAAGTGTCCAATGCTGCAAAAAAAAAAAAATGTTAACCAACAACATAAAAAAGGTTAATTTCTCTTTAACAGTAAGATGTTCTGTGTATGAGAAAGATGAGAAAGAAGCATCTTATTGAAAATTGGTGGAATCTCTCTCAGAATGTGTCACTTTTAACATTTTTTCTCCACTTATATCTTCATCTCACACATTTTTATCTTAGAAATCAGAATAACTAAATGTGTCTACATTATAAAAATAAATATCAGAGGCTATAAATGCTTTTCATCTTCATTTTCAGTCTTTGTTTTTTGACAGGAAGATCATCTTTTACCTACTCTTTAATATAAGTACTTTGAAAATAATTTGGTTTACCTTGGAAATTACTGCACCTAATACAATAATTTAAACATATCTTCTCACTTTGCAAATTGGTAATACAACCCAAAAGGGCACCTCTTAGCAAAATAAGTACAAGACTTTTATTTAAAACTGTGCAAAGTAAATGAGAGAGTGATGAAATTGGTCACAGAACTTTAATTGAAGATTGCCAATTTCAATAATTCAGACCACAAATTCCCATATTTATATATCATCTACCACTTCCCTGAATTGCTTTAGGCAATTGCTTGAACTCTCTCTTTCATTTTTGCCTTTGTGATTTCAGCTGAAATGATCTGGATCTGATACCATCTGTAAGCCTGGAGTGTTAGCCATGAATTAGAATTATTCATGTTTCTTTCACAGGTCACTACATTGGTAAAGCCGTGTCTATGGTCAAAACAGCAAAGCTTATGTGTATAGTGGGGATGCTTGTCCTTGCTACAAATAGGTTAGATACATCTGTCTCTGCTAAACCAGCTGTTTCTTTTCAGAGGGAATGAATCAGACCAAAAACTATTATTTTAAACAAGCATGATTATATTCACATGAAACTGTACAGTGATGGTAAATTCCTCAGAGCTGACAAACCTTTATAAAAGCATACTGTATCCATTTGGCATTCATATTGAAATCTTGTAGTCCAGCAGAGAGATTGGAAAGAAATTCTCATTTACTTATTGTCAGATTCATCTTTAGGGAAAGATGATGTTTCTGGCATATCTATGATATGTCATCATCTGAATTAGTTCACCCAGAACGGTTCGTGAATGTTAACGTTAGTGTTAAAGTGAGGAAAGGACATTTATTAACCTCTACCTAAGGGCAAAAAATAGAAAATCACTTGTTGTCATAACACTTAATAAAAAGATTATACAATTCAATTTTATACCATATTGTGAACCTTGTCCACACCCATAACAGAAATAAGAATAAAAAATAGAATTAAAGTAATTCTCTTATAAAAGAATTAGAAGACAACTGAATCACATTTTTGTTTCCAGAAATATGGAGAAAATAGTTAATGCTGTTTCATCAAATTTACATACTTAAGCATTAATTGTGCTCATACAGTGTTTGTCTTGACATAATAAAACATATTTATTGTGAATAATTTTTGTTTTCTCCTCTAAAGCATGATTCTTGTAAAAGTAAAAAAATGGCATTTCCATCATAGCAATTAGTTTTCATTGGAAATGAAATATTAAATAGAATGCATTTAAAATAGACTAAATAAAATGGGAATGTAAATAAACTCTCAGTAAGTAACTGAATTTTGTTCAGTTCATGACCTAAGGTGGTTGGTTGTATACGGTAATGTTGACACCCTTCTTAATACTTATTCCTTTAAAGTTGATAATATTTTTAATTTTTTATTTCTCTGTTAATTTCTCTAAAATTGTATTATATTTTATCTACTGGCCAGTGAAGTTTAGACTGCACCAAGAAAAAAACAGAAAGAAACTATCTTTGGAGGGTGTTGCTATTATTTAAAGAGTTTATTATGTCATAGATAGATACTCTGTTTAAATGTGTTAAATTCTAAGAATAATAAAGAAATAAAATCCTGGAAACTTTAGAGGATTAGTGACTGTTTAATATTCTTGAAATAAATCTTAAAAAGAAATTGACAGAAAATTATAAAATTAAACTATTTTTCTTTTATTAGTAGAGATAAATAAATTCTATTTACTTCTGACATAATCTGCATGACTGAATTTTACCATACAATTATTCAACAAGCAATGAAATGAGTACAAGATAGCAAGCAACACAAAATACAGTGAAAAATATTGGATTCCAAAAGTTGACTACTAAACCTATTTTTAAGAAAAAAAAGTCTGTTTGGCCTAAAAGCAATCTTTCTAAAAACAGGGACCACATACTAGCATTCCAATGATGAATTTATCTGCAGAAATGCTTTTCTTATATTTTGTGTCTGTGGCCAGGGCTCACAAATTGGGCAAACCACATGAAAACTCAGACATTTAATTTCTAATAAAACATGTTGAGATTAAGAGGTGGAGCAATATGGCAGTGGCCAGTTGGAACCCATAAACATCTGGTGCACAGGCTTTGTAAGTTATCATTGTTCAGCTCACTGTGCAGAATTCTGTGCATTTCAAGGAGCAGGTGCTGATAGTGTGTGGCAGGAAGAAAACATCTGCTTCCTGGTACCACCATGGATAAAGAGAGTGGCTGATGACAATATTTTTAGCAATTTAAATACTTCTGAATGATAGGAGCTACTACAGAGATTTCTTCTGCTGTTAATTGGGAGGATGACCAGTTGGAGGTGAGATTTAAGTCAGATAAGTCAAGCAAGCATTTGAAAATGAGATGTCTACATACTGAAAATTTCAATGTACTGAAGAATATATAATAGAATCCAATAAGAAAACACAAAAACATTTTCAGTATGTACAGAGAGCATTTAACTGGCTTTTTAAAAAAATTTATTTTTAATATTATAGGCCAATATCCTTGCTGAACATATATGCTACAATTCTCAAAAAAAATATTAGCAAACTGAATACAGCAATGCATCAAAAAGATCATACACCATGATCAAATGACATTTACCAATATTCTGGGAATGCAAGGTTCATATGACATTCACAAATCAATAAATTTGATTCACCACATTAAAAAAACAAAACTCTTTTGATAAAATCCAGCACCGATTTATGATCAAAACTCTCAGCAAAGTGAGAATAAAGGGAACATACCTAAACATAATAAAAGCCATATATGACAAACCCACTGATAGCATCATACACAACAGGCAAAAACTACAGGTATTCCCCTTAAGATCGGGAGTAAGACAGGGATGTTCTCTTTCACTTCTCCTACACAACATAGTGCTGGATGTCCTGGCCACAACAATCAGACAAGTAAAAGAAATAAAAGGCATCCAAATTGGAAAGAAGAAAGTGAAACTGCCTTCATTTGCCGTACATAGAAAAAGCCAAAGATTCCAACAAGAAACTACTAGAACTGATAAGGAATTCAGCAAAGTAGCTGGATATAAAATTAATATGCAGAAATAAGTTTCATTTTTATATGCCAATAACAAACTAACAAAAGGGAAACTGAGAAAACAATCCCATCCACAATTGCTTTGAAAAAACGTATTAAATACCCAGGGATAAACCTAACCAAGGATATAAAAGACCTATACACAGAAAATTATAAGAAACTGAAGAAAGAAACTGAAGAAGGTACAAATAAGTGGAAGCACATACTGTGTTCATGAATAGGAAGAATTAGAATCATTAAAATGTCCACAATGCACAGAGCAATCAATAAATTCAATGGGATTTTTTTCTAAATATATTTTATTGATTATGCTATTACAGTTGTCCCATTTCTCCCCCATCATTCCCATCCACCCTGCACACCCCCTCCCACCCACATTCCCTCCCTTATGTTCATGTCCATGTGTCATAAGTTCTTTAGCTTCTACATTTCCCATACTATTCTTGCCCTCCCCCTGTCTATTTTCTACCCACCGTCTATGCTACTTATTCTCTGTACCCTTCCCCCCCTCTCCTCCTCCCACTCCCCTGTTGCTAACCCTCCATGTGATCTCCATTTCTGTGTTTCTGTTCCTGTTCTAGTTCATGATTCCAATGAATTATTTCATAGAACTAGAACAAATATTTCACACCTTTATGTGGAACCACAAAAGGTCCTGCATGGCAACAGTGATCCTGAGAAAGAAGAAAAAAGTTGGAGGAATCATGTTACCTAATGTCAAACTACACTATAATGTTGTAGTAATCAAAACAGACTGGTACTGGCATAAAAACAGACACATAGATCAATGGAACAGAAGTGAGAGCCCCAAAATAAACCTACACCTTTATAATTGATTAATATTTTCAGAGGAAGCAAGCACATACAATAGGCTAAAGATAGTTTATTTGATAAATGGTGTTGGGAAAATTGGACAGAAAAATGCAGACAAATGAAACTAGACCATCTTCTTACACCATACACAAGAATAAATTCAAAATGGATCAAAGACTTAAATGTTAGACCTGAAACCTTACAAATCCTGGAAGAAAACATAAGTGAAGCAGTAAAATCTTGGACATTGCTCGTAGCAGTATTTTATCTGATATATCTCCCCAGGCAAGGGAAATAAAAGAAAACACAAATAAATGGTACTACATCAAACTAAAAAGGTTTTGCATAGCAAAGGAAATCATCAACAAAATAAAAAGACAGCCAACAAAATGGGAGAACATATGTGCCAATATATCTGATAAGGATTTACTATCCAAACTTTATTAAGTACTTTCAAAACCCAGCACCCCAAAAAATAACCCAATTAAAAAATGAGCAAAGGACCTGAATAGACACTTCTCCAAAGAGGACATACTGATGGCTAATAGGCACATGAAAAGATGCTCGATGTCACTAATCATCAGAAAAATCCAAATTAAAACCACAATGAGATACCATCTCACACCTGTCAGAATGGCTATTATAAATAAATCAAACAACAAGTGCTCATGAGGATGTGGAGTAAGGGGAACCCTTTCATACTGGGAATGCAGACTGGTGTAGCCACTATGGAAAGCAATATGGAGATACCTCAAAGAATTAAAAATAAATCTGCTTTTTGACCCAGCAATTCTACTTCTGGGAATAACTCCACAGGAACCCAAAACACTAATTCAAAATAACATAAGCACTCCTATGTTCATTGCAACATTATTTACAATAGCCAAGATATGGAAGCAGTCCAATTGTCTATCAATAGATGAGTGGATGAAACAACTATGGGCCATTACACAATGGAATTCTAGTTGGCTGTAAAAAAGAAAATTTTACCCTTTGCAACAGTATGGATGGACCTGGAGAACATTATGCTAAGTGAAATAAGCCAGTCAGAGAAAGTCAAATACCGTATGATTTCCCTCACATGTGGAATCTAATGAACAAACTGAAATAACAAGGAAAACAGAGACAGACTCATAGATGGAGAGAGATGACAGCTAGTGGGTGGAGGGAGATTAGCGGGTGGGGGGATGGAGCAAAAAGGGAAAAAGGACTCATGCACATGGACAACAGTGTGGTGACTGCCAAGGAGGAGCATAAGGAGACTAAATGGTAGTGGAAAAAATACAATAAAGATCAAAGTTAATAAAGACTGCTAACCAAGGTACAAAAATATAGTCACCCATAATTAGGCCCTTCCTTCTCTCTATATACTTAGTCACCAAGTAATTAACAAAAATGCACAGACAGGCATTAAAGAAAACTAAGGTCAGGCAACTTCCAAAGTTGTACAAAGAGCGGGGAAAAACAAACAACCAAAAACATGTGCCTTTTAATTACTTTTAAAACACAATGTTATGAACCATTGCCATTTATTTTATTTTATATTAAGATAAATTTTAGTCTATTTTTATAATTAAGGTTAAGGAAAACAATTGTTACAGTTTCAAAAAAAAAACTTTTGTTATTACATATAAAATCCTCGATGTTTTTCTTTTCAGCTAAAAATTCCTCGTGCAACCTTTATTCAGAATTTGAATGTGGAAATGGAGACTGCATTGACTACCAGCTCACATGTGATGGCATTCCTCATTGTAAGGATAAATCTGATGAAAAACTTCTCTACTGTGGTAAGGATCCCATATGTGATTTGCTATTTTAGACAGAAGTTAAGAATTTTTTAATAGTTTTTCTTTTAGATACCTTATTTCCTGTCCATTACCCATGTTATTCAATGACAAATTTTCTCATGGTTTTCTTGTTACTCATCTTTAGCAATAGATTCTAGGTTCACATTCCTAAAAGTGTAAGTCAGAAATAACAGTTATTGGTGAATACTGCAGTTTAAATTTGGGGCAAAGGCACATCGATAAAGGTCAGTTAATAGCATGTTACTGAGCTTGTACTGAAGTCTTGTCCATGTTGTTTTTGCCTCTATGATTGGCCCAGGGCTAATGTTCTTAGGCAAAAAGGCTGGTTGCTTTAGCCATGGTCCTCATCAAGCATGGAATTCCACCAGCTGTGCCTCTGTAGGTGACACCAATTAATAACTTTTTTCTCACTTCGCCGGTGTGATTCAATGGATTGAGTGCTGGCCTGTGAACCAAAAGATCACTGGTTCAATTCCTGGTCACAGCACATGCCTGGGTTGTGGGCCAGGTCCCCAGTTGGGAAGTGTGGGAGACAATCAATTAATGTATCACTTACACATCTCATACATCAATGTTTCTTTCTCTCTTTTTCTCCCTCCTTTCTCTCTCTAAAAGTAAATAAAATCTTAAAAATAAAATAGCCTTTCCCTCTCCCTTGGAAGTAGAGATGGGCTTTTCGACTCTCATGAACAACTGATATTTGCCTTTACTGCAGCAATATTTTTCCTGGAAATCTGTGTCTGTACAATCATAAATAGTTACTGTAGAATTGGTTCAGATTATTTCTGAGTTGATTTGATTTATTTTTGTGCTATGATATAATAATATTATTATTGTATGCTCTGTAAAATTTAGTAATCTGTATCTGGAATTGCTGTATTTGGTTTCTACTTTTCGTCTTTGTTCTATTATCTGGGTAGTAATTATACCTAAACATTCAGTGAAATGTTTTAAAAAAAGGAATATGGAGTTTGTTTGCTAAATTCAAAGAGAGTTCTCTCGAACTTGTGCATTGTACAATAATATGCCCTCAGTTAAAATGGTAGCCAAATGTAATTTATCTATGATTGATCTGTAACTAATATATTAGGGAATTTGCCCCAAATGACATATTTGCTTGAATAAACAGCTATATCCTGTACACTATAAATATACTGAAGAACATAGCCCTGGCTGGTATAGCTCAGTGGGAATGAGCAGGGGCCTGTGAGGCAAAGGGTCACAGGTTCAGTTCCCAGTCAAGGCACATTCTGAGTTGCCAGCCAGGTCCCCAGTAGGGTACGTGCAATAGGCAACCACAGATTGATGTTTCTCTCCCTCTCTTTTCCCTTCCCTTCCCCTCTCTCTAAAAATAAATAAATAAAATATTAAAAATATATAAATAAAATATTAAAGCATATAAAATATAAAAATAATCAGCTTACAGTTTTGCATTTATTATGAAATAGCTTGAGAATGCATTTTTGTATTATTTTCATCTTCTTAGAAACCAGATTCTATTCATGTGAACAGAAACTGGCAAACATTTTTTTTAAGGGGCAGTGAATAAGTATTTTAGTTTTTGTGAGGCGTATATACTCTCACATACCCTCTATTTAAAAAAGAAATATTCCTTCATTTAAAAATGTAAAAAATATTCTTAACTCTGGAGTCATAAGAGGCTCATGGACTTCATTTGGCCTGTGTACTATTTAGTTTTACAACACTAGTTATAGATTCAAAGTTTTGGAATTATACCTGAGGTTAAATCTTTGTTCCCAAACCTCCAAGTGTATGATCAGTATGAGCATGTGTACTTCTCTATATTTTGGTTTCCCACTACAAACAAACTTAGCTCTAATGTTGGTTGAGAACATTAAATAAACCCATGTACATTTACATATGCTCAACGTAGAGCCTGACACAAAATTAGTATACAGTAAAGGGCAGCTATTATTATTGAAGCGGTACCTTCTTCCTCAAGTCAGAAAATGTCAGATTACCATTGTTAAATAAAATTCAGAAGGCATTCTTTTTCTTCTTAGAAATTGTAGTAGACAGTTTTCGATGACAGTTAAGAGAACTTCCTGGAAATTTAGGTGACTTGGATTCAGTGAGTCGAGAATGTATATTTTGCTACTTTTTGTTTCTGTTACAAAATTCTTGTGAGATGCCAGAGATAGGAGGTAAGAATAGAATGTCTTTATAACATTAGAGGTAGATATTTATTCCTTCAGAATATTTGTTATTTGTTTATTTTTCTGCTGATCAAAAGGCCAGAAACAATAATGAGGGTATAATTTGAAAAGGTCTTCAAGTATGAATCACTGAAGTTAAAATACTTCTTCAAAAAGGCTCTTTATGAATTAACTACTTGACAATGCATAAAGAATCTAATCTAGATCTTTGAAACTGCTCAGCACTTGTTTTATAGATCCATGATCCAGTCATTATAAATGAGATCTCACTGATGATTTTCTTTCTAAAAAGTTTCTGTAAGACCTTCAATTATGTGTTTGGATTTTTATTTATAAGAAAACCGAAGTTGTCGAAGAGGTTTCAAGTCCTGCTACAATCATCGCTGCATCCCTCACAGCAAGTTATGTGATGGGGAAAATGACTGTGGAGACAACTCTGATGAATTACAATGTACAGGTAAATATATGTCCCATCAGCCTATGAATATTACTATATTAATAATTTCTTGAACTTTAGAGAACTATGTCATGCTTACTAATATTTATGGAGCATGCTTGGGCAGGGTGGTTATTAGGGTTCATTGAAAATTATGATGATGAGTGTATTATCTGTTTCTGGTTTGCTATTCTGCTCATTTTAAAACTCTTGTCATCTCTCACCTCTTCAGTTTACCTCCCTGTTTATTGGACATTTCCACTGGAATGTGTAATAATAAATTTATTTCTCTGAAATATTCCTCTTTATTTCTTAACTCATCAGTTTCTTAATGACTGGACAGGAAACCTTGGTGTTATCTTTGGTTTCTCTTTCCACCAAATTCCCCCCACACACATGTCCAATCATCAACAAATCTTCCAATTCTTTGAAATATCTTCCCTTTCAATATATTTTGAGCCTGGATTAACTGAGAAGCCCTTTAAATTGTCTCCCTGATTCTACTATTTCTAATGCATCCCAGTGCTGTTAGTCATGGTAACACATTTAACCTTTTCCAACAGTGACAGCTAAGGGACAGTTCAGCAAGCCAGACTCCTTGTGAAAGAACTCCAGCCCCAACACTGGCTCTGTGACCTTGGATAAGATACTTAACCGACTTATACCTCAGTTTTTCAAACTCCAAGAGAAGACAACTAATTGACTACATTAGTATTTAGCAAACTTACAATAGAATTTGGCATATAGCAAGTGCTATGTAAACACTTGCCTTTTTTTTTAAAATCACTGGCCTGATAAAGAAACACGGAATCAATGACGAGTTTTTTTTATTCTAAGATATAAGGTCTCTTAAAATCTGGACCCAACAGATATTTCCAAACTAACTTCCCTTCAAAAGTCTTTCTATTCATTAAATACATGTTACTTCATAAAATTTATTAACTGAGACATAAAATTAATATGTTGCGATCCTGTTCTGAAGGAATTTGAACTCTAAGTGAAAGATAGTCATTTAAACAGGAAAAGATGTATATAAGTTGCTTTGATTGTAACTTTTTTGGGGGGCATGGTGCTTGGAATTATCTTGAAAGATTTTATAGTCTAGATTAAATTTAAAAATAAATACAATGGAGTGATCAAAAACAGAAGAAAAGTCTTAGTAGAGAGATTAATATTGAAAAATGCAAGTAATTCGATGTGGTTAGATGTAGGTTGTGTGTTAGAGTGAGGTAACAAAAAAATGAGGCAAGTTAGAAGAAGGCAGGGTGGGGGATTTGTTTTGGTGCCAGGTTAAACAACTTTAAAGAAATTAAACCTGATTTTGTAGTTAATCAAAGTCCAGAAAGTCACTGAAGGTTTAAAACAGGCCCCGTAGATTTAAATTCACATTTAAAGAAAAAAATAAAACAGTCATATGATTGTGTGAATGAAAACTATAAAACTGAGATAAGAAAGACAAAACAGGAGGCTATCACAGAAGCCCAAGCTAAGGATAACAGCATTTTAAAAGGTAGCATAACAGGTCCTCTTGGATGATAAACAAAGAGAAAGCATGGCATAACATAAAATAAACTTGTTTTTTGCCTGTTTTAAAAATTTTATATGCTTTTATTATTTTTCAAAATTTATTTTTGTGAGCCTTTTGTATGGGACAGGAATGAGATGATAAGAATAGTTTGCCTCTGGAAGAAGATAATGGGGGGGAAACGGGGAAAGATTTTCAGGAACATGTATAAAGGACACATGGACAAAACCAAAGGTGGGTAGGATCAAGGGTAGGAAGTGGGGGTGCCTGGGGTGGAAAGAGATGTAGGGGTGGAAATGGAGACAACTGTACTTGAACAACAATTTAAAAAAAGGGTAGTTTGCGCTCTGAGCTTGGAGCACCTGTGAACATTCTGATGGAACCGAAGCTCAGGTAGTAGATTTAGACCAGATGTATTGATTTGGGGCTCATTAAAGAGAGAAAGCTCAGAGAACATATGGAGTAATCATTGGTTTAAGGAAGTGCAAGAGAATTGCCTATTGAATTTAAAAATTAAAGACAGTAACATAAAAAGGAGAAGTAGGCCTCAGGACTTACAGATTTTTTAAAGAATTTATTTATTTATTTATTGTTTATTTAAGACAGCAGGATCAGTTAGCATTATATAGCGGTACAGACAGGTTAAGAGGGCAGGCATAGACTGGAGTGCACATTGTAGTGGCAAAGCGGTGAAAATCTCTCCCTTATCTTCATGAGAGCAAATTGAATGGAAAGGTAAAGAAAAGCCAGATTACATTAGGTCATAGCAGAAACTGTATGGTGAAGGAGTAAAGATAGTGAATACAGACTCTTTTTTTGGAAAAGATGGGTGGTGAATGAAAACTATGGTGTATATATGTAATAAGAAGGCTAGAAAAATTAAAAAAGTGAGCAGACTATACACAAATTATTTTGTAACCAGAAAAGTGTTGGAAAATTACTCTGTCATCTGTATGAACTTGGCCAAATATTTGAGTAGTTTACCATCTACGATTGACACAATATTTTAGGAAGAGCCAAGTACATTGACATAAGTCAACTATTATTTCATATTACCTATAAAAACCTTAAAAATGGTAAATTGTTAAAAAATACTGGGAGTAAGTGCAGGGAAATGGATAAGCATTTGGGGGGAAAGGAAAGTAGGAGATGCAAAATTGCACCTCTGTTATTAGCTGTTTGTAAGCAGGAGAGGAGACTATAATAGACATTAAGCTAGGATAAAGGTAAAAGTATCAATCTAGAATGTGAAATAACTAAACAATAAATACAACAAGTATATTTTAAAACAAAATTCATAAAAGGAGCTGTGTGAATTTAATAAGTTACTATTGGTTTTCTTGGAAAAATGATTTTTTTCTTTCAGAAGTGGTAAATAAATTAGTGTTTTGGGGTTTATGAAATATAGTCCCTAGCACATCATAGGTGTTTATTAAATTCTTGTGTGGTTTTTCACATCTTTTTTTCCTGCCTAGTGACATCAATAAGAGGTGTTGAATAACAATACAAATAACTTGAAATGTTATTTTCCTTTCTTTAGTCTAAACTCTGATTTCTGTGTTATAATTATCTCAATGATATACTTGGTCACAGAACAACTGTATTAGTGTGTTTCCATCAAAATTTTTGTGATAAAAATAGGGAAAATAATAACATCTTAAAAGACAACCAGAACAAAATCTTATTCCTTGATCTTCTTCCTGTGTGATATCGGACACTTGAAATTAAAAATGCTCTTGGAAACTCAAACACTATTACTTACTAGAAGTTAACAGATTTAAGCAAAAAGCACTAGCACATTTAAGATATGTAAATGAGCAATTTTTAGATGAAAAAATTATAATTGTATATTTTAAATTTGATTTTTCTCTCATGTTAAGTTTGTTCACACAGTGTCCCTGTTAGGCACATTTCATATCATAGAGTACAGATTTCCCTGGGTCCATTTTCCATAAGCCAGGTTATTTTATAAAGCAGAGATTCAGATGTGCATCCATCAGATGCACACACTTATAGCACCTAAAAGATTGTGAAGAAGAAGGAACATGTAAGGGCTCAGAGACTGGACAAATAATTCTCTTTCTAAATCTTGTCTTCTGTTACTTGTCTATTTCTATAGTCAGTGAAACATGGGAATTCAGTGTTTTGTTGTATACATATACACACTCATATACAAGCCACCTGTTATTTTTTAATATAAGTAAAAATATAAAAAATAAAAATTTTATACAATAAAAATATCAATATATCCAGGGAAATTTTGATAGGCCATGGAGAGAGGCTATAATAGATTCACTTGTAAATTATTTGAAGTACTATTAAATTTGTTGGTTTAGTTTATATGTTAATAGAACTTAATATTCTAATTTTTTCAGTAAAGTGGCTAATTTATATATAGAGTGGAATGGATGTTATAAGAAATTATTTTTGGTTTCTTCTTCTTTGAATAAAAAGCAAAACCCCAATCTTCATAATTTTTTAATTACTGCACCTTTGCAGTTTCTTGTCATAACTGAGAGCTTTAGATAGTAAGCAATCTGGGATATCTGAGGAGATGTTCAGAAAGTTTGTCATTTTATGTTCCTTTTCTGGTTGTGTGAGAGGTGGGGTGAATACTTTTTGGGAGAGGTCAATATATTCCTCCTTTCCTCCCTGTTGAGATAAATATAAAGACTGTCCTTGGGGAAGTACACAAACACCTTTATGGGGACTGGAGAGCCAAGTACTTCTGAGGAAACGTAAAGGAGAAGAAACTGGTGTTTGTTTTTAAATAAGTTGATTTAAAAAAACTTTGAAGATTTCACAAACAAGAAGTTAAAGGAAAGGATAAGCATTCCTAGAAAACAAATCATCATTTCTCTGGGTATGCATACACTTAGAACCAAACAAAAAATGAACTAAAATATGTGATGTGAAATTAAACAGAAGAGATGTAACAGCAAATGTAATGCTCCACCTTGTCAGTTTACTTTCGCCCAGGCTGGGTAGAGGTGCTGGAAGGGAAAACATCGACTTAGGTTATTTGTAAGAAGTGTCCTAAAAACCACAGTAAGACTAATTGATTTTGTGTCTTTCCAATCTCATTAAATATTTTAAGTAACATGAATAAAGGAAGGTGGATGAAATAGGGAAATTAAGGAATTACAGGGGGAAAGCATGGTTTCACTGTCTCTCTTGCTACTACTTTTGACCCACACTCCCTCTCAGGTGGTCTTTGTAACATGTCATTGTTGCTCTGGTGTGGCCGTAATGTTTTCACTCACATTTTGTAGGCTTACTTATTCTTTTGGACTACCTAGAGGGGAAAATCTAGTATTTCTTATTTTGGCTTATCTTTATTTGGACTACATTATATATTATATTTTTCTTTCTCTTTTTTCAGGACTTTTACTGTGAAGAAAAATTTTCAGAAAGTTTCATATTCACTTGATAATTTAGAGATTCCAGCTCCTTTCTCCCTCAAAATTCACCCTAAGGGTGAAACAAATGCCTAAGCCTGACTAACCGATACCACATGCATAGGAAATGTAGTTGAGGGAACAACAAGTAAGGGGTTTTGGAAGAGGCTTTTGCTTATTTATTTGATAAAGTTCCTGCAATTCCCATGAATGTTTTCTATCACAGGACCTGTCTTCCTGGCCTACAAATGCTGGCAATGTTAACTCCCACAATTATTTTGCCCCTGCTACTTATGAAATTTTTCGATCACTTAATATGTCTAATTTCATTGCTAATTATCACCCTACTTAACCCTCTCATGGTTCCCAAACTCTATGAAGTTTTGGACTATGCAGAGACAGGATAAGAGGAAAGGGATGTTTTGTTCCTAGTCACACATCTCAAACACTCCTAGGCCTCGTGACCAAAATTCATAGTTTATTTTTGATTGGGAAAAGGAGAGAAATTCCTCCTACAAATATTCTATGCTCTACGCAGTTCTCCTGACCCCTACCTTATTTATCACCCTGTGCCTGTCTTTTAAATACTATTTCCTAACCAATCTTCTCAACTTCAAATTTATAGTTTCTTTTCATCCCTTCAGAGTGTCTATCCTTATTTCTTTTGTCTTCCTAAAATTCCTTCCAAGATTGTGTTCTACTTGCTCTACATTTTCTTCATCTTAAAATGAATTCTTTATTTTTACTTCCACCTAAGAGCCCCCAACACTATTTTTGAGATTCCATTACTGTGAAATCCCTGAATCTCCAGTCCTCTTAATGGTCTGTAATGCTACCTACAGGTTTATAAGTCATAATTTGCCTCACTACTCTGTCTGCCACCAGTCCTAGTCAGATTGGTTCCCTGTCACACATAGAAGATTGTTTGTGGGAGCTTTGAGGCTACTGGACAAGACAAAATGGGTTGTGATAGTCTCCTTTGGAATATTTCTGGCATGCTAAACTCTTAACTACAAGTATATGGTAGCACTTCAAGTATATTATGAGATGAATCTTTGTAGACTAGTCTAGGAATATTACCACTATCTCAATTATTGTTTTACAAAGAAATAATTTCTGTCTTCTAAATAAAGGGATTACAGGAATCTTTTGGAACACAACCTCTTAATAAGAGACTGCTGATAGATTGCAGAGTCAGAAACAAAATGTAAATGCTTATCATGATTATTTTCTATATTATATATTTCATTTACTGTTCCCATTGAAAAATAGTTAATGTGAAACCTAATAGAAAAGAATATGGAGGAGATCTTGCTTTTTTAGACATAAAAGAAAAAATATTTTTTCCTGTTTGGAGCAGTACATTTATCTACTCATCATAGCATCATTTGTTTCGCAAGATGTTATTTTTAATAAACAAAACAGTGAAGCAATTATAATTGCAAATTATAAATAAAACATTTACACTAATCATTTAAACACAAATAATGATAGAATTACAAGACAATTAAATATAATAAGAGCACTGCATTGTGAAGTACAAATGAGATACAATCCCTTGAATAAAATTTGCATATTTAAGATAGCATTTCAACCCTTTACAATCGATATAATTTCTATTTATAATTAAATAGGGTTTTAAAAATGTCAACACTAGTGAAAGTAGTTTGATCAAAGAGTGCTTCAGGTTGTACATTAACATAATCAACCAGTGGAAATTTAAATTTGAAATAAAAATCTCACCTAAGTTAATCTAACTCACATAGCACGCTATGCACCTGTTCACAACATATTGCTGGAAACCATTATATGGTAATGAATGTGTAAGCAAAGTAGAAAGAAATGTACAAATAAGAATAAACTATTCTGTACAAAGTATATATAACAACAGTAACATATTGAAACTGATTTTTATCTAAGCCTAGCAAGGACTTGAAAAGCCATACTCTCCAAAAATAGAGACAAGTAATACCACATTTATGTTTCTTAGCATGAAGCATCCATATTTTCTATGCCAAATGTTAATGATATGACCATATAAAGGAGTATAATGTAGCATGGATGACTTTCTAGCAGTACTGAGTACTATTTGAGTTCTAAAGTAAATGCTCAGTGGCTTCTCCCTCTCAGATTCTGTGTCTGTCTGTCTGTCTCTCTTTGTCATAGCAGGGAATGTTACACACCTTCTTAGCAACCAGACTGAAATTTCCCCATATGCTCTCAATCAGGTATTTGCTTAGTGTCATAACTTTGTACTTTTGAAATTGAAAGAGGAGAGAATGTGAAGCAACATTTAATCTTTTTACAGGTTGCCCTAGTCCTGAACTGGTATTATCATGGCAAACAAAGCACAATCCTTATTTTAATGGAGTTTACAATTTAGTGAGAGAGCAGATACATAAACAGGCAGTTGCAATGTAGTGTTATAAGTACCACAACAGAAGGAAGAATTGTGTGACGGGGGAAGATCTATGAAGCATCTAACCCAAGCTTGGGGGTGGGGCCAAGGGTCATTTGACTTCCCAAAGTTAAAAAAGCAAAATAAAACAAAATTTATTAATTTAATTAAAACAAGGAAAATGTTAAAGCCAGGGATCATTTTCTGTTTCATCTACTGATTTATTTACCTGTTTTTCTAGTTTCCACCTGTGCTGCTATTGAGTTCCATTGTACAGATGGGACGTGCATTCCAAGATCAGCGCAATGCAACCAGAACGTAGATTGTGCAGATGCTTCAGATGAAAAGAACTGCAGTAAGAGTCCACTCCTTTTTCACTGTTCATGCCTGGGCACTTGTGGCATTACATAGAACACTGTTCTACTTTTCACTGAACCTCCTCCTGAACTGATATGTAATTAACCCCTGTTGTGTAGAGTGATTGTATATTCACTTATTCAAATGAGGCTAACTTCTCTTGTCTCCAACATAGAAAACTCATAATTTTTGCTTATTTGGCATTTTTTTCATTTTTCTTTTTACTCCTTACAGATAATACAGACTGTGCACACTTCTATAAACTTGGAGTGAAAACCACAGGGTTCATAAGATGCAATTCTACCTCACTGTGTGTTCTGCCAACCTGGATATGTGATGGAGCTAACGACTGTGGAGACTATTCAGATGAATTAAAATGCCCAGGTAATTCTAGGGGGAAAAAATAAAACAGGCTTTGCCTTGAAGATTTAGAGGCTAGTTGTGTAGACTAAACATATTATCTTTTATTATTAATATCATATGATTGATATTAAAATTTAAATATTCCAAATATGCCACAATCATTTTTAATGAATAATAAAATGATACTCAAGAACTCTGTCTCTATTTAGAGTATTTTTTTCTTTTAGTTCACATTAATCCTTTTAAAGTTGGTGATTAAACTTAAAATGTATAATCTGTAAAGTTTCCATAGAAGTATTAGATACTGAGAAAAAATTGCTTTTAGACTAAAAAGAGAGATACTATATTTTTCACCACTGGCCATACTCAATGTTACTATACAGTTTACATTGTCATATCAGAGTGTTTGGTGCAGCTGACACACTTTCTTTGCATGGTAGTTCACATCATAGCTGTCATTACTGGGTCAAGTTTAGACAGGTGTTTAGTCTAGTAGCCATGTTTATATAAGCTTTCAAAGGTGTCATCTGCATTCTTAGAAGAGTGCTTTTCATGAAAAGGTCATAGCCCTATTTCTTTTTAACTGTTTGAAGGAAGAAATTTAAAAATATATAATAAGAAAAAAGGTGTTAAATGACTGTAACTGGAAGTAGATATGCTTTAGGAAGCTATTAAATGTGTTCTTATATTCCTATTTCTCTCTCCTTACGCTACTGCTACACTCACTTTTTCATGTTTAGTTGATATTTAATAATTCTTGAAATACTTTAAGAAATTTTATTTGTGGATATTTTATACACAATCACACACAGTTGCACACAATCTACTATAACAAAGTGATATTCTTAATAGTTTATGAAATCTACCAGTGGATTTGTTAATAACAGTCTTTTTTTTTCTCAACATGAGTAACATTATTCTTTGGCTTTCATATTTTTTACTTTATTTTTAATTATATGAAACATTAAAAAATATGGAAACATTATTTCAGATTCATGGAAACTGGGTATCTAGATTCTTAATTCAATGTTCTTTCTACAATAATTCTTTACCTCATTACAATTCATTTAAATATTAACTTAAAGGCAAAATATGATAGAACTTTATAAACATATCAATATATAAATCTGTATATAAATATATATGGTATTCAATTTGTATGGTGTTTACATATTTCTAGAATTAATAAATTATTTAAAAGTTAACTTTTAACATTGATAGAGAATTGTGATTATACTGGGAAAGAAGGGCAGAATTACTCATGAAGACTTTTGTGATGGGCAAACAGATAGACAGGAGTCTAGTAATAGGTCAGTCTGAATTCAGAGGTGTCCAACCTATGGCCTGCAGGCTGCCTATGGCCCAGGATGGCCATGAATGCAGCCCAACATAAAATCATAAATTTACTTAAAACATTATGAGATTTTTTTTATGATTACATGTTACAATGTATTTAACATGTGGCCCAAGACAACTCTTCTTCCAGTGTGGCCCAGAGATACCAAAAGGATGGGCACCCCTGCAAGTTAGGTTGTGTCTAAACAGTATCAGAAACAAAGTAAAATGTAAAGCACACTCAACACTAGATGGTTTAATAATAAGTTCCCTAAAAAATTATTTTTATTTTCAATGAGATCCACAAAGCTGTCATTTTAAAAAGTAAAATAGGGGTACTTTTGGATCCCTATTTATAGAATAATTGGTATGTGTACTCTCAAGTCTAGCTTCTGATGGGCTGTGAGCCTGTCAGTCTAAGACATGACATCCACTACTGAAAACATCAAGTATTTTATATGCATTCTTAGAGGTTATAATAACAGTACTGCATTCTAAGAGGTTATAATAACAGTACTGCATTCTAAAAGGTTATAATAACAGTACTGCATTCTAAGAAATATATATGTAACTAACAAAATAATTTTATATAGAAATACTTTGCATTCTCATGATATTTCTGCAAAGCATAGCAATGTTAGAGTTTGTATTGTAACTTTTTCCCCTTAAGCTAGTGAATACATGTTTAAATCTTGTCAAAGACTACTCAAACTATAGGACAGTAGGAATACTAAGTCTATACTTTTTAAACAAAGATCTACTAATGTTTTTATAATGTTATTTACTTTTTATGAATAGGGAATTAAGAATGTTTTCTACCAAAACAATTTGTTGACCTTAAAGCTCACTCATTTTGTACACATTTCAGTTATTCATTTTATTTTTATTACTGAAACTCCACGTTATTTGGATACAACCTGTTTTTCCATTAGTATCATTGTTCTGTTTTGGATTTGATTATTATATCTGCCTAGTTTACTCTAGTCTGTGCCAATTTTTTTACTTTTTCCTTAGTTTTCATGACCTTGAAGGTAACATCTTAGTTTTGTTTTAAGTTTTCTAGTTTTTTAGCCCTTCCAATTCAAGGATTATTGCTGTTTTGTTCTCCACCTCTATTTTAGAAGTTTGATTAATTAAATTATTTGACATTACATTTTATATTTTTTTCACAGTGCAAAATAAGCACAAATGTGAAGAAAACTATTTTGATTGTCCTAGTGGAAGATGCATTTTGAATACCTGGGTATGTGATGGTCAGAAAGATTGTGAAGATGGACTTGATGAATTACACTGTGGTGAGGCATTATATTTTGCTTTAATTTTATAAACTATATTATAATTTATATACTGATGTCCCTTTACAAAGATATTTTATACAAAATATTGCTAATTGATTTTGACATCAATTTTTACTTTTATTAAATAATACTTAGAACATAAAAACTTAGAGATTAACAATCAGCTGTTCTAACCTTTCCTTTTAACCTGTTCTGTTTTTCTTAGTTACCTCCATCAATTTCAATGATATACTGATATATTCATCTTCTAATTATCTTTAGACTTAAATATACTATCTTCTGCTATGAAAATTAAGAATTTAGCTCTCTCTATTCATTATACTCCTGCTACCTGTAATTGACTATTTATTATTTTCCTAAAAGTTTCTATTAATTGTATGGATAGCTTTAAATAGTATGCTTAAACCTGGATTTTATCATTCACTACCTACCTCTTAATTTCTCTGTGTTTACATTTTATTTCAGTTGGCAAGATAAGAAAACATTTTAAAAATTTATTTTATAGAAGATAGATTTTGTGATTTACAGGTTAAATAAATTTCTTATAGGGAAACAAACCATATATTCACCATTTTAATTTAGCACAAAAACATACAATCTGGTGAATAAACAGAGTAGAAAAAAAGGTTAAAAATGAATCTTCTATGAAATGACAAATTCCTCTAAAAGTAAATGTCACTATGAAATATAGAGGCACGCTTGTTTCATTAAGATGCTATGGATCTTTATATTAGATCCAGATTCTGAACAAGATTAATGGAGAACTTTAGAAATAGTTTATGTAGATTAAGAATTTCTGGAGGGGAAGCCATTATATGGTTGTATCTTTAAGTTTTTAAGGTTTCAGTTATATAAACATCTCTCTTTTCACAAGTCATTGAACTAAATGTTTTAAACAATACACAAAGTTTAAAATAATGTATAGAATCAAAATAAAAACCTATTTTTATAGTAATTTATATTTTGAAGACTTTACTATGGAAGGGTTTCATTTTTGGATATTTCATGGTGATAAGAATGCTGAGTGGAGGAATAGGCTGAGGGTCCAGGAGAGCAATCATAAACTGACCTTGGAAATAAATGGGGTACACTATTACAAATACATAATTTGGTAGTAACATACCTGCCACCCTGTCAATGAATTTGGCTGGTATTACTCAGACTTAACTTTTCTCAAGGAAGAGAAACTAAAACATCAGAATGATAAGTATGAATAGGTGTGAAATGAATGCATTGTCATCAAGCTAAAATCTCCTCAGTTATCTCATTTTGAAAAACAATACCTAAAACACATAAATGTTAAGTAGACCTGTTCAAGGTCTATAGCCAATAAAAGGCTGAGCTTGAAACCTAACTCTTGCACACACTATTCAATGCACAATTGTTATATAACATTGAATAGGTCCTTTTTTTTGATAGACTCATTAATTTTGCTTAATCTAATTTTCTTTTCATCAAATGTTCTCATTGTAGTGTTTAGGTTATGAAGTTGATACACAGTTTCAGTATCTAATTTGCTGTTGGATTTTTTTAGTGTGTCTAATGTGTGATCAATACTTTTTAAATTTGGTTTTTGAAATTATATAAGTGGCCATGAAATTTTAATTGAATATTAAATTTGTACCTAATAGAAATATTTCCATCAAAAAAAAAAAAGAAAAACAAAAAAACATGCTGGTGAGTCCACCATGCTGTGAACTCACCTAACATATAAATTTTTCACCAGTTGTTCAGAAATATGTATTAAAATTAGAAAGAATAACTGTATCACACTTGGGATATTTGTTTTATACCTGTTCACCACGTGCTTTTTTTAATGACAATCTGGAACACACCTAGAAGAGAGTACCATCATAATGACTAGCTCAAAATCAAACCCTGTCAGAAGTATTTTGAAGCAAAAATGTTGCATTACCTGGCAACTCAGAGGGAAGCAGTTGTCAAATATTATAGAGCTGTCATAGAGAAGAGGAATTTGGCTTGCTTTATTATAGGATTGTTGGTTTTAGTAAAGTCTAAGGAAGAACGTTCTGACTCTTAGATCTGTCCAAACATGGTCTTAAACACTTGTCATTTTCTTTTGCACCTGCAACAGATATTTTTGTTTGGTTTTAGATTCTTCTTGTTCCTGGAACCAATTTGCTTGTTCTTCACAAAAATGTATATCTAAACACTGGATTTGTGATGGAGAGGATGATTGTGGAGATGGACTGGATGAAAGTGACAGCATATGTGGTGAGTTGTCTCATATTCTCACTCAGTTTTTAGATGCATGATACATATGTTCTGTCATTCTAGAGGACACATAAAGCTTTGTTTTCTACTTTATCTTGACATGAAATGTGTATATACAATTCTATGTAGTTGCTTTTATTATTTTTATGACAGCCTAGTTGTTATCAATGTTCAGGTTTTTTCCTGAATAGTGATGCAATGAGTGTATTTGAAAATTTTATTTCTAGTCTTCAATGATTTTTGAATAGATGTTAATAACTAGAATTATTTGGATCAAATAATTAAAAATGTTTTTTATGTCTCTTAATATGTGTTTTCAGCTTAACCTCCAAAAGTATTATACTGATTTATACTGAAGGAGCCACATATGCTGTTTATGTGTGTGTGCATTATAATAATCATTATTATTGAGTTGTTGTCAATGGGAAGTAAGGAAGGAGGCTATTGTATGCTATTTTAAAATGTACTTTACAAGTTAGCCTTATATAATTAGCTGTATAGTGTTCAATATCTACATTTAACTAGTATATATCCACTGCACATACAACATAATTGCTTTTAAATAATCACAAAAAATAAATAATTTATATGGAATTAATAAAATTTTTATTGGGTAAAAGAAGGAAGGGATATAATATATAAGTTTATTATACTTGGCCAATTATAATTTACTTATGTCTATCTATCTGATCTCTTTATGTATGCATATATACATACATATAAATACATATATATGTTTTTATCTATAAATATATATTCTTTACTCATTATAAAAGCTGTATTTCATAGCTTTTTCATCCTCATCTTAGAGAGAAAAAGACCTGAATCATAGAATAAGGTGTACAATTAGACTTAAGTATACTTAACACCCTTTTTTAAATATCAGATGTCTGCCCCAGTCTTTATGTTACTACATAGAGAGAGGTAGATAAGATTTTATAATGTTTAAGCTAAACTGAATTTCTCTGGAGATAACATAAAATTGGAGCTGTCTTTCCAAAGCAGACACTTTATTTCTTCTTTTTAAGCTAACCAAAACCTACTTTTTATTTATACAGCTGAAACAATTTAGTTATATGACAGCTAAAGGTAAATATAAAAAGATCACTATCATAAAGCTCTGCAAGAAAAAACTCATCAGCAATCAACTAGATGACTGGCCACTGTCTTTTAACTACTCTTTTTCTATTTTCTATTAAACCTTCTTTATTTTATTTTATTTATTTTATTTTTTCTTTATTTTAACAAAAAGATTAGCTACTTACAATGGTTTGAACATGCTTTCAGTGTTTAAAATAATATTGCTGTGGACTCTTTGTTTAACCCTACATAGCATGGCTCCATTGATATCACTATCTTTTCTGAGTAGACATTATAACAAAATAGATAAAGACCTTAAAGTCATACAGAATTGAATTTTCTCACACTTGCATCTTCCAGCTCTGTGATCATGGTAATAAGTCCACTTTATTTCTTGCCTCTCAAATTCCTGACTATGGAAGGTACAAAAAGAGCTACCTTTTCTTTTTATAACTGTTGTAACTATCTAAATGACCATGTTCACTGTATAAATGAATTTGATCCCATTCTCTTTTGGTCTATTTCTTCTGCTTTCTCCTTTATTTTTCAGAATTATTGTCATGTCTATCATTATTTTCACTGACAATATATTGTCATGTCTATTGTTATTGTCATGCTTAGGGTGTCCTGAGAATTTAAAAAGAAAAGATTAAAATTGTAAAGGGCATGTTTACCTATTGTCAAAAAACCCAATTTAATTTAATTATAGGCTAATTTTTTTATGCTAACTACCAAACTGGTGCCACATAAAAATTACTGCTTTAGACCAATCATCAGTCAATGAACCAAGCCTTATATTTTAGGATTAGAAAGGAACTTTTTAAATAGTTTATCAGCAGCTTTCAACATTTAGCACACAAAATATCCTTCTCAGAAGTGTGTTAAAAATATAAATTCTTAATCCCCACCTCCAGATATTCTAATGTGAACTGTAAAAACAATCTTTCTTAATAAGCTCATAGTTGTTTTGACTTGAGATCTGAGGACCTATTTTGAAATCGAAGTATAGTGCACCTCCATTGTGTAATCATAAAAAAATAGAGATTAATAAATTTGCCTGAGTTCACTCAATGAATCAGCAATGACAGAGTTAGGACCAGAATTCAGGTTTCTGAAATACTTACTAAATAAGGTAGTAACTCTTAGCAATAAAACATTGTCTCTGAGTAAGTGTACAGCAGGAGGGATCTGATGGAATACCTTCAGTTTGCCTTCCTTCTCGATGCGGGCACCAGCTAGCAGTGTCTGCGTCATTATGGGTGAAATAAAACATACACATGGATTACTGAGTCCGGTGGAGGAAAAAGGATGACAGCATGGCTTTTCTCTCAGGGGGAGCAAAAGCCAGGGCCTCTGCCATGAAAGGCCTTTATTCTACATCTCCTCACATTACAAGATGGTCCTCACTCACTATACACCGGGTCATAACAAAGGAGCCAATGCCCCTCATCACATCACAGAAGAAGGATATTAGCAAATGAAAAGGCAAAAGTGGTTGAGCCACTTACACTGGTCCCTGCAAGGCTTAGCATGGATTTTAAGAAGTTACAACAAGCATTTGCAGGGTGAGGGAGTTTTCAGCAAGAAGCAAGACTCAAAGCAGCTTAGGTATATTGCAAATCTGATTACCTACGAGAGAACCTATCTGTGGGCGTGGGTCCTGTGCATCTCTGAGTGGGAGCTGGACCCACGCCACACAGAAGGGTCTGCCACACTTCTCCCTTGGGATTCATATCCCTGAGGAAGTCAATATGTCTTCAGATGGCAGTGGTAATTATGAAATGAGGTCATATTTTTTCCTTGTTCCATTTTCTTTCCAGTTGACTATGATATTTTGGCATGCTCATAGCACAAAATCTGTTGAACGCTATCAAGAGAGCCAGAAAATTAGCTGCAAAGAGCCTTAGGCCATTTTGTACATTGAGTAACTTAGTAATTATGTAGTCATAACCTACACTTTACAGATAGTAAAATTCAGACCCTAGTCTTCTCCAAGGTCATACAGAATGAAATTTCTCAACAGTCAAATGATGCTTTATCTGTTATGCCTACCTTGAGAATGAATTAGGGTGATAATAAAAATATAGACAAAAATTTTACATGTACCAAACTTCCTTAGCAGAAAAAATGCACTTTTAATTTCAAACTTAATAAAAACATTATAGAAATTAGAGCACTAATTGAGAGTATAATAGTGAAGGTGACACTGTGCTCTTATGGCAAGCTTGAAAAGATAGATATGAAGAAGAAATAATATAAAAGTCATTTTTGCAGGAAGGGAATTTTATTTTCAAAGGTACTAAAATATAATAGGTAGCAAATAAATTCATTTTTAAATGAAAGCAACATTTATTTAATTGATTTTTATGATTTTTCCATAATAGCTATATTAAACTTCATTTTATTAGCACTTATCCTCATTCAAATGAGCAAATCTGAATTATCTAGGAGACTTCTCAGCATTCATTTGCCACCTTGTCCTCTAAACTAAAGTGTACATCAGGGAAAGGCATGTTTACATTGGAAAAGTTCACTGGAGATTCCCGTTTTGTCACCGTGCTGCCGCCCTCAGATACAAACAAGGCATTGAAAAGTATTTCCTGCTCATAACGACTCTGTGACGGAAAAGGAAGATGATGTTGATAACTCGATTAAAGCATGTTGGTTATTGTTTTAAATGTTTGGAAACAATTATATTTATTCAATCTACTCAGTCATTTTCTTCATGGACATATTAACATTTTCTGAATAATTCTAACAACATGATTTTTAGCATTTTTTCTATGGGCAGCTCTCATTCATGAGAAAGTGAAATTAAAGAAAAGTTAGATTGAAGGGTCCAATAACTAATTGACTCAATGACCTTTATATAAATAACAAACAAACCATTCAATATGCATGGCTATACTTGGGGCTAAGGAAACATCATGAGAATAAATCTTTTCTCATTTTATATGATCACATTATGCCCATATAAGGAGAAACAAAGTGAAAGCACCTGTGATCATTTGAATTTACAAGTCAACAAACATTTTTTTCCCAATGTACATATGAAAAACAACATCATCTAATGGGACATTGAATTCATGAAGTAGGGAAAAGATAGATTCTGTTTATTAAGTGTGTAGAAGCAAAAGGAATAAGCACACATTTATTCTTTTCAACAATACAAGGTGGAGATTAACAATGGCATTAGTAGTTAAGAGAAGATGTTTAGGAATGAAAAGGAATTTGAACTCCCAGCTCAACATGTGACACCGTGAGTGACCTATGACCTTCTGCAAGCTTTTCAACTTTCTTTTCTGTGAAATGAGATTAATAACAGTTCTCCTGTTTGCAGTTATTATGATAAGTTAATATGGTCAGTGATTATCATATCTTAAGCAATAAATTCTAATATTATCCTGATATGTTCAGTATTTTTAAAGGTCTATTTCAGTCTACTCACAGTTCAATAACATGTTTATGCCTTGCTACATTTTACAAAAAGAAAATATTGTTATTTTCTGCCATGTAGCTTTAAGAAGCATAACTTTGAAATTAAGAAGGAATATTATCTATAGATATCTATAGGTATCTGTAGAGGAAGGATACTATTTGATGATTCCAAATAACTACAATCTCTTCCTTGTCAGCAACATTTTTCTCCATCCCTTCTTTCTTAAAAGAAATGTACATGAAATACCTTTATCGGCGGACATGCAGTGACCTTAATGGCATTTTCTCTTTGGGTTTCAGGTGCCATCACCTGTGCGGCTGACATGTTCAGTTGCCAGGGCTCCCACGCCTGTGTGCCCCAGCACTGGCTGTGTGACGGTGAAAGGGATTGCCCAAATGGAAGTGACGAGCTCTCAACAGCAGGCTGCGGTACGAGCACTCACAGGGCGGGCTGTATGTGAAAGAAAGCTGCGGGAGCATCTTTAGACATTTGCTTTCCTACTGCTCACCATATCACATTTCTCTCACTTTCTCAATCCCTGGACTCACAGGTAGTGTTGGAATTAATCAGCTGGGATGTTATCCTCATAGTAGTCCGGCAACCTCTCTCACCCCTGTTTAAAGCCTTTCAAAGATGTACAGTGGGATTACCCATTTTAAAACAGTTCTGATGAACTCAAGAGTTACTATTTCACTTCTGAGATAATCTAACTGCCTGATATGTGTGTGAGTGTGGTAGGTTTGTTGCTTTCTTTTCAGCGTCTTCTGCCCTGTCCCCGTGTCTCCACCATGAAAACTTTTAGATTGCCTATTTCAGATATTCTGCAAATAGCATCTGTGATCCTAAATAATTACTGATCAGAAGGTCAGTGAATACCTATTAGCCATATGGATAGAGTATTAACCCTTAGGTCAGGTTAAAATATTATGGCTATAGTTGAAGCTGGAGAATCAGAGGAACACCTTTGGAGGTCAGACAATTTACCAAATTCCTGCCTCTAGGGGACCTCAGGAAATTTACAAGCAATTACTCAATAGAAAATTTTTGATAAATTCCTTTGCATGATCAAGAAAATAGAGACTGAGCAATTGATCCAAAACATTGTTGTGAATTCAGCTCATTAAAGTAAATCCTGCCAATTGTCACTCCAAAGACCTGTCTTCAGGCCTTTAAAATTATTTTTAAAGCCATAATGTAAGTGTGTCTATATATTATGTGTATATGGGGGATAATTAAAACAAAGAGGAAAAAGAAAATTTGGAGTAGACCTATGTGCACAGAATCTATGCAACTGTAGAAAAATTCACTTTGATCTTGAAACTGATGTGTGTGTCTGTAAAGGTCAATGGGGCCACTGAGGGCTACATACTAGAATTATGCATCAAATCAGGGATCCAGATGGTCCCAGTATACTGTTGCTATTGTAGCAGTTAACACTCTGGGACACATATTAACACTCTTTGGCCACATGGGTACTGTTAAGTAAATTATTCTAAAATACGACAAATTATACTCAAGTGATCTGAAAGTGTTAATGCCAAATAAGCCCCTGTTGCTCAGTGTTTTAAAGAATAATTCATGTATTAGAATTGGCATAATTCACTTGAGTTATATAAGCTGTTGCATAGTTAAAAGTGAGAGGAATTATTAGTAACTACATTTTAGTTTTAGTTTTATTATAATGGGCAATTTTTAATGCTGGGTCTGTGTGGCCTTTATATTATTTTTCAAGTTTATTTGTTGACAATAAATTATATTTGATTAAATTATTATTGTTATTTTATTTTCCTATTCATGCCCCCTCAATCACTACTGAGTTGAAAGCAGAGATTTTCTTTCTTCATGGAGTTTGAGGCAATCTGGGGAAGGGACCTAATAAGCATGTAAGGGAATAGTTATAATACCTCAAGTATCAGAATGATATATGTAAATGATTCTAGGTCATCACAAAGAAGTATTATATGAAAAGCCTAGAAGTGTCATGGAAGGGCTTTAAGAAAAAGTAAAAACATTGTCTGAGTCATAAAGGACAAAAAAGAGAAAGAGAGAGAGGTAGTCTAGGTAGAAGAAAGTGCCTGTTAAGATATTGGAGGGAGAGGTTGGAATACAACTAAATTTTTTCAAGTGTGCATTATATGCCCATTATTTTGTAGGTGAATTCATTTACATGATCGAATTCCCAAATTCAATTTAGGAATCTTCCCAAAATAATTGTTCAGTTGAATCTTAAAGGGCACCTAGGAATTTGAGTACCTAGACTTAGCTGATCTGCTTCATATAACTTATCTAGTTCCTGAAAGAATTTATCAGATAGATTTTATCATCTTTTTTAAACACATAAAAAAAGAGGTACACAAAGAAGGTAAATAGCTTTCTCAGGATATAAGAGGCAGAGAGGCTTTTCACAAAGCCTTTCTCTTCTCTGTATATGATAATGACATGCTCTTTTTTATTTTAAAATTGATATATAATTGAAATATAACACTGTATTAGCTTTTAGATATATAAGATAATGCTTTGCTGTATGTATATGTTGTGGGATGAAAACCACAATAAGATAGTTAACATTCATTTTATGACAGATTTTTGACATTCAAGATTTCTCAAACCTTGAGTCTTACCCTAGTGTTTATCCTTTAAATGTAAGAAAAGATAATTGAGAAAATATTTATGTGATTCTTCAAAGCTCTATGATTCTATGCACATTGTATTAAAATTTATTTCCTTTGCATAACTTACCATCATTTGAACATCTGTTGAAGTTTTATAGCACATTTTTATCAACCATTTTCCTACTGGTTAGGACCCTTGCTAGATGGAACACGATGTTCATGGATCAGTATTCTGAAAGGATCAGTAATTTGTTTCATAAATCGATGTTCCTTTATGATGTGGTGTGTATGGTCGGGCTCATCACACCATAGAACTTAACCCATTTCAACACCCAACTCTTGAAATCACCTGAACAGTTTATCACTTTTTCCTTAAAAGAGTAACTTTCTTAGCCCTTTTGCCTTTTTTTCACTTTCATCATGAGTATTAGCACTTAGTGATATTTTTAGGTTCATTTTTCATAAATTAAGCCACATTTATATTTCTTTACTAGCATTTGTACAAGTTTGAGGAGAAAAAACAGCCACATTATTACAATTATCTTTTTATTTATTCATTATATTTATTCTATTTTTACATTATTTTACTGTATTTTTCTATTACTATTTATCCCCCATACCTTCTTCCATTTCTACCTACCCCCACAATTGAGTAACCTTTAAAAAATTATATATGAACTTTTGAATTCCTGCTTTAGGAAAGTTACAAATTGCTAATGACGTTATAAAATGACCTGACATTTCAAGTTCTCTCTAGAACTGTTGACTCTATTAGTACCAAAACTTCGAATTATGTGTATATTTGTATTAACATATATTCAAAGGTATTAATAACTATGTATTACTATGTTATAAATTTATCTGATATACTAAATGAGTAAAGTTTTTTTTCTAAATGACTATAAATTATTGAGTATAAGGGCAAACATTCCTCAAACTCCTAAGGTGAGGGAAGGTAAAATAGGTACTCAATCTAACTTTATTTTTTGTGGTGGCTTCCTTAGCTCCCAACAACACGTGTGACGATAACACTTTCACATGCCACAATGAGGTGTGCATCCCCAAGCAGTTTGTCTGCGACCACGATGATGACTGCGGCGATGGCTCTGACGAGTCTCTGCCGTGTGGTAAGTAGGTCTAAACTTTTCTGGAGAACATTCTCAGGCTAAATGTTTTTTTTTGTTTTTTTTTTAAACCAAAGAACATATAAATAAATAACAAAACAAAGATACACATTTATTAATATCACTAAAACATTTAAATTCAGTAACACACATACACACTTAAAGAGATATAATCTCTTTAAGCTGTACAATAATTACACATTTATCTGGAAACCATATCTACTGGCATTATATTTTTTATCAGGAACCACACCAAAACTATTTATATAAAAATATCTTTTGTTTTAAGTACCTTGAAGTACTTAAAGGTAATATATTGCTGACTACCTAGTACAATCTTATAGCCAAATCAAATATCTGAATGAGAGAAAAAAATGCAATTCACAACTATGAGAATAAATGGATATTGAGCATTTTCTTTTTACCTTATCTTATTTACACGTGCACTTATTTGTTAAAATGCAATTACTATGAAATTTATCTTTTCACTTCATATGTATCTTACCCCATATATATAATATAGATACAAATACACATACAAATTTTGAGATAGAATTCAGTGTATTAAAAATTCCTAGTAGAAGTTGAAACCTTATGCAAACCTGCTATTTTTGTAAATATTTAAATGCATATTTAAAAGATAAAATGAGAAGCCATGAAATCCACATACACATGCAAAAGCTGGCAAATTTAGTGCCCTCTCCTGTCCTGGCTGAGCAGTGTCTTTGGTATAAATCTCCTTGAAATCCATGGATATAAGGTTTTATGATCATTCCACCATTAAGTAGTAGATTCAATATAATATTTTAAAAGATGCATCATCATCCAAGACAAATCTGAAGTAGAGTTATGTCTGATTGAATACCTTTCTTCTGCTAGACACTGTATTTGGTTGATAGAGAGATGAATGAGACAGAGGTCCCACCAGAAAAACTTACTAAAAGGAAAATCAGAAATGCAATATAGTATAACGTACATTGTCAGGTGGGAATAAATATCACAATACATGAAATCAGAGCTGAGAAAATGACTTTTGAAGCACTAAAGAAGCAGGGGATGTTAGGGGTAATACTAATTAGGTGCTAGAGAGTGTAGCATGGTGGTTAAGAGCAGGACAAACTGAAGCCAGCTGGCCTGGGTTCAAGTTCTGTCCTGACACTTACTGACTGTGTGACCTTGAAAAAGTTATTTTGCCTCTAGGGACCTCAATCTCCACATCTGTAAAAAACTGTAATAACATTGCTTAACTCTTAGATCTGATAAGACAATTAGAGGACTTCATATTTCTAAAGTGGTAAGAGCAGTTCCAGACACAGAATGAATTCTGTATATGTTTATAACAACCTGCATATTGAAATAATTGAGAAATGACAATTAGTCATTTGTGATGTGAGTTGAACCCAGCAAATTGAGTTGAAACTAGATCCTAAAAATTCTGAAATACAATATTAAATAATTTGTATTTAATTATTTTGTCTCTCAGTGGCCAGAACACATTTTGAACAGAGGATTGGCTCAGTCAAATTTGTGTTTTAGGACCATCTTTTTCAGTGGAGTGAATGAAATACTGCCATGGGAAAGGGGAGCAGTAAGGCAAAAGTAAACTAGTTAGGAAGTTATCGCACAGTTCTGATGTTTAACGACGTGCTTCTGAACCTGGGCTAAAATGGTGGAATGGAAAGTGCAGAGGGGAACAGAGTTGAATTACAGTTAGATATGAAGGATAAAGGAAAGGTTCTAGCTTGATAACTTGGTGGGTTTGTTGGGCTAATTAGCTTCACATCACAGAAGTTGAAGGGCCAGTTTTGTTTGTGCACCGGAAAGATGTAATGAAAAATTAATTTTGTATATTTTTAAAATGAAGTGTTTCAGATAATCACGTGAAACTGTGTAGTGAGTGTTGGAAATCTTGGTTCTAAAAACAAGAATGATGATCAAGACACATAATATTAATTGGGTGACTATCAGCATAAAGGTGATATCCAAATATGATAATGAATGAGAACACCCAACACCATAGAAAGTAGAGCAGGGAAAATACACTGAACTTTGAAGGACTGAAGTTAAGGCTTCACCTACAACATTTTGCGGTGGAACAGCAGAGGACTGCATAAAGAAACAGGAACAAACAAGAACAGCGAAAGCGAAGTTAGAGACAAGCCTGGATTTCCAAGGTAGTGTGGTCAAAAATGTCAAAGGCTACAGGAAAATGAAGTAGGAATCTGAGACATTTTGAATTTGACACTTGTCACTTGGAATCTGTTAGCTCTGAAGAAGTTCAGAATGTAGATGTTGCAGAAATGAGATGTTAATGAATCAAAGATGAACTGGAGGTAAAGGAAAGTGAAATTGGATAGTGTAAGGAAAAGAAATGTGTGGTTAAGACTTAGGTCAATGGCTCTTTATTGTTTGGGGATTAGGAGACCCTTGAATGTATTTAGTAACAAAAAGGAAGAACTAGTGAAGAAAAAGATAGAGGAAAGAAATATTAAGCCAACTGGGATTTTTAGAAAGTTCTAGTTTTGCTATTCAATGTGATAAATACCTCAATTAAATAATCATTGTTTAATTAGTTTTTTATTAAAGATCTATTTGTTTTTAAACCATAAAAATAATACTTCCTATTTCCAAAAATAGAATACTTGTATAGATTACCAGAAAATTTCTAATATAAATGACAAATTTTATTATTACAATATTAGGGGAAAATCCAATTTCAAACTTTATAATATTCAAAATCAAATGAATTTTACTTATCAGGCATGGGTATCAGCATTAATAATTGGCTGGTGGACACCATGATTTGAATAAAGCTTTCCAGTGCCTTTACGAATCAACATATAATAGTTACAATAGTTTTTGTGCTTATTGCTCTATAATTGACTTTTAATTTTTCTTATTTTATCAATTTATTTACATTTTGAATGATTCCCAAACATATGCATGATGTTACAGTTTCTAAGACTTATCATTGTAACTCACAATCAGTTCATTCACATGTCCTGGTACTATAGCTAACCAAGCTTGGTCTTAAAAAAATTCTAATAACTTTCATTTTATTTTTTATTCTAAGGGAATTTTTTAAGATTATAGCTAATAGGTGAGCAGAGATGGTGTACAGGAATGCTGCATTCTTATTTTTTCACCTAGAAACAGTAACAGTGTTGTTTACAAATTTATTTTCTGGATGTTTATTCTACTTCCAAACCACAAATATTCCTGGCAGATATGACCTCTGTCCCAGAGAGACATGAGAAACATTCCCCACAGGAGGTACGGGTAACCCACAGGGTTAATTAGGTATAGTATACCTTAGAGTATGAAGTTTTAATTAATATTTGTTTTATAAAAACACAAATTAGAATATTTATTTCTTTGTCTTTAGAATACCGACAGTGTAATGCAGAAGAATTTAGTTGTGCTGATGGGCGATGTCTTTTAAATACTCAGTGGCAGTGTGATGGAGACTTTGACTGCCTGGACCATTCTGATGAAGCGCCTTTAAACCCAAAGTGCAAAAGTGCAGGTACAGAAAATATATGCTATGACTTTTCAAAAATTTGTCTTGTTTTAATGGCAAAACAGTGACTCCGATTTTTTGTTTAGAATGGCAGTCAATGAAAAGAGATGCAAATAACTAAGCAGCGGTGTTTCTGCTGATACCACGTAGGATCCTTAATGTTTTGGAGTTAGTCTTAGAAATTTAGTATGTGTCAAAAACATGAAGATTTGAAACAATGATCATGATAAATCTGTCACCATTCCAACTTCAAAAAAGATCACCTTATCTTAATACATATTGTTATGTGAATTAAATTTACCTGTCTAAATTTACTCAAAAATTCAAACATAAAAGAAGTTGATATTTACTGGAAGTCTGTATTATCTATACTTTGGCAAAATAAAAAAAGTTATATGTCATCTTGGTCTATTTATCATTCACTCTTCTATGTTGAATATATAGTTATATATTTTTAAATAAAAATTCAATTTTTTCAGGTAGTTTGCATCTTAATGGGCTTTCTTTTATCATGTTACAATAATGAGTAATAATGTTCAAGTCATCAGGATAAGTATCTGCAAAACCTGGACTTCTTTTCACAGCTATATTTGGAATAACTATTATTCACTATAAATGTCTTTTTTAATGCCCTGATTTTAAAATATTAATGTTATATTTCCAAGATGAAAAAATTAGGAATTTCTACCTATTTTAGGTTCTTAATTTTTAGTGACATGTAATTTCTCAGAGTCCTATGACTTGAGGGAAATATCATATTATCATCATAATTTTTAACTCATTCATCACACTATAAGATTTTACTATAGCCATTAATTTTATTATAGATGATTATTTTGATAATTTTTATAATAATTTTACAGTGGATTGAACAAAACTACGGTTTGCCCTTGATTTTCTATATTTTGTGTATAAAATAGTATACTTAATATAAATCATTTATATGTGCATGTACTTACTATAATTTTAGACACAGAAATTATATTTGTGAATGTTTTCAACAATTGCAGTGTAAAAATAATAGCATGTTCTGATATTCCATTCATTTTATTTTCTTTTTCCAGAACAGTCATGCAACAGTTCATTTTTTATGTGCAAAAATGGCAGGTGCATTCCAAGTAGAGGTCTTTGCAACAATAAGGATGACTGTGGGGATGGTTCAGATGAGAGAAACTGCCATAAAAATGAATGTTTGAGTAAGAGAATCAGTGGATGTTCACAAGATTGCCAGGACCTTCCAGTCGGTTACAAGGTAGGTAGTCATCAAAAATACCAAACCATGGAATGCATTAGAATTTGAGATAATGAAAGCTATCTGATCCAATATAGCTGTAAAACTTAAAAGGCATCAAAACATTGTTAGGAAAGATTATTTAAATAGAGAGTTTCTACAATGCAAACCATATTAATAATGTGGTATAATATTGTGAAAAGCCTCTCGGGAAGGTGAAAAATCAAAATATTTTTCAATACATGCTGAACATAAAGAAAAAAAAAATAATGGAAGACCAGTGTTAGGGAGAGACTGCTATGCTAATAGCTGCATTAAATAGGTATGTAACTCTTAAGCTCCCATTTATTAGCCATTCTCCCTCCCATGCATATTTAACATTAAATTGGCTAATAATTATTTACCATAACATTGAAGAATACAATATGTTTTCACATGAACAGAAAAAAATATGGAATGTTAGGACTGAGTGCAGGGACACTAAAACATAAATCATTATTGCTTATCCTTATTGCTTTTTGTTTGTACCATTTTCCCAAAGCGAGTATTTCACTGACAAAATTGAGTGACAGAAATGGCTTTTGAAAGCATCTCTGTTCATTCTTGTTGGAATGGAGGATACAAACAATAAAATATTAACATTTAAGTTGTGCATTAGGTAAATTGGGAAAGAAAATCTCAGAAAGAGCAATTCATCTGAAATAGTATTGTTTACTGAGCTCTAGCTCTGTGTGAATCACAATAGAATGTGAAACACATCCTATTATGAAACACAGAGGGAGTCTAATGCCAGGTAAGACCCTCATAAAGGTTAGATTTTGTTCTACCGTGTGTTGCACTGATAAGAATGTACCCGGAGTACTGTGCATATTTTTTGGAAATGGCAGTTTAAGAAGAACCTTAACAAACTATAGTGTATATAAATGTGTACATCCAGAAGCATAAGGGGTCTGGAACACACACTTTTGAAACAAGTTTTGACTGGAGCAAAGATGGCTTATTAGCTGTATTCAAATATATGAAGTACTGGAATAAGGAGACTATTTAGTCTGAGTTGTTTCAAATGTTGTAATTAGGAGCCCAAAGCAGATTCTGTTCAAAATAAGAAGGACTGTTTTAAGATCAGAGCTCTTCATATTGCAATGAGCTGACTTATTTTTCACCACCAGAAGTGTTTCAGCTGGGGCTGAATGTCTTTCTTTAAAGGATGCTATAGAAAAAAATGTGTACAGTAAAGATGGGCCACTTTTCCTACCAGCTGTGACATTGTATGACAACACAGTTCTACCTAATGGTAAAGTCAACCAAATGACCAGTTTGCTATTTTTATTTATTTTTTTAAATTATTTCATTTATTTAATTTTAGAGAGGGGGGTAGAAGGCAGAAAGAGAGGGAGAGAAACATCAATGTGTGGTTGCCTCTCATGTGCCCCCTACTGGAGACCTGGCCTGCAATCCAGGTATGTACCCTGACTGGGAATCGAACTGGCAACCCTTTGGTTCTCAGGTCTACAGTCAATCTGCTGAGCCACACAAGCCAGGGACAGTTTGTCATTTTTAATTTCAGAATTTCTGGTACTATGATTAATTCAATTGATCAGGATTTTACTATGTATAGTTATAAACAGTACAATAATTACTTTCCCCTGTATAAAAACAGAGATAAAATGAAATATCAAGAAAGCTACATGGATGCAGACAACTGTACTTAAACAATAAAGCAACAAAAAAAAAAAAATTTAAAGAAAGCTAGATATATAAAAAAGTTTTCAACCAATTATATTAAGAAGAGTTGGTTAAGTTTATAGACAAGACAAACACTATACCATAGGTAAAAGGAAACAAGACAAAGAGTCAAGATAGCTCTTAATGGGAGATATGCATCAAATACTTAGTTTTGTCACTAAATATTTGAAATCCAATGAAGGAAAAAATATATTAGCAACTTATGTAAAATCAGTATGAAATGTTTTCTGAAAAAACAGGAAATCTGTCATAGAATTATTATAGGTAACAACTTAAAATTTTAAGCAATAAATTGTTTTATTTTCCTTTTTATTGAATTTGTCAGGGTGACACTGGTTAACAAAATTATATAGCGTTCGTGTGCACAGTTCCACAACTTTATTTTTTAATTCTGTCTACATCACATATACTATGTCTATTTATCTATAAAACATCTATATATCATAGAATATATCTCTGTCTCTCTATAGACATATTTTTAAATTTAAATTTAAAATTTAAATTTCAAAGTAGATTTATTAGTTTTTATCCTGTGTGTATTTAAACTCTATCATAACAATCTTGGTGATAAACTATTATATATATATATATATATATATATATATATATATATATATATATATTATAAAATGAATACCTTTTAATATAACATTAAAATGTATTTTAAATGCCTGCATATAAGAAATACTTTGTGCTCAATAATACTGTATTTGGAAACTACTTTTGGTAGGAGTAGTTATCACCCAGAAAAACATGTTAAGTCATACTATTTTAATTTTTATAAGACTCCTTATATAAAAATATTTGCTTATTAATACCTTTAAAAATTCAGAATTTTTACCTTGGCTTCTCTGAAAGTAAATGAAGTGAAAATTCTAGTTAAAATAGACAATATATTATATAATCATTGAAAAAATTCTCTGTATATAATACTTGACAGAATTGCTGTGAATATTGTTCCTAAAAATATACACATGTCAAAAATAACGAATAAAATAAAACAAGCAATGTGGAAAACAGACCAGTATAAAATTTAAGGAGCTTGGATTAGACTCATAAATAAGTGAGTTCTTATTTTTGAAATCACATATTGGTGAGTCCTAAAGCAAAAATTCAAAGCAAATAGCTTACATAGATAATAGATAAGATATTGAGTAAAAAGCCTATGTACAAAAAATGCTTATTTATTTGGAGGCAAATGGTAGATGATGAGTTTTTCTTTCCTAGGGCATGGGGAGAACTATTCAATAACTCATTTCTCCATATATTATCATCAGAATATGTCAATAAATCATACAAATTCTGTGATAAAATTAATATTGCTTATGAAAGCAAAAATCAGACATTAAAGGTTGCGAAATACTCTAAAATCAACACAATGTGCCTATTCAAAATGGAGTAATAACATTTACAAAAGCAAGAATCTTATTTTGAGGGGAAGAACAATTCACCATGTGCAATTTATCATGTATTCCTGTTTTAAAAAGTAAGTTTTAATGTATACATTAAAATAAATAGTCATCCCACCCTGGTTGGTGTGGGTCAGTGGTTTGAGTGCCAGCCTGAGAACCAAAGGGTCACAAGTTCGAGTCCCACTTGCGTTACATGCCTGGGTTGTGAGCCAGGTCCCCAGTAAGGGACACGTGAGAGGCAACCTCACACTGATGTTTCTCTCCCTCTCTTTCTTCTTCCCTTCCTCCTCTCTAAAAATAAATAAAATCTTTTAAAAAACAGTCAATATTTGTCAAATATCATTTTAAAGATTGCACAAAAATATTCCCGAAAGTAATAGGAAAAGTTTGAGTAGCTATATTTTTTCATCTAGTTATATGATCCTATATGAAAATTAATACAAAAAGGGAAAATTTGAAATAGTAGAAAATTAAAATGATATTTTGTATACATAAATCTCACTTTTATAAAAAATATCTTTTTAAATAAAAGTTAAAAATTTTAAACTACTGTGAATCCATCATTTTTTATTTTTAAATATGCAAATGATTATTATTTTTATTCAGTTTATGTAAGTTAACCTAGTAGAATTTCCTATAAATGTTTATTAACTATTTACAAGGAAAAATGTTTTCTTATAACAAGTTTACTGGATTGGGTAGTAAATTATTTTTTTAAAATCTTATTCAATAGATTTTTAAAAAAATCTACTGTAAATTTTAAACATCCTGATGTCGTTTGTTTATAGAAATGTATATTCCATAGCTTTTACTAATTTTACCTCAGAAAATTAATATTCCACAAATGTGTTTTTATCTAAGTCATCTATTTGATATAGTAGTTCCATAAGCCTGACATTGCACATTCAAAGTGATTTTCAGAAATTCTGTTAAAATTAGGACATTGTTTAAATTTTTACAATATTCATTGCAAGAGATTCAAGTTATTTATGGAACTTCTTTTACCTCATTCTAAAGTGCCCCTTGAATTCAGCACTGCCCTGTGTCTACGTGTCTTCCATTGCCTGACCTGATGGCCACACTATCTAACTTCCAGTCCTTTATAGTGGCATCTTCTTCTATCCTGTCAGTGTCCCATTTGTTTAATTATTTATTTTTAAAAATTGTGATAAAATATACATGACATAAAATTTACCATTTAAATAAATTTTATATGTATACTTCAGTAACATTAAGTATCTTATTTTCTTTTGCCATAGAAAAGCAATGATCTCCTTGACTTCTTAAATCAGGTAGTAAGTTCAGTGTTCTTAAGGGAAGTAGTACTGTCACAGCACAATATATGATGAGGACAATTTGGGTAATCAAGCTGTTGCTTTCACTTTGATTTGCTGGCTTGCCTAGTGGGTTTTAGTGATTAAAAGAAAAAAATCCCCTCTTTATTACTGCTGAGAATTATTAGATAAATATTGATGAAATTTGATTAAAAAAAAAACAGAGACTTCTGGTTAAGATGGAGGCCTAGATGGACATAGAAAGAATTACAACCAGATTTCAAAACCAGATTTCTGGATGTAACACCCAGAACCATCAGAAAATACAGTTGTGTGGAAGTCTCACAACCAAGGATTTAAAGAAGCGGCATTCATCCAGATGGGTAGGAGGGGTGAAGTCACAGAGACTGGCAGAGAGGTGGTGTGATGCAGAGAGGTTGCAGTGGTGGTGGCAGAACAGATGGTCCCACATTTGCGTGTGGTAGATAAAAATTAGGACAGATACTGGGGAAGCAAACAATCCTACTTCCAGGCCAGACTGCACAGCCCAGGGTTCCAGCACCAGGAAGATAAATCCCAATTACCTCTGTCTATAAAAACTAGTGGCGTTCGGGATGGCAGATGAAACTGCCAGATTTTCACCACTTAAAGGGCCTGATAGACTTAGAATGTATGCAACTCCACCCACTCTGGGTTTCACCACCAGGGCAGAAGTTTGAAGGTCACCAGTTGCATTTGGAAAGTGGATGAAATGACTAGAAATGGTGCAAGTTCCAGGCAAAACTCCTGAAGCCATACAGCAGCATTATCACCTCTCTGAGCCCTCCCCAACAAAGCCACTAAGTGATGAAGTGGGTTGACCAACCCTGGAAATTACCCAAGGCTCCTCCCCACACAATTTACAGGTGCCTTTTCTACATAGACTACACTAAAAATAGGGAGTAAAAAATAGCTCTACTTAATACACAGAAACAAACACAGGGTGATTGCCAAATTTAGGAGACAAAAAATATTACCCAACTGAAAGAACAGAATAAAATCCTGAAAAAGAACAAAATGAGACAGAGATAGGCAACTTATCAGATGCAGAGTTTAAAACACTGGTGATCAGGATGCTCAAAGAACTCATTGTGTGTGGCAAAAAAAGAAAAAAGAAAGAAAAACAAGGGAAGAAATTAAGGTTACACTAAATGACATAAAAAAAAATCTACAGGGAGCGAAATTGGAGACAATGAAGGTGAGAATCAAATCAATGTTTTGGAACACCATTAAGGAATAAGCATTCAATCAGAACAGCACGGGGTGGTAGCAGGGAAGAATTTTTTTTTTAAATGAGGATAGGTTTAGGAACTTCTGGGACAACTTTAAACATACCAATATCTGAATGATACAGGTGCCAGAATGAGAAGAGGAAGAGCAAAGAATTGAAAACTTATTTGAAAAAATAATGACAGAAAACCTCCCTAATTTGGTGAAGGAAACAACATACAAGTCCAGGAAGCACAGAGAGGCCCAAACAAATTGGACCCAAAGAGGACCACACCAAGACACATGATAATTAAAATGCCAAAGGTTAAAGATAAATAGAGAATATGAAAAACAACAAGACAAAATCAGAAGTTAACTGCAAAGGAATTCCCTTAAGACTGTCAGCTGATTTCTCAAAACAAACTTTGCAGGCAAGAAGGGACTGGCAAGAAGTATTCAAAATGATGAGAAGCAAGGTCCTACGACCTAGATTATGCTATCCAACAAAGCTATAATTTAGAATGGAAGGGCAGATAAAGTGCTTTCCAGACAAGGTAAAGCTAAAAGAGTTCATCATCACCAAGCCACTACTACATGAAATGTTAAAGGGACTTATTTAATAAAAAGAAGATCAAAACCATGAACATGAAAAATGGCAAAAAATTCACAGCTATCAGCAACTGAACCTGAAAAAAAGTGTAAATTTAAAAATGAAGGAAATAACCAGAACAGGAACAGGTATGGAGATCATTTGGAGGGTTATCAGCTGGGAAAGAGAACAAGAGAGAATGGGGAAATGGTGCAGGAATTAATAGAATCGCAATTGGTAGTAACAAAACAGACAGAGGAATGTTAAGAATTGTACAGGAAATGGAGAAGCCAAAGAACTTACACACATGACCCATGGACATGAACTAAGGAGGAGATTGCTGGAGGGGAGGGGAGTACCCGGTAGAGAGGTCAAAGGGAAAAAATTGGGACAACTGAAATAGTATAATCAATAAAATATAATTTATAAAAAACAAAGTGCTAAGAACTTAAAGTGATTTAGTTATTGTGAAAGGACTTAGAGAAAGATGTTTATCTTTTGAATAGTTTCAGGTAAAGTTGATGTTTTCCCTCCAAGTAATAAGTGCCATTTGTACTTCAAAAAACTCTACCCTTCAATCAACTGTTTAATAATATGTATATATGTATCTCCTATATTTTTTACTAATAGATATAAAGCTCTTCCATTACTTTTTCCCTCAAATAAGTGATCTAGACTATGAAATGTTTACTATAGCTAAGTCTTAAATACTAGTTGCTCTTAACAACTTAGATCTCTTTCTTAATTCACTGTCTTACTCAATATAACAATTCATTTATTCAGAGGCCACTAAATAATCTTGTTAAAGGTTAATCTGATCACAATCATCTGGCCAATTATAGTTTCATTTTGTGTAATTGCAATGCTCATATGTTTCTTGGCAAGGACTAAATAGGGCACTGAAAGACAATGACAAATCACAGTGCCTTATTATTTCCAGGAATTCAAAGACACATATGGCATGACATTGTACTCAGAATTGACATGCCAGTTAGTAAATATTGAATATCATCAGCAGAGGTTCATACAAAATACAATAGAGAGCTGAAGAAAAGATTTTTTTTAAAAGAGTTTATTTATTTATTTTTAGAGAGAGGGGAAGGGAAGGAGAGAGAGAGGGAGAGAAACATCAATGTGTGGTTGCCTCTTGCACACCCCCTACTGGGGGGTCTGGCCTGCAACCAAGGCATATGCCTTAGACTGGGAATTGAACCAGTGACCCTTTGGTTTGCAGGCTGAAACTCAACCCACTGAGCCACACTGGCCAGGGCAAGATATTTTTAATTATGTTTTATTGATTATGCTTGACAGTTGTCCCAATTTTCCCCCTTTCCCCCCCTTCACACAGCATGCCCCACTCTCTCAGACAATCCTCTCACCATCGTTAATGTCCATAGGTCATGCATAGGTTCTTTGGCTACTCTATTTCCTTACTGTACTTTACATCCCTGTGGCTACTCTGTAACTACCTAGTTGCACTTCTTAATCCCCTCACCTATTCACTCATTCCCTCATACTCCCTTCCCATTTGTGAAAAATCAAATTGACTTTTGTATTCATGATTCTGTCTCTGTTCTTCTTGTTTGCTTAATTTATTTTTGGATTGAAATGCTGATAGATATATGCCTATTGACATTTTATTGTTCATAATTTTGATCTTCTTTTTCTTAAAAAAACCTCTCTAACATTTTATATAATAATGGTTTGGTGATGATGAACTCCTTTAGTTTCTTCTTGTCTGGGAAGATCATCTTCCCTTCAATTCTAAATGATTGCTTTGCTCCATAGAGAAATCTTGGCTGGAGGTCCTTGGTTTTCATGACACATCATGATCATGATGTGTGTTGGTGTGGGCTTCTTTGCCTCTATTTTGTTTGGGACCCTCAGTGCTTCCTGGACTTGCATATCTATTTCCTTGAACAAATTAGAGAAATTTTTTCCTTATTTTTTCAAATGGATTTCCAATATTTTGTTCTTTATCTTCTCCTTCTGGCACCCTTATCATGCAGATGTTGTAATGCTTGAAGTTGTACCAGGGGCTGCTTATACTATCATCATTTGTTTTTGTTTCCTTATGTTCCAAATAATTACTTTGATTGTCAGCTTCACCCAATCTAGTGTTGTTTCCCTGTAAATTGTTCTTTATTTCAATTAATGTATTTTTTGTTTCTAACTGGATCTCTTTATGCTGGTGAGGTTCTCACTAAGTTCCTTGAAAATCCTTATAATCAGTGTTTTAAGTTCTGCATCTGATAGATTGCTTTACCTCCATTTTATTTAGTTCTTTTTCTGGAGTTTTGATCTGTTCTTTCATTTGGGCCACATTTCTTTGTCTCCCTATTTTGGCAGGTTCCCTGTGTTTGTTTATATGTGTTAGGTAGAACTTCTATGAGTTCCTGCCTTGGTAGCATGGCCTAATGTAGTAGGTGTCCTTTAGGGTCCAATAACACAGTCTCCAATATCACTCAAGCCGGGTACTCTGGGTGTATCTTCCATGTAGACTGAGTACACCCTCCTCTTGTAGTTGAGCCTTGATTGCTCATGGCAGGTTAATGGAAGGGATTTATCCGGGCCATTCAGCTGCAAGGGTTGGCTGTGACCATTGACTACCAACCACTGTCCTCTGTGGAGGATAAGTTCTGTGGGGCCAGGGTGGTAGTGCTCTCATGTGGTCTGAAGTTGTGCACAGGGTGCACAGGGGTTTCCCGGGTGGTACCAGCCAAGGTCATCCTCCACATGTGCCTGCCTGAGGCCACCTTGCTTGAACTATAAAGCAATCTTAGATGGCTTCTACTTGTGCTGGGCTTGGAGATGCCCCGGTGAAACCAAGTTGTGAATAGAGGTTAGTTGCTTCTAGCTTCAGGCCTAGGGCCACTTAGCAAGAGGGACAGGGCTGAGGGCTTGGTGAAGCTGTTGCCTATTTGAGAGAATTTAGGAAGTTGTGAAGCACGAACTAAGACCAGCCATTCATATGGAAAAGCAGCTTCAGTGGGCCCACAATTTGAGTGTGACAGAATTTCTACGGATCTCCAGGGTGGGGCAAGCAGTGTTGGCCAGGTTGATGGAGTCTCAGGTATGGTACCCACTTGCTGGCTCGGGATCTCTCGGGGAGGGTTCAGAAAAGGGACTGGTTTCTGCCCACCTTTCTGTGTGGGAGAAAGCTGTCCCCCAGCTCTCACTTTGATGCCAGACACTTCATTTTCTCACTGTATTCCACTACTGCCTTTCAAGGTGCTACCCCATGCTGAAGCTCAGAGAGAGTGAGTCTAAAACAGTCTGTATATGGGTTCTTTAAGAGGAACAGCTTGGGACTCCAGAGGTTTCTTCATGTACTCAATCCTCACTGGTTTTTGCAGCCAGAAGTTATGGGGACTTAAATTCCTGGCACTGGGATCCTGGGCTGGGGAGCCTGGTGTGGGGCTGGTTCTGCTTGCTCCTCAGATATCCCTCTCGAATTTTTATCCACCGCACGTGGATGTGGGACCAGCCCATCCGCCCCTTCTATCAGTCTGAGTGGATGTGGTTTCTTTAATTTCATAGTTGTGAGGCTCCCATTCAACTCAATTTCTGACAGTTCTGAGTGATGGTTGTTCTATATTTTAGTTGTAATTTTGATGTGGTTGTGTGAGTGTTTACCTATGCTGCCATCTTGACCTGAAGTCCCTGAAGAAAAGATGTAATAATGCAAATTGAATTACTAATGATGGGGACATCATTTTAATATTTCTCCAGGCAACATTAACACTCCAGGTTATGGAACCCTCCTCCTGTCTTTATCTAGGCAACTTCATCTCTGTGCCTGTAGGTTTCTCATGAGTTCACTAAAGATAATAATGCCTACATCATAGATTTGCATAAGGTTCTAATAAAATAGCATGTGTTACTGTTAGTAATCTTCATAGCTCCACATAAGGTTTATTCATATGATTGTTAAAGCCTTCCACAAAAGACAATATAATGAGATAGAAAAAGAATAAAGTTACAGTTTATTCTTACAGTTTATTCTTAAACATTACAGTTTAGTTTCGTTTTCTTTGCCATTCTCTAGCCAAATGACTATGGTGGTATCAATTTATTTGTGTAATCTTCCCTAACTCAGATGATCAAATGAAGATATTCTGCAGACTTTTTTAACCTTAAGTTCAGTTTATATTTGTAGTTTTTTATTACAGGTTAATTGCTGGGTGACAGAAAGACTTGTCTATTGTTTTTCTGTCTCCAAGTTGTTGTCAACCAACAATTACCGATTGTTGGTTGAGTCATTCTAAAGGGATACCCAATAGGAAAAGACTATGACAATTTTGTAAATTGATTATGCCTTCTTTTTATTCTACAGTGTAAATGCTGGCCTGGATTCCAACTGAAGGATGACAGTAAAACATGTGTAGACATTGATGAATGCTCTACAGGTTTTCCATGTAGCCAGCAATGCATTAATACATATGGGACCTACAGGTGCCTCTGTACAGATGGGTATGAAGTACAACCTGATAATCCAAATGGCTGCAAATCACTTTCAGGTATGGATCTTAACTTGTCCGCAGATCCAACTTCAGTTACGTGTATGGATCCTGCATTTTCTAGCCATTTTTATTTAATTTATTCCTTATTGCTGTATCTTAGAAATCAACATTCTTCTCTACTTACGCTGATGTGGGATTCTGTCATTCTGATATTGTGTGTTGTCTGTCAACTTCTCTGTTTGTAATACTGCATTATGGCTTTATAAATTATTAAGTTTTTTTGTTATGCTTTTAAAAAAAAGATTTTGAGAATGCTCACAAGTAACAAGAACTATTGCTAGCATTGCCTCGTGCTAAATCACAAGTTTCTAAGAGAGGCTTGGTCTAGACTGTTAAAGAGCCTGGGGTGACAGTGTTCTAATAGTTTTCCTTGTTCCCTATACCACACACCCTCGTACAAGTCAAGAACAACTGATCAATGAAAACAATGATAATAATGATAACAACATAAATCAGCTATATAAGAATATTTGAATTCTTCCAGTGATTCAGCAAATATTAAACTTCTGTTTGTTCCAAATAGTGTGATTATTTGTAAGTTAGAAAATTAAATAAAATGTGACCCATAATTTTAAAAAATATTGTAATTTATTACAGAAGAGTATCAGACATATTAAAATAGTACAAAGCAATAGAAAATAATGACTATTAAAATGACAAAAAATGGTACATAAGGTATCTCCGCCCCCCTTCCTTTGTTTTAGAGGGTAATGAATCAAATAACACTGCCACTTTCTTTTATAGATGCATGATGGTGACAACATTTAAAACATTAGATGTTTTCTCATCTGCTTTTATGAAATAAATGACAGGCATAGGAACATAAAAATTTGTTATTTAACTGGCTAAAGTTTGTACCTTATAAAAATAACTACATTAAATTTTATTTTACTTTTCCTTAATTTTGGAATATTCATTCCTAAATTTGTGTGTTATTTGGAACCCATCATTTTATTTGCCAAATTATCTGCTTTTGGTAGTTCTCTACTTGCTATATCATGCATTCAGTGACTTGGACAAGAATAAGAAGACATAAAATCTGCAAACCAGTCAGTTTCCACTACTATAAACTTTTCATACAGCATTATGCAAAGGAGACAAATGCTAACGATTGCACTTAGGGCCTTGTAATAACATATATCCATGTTGTGTTTATTTCCCATTAACAATAATAATTAGAAACAAATAATAGTTTTAATCTAAAACTATTATGCTTCAGTGTTCCTGAAGCATAAAATTTCCTGAAAAACAGGCTAGATTTTTTCCAACTGTATTGAGATATAATTGACACATAACATTTTGTAACATTTATTTGTACAATGATTTGATTTGATGCACTTACATATCTGCACTATGATTATCACCATAGTGTTCATTAAGACTCCATCACTTTGTATAATTACCAATTCTTTTTGTGGTGAGAACATTTGGGATTTACTCTCTCAGTAACTTTCAAGTATATATTACTGTATTGTTTTCTATAATCACAATGTTGTTCATTACAGGTCCAGAAATTATTCATTTTATAAATGGCAGTTTGTACTTTTTTATCAGCATTTCCCTATTTCCCCCACCCCTCAGACACTGGTAACCAGCACTCTACTCTCTGTTTCAGAGTAGATATCATTAATTATTTGGTAAGCAATACTTTCAAATCACTTGTCAAAGCAATATCATAAAGTATTTGTCTTTCTTTGTCTGACTTATTTCACTTAGCATAATGTCCTCAAAGACCATTTATGTTCTTGCAAAATGGCAAGGTTTTATTCTTTCTCATGGCTGAGTTATACACACACACATAGTTATATATGTATAACTATATAGTTATATATGTGTATGTATAAAACTACATGTATGTATAACTACATATGCATATATGTGTATATATAGAGCTATGTGTATATATATAGCTATACATATAGTTGTATATATATAGTTATATATATATAATATATATGACCTATTTATTATCCATTTATCCATTGACAGATGCTTAGGTTATTTCCATATCTTTGCTATTGTCTATAATGCTGCAATATCCAGGGAATGCAGATGTATCTTTGATACCCTATTTTTATTTCTTTTGGACATATACCAAGAAGTGAGATTGTTGGAGCATATGGTAGTTCTATTTTTAACTTTTTGAGGAATCCCATATTGTTTTCCACAGTGAATGCATCAATTTACATTTCTGCCAACAATTCACAAGGGTTCTTTTTTCCCCCACATCCTTGCTAATACTTGATATCGTTAGTCATTTTGATAGCCATTCTAACATTGTGGTTTTAATTTCCATTTCCTAACGACTAGAACTTTTATGTATCTTTTCACGTATCTTTGGCCATTTGTATGTCTTCTTTGAAATAAAACGTATACTTATTTCCTCTGATTTTTCAATTGAAATTTTTGTAATTAAGTTTTAGGAGTTCTTTATATATTTTGGATTTGGATATTAATCCTTTATCAGACATAATCTACAAATGTTTTCTCTCCTTCTGTAGAATGCCATTTATTACATTGTGTTTTTTTTGTTTTGTTTTGTTTTGTTTTTTGCTGTGCAGAAGCTTTTTGGGTTGGCCTAGTCCCATTTACTTATTTTTGCCTTTATTACTTGTATGTTTAGTATCATACCTAAAAATTCTTACCAAGATCTGTATTGGGGAGTTATTTTTCCTGTGTTTTCCTCTAGGAGTTTTATGGTTTAAATTCCTACATTTATGCTGTAAGGAATAGAAGTGCTTAAGTATTGATGTAGAACACAACTTATTGATTTCATATTTATAAATGTAGAACTATATTGACGGGGATGACAAGGCATCTTCAACTTGAGAGCCAACTCTGTTGAATAGGGTTCTGAGTATCAGTTTAGTCTCAACCAAAAGACTGGGATGATGAGGGCACTGCCATCACTGATGGAAGGGGGTGTCCAGCAGGTGTGATATATGCTCCTAGTCCCTGACAGAGTATGCTAAAACATGCATTATATATTTATTATGAAATTAAATAATAAGAGGAGGAAAGTAATAATTTTGAACATACATTAAACAGGACAAAAATTCTATAATGATTAGGGCTTTACAATATAATTTACATTAAATTACACAAAATTATTACCTTTTATTGTTTTCATTTCCATTTTCTGCTGACATTAAATTTGTTTACTGGACAACTGGAAAGTATGTGTATCAATCTGTCTTAGTAACAAAGCTGTTTGAAAAGAATTTGAACAAATTTTGTATTGAATTGATCTAGGTTTATAACAATCATCAAGAATGTCATCAAATTGACTTTATTCTGATACAAAGTCAAATAAACATACTATACAAAACTTTCTGAATAACTTTTGTTCAAGAAATTGTTTTGTTTCCTAATAAATACTGATGAGGAAATCAATCTAAAGGTTTAGAGAATCTTCATATATATGGAGCATGATCAGGTTCTTACTATTATCTTTCCTAAATTCTAGGACAAATGAGACACTAAAACATTTCTGACAAACAATAGGAAGGAAACGTAGACTATTAAAAGATTTAAAAAAAGATTCATAAGGGAAGATAAAATAAATAAACAAAGATTATTGATCCTGTACTTTATAAATTATTTAGGAGAAGTCCATAGGCAGATGAAAAAATGCACAGGTGGGCAATGATACTCTTGGTTTACTCCAAAGTTATTCTAAGAACATAAGGTAGGTTATTTGATTTGATCAAGAAAGGAATGTTTTTATGAAAGTTTAACTATACTTTAAGTTTCCAAGTTTGGGGTAGCTTATTCTTTTATTAAAAGTTCATTTAAAAATCAGATTATAATAGCAGGTGTTTCTACTAACTTCAAATAAATTACATAATTTAATATTCAAGGGAATTGAGGGAAAGAGAGGGTTGGCATTTATACTTATCTTGATTTTCTGTACCATCTAGTTATTTGCTGCCTTTTCATCTTATTATCAAGTGAAGTGCTTAGTGTGAATCTTTTATGTATTAATCTACTAGAGGTACTGCATTTGAATTTATAATACTTCAGGAGCAAAAGAGAAACTAACCAGAGTTGAAAACCATGTACACAAAATGTCTAACATGTTTTTGTCTTGGTATTTAGATGAAGAACCTTTTCTAATTCTTGCCGATCATCATGAGATAAGAAAAATTAGCACAGATGGTTCCAACTACACCCTTTTAAAACAGGTATGAGATTCCCATGATGATTTTTTTTATATTAATTGTGGGTCCTTCAGATTTGTATTAGACCACAGAAATACCTCACAATTAGAATTTATGAAACACTATTCATAAATATATGTATGTATGTGTATGAGATTACAAAATATTTTATTTTGTTTGAATTGTCCAGGTGATGCTCTGAAATTGTCATATCACAAAGTTAAAAGATGCAAGGAATCCTTAATATAAGGGAAAGAATAGCTGGAGTAGAGAAAGCATAACATTCTCTTCTAAGACACTGTGCATTAACCAAATATGATTTTCTCGCTTGTATTTTTTATTGTTCACACTATTACAGATGCCCCCCACTTCCCTCTCTTCTACCCAGCCCCCACATCCCCACTGCCAACTTGACCTTCACCACATTGTTGACTATGCCCATGCACATAGACATGTTATGCATGTTATTTGGCTAATTTCTTCCAGTTCCCCCATCCCCACCCCCCTGAAACCTACCAGTCTGTTCCATGTATCTATGCCTTTGTAATTTAAGAATAAATATCTTTTACAGAATTCAAGTTTCTGATCATAGAATCAGGAAATAAATAAAACAAGATTGATGATATCCAGCATTTTATTTCTTGCCCCATCCCAAGACCCGAGAGAACCTGGACTTCTTTCTGATTATATGTTTGAATTCTATTGTCACAGTCCATTTAGATATGTTATTTGATATAAAAAGATATAATTTCCATTTTATGACAAAATGCAAAGCTCTGACTTACTCACCTTGACTTTTTTTCCCTTCCACTTTGCAGTGGAAATAGCATAAAATCAAATAATTAAAAGTAGAATGACTACTACGTGGACTCGAGAAATCACATACAGTTAGTTACAGCATACAGAGTCTGGCACAAATAATGCTCCCTTTTTATTACAAAGTCTTTTGCAAAACCATAAACATGTAATTCTATAACATATGAATATCACACTCAAGCGTACCATATGACATTTTAGGTGAAATATTCAAATTAAAACTATAAATTATTACATCCATATTATTACCCTACCATTCACACTCAAGTAGACCTTACTTCTGCTAGACCCTGTATTTTTAGTTGTCAGAAGTAATAGCTTCTTTGTAATTATTTAGTTTGTATCTGTACTGCTTCAAATTTCTCTTGGCCCCAAACTGTATAATAATGACATGCATACGTGAAAGTACCACCTAGAATAAGTGTGCCAAAAATAAGGATGTTTCTTGTTTTTATATTTATGCCAGCATTAGGCATGGGCAAAGAAAACCATTCATGTGTCAATTTTTTAGCAACACAAAAAATTCTTAATTAAAATTATTTTTTCTGCCACACTGATGGATTTCTTTATTGCTATTGTTAGAATTTCATTCATTTTGGTTCAAGATTTAGTCTTATTTTAAGTGAGAGCATTCATTAGCAAGTGTGATATTGACTCTTCATAACAGAGTTGGAATTTTCCAGCTTTACTGTAAGTTGCAAATTGGAAATAAAAATTTCTTATGAAAATCCAGATTTCTAGCTACCCAGAAAAAAGTAAAAAGAAGGAAGGTGTCTCAGTGCTGAGATTACATATCTGAATGGCTACAATCCAAACTGTTTAGCAGCTGCTACTTTGATATAGAGCCCAAGCTTTCCAAATCCTCAGAGCCTCAAACTTGTCCTGTGCTTGCCACATGCATCCCTCTTATCCACAGATATCTCTTGCTCTTGAGTTTGGAGTAGCCACCAATGTCCACTGAACTACACTGCCTTGCTTTCTAATTCTGAGCCCTTAGGCGATTGAATAAAATATTTTCATGTTTCCATAAAAACTAAACAAAAATCTATTAAATTGTAAGAATCAGACAACTACTTTTTAAGAGATAAATATTTCTAGGGAAAAAGTTCAAGAGTATATAAATAACTGCTTTAAATGGAGAAGTTTTTGCTGGCCAGTCATTTTCTACATTATTTACCTTAATTGAATTTTTTTCTATGCAGCCTAATTTTAAACTTAGCAAAGATACAAAATATTTAAAATTACCTTTCTTTTGGAGTAAATCTGCATGCCCTCTCTGTACGTTCCAAGTTAAGTGTACCAGTCACGGATTTCCTTGTATAATCTCTGTAAAAGAGACATGTTTATTTTTTATTCACTATATCATTTATTGTTATATGTGTATATTTATTTATTTGACTTTAAATAATTCTACTTCACTAATTATTTTTATTGACTGATTCTATAGAGACAAAGAGAGAGAAATATCGATTTTGTTGTTCTACCTATTTATGCATTCATTGGTTGATTCTTATATGTGCTCTGATTGAGAATCAAACCCAGCCTTATTAGGCTTATTGGGAAAACACTGTAAGCAACTGAGCTGCCTAACCATGGCTGAATTTATTTTTAAATTAAACTGGTTGGGTTACACTGGTTAATAAAAAACATATGTTTCAAGTATACAATTCTATGATATAAGATCTGTATATTGCTTTGAGTGCCCACAACCCAAAATCAAATTTTCTTTCATCAACATAGACTTGACCCACTCTACTCATTACTACCCATCCACCCCTTTCCCTCTGGTAACCACCACACTGTTGTCTGTGTCTATGAGTTTTTGTTTTTCTTGTTTGTTCATTTGTTACTTTTAGTTTTATATTCCATATTTAAGTGGAATCATATGGTTCTATCCTTTTTCTGCCTTATTCTGCTTAGCATGATATTCTCAAATCTATCCATATTGTCATGTGTGTGTGTTTTCAGCATTTCTCTTTTTCAGACTGCGCTTAGAAAGTTCTCTCTTTAAGATACTCTATTTAAAAGCTCAGCTGAACCACAAATTTAACTAATGTAGCAACACTTCATGAAAAGAACCATAACAGAATTTCAATGGCACTCCTTGTTCATTTTCCAACTCCGTGGCTCAGGACATTTCTTTTGATATCTTTGTTGTCTTTTATAGCTAATATGTTATCAAAGAGTGTTCTTAATGGAGCAAAATGATTCTTTTCCTCTATGCATCATTTAAGTCAGTTTTATATAACCAAACCACTTTAAAGCATACTTTTGGATAGCACTTATTTTCCTGGTGGAATAATTTTAAACTACTGCCAATCACCAGTACCTAAGAGAGGATGAATTTCAGATAGCTTTCTTAGTGTAGTGTTTACAAAAATAAAGAGGGAATGAGGAAGATGAGGAAGCTCATGAGGACTCTGAACACCTCTGGTTTTGGAAACCATCTGTTAATGGTGACCACCGAGTGAGGAAATAGAAACCTAAAAACTAAAGGTAAGTCTTACTGCTAGTTTTGACTGCAGACAGTTTGAAATATATCATTTTTGTCAGGACCCATGTTTTTAACCATAATTCTGTCATCGCATTATAAAAATATAGGGTCCAGCTCAAATGATGACCCTTTTTACTACAAAATTTTTATTACAAAATCATAAGCATATAATTCTATAACATAACAATATCACACTCACACACCCCATATAACATTTTAGGTGAAATGTTCAAATTAAAACTATAAATTATTACAGCCATATTATTACCCTACAAACCACACTCAAGCAGGCCTTACTTCTACAAGACCCTGTATTTAAGTTTTAGGCAGTAGAAATTTTGTCTAATTATACAAAGTGAAGTAGAAAACAAAAGTAATTATCTCTCCACATTTTCTCTCAGTCAAAATAAATGAAAAGACAGCAACATTGTTTCCTTAATTATTTGGGAATGTTTTGTACAGGTGACAAGGAAGAAAGATTTACCCTAACATTTTAAGTTTTATTCTCCATTATTATCAGCAACATTCTCAAGAAGTTTTACAGCATAAAATTATAAAAACTGGTAAAATGTTTTTAACCTCTATAGTCTAAAACATAGTTATTGCTAGAGCAGCTATAACTTAAATTCTTATACTACATTTAGAAGATGTATTTAATAACATGGATTATAGAAGTGAAAAGTAATCAAGTAAGTTGTCCTATAGGTTATCAGTTCAATACTAACAGTGTCTTTTATTCCAATAAAATTATACAGAGAAACAAAACACAATTTGCTAAACTAACCATTTGAACCAAAGAGTACAGATATTCAGCTCCAGAAATGAAAGAAGCAAACAGGGTTTTGATAAAACCCACTTTCAGCTATGAAACTACTGAGATGACTCTAGTTTTAGATATTATGTTGACCACACTCATCCCTATTTTAATGTTCCTTGCTTATGATTCTACAAAGAGAACATTGCACTGTTTTCTGTAGGAATTAATGGTAACCTATAGAAACATGACAGGTTTGGTTAGATATACAGTATATGTCAGAATTCAGACTTTCAATTTCTCTGTTTGCAGCTTTAATTTATTAGAGTGGATTAGCTAAATTTGGAATTAGATTTGTATTATATAAATTGATTATTGTAAAGAAAGGGGAATAATTTTGCCATGACTGGGGATCATGGGTAATTTTTGCTAAAGTTATAGACAAGTTTTGGCCCTGGCTGGTATAGCTTAGTAGATTGAGTGTGGGCTGCAAACCAAAGGGTTACCAGTTGGATTCCCAGTCAGGGCACATGCCTGGGTTGTGGGCCAGGTCCCCAGAGGGGGCCATGTGAAAAGCAACCACACGTTGATAAGTCTCTCCCTCTCTTTCTCCCTCCCTTTCCTTGTCTCTAAGAATAAATACATAAAAAAGTTATAGACAAGTTTCTTTCTGCATTTTCTCTATAAAGCTCCAATTTATCTATATCCATCTGAATTGCAAGCCCATCACAGAAATGTGACTCATTTACTTTATTTATCTGGTGGAAAAAATTGAATGTAAAAAAAAATCTTGTAAACTACTATTGTAATGAATTTATTAAATTCTCTGTAGAACTTGGAATATGTTCAATATATACCGTAGAACCTTGATTGACTCTGCCAAGGTAACTTTCTAGATGTGTACACTTAAGTACATTTAATTAAGGAGTCCTCCAGTTTTTAGCTTGTGAATATTTATTTTTAGTCAGTCTTTTGAATCTGTGGCTGGATATTAATTGAAGTTGTTTTCTTAGTATTTATAGTCATCATTTTCATTGGTAATGTCAGTAAGAAGTATATTTGCATTTACTTATCTGGTCATAGTGAGGAATTTACCAAGTCATGTTTACGTACTTATGTCTCTTGCTTATGACCAATGGCGTGCGATTCTGTGGTGTTAGCCTATTTCCGCTTATCTTTATCATCCATAGCTGAAGAAAAGAAGATTGCTCATGTCAAGCCAAACAGAAGCATATGACCTGAACCTATTTTAACACCATCACTACTAGAATATAGTCCTGTTAAGAGAAGAGAAAAATCAGCATTTGCCAGAACCTTCTTTAAATTGCTTCTATACATAGGCTAACATTACTCTTGGAGATAGTTGGAAAGACATAAAACCTGAACAGCAAAAATTTACCCTTGGCCTGACTTTCATAAAGCATTATGTAAATTAAAGCAGCATTATTATTATTTTACATTCTAAATTTTGAGAATACATATGGGAACAAGTCACATGTGGTAAATTCCCCACTTCCTATCCCTCCTTCCTCAAGCCAAAGGAAAGCAAATAAGAGACCCTGTCTCCCTGAAGATGTTAATCCTTAACTGTAGGACTAAAACTACTAATAAATGACTCCTAAAACAACCTGAGACTTCACTACAGATTTAGGGTGAATATTGATATAAGCAAGCTTACAACAGATATAAAGATATAGCAAAAATATTTCGGGGCTTTGCCAAGTGTCTGCCACATCAAATTAATTTTGGATCCATAAAAATGTATGTATTAATAAACTATTCAGGCCTAAAAATGAGTTAGCACAACTAAAATTCTATTCCAAGCTTTATTAACCCATTGGGGTAATAAATCTATAAGCCCTAAGAATAGCTCAGAATTAAACTAATCCTTCAGCAATCATTTGAACAACCTAACATCTAAGAATATTGCCATATACTTCTGTACAACACTCAAACAAAATCAGTCAAATAACAAAATTGCTAAACCAAAGAGTTGTAACACTCAGAAACCAATCAGCTGAACTCATGTTCATTTTTGTTACCTGCTAAAAAATACATAACCATTCTGAAGTGAGGTTTTTCCTCATATTTCTACCATGTGGAATAAAAAGATATTGACTCTCGAGTTCTTTTTTTGTCAAATACTCTCCTAAGGTTGTTATTTTTAAATTCTAACATGGCTCTGTATTACCTAAGGGGCCACTGGAAGAATAAAAGATTTTTTTAAAGCCTATTTATCTTGTTGAAACAAAAGGTTTAAAGGAAATAAAATTTCTAAATCATCTTTTCTGATTTTAATCAGATGGCTATCCAGGGATTATCATAAATCATCAGATTTTTCCAATTTAGACATATGCTCTTTTTCAGTTACTCTACAGAACAGATAACAATGGCATCAAATTTATATTTAATATTAACCTAAAATGAGACTAGTTTACTTTATCTCCCCCAAAGCTAGGGTTTTTGTTTGTTTATTTCCCTCACTGGCTATATACTTAAAGTATTAACTATAAACATTACTAAATTGTTGTGGCCTGCTTGGAAAATATTTTCAAATAAATTATTCAACATCTTAAATGTATGGTGGAGGAAGAATGTAAACATATTATGCTTTTAAAAAATGTGATCTCAAATTCTATTTATTATAATAAATGCTGTGTACAAAGTGAGATACTGACTCTTATAAACTCCTAAAGTATTTAAAAATAATTTCTGTTAACTATTATTCAAACCCATTCTTTTTATTTTCAGGGATTAAACAACGTTGTAGCTATAGACTTTGATTACAGAGAAGAATTTATCTATTGGATTGATTCCAGCCGACCCAATGGCAGCCGCATAAATAGAATGTGTTTAAATGGAAGTGATATTAAGGTAAGTGATATTCCAACAATGGAATTATTAGATACGTTATCAGTGTGGTCGAATTAAGTAGGAAATGTTATTTGATGGTAATGGTACAACTCAGAATGTATTAGGTTTGTGTGAATTTCACATTTTACAATGTAAATTAATATATATTTTAAATATGAAATATGAACTGTTATTGTTATATATCATTATAATGCTATTATTTGAGCTAAGGTAAAAATAAAATTGAGTAGATAGCATGTGAATCCTTAATCACACCCCTAGACTATGTGAGGGATGCTTTCAGCTTGAATGATGAGTGCCTCAGACTCAATTGTGTTAATTTTATAAAGGAAAAAGCTGAGTCTGAGAATTTGTAATTAAAAAATTAATTATTAAATTATAGATTAAAATTATAGCACTATTAAAATTAATATAATATAAATGGAAATAATTAAATGTATTTGTATAACATTATGAATGTTCTGATTAAACAGCATCATAATTAAGTACATGTCACTTTCTAGATATGAGATCTTAGCACATTTCTGTGTTATCTCATTTCAAAATAAAACTATCTACACTTTCTATATACAGCAAAATTTATTATAAAGAAGTTTAAATTCAAGTAGTTAATCCTATTAATTGCTTAAACTCTTTCTAGCCATTAATTATATCACACAGCCATTTTTGTTGTAAGCAATCAATATTGGAAATATTAATTATCTTGAAAGTGTATATACAATGCCAAAACCACCAGTAGGTTGGGTTCTGGTAATTCAGAACTACTAAACTTAGTGATGTTTTATATGAAATATCAGTATATGATATAGAACAAAAAGGTACTTTTTTTTGTTTTATTATTCAATTCTTTGGAAATTCATATAAAAACTGCAAAAGTTACATTACTCAAGCTTGATCATATATTACTATAAGACATTTAAATTTTTGGTTATCTTTATATTTTTGAAGATCCTTTAATATTTTTAAAGACATTAACTCCCTATTGCCTTGCCAATACTGATTCATTATTACTTTAATATGTATCATAATATAGGGTTACAGAATACATCTTTCTTCCTTTGGAATTACTAATTCACTGATTTTCATTAAAATTGTCAAACATGACAATTTTCCAAATTTAATTTGGGAGAAGAAGCAAAGATGTTGTGCAATTCACTATAGTACATTAATATTAATTTCTAAAAATGTTCATGTTGTCACTTTATGTATGTATATCCTTATTATTTACAGTTTGAGGAAAAAGATAACTATAAAATTCTATTAGAATTTTTTCTCTACATTCTTATTGTCTTCTATACAGCCGCAAGTTTCAATTACTTTTTTGAAATTTACATAAGCATAAAACACAGAACAACTTACTCTCATAAAATTCCTCTAAGCACTGAGAACTCAGAAATACCAGTCGTACAGATCAAGAAATTTGAATTAATTTATATGTATCATATTTGTACATAAAAAGCCTATATCCTTATTGTATTTTATATTGACATGAGTTAGAATTGAGCACACAGTTGCATGAGAATATTTTTGCTTCCCTTTGGTTAGGTTAGATTCTCATTTGTGTTTTTTTTCTCTCTTGTAGTTGATCATTTAACTACGGTAAATGCAGTTTGGGGAATGGTAAATGCTATTGATATGTCCCCTAGAACCTGTTAAAGATGAACTTTAATAAGTCTTGGTGTGTGTATGTGAGTGTGTGTGGGTGTTTATTTGTGACAGAATTTTTGCCCCTCATTTTGAGAGGACAGGTAAACTAAAATGGAAGTGGAATTAATAACTATGTAACTGTCAGACAGCTGTTTTCAGATTAGGGTGTCTTTTCCTTAAACCCGTATGTAATTTCTAGGGACCTGACTACATGTTAAGTAATTTCTCAGCAACAAGTAATTTTATGAGAGTAAGTTGTTCTGCGTTTTATGCTTATGTAAATTTCATTTCTAACATTTAGATAGAATTCTATATCTCTGCAAAAAGCAAGAATCAATTGCTCAGTTCTTATATTGGGTATTTATACTGTTAACTTTTTAAATTCTTATTTTGCTAGGTAGTGCATAACACAGCTGTCCCCAATGCGCTGGCTGTTGATTGGATTGGAAAAAACCTCTATTGGTCTGACACAGAAAAAAGGATCATTGAAGTATCCAAACTCAGTGGCTTATACCCTACTATACTCGTTAGCAAAAAGCTGAAGTTTCCCAGGGACCTGTCTTTAGATCCTCGAGCTGGGTTTGTAACAAACATTGAAAATTTTAATTAAGAATTAAGACTGTGGATTACAATACATTCAATGTGGTAAATACTGTTCTGTAGGTTTTAACATAGAAAATCCAATGTAAAGTGTAAATGTATAGAATTTTCTTTTGAGAAATCAGAAATAGCAATGTGATTATCACAATAAAATAAAATATTTAAATGATGGAGTTTTGAAGCAAGCATATTTTAAAGTTTTAAACAAAATTCTTTCTAACTAATCAATAAATGTGTTGTGAAAATAGATAAACATACAGATCTCTTTAATTTTAATGCTTTTAAATCTTGGAGGAAAGGCAGATAAAGAACAAATCCTGGATCACATTTTGCATGTATGTGATAGTCACGTTTGTGACTATATGATTTCTGCCACACTTTATAACAGGAGATGTAAGTAGTATCCATGGATAATAAATAACAAGGTACTTTCTGCATACATTCAAAAGAAATAGAGTAGGAATATCAGGAAAGATTCATATTGAAGTTGTGTTTTATTTGCATTTCATTGTAAGAATAGTGAACAAGTCATTGCAAGGGTGAAGGACAATAGTCTGGAAAACTCAGATGAGGGTTGAACTGACATTAATGTGTCAAAGATGCTGGTGTATGTTTACTGAAGTTCTATAGATTATGGCCATTTACTTTCAATTATGTTGTTTTAATAAATAGAGAAGGCATATCATTCCACTGGGTTTTGCTCTATAATTTATCGTGATTACATAGTCCAAAATGATCTCTGTAGAGGTTCAACCTACCCACCACCCTTATTAAAATAACAAATTCAGAGAAAAACTTGATGTTTTAAGATGCAATTACAATAGCAAGTATTACAATGACTGTAGTGCTCTAAATTTTGTACTGTCTAGATAAATTTCAAATATGTTTTAACAAATTACTGCTTTTATCATACTATATGCAACAATTAGAATTTGCTTCTTGCTAATATATTGATGCTTTTTTATTTTTTGGCCCCTTATAGTTTTAATTTTCTTAGTGATCATGTTGTTGTATATATTACAGCTTAATTTTAAAAATTAATTTGGTAAAAGTAGTGTCTACTAGAGAAGACTTGTACTGTAAGTATTATTCTGTTGCCATGATAATGTACAAATTTTAACTTTTTGTTAAATAATTACAAAACTGTTTGTTACCTCTTAAAATATTTTTTTCTACCACAGCAACAGAAGTTTTGAAAGAGTCTATCCTATTTTAACTAAAAGTCATAAGAGAGTCTATTTTCTCCATGTGTTTCAAGATATAATGTCCAGATGTACTAAATTTGGTTACCATCATCATTTATTTATAAGGATGTAAATGATTAAATTTATTTTGTATTTTATCAAAAGATATTTACTTTACTATGTCCAAATCATTGTCCTTTCCTTCAAAGTCAAGATGGCTAGTTTAGCTTCTCATTTTATACTATTCAAGATGCTTCGTTTTCTAAATGAAAGAAACATTACCTGTTGATATTAATAATAGTCTTGTAGCATATCCTAGTTAAAAAGCAAAAGCTGCATCCTAGCCTAGTGAACAGAACAAAATCCAGTTTTAAGTTTTACATCTCCAAGTTACCAGTTATTACTTCATAAACTAAAAGCAGTCATAAGTTATCATCAATATAAAATCATCCATCACAACTGACAATTAAAAAAATAAACATTAAATTATTGTAGATGTTATAAGGACTCTGTCAATTTCCTTTATTGATAATATTTAGATTATGATATAGATATGTCCTATTATATTCAAAGAAATAGGTAAAAGTAGGAACTTTTAATAAAACAGTTAAATCCACCTAATCTAACAGATAAAACTTAATGACACCTTTTTGTTCATGCAGTTTTTCCCGCTCCCCACAGTGAGATACAGGGCAACCTGTTTCTTAGCTTTTATGAGCAAGCTTCAGGGTGAAAAAAAATTCCATAACTGTTCCAAATATTGTGCAATATTGCTTCAAAAATAGTTTAAATTATGATTATTTAATAAAATAATTGAATTTCCATATCAGATTACCATTGTTATTTACATATATTTTAAAAATGCAAATACTACTGACCTCTTTTCTCTTGAGAAGTGTGATTCCTGTCCTGATATTTAGTGAAGGATATAGAGCAAGGATTTGTTTAAGGGAGAATAAAGATCATTAGACTACTGTAATGAAGCACTAAACATGTAGGAAACAGCTCAGTGGTCTTTTGTATCTTTTAGTAATGGTATGCCAATTGTCACAATACCAATTTGGATATAGTGGTTACTAAAAGTGGAAAAGAAGATACAAGTAGATTGATCATCTTCTGGGCTGTTATATTTAAATTCAGATGAAATTCAATTTTTCTAATTATTTTATTATCTGACTTAAGCTGAGACTCGGTGTTTTAATTCATCATAAATTTTGTGGTAATAGAAATTATATTCTATACATTTAAAAAATCTTCACACAAGTATATATTTTTAAAATCTTCACCTGAGTATAATTTTTATTATCGATTTGAGAGAGAGAGAGATCTATTGGGGTTGGTACCTGCCCCAATGGGGATCAAACTGACAACTTTTGGTGTACTGGACTGAGTCGCTGAGCATAATAACTTCATCTTTTTGTATGATTAAATGTCAGTTCAGGTTATCATAATAACAAAATACCATCATAATAGACATTAAAGTGAATGTGTGATATTTCCAGTTAGCAGAAATAAATTTATCTACTCATGCATTTATTTAACTCATATATCTTTGGCATTTAGTGTATATCTGTCACTGTTCTAGTGTTCTAGGTAGGCACAACAAAGATAAAAGACACATAGTTCCTATCTCAGATTATTTCACCTTCCAGTAAGTACACGATGAGTAAATAACAAGAATTTAATGCAATTAACTTATAGGTAGAAAAAACAAAAAGTTAGTAGCTCAACTAGGATCAGAGAAAACTTGACATATAAGGTGGGTAGAGTAAGAATTAGCCAGGTAATGAGGTGCACTCACAGCAGGAAGTATTTAAGGCAAAAAGAACATGCACTCTGGGAAAGCAACAACACATACAAGAGCATGGCACATTGGGAAGAACTCATCTGGTTGAAACAAAAGAATTGTGGAACTTTTATACCAGTTCACTTTATAGAGTAAAAAAAAAAAAAAAGCTAAAAATATATCAAAGCACAACATAACACAACAACAACAACAACAAAACAAAACAAAAAAAGCATACCTTACAAGGCTTCTGACTTGGGCAAACAGGTAAACAGGAAATTAATTTCCCCACAATATAAGGAATACAGGAAAAAGGGGCAGATATAAGAAAATAAAATGATCAGTTTACAGATCCATTGAGATCGGAAGTTCTGATATAATAATGATAGTGATGAAGACAACTACTATATCTATAGCATTTTATGAATTAGAAAACTCTAAATTTTATACTTTATGTTCTTTTACTGTTTACACAGGGTCTGTGAGAAAGGTGATCATTTTTTCTCTTATCCTTAGAGTGCAGATTAGAACATTCACCCTCAAAATGCACAAGAAACTATCTCAGGATCATTTAGGTAGTAAGATATTAAAGTGGGGATTTAACTCAGTTTTAAGCTTTGGTTATATATTATATGGCATTGGAGTTTCCAGGAACAAAATGATCTCCAATCATGAGCATGTTTTTAAAGATCCATCCAAACAAGAGATAAGAAAAAAAAGGAAAAATATGCTGTACTATTTTTCCATTTTAATAATTAGCTTTTTATAAAATTTTAAATATAGATATGAGTTTTTTTGGAAATGAAGAAAATTACCTAAATTGTTACAACTGTTTTGTTAGAAACTCCCTTCTTCTTGCCAATATGGTAAAGAATTACAGATCAGCAAGTCTATTAGAGTACAAGCAGGGTTTATTAGTGATACTTCTCATTGAAGACAATGGGCTTTGCCAAGGTGGAGTGAAAGGCATAAGATCAGGGCATGGCAAGGTAATTGTGGCAAGAACAGGGATGGCAAGAGCATTAGGTCCTTTGTTCTGAGGATTTATATAATTGGCAAAATGGGGGTCAATAAGTTACATATTGATTGATGGGTAAATGTGGTGCCAGCTTTCCTGGGGATGACATGACTACCCAAACTTAGGTATATGTAGAGATATATGAGTCTGAATCCTTATCTTGCTCCAGACTCTATTTGCTCATCTTATAAGACAGATATGTGACAGGAGGCAGTTAATTAAAGTTGGGGCAGTTACCCAAAGTTATTTATAGGCTCTTCCCGTAAAGATTAGAGATCTACCTCTGGTCATGGTCATTACCTCTGGTCTGTTCTACCAGAGGTAGTCAGTTAACTAAAGTTGTTTTATAGACTTCTTTGGGCACTGTGGACCCCCTCTTCTTCCAGGCCTTGGGATGAATACACAGTTTCAAAGCTTCCTTACCCAGAGAGTGGCAATGATACATAGAATTCCAGGGGCTTCCCTCCTCCTGTGCTAATATAGTGTTTATTGTGATGCTGGAATACCTGGCAATCTTATTGGACCAGGCTCAGGACTGCTGAGCTAGTGGGTGAGACGTGTCTCCTTCCTCCTCCCTGCCTTGGTTTAGTATCTATCCTACCCAACACAACCATGCTTTATTTTTATTTTTAAAGTAAACTTTTATTTATATTTCTTTCCTAAAAGTCTTTCTTCCTAAGATGCTCTTCTGCTTTTTCTCCAGTTAGAATAACTTTCCATTTTTCCAGCAAGAGCAGACAGTATCAACTCTTCCATGAAACATTGCCCAATGGTGCCTAAGTAGATATCATATATTGAACATAATACATTATGTGACTGTTTTATTTATATTTAATTATGTGTTTATTTTATTCAGGTATAATTGGCATATATTATATTAGTTTCAGGCATACATGTGACTATTATTAGTATATCTGACTATCTATATAAAAAGTAATTTCCTTTAGCATGATGGCCATGGTTCATTTTCAGTTTGCACCTAACACAGGGATTGTTAAATTCACCATTGAAGGAAATAATAAATGGTCAGCTGGACATAGAGAACACATATGGTTATAGCTACAGGGACCTTGTACTTGCAACTATGCACAAACCAATACATTGTTATGTAAATAACTTGTATGTTTGAAAGAAAAGAGTCATAAGGGAACTTTTGTTGTGAGGAAATGAAATGCATACCAGGAATGAAAATCCAGTTTCAGATTTCTATGGGGAACACAGAAATACTTTATTAAACTATACAGTCACACACAAAAAAAATTTCTACCAATTTTTAAACCTATATTTTCATACTTAGGCAAAAAAACACAGGAAGCAAATTATCAAGCATGAATTTAATAATTCAAAATGTCAAAAAACTACAGCTAGAAGAAACTTCTATGTGTTTATTCCCCAAATTCTGAAAAAAAGTAAAAACTGAGAGAAAACTTTAATTTACTATAGAATGTATTAAACTATAAAAACATCCTCAGGGATCACTGAAGTCTGTTATGGTTACAAGCATTCTGTTGTCTGTTTACACTTGGTTATAACTTACAAATAGATAAGATTTGGGGCTCAGATTTTTCAGTTATAATCTTAGGTAAACATTACATATTTTATGGGTGAAATTCGGAACTCTCTTTTTTGACATTTCCACTGAAATTTTTATTTTGCAGCTTTTTTACAACAAATTGTATACTTAGGTAACTTTTAAGGGGTTGTGTTTCAGATGTTAAAATGACTCATATGCCTGGTACAGATTTATTGAGTAACTTGAAGAAAACATATATTAATGAGGCTTAACTATGGAAAAGAAAAGAAAATCTGGTGATCATAAATTAGCTATCCATAAGGAGACACAAAAATCTTGTGTTTATAAAGGCTTATTCATACTTGAGTACACTTCAACTGTACTTTTCTTGAGTGCATGAGAATGTTTTCATAATATTCTTTTGGTTGATGAATACTTCAGTAGATTAATAGTGTAGGAACATACATAAAATTCACATAAATCATGTAATAACATACATACAATCTAGATCTAGCAGGTAACCCATTAGGTGCATATTGGGTTAGCCAAAATCTCTATAAAATAAAGGATACATTTTTCATTTCCACCAATAACCTTGATGATTTGGATATTTTTAGTAACTTGGCAATTTCTTGCTATTGGCTTCTAGTGGGTAGCAGCCAGGAGAGGTGCTGCTAAATATCTTCCATAAGACAACCCCACAGCAAAGAATTATTTGACCAAAATGTCGATAGTACCAAGAAAATTCACAAACCACTTTTAATACCTTCGATCAGTCACAGCACCTTTTCTATATACTGCACAAATATTCTTTTGTATTTCAACTGGATTTTTACCCCTCTTGAAATAATAAATCATAATATACCAAATATGTTGCTTATTTTCTTCCATCTTCAATATTAAAATGGCTACAAAATTCACAAGTTTTAATGCACAGTGATATGACAGGTATCACAATACAATGTAACAAAATTGTTTTGAATGAAGTTAAAGACAACTAAGCACTACAAGAGCCATTGTACAGAAAAAAAAAAAAAAAAAAAAAAAACACTAAAAGAACTTTCTGTCCAAACCAGTATAACTAAATAAAAAATATGAATGCAGATGAGTAATAATTAGTAATATTTTCCGAACACTTAGTACATGTTTATCAATATTCTAAGTCTTTTCTCTAATTCTCTTATTTATCCTCACAGTGAACTTTATGAGGAGAAACCATTATTATCCCTTTTCAACATGAATAAGTCCAGGCTCAGGGAGGCTAATTAAAGTGCCCAGGTTCACATAACTAGTAAGGGGTAGATCTAGAATTAGAACTACCAATTTGTTAATGCTTGTTTGCTGAGAACTCTACATTGTGATGCTTTAAAAAAGAACAATAATAAAGCTAGTCTATAAAGCTGACACCCTGAGTTTTGTTCTAATTATATCACTATCTCAATTGAATAGGACAAAACATATCTTCATGTATGGTCTCAATTTATTAGTAAAACAAAGGCTTTAGGCTAGTTGAGCTTCAAGACTTGTTGCAGCATTAAAATCTTTAATTGAGTCATAATTTGTTCTAAAATCTAAATGATATAAAGATCATTGTTATTAAGGAATTTGTAAGGTAGTTGTGAAAACAAGATTTGTGTTCAAATACTATCAGTGAGCAAATGATTTCTCTTATACCTTTTCCATGTAGGTAAAATTATCATTCCCTTTCTTGTGCCTCTATAGTAAAACAGTTTTATCATAATATGTTTTATTTTCTTCATTTGTTTCACATCCACTTCTACTGTAGTCACTGAGAGAGATTTGAAGACAAAAATCATATCTGTTTTTATCTTTGTGTTCCAATTACTAAGAAATATCTACTATATAATATAGTCTCAGTGAATGATTGTTTTAAATTATGGTTCTCAATCTGCTTAAAATGGATTTACGGCTTGTCAGAGATGTTCCACCAAACACTGACTGGTGTGATTCAGTGGATTGAGCACTAGCCTTTGATCTGAAAAGCTGCTTTTATGATTCCTGATCAAGACCCATGCCTGGGTTGCAAGCCAGGTCCCCAGCTGAGCGTGGGCCAGAGGCAACCTATTGATATTTCTCTTATACATGGATGTGTCTCTCCCTCTCTTTCTCTCTCCCTCCCCATCTCTCTAAAAATAAATAAATAAAATCCAAAATCAATTAATAAAAAAATTAAAAGGTTATTTGATTATGAAACCTGAGAACCCACATCATTACTGTTATGTGGGTTCCTTTGTGCACAATGCATGTGCCATTCAATTACATACATGATAAAGAAATTCCCTAGACCAGCCCTGGCTGACATGGCTCAATGGATTGAGTGCCTGCCTGCAAACCAAAGGGTCTCCTGTTCCATTCCCAGTCAAGGCACATACCTCAGTTGCAGGCCTGATCTCCAGGAGGGGGTGCTAGAGAGCCAACCACACATTAATGTTTTTGTCCCTCTCTCTTTTCCTTCCCTTCTCTAAAAATAAATAAAATATTAAAAAGAAAAGAAATTCCCTAGACCAGAGAGGGCTACAGCACAGGATCTCAAAGTATGTCTCCTGTAAAGTACTCCAGGAAAATAATTAGTCACTCAAAACTATGTAACATAAAAAGGATATTACAATTTCCTCTTAGAGAATCACTGTTTTATAGCATATGAAAGGCTCTGAAAATCTTAAAATTAAAAAGATAATGCTTACTTTTTTAACAAAGCATTTCTCAAATATATTAATCTTGTAATTTTCCTTGAAAAAATGTGAACTAGCATGAATCAGGGAAGAATTTGTGTTGAACAAGGGATGATATGAATTACATCTGAATAAATATATCTATATAATTGAGCAGGCAGGAACAGGAAAATGTTAGGATAAAAGTACATAAGTCAAAATGTAGGACTTTAACTAAATACTCCAGCTAGAGCTGACTTCACACATTTTAATAGTGGCAAGGACTAGTGGAGAAGAAGTATATTTGTGCCAAATTAGAATGGCAAGAATTAGAATGGCAAGAAACATATTTGAGACCCTGAACTCTTACCGATGTTATTTAGAATGATGTAACCAGATATTGGACTCCATGAAATATGATCTTCCTCCTTTTATGACTTTGGTTCAAAATGATGATAATAGCCAATTACAAAATTTCAGAATACAAATAAAAATTTAGAAATGCTATTATATGGATGTCAAACAATTTGAAATGTGTAATATACTTAATGATTTCAAAAAGCATTGTTATGCACATGCAATAATAGAATTACATTTGTTGATATCTTTTAATGAAGAAAACTTCTAAGTTTGGGGATGTTTTAATTGCAATTTCAAGCAAGTTTAGAGGAAACAACTAAATAGAAATATGAAGACTATCTCTAGCTAAAACAATTTTGTATGTTCTTTTTCATATGACAGAAGTTAGTAAAATACTACTTTTAAGTTTTATTTGCTTATATTTAGTTCTTAAAAACAAAATGATTGTATAGGAGCACAATAAATTTGTTCATATCTAATATGTGTGAGAGAAGCTTGCATAATTCTATTACATTTATTATGAAAATAAAATTGCTATGTTAGTGTTCCCAAGATTTAGGGGTCAGAAAGGCATAGAGAAAAGTTCTAATTTATTTCAATGAGCTAAACAATCTTCTGATTTTTACTTCTTTTTTATTCAGTTTCTTCCTTTTATTTATCTGCCATTATCTCAGCAAGTTGTTTCTCCATAAATTTACTTGAAAAGAACAGATTTGTGTCTTTCAAGAGTATTTTACTCATATATATTGCCTTTTCAAAATAAAAATATACTAAAAATAATTCAAGATTAAACAAAATAGAACTCATTAGTTCTGATGATTTGAGATTTTCAAAATATTTTCAGAATAACATAGATGTACAGAAACCTTAGGGATTACAGTATTGCTTTATGCAAAGCTGAGTGTGGTACTTCCAGACTCAGGCTAGCTTTCAAGTTTTGCCTCTAAGAGCTCTCTTTGAAAATTTTTTTTTTTTTTTTTTAGATTATTTATTTATCTTTAGAGGGGAAGGGTAGGAGAGAGGGAGAGGGAGAGAAATATCAATGTATGGTTGCCTCTCATGTGTCCCCTGCTGGGAACTGGCCTGCAACCCAGGCATGTGCCCTGACTGGGAATCGAACCTCGATCCTCTGGTTCGCAGGCCCGCGCTCAATCCACTGAGCTACACCAGCCAGGGCTCTAAGAGCTCTCTTTGAATCTCTGCTCACAAAATTCTACCTTTTGTTTAATTTTTATCAAATATATTGTTCCCATTTTTAGTCCATGTTTAATCAGGACTGAATGATATTTTTGCTAGCAAAGGAACATTTTTAGTTTTTATAATCCATTATCACTTGTCTTTATGCATACCAAAATAATTATTGATGCAAAAATGCATATTTCTTATAATAATTATTTATGGTACCTCTGTACTTGATTATTATTCTTTCTAAAAACTTTTTATCTTTCTAGTGTGTGGTTAAAATGTATGATTAGAATTATCAGTTAGAATTTTTGAGAAGTATTTTAATTTATACTAAATATTTAGTTTTAAACATATAGAATAATTGTATACCATGTTATTTTAATTATACATCTTCAAATATGAATAATTAATTGTCAAGTACTCTATACATACTAAAAACAAAAGATGAGGTCTGAGAAAATTAATTTGCCTAATGGATTTTAATTTTACAGTTAAAATATGAAAAATCCATTAAGGATCCTCTAACTCCAATTTTGAATAATAGAAATAAGGAAATATTCAAAAACATAAAGTGACTTTTTTCTATTATGACAAAAATGGTGTAATTAAATAGAGAGAAATTTCTAATTAATCTCTGTACAAATACACACATACATAATGTACATATGTTATTTGTATATTATGGAATACACTGTCTATATTTAACACAATTAGTTTTAGTTCCAATATTACTCTATTTTACTGTTTATTGACTACTGTCTATAAACAACACTGTACTCTAGAGTTTCCAGTAATTTAAATCAGTGATAATAGAACTCTGTGATGATGGAAGTGCTCTGTATCTGTGCTATTGGATATGACAGCCAGCAGACACATGCTTATCAAGCACTTGATATGTGACTAGTGTGACTCAGGAACAGTGCAGTTCACTTATATTATATGTCTTTAATTGATTTGAATTTAAAAAGTCACAAGTAGCTAGTTGCTAACACAATGAACAATTTCAGATTCAAGAAAATACAATGGATTTCTCTGTAATTCATTTAGATTTTTTTTTTTTTTTGTATAAATGACAAACCAAAAGAAAATCATGTATCTGGACAATTTTACTCTCCAACTTCACAAATGTGTTTAGAAGGTTTACATCTGTTAACATTTATATATGATTTTGTATAATAATGGACACATGTTTAAAATTATAAGGACATTTAAAAGCATGCTATGTGTTACTAAAAAAATATTAGAAAAGATTGTGTTGAAGTATGTTTCTTTGAAGCTACTATTCAAACAAATACCAAAAATTCATTATGGGAATAACTGAGAAAAGACGTGACATTTTTTGTGAGGTTTTACTCGTGAAGTGTCTGAAAACAAAATCGCTATTGATTTTCTTTCCTAGGTATTTGTATTGGATTGACTGCTGTGAATACCCTCACATTGGCCGTGTTGGAATGGATGGAACCAATCAGAGTGTTGTTATAGAAACCAAGATTTCTAGACCTATGGCACTAACTATAGACTATGTAAACCATAGACTCTACTGGGCAGATGAAAATCACATTGAATTTAGCAACATGGATGGATCTCACAGACATAAAGGTTTGTCTAGTAATATAAATAATTCAGTATTTTACCACAGAATAAAATATTTATTTAGAAAAAAAATGTACATATTCATTACCTATATTTTCATCAGATGCATTTCTTAATTTAGTGTTAATTATTGTATTCCATGATGATATTAGTAAATAAGGAATTAGATATATTTATTTAGAACTTCTATAATCATACATACATATTATTTTAACACTCTTCAAATTTTCTCTAATTTTACTTTCCTAAATAGTTTTTATAATAAATGAACAATATTTTATAAGTTAATATAAACATGTATTCTAATTGAATTGAAACAGAAGAATATGAGCTAGTAAATGTAAGCCTATTATTGCAATTTGTTAGGATTGAGTTTTCTTAAAACACTAAGTCGAAGTATAGTTTTTTAAGGACAGTGAAGCAATATTATTTAAAAGTTATCAATTATATTATGTACACCATTAAATTTAGTGTTTTCTAATTAATAATGGCAATGAAAATTAATGTGGAAACAGCTTTAAAATTAGAGTAACATTTAGGAATGTTTATAATCTGAATATGAATGAATATAAAAAACATCTAAGTTTAAAATGAATGAAGCAATTGAATATGAGGGAAGTAACACTAGAATTAGATATGGGGGAGAAGTCATAGAGAAAAAATTGGTGAGTATGAGGGAACTAAGAAGAGCAATGGAGAATGACATAATGAAGAAGAAGGGCATAGATGCTAAGGAAATGGTTATAATAGGAATCATAAACAATTCAAATGAGCATTCAAAATATTTTAGATGTAGGTGGCTTTTTAAGGATTAGATTTTCCCTAATGAAAAAAAATCAGTTTCTATTTATCTTTAATGACCTATTGTCACCTTTGCTATTAGGTGTTTTCATCTTCAAATATCTCATGAAGTACAACTTTCACAGAGAGTCTCCAAAGAAAACCTACACATTAGCACATTAGTGTGGTTTAGCTTGTCAGACTGTTTTCTTCTTTGCAGTGAGTTTAGAACAAAACCCATGGAGGAGGGACAAGGAAGGGGTGATGAGAAAGAACGTGAGGCCTGGAAAATGTATGGAATCCTGAGAAGGATGAGACTGCTAAATACATTTAAATGAATGAATAAATAAATAAATCTTACTAAACTTGTACCATTTCATAATTTTGCCCAAGTCCCTTTCAAAGAATATATCCTTCTACCTAAAATGCTCACAGCTTTAAGAGGTTCTTTTTTAAGGGTAAGAAGAATCAGTTATGACGAGTATAGTCGAATAAGTCACTTCTTTAGCTGTTGGAATTCCAATTATAAAGAAATTCATCAGGGTGTAATCTGAGTGAAAAATGAGTTAAAGATCACATTAGGATTTTAATTACAGCAAAAATAATGTTGACAAGTCGAAATCACACTTTGTGCATTCAGCAGTTATATCTCCTCCAAAAAATCAATACTATAATATTTTGCAACATCCTTAGATGATATTATTTTGTTTTATTGCTGCAATCAGTATTTTACCCATGCAACCATGAACCTGTTTTTAGCATACATATACAATATTAAGTTGTTGTGAATATATTACTTTATTCTAAAATTTTACTGCACAATAAAATGTAAACCATTTCTGGCCAGCTATTATGGTATCAAATACTTGCTTATTTTATTTAAATCTTACTGTTTATATAACAAAAACTGTAGTTAAAAATGTTTAAAAACTGTACTTAAAAATAGTGTCTATTAAACACTATTGATTCCATCCTCTACTCATTATTTAAAAATTATGTCAGATATGTAGGTGACTAATGCTTTGAAAACTTAATACAAAATTTAATGCATATAAATGAAGTATTCCTTAATTATAGAACTGGTGTTAACTGGTTTTAACTTTATATATATATAATCATGAGAAAATAGTACTAAATCTATTAAAGAGTGAAATGTTTAGCTGACAAGTATGCAGGTATGATGTTAACATTTTAAAATGTGATTTTGAAAATACCTTGTGGCTTAAGGATGGGGTGGGGGAAGGAAAGTGTAATAGTTGCTGCCTTCAGAAATATTTTCTCCTATAGGCTTTCCAAAGAAGCCTAACGAAAAATTCATTAAGTGTCTTATCAGGCATATGCCAATATCTGAATGTAAGCCAATAATCACCTAGTAGTTACTAATGAGCTACTAATTGTAAGCAGTCTGAATTATGCCAATTCCACATGCAGTGAAAAAAAGAGCCATTTATTTGCCATGTCTGAAAAGAGAAATAGGACTTTTCTGCTCTTTGCATTTACTCCACAAAAACACAGAGAATGCTTTTGTTTTCTAGGTATGTATTTGGAGGTGGAAAATGAGACATATTAACAATAACTTATTAGTTTGGTCACTGACTTCTTTTTCCTATTAACTAAACTAGCATTATTGTTCTCATTTATTCTATATATTAAAACTGGAGCTAGAACTCATCAACAGAGTGGGATATATCAATCCTGACAAAGTAATTTGAAAATATGAAAGATGTATAAGAAATTTCAGCACTGTGGCCCTTTATCAAAAGTCAAATTTTAATGAGGCAGAAAAATTAAACTGAGTTGCATTTTACATTTCAGAAACTTTTCCCCAAAATATGTTCTGATTTAAACTATGCATTAATTGCATAAATGAAGCATCATTTTGTTATTATTTATCCAGCCTAAGGTAATTTAAGGTTCTTAATTCTGTGCCCTAAATATTAAATCAGATGACTTTTGAGGTACATCTGACTTGCAATTTGTTTTGTCATTTCTGGCATCCTTTTTGTACCTCTTCTATTCTACACACTTTTCTACCAAGTCCCAATACTATGCTGCAAAAATTAAAATAATAATTATAGTGAGTTGGTCAAGTTGCTAGTTTAGGAACATTAAGGTGTGATCTTAGTCAACTGAATCTCTACTAAAGCCTGTGCATATCATTCTACTGTTTTTTCTCCAATAATTTTATTATAATATGAAATATAATAACAATAATTTAGCACAATAGAATACTATGAAAGCTACTGGATAACTGAATCAGTTTATTTTAAATCAAATTTTCATTGATTTTTAAAATATTTCCCTGATTTCTCCTCTTTAGATATACCCATTCATTCATTCACTTATTCATTCAACAAATATTTACTGATTTATTTATTTATGTATTTATTTATTTATTATGCTACAAGTTATGCTAGGGCCCGGAATTACACAGATGAAGTATCTCTGTCTTTTAGACATTTTCAGTTTAATGGAAAAAACTGATATTCAGATAAAATGTAAATCAGATTGGGGTTAGAGGTATATGCAAAATATTGTAAAAGTGCAGGTAGAAATAAGGAAGTCTTTGCTAAAGTGAGGGGTCCTTTGAGAAGTTTGAGAGATGTACTACAGGATCTCCATATGGAGAAATATAGGAAGGATTCTTCACACAGAGGGAATAGCAGTTGCTAAGATGTAATTGAGTCTTGAAACAGCATAGGGTTTACACAATATGGCTATGCCTGGCAGTACTACAAGAGGGAGATAATGCATTAGATAAACAAGGGCAAACTGGAGACAGACTGTGACAGGGCTTGTAAGCTACGTAATTTGGAATTTATCCTTTAGGTCATAGAGGGCCATTGATGGTGTTTAGTTGATAGAGTGCCATTATTAGATTTGACAACAGCATGGAAAATGAAAAGACCCTGGAAGGGCAACCAATTTAGAGGCTGTTAAAATATTTTAGGAGAAAATACTTGAAGTGATTATAGCTATGGGATAAAGTTTTATGTTCAACAGTTATTTAGCAGAATAAAGAGGAAAGATCTATAAGCTTGGAATAGCATAATTATGGGTGGTTGGGTTGTAAATATTAAGTGAAAGAGGGAAAAAAGACCTGTTTTGATGACTTATTAATTTCATGTACAACTATAAATTTTTTAAAGAATTAACAGGTAGGAGGTGGGGATGGGTGGGACAGAGGAAGTAGTGGGGGGAAAAGGAGACAACTGTACTTGAACAACAATAAAAAAAGAATAAAAAAAGAATTAAAAATATAAATACTGAACATAACTTAGGGATTCTTCTTAAAAAGCTCTGTTTTGTTGAGTGGTACATTAATTTTAACAAAAGATTCCTCATCGAAGAAATTCTAAGAATATGTAAACGCTATCTATTACATCTTTTCCTAGAAAGCATTTCAGAACAAATGATAGTTTATCTATAACTAAAGTTACACATGAATGAATCTCTCATTTTCTATTTTCTCTTGAGGTATAAAATATGTTCAATGGAAGACTTGAAAATTTCATGTTCTTCAGAATGGAATGTTTAATGTTTAAGTTTATATAAGTCTTCATAAAAAATGAATAACCTGGCTGGTGTAGCTCAGTGGATTGAGCGCGGGCCTGCGAACCAGAGGATCGCGGTTCGATTCCCAGTCAGGGCACATGCCTGGGTTGCAGGCCAGTTCCCAGCAGGGGACTCATGAGAGGCAACCGTACATTGATATTTCTCTCCCTCTCCCTCTCTCCTACCCTTCCCCTCTAAAGATAAATAAATAAATAAATAAATCTTTAAAAAAAAATGAATAATTCTGAATAGTAATTATATTTTTCTTGCATGTCTATGTACTTGGGACTGGTTTCTAACCACTCCCAAGCCATAATTCTTCTGACAGACTTAGGCTTTTACTGTATTTTTCAAACTATAAGACACACTCCCCCCCCACCCAAATTTGGGAGGAATAATGGTTGTTAATGATGCTGTTGTGTTCTGTTTACATTTACACTGGTGAAATACTATGTTATTTATGTTATTAAATATTTTACTACATTTTTTACTTCACAATTTTTTTCCTATTTTCTTCCTCTAAAACCTAGGTGGATCTTATGGTCTGAAAAAATACGGTAATTTGTATAAGAAGTAATAAACCTTTGCTGGAGTACAGATTTTTAAGTGAAAGCACAATTTCAGAATGGAGAAAACACACCCTTAGGTTATTAGAGAAAGCATGGGAAACCTAAAGATGAGGGTGGGTTAGATGAGATCTATTGTTAAACAGCGTTGAAGAGTGAACAGTGCATGTAACTTCCCTGGGCCTCATCTGTCAAAATCAGGATGCTGGAGAAGACATCAAAGGGGAATTCTAGAATTCAAATTCTCTGTTAGGTGGATTACACAACAGTTTCAGAAACTTTGCCAAACCCAAAGGTTTTGACTTCAGGTTTATCTTTAATTTAAGCCTGAGAGACGTTGGACATTTGTAATAATCAAATGCTTGCTCACTCATCCTTGCTGAAAATCTCACATTGCCAACAAAATACTTATTTCTTTGAGTGCTATTCCAAGAGCTATTCACATCTTTTACTGTTGAACACTTGTGAACTGATCAAATCAACAAGAGGAGAAAACCTATTGTTCTTGAGCATTATATTCTATTAGATTCTTTGCATATACTATTTCATTTTTTGGCTTTCAGTGAAATTTTTCTTAGCCTGCTACTGGAATCCAAGAACTGGAGCCATCCTATTATAAACTAATACTTTTATTAGAAGCCTACTGTGTTCAAGAAACCTTGTTTGATGCTGTACATGCTTTTAGAGTCATTTCATCAAGGAATACTGTGCTATAAGCAGAATTAGAGCCATTTTGCTACAAAGAGATAGGTTTAAAGAGATTAAGTAATTTCTCCAAGGTCAAGTAGCTGGTAATCAGGAGAATCAGAATTTGAACAATGAAGATCTAACTGGTCCCAAAGCCTATTTTCTTTCCATTATTGACACCTCCTTGCTTTTGAACAGATGATAAAGGTTGTTGCCTATATGCTATAATTTCTAATATCAATAGTTATAGCATAAATGCACAGTCATACACATAAAGGTATGTTGATACCTGAATTTCTTCAGGTTAATTTAAATAGTAAACCATAGATAAATTGCAAAATATAGCAAAACTAATAAAAATGTAAGTCAAATTGACACAATTACTATAAAAAGCATTTGTCTTATTAAATACAAATATCTTTGTTTGTTTGAGGGAGTGAAGAGAGCAATAATGATCCTTAAAAATAGACACCCTTCTTCAGTGGGACAGGTTGCTTTTGCAGTTTGCTATCCCAAATTAACTACATCTCCTGTTCATCCAAAACTTTTAAATCTTATTTAGAGATTCACGTCACAGAATTTCTGAAATTGGGCCATAGATTTTTTGTCATTGATTTTATGCATTTCAAAAAAGATTGCCTTCTCTAAGTGGAATGTCTATAATATAGGTTACAAATATCTCTTGAGAGAAATTTTAGCAATAACTTTACATATCTACATTAACTTAGAGATTCTATTTTCCTTTTAATGAAAGAAAATTAAATATCAGAAAATTCTGTTTAGGCCAAAATTTCAATCTGTTTGCTTGTATTAAAATATATAAATTCAGATGTAGTTTCCTTACTTTCTGTTCGTTGTGCCATTGAACTTGAGATATATTTTAGATGTAATTTTTTTCAAAAAATACTGAAAATACTGTGTGAATAGAAATGACACAACAGTGAATGAAGAAAAGGTATCTTTGACTTTGAGCTTTAAAATCTATTCATTCTATTATTTTTTCAGAATATTCTATATCATTGAATGATTTAACTTTGTGTTAAATCAATTAGTCATGTGCATATTTTATCGCACATACTTGAAAAATATATAACTATATAACTGCTAATTTCTTTGAAGAGCAGTGGTTGCATATGTCTCTAAACTATAGTTTACCACTGAACTGTCTTTTATTTTGTGGACAAACTGTCTAAAACTCCATGCAATTACGCTGACTATGGCTCTTTATTGGTTTTAATACCCCTTCCCTTGAAGATCCTCATCCTGAAGTGGCAGAAGTGTAGTACAACTCTATGTTAATTTCTGCTCTGGGAACCAAAGTGTGTTGTGATGGGGCAGTTCTGTTTGGATTTAAAAATCCAAACAATAACCCAGGCCGTTATTGTCTAAATCATGTTGAAAAAGGAATCCAGATCTCAGCATTCTCCTGATGAAAGAGCATAAAATATATTTAAAGGGATATTTTTTAAATTCTAAATGGGGAAGAAAACACTTCAAAAGAAAAGGGAATGTTTTGTGCTCACATAAGCTGAAACTCATAACTTTTGCATTTGGGTTTTTAGAAAATTTAAATATCTATGGAAGGCCACTAGAAAAAGTATAGGGAAACAAATGAATGCCATCCTCTAATTTTACAACATTCTTGACTGTTTATTTCTTGGTTCGATATTGCATTTAATACTTAAAAAAAAATCCTATTATTCATTGTCCATTACAAACGGTAGACTTCACAGGCTGTTTTATGCTAATGATGATGATGCGCTGCTGTTTACAATACAATAAAAGTTAATGGAAGGAGAAAAACACAATTCAGTTTGTATAGAAATGTTCCTGAACCAGTAAAATAAATTGAAATCAACTGTTGTTCCTAAACAGTCTTAGAATTTCAGTGCCAAGGGTATCTTTTAGTTTTGTCCCTTGAATAAGACATGCTACATTAAATTGTGTACATGTTTAAATATAGTAATATTTTGAAGATGTCATATATGTTTCATATACTGTTTTTAAATGGTGACATTTTAAATGTTTTTCTAGTATGAATTTCAGACACTTTCAACAACATTATCTGTCCCAAATATGACACGTTGGGGCATTGGTAGACTTGGCTTTGGTCCAGGTTACTCTCTAATTTAGGCTTTAATGCACCCTAGTTCAATATTTCTTCCATAGCTTAGAACTTTTAATCAATCAGCAACTTTCTAATATACCTTAAAGGAATTGATTGAGGTTGAAACTGGGGTAAGGAAGGACTACTCTTTTCTCACTTATCCTTACTTATCTCTAGTACTGACCTACAGTGCATTTGAAAATACGTGTAATAGAGTACACCCAACTGTTTTTACTCTACAGGCATATTTAGAATTCTAAAAATGTGGGAAACCGGACATTAAACTCATGTAAACGTCTCTACTTGGTATCTTCCCCAAAAGAAAAGTGCTTTTCAAAGGCTTCAGGTTTCATTAAAACTGTCTAACAAAAATTTTCCTAATGCCTATGTGTATGGAATATCATACCTCATATTAATTATTGATGGTTGGCTCTGCAAACACATTTTCAAATGTCTATGAAGGGCTACATCACCAGCAGAAAACCCTAGTAAGTATTGCAACAAAATATCTTCACCGAGTACATGAACAATGTTGCTTTGTTTACTTCAGAGACTGGAGAGCTGTGTCACCATTGAGGAAAGATATTTATAGGCACAGTCTAGTTTTCAAAATAAAGGTACTATAATTTTCATTATCTGCTTTTTACATTCTCAATTCATTAACAAGAATATTCTTTTCATTTACAAAAATAATCCTCATCCAAGGATATATTTATTTATTTTAAAGAGAGAGGAAGAGCGATAGAGAGAAACACTGAAACGTGAGACAGAGACATCAATAGGTTGCCTCCAATAGGCGCCCTGACCAGAGGGATTCAAACCAACAGCCTAGGTATGTGCCCTGACTGGGGATCAAACCTGCAACCATTTTGTGTACAGGACAGTGCTCTAACTGACAAAGCCACCCAGCCAGGACAGAAATATTCTTTTTAAATGTTAAATATTAAAATGGCCATATTTGAATTTTATTATGAATAATTTAAAAATTCTAAATGAGACAGGGGAAGGGATTGAATTGCATTAAACTAAATATTCCTAATCTATATCAAATGCACTTATTATCTGATGCAACAAGTGGACAAAGTAGGTGAGAAATACAAGAAAAAATGGACAAACAATACCATCGGCTTCTTAATAATGGCTTTAATTTAAAGAGGAATCCTAAATAATGTATATATTTTGCCTTGAAATATTACATTTATTTTAAAAAGTTATTTCTTACACATTTAAGTGTTTAGTATGAATTACTCATTAAGAAGGGACACACAATTATTGTTTGGACATTTGATCAGTGTGAGTATTCAGAAGGCCACCTCATTTAATAGACTCCCAGGAAGGATCAGCTCTCATCTGCTATGCATTACACATATGCTGAATAGAAGAACTTTATTTTTTCTCACATTCAAAGTCACTTTGGTAGATAAAATTTTTAAAAGATTATGAAATTTTTTACTAGAAAATATAAATTTTGAACAATTTATAATAATATTTGGGAATGTTGTCTAACTTTAGTGTTCCTGACATTTCTTAATGCTTTTATTCATTTTGAAAACTGGATTTTGGAGCCAGTGGCCTGGTTACCATTTAAGTGGGATTTTACGAAAGAGTGGGCAGGAAAAATATTCTTGGAGGCATATGTTTAGATGGAACATTTTGTATTCTTTTGTAGATGGTTCGGAGGAAGAAATTATTTTAATAAAAATAGTCTACAAATAATAATGCTGAAGGGGATGCATAATTACTGACAAAGAAAAAATCTGTTGGCCCTAAGTTTACATAAAACACACGCTTTTTTTGTTGGGGTATGTGTTAACTAAAGCAGTCTCTGGAAATTTGTACACTGGCCATTTTCTCACCTACACACTCTTTTCTGTTACTCTCCATGGTATGGAAACCATTTTCACCTGCCCACTGACCTCTGTCAGGAACATTTGCCTCAGCGTTTTAGACCACTTCCATCATCTAATTGCATATCTGTTTACCAGCTTGTTACACTCTTTCTGAAGTCTGTGTTTAATCTCACACCATTTTTTCAATGCTAATTGGTTTTACTTGTTTCATTACTTCTTTTTGGTTTCCATGCTCTACTTTAATTCTATTCTACCTTCTCTACATATCTTGTATATTACCCTTCTAGGAAGATACTAGGGGAAATTGTTAATATCAGGGCGTCTCCAAAGAGAGCATTCATAAGCATCTTGAACCTGTTTTCTGAAGATACGTGTTTTAGTCAGGTTATACAGTTTGAACCATATTTTCCAGGGAATAGATTTCATTGATTGTTATTGACCAGAGAAGAAATATGTGAGATGAAAAAAAAAAAAATACTGGAAATCTTAACTGGAGGGAGTTCTAGCTATCTTACTTTTGCCTCTTTTCCATGTGCCATATGCTAGAAGGATGCTTTCTATGGACTGTATCACCAGGTTCTTTCACCTTCTGGCCTCAAGTTGGATTTAATTCATGGGAAGCATTAGCAGGAGATTAGATGGTAAACAAAAGAAGTAGTCATAATATTTATTCACACACATTTCCTCCATGCCCAGCCACTGTGGATTAGCAGTGGCTGAGTTCCTCCAGCAAATGGTCTCTGCTCTTTGCAGACAGCTTTTTTTTTCCTTAACTGCAACTTTTGCCCATTTCTAACAGACCTAGGGAAAAACAAACAAACAAACAAACAAAAACAATCCGTCACTTAGCCAGGCCCAAAGCTCTGTAAATAATTAAGAGAAAAATAATATGATGAACCACTTTTGCACCTAAAACTATCTTTTTTTAATTAAATTATTTTTAATTATCATTTAAAGTGTCCTCTGTTTAATACAGGACCCTTGACTGATAGAAAAGAGATGGAAGGAGATTAAAAGGCAATGAAAAGTTAAAATAATTTTGCAAAATTTCAGGTGTGAGGAAATACGTGCCTTTACTTGGGGTAATGATACCGACAATATAAAAAAAATGAGGGAGCCTTAAGCATATTTTTTAAAAGAAGGTAGGATGATGTTTTATTTGATATTCTTGTTAACTTTGCTTTAAAGATCTAGGAGATTAAGTTTCCAATCCTTGTAGGTAACACATTGAGAACAAGGTTGACCTTCACTATCACTGGATCATGCATTTCTTTCCAATCAGTACATAAGTGTTCTTATAATTAAAAATATCAATACTAAAGTTACTCTGTAATTATTGAATTTGGTGGTTGCATTCTATGAACTTTGTCTTGCTTTTGAGAATACTACTTAAGCCACAATAGTTAATTTTGAAAAATGAATTATAGAATGATTTCATATATCATAATATTTAAAAATATCATTAGATACTTAAAATAAATCTTGGAGGAGAGATAAGAAAACAATAGAGCATCAGTAGTATAATTTCTGTTTACGTAGTAACTATAGGGCAAAACCATGTTGAATGTGTCATTACCCCAAAGTTATACCATATAAATAACAGCAACTATGAGATATTCAACACAATGATAGATGAATACTGGACTATTGGTACATTTTGTTCTAAAGAATTTAAACTATATTGGTCTGAAATATAAAAGTAAAAAGTTTTATTCAAGAATATACTTGTGTAGCATGATAAATGTTATCAAAAAAATCAAGAGTATTTTAATAGAGTGCCTCTAGCTGTGAAGCCACAGTTAAGCTGAAGGCATATTCTGAATTTCTACCTTTTCTATTTATCATAATTAATTGGAACCTTAACCAAATAGCATCCAACTTGACTAAAAAGGAAAAACTCCACACTCCACAAAGAAGTTTTGCTCTGATTTGTATATTGCCAAATATCGACTCTATTCTTATGCTAGATATAGCCTACAGCGTAAAAATCAGGAGCCTAGTGCTGGAGTGCAATGCTGGAAACCGTACAATAAATAAAGCTGTTAAACAGAATAAAAGCCTAACTACAGAAAGCAGCTTTCAAATAGGCTTTAACTATATAATGAGTACCTGTTAACTGCAGCCCACACAATAGTCTCTTTCTTCTGTTTGTGTGTGTGTGTGTCTACTGAATACCTGTAAATGAGAGGTTGCTTTTAAGCAAAAACTCTTATGTATCATAAGTGGTCATATTATTTTTCTCTGAAAAAGGACAATCATCATCATTTTGAGAAAACATTGACTATTTTTTCATAAAATCATTATTTTAGTATCATTAGGTTAATTAAATGTTCTCACTCCATTTAATTTCATGTTTATATTTTGTCAGTTCTTTTTTTTTAACAATAAAATATTTTTAATTGATATTCAGGTCCTTTGTCTATATTTTATATATTATCCAATTTTTTTAATTTTATTTTAATTTAAACTGTTCAAGTACAGTTTTCTGTCTTTTACTCCCATGCCAGCCCACCCCCCAAGTCCTCCCCATCTCCCTCTCATTTCCACCCCGCCCCTAATTTTTGTCCGAGTGTCCTTTATACTTGTTGCTCCAAACCCTTCCTCTTTTCCCCTGAAATTCCCTCCCCTCTCCCTTCTGGTGACATGAATGGATGGAGAAACTATGATACATTTACACAATGGAATTCTATGCAGCAGAAAGAAAGAAGGAGCTCCTACCCTTCTCGACAGCATGGATGGAACTGGAGAGCATTATGCTAAGTGAAACAAGCCAGGCAGTGAAAGACAAATACCATATGTTCTTACCTTTAACAGGAACCTAATCAACAAAACAAACAAGCAAAATATAACCAAAGACACTGAAATTATTTTGTAAGTTCTAATTATCGAATTACATTGCAAAATAGCTTTTTTTTCTTTTATCTACATGTATATGTAAGAGATCTGTCTAGAAAAAGCCCAGCCATTGTTAATATAATGAGAACAGTTTGTGCAGCATCAATGTAATCTGGCAGCCAAAGAGAGTGGACTGTATTGCTCATATGTGAACAATGAAAACTTCACTGTGTTAGTAGGGGGAGTGCATGCTGTTGAGTGAACGTGTGTACTGTGTGGCTGTCACATTCAAAATGATGAAGGGAGTAAAGCAAAGAATCTGCATCAAATTTTGCATTAAGCTTGAACATTCTTCTGTGGTAACTATTCAGGTGATTCAGAAGACCACAACTATGGGCAACTGGTGATTAGCAGCTTCAACACAGCAACGCACCTACTCACTTATCACATCTTGTGCAAGTTTTTTGGCAAAACATCAAATCATCCAGGTGACTCAGCCCTGTTATAGCCCAAGTTTGGCACCCTGTGGTTTCTGGCTTTTCCCCAAACTAAAAATCACCTCTGAAAGCCAAAAGATTTTACACCAACAATGAGATTCAGGAAAATACTGATGGTCAGGTGATGGTGATTTGGGAGAACTGTGTGAGGCCCCAAGGTGCCTACTTTGAAGAGGACTGAGGTTTCATTGTCCTATGTACAATGCTTCTTGTATCTTGTATCTTTTTTAATAAATGTCTCTATTTTCCATATTACAAGGCTGGATACCTTCTGGACAGACCTTGTAATATGAAATGTATATGTATGTATAATACATGTATATATTGTGTGTGTACTATTGTTACAGGTACGTTACATATACACAGATACTTAATACAGGCATACATGTGTACACATATATCTGTAAGGTAAAAATATGTAAATAAATAAAGAGACAACAAAAAGTAAAAAATTTTTCTCATTCTAAATCATGAAAATTTCTGGTACCAAAATATATAATTCTTCGGCTCATAAAATCTCATTTACTCTCAATATGAGCTGAATTATTCATATGTTGATGGAAAACAAACATAGATTCATTTATTTATAGTTATCATTTAGCAGTTAATATATAATAATTTTTCACAGAAGCTTAAGCAGATAGTCAATTTACTCTGTGAAGAGATTTAGGTTCTAAAGAGGAAATGGAAATATACTGTGAAGTTATGAGCTGAACTTCTTAAAATGTAATATGTTAAGATATTGTTTGTTTCTGTTTTACTTTGTTTGCATGATTTTCATTGGCATTACTTGTGACATTGAGGAAGTTGTCATATTCTCTTACAGTGTAGTTTGTGGAGCCAGTATAACATTAGATACATAAGACTAGATTTCTTCTTGTTAATTTAAGTTGGTGTTTTTTACTTTGTTTTATTATTTTTCTATAAGATATACTCTGGTGGTTGTGTTTGATGTTGTTTGGGAAATAAGCATGTTTGCCAAAGGAGCAGGCCTGGAGTGGGCTTACAAAGCTACTATGGGTAGTCTGATCTTCACTGCCAAAATCAAACAAGGAATTAAATAAAACGGATGATCACTCTTGGCAAAGGGACTAATCTTCTTCACTTTCACTTGACTCTACCACGTGCTCTATACATTCACTTATGTGTTATCTTTCTTCTGAAATAGGAATTTAATTTCAAATTCCATAAATAAATATTGATTATTTGATAACAGAGGGTTTGTGGTGGGCTATCAGTAGAAGCTTAGAGGTAGCAAAGTGTTTAGTACTTAAACTGTCCTGTACCTAAAAATAATACACAGTGAATTACAATCAAGCATTTAAAAATAATTTTTACATGGAGCTTATGAAATTTGTACCATCACTTTATATACTTGTATTAGTTTGCTAAGGTTACCATAACAAAATACCACAAACTGGGTGACTTAAACACGGAAATAGATTTTCTCACCGTTCTGAAGGCTAGAGTCCAAGATGAAGGTATTGGCAGGTCTGGTTTCTCCTGAGGCCTCTCCCTGGCTTGCAGATGGCTGTCTTCCTGTTGTGTCCTTCCATGGTCTTTTTCTGCGTGCAAACACCCTTGTTGTCTCCCTCTCATTAGGATACCAATCACATTGAATGAGGACCCCACTCCATGATCTCACTTAACCTAGTTACTTCTTTAAGGGTCCTGTCTCCAAACACAGTCATGTTAGGAGAAAAGGCTTCAACATGTGCATTTTGTGGGGACACAGTTCAATCTATAACCACACTTTACACGAGTAGGTCAAATTTCTTAAAGGCAGTGCTAATAGGTAAAGTGCCAAAGAACTCAGCCAGAGAATCTGATTTGGATTCAAATACCAGTATCTTAATTTGCTATTTTCCTTTCTAACTTTTGTCAAGTTACTTAAGTTTTTTTTTTAAGATTTTTATTTTATTTTATTTTATTTTATTTTATTTTATTATTTTATTTTTAATTCTAATTATGCTTATTTTTTAATTTTTTTTCAGTATTTTTTAATTGTTGATATTGTACAGTTTTCTGTCTTTTACCCCGCCCCCAGCCCACCACCCCAGCCCTCCCCACCTTTCTCCCATTTCCACCCCCCATAGTTTTTGTCCATGAGTCCTTTATACTTGTTGCTCTAAACCGTTCCCCTTTTCCCCTGAAATTCCCTCCCCTCCCCCTCTGGTCACTGTCAGACTGTTCTCAAATTCAGTGTCTCTGTGTATATTATGCTTGTTTGTTTGTTTTGTTGATTAGGTTCCTGTTAAAGGTGAGATCATATGGTATTTGTCTTTCACTGCCTGGCTTATTTCGCTTAGCATGATGCTTAAGTTTTTACACATCTTAGCTTTCTCATCTGCAAAGTGAAGCCTACTATTGCACAATAGAGTTGTTGTATTAAATGAAACGAGGTGTAGAAAGCAGATATCCTACTGCAGGGTTTCTCAACCTCAATGTTATACACCTGATAAGTTTTTGTCCTGGGACCAGAATTGTATCTCCCAATTAGTGAAAACCACTGGCCTACTTCCTGGCACCCAAGTGCTTAATAAATAGCAGCTGTAATTACTTACTGACTAGTTAAAAGATGATGCTACTTTTGAGATGTTAATAAGTAAATAATAAGTAATAATTTAATAAATAAACTCTCACAACAACCACTTTTTGTAAAGAAGTCAATTGAATCTGATAGACTGAGAATATTTAGATTAATGATTAACATTTCAGGTACATATTTAATGATGCAATTACTTCCTTTATATTTAAGAAAATCTGAATGGAATGTTTGAGACTTTCAATCTTTTTTGGACATTTTTATTGTATTTTGAAAATTTCCAAACACACACATAAGTTGAATGGTGGTTATACTAATCACCCATCACCAAGATCCACTCAACTGTTTACATTTTGTCACATTTGATTTATTTTCCTGAAGGAATTCGTACAGCCAAAGGAGGAAAGTGGGAATAGTTTGTATAAATAACTCAGACATGATTTATTCTGGCAATGTCCTCTTCATCTTTCTGTCCAATTCCACTTACCACATTTTATTTTTATTTTTTTAATTTTATCACATTTTTCCAGATCCTTTATATACTCCTTCCCCCACCTCTGTCACCACACTGTTGTCCATGTTCATGAGTCCTTTTCCTTGTTACTGCATCCTTCCACTGCCTAGCCTCCCCCCACCCACCACCTTAGCTGTCATCTCGCTCTCTATCTATGAATCTGTCTCTATTTTGCTTGTTAGTTCAGCTATCATTTTAGTGATGGGCTCCATGTGTACAGGAGAGTGCACAGACAGGTCTAAATGTTTATATTATGTGTGCAAAACTGGATTTTTCTTGTTTTTTACATATTTTAAGTATGTTTTATTGATTATGCTTTATAGTTACCCCATTTTTTTCTCTTGATTATCCCTCTCCACCCTGTACACCCTTCACTCCAGCATCCATACCTCAGTTCATGTCCATGGGTCCTACATATAAGTTATTTGGCTTCTCCATTTCCTGTAGTATTCTTAACCTCTCCCTGTCTGTTTTGTGCCTACCAATGATGTTTCTTATTCCCTGTACCTTTTTCTTCCTTTCCCTCCCCACTGATAACCCTCCTTGTGATCTCCATTTCTGTGATTCTGTTCCTGTTCTAGTTGTTTGCTTAGTTTGTTTTTGTTTTTTAGGTTCAGTTGTTGATAGTTGTGAGTTTATTGCCATTTAACTATTCATATTTTTTATTTTCTTCTTTTTCTTAGATATGTCCCTTTAACATTTCATATAATAAGGGCTTGGTGATGATAAACTCCTTTAACTTGAACTTATCTGGAAAGCACTTTATCTGCCCTCCCATTCTAAATGATAACTTTGCTGGAGAAAGTAATCTTGGATGTAGGTCCTTGCCTTTCATGACTGAATACTTCTTTTCACTGTCAGTTTGTTCTGGTGGGAAAATGGAGACAACTGTACTTGAACACAATTTTAAAAAAGAAAGAGAAATTGAAAAAGTGAATAATAAAATAATAATAATAATAATAATAAAAGAATATTTCCTTCTTGCTTGTAAGATTTCTTTTAAGAAATCAGCTGATAATCTTATGGGAACTTCTTTGTAGGTAACTGTCTCCTTTTCTCTTGATGCTTGTAAGATTCTCTCCTTATCTTTCATCTTGGGTAATGCAATTATGGTGTGCCTTCGTTTGTTTCTTCTTAGATCCAACATCTTTGGACCTCGCTATGAATAGTATCTGTTCTGAGATAGATTTCTGGCCAGACACTACATATTGATAATAGTCAATGGCTTAAATTATCACATATTTGTAGGAGTCTCATTTTATTTCTCTCATTTCTGTCCTCCCTGAGTGATAGTGAATTTTTTATTATATTAGCCCATTAGAATAAAAATAACAAATGACCAGATTTAAAATTGCTACTTCTAGCTAACAATAGAAATTAATACAAGACTTAAAAAATAAGGCTGTAAAACACCCTAAGACTGAATTTTTTAAATAAATTTTCGTAAATTTTCAATTGCTACTGAATGAGAAATATGACAAATATAGTCATTAAAATATAATTTATTTAAAAAGTACATATTACTTGATTTACAGTATCATTTTTCACCACTAAATATTTTCTCAGAGGTGCTAAAATTAGACCTGAAAATCAAGGCAGATAAATATATTGGAATGTTAGTGCAAATTGGAAAATTTCTTTTTTTTATTTATTGCTTTTTAAATTTTTGAAAAAAATACTCTATTATGGTTTAAAATTATTAAACCACCAAATTCCATGAAATAAAAATTCACAGCTGTGGTGTTCATTCTACTGTTTACATTCAGACCCAGCCCTACAATGAAGGCATAACTATAAAATAATTTGAATCTGCAACTAAACAGTTTTATGGCTGTTAAATCCACATAATACATTGTTATCCATCATACTTTTTTTCTCCATCTCTATTCCATCTCATTTTGCAAGTAAAAATACTCATAAAATCTCAGTGACTAAATGGTTTATAATAGTCTTATAGTCACTCTATCTCCAAACAGATAGAAATATCATCCTTGATATATAATTTAATCAATTTAAAAGTGGGAGGGCAGTACAATGACCTGTAGATTTAAGGATTTAGGTTAAGAACAACTGTATATAGATACAGTTTTTTAATGTTGAATGTTATTTGTTTCTGGTGAAGCCGCCATTATTTGTGAGCAGGATAGAATTCATTTTCTTCCCAGTGGTTGAACGGAGTTAAGTCTGAGCAAAGCACACTACTGTGCCAGATCCTGCATTCTCTTACCTGGTAATAAAGAACCCTGCCAGTGTGACAGGTTCTCACAGCAATTATTCACATGAAGTTCTGTAACAGGTGTATCTGTCAGCCCATGTAGTATTGAATATTTTAACTGGCAGTCTTCCAAGACTGAACATTAATCTTACCATCTCCTATTACAGTCCCTAATCAAGATATTCCAGGGGTGATTGCACTAACATTGTTTGAAGACTACATCTACTGGACTGATGGGAAAACCAAGTCACTCAGCCGTGCCCATAAAACCTCGGGAGCAGACAGACTCTCACTGATTAACTCATGGCATGCCATCACTGATATCCAGGTGTATCATTCTTATAGACAACCTGATGGTAATTATTCTTTCCATGATTTCCATATATGCATCAACATTTTTTAGTAACATTCCATTTTTGTTTCCTCCAAGGTTAAGTGTACATCTATTTTTGAGAAACTTTATTAGATTTTATTATTTAGCATAATTGTACAAAATTAATTCAGTTAATAGAGAACACTGTCATTAAGGGATATAATCAGAAGCTCAATAATAGTACAAACAGTTTTTGATTTGTTCAGTAATATTAAGCAGAAATGGCAATAATACATGTAGTTGGAGAAGTAAAGACTGCATTCTTAAAATAATTTATTTACAAAATAATTATAGGATCCTTAGTTTCTGGAGTGCTGGGTAAAAGGAATTATGTTTAAGTAGCTCTAGGAGTATAAAAAAGAGAAACGTATTGTTTTTTTTAAAGCATGTGAAAATTCTATCCATTGTGATGAAATAAGGTAATTGATTATGTTGCTTAAAACAAAAAATTGGCCTAGAAAACAAAGCTACTACAATATTAGTTGTAGATCATTGTTTTGTTGTTTTATTTTACATGAATAGTTTTAAACATATGTATGTCCATCTAAAATGCTTCTAGTTTCTGTTTTTGTTTTCTGACAGATGATTGTTTTTTCTACTAAAACACTTGTTTTTGTGGAAATGCATCGTTTAAATTATTTAGTGGTAAAATGAATGCCATTGGACATGGCATTGTAGAATTTTTAATAAAATAAAATTATATTTATTATCATTGTATTATTAATTGTAAAGTTCTATTTAATTTTAAATTATGAAGTTTAAATATATTGTTTCAAATACCATATTAGATTATTGGTTTTGATTATTTTGTTTTTTTTTGTTGTTTTTTTCATTTGTAGTTTCCAAACATCTTTGTACGATAAATAATGGAGGTTGCAGTCACCTCTGCCTTTTAGCCCCTGGAAGGACTCATACTTGTGCATGTCCCACCAACTTCTATCTTGCAGCTGATAACAGGACTTGCTTATCCAACTGCACAGCCAGTCAGGTGAGTGGAAGTCTTCACATCATTTCTTGGAATGCATGGGCAAGCTGTTACAAAGGCTTCACCTGAATTTTGTTTATTCGTTTAAACACTTATCAAAACATTATTTTTGAGGGAAGGTTAGTATAACATTAGCTTATCATTCCATACATCTCAGAGTTACAGAGTAAGGGAAAAGCAGTTATCATACAATATTTCAAGTCATAAGTGGACATAGCAGAATCATCAGAGATTTGATGTATTTCAAGAAGGCAAGGTGACTGAGGCATAAGGTTAAGGCTAAGATATATGCAGCTAAAACAAACAAATCTTCCTAAATACTTTGCTCTGTATCGCCCCTCTCCCATTTCTCAGAGGACTTAATATGGAAAAGATAAATCGTTTGAAAAATAAATTCTAAATTTTTTTGTATTGAATTTATTGACTTGGGACAAGGGGTGAACAGCCAATGCAATGTACAGATGATGTGTAATAGAATAGTGCATGTAGATTTTTTAAATTACTTTTGTTTTTTAATTATTTTTATTATTAACACTATTACAGATATCCCCAATTTCTCCCGCTTTGGCTGCCTTGTACCCCCCAACTCCCCGGTCTACACCACATTGTTGTCTGTGTCCAAAAATTATATGATCTAAATATAATTTTCCTTCTGGAACCTCCTTTTCCTCAAAATCTAGTTATTTACAGTGAACATATCACCAAATTCAAATTTTCTACTTAATGATAGTTTCATGGACATAATTTTATTAGTTTAAAATTTTGGGCAACAGCCATTGACACTATATAATTTGGTTGTTATATTCGTGTCAGTATCTTGTTTAAGATACCAGTCCCAAAGAAACTATATAATTTGCTTTTTTTAGGTGACTAAATTAATTATTAGAATTCTGTGTATTGAATTTGATTGTTTTTCAATTCTAGCAGTGACATCATGGAAGAGATTAAATTTCTCTGAGTGTGTCTGTGTTTTTGAAATGGAAAAGCTAATGTCAGCTCAAACTGCCTCTTAAGTTATGACTGTGAGCATCATACATTAAATAACTGTATAAATAGAAAAGATCGACCCTCTTCCAGGGAGGCAGTGTGTGGAGTGGCTAAGGGCAGAGATTTTGAAGCCAGACTTCTCGTGACTATAACTCCGACTCTGCTTTAAATTTGCTGGGTTACCTAGTTAGTTACTTAACTTCTTGGTGCCTCAGTCTTCTCTTTTTAATAGGAATGATAATATTTGCAGTCCATTGTTATGAATAATAAGTGGGAAAAATTCCTCATGCATAGTAAATATTATGACCTTTGCTCTCTGGTGAAACTGGTATATATTAAAAGTATGGGTGCAATTGGTGTGAACCGCCATTAGGAAGTTCTGATGTTTAGTAAAAAGCATAGGTCACAGTCTCTTTTTTCTTTACAATGTGTGTTGTTTAATTATAATCCTTACATACACACTGTGTATGTAAACAAAATACATTGTTTTTAGAGAACTAGAAATTTGAGTCATTATGAGAGGTAAATTAAGCAACCTAATTATTTCTAGAGGTAAAATTTAAAGGAGAAATCACATCTTTTTTAAAAATGTAAAATATGATGCTTTGTTAGTACTGTTTATTAAGACAAATTTCCAATTTAACCTCCAGGTGATTTTGAAATAAATTCTAGTCCCTGGCTCTGGAGTGGTCCACAATTCATTCTGTTGAGGTCCAACATTAATGTTTAGGTGACTTAGTAGAGATGTTGCATACCTAAGCCACTTAACAGTGTGGTGAGCCTCAATGGCCAACAGGAAATAAAACCAAAGAATGCTTGAGGTGAATATCTCAAACAGCAAGGCCTAAGTAGTAAAACATCAGTCTTGCTATAGTCACAAGAAAATAAAATATTTCAAATTATTATATAAGAAACCCTATAATTATGGTAATTTAATGCCAAAAACTCCTATCAATTAAATAAACATCTAAATCATGGAAAAACCTATTTTCATATAATTAATTTTTTCCTAATTTGGTATCAATGATGGAACCACTGAAGTATAATTTTTCAAATACTGCCAATAATGCTTTGCAGGAATTTTTAAAATATCCGACAATAGCAAGAGAGAACAAAAATGGTATATAAGATATCTTTGTTTTTAACAAAACTTCCTGGAAAAAAAAGTGTCATCACTTGATTTGTTTCATCTTTAAGAAAAACCCTAATGAAAAACAGCTAACACGATCCATTAGTGGTTATCGCTGTGAGTGTTGTTTATGCAGCCATTTCATCTCCGATTCTTTTCTGGCTTAATGGGAGGAAAACACTCTACTGTGCACTGCCTGGAGAAAAGTCCGGCTATAGAAACATAAATTTAAGTGAAGTAGACATTAAAATGAAGCAAATAATCTAGGTACTTTAGAATCATACCATTAAGCTTTCTGATATAAATGTTGCCTTCTTCATTTATCTTAATAAGAAATTTTAACTTGTTATCATCTAATGATTGTAATCAATAACATTTCCAAAACAATATTGTGTTTTAGATAAATAAAAAGAGCAAATTACATCAATAAGAATTATGTTAGGATTGAAAATGAACATATGAAAATCTATACAAAAATCAAAATTAAACCATTTTTGTAACACTAACAACTTCAAATATTAAATTTAAATCATTTAAATTAGAAAATAAAAAGTAATTTGAAAATGGCTTTACTTATCTCTTCAATGGAGATTTTTCCTGTTTTAACTGCACCATATGGGGGATTTGCATTTTATTCCTGCATTCATTTTAGTAGACATGTATTTAGTAGTTCCTTTATAACTTCTTCTTGTGGGTGATAATTGCAGTCTGCAATTTATTTTATAAAGATGTTAGCCTTGGAGTACATTTACCATAAAGAATGTTTTATACTTATACTTAGCATTTATCTATTGTAAGTTACTGTGTTTAATTAGTATGAAAAAAAATGAAGCCGTGAAGCTGAGGCATGAAATAAAAGAGATCTTTCCCTGAGAGTGATGAATAAAATGTTGACTAGCATGAAATGTAACAAATATGTTTGACCTCAGCCTTCGCTTAACTCAAAACCATACTGTTGTCCTATTTAAAATGAAATAGTGTGCAAAACCATACTATCATATGTAATTGCAACAGTTGGTGCTTATTTAAATCGGACATATTTAGTAAATTTAAAAATGTGTATTTAAAAAACTAAGTCTTCATTGGGAAGTCTTTGAATTTGCTCAGGAGAACTGAAATTCTCTTTTGAATGTACTTTGATATACTGTAATGACTGGAAATGTTTAATGTTCAGGACAATTGCTTTTAGACTTAACTTTATAACCCCCAGATAATCACTACCTATAAAGAGTAATATTTTTCCTATGGTAATTTATAAAAACAACAACCGACATGACAAGGGACAAAGCAAATATGGGAAAATTGGTAAAACAAGTCAGACCTTCCCTCAGAATAAAAGTGTTCTCTTGACTCTACATCACCACTGGAAATAATGATGATAAAAAATCTGCACTCTTATTTTTAAAAATAATGTATATCTACCCTGAATCAACTCCATTGTATCCAGACAAATTCAGCAAAGATTAACATCAAATTCTCTTACTTTAAGAAAATAACAGTATTTTAAGTGAACAGAACCTTTAGCCCTCTAATTCATTTCCATTAGAGAACATTGAACTAGGCTATATTTTTCTGTGTTACAAATGTGTCTGGTACAAAACATGCTATGATAAATACTGCTTTACTTTTACTAACTCACACAGAAACAATTCAAAATGGAAATTAATAAATTCTAGGAAAGTAACTAACATTTTAAATTCCAGATGAATATTGTGATATATGCTTTTCATTGATTTTTTATTAAACTAAAGAAGAAAATTATAATGCTGCAATAAATAGCCTATACTTTATCTATTGATTGTGATTTCAATAATTGGTTTCAATAATTTAAAGTGTATCTTTTGACAACTATTTCAGATGCATATGCTTTCTGTATGTTCTTTAATCTCTTATATCACATCAGGGTAAGCCTAGAACTGAATGTTGTTTAGAAAGAAATGACCAAGGAATTAATTGACTGAGCTTTCTTGATCTCTGTGTACAGTTGGCCATTAGTGAATGTAATAATAATTCTTTACTCTGCTTTAAGGAATGAACCCAGTTCAATCACCTTCTTTTTACGATATCAATTTGAAAAAATTCACTGGCAACAACAAGTTATCTATATGCTAAATAGCCTATAAGTAAATATCACCATATAATATTTTCAACTAATTTCTCTATTGTTAGTCTTCATTGTATGGTTTATTTTAAAAGCAGATTTAAAATTTTCTATTTCTATTAGTAATAGAGTTATCTTTCTTATTATTCTTTCTTTAACTATTTTAAATGGAAAAGAACAATGCACCAAATAAAACACATTAAAAAATATGGTATTGAATAGTGTTTTGAATAATCTTAAGTATTATCACAGCAGTTTCCTTCTGTGTTTCTATTTTTAGAAATATAAAAGCAAAAAACCATTGAAACTTTAAGTTTATGTTTTTACTTATCAAAATATTATTTATCCTAAAAGAGCATGTGTTTTTATTAAGAATTCTAAAAACTGAAAATACTTATATCAACCTCAACTGCTTTAAAGAAGTATTCTTAAGATTTATGTAGAGTAGATATTTATTATGACTAGGGGCAATACGCTTGATGATCCAGAAATTCCATGGAATCACAGTATGATAGAGCGAGAAAGGACCCTTCGAATTATCTTCACTTCCTCATTTATTGGCTAAGAAACAACTGAGAGATGTGAATTGACTTGTCCAAGATTCCTAAGGAAATACAAAGCAATTAAGTCAATTTAAAATAATTAAATTAATATAACCAGATACCACTTACTGATATTCTTAATAAATTTTGGCCCTTCAGTGCTTAGCAAACTTTTTTCTATACAGGGCCACATAATGAATATTTCAGGCTTTGCTGGCAACATGGTTTCTGTAGCAACTCAACTACTCAACTCTGTCATGAGACAAAAGCATCTGTAGACAATACGTAAATGGGTGATCTCCTCTGTTCTCAGGCAATCTCAGGAGGTTCTCCTGAACAATGCATTTTTCTGGCAGATTACTTGCAGATTATTCTGCTACTGATGGTTGTGCATTTATTCCCTATCTTGGAATTATCTAAGACCATTATAGTTCACATCACAGCAAAAGATTAAGCTAGGATGTTCTTCCCTGGTGAGTTTTTAAATACCCATTATATCCTTTGTATGTGAGTAGTGTTCTTCAACTTTTTCTTCTTTTTTCTTCTTTTTCTTTAGTTTCGTTGCAAAACTGATAAATGTATTCCATTCTGGTGGAAATGTGATACCGTAGATGACTGTGGCGATGGATCTGATGAACCTGATGACTGTCGTAAGTACATTGGTGAATATGGGAATTTAGAATTGAGAGCTGCTTAAATCCCAGACATGAAGAATTGGAGCTAGATTTATACATTATTTTTTTCTAGTGCTTTTTCAAAATTATAATAGAAAGATTTTATGTCTATATTTAAAAATATAACAAAATTTGTGGCAATGCCTTCTATATACATCTGTAACTATTATGTTTTGAGTGGTGACATCAACAATTTGTTAGTTTTTGTCTAATTCTTTTTTCACTTGTAGAGTAACTACATTTCTTGACATAGTTATCAGTAGAGTAACATTAAGGATGATTTTGACTTAATACATCAACAATTTGTAGGCAAAAATGGGAAAGTTTTCAGAATATTGCTCAACGACTGAAATTTTACCTTTAAAGAATACAATTTTTCCACTTTCTGTAAGTACTAAAATACTTAGCGCTTATGAAAAGTCAGATTTTTCCAATATAAATCATTAGTTTTCAGTTAGGCACTTTAATATGCTCTTAGTACTTGCTTAAAATGATTAGCAATTATGTATGTCTTGACATCTGCCTGGCATGGTTAAGTGCTGCTTTTTTTTTTTTTTTTTTTTTTTTTTTTTTGGTAGCTATCTTTGGTAACTTTGCCTGTAATGAACAGTCAGCACACTTTTCTTTGATGACCTTCACAGGTCACTCCATGGGTCATTCCAGTACTGACTTGTCAAGTTGAAGATGCTTATGGTCAATCATGATTATACCTTCAACATCCCAGTGGACAGTTACCATGATTTGGCCTTGACATTACATTCAAGATTTTTCTTAGGCTTGCGCTAAAGAAAGACACTCTACTGTCACGATGAAAGCTAGCTACTTTTTTCTGTGTACTTTCTATCATGTACTTACAAGGCTGTCTTACAAATTTAGAATCAGAAATAGTTACATTAACAATGTTTATTCCATCTTTCATTTGAAGTTCTTCCACAGAGCTCATTTATATCTTTGAAAGGCAATAAGTAATTGCTTATTACAAATATATATTCATTAAGAAGAAAAAAATGTTATAAACATCACTTTTCTACCATTTTTGTAAAGATTTTATTTATTTGTATTTAGACAGAGAGGAAGGGAAGGAGAAAGAGAGGGAGAGAAACAACATGTGGTTGGCTCTCTCACATGCCCCCTACTGGGGAATTGGCCTGCAACCCAGGCATGTGCCCTAGACTGGGCATGGAACCAGTGACCCTTTGGTTCACAGGCCAGTGTTCAACCCACTGAGCCACACCAGCCAGGGCACTTGTCTACTATTTTTATGATTTTTGAAAGATCTATAGTTCTTTGATTAATTAATATTATTTTTGTTTTCACTATGAGACATAATATTTAAAAAGTAATGTCTGAATGAGATAGATATACTATTATGCTCGAGTTATTCTTTGTTTGAAATTATTGAATAGAAAGGAATATCAAAATAATAAGAAATTATATTGAGTACCAATTATGATTTACTTATGTAAAAAGATTATTATTTCCCCATAATAAGGTAAACTTCCTCATGATACAGTAAAAATGTAAATACAACTGACTTTTGAAATTGATAAAAATAAACATGTATAAATATGTTAATTTAGTTCTCATGTGAATATGACCTTTCCTGTCCAGGTTTCCTTAAAGTTTTCTCTGGGCACTATCACCATGATGACTTACAGAGAAAGTTATTAACACCCAATGCATTCTCTTCTAATATAAGTTCCTGAGCTCTGATTTTAATCTAAACTGAAATGTTATGCTGCAATCAGATTGTTATAAAAACTACCTATATATTTAGTGTGATGAGTTTTCTACATTTTTCCACTTACAGAATGTATGATGAGCAAATGTAACTTTAATGTCTTTTGAGGGGAGCCAAAGGGACATCTGGTATCCAAGAGTTTCTGTATGATTCTTATCCTTGTTAAATACTAATATCACATGTTTTTTATTGGTGGTATTATCTCTGTGATCTTTTAATAAATGATCTCTTACTTGGAGTTAATGGATTAATAATACTGAATATCTGTAAGTACAATTCTTTGTGTGGAGAGTCATGGTGAGGTGGAAAATGGTGTACATCAGGCTGTGGGGTGTTTAGTATTCATTTTGGAGTAGGCACCTCATCAAAATTTGTGGTCACTAAGAGTTACTGGCCAAACCTTTAACTGTGCCTTAAAAGTCAGGAAAGCCTGATCTCAGTTTCGCATACTATCAAACATACATGTTTTTGCATGAATGTAGATGAGAGAGATGCATCAAGAATTCTCTGGCATCATGAGTTTGTAGTTACATTTCCCATGCTATTTTAATTCACCAAGGATCATTCTGAACAGACATTGAAAAGTCAGATAGGCTTCCCAGTTATTTCCCAGACATAGAAGGAGGAATATTACAGGAAACTTTATAGGAAGCAATAGGAAATAGAGGAAATGAATAAACATGTTTAGATCATGAGAAAATGAAATATAACACAGTTTAAACATTTAATGTGATTAATTAATAAATGTTACAGGTTGGAAGTAAATGACTTTTAACATTTAGAACTCACTTTTCTAAAAGTCAGCATGAATTAAGTTACTTTATTTTAATGTTAAGGAAATTTTAAATTAATATTGTAATTATAAAACAAGTTATTTCCCAAAGAAAGTTTAAAATATAATTATCAATATTTCATTGACTGAATTAATAAATCATTATTAGCTTATATTAATTTTCAAATCAGTGATTAATGACATACATTATGATCATCAGTCAAAAAATAAATGTGTAATTGCCTGCGAGTTTGTGAGAAGAATTCAGATTCAGACCTGGATTTAAATTCCATGTCTGACACTTGAAAATTGTACGTTAATAAGACTTAATTTCCTCGTTTATAAAAGTGGATAGATGTTGTTGAGGAAAGGTTATGATGAGATTCAGTTAGTAACTTATATGAAAGGGACTCACCAGTGCCTGATACATAGTAGATACTCAATAAATTCTACTTTAGTATTATAGATTTTTTGTAAACTCAGAAATATAGCAGATAAAATGAACTATTACCTGAGATTTATTTACTATGATAAAATATGTACGGTACATAAAAATTTTTGCTCTTTATATAATACTGCCCGTACCTTATTTTCCTGTGTATACACAGGAAATGCGCATGCGCATTTTTGTGTGCAATATACACAGGATTATTATGCTCATTATTATATCCATGGTATGTAATCATTATACCCATGTATAATATTCATCCTTATTTTTCCCTCAAAAATGTAGGCAAAAATGTATGTATTATATGTGGTAAAATACAGTATTATTAATAGAATTACAGAAATGAATATAGGAGGGCATCCCAAAAAACAGAATTTATTTATTTAGAAAAACTGTGTATTTATTCTTACATGTTTAAATGTCAGTCACCTTCAATGTACTATCCATATGATGCAATATATCTATCAAGATGTTTTTTCAATAGCTCAAGATAGTTTTTGAACTTGTCAATTTTGATGCCTTTTAGTACTTCTGCCATTTTATGTTTCACCTCTTCCACATTGGTAAAATATTTCCCTTTGAGGACTTTTTTCACCCAGGGGGGAAAAAAATAGTCTCTTGGGGTGAGAGTGGGTGAATAAGGAGGGTGAGGCACAGGGGTCATGCTGTTTTTTTTTTTTTTCCAAAAATTTCTGAACACTCAGCTTGGTGTGGGCAGATGTCGTTGTAAATCACCCATCATGAAATGGGCAGATGCCTTGAAATAGTATTAAAAAAATTTCACTGAAGCCAGTGCAGCCTCTTACAACAACGCCAGCTAGTACATAGGGAAGTCTGTGCTACAAGTGACCTGCCCTCAAGAAGATAATTAATTGTTTTGTTTTGTTTTGTTTTGTTTTGTTTTGTTTTGTTTTTGTGGGTGTCCCACATCTGATTTAAAATATGATACTTATAAAAAACACTTGCTTTAAGTAGTTCTAGGGAGCATGTTTTGAGGACAGAAGTTCCTCTCTTACATATGACAGGCAGCAAAGTGAACAAAGAAAAATGATGTTTTTAATTGTATTGGAGTAACTATTTTTAAAAATTACAATGAATTCTATTCTGCCACTTAACCCCTCAATATTTTTTGAAGTGAGGAGACACTTATGTTTCTAAATGTATATCTTTATATGTTGTTAATTGCTTTCTTAATGTTAGTTTATTATACATAATCTCTAGGACATCCGAGTTCCTCATAGCTTACCTATGGACCTGAATCTAATGGCTATCTAAATGTGAGATAGTCCCATTGCATTCTTGGATATGTTTAACATATAATATTATAATATTTTTGAATGTCAGAAAAGCTCTCTAAGAAATCATGAGGTAAGGACTTCCGGCCAAGATGGAGGCGTAGGTGGACACACTGTGCCTCCTCTCACAACCAAAATTAAGGACAACAAATATTTAGAAACAAGAAAACAACCAGAACTTATAGAAAATTGAACTGTACGGAAGTCCAACAACCATTCATCCAGACTGGTAGGAGGGGCGGAGTCGAGGCGGGAGAAGGTGGAGGTGCGGGAGCGCAAGCAGCAGCGGCTAGCAGTTCCCAGGTGCACAGGCGGCGGCTGGCAGTCCTTGGGCCCACAGGCAGCAGCTGGCGGACCCCGGGCACAGGGGGGCAACTGTGCAGAACCAGTGAGGCCACACAGGGCTGCTGGCTGACCAGGTGGTCCCACATTCGAGCACACAGACGGTCCAGGCAGAGGGGAAGTGGCAGAAGGGACTGAATCCAGGAGAGAGCAGAGCAGGCGCCATTGTTCCTTCTCAGACCCCGCCCCCACATACAGCTTCACAACCCAGTGACTGGGCTGCCCCGCACTGAGGAGCGCCAGAGGCTCCACCCCTCACTACGTAACAGCACGTGCTCAGATAATCCAAGTGAAGGGGAAGCGGCGGAAAGGACCAGAGTCCAGGAGAGAGTGGAACAGGCACCATTGTTCCCTCTTGGAACCCGCCCCCACCTAAAGCGTCACAACCCAGCGACTTGGCTGCCCCACCCTGAGGAACACCTAAGGCTCCACCCCTCATACGTAATAGCCGCGACCAGACTAAAACCAAAACAAAACGAAACAAAACAAAACAAAACAAAACACCAAAAATGGCTCAAACCGGAGAACCAATCAAAGCCCCAGAGCCAATTCCTCTAAGCAGTGAAGAGATAGCCAACCTATCAGATGCACAGTTGAAAGCACTGGTCATCAAGATGCTCACAGAATTGGTTGATTTTGCTCACAAACTAGATGAGAAAATGCAGGCTACAATACGTGAAATGAAGGAAGATGCATGGGGAACCGATAGAGATGGAAGGAAAACTGGGACTCAAATCAGTGGAGTGGACCAGAAGGAAGAAACTAACAACCAAACAGAAAACGAGGAAGAAACAAGAATTCAAAAAAATGAGGAGAGGCTTAGGAACCTCCGGGACGTCGTTAAACGTCCCAACATCCGAATTATAGGGGTCCCAGAAGGGGAAGGAGAAGAGCAACAAGTGGAAAACTTATTTGAACAAATAATAAAGGAGAACTTCCCCAATCTGGCAAAGGAAATAGACTTCCAGGACGTCCGGGAAGCTCAGAGAGTCCCAAAGAAGTTGGACCCAAGGAGGAACACACCAAGACACATCGTAATTACATTAGCCAAGATTCAAAAGAAGCAGAGAATTCTAGAAGCAGCAAGGGATAAGGGGACAGTCACCTACAAAGGAGTTCCCATCAGACTGTCAGCTGATTTCTCCAAAGAAACCTTCCAGGCAAGAAGGGGCTGGAAAGAAATATTTGAAATCTTGAAAAGCAGGGACCTACATCCAAAATTGCTCTATCCAGCAAAGCTGTCATTTAGAATGGATGGACAGATAAAGCGCTTCTCAGATAAGGTCAAGTTCAAGGAGTTCATCATCACCAAGCCCTTATTATATGAAATGTTAAAGAGACTTATCTAAGAAAAAGAAGATAAAAATATGACAGTGAAAAGACAGCAAACTCACAGCTATTAAGAACCATACCTAAAACAAAAGCAAACTAAGCAAACAGCTAGAACAGGAACAGAACCACAGAAATGGAGATCATATGGAGGGTTAGCAACAGGGGCGTGGGGGGAGGAGAAGAGGGGGGAAGGTACAGAGAATGAGTAGCATAGATAGTGGGTAGAAAATAGACAGGGGGAGGGCAAGAATAGTGTGGGAAATGTAGAAGCTAAAGAACTTAGGACACATGGACATGAACTAAAGGGGGGAATGTGGGTGGGAGAGGGTGTGCAGGGTGGAGGGGAATGATGAGGGAGAAATGGGACAACTGTAATAGCATAATCAAAATATATTAAAAAATTAAAAAAAAAGAAATGGAGATCATATGAAGGGTTAGCAACAGGGGCATGGGAGGAGGAGAGAGGGGGAAAAGGTACAGAGAATAAATAGCATAGATGGTGGGTAGAAAATAGACAGGGGGAGGGCAAGAATAGTATGGGAAATGTAGAAGCTAAAGAACTTATGACACATGGACATGAACTAAAGAGGGGGAATGTGGGTGGGAGAGGGTGTGTAGGGTGGAGGGGAATGATGGGGGAGAAATGGGACAACTGTAATAGCATAATCAATAAAATATATTAAAAAAAGAAAAAAAAAAGAAATCATGAGGTAAGTTGTCATTCCATGATACCCATGTGTTTCTTCCCCTAGCTGAATTTAAATGTCAGCCAGGCCGATTTCAATGTGGTACCGGGCTCTGTGCACTTCCTGCTTTCATCTGTGATGGAGAGAATGACTGTGGAGACAATTCAGATGAACTCAACTGTGGTAGGCGATTAATTTTTTAACTAAGGAACATAAATCTAATTCTTAACTGCTTACGCCCTCACTGATTTAAATTCAGACATGGGTCTCAGCACAAATAATTTTGCTCTTTGTATCTCTTAGATACACATGTCTGCCTCTCTGGTCAATTCAAGTGCACCAAGAATCAGAAATGTATCCCAGCAAACCTCAGATGTAATGGACAAGATGACTGTGGAGATGAGGAAGATGAAAGGGACTGCCGTAAGTCACCCTAAATGCTCTGTCCCATCTTACTTCTGATCCCAACTGAAAGTGGTCTAGAAATTATAGTTGTGAAGTGTAAATTCATACAGTGTAAAAAAATATAATAACGATTATGCCAAATAATTCCAAATAGCTGTTTATTGGGATAGATTAAGAAGCTGTATGTGAAAAAATATAGAGAAAATTAAAACATGGATGACCTACTTATAAAGCTACCTGTTGATTTAGACAAACATGAAATAAAATTCATTCATTCATATCATCCTAAGAGAAGCAGCAAAAACAATATTACAGGTGATTATGGAATTATATATATAACATTTATATAAATATATGTTGCTCACAGTAAGTAGGTACAAATACTTTTCTTCCACTGATTAGTCACTTGAAATTAACTCCATTTTAATTAGATATTGATTTTTTCCCCATAAAATACATTTAAATGTGTGAGGAGAAACAAAATCTGGGCAAAATAACAACAAAGTTATTTGCTAAAAACTGTAAATGATATCCTATTTAATGTGTCTTAACAAGCCATTTCAAAGAACAATAATAAAATGCTTTTTCATTTTATTCACCACTTATTTTAATCTCCTACCAGAATTCAATTACTTTAAGCGGAAGGGAAAACAATGTACACACTTGTGTAAGGAGAAAGGCCAATCTGCTCACACACACTCAGGCTCTGAATGATAGAGGACCTGTCAACTTTCAGGATTTCAACAGTTATACTGTCAACATTTCAGTCTTGTCAAAGTTCTATCTTTTCTCCTAAAACATTTATCAGTAAATAATGTGCAGTCATCCAGTAATCTGATTCAGATGATGCATTGTAAAGTCTCTACCAGTTCTTTATGGTTAGTCATTCTTAAAGCTGATCCATAAGCTGACTAGGGTTTGTGAGGAAGTTGACAGTCTGAGTCAGATGTTCTCTTTCCTCAAAGACTCGGCACAGCTAGACATTTTGGTAAATGTTATGCTTTTTATTTCTTCATTGACTAATACCTTCCAGTTCCAGTAGTTTTTCATTTATAAAAACTTCCCTTGTATACATTTTATTATTTATTTATTATGAAAACTTATTCTAAATAAATGACCTGTAATTCTTTGTTTATAAAATTAGTTTTAAAATCAAATCTAATTTTAAAGAGACTATTTTGAAAAACCTGATTTTTTTTCCAAATGTGTCATTGGAAAAATATGTTTTATTTATTTCTATGAAAGGATATTAGGGATACATTATAATTAAAAGTTAAAACTCCTCACCTTCAGAGCCTTATTAATTAGAGGATGATACATTTTAAACTATCTTAAATAATGGTTTGTCTAATTGCTTTTTATATAAAGTATCCTTGCTCAAAGCTACATTTTAATAGGTATTTTCCTCTTAAGCTGAAAACAGCTGTTCTCCAGATTATTTCCAATGTAAAACTACCAAGCACTGCATTTCCAAGCTGTGGGTTTGTGATGAGGATCCAGACTGTGCAGATGCATCAGATGAGGCCAACTGCGGTGAGTGTTTTGTGACTGTGGATCTTACCTATCGTGTTTATGTTGTCATCTGTGATGGCCGTAGCGAGATGCATCTGAGCACAATTCTGATGAAACTGAAGTCTTACATGAGAAAGATTGTCTCCGTGTTCACAGAGTCAACCTCGGGGTAGCTCTTTCATAAAAAGCATGGAGAGGTAAGGTAGAAGAGTCAGTATTGCTTAGTATAAGTCAAAACTGCTTCTGAAAAGATAGATAAAAAAGACAGGATAAAACTACAATCTCATTATATTAGAGTATGTAAATAATATTAACATTTAATAAACAGAAACAATGAAACACTATTCCATAATGTCCAAGACTTCATTTTTATGCATAATGTTGTATGATTTTTCATTCATTCAATAATAATTCCTTCTTAAACATTGTAAAATAAAAGGGAAAAATAAAAGTATTGGTTCTGTTTTTAATAGATGACTGCTATCACTTGTTAGCATTTAGTTCTGAAACATTAATATTTTTCTTTAATCATGTATTTTACTTAAAATAATTATTTCTTAGTTAATATTGCAGAAATAGAGAACATAATCATTTTGTCTAATGAATTTTATCTTATCTTAAAAATGTCAACATTGAGACAGAAGAGTAGATGTCACATGTAATTCATTTTATTAACATTTATTAAGTGTTGAAGCTATTTTGTAGACAAATATACCAAATTTAGCATTGTTGGGGAAATAAAAAGCTTAACCTAGTAACTGATTAGAGAAGGCACAGTTAGCTTAAATTAAAGATAAGACTTTCAGACTTCATAGACAAAATGGTATTAAATACATTGCTAGAATTCATACTGCTCTTAAGGAACACTTCTTAGAGAGACAAAAATTTAAAAAAACCTTTAAGGTCTCTGAAATTCTATTTATATTGAACAAAACTTATGAGCTACATGTATAATTACTGGCAATAATGTATCTTTGTTTTTTTCTAATGTTTTCCATGCAGCTGTGTGTTTAGAACAAACAACCAGAATAGTTTACCATGGTGTCATAAAAGCACTCTTTTCCACTTTCTGGAATTGGTATTCATAATCAATTAACAACATCTCAAACTGCATTCATTGCTGATTTGTCCATAGCAATTATTAATAACATTTGCTGATTAGTTTAGATTACTGACTAATTTACTATATTTTATTATGCATATTTACTTATAAAAGAAAAGTAAAATAATGACATATTTGCTATCAGCATAATTTCTTGGCTAGAATGTTGTATCTAGATTTTGTTCTTGTTCTTCCTCCTTAATTTGATGTGAGTTAACTGCTTTGGTAGATTATATTGTGGCAACTGATAATTATCAATCATCATAAAAATGCATAATATTGATATGATGTTTGACAAACGGCCCAGTAATTGTTAAAGGCTTCACAATAATTACTTCACGTAATCTCTTTATTTTCCCTATTTTGTCAAAGAAGAAAATAAGGCCCAAGAAAGATATGAAATTTGCCCAAAGTTCCAGTCAGTAAGTGGTGGAAGTGGCACTTGAATCCAGGGTATTTGACACCTGCTTTGTGAACATAGCTTAAATCCACTTCATATTTTTATTTTTATTTTCATTATTATTATTTATTTATTTATTTATTTATTTATTTAATTGTTGTTCTTGTACAATTTTCTGTCTCTTACCTTCTACCCAGCTCACCGCCCCAGCCCTCCCCACCTCCCTCCCATTTCTTCACCCTCCTAGTTTTTGTCCACGTGTCCTTTATACATGTTGTTCTAAACCCTTTTCCCCTGAAATTCTCTCCCCTCTCCCCTCTGGTGACTGTCAGCCTGTTCTCAATTTCAGTGTCTTTGGTTATATTTTGCTTGTTTGTTTGTTTTGTTGATTAGGTTCCTGTTAAAGGTGAGATCATATGGTATTTGTCTTTCACTGCCTGGCTTAGCATGATGCTCTCCAATTCCATCCATGCTGTTGCAAAGGGTAGGAGCTCCTTCTTTCTTTCTGCTGCATAGAATTCCATTGTGTAAATGTACCACAGTTTTTTGATCCATTCATTAACTGATGGGCACCTAGGTTGCTTCCAGCACTTAGCTATGGTAAATTGTGCTGCTATGAACATTGGGGTGCATAGCTTCTTTTGGATTGGTGTTTCAGGATTCTTAGGACATAATCCTAGCAGTGGAATTGCTGGGTCAAAAGATAGATCCATTTTTTGTTTTCTGAGAAAATTCCATACTGTTTTCCATAGTGGTTGTACCAATCTGCAATCCTACCAACAGTGCGCTAGGGTCCCCTTTTCTCCACAACCTCTCCAACACTTGCTGTTTATTGCTTTGTTTATGATGGCCATTCTAACCAGTGTAAAGTGGTATCTCATTGTGGTTTTAATTTGCATCTCTCTGATAGCTAGCAATACTGAGCATCTTTTCATGTGTCTCTGGATCCTCTGTATGTCCTCCTTGGAGAAGTGTCTGTTCAAGTCATTTGCCCATTTTTTAATTGGGATACTTCTTAGAGTGGAGTGGTGTAAATTCTTTATATATTTTGGAGATTAAACCCTTGTCTGAGGTATCATTGGCAAATATGTTTTCCCACATGGTTGGTTCTCTTTTTATTTGAATACTGTTTTCTTTAGCCGCGCAGAAGCTTTTTATTTTGATGAGATCCCATTTGTTTATTCTTTCCTTTATGTCCCTTGCTTTAGGGGACATATTGGTAAAAATGTTGCTGCGTGAAATATCTGAGATTTTCCTGCCTATGTTCTCCTCTAGAACGTTCATGGTGTCATGGCTTATATTTAAATCTTTTATCCACCTTGAATTTATTTTTGTGTATGGTGTCAGTTGCTGCTCGAGTTTCATTTTTGTGCACGTAGCTGTCCAGTTCTCCCAACACCATTTGTTGAAGAGGCTATTTTTACTCCATTTTATTTTGCTGCCCGCTTTGTCAAATATTAATTGACCATAGAGACTTGGTTTTATTTCTGGGCTCTCTGTTCAATTTCACTGGTCCACGTGCCTGTTTTTATGCCAGTACCAGGCTGTTTTGATTAGAGTGGCCTTGTGATAGAGTTTGGTGTCAGGTATTGTGATCCCTCCTACTTTGCTCTTTTTTTCTCAAAATTGCAGCAGCTATTCAGGTCATTTATGGTTCCATATAAATTGTTGAAGTGTTTGTTCTGTCTGCGAAATATGCCATTGGTACTTTAATAGGTATTTCATTGAATTGATAAATTGCTTTGGGTAGCATGAACATTTTGATGATGTTAATTCTTCCAATCCATGAACACGGTATGTGTTTCCATTTGTTTGTGTCTTCCTTGATTTCTTTCTTCAGTGTTGTGTAGTTTTCTGCATACAGGTCTTTGACCTCCTTGGTTAGGTTTATTCCTAGGTATTTTATTTTTATCTTTGCTATATGGAATGGGATTTTTTTCTTGATTTCTGCTTCTGTTGTTTCATTGTTGGTATACAAAAATACCTCTGATTTCTGGATACTGCCTTTGTATCCGGCTGTTTGGCCAAACTCATTTACTAGGTCAAGCAGCTTTTTGGCTCAGTTTATAGGATATTCTATGTACACTATCATGTCATCTGCAAACAATGACAGTTTTGTTTCCTCCTTTCCTATTTGGATGCCTTTTATTTCCTTTTTTTGTTTAATCACTGTGGCTAAGACTTCCAATACTATATTGAATAGAAGTGGTGAAAGTGGACAACCTTGTCTTGTTCCTGATTTTAGTGGAAAAGATTTTAGTTTTTGCCTGTTGAGTATGATGTTGGCTGTAGGTCTCTCATATATGGCCTTTATTATATTGAGGAATGCTCCCTCTATTCCCACTTTGCTGAGTTTTTTTATCATAAATGGGTGTTGTACCTCATCAAATGCTTTTTGTGCTTCTAATGATATAACCATATGATTTTTGTCTTTGCTTTTATTTATGTGATGTATTACATTTACTGATTTGCAAATGTTGAATCATCCTTGCATCCCTGGGATGAATCCCACTTGGTCATGGAGTATGATCTTTTTAATGTATTGTTGGATGTGGTTTGCCAATATTTTGTTGAGGATTTTAGTGTGTATGTTCATCAGTGATATTGGCCTGAAGTTTTCTTTCTTTGTTGTGTCTTTATCTAGTTTTGGGATTAGGATGATGCTGACTTCATAAAAAGAGTTTGGGAATTTTCCATCATTTTGAATTTTTTTGAATAATCTGTGAAGAATAGAGGTTAGGTCTTCCTTAAATGCTTTGTAGAATTCTCCTTTGAAACTGTCCTTTCCAGGGCTTTTGTGTGTTTGAAGTTTTATAATTACTGCTTCAATTTCATCTGCTGTTATTGGTCTGGTCAGGCTTTCTGCTTCTTTTTCATGGAGTTTTGGAAGATTACATTTTTCTAGAAACTTGTACATTTCATCTAGGTTTTCTAATTTTTTGGCATACAGTTCTTCCTAGTAATTTCTTACAATCCTTTGTATTTTTGTGGTATCAGTTGCAATCTCTCCTCTTTCATTTCTGGTTTCCATTTGTGTCATCTCTCTTTTTTTTTTTTTTTCTTAATGAGCCTGCTTAAAGGCTTGTCGATTTTGTTTATCTTTTCAAAGAACCGGCTCCTGGATTCATTGATCCTTAGGATTGTGCTTTTAGTCTTTATGTCATTTAATTCTGCTCTGATGTTGGTTATTTCCTTCCTTCTACTTGCTCTGGGCTGTCTTTGTTGTTGTTCCTCGATTCTTATAGGCGTAGGGTTAGGTTGTTTGTATGAAATGTTTCTATCTTTTTTAGGTAGGCCTGTATTGCTGTGAACTTCCCTCTCAGGACTGTCTTCACTGTGTTCCATAAGTTTTGGGTTGTTGTGAGGTCATTTTTCATTTGTTTCCAGAAACTTTTTGATTTCCTCCCTAATTTCATTCTTGACCCATTAATTGTTTAATAGCATGCTGTTGAGTCTCCATGATTTTGAGTGTTTTGGGTTTTTTTTCCCCTTGGGGTTGGTTTCTAGTTTCAGTCCCTTGTGGTCAGAGAAAATGCTTGGTATGATTTCAATTTTCTTGAATTTGTTGAGGCGTGTTTTGTGATCTATCATGTGGTCTATCTTTGAAAATGTTCCATTTGCATTTGAAAAGAGTTTAGTTTCTTTGGGATGAAGGGCTCTCTCTCTATATATATCAGTTAAGTCCATTTCATCTAGAATGTTGTTCAATGCCACAGTATCTTTGTTGGTATTTTGTTTGGAAGATCTGTTCATTTTTGACAGTGGGGTGTTAAAATTCCATGCTATAATTGTGTTGCTGTCAATATCTTTCTTGAAGTCCTCTAAGATTTTTTTGATGTATTTAGGTGCTCCTATGTTGGGTGCATATATATATACAATGTTTGTCTTCCTGGTGGATTGTTCCCTTGAGTATTATGAAGTGACCTTCTGGGTCTCTCTTTATGGCTCTTCTTTTGAAGTCTGTTTTGTCTGATATGAGTATTGCTACCCCAGGTTTTTTTCCCTGTCCATTTGCTTGGAAAAATTTGTTTCCAGCCCTTTACTTTGAATCTGTGTATGTCTTCTGTCCTGAGGTGGGTCTCTTGTAGGCCGAATGTGTGTGGGTCATGCTTTCTTATCCATTCAGCTATTCTATGTCTTTTGATTGGAGCATTTAATCCATTTACATTTAAGGTTATTATTGATAGGTTCTTTATTCATTGCCTTTTTCGTACCTGTGTTCCTCTCTCTCTCTTTTTCTTCCTTTCCTTAAAGCAGTCCCTTTAGCATCTCTTGCAGAACTGGTTTGGTAGAGGTGTATTCTTTTAGACTTCTTTTGTCTGGGAGCTCCTTATTTGGCCTTCTATCTTGATTGAAAGCCTTGCTGGGTAAAGTAGTCTTGGTTGCAGTCCTCTGGTTCTCATCACTTGGGATATTTCTTGCCATTCTCTTCTGGCTTGGAACGTCTCCATTGAGAAGTCAGCTGCTAACCTTATTGGGGCTCCCTTGTATGTTACTTCCTGTTTCTCCCTTGCTGCCTTTAAGATTCTCTCTTTGTCTTGGAATTTTGCTATTTTAATTATGATGTGTCTTGAAGTGGGCCTTTTTTGGGTTCCTCTTGATTGGAACTCTCTGTGTTTCCTGGATTTGTGTGACTTTTTCTCTCATCTAATTAGGGAAGTTTTCCATCATTACTTATTCAAATAGGTTTTCTATCCCTTGCTCTTCTTCTTCTTTTTCTGGTATCCCTATTATACCAGTATCATTACATTTCATATTGTCTTGCATTTCTCTCAATCCCTCTTCATTCTTTCTGAGCCTCTTTTCCTTTTCTTGCTCCTTCTGGATGTTTTTTTCTACTTTGTCCCCCAACTTGTTGATCTGATCTTTTGCTTCATTGATTCTGCTTTTGATTCCTTCTACTGTGTTCTGCAGTTCAGAAATTGTATTCTTTATTTCCTCTTGGCCCTTGTTGATAGTTTCTTTTTCCTTTTTCATGTTGATATAGTTTGCAGTGAAGTTCATCATAGCTTCCCTGTAGTTTCTGGTAGCTTATTGAGAGCTCATGGAGCTTCCTGACAACGATTACTTTGAACTCAATATCTGATAGTTGAGTTGCCTCCATTTCATTTAGCATTCTTTCTGGGGCTTCCTCCTTTCCTTTCATTTGGGGATTGTTTCTTTGTCTTCCCTTTGTTTGTGAGACTCTTCTTGTTAGCCTCAGCTTCTTAAATTGATCTGTTCTGGCTCCCTGAGTTTATGGTTTGAACTTCTGTTGTAGAATAACTGTGAGATTCTTTGGTGCAGTCTCCTTTGGGTATCCTGGTGTTCACAGGTTCCACTGTCTCAGCTGTTGGAATGCCCTTTCTTTGGGTCCAATCCATTTTTTTCCCAGTTCCAGGGCTTGTTTTTTGGTTTTTTGGTTTTGTTTTTATCTTTTATGGTCTCACTCATGGGTATTTAAAAAGAGAAAAAAAGGAGGAAGGAAGAAGAGATAAAATTGGAAAGAAAGGAAGAAAGAATAAAACAATAAAGAAATAAAGAGAAGCAAAAGGAATTGAGGGATAAAAAAGATAAAAATAATTTAAAATAACTAAAAAACAGCAACAAAACAAACAAAGGAAAAACTCTTGCTGGTTTCAAGCCGGTTTTTCTGGTCTTGCTGCCTGCAATGGTCCCAGGGGCAATGGTATCGCTTATCTCACTGTTCAGCACTCAACCAGCTTTGGACTATTCTCCCCAGGACTAGCCTGACGCCTCTTTGGGCCTCGGGGTGTGGGCTCTGGGCCTGCTGTAGAATACTCTCTTTCCCCATGTTTATGGGTGTGAGCTTGGGTCTTCTATGGGGCATGCACCATCCCTGGTTTATGGGTACAGGTTCCGGGTTTTCTATGGATCATGTGCACTGCTGGAGTTTACGAGTGTGGGCTCTGCAGGTTTCCCACATTGCGCACACTCGCCCTGGGTTTACGGAAGTGAGCTTCAGGTTTCCCAAGGATCGTGCACACTCCCTGGGTTCACATTCATGGGCTCTGGTTCTCCCACGGATCACTCGCACTCCCCAGGGTCCCAGCATAGGTTATGGATCTTCCACAAAGCCCCCTCCTCCTGTTGTGGGCACCTCTGGTCACATGGGCTCCGGTGTGCACTCCACCCAGGGCTACATGTGGGTGCTCACATCCCCAGAGTGTTTGACGCTAGGACCTTAACTTCTCTCTCTGCAACTTCAAGCAACTAGGTCTCTCCCATTGCTACTCAATGCTTGTTTGGCTGGGGAGTGAGTGGTTGACCTGGCTTCCTCCCTAGAGCCCTGTGGCAGACCCAGCAAGCTCGGGGCCCAGAGCTTCAGCCACCCTGGTCTCCATGCTGATCCCTGGGCTCTTACTATACTGAAGAATTCTTCTTACCCTCTGGTTTTTCAATGTCTGCTACAGTTTTTCATCTCCTGTTTTTCATATATGCTGTGGTACTGTTAGCTGTCTGCTCTGTTCCTGTGTAGATCAGCTAGGTTTTTCTCCTGTATGTAGGGAGAAGTGGAATCTGCCCCCTCTGACCCTGCCATCTTCCTCAGTCCCACTTCATATTTTAATGAAAAAACTGATCTAAGAAGCAAGATAGAGACAGACTCATAGACAGGGAGCAGGGTGGCAGCTTTGGGGGGGTGGTTAACGGGTAAAGGGATGAGGCAAAAAGAAACAAGGACTCATGGACATGATGGACAACAGTAGGGTGATTGTGAGGCAGGGGACATCGTGGAGCTAAATGGTAATGGAACAAGACAAGAAAAATTTAAAAGAGAAACATTTGAATGTTTTCTGTCATAAAGTTAAATATCTATATAGTGTTAAAACATTTAGCTCTATTTCTAAGTAAAAATTATATATATATATATATATATAATTAAAAGGGAAACTATTCTGCAAGGGTATTAACAGAATTAGCAAAAATATATGACATTTCTATACTTATTGACAACAGAAAAAATAAGGATTGAGAAATGTTGTACTGAAATATTATGTAGCATTTTTTAATTAAATAACACCACCCTCAGTTATATTTTATAATGGGACCAAGACAAGTCAAACGGTTAATATTCCCTCCTAATTTATTTCTGTCAATTCTAAAGGTGTAGCATTATACAATAGTTTTGTTCTTCTGTGACATTTTCAAAATGAGTTTGTTTTGTGTTGTTTTTAATTACTGGTATGTAAATGAAACCAATGTAGAAGAGAGTAAGAAAATGGAATAACCTAAAAAAAACAGAGAAAATAATATAACACAAATAAATTGCACATGTATTATAGGGCACTAAAATATTAAAATACCAGGAATCTATACATATTTCAATTTTTTAATTTTAAAATTGTTCTGAATACCATGTTTATTGATTTCAACCTAATGAAATCTTATGATTACTTGCCAATTTAACAACTAATTCAACATGTATAAAATTGTATTCTAATCTGGAATTTAAAGAGATCTTGTAACCATTTTAAATAGAGGTAGATTGAATATAGTCAAGGGGTCCTAGTCCAATAAACAGGTATTAGTGAAACTTTAGATTTAAACTTTAAAAAGGAAATTGACTATTCAATTATCCCATCTTATTACACTTAGTTTTTGAGATAGCTAAATTTATCCTGGAAAAAGATCATTTCATGCAAATGGAGAGGAGAAAAAGCTGGGATAGCAATACTTATATCTGAGAAAATAGACTTTAAAACCAAGGCTATTGTATGAGACACAGAAGGACACTACATAATGATAAAGGGGACAATCCAAAAGAGGATATAACCCTAGTAAACATTTACACACCCAACATAGGAGCACCTAAATATGTAAAGTAAATCTTGATGGATATAAAAGAGAGATCAACAGAAATACAGTCATAGTCAGGGATTTTAACATCCAATTGACTTTAATGGATAGATCTTCCAGGCAGAAAGTCAACAAGGAGATAGCAGCCTTAAATGACACACTAGATCAAATAGATTTAATTGATATCTTTAGAGCATTTCACCCTACAACAGTAGAATATACATACTTTTAAAGTGCACACAGAATACTTCCTAGGATAGACTACGTGTAGGGTGCAAAACAAGTTTTATGTAATTTAAGGAGATTGAAATTATATAAAAAATATTCTCTGACCACAATGTTATGTGGTCAGAAAATGAAGTGAAACTCGTTATGTAGTGAAACTAGAAATCAATCACAAGAACACTGAAAAAATACACAAAGAAATGGAAGCTAAATAGCATGTTATTAAACAATGAATGGGTCAAATAATGAGATCAAGGAAGAAATCAAAAATCTTTGGGACACTAGGAAAACTCTCCTAAGGGGGGAATTCATAGCATTACAGGCCTGTCTCAAAAAAACAAGAAGAAGCTCAAATTAACAATCTAATTTCACACGTAAAGGAACTTGAGGAAAAAAAAAAAAACTACAGTGAATAGAAGGAAGGAAATAATAAAGATCAGAGCAGATAAATGAAATAGAGTATTAAAAAAGGAGATACAAAAGATAAATAAATCCAAGAGCTGGTTCTTTGAAAAGATAAACAAGATGGACAAAACTTTAACCAGAATCATTAAGAAAAAAACAAAAAAACAAAAACAGAGGGAGAGGACCAAATAAATAATATCAGAACTGGAAGAGGATAAATAGCAACTGACACCAAAGAAATGCAAAGATTGTTAGTAAATATTATTGCGGGGGCCCCTGTCTTGGGCGCCAGATGTGGGGGGCTCCACCCCCAGAGCCCCATCCCTCTGTCACGGACAAAAATAAAAACTACCAAGACATGATCCGCTTGGGGAGGAGAGGTGGCCAAACTCTCAGAGGAGAATGACTCCTAGCCCCTTCCTCACTGGGCTTTTATTGGGTTCTAATACACCGGAATACAGGTTTAACATGTCAAAGAAATCTGAGGGCTTAATCTGAGTCAATGTCTGTCCAGAAAGGGGGTTGCAAAACTTTGGGAGACATACTCATTTCCTCCTCAGACCCTTATCATTTAAATAAGAGCACTCTTAGCAAAGCAGGTTTCACAGGACTTTAGGAATTTTTTCTTATGCCCAATCACCCAGGGAACCATCCTGGCTGGCACAGGGCTGTACCACTCGCCCTCATAGTTTCAGGCTTTAAGCCGATTAGGAAGCAGGAGACATCTCCCAGACGGAAATGAGGACTCGGGCTATGTCAGAATAGCTGGGGGGCGAGGGCCCATCATATCCTCTTTGCTGCAGCCCCCAAGTCCTTCCATGAGGGCCTCCCGAGTGGTTGTGTCTGGCTTAGGTTGCCCCTCCCATGAAGAGTCTTACCCATCATTGACTGCCAACCAAGCATTGGGGCCAGAGATGGATGAGGTAGAAGCAGTACTCCTGCCAAGGAGATAAGCTTTGTCTCCTTAGTAGCTCACGTCCTCTTGACAGAACAGACCCAGATGAAGTGGGTCCCTAGGCTCTTACACAGCCCACCATGGGGTGAGGGTTACAACTCCTGAAACCAGGCTGAATGGCCCGCAACATATTATGAAAAGCCATAGGCCAATAAATTGGACAACCTGGACAAAATGGGTAAATACCTAGAAACATATAATCTTCCCAAACTAAGTCAGAAAGCATCAGAGAATCTGAGTAGGCAGATTACACCTAGTGAAATCAAAGCACTCGTCAAAAAACTCCCAACAAACAAAACACCTAGACTACATGGCTTCACAGGTACATTTTACAAACCATTTGGATAACTAACATCTCTCTTTCTCAAACTATTTCATAAAATTCAAGAGGAGGGAAAGCTCCCAAGTTAATTTTACAAGATCAACATTATCTTAATTCCAAAACCAGGCAAAGACACTACAAAAAAAATTACAGGCCAATATCCCTGATGAATACAGATGCTAAAACTCTTAACAAAATATTAGCAAACCAAATAACAATGCATCGAAAAAATCATGCACCGTGGTTAAGTGGGATTTATTCTGGGAATTCAAGGTTGGTACAGCGTTCACAAATCAAAAAATGTGATTCACAACATAAACAAAATGAAGGATGAAAACCACATAATAATATCGACAGATACAGAAAAAAACTTTTAATAAAATCCAGCACCCATTTATGATAAAAATTCTCACAAAGTGAGAAGAAAGGGAACATATCTAAATATAATAAAGGCCATATGCGACAAACCCACTGCCAGTGTCATATTGAATGGGCAAAAACTACAAGTGTTTCCCTTAAGACTGGGAACAAGACAGGGATGAATGTTGTCACTTCTTTTATTCAACATAGTACTGGAAGCCCTAGACACAGCAATAGGACAAGAAAAAGATATAAAAGTCATCCAAATTTGAAAGGAGGAAGTCAAATTGTCTTTATTTACACGTGACATGATACTATAATAGAGAACCCCAAAGATTCCACCAAGAAACTACTAGAACTGACAAAGGAATTCATTGAAGTAGCAGGATAAAAAATTAATATCCAGAAACCACTTGCATTTTTATATGCCAATAATGACCTAACAGAAAGGGAAGTAAAGAAAGCAATCCCATTCATGATCTCTTCAAACAAAATAAAATACCTAGGAATAAATCTAACCAATGATGTAAAATACCTGTACTCAGAAAATTACAAGACACCGAAGAAAGAAACTGAAGAAGATACAAATAGGTGGAAGCACATACTGTGTTCATGGATAGAAAGAATTAACATCATTAAAATGTCCATACTACCCAAACCAATCTATAGATTAAACACAATTCCTGTCAAGGTTCCAATTAAATACTTCACAGAACTAAAACAAATATTTCAAAGATTCATATGGAACCACAAAAGGCCCTACAGAGACAGAGTGATCCTGAGAAAGAAGAACAAAGTTGGAGAAATTATGCTGCCTAATATCAAACTATACTATGAGGACATAGTAATCAAAACAGCATGGTAAAAGCAAAAAATAAAAGACATATAGATCAATGAAACAGAATCGACAGCACAGAAATAAATGCATACCGTTAAGGTCAATTAATATTCAAGAAAGGAAGCAACCACATACAATGGACTAAAGATAGTTCATTCAATAAATGCTGTTGAGAAAATTGAACATATATGTGCAGAAAAATGAAACTTGACAACCTTCTTATACCACACAGGGGAATAAACTCAAAATAGATATTAATCTGAAACAGTAAAAATTCTAGACAAAATCATAGGCAATAAAATCAGGGACATTTCTTATAGCAATATTTTATCTAATATATTTCCCCAGGCAAGGGAAACATAAATAAATAAATAAATAAATAAATAAATAAATAAATGTGATTACATTATACTAAAAAGCTTTTGTACAGCAAAGGAGACCATCAATAAAATAAAAAGACAACCCATGGAATGGGAGAATATATTTGGCATTACAGCTAATAAGGGATTAATATCTAAAATTTATGAAGAACTTAAGAAACTCAACACCTCAAAAAACAAATAACTCAATTAAAAAAATGGACAAAGGACCTGGATAGTAACTTCTCCAAAAAGTACATCACTATTTATCAGAGAAATGCAAGTTAAAACCACAATGAGATATCACCTCATACCTGTCAGAATGGCTATTATCAATAAATCAGCAAACAACAAGTGCTGGTAAGGATGTGGAGAAAAGGGAGCCCATTTGCACTGTTGGTGAGAATGCAAACTGCTGCAACCATTGTGGAAGGCAGTGTGGAGATACCTCAAAACATTAAAAGTGGATCTGCCTTTTGACCCAACTATCCCATTTCTGGGAATATATTCAAAGGAACCCAAAGCAGTAATTCAAAAGGACATAAGCACACCTATGTTCATTGCAGGCTTATTTACAACCATCAAAATACGGAAGCAGCCCAAGTGTCCTTCAGTAGATGAGTGGATGGAACAACTATGTGCTATTTATACAATGGAATCCTACTTGGCCATAAAAAAGAAGAAAATTTTACCCTTTTTGACAGCGTAGATGGATCTGGAGAACATTATGCTAATTGAAATAAACCAGTTAGAAAAGACACATACCATATGATTTTATTCATATGTGGACTCTAATGATCAAACTGAACTAACAAGAAAAATAGAGACAGACTCACATATAGAGAGCAGGCTGACAGTTCTTGTGGTGGTGGGAGGTGAGGGGGTGGAAGGATGGAGCCAAAAGGAAAGAAGCCTCATGGACAACAATAGTGTGGTGATTGCAGGGGCGAGGGGGTACAAGAGGGTTAAATGGTAGTGGAAAAATGCAATAAATAAAGCATCTTAAGTAAAGAAAAATAAATAAAATAAAAATAAAATTGTTCTAAAGTAGTTTAAAAAGCTTCTTATATGTTAGGTATTGTTTTTATTATTATGTAAATTATATAATTTAATTATTACAATGATCCTATGGCAGACATATTATTTTTACTCCTAATTTAAAGGTAAGGATATAAAAACTCAGAGATTGTAAATAATTTCCCCAGAGTTACACAGGTGGTAGAGGGTGAGAAGATATTTGAATCCATAGGATTTGTCTCCAGACCCGTACACTAAACTATTAATCAATAGAGCTGCCTTGACTTGCCTTAAATTTTCAATAAGCCAAGAAATTAAGACATAGATATAAATGATCCCAAATAAATCAGAATAGGTAAATGTCATCGGAAGAAAATACATCTTAAATAGATTTTTAAAATAACCTGTTGTCACTGAGAGTGAGTGAATGGGAGTAGGGGTGGCAATAAAGGCAATTTGAAGGCAATAATAAACCAAAGAAAAATTAGTCTGTTTTTGTTTTCAGCATTCTTTAGTGGCTATTATAAACATAGTGATAGATGTCCCCTTCCTGCAAGGACATTTCGTGTCATCATGACCTCAAATAGAAAGTTAGTGGCTTGCCACAGAGGTAATATTAAATTAAGTAAAATGAAAACAATAACATTAAATTCTAGTTTGACACAATTTAATAACATTAAATTCTAGTTTGACAGTGGCCTCTCAAAATCCAGTGAGTGTCAGAGAAGCCCTATCCTTCCCTGACTGAACTCTTCATAATAAAGTAACTAGGAACAATAAAAGAAAATTGAGCAGGGTATAACTTTCTCACCAGCCATTCAATACCACCCAACTCTGTTCATACACTGAACCACCCGATCTGTGTCTCACAGCTCACCATTTATGCCATGCAAGCCACACGTTTGAAAACGTTGATTGATTTTTCTTATAAATTTTGTATGAATTGATGATTTTTAAATAGATTAAAATACAAGTGGCTATTGAGATGAAACTTTGTTTGTGCTGATATTATTTACCCTAATTATGCTGTCAAAGCTTTTACCATGCAGAGTGAAGGTTATTAACACTATACTTTGTTCCAATTTTTGAAAAGTTTAATGAGAAAATATTATTTTTTTAAATTTATAAAATTTGGTCATTGGCTAATAGGCACAAATTGTCCAGATTCTTTTTCGAAAGTTACAGTTAAGTCTTAGCACTAAATGTTGTATTTGTTGGCACTGAAACAAATGCAAAAATATGGACAAGCTAAAATCTCTAGTTTAGAACAATTAAACTGAAAGTAATTACATGTGACTCTATTGACTAAAGGTATGACTCTCCAAGAACTGTCATTGTGTGTTGAGGGGGCAGTAGTACTTATCTTAAATTCCGGAGACTTTTTTATGTAATTTGATTTTCAAAGCTGGAATTTAGTAATTCTTGATACTGCAAAATTATCCATCTACTATCTATTTGGTTTCATTTTTTTGGCTGAATGCTACAAGTTGGTAATATTTAGCATCTTACAGATGGAAAGGATTCACTAATCATGTTGCTGAATTAAAACCAAATGCATTTCCAAACCACAAAAAGTGATGGAGCTGAAAATATCAAGTCTACTGAGTTCCATGTAGAATGCATATAGTGTTATAATGTTTATGGAATCTGAAAGAAACAGGTCATTTGAAGTCATCTGGTCGAAGTAGGGCCATGTTTGTGAGTCATCATTTATACAAACAAAAATAAAAACACCCCTTTATATCTAAAGTCATCATACTATAAATGAAACCTGCTTTTTATTTTTATCTTTTCCAACAGAAATTTTGAATACCTTAACACTATCCCTTGCACAAAACCCTCTGCTTAACTATTCTCAACTTACATTTTTTTTTACATTTTTCTTTAGGTCACATGATTTCATTTTGTTTAGTCTCTCTCCATGGTGTATAGTTTCATTCTGATAATCAGTTGTATCTCTCTCCCCTGAAACCATCTCCATTTCTATACTTTGGTTATGATCTATGAAACAGAATACACATTTTCAGTCAGACAATGTGCTCTCTTCTATCCTCCACTACTGTCTGCCTACTTTTGTATTGTAATATTGCGTTTGATTAAAACCAAATAAAACAAGTGTTTGCACTGTTGATCTAGGGCCGATTTCTATAACTTGTAATTAGAAAAATTTCATATCCATTATACCAGATTTTCAGTGTCATCTATTAATGAATAGTTTTCATACATTTTAAAGCATTCTAATGAAGTCTACTATCTCCTTTGCCAAATTATAAATTTTAGGAGGGCTAAATCATATATCTTCTATTTCTTAATACATACCTATTACTTAGTACAGAATCTGAAACAAATAAGTATTTGAGAAATTAGTGAAGGAAAGAAATAAGAAATACAGATGTTATTTGGTTCAGCTAAATATAAGAACTTTCTCCCCTAAATCTGAACTTGGGGACTCTAGTTTCCTTTTTTAAAAAATTTATATACATTTTCTTTCATTTTTGTATAAGTACTGTTTTCCCTCCATATCAATTTAATACTTTGGGCTTGGTTAGTGTGCAAAATTTACTTAAATTGTAAGGAGGTTTCAAAATATAGAATCATTGACTTATTCTGTCAAATTTGTGCAGTGAGTTGAGCCTCCCCAGAGGTAGACAGGCATACACTATAGAGTACATGGACAGCTCTGTGAGTAGAGCCCATAACCTTTTGAGTTAATAGGAACACAGCTCCATTTTTTGTTTCAACAATTATTAATTGGATAGATTTCTTCAGCTGTTGACTATTTTCTTAACTGTAACCAGATATAATAATTTTCTCCTTAGAAACCTGATGAGAGAATTAAAAGAAATAAAAGTATATAAGTGTCTAGTATATATATAAGTAAACAGTAGGCCCTCAAAAGTAGTTTTTCTTTCTTTTTCAACATTTTTACTAAATACTTAGTATTGACATAGGATAAAACACTCAGTTACATATTCTGTAATGGAGGCTGTAACATTACAGGAATAAATAAGACATTTAATCACATATAACAAAATTTTATAACACCAAAATAAACAAATAGAGTTAAAAAGAGTTTGCGATATAAGAGAATAATGACCAGTATAATAATAAATGCTGAAGATCATGTACTAGTATGATCTTAAGGTGTTTATTATATCTTTTCCACAAAATCTTAGAATTATAATTTTGTACATGTACTACACTTTGTGAGTCCTGTTTGTTTAACAGCTTTATTGAAGTAAAATGTACAATGTATTAAGTTTGATCAGGTGTACACACCACAGTCAATATAATGAACATATTAATCACTCCTAGAAATGTCCTGCTCTGCTTTGCAATACCTGTCTTTGCCACCACTTCTTGCATCCCTGCCTCCTCAGGCAACCATTTATCTGCTTTCAGTCACTATAGATTAGTGCGCATTTAGATAGAACCAAAGTCATACAATGTGCATTCATTTTGTCTGGCTCATTTCATTCAACGTGGCACTAGAAGAGGTAGCCTCTACCCTTGATTCTACCCTTAGGTTCTTTAAGCCACCAAATAAACTGCTAATACATTCTTTTCCCCCTTAGTTTGCCAGTTTTTGTTTTTAATTATTTCAAAGATCCCCATGACTAATATACAATTTGTAGTATATGCCTCTTCCCTGAGATGTTCTTTTCTGGCAACACCAAATTTATTGTATTTTGCACATATGGAGACTCCTGCAAAATTCTTCCTACTTTTTTCCGTTTGAATCACTCCATGGACTTATTCAAATACCTGTGCTGAGGCCACAGGTAATCTTCATTTCTTGTTGAATACTGCTTTCTCCCTGCCCTTGTTTTATTGAGATATAATTGGCATATAGCCATATATAGTTTAGGTGTACATGATGGTTTGATGCATGTATACATTGTTAAATGACCACCACATTAAGTTTTGTTAACATTTTCCACCTTACATAGTCACATTATTATTTTATTTCGTATCATCTTGTTTGTTTTATACTTGTGCCATTTGTGCTCTGTTCCTTTCCCCTCTTTTTCTGCTAGCCATTTTACCTTGTTAGGTGACAGGTTTTTTGTATTTTTGTAAATAGTTTTGATATTTGTTTTGCAATGTTAAGTTACTTAAATCAGTTCTATCCATGGATTTTTAGCTTTTAAGATTTGTTAGGTGGGAACAGAGCAGGTGCTTTTTGTATGTCTGGTTTTTTTTTTTGTTTTTTTTTTTTTTTGGTTTGTTTGTTTCTGTTTTTCTCATTTTGTTTGTTTTTCCCCTTGGAACTAACTATTCTCTTCTGAGGCAACACCATCAAAACCCTATCCAGTGTCCTTTGCATTATAAATCATTTAGTCTGACTTAGTAGAAACAGGAACTATTTCAGGTCCTGTGGTAACCACGGATACTGTTCCTTATGATCCTTTTGGGTGGTTCTCTTGCTGGCTTCTGGTAGTTTATTTATTTGTGTACACTGAATAATTCTCTGCTGAATACTCAAGGAAGAGTCTCTGCAAATCTCTGGGGTTCATATTCTGTGCAGCATTCTCTCCTTCATTACTGTCCTGATAACTGCGATGGTCTCTTTGGACTCTCAGTTAAGTCTTGTTAACACATGGAATCCACAGGTTTTGCCTAACTTTACTTCTTTCATGTTGCAGCTTGGAAACTTTTTCAATACCATAAGGTTTAGCAAGATTAGGGCTCACCTAATTTTCTCTCTTTCAGACATCATTATCTCTTGTTGCCTGGTGTTTAGTGTCTTGATAATCATTGTTTCATGTAATATATCTACATCTATATCTATATCATCTGTATCTATATCTGTATCTAATATACATCTATATCTATAGATTGTTTGTCAGGTGGGAGGGTAAATCTGGTAACTTTTCCTTCAAAAAATTTTTTAAAAATGTGTTTGTTTTTTTATGAAACTTAACTTCTTTGATAAACCTTCAATGCTTACCTTTATTTGCCCTCCCCTGACATTTCAGCCCTAATGTCCCAGACATTGAGTCATAATCTATTCTTTTGATCAGATTATATTTCTCTGGGTCTTAACCACTGTGTTAAGGCTTCATTCAAGTACTAACATACATAGGGAGAAGTTAGCATTTGTAATAATTTTGGAATAACACAGATACATTAAACAGGGTCAGAAGTCTCAAAATACTGTGATTTTATTTTAATAGAGTCTCAACAGTATTATGTCTTTTCTGGTCTACAAGAAAGAGTGCACACTATGTTAATCAGGTGTAGGTACTTAGAGATAAAGTACTGTAAGTTCTTGTATTGTAGCCCTTATTGGACTCACATAACATGGGGTAGAGAATTTTCAAAGAGACTTTTGGAACTGTTTAGAAGGGAAAGTGTAGATATGTAGCTGAGTATAACACTCACTATAGATTCTCTAGGTTTATAATTTTTTAAGGAATATGACTCTGTACCCAGGCTAAATTATAAAACTTGTAGGTGTAGCTATATCACAAGTAACTTAGGCACTTTATTCTTATTTCACAGTATTTTTGAGGGTAGCTACATTATAACTCTGATATTATTTTTGCACCATATTTTGTGCCCAGAAATCTCTCCCTGTATATCAATGAAATAAAACAACTTGTTTGTTAGACATTTCTATATTTTATATTTATTTGGTCCATAGGCAGTGTCAGGTTAGGATGGGTTATTTTAAAATCTGGACATTTAACAGAAGAACAATTTACAATAACCAAGTTCTGGTCTGGAGAGCATTATGCTAAGTGAAAGAAGCCAGACAATGAAAGACAAATACCATATAATGTCACCTATAAGCAGAACTTAATCAACAAAACAAACAAGGAAGCAAAATATAATCAGAGACATGGAAATAAAGAGCAAACTGACAGTAACCAGAGAGGGAGGGGGAGGGGGAGGGGAATAATGGGGGAAAGTAGGGGAAGGGTTGTAAAGGAACAAGTATAAAAGACACATGTACGAAGCCAAAGAGGGTAGGATCAGGGGTGGGAGGTGGGGAGAGATGGGGCAGGGAGCAGTGGTGGTAGGGAAATGGACACAACTCTACTTGAACAACAATAAAAAATGAAACTAAATCTGGACATTTGTCTACATAATGAATATATGAAGAATGGTAGTTCTCTACACAAAAGGAGACACATTCAGAACCCTGGTATAAATGTATTACATTGGAGCCCATGGGTTATTCATGGCCAATGGATCTGTGTCTATGGTGAAAAGGTACCAGCCCAAACTCAATTGGCAGTTCTATAACTGGACCAAGCTCCAGTACAGTAATTTATCATTTCAGTGCAGCCTCTGTCTCAATCCTTTAAAGACTAGAGAGTGTGGTAAAAGACAGGAAAGTTACTAGTGAGTAGGGACCAGAAACTGGGAGAATGTGCCATAGGCAAGATGTCAGCTCCATTCAGGACCCAGGACAGGCTTTCAGAAAGAAGGCAGATACCATATGAGCTCACTTTTAACTGGAACACAATTGACAAAAGAAAAAGCAAAAAATATATAACCAGAAACATTGAAATTAAGAATAATCTAACAATAGCCAGAGGGGAGGGGGGAGGAGACAGTGGGGAGAAGGGTTTTCAGGAACTACATAAAGGAGACATGGACAAAACCAAGGGGGAGGGTGGAAGTAAAGGGAGAAGGTAGGTTTGGCTGGGGTGGGGTGAACATGCAGACAACTGTAACTGAACAACAATAAAGTAATTTAAAAAGAAAAAGGAAGAAAAGAGAGAGAGAAAGGAAGGAAGGAAGGAAGGAAGGAAGGAAGGAAGGAAGGAAGGAAGGAAGGAAGGAAGGGAGGGAGGGAGGGAAAGAAGAAAGAAAGAAAAAGAAAGGAAGGAAGGAAGGAAGGAAAGGAGGGAGGGAGGGAGGGAAGAAAGAAAGAAGAAAGAAAGAAAGAAAAAGAAAGAAAGAAAGAAAGAAAGACAGACAGAAAGAAAGAGAGAGAGAGAAAGAAAGAAAGAAAGAAAGAAAGAAAGAAAGAAAGAAAGAAAGAAAGAAAGAAAGAAAGAAAGAAAGAAAGAAAGAAAGAAAGAAAGAAAGAAAGAAAGAAAGAAAGAAAGACGCTGTGGTGAGTATAAAATGAAAGCACCCTCCTTTTCTTTGTCAGAATGCATCCTGTTAGGCCAGAGTCACTCAAGAAACCAGACAGACCGCAGTGAGCTAAGGAGCAGGGTTTATTAGCACAGAATAAGAGGCAAAGGGGGCCAACCACGGGAGGGTAGGACTCACTCACTTGTTCCTAGGGCGGAGTTTTTAAACTCAAAAACCCACAAAGTGTAACTGGTTGGTATGTCAGAGTCTGATTGGCTAGAGCTGGCTGCTGGGTGCTATTTCTACTGACCATTGTTCTTTATACATCTTGTCAGGCTCAAGTTAAAGCTGCATTCCGTTATGCCAGATAGGCAGACCCCAGACCCCAATCTTAGCCGGGCATCTGTTTGTCCTGGGTAGGGTCAGCAGGCAGTTTCCCAGCCAGGCATTTTCCCAGGCTAGTTTTCCACAGTACATTTTTCTTGCCTGGTGATTTTCCAGTCCTCCCAGGCCTATCTAGATCTGTCACATCCTTTCTCCGTTGAGGCATTGCCTCACTCAGGGCATACTTTTATTATATGTCATTGCTATGTGCAGTTGACTTTCTGAAAATATTGATTATTAAGGTAATTTAAGTGGATCATTTAGGTAATTTAAATTGATCAGGTGTAGCAGTAAGGATAATATCATTTTCCTTTATTTTGTTCTTACATAATTGTAAGGCTATGGGCTGGAGTTTTAACTATGGAAATAAAAGAAAAAGCTGAAACTAAATCAATGTGGTTTAATTATCTTTAGGGATAAAAGCAAAATATTCCAAGTCTTGCATAATGAAGTAAATGGGATTTCTGCAGTTAATAGTAAAAGAAAGATGAATATTGGGGAATGCTGCAAAATATGAGCCATCTTTTTAAGGTATTAAAAAATCACTAAATGTTAAATCCCATTGGAAACAGGGTTCTCTTTTTATCAATAGACAACAGCATTGCAAACTTTCTGAAAAGGACCAATGTAATTATGCAGCAAAACTTCCTGCTGAAGTGGAGATGATGTTTTGCTTTAATGTGGAGCAAACAGTTCTGCAAATGACAGCATAACTAGCATGGTCCCTGATATGTGAATGTCTGCCAAGTGAATACAAACAGTTTTAAGAAATGTCTTTTTCCTTCAAAAATATTTTTAATGGCATATACAATTCGTTTTAAAATGGTGAGTGCCCTTTGTTTAGATGCTTTCATTTTAGAATAAAAATTTGTACCTTTGGCTCTCTAGTCACATGTTAGTCAGGAAAATGTAAAACTGTTCCATTTAATGCCTTCCTAGATGAGTGTTTCATTTTAACAGGGAAAAACAGAAGTTCACAGTGATAGATTTCTTATTGGAAACCTTAGTTCAGACCTATCTCTAAAGGGATTTTCTCTAAAGCAAACATTCTTAAATATTGGCACAGAAAGAAAAACAATATTAATACATCTGGAGTATATAAGAAATTTAAGACTGAAGTTAAAGAATTAAGATGGCTTCAGTTTTTTTTCTTAGGCCTCCAAATATTATCTTGGTAATGTCAACTCAATATCTGAGGTCCAATATGATGGAATTGTGTGTTAGTGTTTGGTGTGTAAGTGTATTATTATATTTATTTTTCTTCATAGCTAAAATGATGCATCCTATCTGCCACTATACCTTCATCCAGTATTACCTTTAGGGCTTCTTTTAAAGTTGAGACAGTATTTATCAGTTTATATGGTATATTTGAAAATTTCACATTTCCCAATATTCTGTTAAATTTTTCTAAGATAAAAGAATTTTCAAGACTAAGTATTGAAAGACTATACTAAGACTAAGTATTCTAGCATTGTTCTACATCATAAGTGTGCTTTGTAAATGCTTTTGGAAAATGATCTACTTAATTACACTTATTTGCAGGAATAAATATGTAGATACCACACTGTAAGTATGACAGAATGTAAAAAACAGCAAAGAATTTGGCCTAATGATTTATTGGCCATGTAATCTTGAATGTATGTCTCCATATATTTAAGAAAGTTTAACTTTCTGAAATGTAAAATGAACACTATTATAAAGTAACTAAGAGGATTAATTAAAATTATAGTTTTAAATGATTTATACTATATTTGATATCAAATTTAACCTATAATTAATTTGTCCTCTCTCAAAAATTCTTTTTTTAAAATGTTGAGTCAGTCCAGCACTCATGCTGACTTAGAAATAAGGAGAGGAATACTGTTTACATCTAGTATGTTTGGATTAGTTTTTATTACATTTACCTGCATGTAGTTACATATTGTTTTACAATTTACTATATCTTTGCCAGTTACATATGTGTTCCTATTTTCATTTTTTTTAATGAGCAAAAGCCCATTTGGAAGTATCCAAAGAAAGGGTTCTATATAAAGCCATTTTGTTTAGAACATTGTGAACTGATTCAGAATTTCACTATAACCAAAGCAATTAGACTTGTAAAGTGAATAAACCATTGCAAAACTTTATTTCAGAAATGATTTTTTGTTGTTGAATTTTGTTAAGGATTTCAAGTAAAGAAAATCCCTGGAGAAGATAGAATCCACCCCATTGAGGAACTAATGATGTGTTTGCCTCTTTTGGGGTTTATTCTGCTTTAATTTTTTCATCAGACTTTTTGGTGCTTGGTGGAAGGACCGGAGTGAAGGAAGGTTTTAGCTAAAAATGTGGGCTGATGGAGAATGAGGGTTTGGTTGTTAAAAATAATGAAAGGTAACCAAAATCTCCCACTGGAGATTTGTGGAATCCTGATACCTGAGTACTTTTTGTAAATTTATTCTCCTTGTACCCTGAGGCAATTTAGCTACTCTCAGGTTTGTTTATTCATTGTTTGAATTTAGAACACAATAGCCTTTAATTAACTTACAGGATATGTTCCTGATCATTATCAAAAATGATAGAACAGCAGAAACTTGGGTAAAAGGAAGATAGGATGAAATATATAGGTTTTGTGGCAGACCCTTCTGCGTGGTGTGGGCCCAACTCCCACTCGGAGATGCACAGAACCCACACCCACAGATAGGTTCTCTCGTGGGGAATCAGATTTGTAATATACCTAGGCTGCTCTGAGACTTGCTTCTTGCCAAAACTCCCACACCCTGCAAGTGCTAAACCTTGCAGGCACCAGTGTAACTGGCTCAACCACTTTTGCCTTTTCATTTGCTAATATTCTTCTTCTGTGATTCTGTGATGCATTGGCTCCTTTGTTGTAACCCGTGTATAGTGAGTGAGGACCATCTTGTAATGTGAGGAGATGTAGAATAAAGGCCTGTTATGGCAGAGGTTGTGGCTTTTGCTCCCCTTGAGAGAAAAGCCATGCTGTTGTCCTTTTTCCTCCACCAGACTCAGTAGTCCCAGTGAAAGTTTTATTTCATCCATAATGACGCAGACACTGCTAGCCAGTGTCTGCATCAGGTTTAACTGAGGTCCTACGATGTTTTGATTACTTTTCAGTAATCCTTAGAGAAAACTGTAAATTAGGTGGTATTAATACTGTTATTATGGCTGTTACTATTATTTCATTTAATAGATGAAGAAACTGAGAGTCAGAAAGGTAAGGTCAATGCCAAAGTTAATTAATTGGTTAAGAATGGATTTAAACACAAGTCAGTTCAGCCATAGGAGAAACTGGATCACCCCATTCTCATTCCAATTGTACTTAATCCCAGTGTTGTCAGTAACTAGCACTGTGACTTATAGAAGGCTGTTTCTATACCTTATATTTAGAGGCCTGGGTAAGACCTTTTTTGTTTTTAATTACCTCCCAGATAGTAATTTCATCAACTGTAATAGCAAGAATGTGAATATAATTCATATAATAATACCAATGTAGTATATTTGCTTTCAAAATTAGTCATATAAATTGTTTCAATATTTTTAGTGATTCTTTCCAACCAAGTTACTTTCAACACTTAAAAAAAGAGAAATTATCTAATAAAAAGAATGCTTATATAATTCAGAAAAAATCAATTTACTGTTAACTGAAACAGTTTCAAATTAATAGTTTCTATTAACATAATAAATTCAATAATTTTTTCATATAGATATATAAATCTTGAAGAAAATTATCACTTTATTATATCAAAATAGTTTTCATCAGTGTACCAGAATGAAAGTTTGTACAAATCCCTTCGTAAAACAAAATTTAGCTCACAGTAGTTGAGTTGCCATTTCCTACTTATTAGCATTGGAAAAGGAGAAAACCTGTGTTTCTGTGAATCTGCTTTCACCCCAATAGATTTTACTACACAATATAGATTTATATAATGGTGAATAAATTTTGTTAATTTATATAATTATGAAGCTCAATGTTTTCATCAATCTTTTGAGCGTTCATCAGTTTGAATAGAGTAAGATTTTTTTATTTCATCCAGGAAATTTAATATCCAGTTTTCTTTCCATTTTTTGTCTTTCCTAACCATTTCTTCCATTTTACTGTTTGTATTCTTTTCTCTTAGCTTCTCTTTTCACCTTATTCCTTTCTCATTTTCTCCCCAATTTCAATAAGATCTAACACAGTATGTGCAGCATGAATTCCTGGTATTTTGTTTTCTTCAAACATGTTACCTAAGTGATGAATTTAAAATATATTTTACCCTCACTTGAAATCCCTATATATGCATATTGTCTTTACCAAAATAAATTTGTTAGTCTAATATTGAGAGTAGGGGACATGGGAAAATGCAAAGAATTACAGTGATTATGTGATTATGTAACTCTGTCACCTCTCCTGTTTTGGTGACAATTTTGATGACTATTTTTTCTACTAATTTTTTAACTGAATGCTTACATTGCATGAGTCAGCACTTCATGTGCAATAAAGAATCATTATTACACTCCATGTACTTTCTAAAAATAAGAAACTTGATCTGTGTAATATCTAGCCATAATCAACAAACCAATTTGAGAAATTGATCTAGGTCTTTCTTGACCTTTGCTTTATTAATTTGTCATCCGTTTGTTTGAGAGACATTATACAAAATATAATATCTGTTTACATAAAACTTATGAATTCATTTGCATATGAATGACATTGACATTATTTTAGAAGAAGCTCAGCATAATTTTTTTCTCAGATACCAGACAAAGCTCTTCTGTTTGGTGAAGAAGTGCTTTTATATTTAATTTCCTGTGCATTACCCATCTTATTTTCCTTGTGTCCATTAAAGTTTATCCCCTATCACCCCCTCTCTCCAGATTACTGATAGTGCTTGCCTCATAATTACATCATCCCACATTTTAGTTATAAAATTGAAGTGAGGTATATTGGCATACTAGTCACTTGAGTTTGCCATCAAATGTTATTCTTTGGGTCTAGTATTCAGCAGCTTACAATTAATTTTGGAACTATTATTGAAAAATTAATTCATGTATCGTCTATTCAAAGACATAATTGAATTTTGACTTTAAGATACAGAATGCCTACAATGTTATATTTGTATGTCATAGTAAGTATGATTTATTTTGTCTTACTCATTGTCCTCCATAACATTTGGTTTTCTAACTCTCCTGAGCACTTTTTTCTTTCAGATTCCTTCCTAAGGCAATGTAGACAAAGTTGTAAGTCTTATGTTTAGCATATTCTTTGTAAACTTGGAGAAATATACACATTTATTTTTAAGAACAGAGAAACATGTCAATGCTTGGAAGAAAAGCTTTAGGTTGTAGACCTGGAACACTTAATATTATTATATGGATCCAGTGAATCCACAGTTGTGCCTTAAGTATTAAATATAAAATAATTAAAACCACAAATACTCTGAGTAGGATGTCTCTAATTCATGTATGAGTTTGTGTTTGAATGTGGTTCACTTTTAAAATGTTTGTAAAAAATTATCCTAAAGTAATGACTCTTGATGTATAGCAATCATTCATTCAACATATGAACAAGAGATGATTTTATACAGTGCACAAAATTCATGTGTATTTTAAATCCATACTTAAAGTATATAAAACAACATATCAGATCACTATATCAAAATCTTGCAGTTCATGATGAAGTTAAACTATGATGAGTTAAGCAATTCATATGAAAGTATTAAGTAAACACCAGCAGAGGTCATAGTGAAAAATGACATATCTGTGAAGGTGGTATATGAATGAGTGAAGTAAGGTAAAAGTGGCACCTTTTCAGTAGGTTCCTTTTGCCTCCCCTTCTGCTTTCTAGCTACTCCCAGTCAGAGCGGGGAAGCTGGTCCTGTAACAACATTCGCCTGCAACTTCCACTCTGGACATTAATTTGAGGCTATATGCTATGCATCACAGATATATATCTTTTTTTATATCTTCAAAATGTCATTTTTTTCTTAGTCCCAACAGACAACAATATGAGGGAAAATTCTGTTCCTTCATTGTTTGTCGTGACACATTGAAAACTTGAAGAAATATTTGAATGAATAAATTAATGCAGATTTAATTATATCATCCATTGCAATACTTTATTTTTTTTGCATGTTCCAATGGTTGTATTAAAATGTGAATTTTATTGGCACCTTTATTTGAATTTTCCTATTACATTTAGCTCAAGCACTGTTTGCTTGTTTGTTTGTTTGTTTTTTTGTGTTTCTTTTATAGCCTGTTATCTCTCTGATAAGTATGATTCTACAGTGGATGCAGTGTTATTATAGGAGGAGAGCAAATCTATTAAAAAGTGAATAAAGACATCTAACAGGGAAGTGCACTGTTAAAGTTTGTAAAGACATTTGGGAGCACAGCCAAGCAAACTATCATGTACTATAAGCAGAATCTTAAAAAAAAAAAGAAAAAAAGGAAAAAAATCAATACTTTGCTGACTAGGCAGCCAATAAAGAAATGATAAGATAAAGGCTAATGCGATCATTTATTGATAATGTAGCACTTAGTTTTACTGTAAGTCAAGTAAGAGGTATGTTCTGTATTGAGAGAGAGACTATGTATAAACTATATTTGTTTTCCTTGAAATGTAAAGTATGCCAACTTTTGGGAAAAAAACATAGTTTAGAAATAACAAATCTTGTCGCTGAGAACTTTGCAGTATTATTCCTATTTATCTCCACGTGTAAATTACACTCGCTACATGAGTATCATTTCTTTCCCTCTGATGGAGACCTGTTGCAGCTCAGAGTTTTATGGTAAAGGCAGCTAGAGGGTTTTTTTTTTTTTTAACTTAAATTTGGCACAACTTTTGACACATACACAATTTTGTTCATCTCTTAGCGGCCACAGAAATTAGATCTTAGTATAGAATGACAAATGAAAGAAACAATGAAGAACTTTATTTTGGGGAATTATTTGTGTTACAGTTTCAGAATAATTTATGTTATAGATATTGGAGTCAGTGATATGAATTCAAGTCCCTTCCACAGGTCTTAACTTGTGGACTTTAGGAAAAATTAAGTTACTGTAACCTGAGTTTTAGTATTCCCAGCTATTCTATATAATTTTTTTAATCTTATGAGAAGAGAGAGAGAGAAACATTTTTTTGTTTGTTTTACCTATTCATGAATTCATTGGCTGATTCTTCTAGGTGCTCTTGACTGGGGGAATCTAACCCACAACCCTGGCATATCAGAATGATGCTCCAACCAACTAAGACTGCTGGCCAAGGCCTCCAATGTACTTTTGTTACAAAGCTGCTAGGAGGGTTACATAAATCAGACTTTGCCTTGGATCTAGCACAGGAAAAAAAAAAAAATACTAGCTGTTATTATTGTTCTTAAGCTAATATATAAAATTCAGGCTGGAATATAAAAAAACTCATATCAATTATAATACTTCTCTTAAAAATATTTACTTATGAATCTATTAAGAGAACTTAAAGTTACTATATCAAGTGTAATGAAATAAAAATGCCAATGTTATAAAAAATAAAATTTCAGTTGAAATGATAGATCTACTTGTTAATTCTAGTCAACAAATCTAGACCATAAATCAAATTATTGATCTCTAGTCATATCTATTCATTAGATGCATTTCTTTTTTATTTTATTTTTGTTAAATTTATTGGGGTGACATTGGTTCGCAAAACCATATACAATTCGAGTGTACAACTCGATAAAACATCTTCTGCATGCTTCATCGTGTGCCCATTGCCCCAAAGTCTCTTTTCATCCCCATTCCCCCTGAATCTCCTTACTTTGCCCACCTTCACCCACCCTTACTCCCCTTTCTCTCTAACACCACACAGTTGTCTGTGTCTACATATTTTGTATATATGTCTTTTAGTTAATCCCTTCACTTTCTCTCATCCAACACCCTCAATTCCTCTCCCATATAACAGCTGTTGGTCTGTTCCATGTATCCATCCCTCCATTTCTATTTTGTTCATCAGTTTATTTTTTTCATTAGATAACAAATATGAGTGAAATCATATTCTATTTGTCTCTGACTAGCTTATTTCACTTAGCGTAATTTCATTTTCTATAATATATTCAACATTTTTTCAAAGATGAATTAATTTGATTTACAGCGACCTATTATATACTCTATCAGGGTATGCCATCCTTCTAGCTTTGTAAGCATAAACAACTAAGCTGAGAACAAGGCTGTTACCCAGAATATACAAGCCTAAGAATCCACCGTGGCAGTTGCAAATCCTGAATTTCTGTATTACTGCAGTCAATTTAGCAATCTTTCAAATATCCATCTTTATTTTGGCATAATCCTAAGTAGGTACCTGGAATCCATTGGTCAGGAAAGAAAAAGGCCAAAGGTTTATGTGATCCTCTGAGGAAGAGAAATAGCAAGAGAAGTTCTGTACAAAGCCTTGCCTATTATGAATGTCCCTCTTCAACAATGGGTATTCTTTGTCATCTGTCACCACTCAAGCTTTCTCTACTTCAGCCACCCTCAACATCAGGTCTGCTTATGTCTCTCCTAAGTCATGTTTCTCCCTGGAATGCCCTTTCTCCCAGATAATGGCATGACACAATCCTTTTCTTTTTCAATCTTCAAGGCCACTCTCTTAATACAGCATTTTCAGATTATACTTTAGAGTTTCCCCTGTGCACACATTCCCTATCCTCTTCTTTATCTCTCACCATAGCACTACTTACTTTCCAATAAATTATTATTATATTTTGTTCTTGCTAGTCTTCCACATCCCCACCTGGCTATTTGCATATAAACTCAATGAGGGTAGAGATTTATGTCTGTTTTGCTCATTGGTGTAAGTCCTATAAGTTCAGGACAGTGTCTAGCACATGATAGGCCTTATATTTGTAGAATAAATGATTCTGTTAGTCCTTTCTTGACTTGAGTTGTCCCAGAATTAGGACCAGCACTCACAAGGGTATGAATACAGATAGTTCACTGAAGAGGTGAATCTAGAAACCACTAGGTGAGTGGTGGAGAAGTTAACTACAAAAGGAAAATAATGGAAGATATACTATTGTACAGATAACTGTGGGAAAGGGATCCATTCTACCAGAAAACTCTGTGGGACAGTGTGGAACCAAGGGTAGAGCTGAGATATTTATAAATCAACTCTTCTCAGTCAATGTTTTAGGGTTGATCCTGGGATGGGATGGGCATTTATGTCTGAAAAAGTACTTTCAGACTGGGCCTAAGTAGAGTTGCATATGCTTTATTTAGAAGTCATTGGCCCAATGTGGACAGATAAGGTAGATACTAAGAATTTTAGACATCATATGCCTCAAATCTATATACCAGAAGAAAACTTCATCAATTAGGGTTTTAAGAATCTAGGACATTCCTATATTGAGGAGATGCTGAACAGCTCAACATGTTGTCCACTTTGGCTCCTACCATTAATTTTCAATCAAACCTTTGTATTCAGCTAATATAAAATATAAATATGCATTAAATATATTTAATGCATTTTATATCTAAGACTCACGAGCATCAGTCACCATCATCCAACACAACTATTTCCACTTCTTATTAACCTCTTTCAATTTCTTTACATGCTGTCATTTGGATCCTTAAAAAGAGACTATACTATTATCCCAACTTTCTATAACCTTCTCTGTTGAAATAATTTTGTATTTGAAAATAAAAAATGAGTTGACAATAGAGAACTTGGGTTAGCAGAAAGTGAGATCGGCCACCAGACAATGATGTTGCTAAAACATGCTTTTTCTTATGCTCTGTCCTCCAGAGAAGAAACAATATTTCTCCCAAGCATTGCTAATAATATAAACTATGGATTCTCTAAGGCATTTGGGATGTGGGGAAGAAATAAAAGAAAACTGCACGCTAGATGCATATTAAATATTCTTATCTATGATGGACAGCAAAAACATGTTTTATATGTTTTTGAATAAAATTTAAAATGATTCAGGGTAAAACAGGTATAAAAAACATATACCGTTTGATACTGGTGATACTAAAAATACTAGCAATATTATAAAGTTAGAAATATTTTTATTTTAGTGCAGTTGACTTTATACACAAAATAAATTAATTTTAGAAAAAAATTGACAGTATCAGAATCCTCAAAAAATAAGGTTGTATTATATGTGATGAAATGATGTATGTTTGTGTATATAGAAATGTGTGTAAAGATATACATATCTATATAAATATATTTTACTACATATCTATGAATGTGTGGGGGGTATACACACATACACACACATATATATATATAGTGCCTTAACTTTTCAAAATATTAAGATACAAAATTTTAGATTCACCTAAATCCACAGAATAGAACTGCTAAAGAAGAAAAAATGGTAAGTATTTGAATGGTTTACTATTAAATTTATTGAAGTCAATTTTTAACTTCAATATTCTTAACTAAATTTACTATATATTTCCAAATCATATTGAGTAGATAAATGATTTAGGGAAGTTGACCCAAACCAGATAATGTTCTTTAAAAAATATGATTCTGCTCCTAATGCCTCCCACAGAAGAGCACACCAAAACTTGATTTATTTTAATATATATAATAGTTAAAATTATTTTTCTAGAGATATCTAGCCACAAAAAAATATGGTTTAATCTTCGAAATATATAGAGAACTTACACTACTCCACTGTAAGAAGACAAGCAACCCAATTAAAAAATGGGCAAAGGACTTGAACAGACACTTCTCCAAGGAGGACATACAGAGGATCCAGAGACTCATGAAAAGATGCTCAGTATTGCTAGCTATCAGAGAAATGCAAATTAAAACCACAATGAAATACCACTTCACACCACTCAGAATAGCCATGATAAACAAAGCAACAAACAACAAATGTTGGAGAGGTTGTGGAGAAAAGGGGACCCTAGTGCACTGTTAGTGTGATTGCGGACTAGTACAACCACTATGGAAAACAGTATAGAATCTTCTAAGAAAACTAAAAATGGATCTACCTTTTGACCCAGCAATTCCACTGCTAGGATTATATCCTAAGAACCCTGAAACACCAATCCAAAAGAACCTATGTACTCCAATGTTCATAGCAGCACAATTTACAATAGCCAAGTGCTGGAAGCGACCTAGGTGCCCATCGGTAAATGAATGGATCAAAAAACTATGGTACCTTTATACAATGGAATTCTATGCAGCAGAAAGAAAGAAGGAGCTCCTACCCTTTTTGACAGCATGAATGGAACTGGAAAGCATTATGCTAAGCAAAATAAGTCAGGTGGTGAAAGACAAATACCATATGATCTCACCTTTAACAGGAACCTAAACAACAAAACCAATAAACAAGCAAAATATAACAAAGACAGTGAAATAGAGAATAGGCTGACAATGACCAGAGGAGATAGGCAGGGAATTTCAGGGGAAAAGGGGAAGGGTTTACAGGAACAAGTATAAAGGACTCATGGACAAAAACTAGGGGGCAGGGGTGGAAATGGGAAGGAAGTGGGGAGGGCTGGGGGGTGGATGGGATACAAAACTGTACTTGAGCAATTAAAATAAAATAAAAAATTTTAAAAATAATATGGAAAAACTTTTTTTAAGTTTTGGAACCTATTCCTCCAAGATTTCAAATAGATGCAGTTTAAAAATGCAATGACAAACGTAACAATATAACCACATATAAATCCTGATGCTTATGAGGATCTTTCCTAAAGCTAGCGTGCTCTCTCTCTCTCTCATACTCTGACTCTTTCACTAAGGCAATGTAAAAATGTGATGAATATCATTAAAGAAGGTTCTTTTGAAATAGATATCAACATACTTAACTTGTAGGGGAAAGCATTTTATGGTAAATAGTATCTTTCTTATTCAAAATGAAAAAAAATCAAGACCTTGAATATCAAACTCTAGAGAACAGTGTTGCTAAACTAAAGTGTATCCACAAAATAAATATTATACAGCCATGTAATATTTATACAAATATTTAATGACTTATGAAAAAGATTAACATATTTTTGTGAAATATGCAGTGTAAAAAATTGTATTTACTTATTTCACAGAAAAACATAATGAAGTTTTTTTATCAATGTTGAATGGCTATGAGCTACTGTTTTTTTACCTTTCCAGGTTACATTGTTTAAAATTTCCATAAAGACTATATATTTCTTATATAAATTTTTAAATTTAAACTGCTATTTTCCAAGAAATGCAATAATATTTAAACTAAAAAGTTTTATAGACTAGATAATTTAGGCAAATATATGCAAATTATAAAATAAAGCACATTTTTGTTTAAAAGACCCCAGGGATCTTGTAACCTTTAAAATTTTTATGTGGGAAATGTGACTTCCCAGAGCATTTAGGTGTTTCACGTGGTTTTAACACTTATGTGTGAGCCTAGCAAGTTACCTGTGGGGGACACCGTCCGCAGAACCCCCTGTCCGTCACAGATGAAAATAAAACTACCAAGACATGATCTGCTTGGGGAGGAGAGGTGGACAAACTCTCAGAGGAGAATGACCCAGAGCCCCTTCCTCACTAGACTTTTATTGGGTTCAAATACACAGAAATACAGGTTTAACATTTCAAAGAAATCTGAGGGCTTAATCTGAGTCAGTGTCTGTCAGGAAAGGGGGTTGCCAAACTTTGGGAGCCATACTCATTTCCTCCTCAGACCCTTATCATTTAAATGAGTGCACTCTTAGCAAAGTAGGTTTCACAGGACTTTACGGATTCTTTCTAAAGAATGTCTCTGGCTGGCACAGGGCTGGCTGCACTGCTCACCGTCATAGTTTTAGGTTTTAAGCCAATTAGGCTCAGGAAGCAGAAGACATCTCCCAGATGGAAATGGGGACTCGGGCTATGTCAGAATAGCTGGGGGTTGAGGGTCCATCACCTCCTCTTTCCTGCAGCCCCCCAAGTCCTTCCATGAGGGCCTCCCAAGTGGTGGTGTCTGGCTTAGGTTGCCCCTCCCATGAGGAATCTTACCTGTCATTGACCGCCAACCAAGTATTGGGGCCAGAGATGGATGAGGCAGAAGCAGTGCTCGTGCCAGGGAGATAAGCTTTATCTCCTTAGTAGCTCATGTCTTCTTGACAGAACAGACCCAGATGAAGTGGGTCCCTAGGCTCTTACACAGCCCACCATGGGGTGAGGGTTACAACTCCTGAAACCAGGCTGAACAGTCTGCAACAGTTACTGATATGTGTTCTTTGCCTGTAAAATGAGTAGGATGTATCACCAAGCTTTAGTAAAGTCATTTATTCACTTACAGCAGCAAGGTAATAAATACAAAGGACTAAAGCACTGCCTGCACCATAGAAATCTTAAATAATAACATCACTTTTCTTCCTCTTAAGTTCATAGAGCTTGTTGATAATAAAATTGTTATAATATACTTTTTTAAAATTTTAATTTACTATTTATTGTTTAACTTACTAAATGTATATCTACTATTTATTTATTATTAATATGGTATAAATTAATAATTAATGCTATTACTTAATGATCACTACTTACTCTTTATTAAGCTAATGTCTAGTTCTGCTACATCAATTGTGCATCAATTTTTAGGCTTTAAAAAACTGAACAGAAGTAATTACCCTATGTTGTACATAAGGAATGTTTAGAAATGCACGAAAGATAGAGATGGGAGGAGCCGGAGAGCCGCTTTTATCTGATGCTCCATTTACAGGCACACTAAGTCAGGACAGACTATAGCCTGGGGGTGAGATAGGCAGCAATTGGGTTTTTAAAAGAAGAAGTGCAGGGTTTGTGAGGGGTGGGGGAGGGGTTAGTTCCTTGTTCTTCTGGGCAGGTGCCTCAGAGTTTCAGGATGTGAGCCAGGACAATGGGTTAGGTAAAGGGCCGGCCTGCTTCCAGGTTCAGGAGGGTCAGTCTGACCACCTGACCCTGTGGCTGGTGCCAGATGTGTACTGCGCACAGTGGGAGAGGGTTTCGATTAAGCCATGGGCTACCAATTGAGTTGGGATAACTGAGTCATGAGCAGTCCAGTGAGTTGGGAAATTGGCCCTGACCCTTTCAAGTAGGAACCAGATTTAGGATTCAAATCATGCTCTGACTTTAATTCTCAGGGTTCCCCCCCCCCACAATACCTCACTACCTTCTACTGAATCAGAGTCTAATGTTGTCTATCCAAAACTCTAAGGTGATATTGAGCAGTTGTCCAGTGACTCTGACCAATACCATCAGACAAACCGTATAAGTGTAATCAACTGTATGTTTAAAAATATTTGGGTAGACTCATTTTTAAATTGCCTCAATTGCTTTTAAAAGAGCACATAAAAACCAATGTTTAGAAAAAATTCCGAATGTGGCTTATTTGGTTTTTCTCTCAGCTGGACAATGAGACGTAAGTGGAATTACTAGAACATGACTACCAGAATCTGTAATTGGGACTTAGGAATGACTCTGAAAAGGGTGCCACAACTATACTATACTTCTTATGACGGAGATTTGGGTTCTTTGTAGTTCACAAGCAGCAACCAATCTGTCCAGACTATGGGCTGGGCTCAACATCTCTAGTCATTAGGGAAATGCAAATGAAATCAAAATAAGATATCACCTCATGCCTGTGAATGGCCATCATCAAAACTGTAATCAATAACAAATGCTGGTCTAGATGTGAATAACAGAGAATATTTGTGGATAATAGAGAACACTGTTGGTGGGAATGTAAGTTGGTATAGCCTGTATAAAATAGAATCTGCAGGACACTCGAAAAAATAGAACTACTGTGTAATGTAGCAATTTTAAGTGTGGGAACATATGCAAAGGGAATAAAACATTAACTTAAGACATTTAAGTGAATAAAACATTAACTTAAAAAGATATCTGCACTCTAATCTTGCTGGGTGGCTCAGTTGCCTGGTGCTTTGGCCTGTACACTAATTCAAATTTCTTTAAATTTTTTTAAAAGGAAACAAAAATTACAAAGATGGCATTGCATGATTTAATATGACACTTTCTAAAACTACATAATGCAAGTTTTAAAAAATTTCCACTGAAAATTACATTGCACTGACATGCAATTTTTTAAAATGTCATTATTGGAGTGTCTAGAGAGCTAGCTTATTATAGACTCACTTCTTCATAAAGAAAATATGTCACTAGTAATTTGTTTTACTTTATAAGCCTTTCTGTTCTCCACCTGGAAGAGTAATGTGAAAATTAAAAAAAATATATATGAAAATTCAAATGCAAAACAGAAGTAGCCAGATTCCACTGAGACAAGCTGCAGCTGGTGCTGTTATTTTCAACTGCTGCTGCACCCACATACTCTTTCCTACACCTCCAGAACAGTAGGCTGTGTATGTAAGTGCTTATTGAGGAATATTACCCTGATGGATGAGACGTAACATGAAATTAATTTTCAAATCAACCAAACACTTTTACAATGCAAGGTGATGTGCAGCTTTCCAGAAAATCAATATAACTAGAAGTTTTGATAACTATGTCATATAGAAAATATGCTCAAACATTGTGTTTATATTATCTCCCATCATCATAGAATCCTGGGTTTACAAATCACTTTTAAATAGAGAAAGACTGTGGTTTTCTTGTGAAAAGATTTATATTTCCTAGGCAACTATAAACCAATGGAATAGCCTAGGTATTATGTAAATCAGCATATACAGATAAGAACATTAATATTGGAAGTTCATTAGATTTTTAAGCAATAAAAATATCATGTTTGCACTAACTAGGACCCTTATTTGTAAATGGCAGAAAATCAACGCAAACTAGTAATAAAGTAAATTATCTCCCTGGCTGGTGTAGCTCAGTGGATTGAGCGCGGGCCTGCGAACCGAAGGATCGCGGTTCGATTCCCAGTCAGGGCACATGCCTGGGTTGCCAGGCCAGTTCCCGGCAGGGGACATACAAGAGGCAACCGCACATTGATGTTTCTCTCCCTCTCTCCTTCCCTTCCCCTCTAAAGATAAATAAAAAATCTAAAAAAAAAGAAAAAAAAAAAAAAAAGTAAATTATCTGCCTGAATTCCAAGGCATGGCTGGAATTGACTTCAAATACAATTTGGACTCAAGTATTTACATAGAGTCATAAGGGGCCCATATCCTTTTTGTCCTTACTTGATTGGTGTTTTCTGAAATGGGTGCTTTTTATGTATTTTTAAAAATGATCCAAGGTATCTTGACATTACAATACTTTTAAACTCTAAAAGAAAGAAATATCCCTTTCAGTAGTCACAGATATCACCCCAATGGCATTATTTAGCCGTGTTAATTTATAGACAGAGACTCAAAAGTTGCTTATCCCTATAACCATGTTTACTTTCTCCTTAGAATCAGAATCCTGATCTTTAGGTTGATAGGTTGCTGTATAGACATGGCATTATGTTTCCCAGCTCCCCTTGTCGATAGATGTCACCGTGTGACTAAGTTCTGCCCAATAAAATGGAGCAGAGATGGTATGTCAGACTTTCAAAAGGAGGTTTAAAGAAACTTTTCTCAAGGTAAAGGGCTTCTTTTACCTATCTGCTTTTTCTCCTTTTGACCTTCAAGGTGATGACTCAAGTGCTAGTTGTCATCTTGCGCCAGGAGGTGACAAAGAGCAATGGAAACCTTTAGTTAGAATGTGGAACAGAATGATAAAAATCTGCGTTCCTGAGGACATTGCCTAGCCACCATACAATCCCCGTACTGCCCTACTCCATATCTTTAGTGTTAAATAAGAATAATTGTTTGTCAGGTTTAAGCTGTAAAAATTTTTAACGTGAGTAACATAATTAACATGGACCAACTGTGGTGTAAAAAAGAAGCCCTCCTGGGTTGTGTGGTTCTCCCTTGTGACAGAGGAAAGAGTAATCCATGAGTAACAACTTCAGCAGGTATGGGAATAGTAGTTTCAAAAGAAAAAAAAGCCAATTACAGTATTATATATTTACTATGTTCATGCCAGCCAAAAAGTGTATGCCTGTAAATTTACCTGCTATAGAAAATAAGGAAGATAATGTGTTCTCTCGCATCATCACTTTTGTGAAATTCATAAGCAGTAAGGACCTTTAGGACACTTGCCAAGAAGCATATGTAGGTATTAATTTCCTTATGACGCTTACAGAGACATCAGAGACTTTGAGGATAACTAAGAATGCGGGGTCAGAACTAAATGAGACTGACTGAAGGAAAAAAAAGAAAACAGTGATTTCTACATAAAGAGATTATGCTTTGATAATTAACAGGTGGTTATACTGGCACCCCAAAGAAGCCAAAGTTTATTCGTTTATTTTTTTACAAAAGAAGGTACTAACTATAGTTTTAACTTCACCTCTGACCTCATGCTTCTGACTTTATGATGTTTTATAATCTCGAATGAAAGAAAATAAGGAGCTACCACGATGGGGGTGCAACTGCTTTATTCTCATAGTTCTTTTTGCCTCAGTGTTTCTATAATTACCTCTTTTGTAACAAAAATTGTTGAATGTTACCCAACTATTTGTAATCATCATGTTACCTGAACTGGAAGATAGCAAGTGGTAATTACAAAAGAACGTTAGCAAGAACAACAAAACTCCCCTATTTCCAACATTTCTTTTTTTTTTTCCTTTTACTTTTTAATTGTTGTTCAAGTACAGTTGTCTCATTTTCACGCCTGCCCCACATACCCACCCACCCCTCCCTGCCTCCCACCCTGGAACCTATTCCCTTTGCCTTTGTCCATGTGTCCTTTATTCATGTTCCTTGATGGCCCTTCCCCATTATCCCCCATTATCCCTCTCCCCTCTCCTGTCTGGTTACTGTCACTTTGTTCTTTATTTCACTGTCTCTGGTTATATTTTGCTTGCTTGTTTGTTTTGCTGATTAGGCTCCACTTATAAGCGAGATCATATGGTATGTGTCTTTTACCACCTGGCTTATTTCACTTAGCATAATGCTGTCTAGCTCCATCCACACTCTTGCAAAGGGTACTGGCTCCTTCTTTCTTTCTGCTTTGTAGCATTCCATTGTGTAAATGTACCACAGTTTGTTGATCCATTCATTTACTGATGGGCACTTAAATTGATTCCAACAATTGACTATTGTAAATTGTGCTGCTATGAACATTGGGGTGCATAGGTTCATCTGAATTGGTGTTTCAGGATTATCTGGGTATATCCCAGCAGTAGAATTGTCAGGTCAAAAGGCAGTTCCATTTTTACTTTTCTGAGGAGATTCCACACTGTTTTCCACTGTGGCTTTACCAGTCTGCATTTCCACCAACAGTGCACTAGGGTATTCTTTTCTTCACAACTTAGCCAGTACTTATTTGTTTATGATGCCTATTCTTACCGGATGTGAAGTGGTATCTCATTATGGTTTTAATTTGCATCTCTTTAATGGCTAGTGATGTTGAACATCATTTCATATGTCTCTGGGCCTTTTGTATGTCCTCCTTAGAGAAGTGTCTGTTCAGGTCCTTTTCCCATTTTTTAATTGGGTTGTTTGTCTTCCTGGAGTTGAGTCATATAAGTTCTTTATTATTTTAAAAATCAAACCCTTGTCTGAGGTATCATTTGCAAATATGTTATTCCATATGGTTGGTTCCCTTTTCGTTTTACTGCTGTTTTCTTTTAGCTGTGCAGAAGCTTTTTATTTTGATGAGGTTCCATTTATTCTTTCCTTTATTTCCCTTGCTCAAGAGGACATATTGATGAAAATATTGCTGCGTGGAAAATCTGAGATTTTCCTGCCTATGTTCTCCTCTAGGACCTTTATGGTTTTGCAGCTTATGTTTAAGTCTTTTATCCATGTGGAATTTATTTTTGTCTATGGTGTAAGTTGGTGGTAAATTTTCATTTTTTTTTTTTTTTTTTTGCATGTAGCTGTCCAGCTCTCCCAACATCATTTGTTGAAGAGGCTATTTTTACTCCATTTTATGCTTCTGCCCACTTTGTTGAATATCAATCAGTTTATCATAGAGACTTGGGTTTATTTCTGGGCTCTCTAATCTGTTCTATTGGTCTACGTGTCTGTTCTTACGCCAGTATCAGGCTGTCTTGATTAAAATGGCCTTGTAATATAATTTGATATCAGGTACTGTTATCCCTCCTTTTTTGTTCTTCTTTCTCAAAATTGTTGTGGTTATTCAGGGTTGTTTATGGTTCCATATAAATTTTTGAAATGTTTTTTCTTTACCTGTGAAATATATCATTGATATTTTCTTTTTTTTTAACTTTTTTTATTGTTGTTCAAGAACAGTTGTCTCCATTTTCCTCTCACCACTGCTCCGCACCCCAGGCATCCCCACTTCCCACCCTTGATCCTAGCCACCTTTGCTTTTGTCCATGTATCCTTTTTAGATGTTCCTGAAAACTCTTCCCCTTTCCCTTCTCCTTCTCCCCTCCCACCTCCCCTTTGGTTACTGTCAGTTTGTCCTTAATTTCAATGTCTCTGGTTCTATTTTGCTTGCTTGTTTGTTTTGTTGATTAGGTTCCACCTATAGGTGAGATCATATGGTATTTTAATGGGGATTGCATTGAATCTATAAATTGCTTTGGGTAGTATGGACATTTTGATCATGTTAATTCTTCCAATCCATGAACACAGTATATGCTTCCATTTATTTGTGTCTTCCTTAATTTCTCTATTCAGTGTTGTGTAGTTTTCTGAGTATAGGTCTTTTACCTCCTTGGTAAGGTTTATTCCTAGGTACTTTATTTTTCTTGTTGCTATATAGCAAATGGGATATTTCCTGATTTCTCATTCTGATATTTAGTTGTTGGTATATAAAAATGCCTTCAATTTCTGAATATTGACTTTGTGTCCTGCTGTTTTCTCAAATTCACTTATTAGATCAAGTAGTTTTTTGATGGAATCCATAGGGTTTTCTATGTACAATATCATAACATCTGCAAACAGTGACAGCTTTACTTCTTCCTTTCCAATTTGGATGTTTTTTATTTCATTTTCTTGTCTGATTGTTGTGGCTAAGAGTTGCAATACTATGTTGAACAGAAGTGGTGAAAGTGGGCATCCATTTCTTGTTCCTGATCTTGGTTGGAAAACTTTCAGTTTTTGTCTATTGAGTATGATGGGTGTAGGTTTCTCGTATAAGGCCTTTATTATGTTGAGGTATGCGCCCTCTACTCCCACTTTGCTGAGTGTTTTCATCATAAATGGGTGCTGTACCTTATCAAATGCTTTTCCAGTATCTATTGATATGATCATGAGATTTTTGTCTTTCCTTTTGTTTATGTGATATATTACATTTATTGATTTGTGAATATTGTACCATCCTTGCATCCCTGGGATGAATCCCACTTGATCATGGTTATGATCTTTTTAATGTATTGCTGGATGCAGTTTGCCAACATTTTGTTGAGGATGTTATGTCTATGTTCAACAGTGATATTGGCCTGTCATTCTCTGTCTTTGTTGTGTCTTTCTCTGATTTTGGCATTAGGATAATGCTAGCTTCATAAAAAAGAGTTTGGGAGTCCTCCATCTTCTTCAATTTTTTGGAGTAGTCTAAGAAGGACAATAGGGAGCTCTTCCCTAAATGTTTTGTAAAATTCTTCTGTGAAACCATCTGGTCCAGAGTTTTTGTTGCTGAGAGTTTTTTGATTACTCGCTGTTGTCAGTCTGTTCAGGTTTTCTGCTTCTTCTTCGTTCAGTTTTAGGACATTATATTTTTTCTAGAAATTTGTGCATTTCACCCAAGTTTTCAAATTTCTTGGCATATAGTTGTTCATACTAATTTCTTACAATCCTTTGTATTTCTGTGGTATCAGTTGCAATCTCTCCTCTTTCATTTCTGATTTTCCATTTGGGTCATCTCTCTTTTTTTCTTGATGAGCCTGCTTAAAAGCTTGTCAATTTTGTTTGTCTTTTCAAAGGACCATCTCCTATATTTACTGATCCTTCAGATTGTTGTTTTAGTCTCTATGTCATCTATTTCTGCTCTGATCTTATTTCCTTCCTTCTACTCATTCTGGGCTTTGTTTGTTGTTGTTCCTCCAGTTCTTGTAGGTGTAGGGTTAGGTTGTTTATTACTTCCAACATTTCTTAAATCCAAAGCTAAAATTGTTGTCCTACATTTTATCTAAAATGATTTTATACATTAAATTTTCAAATTGGTAGCCAAGTGAGTTCTATGACCCCAATATGTAAAATTCTCAAGCCATTTTTTTCCTGATCAGTTATGGATTAAAGCACATGGCATATTGGCAAGTGATATTTCATTTTCAAAAGTAATAATCAAAGTGTGAATTGTGAAACAGTACATAATTTCAATTTGGCGGCATATGTATTGATTCATTAAAATATTAAATTTAAAGACTTTTTATTAAAAATTTTTCTGTTTATATGTACAAACAATAATCATCTTCTTTTCTGTCAATTGAAGAATTTAGCATTTTGCTTAATAATATAATGTGTTTATTTTGACTTGTGCAACAGAGCTTAACTGAAAAAATCAGAAATGTGTTATATATAAAAGGTTTACATATAACATATCTGTCTATTAAACATTACTGGAAACATGTTAGTGGAATACATTGACTTAGGATGTTCTCAGGAGAAAAAAATGATATAAAAAGCCTAAAAGTATAATTTAATTCACATATTAAAATAAAACCTTTGGGATCTCCAAAGAAAATGCAGTTTTAGACAATAAAGAATGTAAACATCATCTATGTTTATTAACCTGGATTGCATACATTGTAGTCAGGATCAGTAGGAAATCCTTGTTTATTTGTATTTTTTAGAGTGACACCTTCAACTTTCAAATGTATACATTTTAGAGGTAACAAGGCCAAATGTACCTTTGTATTAAACTGCCATCAGACAATAGGGTATACAAAAAAAATGCATTTTGTGTCTTAGGAAATCCAATACTTGTTTCTATTTAAATCATCACCTCTGAAACAGAACACAGATAATTGCACATGAAAAAACAGACTATAAATGTCTGTGATTAAATGAACGCATGGTAGCTTTATGTGCCAAATAAAGAAATCTCTGGATCTGTCTATCTATCATCTATGTATCTATGCTATTGCTTATAGTTAGTTTGGTGCATTTAAATTTTGAGAGCAAACTAAGTTATTTTTTTAAACAGGAAATTCTCTTTCAGACTACCCTTCTGTTCTGAAAATACCCGAGCATTCAAGGACTGAGTGAATATTACTATATCATGGTATAATTGTTGGACTTTTTCCTTCCTGCAATTCTAATTGCAAAGTCATTTTTAATTAAAACTAAAATGTCCAGATCATAAATGTTCACTTTGATGAGTTTTGACAATTTTATTCACTATGTAACAAATACCCCCAAACATGATCCAGAACATTTCCATCCCCCAGAAAACTTTCTTACCTACATTTTAGTCAATTCCCTTAACACTTCCTTTCACAAACATCAACATTTCTCTATCACCATATATTATGTTTGCTTGTATTCTGAGGTCATGTACATAAAGATAGCATGCACTCTTTTGCCTGTAAATTTTTATTTGCATAAAACTTTCAGATATTTCCACATTGTATGTTAAAATATTATTATATTTTATACCTGAGTTGTTTTTAATTGTATGAATATATTTTAATTGGATTATTTTAGAAGTTTGCTGTTATGAATAAACCTGCTATAACCATTCTTGTGTAAATTTATTTTGTGAATATTTGTTTTCATTTTTCTTGGGTGAAAACATATGTGTAAAACTGTTGAGTCAGGGTAAATACTCTTACCTTTATAAGAACTTGAGTAGGGAGTTCCAAGTCCTCTATATGCTCTTGAAAATTTAATGTAGCCTTTTTGATTACAGCAATTCTAGTGAGTATGTACTGGTATCTCATTGTGGCTTGAATTTGAATTACCCTGATGATTAATAATTTAAAAAATCTTTATTTGTCATTCAAATATCTTGTTTTTACATATCTTCAAGTCCTTTTCTTCTTCTGTGCAAGATATGTAGGAAATTTTTATCTTTTTGGGATCTCAATACCTTCTCAGATATGTGTGCTGCAAATATTTATTTTAAAGGATGTTGCTTGCCTATTCATTTTTAAAGATAATTTTAAAGAAAAAAACATTTGAATTTTGTCTAAGTCCAATTTACCAATATTTCTTTATTTGTAATGGTTTTTGTTGCTTACTCCAATATTTTACTTTTGTAAGTGTAAAGCTTTATATTCATCTATTATCATCTCAGATTAATTTTTGTGTGTAGAGTATGATAAGTTATATTTTTCATATGGGCAGCCAATTGTTTCAGCAATATTTGCTAAAAAGGACATTGTTTTCCACGTTAAATTGACTTGGGGCCTTTTTGAAAATCATTTAACCATACATGTATGCCTCTATCTGATTTTGTTTTGTTCAACACTATACTCTTATGATGCTGTAGCTTTACAGTAACTCTTGACACCACATACTGTACTTTCTCCAATTTTGTTATTTTTCAGTATTTGCTGATTATGCTAGATGCTTTTCATTTAAACATAATTTTAGAAAAAATCTGTTTCTTCAAAAATAACTTGCTGGAATTTGCATTAATTCTATATTTCAATTTAGAGAAAATTTTTAAAAATTCTTAGTTTTCTAATCTATGTGCATGATATACCACTGAATTTTCTTAGACATTATTAATTTCTCTCAGCAATATTTTATCAATTTCAGTATGAAGATTTTATGCAAATTTCACTAGTTTAATTCACAGGCATTTCTCATTTCACTGATGCCATTGTAAAAGGGTTTTTAATTTTTTTTGTTATTGCTAAAATATAGAAATATAATTAAACATATTTACTGACCTTGAATCACAGGGCCTTTTCAAATTTACTTTTACTTCTAGGAGTTTCTACATTCTTTTGAATTTTTTTTGGTATAAAGAGAAATTGAAATCTCTTCTATCCCATTTGGCAGTGCAGTTCATCAGTTCTTGCTCTGAAATGCATCACTGTCACCAGATTCTTTTATTGCTTTTCAGAAACATTCCATTTACACATGTATATGCACCAAAATTACTGCAACATACCCTACATAAAGTTTTATACTGTATGGGAACCTGATCATACATTTCCCATTAAAATATTTTATATTTGTGTGTGTGTGTGTGTGTGTGTGTATATATATATATATATACACACACACACACGGGGATATATATATATATATGTCCCCACCTTTCTAGGAGGATCAAATCTGTACTAGTATCTATAATTAATGAAAAACAAAATAAACAAAGAAAACTAGTTTTCAAATACAATCATGTCCACATAATGGTGTATAGATCAAAGCTAGACTGCATTTACAATGGTTATTGTAAGTGCCATAATATTATAATGGAGCAAAATTCCTATCCCCTAGTGACATAATATTAGTGCCATAATATTATAATGGAGCAAAATTCCATAATATTATAATGGAGTGCCATAATATTATAGTGGAGCAAAATTCCTATCCCCTAGTGACATCACAGCCCTCATGATGTTGTAGTACAACACAATACATGTTTTTAGTAATGCCAGTGTAAACAAATACACTGCTCTGCCTGTTGTATGGAAGTATAGTGCATACAATAATGTACAACATGTAGTACTTACTAATGATAATAAACAACTATATTACAGTTTTACATATTTATTATATTATACATTTTATCATTATTTTAGTGTGTATTCATTCTTATCAAAAAACTTATTGTAAAACAATGTGCTATGTTATACCAGCTGCAGCCTTACACATCTCTTGTTTACATCTCAAATACACCACTTTCTCTTATACTTGATCTTACCTCGAGTAGTTTTGTACAGTAATATGCTGTACAGGTTGTCATGTAGGAGCTACAGGCTATACCATACAGCCTAGGTGTATTGTGGACTATACCATCAAACTTTGTGTAAGCATACTCTGTGATTGCACAATGACAAAATCAACAAATAACAATTCTCAAAATGTATCCCCACTGTTAAATGGTGTGTGGCTGTGCTTTATTTGCTTTGTCTATATTTATAATACCAAAAGTGAAATAATGCTTTTCCAATGCTACTTAACAATATAAATTAATAGAAAAGTCTGTATATTATGAGTATTTTATATTGATTACTCTAGAGTATTATAATGTGGGATTACGTATGTTCTGTTCTGCAATTACTTTTATGGACCAATGATTTTCAATCTTCACTGTTCATTGGAATTACCAGTCTAGCTTTACTAAAAATACTGAAGTTTATGCCCCACCCTAGAATCTTATTTTATTGATGTGAGATATGAATTGGCAAGGGATTTTTTAAAGTGCCCCAGGTGAATTTAACATGTAGCCTATTTGAGAACTACTATATTATGCCCTGCTCATACATTTTCCTATTAAAATATTATATATGTATACATATTTATATCTCTTAAAATATTTTAAATATACAATTTCTAAATAGTTTATATTTGTCATTTTAATAAGTAATGTTATGGATCCAAAAATTAAAGTAAGTACCTTGGGAACATAAAAGCTGAATAACCTTACAGACAGTGATTAACCTTTCTATGCTACTGTTTCTGAGTGCCCCAAATAAATATCTTAGAAATTAACTCTTGTTCTTTTTAAAGAATATGTGCAGATCTCTTTCAAACACAAAATATAATACAACAGAAAAATGGAAAAATACAAATAGAATTGGGGAGCAGAATAAAAAACATGGATTGTACTGATTGTACAGTTCCAACAGTGAACATTTGGAGTCATGAGGAATTGTTTGGGGCCAATGTTGTAAAACTAGGACACATGATCTGTTTGTCTCATCAGTGTGATTTTTTCTTACATTATATTTTCCAAAATTTTAAAACCATATTTAAAAATGCAAACAACATATGACAAGGAATACACAAATGGTTATACATAGAGTAGTAGTTTCAGAGGAGTTTGTTTTAATTATTAAAATGAAATAACCATTTAATAATGGTCATTATTTAAATTTCAAACATCCTTACACATTTCTTGATTGAGATGTGTAGAATGCTATATTAGAACTTCTGCAGATATTAAGCCAATTTTAAAATCTAAAGTTAAATATGACATAACAAAATTCATATATTATAAAACACAGCACTCGAGATAGTGACACATTAGGTTCTGAGTCATCATTAGAAGGCAGCAAGGCAGGAAGGCAAGAAAGAAGGAAGGAAGGAAAGAAAGAAGGGAGGGCGGAAGGAAGGGAGGGAGGGAGAGGGAGGGAAGGAAGTGAAGGAAAATATGGGGGATATCTATCTATCTATCTATCACCTATTTGGTAGAAAAATGCATTTGAAGTCTATCATGTGAATTTCTACAGAAATTTAAAATGTTTTTGAAGTTAGACTTGGGTATAAATTTCTCTGTTGCCATTTAATACATTTGTAAGATTGGAGCACAACTTAAACTGAGACATATTTCTTGTGGCTTAAATGCACATAATAATAATTCTCAGGGATGTTATGAAGATTGAGTGTGGTCATACTTACGGAAATGCTGAGCTAAATTCTCAATAGATTTTCATTTTTTAATTTTCATAATTATACCTAAGTCACTTTTGTTTTCATAATCCTGTTTGGATCTGAATTTTATAAGATGCATTGACGTATAATATAGCAAACATCGTCAAAGAGCTTATCTTCTCCTTTAGCTACTCTGTTTTACCAGTCTGAATTATTAAACACTTCACTGTTCATTTCTAATACAGTTGAGAATAAAGAGTTGGTCTAAGTACCTGAAAGGAAAATAAATGTGTCCTAAATTATATATTTAAAAATGTTTAATTTTGTTTTTTATGTTATTGAATTTATATAATGTTGATGCTTAGACCCTTGCTATTCAGTGTATTTCATAGACCAAGGACCATGTTATCACTAGAGTGCTTGTTAGAAATCCAGATCTACTCAATCGCAATCTCTAATTTTAGCAAAATTCCCAAGTGATTTTTAAGTATGCACATTCAAGTTTAAGAAGCAATGTTTTAGACTATATACAATTAGGTACTACTCAAAGAAATTTTAGAAATATATGACCTAAACATCAAATAAACTCTTGTTACATGAATTCTGATTCTGGCTCATATAAATGTAGATTTGTTGTAAAGAGCACTAAATCAGGAATTAAAGCATGCTTTTCAATAATTGGCTGTGTCTTTTAATGATAGAAAAAAATTCATCAAGTTAATAAACTAAGAGTCTCTGTTTTGTCATTTTTAAAGTGAAGGGCTAGTTAATACTTTTTCTGATACTAGTGAGATTGTTTAGAGGTTCAAGTAAGACGTCACTTTATTAATAGTCAAGGTCTGTGCATGTAATGCACTATTACAATTTATGAATTTAGAGCAGCTGACTATAGGTAGATTATGAATAAGAGCTCCTTAAGGAGAAAGACAAGAAAACAACCTCAGAGTTTGATTGATAACCATTCCTTTTTGCTGCTTTTTAGCATAAATAGAGGTGGCTTGGGGGAGTGATGTTTTAAAGAGAAAGGTAGTTTGGGATAATTTTCATTTTTTGCAATTAATTGATTTGTGTTGACTTTGAATGGGTGGTCCAATTACTTGTAATTAGCATGTGGTGAAAACATGGCCAATAATAACATAAAACAAAACAGAAAGATGAATTTTGTTCAGTATTCACCTTCAGTTTTCCTTGGGAATGCTTATCAGTTAGTATTTTAATTAAGATCTGAGGAAATGTCATATGACCGGATTTGATAAGGATGTGAGTATATTGTGAGGGATGTTTTCATGGAAGTCAACAATGAAACTGTGGTTCTATTACAGATAAAAAAACTTGTGGACCTCATGAATTCCAGTGTAAAAACAACAACTGTATTCCAGACCACTGGCGGTGTGATAGCCAAAATGATTGCAGTGATAATTCAGATGAAGAAAACTGTAGTAAGTAACACTTTCTTGGGAATGTTGAGAGCTGACAGCCTATTCAAAACACAAGATAGCCGTTTTTAGTTCAGTTAAGGTGTAAATATGAGCCTATCTGTCCTGCAGCTCACATTTTATGCATATAGTCACATCTGGACAAGAATATTCAGACTAAATTGACCTGAATCTTAAATGGTAGAATTATTGAAATGCTTATCCTGGGAGTTATTTTCTAATAGTTATCAGAATTGGTATGAAAGTATCATGAGGTTTAATGCAACCCATTAGTATGCAATGAAGGGAGCCCTTAATGCGAGCTCATACAATGAGCTGAATGATGTGGAGACAGAATAAAGCATATCATTCTTTAACCAGTGGTATTCATTGCATTTCATTTCAGTCTCAAATTCTTTTACACTACAAATTCACCCATGAGCTTTTTTCAGTGAAATATCATTTATTTTCTCCAGAGTAGTGAACACTATATTTATTCAAGATGCTTTTCTCTGAAAATAGAACAACCCTATTAGCATTATCTATCTCCTGCATTTTATGTAATAAATTCAAAAAATAATAATTATCCAGAACATTTATTTTTCCAGGAAGTATGGGAGTATGTAAAATGGTAACAGCATTTCTATATTCTGGCATTAATTTCTGAATATATTTCTTACTAGTACATTTTTTTTTTTAGCTTGGAGACTTTGTCATTGCTACTTCTTCTTCTTCTTTTTAAATGTACCACAGCATTTTTTAAATTGTTGTTCTTACACAGTTTTCTGTCTTTTACTCCCATTCCAACCCACTGCCTCAGCCCTCTCCACATCCCTCCCATTTCCACCCCCCCTAGTTTTTGTCCATGTGTCCTTTATACTTGCTGCTCTAAACCCTTCCCCTTTTCCCCTGAAATTCCCTCCCCTCTCCTCTGTGGTGACTGTCAGCCTGTTCTCAATTTCAGTGTCTTTGGTTATATTATGCTTACTAGTACTTTCTTACACTGTTGTTTAGACAAAGAAAGTTATATAATCATGTTTAAAATACCATAATCAAATTCCATTCATTAAATATTTATATGCTTCTACTTTCAAAAAGGGTTTGATAATAATGATAATATCTACTTTAATAAATTGTACTAACAGTATTCATTTCCCAAGACACAGAAGACAAAATAGGGATTCTTTTATTAAAGCATACTGTTTTATTATATAAAAGCATAGCATTAGTAGAGCCACAGCCATAATAAACCAGTTGGATATTCAGTTTGCAAAATATCAACTAATCTTTTGAATAACTTTCACACTTAATCTGACTAGAGTTTGAGTATCAGTTACATTAAACATGAACTCTCTGGACACTATGATTATGGAGTGCTCTGAATATAAAAATATGTATTGCTGCTTCTTCACATAGATCTCTCTCAACTGATCATACTATTTAGAAAGGTTAAAAGAAGTTTCAGAGAGTCATTTGAGTGTTCTAGATTCCTTTAATCAGCAATTTCTTAAAAAAAAAACTTTAAAAAGCAAGTTCTCAGATTCTGTCTCATGATATAAAAATCTAAAGGGTGAGATTGGAAGAGAAAGAAAAGTAGAGAAAGAATTATATACAGGGTGGGGAAAGAGTAAGTGTATGTTGTTCATATAGAAAAATTGTAATAAGTAATAACACAGCAATAAACTCTGTTTCGTATACTCACAACTGTAAACCTACTTTGCCCCCCATACTGTACATACTTTCTATTTAATTGATTAGTATTTCAGAGCTTAAATATACAAATAACTACCCAGCTTGTTTTGAGATACCTTTAGTGTTAATTATCTATAAGATACTTGAGAGGAAATACCCTATGATTGAAGGCTACTGAAAGTAAGAGAGGGAAGATGAGAAGATTGGAAATTTATATCTTGGAAAACCCTGTATTCAAGTGGTAACTAAAATTGTGTGAGATGTTAGGATACTGTTATAATAAGAAAATAAGAACAAGAGTTGAGATAGTCTGCTTCTGAGTCAGCTGGGGCTTCTTAGGTGGCTAAGTATCACTTTGCTGACCTCTGAAAGTCAGTCTTTGCCCTGACTTGTGTGGTTCCATTGGTTGAGTTTCCTCTCGCAAGTGAATTGTCATCCACTTGATTCCAGATCAGGGTACAGGCCTGTGTTGTTCCTGGTCCATGGTTGGAGTTCATGCGAGAAGCAACCAGTCAATGTTTGTTTCACACATCAATGTTTCTTGCTCACTCTTTCTCCCTCCCTTTACTTCTTTCTAAAATAAATAAATAAATACAATATTTAAAAGCCAGTCTTTCATTAAGAAAACAAAGAGAATCAATACTGCCTCTCACTTCTCACTATGAAAACTTCATGGCAAGAAAAACAAGAGAAGTGGCTGTATTTTCAAGCATTACAATATAAAATACCCAATTATGTGTGATTCTCTTTTAGGTCCTTTTCCTTTTGAGCTTGTAGCCTCAGATAAGTAATATTGATGAATTTCAGAAAAGAGATGACAATGAACAACAATGAGGCATATTAGAGTTATGACATGGAAGGAAAGAAAGCATTCACAAGACAAGCACCAGAGTTGGCAACATGTGAACTATGTAAGAATGTGGTATAGGGGGATCAAAAAGAGATCTAGATAAAAAATCATGTTTAAAGATACCATCTAGAATAGGCCAGAAGCAATGAGAAGTTTTACGTATTGAAAATGGCAGCAGTTCTACAGAGACAGAAACTGAAAGTATGAAGAATGAGAAAAGAATACAATATCTATGGGGAGCACCAAGAGACTAGTGACATAGAAATCAGACTTAGAAAAAAAATACTGTTGCTATATTAAAATGTTATCAAATATTTCCAATTTTGTGTAATCCACTATTATAATTATATATGCATGATTGCAATAAAACTACTATAATTATACACATTTAGTTACTATAATATATATTTGATTAATTACTATATATTTTAACTATGACTATATGTCACATAACTAAGCATATATTATTATATATATGACAACAATATACCCAAAAAAGAAGAGGTATATATTATCTTTTATAAATAGATTAGCCAATAGTATGCATTTGACACATTTGACAGTAATGGTAAGCTAATATTAAGTAGTGAAACATACTTGAGATAGTAGATCAGACTTACAATTTAAAAAAGAAAGAAATTTTTTAACATAACCATATTCTATCACTCAACACTTACTTGTGTTCTATTGCCTCATTTATCTATGACATTTATATTAAATTCTTATTTAAGTATCTGGAGTTGCTCAAGGGAGTAGGGCTATGTCCCAAAGCCTGGCACAGTGTCTGATACCTGTTCATAATATTGGTAATGTATTTTAAAGTCACTTTTGGACTTCTTTGTTTATGAATTTGATTTAATGAATTTACTTTTTAAAATTTTGTTGGGAATGCTCCAGGCATGTTTGTGAGATGAGTTCAAATAGTAGTGGAGCTATTAACTGCCAACTATGTTTTAAATTCAACATTGTTTCTTCCTTTTTTATATTTGCATAGGATAATTGTTCCATTGTTATTTCATCATTGTCAGCTGATCATTTCCCTTGTTAAGTTTACAGCAGGGATGCTTTTCTTCAGCAGCGATTTCTGCTCTTAAAAATAAGGATATTTTATTGTTGTTAAAGATATTTCATAATCTAGATCAAAGGTTTGGAAATATTTGAGAAAAACTCAACATCTATACTATTTTTATCATATAGTATGATAAACTATATGAAACTATATATACTATACAGTATACTATATGAAACCATATAGTATATTGTATATGGCACACATCCCTTCTAGGTAATTGATGTACAAAAAATGTCTTCATATATTTGTATTATTAGGAAATAACATATCAGTAGATATAAACATGCTAAATTATTTGATCAACTAGATTAAGGTTTACTTAGAGGGAAGATGTCTGTCTTATTTGAATTTCTAGTACTTTCACACTAAATTTATATCAGAGAATTATTTGTATAGCATGTCAGTTATACTAATTGTATTCTAAAATTTTTCCTCAGATGCTTACACCCACACTCCTCTAACTTTTTAACTTATTTCCGTGGATTTATGATAATATCCTCAGTAGAGAAATTGGAGTCTATAAACCTTTCAGCTCTGCCACTAACAAATATAGCTTTGAAAGTCACTTTTTCTTCTGAATTTAGTTTCTTCAATCTTGTGCAAGCTGGCTGGCTTTCAAAGCTCCTTTTTAATCCTGAGGCTGTATGTTTTTGCATTCCTTAGGATCAAAGTGAGTGGCCCGTCCATATGAGGAAGGATAAAATATCATCATGTGGGGAGATTAGAAGAGGAAAAGGGTCCTTTTTTATTACTATTAAATGAAATAGATACTGCTAGCCAGGTGCCTTAAACAAGTAATTTGAATTATCAGGGATTTCATGTTAATCTCTGTAATATGTAAGCACTTATTACTTCCTCAGTAGTATGAGAGACAATAATATGGCCCAGTAAATAATATAGACCCTGGTATCATGTCTTCTACATTCAAATGCAGTAATAGTTTTCTGCGTACTAGGTGATTTGGAGTAATTTTCTTATCCTTTCTGTGCCTTGATTAACTCACCAAAAAAGGGTCCTATAATAACATTACCTTATAAGGTAGTTAAAATTGGTGAGTTAATTCAAGCAGTACCCTTGCACTTCACCTAGTGCCTAATAACAAATAAGCAATCAGTAATTGGTAGTAATTATTATTGTTAGTGTAAGTAATGTTAATATTAATGAAATTACTTCTTAAGATTAAAGGAGAATATATGTAAACATAAGATGAAAACAAAAACAAAAAAGAAACTCTTATTTTTATACTCACAGGAGTATTGAGTTATGAAGGGAATGCTCCAGCTAGTGGCTTTTTTTCCCATTCTGTGAAGTAGCAGCTTGTCTTAATATAAAACCGGAAGTCCATATTTTAAAATAAAGTCCCAGAGCACAACAAAATTCTCCGATACGTATTTCACTTGCCACAGTTCCCTCGGTGTTTTTCCACAGGGATCTTTATGTAGGAGTGTAGGAGCCTGCATGACACCAAACCCTGTAGCTCGAAACCGAGTTTTGTGCAGAACAATATTTAAATGCAGGCTGAGTTATTCACAGTCTTTATGGAGGAACTTAGGCTTCAAATAGATGTTCCTTAAAAGTAATTTCTGCTACCTATTCCTTCTTCACCCAAGTAAGAATATTATTGTGTGTAAAACAGCATAAATACAGTTAATCCATAGAGAAAATGCCTTGCATCGTGCCAGATACCAGTATGGTTTAGAAAGCAAAAATTAACAAGAAATTATTTCCAACGGTCACAGAGATTACTTGCAGAAACAAATTTCTGAAATCTATTTTATTGTCCAGATGAGCTGTATTCCACTTGGTAGTTAAGCCAAATAGCAAGTCATACTCTGGTTTAAGTTTTATGTGGAATGTGGTAAAGCATAGTTAATCAACAGCTGGCAAATTATCTAAAATGAGAGGTAAATTACATAGAGAATAGGCAAGCAATTATATGAACAGAAAGCCCCCCCCCCAAAAAAAAGAACCTCCTTCTGCCTCTTCTACCTGTATCCAACGAGTCATGTCCAATAATACCCTCATGTATGCTTCTTGTTCTATGAACTCTGGAGCTTCTGGAGACAAAATTGAAGAATTAGAAAGTCATTATAACACATAAAAAATCAGGAACCGAAGGCTAGACTCACTCCTCAGTTAGCAGACAGTCCTGTGGCTACAGGGAATCACAGAATGTCTTACTTAAAGTAAATGCATAAAATGACTTCTAATTCCAACAACTGGAAATGATTAATTTTGTATTATAGTATGTAGATTTTTATGATTTTATGCCTTTTATTTTACTTTACTGTTGTATTTTTGTTAAACAATGGCCTGTTTATATTTTGTCTTTTTTTTTCAGTTTGTTTCCATAATGTTACTTTCTATTCATGACTTTAAAAATAAAATTGAAAGGTCATTATATTATGTATCATAGATGTTTCATGAAACATTTTTCCTAAACAATTTATTAGTTCTACTGGACTAACTGCTTTTTTATTAATGCTACCTAATATTGTACGTTATATAAATTTTAAAATACAGTTGCATATAACAGAACAACCTATGCTATTTTTCTGTCCCCAGAGCCACAGACCTGCACATTGAAAGATTTTCTTTGTGGCAATGGGGACTGCGTTTCTTCCAGGTTTTGGTGTGATGGAGATTTTGACTGTGCAGATGGCTCTGATGAGGTAGGCAACCTTGAAACATCAAACAAAAAATAAAGAATTTCTTTAAAGTCACATTTATAATTAACATTGTTTAATCCAATGAGTGTGACAAGGACAGCTCTGAAATGCATTGCTCCTGACACACTGAAATGAGTATTATATCTAAGGTCTGTGGTGCTCACACCCCGCACAGGGAATAGCTCTTGTGCTACCACTGACAGTTAATTTTATAGTCTGTTTTACAAGTGGTGAATGGCTCGGTGGAGAATAGGATGTTTGGAAACCCTATTCCCTATAGCTGATGCCCTTGCCATCTGTGAATACATTCATAAATTTGCTGCAGTATTTATAGGCAAGACTAATGTTTTATGCATTTTAAAAAGTTTCTTCTCCCCAGTCTCTTTCTTCAATTGATAAAGTATCAAAGACGTCGATGCGGGTCATCAATTTTCATGAAACCACAGGTTCAGCTTTGCTTAGATGATGAATCACAATCCACTTATAATAAGGACTGCTTACGCACAGCTTAAGTGAAAATGTTTAGAATTTCTCCGGATAATTCTGTAAACTCAGATTGTGTTACCATTTATAATATTCATGCAATTCTTGATTTATGATTCTATGTATTTATATTTCAGCTATTAATTACTCTGTTATGCTTTAAAAACAGTATATGATGTGTGGTGATATATCTTCGCAATCAAATCTAAAATGACCTAAAGCCTCATTTTTAAATATCAGGGAGAAATATACCAGTAGTTAATAGTCACTTCTCATGATTTTTTCTTTTAATGTTATATTCCATGTTAGTATCAGGAGCACAGAACTTGCGCAATTAAATACAGTCACAGATGAAGGAAAAAGTTGGTCTCTGGACCTTGGTGGCCACTGTAACTCCTCTGGGAAACAGTGACTCCCTGGAGCTCTGTCACTTTGGGTGACCTGTGGTTGTACTTACTCCTTGTGAAGGGCCTCCCACTGGACGTGGCTTGGCCAGAGACAGTCTTCCCTGTGCTCTAGAGTTTTCTGCATTTCAGGTCCAACTTCCTGGGGAATCCACTGAGTTCCTGTCTTTTTGGTGGAGCGATACTGCAGGTCTTTATCATTCCCACAACCCACACAAACTGTTTTTTCCAGCCTTCAGTCATTCTCATCAGGACCACACAAATCTGCATTATCTCACTCACTTTAATAAGCCCCCTAATCCCATTTAGGATGTGCCTGGATTTAGAAACAAATGGCTGTAACTTCTTACTTTGCAGGCAGAAAACCTAAATTTCCAGGTTACAAAGGTTTCTCAGGAGAAGTTGAAAACACTATTTCTATTCATAGACTATTTAATAAAACAAGTCAAAGCAAAAGAAAGTGAAAGAATTAGTGGACACAGACAACAGTGTGGTGATGGTCAGAGGGAAGGGGCTGGGTGGAGGTGGGCAAACAGGATTGGGGGACGGGGACATCTGCAATGGTGTCAGCAATAGAAATTAAATTAAAAAAATCTATGCAGGAGTTAAAATCTTACATTCCTCAGCTACATGTTTACTTAGGGTCTATTCAAAAATTATATTAAATTGCCAGGAAAACACATTTCACAGAAACTCATTCATACCATGAAAATGTTTTGTTTTCTTTAAAAAATATTTTCCACAAGCCTATTTAATCTGTGAAACATCAAGAGAAGGGAATAGATTGCTTAAGGCTTATGATTTTATCTTGCATATTATTCATTAGATATCTAAGATACGTATACAGGAACTTCTTTTCCAAAATCTTACTCATTTTAAAGTAGATATTCTTATTAACATCATTTCTCTCATGCCGTAAGTTCCTGGACATTGTTCTTTGATGGCTGAATATATCTCCATTAGCTACATGTTTTGATGATAATGCCTCAAGGGAATCAAATTACCTCTCTTAAAGGTGGCCTTTCTCTACATTTAAAGACATTTAGTCCAGTCTGTTTGTAAAGAGGTGGCTAATATTTAGGCAATGGATTTATATCTTAAAGTCTAACATGACGGGTTATATTGATAAAAAAACAAACAAAAATGGTGAACTGAACAAATGTTTAGAAAACAGAATTGCATATATGACATTTTATATTAGGAACAAAGGAGAAAATGTGAGCATAAGTTTTGTATGAATGTGAACTAAAAGTAGTTTGTTAATATCTAGCTAAAACAATAAGAAACTAAAAACTTGAATGAATATAATTGTATAGCAAATTAGTTCCATATACAGAGAAGAATTTATTAAAGTAACTTTAAAATATAATAGTTGGCCACTTCATCCAGTATAATATATTGTAAGAACAAAAAGAAATGCAAAGGAATTCTAACCTATATATAGACTTGTTTTGGATAATAATATTGATTTTATTAATTTGATATTCACATGCCTTGAGAGTCAGATAATTCAAATGCTTAATTATTTTAATATATTAGCACTCAACTTTTTAATAAAAAGAAAGAATATATAAATGTAGAAACAAAGAGTATAAATAAAAACTTTATAATATTAAATTCAAAAATATCGCAATAAGATCTGATTTTTTCCTTAAAATATGTAATTCTTAGTTCTGTACAGAAAAATCCTAAAATTAATGACATCCCTACATTAAAAATTATTTCTAGCATTTGCATAGTAGCATCTAAATACTATTTTCTAATTAAATGAAACAAAAGTCCTTTGAGAAATATCTGATTCCAGGTCTGAGAAAGGAAATTGACAAAACAAGCTACTAACACTTTGTCAAACCAAACAAGATGATTAGTATAAGTGTCCAGAGTACAGAGGAGCAAATTTAAAGAAATTTGTACTGATGAAAGAGACAATTTGAACATCATAAAGAAAAATGACTACAATGGATTGAGATGCAGTAAATATGTAGAAATATGTAAATTTATAACAGTACTTGGAATAATAAAGAGCTTATTTTTCACTTGGGAGGTTGTTAAGATATCAACATTCTTAGAATTTAATCAGCCAAATTTAGAATGTGGGACACTATATAGAACAAATAACCAAGTTTATTCAAGTAGTAAATGACATATAACAATTAAGAGAATGAGAAATAGTTCTATATTAAAAGAAACTCAAACCAAATTCAATGAGCAGACCTCTTTTACATCCTTATTTTACTGAACAATAATTTATATAGTTAAAAAAAATGAGGACATTTGTGGTATGGGTTGAGAATAACTTTATACTAAGGAATTTTTGTTAATTTTGTAATATAGTTAATTTTCTGATACTATTGTTGTTAAGATAGTTCATAATGTAAATGCATAGGCAGAGGATGTATGAAGCATGAAATATCGGTACTGGTTAAACATGCATAATTGGGTACATGGAGTTCATTATTCTAGTCTCTACTTTCTGTGTATTTTTAAATGTCTAAAATAATTAAAGTATGTATACCCCATAGGTGTATAGGGTATGTACATTATATCCTAATGTATCTATACACACACAACTGTAATTTATTATAGACCAAAATCTTCTGATGATAACATGTCTAAAAGTACCACCTTCTGTGCTATCAATACAGATACACGTGTGTCATTGGTTAGTGAGCTATTTCACTTAAATTGGTGTTATTGCTGAGATAACCATTCATTAATTATAAAACTATGCTAAGCAGTTACTATAATCATGGTGTGGTAATAAATACTTTGCACCCATCAGACATGATCTGTATCCATAGAATCAGACATGATTCCTGTCCCAGTGATGCTTAATTACATGAGATTTTAATTTATATTCCTTATTTTCTGTATTTGCTACTTCATTCACTCATTAATTTATTCATTCATCAGTTTTTATTGAATGCTTACTATTCCCAGGCAGAATATTGAGCATGAGGAGTATAGCAGTGAATAAAACATATAAAATCCTTTTCTCATGACTATTTCTCCAATATTTTGACACCATTCACTGTTACATAGCTTCCTCTTCAGATACAGAAAATTTCTAATTATCCTTGCACATTGAAAGCTTTTTCTCAGGTAGTTTCATTTCTGTTTAAACTTTCCCTGTGAAGTCTTTCTTAAAAATCTTAAGAATGGATGTGTTTCAAACCATTTCCATTTATTTTGACAGGTAATGTATTTTATTATAATTGTTGGTTTAGGTGCTGGTCTTTCCTATTAGTCAATGAGTTTATCAAATACAGAGAGTAAATTTTATTTCTCTTTGTAGTCTTATTTAAGAAACACTCTGGGAAAGATTAAACCTTCAATGCTTGGGGAAAAGATGGAGGAAGAAAATAAATTATATAGCAGGAAGTCTATTAAATATCCATCAACAAAGAGAAAATTATAGGAATTTAGAAAGGAAACTCTTCATCCTTATATAAGGGTAAAACTAGGAAGAAGCTGAAAGTAATAGTTCAAGATGTTTCCGTACCTGAGAGTTTCAAAAGCTGTGAGGCTATTGCACCTATTGTGGAAGGAATAAACACATTTTGTCAAAAACAGAAATTCCTTAATGGTGGAGAAAAAAATAATCCCAGCAAGATATTTCATTGTTATATCCATTTCAGTCAGGATGGTCAAATCCCAAGGAAGGTTAAATGTCTAATGGATACCTTTCACTGATCACAGATAAGGAATTTGAATATCCCTAAAGCTATAGATACTGTCTTGTGTGACTTCCAAAACAAATCTATATGTGAGGTAGCACAAGTGACAATTGTGACTGTTCCTTTCACAGTTAACTTTGTGAACAATTGTTGAAAGATAACATTGTGAACAGAAAGGCAAACTGTAAAAGGACAGGTTCAGGAGAAAAGAGATGGGAAGGAGGATAAAGAGAGAACACACTAGGGGATACTTGCCTATGCAAAACTTTTGCATTTTAAGTTTCTTGTTTGTTTCACACATCATCCTTCCACCCTACTCCTGATGACCTGGATGAGCTTCTTAGAAATCATTGATTAAATTTTTTACCCTACAATCTTTATCCTCCTGCACAATTATTTTTTTATTGAATTTAGGAGAGAGAGAAAGATTTGTCATTCGACTGTTTCATGCATCCATTGTTTGCTTCTTGTATGTGCCCTGACTGGAGATTGAACCTGCAACCTTGGTGTATCAAGATGATGCTTTAACCAACTGAACTACCCAGTAGGGAGAATCCCTTACAATTATTAAAATTACATTACCCCTGTAGGGTCCAGTGGCACAGCCTCCCCTTATCACCCAAGCTGGGTACTCGACATTCACTGTTTGTATGGGCTGAGTACACACTCCTCTTGTAGTTGAGCCTTGGTTGTTGTTGGCAGATCAATGGGAGGGGTTTACCCAGATCAGTTAGCTACAAAGACTGGCTGTGACCACTAACCACCAACCTCTGCCCTCTGTGGAGGGTCATCTGTGCAGGGCAGGGTGGTGGTGCTCCGATGTGGTCTATAGCTGTCCACTGGGTGAGTTGGCCCTCGGGTTTCCTGGATGGTGCAGGCCAAGGACAGCCCCACCTTTGTTTTGCCTGGGGCACCCTGTCTGAACTGTAAAGCAATCTGAGATGGCTGCAACTTGTGCTGGGCTTGGAAATTCCCATGTGAAGCCAAGCTGTGATCTAATCTTATTGCTGCTAGGGCTCACTGAGGACAGCTGTTGCTTGTTTGATAGAATTTAGGAGCCAAGACCAGCCACTCATATGGAAAAGCAACTTGGGTGGAACATAAGTTGGGTGGGGTAGAGTATCTGTGGCTTCCCAAGGTGGGTCACACAGTATTAACCAGGTTGATGGAGTATCATATTTGGCACCAGCCCACCAGATCTATGGAGCAAAGGGATAATGGCCTCTGCCCCAATGTCAGACACTTCCTTCTCTCCCTGTATTCCACTGGTGCCCTTCAAGCTGCCAACCCTGTGCTGGAGCTCAGAGGGAGCAAGTATGGGTAGGTGAGTCCCAGTGTGGTCTCCCCAAGAGGAACTGCTCAGGGATCCAGCAGCCTCCTCCAATGACTCAAGCCCTGCTGGTGTTCACAGCTAGAAGTTGTGGGGACTTATCTTCCTGGTACTGGAATCCTGGGTTGGGAAAGCCTGGTGTGGGTCTAGGACTCCTCCCTCCAAAGATGGGACTCCTGAATTTTTATCCAGGTAGGAGTGGGGCTAGCCCGTTCAGTATCTGCACCCTTCCTACCAGTCTGGAAGGATGTGGTTCCTTTAATTCTGTAGTTGTCAGACTTACATTCAACTTGATTTCTGATATTTCTGAGTAATGGTTGTTCTATAATTTAGTTGTAAATTTGATATGGATGTGTGAAGAGGTGAGCCATGTCTGCCTACATTGCCATCTTGATCAGAAGTTCCTCCATAATTGTGTATTGAAGAATGATCCACTGAGAGCAATTTAATTAGTATGATGGAGTCTTGGCATTTATGTTTTTTTCACTTCTCAGTTTTATTATTACAGAGACAAATGAAAGTGGAAAATTGTTTTAATTATGTTATGTAGTAATGGGCTTACATGTGATCATTTGAGCTGAGCTGCTTATATATGGCAGACTTGGTTTCTATACTTCTAGGTTTCTATGTGTAAGGTTTTAGTTGTCATTTGAGATATATCTGTCTAATAATTTAATTTTAATTACATCTGGGTTGATTTTTTTTACAGAGAAATTGTGAAACAAGTTGTTCTAGAGATCAGTTCCAGTGTTCCAATGGTCAGTGTATATCTGCAAAATGGAAATGCGATGGTCATGAAGACTGTAAATATGGAGAAGATGAGAAGAACTGTGAATCAGGTAAAATGATTGAAATGATATTAAATTTAGCTATATTTCAACTTGATAGAATTTAACTTTGAGCAATGATATTTAAGTAACAGAAAATATAAAATTCATGCATAGATTTGTTCTTTTGAAATAATCTAAAATATCTGTACATAGATTAATTGGTATGCATCTATATGTTTTGAAAGTATTTTATCAGATAAGATTGTTCCTATGTTCAAGTTTAAATATTACTTTCCAAAATATTATTTTGTGGGTTGTTTACCTTTCTACACCAGTTGGTATTATTTTTTTAAGACAACAAAATGAAATATTTTGAAACTCTAAGTAAAATAAAAGTCTGGTTTTCAGTTATGGATATTAAAAATAAAAAACAGAACATAGTAATTTCAGCATGATACTGACTAAGAGGAAGCATAAGGGTAATTATTATTATTTACATCTTGGTCCAAATTCAAAACAAAATTAGGAAGCAAAACCAGCACATAGGAAAAATACACCCAGCTTATACATTTCTTTTTTTTTTAATTTTTATTTATTTATTTTTAGAGAGGGAGAGAAATATCGATGTATGGGTGCCTCTCATGTGACCCCCACTAGGGACCTGCATGTGCCCTGACTGGGAATTGAACCGGCGACCCTATGGTTCATAGGCCAGCACTCAATCCAATGAGCTACACCAACCAGGGCTCTGTTTTTAAAATATAGCTGTATAATTATGCTTAAAAAAACTTAATTTTTATACAAGCTACTTTTTAAAGATTTTATTTTTATTTTTGTTTTTTATTATGTGTTTGTTTGTTTCTTTGTTTGTTTGTTTATAGACAGAGGGGAAGGAACACAGAAATAGGGAGAGAGAAACATCAGTGTGTGGTTGCCTCTCACATGTGCCCCCTCCTTGGGACCTGGCCTACAACCCAAGCATGTGCCCTGACTGAGAATGGAACTGGCAACCCTTTGGTTCAAAGGCTGGCACTCAATCCACTGAGCCACACCAGCCCAGGCTATTACTGTTTTTAATCTGTTTGCAATGATATCCTTAGATGGGAACTGAGGTGATTTTATAAATCCTGTTGTCTTGGATTTGTTTGGAGCAAAGTATACTTGTCTCTTTTACTGAATATACTAAATATATTGAAATATATAACATAAATTTATGGAAAGTATACTGCAATCTGTGTATAATCATGAATTACTTTGAGCATTACTTTGAGAGTCTAAGTAGGAGTAGCAGATGGAAGACATACATATTGCTGAGTGCTTCGGTAACAAGTCCATGGTCCACAGCTCTAACTGATCACATCTTTTTTTCTTACTGAATCCAGACATCTTCTTGGCTACTTAATAACACAAATCCTTAGGCAAATATTGTCAATTAAAATAAATTAAAATATAAGGAAAAATCTTTTTTAGCTTTCCTGGAATATGCAACTCAAACCACATAGTCATTGTGTAAATGCATTTGGCTAATTAGTGGTCTAACAAAAGACTGAGAACCCCAGAGGTTTGAATGCAAGCAAACTCAAAACCATAGATGACAAAGGCGGCTCTTACAATTTCAATGTCAATTAATTAGATTGGCTACTGGTAATAACTTACTTATCTACATGTTATTTTAATTTTCTGTATCATAAAGGAATACTTAAAATTCTGTAGGCTCTGTTAAGTGTGTGTGTGTGTGTGTGTGTACACACTTTGTATTGAAAGCCCCAAAACAAAAAACACTTCTTATAACTTGTGCAAATATGACATTTACGTCAATATAATCAAGTAGATATCACAGTGTCTGTGAGAACATGCTGAGATTTCCTCTTTTAGCTTTATACAATGCATATATATATATTAATTAATATTCCCAAGGATCACTAAATCCTAGTATAGTTTTGAAAATAATGTAAGGATTTTATCTTCCAAATAATTTAATTTAAAATTATAAAAAAGTTATTTACCTCTCCAAAATCAAAGGTATGGAGAATATGAAGGGTTTTTCCCTCTCTTTGGTTTATTTAGTCGAATACTACCTGAACAGGCTATTACATTATCAAGGTATATTTAATACAACACCATATATTATAAAGCACTTTTTAAATGAATATTTAATATCGTGTTGAATATAGTTTAAATAATATAAACTATTTTCATTACTATCTATTAATTTTGTATGTTTCTGCATTTTTTCTATGAAGCCAGTCATTCCTTTACTGAATCTAAATCTCAACTTTGTAATTACATTCAGCTTCTCCTACTTGCTCATCAAGTGAATATAGATGTGCCGGCGGAGGATGTATTTCAGCATCATTGAAATGCAATGGAGAATATGATTGTGCTGATGGTTCAGATGAGGTAAAAGCCTATCATTTGATTGAAATCTTTGAATTACATGAATCAAATTTAGGAAAGCAAATGTAAGAAAAATAGAAGAAAGAGACAGAATCTTTATTCTTATCTGTCTAAAATGTTAGGGCAAGTACATTGACTCTAATAATTTCAACCAATCCCTGAGTTTTAATGCTGCCTGTGTACTAAATGCCATTTTAATTTGTAGATTATATTCATTAAATCAAAACAAACAAACCCACAGTATAATAAATCTCCAGCATTGTCAGCCGCATGTTTATTTTGCCTGTGACTGTATCATTATCATTAATAAAAACCAGAGTGCCCACTTGTATTTAAACAGATGAACTGCGTGACTGAATGTAAGGAAGATCAGTTTCGATGCAGAAATAAGGCCCGCTGTGTCCCAATTAGATGGCTGTGCGATGGAGTTCACGACTGTGTGGACGGCAGTGATGAAGAGGACTGTGACAGAGGTAAGGTGTTTGAGTGTGCGCATGTGCCATGGGTAAGAGAACGACAGTTAAAGCGCTCTGCAGGATACACAGTGCGCTGCAGGCGGGAGATGAGGTCATTCGATTCTTCTGTTTACTCTTTCTAGTTTTATTACATAAATGTCTGTCCTAAATAGGCAACATCTGGATTATTTTCACACAGAGTATAATGTCACTCTTTGTACAACAAAGGCCACGGAATGCAAGTCTTTACTGAATATGCACCATGAACACGGTTTTGGACTAGGTGCTGGGTCAGAGAAAGATACTGGAGGAACACGGGGAACAGAGCCACTAGAGCCATTATTACAAAAGCATTTGTAGGGTACATTTCTCTTCCACATTGCTTGCCTTATTCTCAGTGAATAAAAACAAACTGTTACTATATTACTATAATATTTAGAACTAAAATTACACATACTAATATGCTGCATCATATGTAGATTATAGTTGCACCCCAGATTTCCTTCTTGACATATGGTTGAGAACATGACCTACATTTTTTGCCAGTCTGGAAGACAACTTTGAGCTTTCCAGCTATGTGAAGACATTTCTTGACAGATAAGAGCTTTTCGTTGTAAGTCACCACAATACAATCAGTGATTGGTACTACTGTTAGTGTTAATGAAATGAAAGCAAAGGAATTCTGTGGTAAAGCTTATAAATTGTGTGGTAACTCTAATTATTTTTATAATGTTAAATACATTATTTAAGTAAAGATTTCTTTTAACCTGCTCACAAAATCTCTAAGTGGACATTACATTTCAGAATATTTGGGACAACATCCACAGAGATGATACCAGATATTGATATAGGCTGCAAGGCACTTGAATAGGCACTCAGGGTTTATACAGTATAGATGTACCTAAAATACTTACTTCTGTAAATATCTACTCACTCAAGGAAAAATATCTCCTACTTTGTCTAATATTACATCAAAACTTTATGATTTGCTAATGTCTCCATCCCAGAACCTGATAAAAGTGTTATATTCATCAGGAGAAATTCTAGCTCTCCTTTGGAATCTGCAATGCATTTTAGAGAGGCATAAAAAGTTAAACTTCCATGAAAACTGTTTCTACTTTTGGTTAATTTCTCACACAAACTTTCTGTAATTGGTTACTCTAGAGACAGAAAGCTTCATGGACTGTCATCCATAATCTTATGTAATCTCTTATGTAAAAACTTTGGAACAAAAATTGTTATTCATCTTTCTACTCTCTAATGAGTAAGCTGCATCCCCTCAACTTTAGTCACTGTAGTTAGTATATTTCTTTCTCCCATTGCTCCTTGCCTGGGCTCATGTAGTACCAACTAAGTGGTCTTTAGTACATCCTACCCATTGCTACCAGGTTCATCTTATTTATGTGTACAACTGATTATGTTAATCTTTACTCAATCCTCTTCCTTCCTGGTTACATACAAATAACTCAAGCTGGCAGTCAAATTTATATGAAGAGGATCCCATTTTATCTTCCCAGTCTTATATTCTCTGCTTCTTTTTATGTGTCAGGTATTATCATAGCCAAACTGGAAATATTGTAGCAACATTCCACATGTTTTTCAACATCTCTGCCAATAAAAAATGTATCTGTCCTTTTAAGTCCATTTCACTTATTACTGTCTTCAACCCAAGTGCAGTCTTTTCTTGAGTTTACCCAGCCATTCTTTGATTGGATTCTTGTTATCATTGTAGTTCTTCTAATACAGTTATTTGTGTGTTATCTGATCCTTTCCCCTTTTGAAATGTGAGTTTCTTGATGCCAACAATTACATAGGCCAACAGAGCAAGGAAATATTTTTCAGACAGCGGTATCATTAGGTACAAAGTCACAGAAGTGAGGGACAATTTAGCAGGTTAGGAACCACGAGCAACTGAAGGTTTATGTTATAGAATTTGGTTTTATATTAAGGGTAATGAAAAGTTTTTCAAATCTTTTAAGGAATCTTCAACATTTTTTAAAAAAATATTTTCAATATATTTTCAAACAGGTATAGGGAACAGAAAAATTTAGAGGAGCTTAAAGTATAGGTTATGTTTCATACCTATCAAACAGTTTCTCCTTAAACTTTAGTGTGGATACAGATTCCTCTTCAGTAGGTCTGAGTGGACTACAGATTCTGCATTTTTAATGAGCTCCCAGGATATGCCAGTGCTGCTGGCCAGAGGACCACTCTTTGAGTAGCAAAGGTCCATGGAAAATACTTCGTCGTTAGCTCCATGGGTCAAATAAGCTGACAGCAGATTTTTCTGTCTTTAATACTGACACACATAAAGCCCACGCCTTCTGGAGGCCTGAATGCCGGTAACAGTGCAGTCTTTTTTTTCTTTTTTTCTTTTTTTAATTGTTGTTCAAATACAGTTGTCTCCATTTTCCCACCACCACTTTACCCTGCCCCACCCACCCTCACCTCCCACCCTCCCTTCCCCCCTTTGGCTTTGTCCATGGGTCCTTTATACATGTTCCTTGATGACCTTTTCTCTTCTTTCTCCCATTATCTCCCACCTCCTCCCTTCTGGTTACTGTCAGTTTGTCCTTTATTTCACTCTCTGGTTATATTTTGCTTGCTTGTTTGTTTTGTTGATTAGATGGGAGAACTTTTTTTTTAAGGAGAGGGTGATAATATGTGTGCTATGTAATAGTACAGGTAATTTACTGAAATGAGAATCAAGAAATCTAGTTTTTGTTTTTGTTTTTTTTTCTTATCTCCATAAACATTTCTGTGATCATTTTTCCATGCTGTCAATCCCAACCACATTGAAATGTATCCAAGAACTGTAGGAATATCTGAGTGTGTGGGGAGTAGAGAGAGAGAAGGGGGCAATCTTGCGAGGATTTATCTATTCTTGTTTAATATTGGATTCATAAAATTTGCTTGAACAAAGGAACCTAGGTTAAAAAATCAAACATTGCAGTAAAAAGTTGAAAGTTATAGCATTTGCCATCTGAGGTACCTTTCATATTTAAAAATATTCTATTAAATGTTTAAGCTTACTGAATTAGAGTTGAGTCTTTATTTCAATCACTGAGTAACATGTTAAAGTTTCCCTTCCTTACTCATGCCTTTAATATTTATTTATTTACTTACTTACTTACTTATTTATTTATTGCTGTTAGGTAATTAAATCCCAGTGAAGGATCTTGGTGGATAAAATATTTGATCCTACATGGATGACCATGCTCCTATATGGATGGTCATGCGCCTAAAGCATGACCATATTCAAATTTCTAGTATGTAATTTACTTCCAGGAAGTCATTTAAGTATTGGGTAAATGTACATCAAGGCACTGAGGAAAGGAAATGCCAGAAGAAACACCTCTGCTGTTAAACCTAACTAACAATCATCTTGACTTTGACCTATGAGCTAACAGGGGCTGAGTGTTGGGGACTGGTTAAGCGTGGGACATTTTTCCAAGTGAACCGGTTTTACTGGTTTACTTAAAAAAAAAACAAACTAAAATCTAAATTACTATGGAATTAGAAACAACTTTTATATTTTCAAAAGTAAAACATGTTGCCTCAAGAAAACAGTGTTTGTTTTGGACTGAGCTCCCAAACTTTACTCCTTATAGAAATTTTAGTGGAAAAGATTGAGAGTTATTCTCTTTTATAATCATGAGCTTAAAAATGTGTAAGTTACTTATATAAATTACAACTGTACTTGAACAACAATAATAAAAATATTAATGAACTATTTAATTAAAAATATTATATGTTAAAGTTTCTGTCAATGTAAGTTAAAATGAGAATTCTATTTTCTGCAGTAATACACTTATCCAGGTTTATGTGAACCTGCTAAGCGCTCAGTCATATTTAGACATAGGGTTTTATTAATTAATACATACTTTTATTTTCTAAAAACTTGTTCAGCTGATCAAGAGCATGACAAGAAAACTGAGATTTTAATTCAGCTAATCTCTTCTAATTTATACCTTTTCTGCTGTTTGTGTGTGCTTCATGTGATTTCTAAATGAGGACTTTTACGTTAGACATAGGAGGTCATGGCGCTAACACTGTGCATCTTTTGAAATGCAAATTCTTTACAGTGCAGTAGCAAGCCTCTATTAGGTTATCACAAAATCTTTACCTTTCTGTTGCAATTATGAGTTCATTTTTATTTCTCTCCTTCTTAACACAATAGTGACACATCCGACACTCTCATGGGGGAAATTATAATATTATCTAATGTGATACTTTAGTGAACTCAATTTTTCCTTTCAATAATACTGATGTGTCTCAAATAGAGTTTTCTAAAAAAAAATCTCAGGATGTCGAGTTCACAAATTTTGTTTGAATTTTATTCATTGTAAATTGGAAAATGCAAGAGATTTAATCACTAGACTCTTTATTCTGAAAGAACACAACTCTTTTTTATATTCTATGGATTTTATATGGAATTAAGCCAACACTCATAGCTTAAGTTTCTTTAGAACTAGACTATACATTTTATATTTGTATTGTTTTCAAACAGAGAACTGTTAAATTGTAGCATGTTTTATTGCATGGGTTTTAGTAATTTAGAATTTTTTTAAATTAGGGCATTTTTGAGCTAAAAATTGAAGAAATTTGAAAGACAGGGGCAACCCAAGGTCAGAGATTGTACAGTTAGTAGTCTCACATGGTGGTATTCACCTTGGTGTTCTCAATAAGGGCCTGCCTTCATCTGTAGCTTAGACTTTGTTAGTCCTTAGAAATGCCAATATAAACTGTATTAGTTCTGTTAAGACTTTTTTCCAGAAAATCACACAACTCTTCTGATTCATGTCACTATGAAGTCTTGGTCTCAACTACTCAAGATTCTAAGCAATCTGCCTATTGTTCTTTCATTATTATTTTCTATCAATACTCATACCAAATTTTTAATAAGTTGATTTCCTCACCTTCTACTTCACAGCAATAAAAAATCATGAGCTTTTTTTAAACATCCGACCATAAACTTAACAAAGCTACCCATAGCTGTCCCTAACCATTTCTCCCCCCTTTCTATTAAAATGGGAGACTTCTTTCACCTCCCGTCTAAGAATAATCTTTTCATTTTGCTATAGATCTCAAAATTTCACACTTTCTGGATTCTCAAAGAAGACATTATCAATTATCTTTATCTTGCATTTTCAACCTTACTTTGGCTTCTGAATTATTATTCTCAGAAATATTTGAATATGTTCAGATATCTGTTTTACCTCATTCAAGCAACTAGCAAAGTAGCATTTTACTAAACCCACCACCACTTCACTAAATCAACTCCCTTAATTATTTAAATGTGCCTACCATGGCCTTCTAGTTAGAACACATTTTAGGTATTTCTCCAACCACTCTTTTGTATACATCTGGCCTTTAAATTGTAATTATCTCTTTGTTCTTTTCTAAATTAAAAATAATAATTCCATCTGACCATCCCCAGCTATTCATTTTATGGCTCAGAAACCTAACATATTTTAGACACATTTATCCACTAGCCTGCTAAATATCACTACATGGTGGTCTTACCAGTAGCTTAGGTGAATTGCCTGTATTTCTTTTAAGTCTGTTCCTACTATTTTGTTCCTCTATTTGTTAAACAACACCAGTATTCACCAAATTGTCCAAATAAACTAAAAATTGAGTACTATAACTAGTCATTCTCCTCTGCCACTCTCCATCTGCTCAGTCCTTAGGTCCTGAGGATTCTATCTCCCCAGGAGCTCTCAAATGCAGCTACTATCTGTCAAGGCAACATCAGGTCTAGTCTGCATTGCTGCAACCCCTCTTTGAATTTTTTTTACCCCCCATATTGCCTTTAACCCTCACTGTCTTGATTTTCAAGTTCTCCACACTGTAACTAGAGTTATTATTCTAAAATTCAAATCTGATTCTGCCAGTTCCTAAGTTAAATCTTTGATACTGGGTATGAATTATTGGAGATTTATGTACAAATCAAAACTCAGAACAAGAACTACTTGACGCTCACAAGCCTGGGTTCATGATTCACTGCAAAGAGCATGCATAAGATGAGCAATGCTTCTTCCTAGGTATTTTCTAGGCTTGGAAGGATAAGCACTATTACTCCCCAACCCCATGCTTAAATGAACATCCTTTAAAAAATATATTAATACCTTCAATCATCAAATCTAGCTGATGTATGAGACATGTTTGTTATCTTAATGCATTTAGTTTAACTAGATGATGCAATTCTCTGAGAGAAATCTTATTTATTTTAATTCTAAATGCCCATCAAGTATCTTTGTGCTATTACCTCATGTATAGTTTGCAAATATGACCTTATAAATCACTTTAACCATACCTCTCTTGTAACATATGAAGACATTGAGTCCCAGAGAAATTGATAAAGTTGTCCAAAGCAAAATAAAGCAAGTTCTTAACTCCCCAACCATTGTGGTTTCAACTATATATTGTTACATATATACATATAACCTCCAATTTATTAGTGCTTTGGATCCTTTGCATGTGGTAAATGTACTTAATTTTCAGTTAAAATATCCCTGTATTCTCAATGTTTTCTATTTAATTGTAAAGAGAAAAAAATCAAGCATTAAAAAAATTAAAAAATAGGGTGCTCTATTGAACAAATCTTGTAAAGATAACTCTAATATTTCATCACATAGCCAATTTCTTATTTCTGCTTTAAAATTATTTTTGTGACTACAAAATAATTTTTTCTGGTTTTTTTTTATTTTTATTTTTTGGTGATTCTGTTTGTTAGTTTCTAGATACAGTTGAATTATCTAATATTGTTATGTTTCTTTTTTTTCCAGGAACAACACAATTTTAATGGTGAAAGTTAATATAATTTAAAATCTAAATTTTCTTACACTCAGTTACATAAAAAATGTGAAAGGAAGTTAATTTAGATTTGACAAAACTTTCTTTTACCATTTTATTATTATTATTAGAGCAAACATGATATACATGAGGGTAATAGCATTTTATTTTGAAAAGTAAGCAATGAATACCCTTTAAAAAAAGTTTAGATGCCCTGGCTGGTGTGGCTCAGTTTGCTGGAGCATTGGCCTGTGAACTGAAAGTTCTTGGGTTTGATTCATGGTGAGGGCATATGCCTGGGTTGTGGATTTGTCCCTAGTAGGGGAGTGTGTGAGAGGCAGCCTATTCATATTTCTCTCTCACATCCATATTTTTCTCTGTCTCTTTCTCTCTCTCCGAGTATGTCCTTGGGTGACAATAGAAAGGAAGGAAGAAAGAAAGAAAGAAGGAAGGAAGGAAGGAAGGAAGGAAGGAAGGAAGGAAGGAAGGAAGGAGCAAATTAGACACCTTGTATCAATATTACATAGAAAAAAATAAAGAACTGAAATACTAAAATCTGTACTAAGATTTATAATAATATGTGTCACCTGACTAGCTTTAATTATGCTGTGTCTGTATTTCTCTTTTTTGTTTTAAAATAAAGGAAGAAATATATGCAGAGAAGACGAGTTTCTTTGCAATAATTCTCTTTGCAAACTCCACTTCTGGGTGTGTGATGGAGAAGATGACTGTGGAGACAACTCTGATGAAGCCCCTGATATGTGTGGTATGGCTTTTCATGTGGCTCTAGATTGTTTTCTCATCTCCTGATCTAATGCACCGAAGTGAATCGATGAAGTGGGGAAGTGAACCACAAATTCTACCATCCTGGGGTTAGGTAGATAAAGTATAACCACAGATAACAACTTTTGTTCAGGTAATAAGAGATTACGCTCTTCAAAGTTTATGACTTTGTAGAAAGCACTCCTAAATCTGAACTTTCATGTCAACACTGTTCAAAAGATAGATTAGGTCTGTCTGAGAGGTTTTAGAGTAGTTGACCTTGTGAACTGAGTATGGTTCATAAAAAAACTTTGGCTTCATGTCAAAATTATTTTTGTCTAAAACAAATTTTTGACAGGTAAGTCCATGGAAAAAAGTGTGAATAATAAAATTATGAATTCCACATGCCACCCACTACTGAGGCTGAGGCTGTTGAGAGAAGGGAGATCTATATCTATAAATGTACCTATATCTATATTTATATCTATACAGATATCGATACAGATATAGGTATATAATACAAATGTTAGGCAGAGACATTAAATAGGAGCTATTTAATATTTAAATCTAAAAATCTTTTAAAAACTTTAGCGATTCTACAAATTCAAGTTATTCTTTACTGATATTTGTCAGAATAGTGCTTATACAACCAAAAAATTCAAATATACAATTTAGATCTTTACAATAAAGGATTAATTATATTATATATTTATTATATTTGGTAAATATTTTAGCTGCTCTTCTTATTCTTTGTATCTAATCTCAGAAAGAAGGTAATTTCTTCTCTAATTTAAAGAAACTACTTTTCCTCAAATATAACTTAATGGTACATCAAGTGAGTTAAAGAATGCATAGCATGAGTTTTTAGACTTAAATCCATTGTTCTATTTGGTGCAGTATTTTTGGATAAATAATAACATTGACTATAAAGGTTACAGTTGAATAAAAAATCCAAAATAATCAGGCAACATTCTTTTTTAAAGGATTTAAAATTTGAAAAAGATAGTTTTGGGAGAGTGTTTTTTGTAGGTACAACTGATGAGAGATGTAACTAAATTTCTATTTCAGTTATTTACATAATCTTACAAAGTGGACTCTATAGAATCACTGGGGTGTATATTGTTTGTATATTGTTTGTGAATCATAATACATGAAAAAAAGAGTTTATCTACAAAATCAAACCAGAACCCATTATGTTTATAAGCAACATTTTTTCTTTCTTTTTTCCCCTCACTCTCTATTGTGCCTCAACACAAAACCAGTGGGTGGAAAGAAAATGTTTGTCAACTACGAGGACCACTTCCAGGGCCAGAAAATTAATCTCAGTGACATGCCACACAGCCACTAAAAACCTGTAAACTTCATCAAGCTTCATTCTCTGAATGTTTTAGCATTCGCTGAGTCACTGGCATCAAAACTGAGTCAAACTATTATGTACTGGAGACTGTGCTAAGCAACTGGTATTTAAAAACATGAAGAGCACATGGTTCTTTTTTGTAAGAAAATATTCTAGTTAGATAAATAATATTTTCCATACATTGCACTTTAAGCAATGGTGGAATGAAGTAGAAGGTACAGACAAGGCAGTGAAAGTAAGCTGATCTCTGCCTACCGGGGAATTCAGAAAGCTACAATTTTGAAAGATCTATACTAAAAAAACACCATAGGCACAGTGAACAATGTGGAGAAAAGTTATTTACTCACTTAATAAAGCTTTGTTAAGCTACAAGCTGTGATTATTTTTGGTGAGAAAGTGATGAGAGACACAGACATGGACCCTGGCTTCACATAGCTGGGAATCTAGTGAAACAGTGATACCAACAATCACAAAAAATATGTGGATATTATATAGATATAAACTACGATATGTGCATTGGAGAAAATATAGTTAATTATGAAAATATAGAACAGAGGAATTTTATTCAATCTTGAGTTATAAGAATTAACATTTGAGTACAATAAGAATTTGAGAGCTATATAGCTGCTGAGGAGGTGAAAGGAATGGGGTGAGGTGGATGACACAGTGCCCTAAGCAAAAGAAGCAAGAAGTGGAAAAACCTCAGGGCAGAGCAAACTAGAGCTCAGTAGAGGAACTAACGGATGCATGCTCCTGGAGAGTACAGAGCAAGGGAGATAACGGGCTTAGGATGAAACTGAAGAGACAGGAGAGACACTTGAAACCTCATGAATCTCAGCAGGGATTTTTAGATTTAGCCTAAAATCAATAAAAAATACTGAAGGATTTTAAGCAGAAGGGGAATGTGGTCATCTTTATATTTTTACAAATACTGGATAGAAAGAGGCAAAGCTAGTTAAGACCATGGCAGTACTGTGGGCAAGCTGTGCAGTTAGTGTCTGTTCAGACAATGACAGCAGGTGATGGTAAATTATACACAGATTTGAAGGCTATTTAAAAGGCAACATAAATTGGATTAAATAGTGGATTGACTATACAGGATTGGGGAGAGGAAGTTGCCAAGCATAATCCATAGGGTGTTTTTGCTTGCATGTTTGAATAGATGGGGAACACGGGAACAGGAATAGTTTTTGTAAGTGAGATTAAAAGCCTGGTTTGAGATGCATTTGAGTGAACACTCAAGTAGAGATTACAAGCTAGACATATTTGGTTCTAGAACTTAAAAAGCCAACCTAGAGATATAAGTTTGAGAGTTAGCATAAAATATGGTACTAAATACTATAAGAAGTGTGAGATTTAGGCTAGGTAGAAGTAAAGCATCAGAAAAAAGGGGATTAAAATAGAATGTTGAGGGATTCCAAACACCTACACAAATATGAGCAGCCAGAAAAAGCTCAGATGAATGATCACAAAAGGATTAACAACAATAAGAAAAAAAATGTGGCCAAAGAAGTACCAAAGTAATAAAATATCTCAAGAAAGATGGAATGTTTCCTGAAGAATCAGGGGAAAGGAATTGCAGAACAGGTAAATAGATTAGTTTTGGATAACAATAGAAACCCCTTCTCTGTTATTAAAAAATGTTGAAATGAGTTGATAGACACTGTGTAGATGCTGGTCTATGTGTAACATTTAATAAGATGTTAACACATTTTCTATCTCTTTTTTTCTACCTTTTTATGCATGAAGTAAGAAGCATATTCATATATAGAATGTGGAAGTTTGGTGTAGGAAGATTTGAAAGGAATTCTTGTTTGAATCTTTATTGCAAAGTGTAAGAGAGTGATGGCTAGATATATGTATAAGTAATATTCAGGGCTCACCTGGCATTGATTTATATGTATGTATATCTGTGGTGTCAGCTTTGCGATATGATTATCTGCAATATTCCTGAACTTCCCAGAAACAGACATTGGGATAACAGATGGTTTATTTATCTAAATTTGTAGGGGTTTTTTAGATAACTAAGATGAAAAAGAGAAAAGAACCAGAAAATTCACATTATTTCAACAAAAGTGAGTCTGTAAGTGAGTGCTTAGAACAGTGTCTGACGTACAATACCTTACCAATAAATGTCGAATGAGTATATTCAGAGATGAAACACACATGCTAATGTGAACAGAGAGAGGATGTAAAGACAAGGAAGGCATTGGTAAATAAGAAAAAGTAGATGTATTAATGGGCTGGAGTTGAGGTTTCAGATTTATGTTTCAGCTAAGGCTTTGGAATCTCTTAATGAGACTGGGTGAATTAAAAAGTTGGAAAAGTAGGAGATTGTAATCAGAATTTGGAGCATTCCAACTAGTAGTACTGTCAATGAAGAGGCTGAAGGAAATAGCAAACCTAGTTACATCCATGTGTAATAGTGCTCCTATCTTCAAGCAACAAGAACTGTCATTGGCTGAATTTAAAAAAAAAAATGTTGCAATCCACCAATGTCTACAACTCCCTAGGAGAGTGGGTGGGCTAGGTGGATTAGAGTAAAAAGGCAGTAGGTATGAGAAAATTAAAGAGCAAGGAATCCCACTCATTGGTTGGTTTACTTATATGGATGTTGAAATCGTATAGGATGGTGTTATGAATTTGGATGAAGAGAAATAGCAGTGAGGGTAGGTGCTACAATCCTCAGTGAATTAGAGAGGGAGTGATGTTTATGAAGTTAATGAGAAAATAGTAATAAGAAAAGGTGTAATGAAATGCTTGACCCTCAAAATAGCAGTTTTTTTTTTTGTTTCAGTGTATTTTTAATAATAGAATATGATGATATGGTAACACAATTCTGGAAGCTGTGGTAGGAAACCAGGTTATCTTCAAATATGAGATAACATGAGGTTTTAGCAATTTGAGAGACATTCCTGAAAGACCAAATTTCACCTGCAGCAAGGAGGTCAGCAAAAGAAGTATTGCATATTTAAGGAACAAATAATGTAGCATTGCTAGAAGATTAAGAGTGACAAGGGATAACTCTGTAAGAATGGTGTGAACAAGGTAATGGTAAGTCTATTATGCCATGTAAAGTATCTCAACTTTTATTCTGAAAAGATGAATAACTTTGGAAGAGATAACCAAGTCAATATGTTAGGTGGATTGTTCTGGTGGAGAATCTTAGGTTGGGCAGCAAAACTGAGACATTTAAGATTTTACTGTAGTCAGCTCTGTAAGAGATAATAAAGAACTAAGCTATTGTGACTGTAACTGTTATGCATAGAAAGAAGATGATAAATTTGGGGACAATATCATCTGAACTTGTTTACTAATAATCACAGCTGAAGATCAGTGAGAGGAATGCATTTAGAATAATCCCAGACATGTGGCTAACAGAACTATGAAAATAAAGCACATATTACATTTGGGGAAAAGAGAGTTGAGGAAAGATGAGAGGAATTGAGTTTTGAATTTGTTGTATTTGAAATTCCTATGGGAATGCTCTATAATTAATTGTGAGATACTGTATTTAGATAGCAAGTTGAAAGTCCCAAAAGTATAGAGTCAAGTATATCCATGAGAATGAATGAGAATAAGTAAGCAGAAGTTTTGAGAGTGAGAACAGGGGGAAAGCAGGGGAAAAACCCTGTAATGTTCTAACTGTGCAGAGGAACAATCATTATAGATGTTTCCTACTTTAGGAGCGAAAGACTTTTGATGAGACAGTGATAAGTAAAGGACAAGTAAAGAATTTTCTGGCTTCCATTTCTCTGGCTTCCATTGATATCTGTTTAATTCTCTCCCACACCCATATACACAAACACTAAAAATAAGTACACTAAGATCACCTTATGTGCTTCAAGTACATAGCTACACATTTATTTAGAGAAAAATAAAGTGAGAAATCCAGCTATAGTACTATTGAGATATTTATTTCACTGAATGGTCTATTTTCAGTTTTTGGCCTATAACGTGTGCTTGCTGAAGCTCCATTCGGTGTGAAATTGCTCTCTCAGATAGCTAAGTGTCCTGCCATGCAGTATAAACCGTAGACATGAATTAATTTGGTATACCAAGTGAGGGTGTCTAAGATAAGGCATCTGGAAACAAGACCATGAAATTTGGGTCTTTTTTCTTATTCCATTCAACATTTAAGCTGTGCACTCTTTTCTGTAGTTAATATAAATAGCTAGGATCATAAGCTTCTATTACCACACATTTTTCTAGTACCTACATGTAGGAAATTTTCACAAGAGATATTCCAAAAAAGCTAGATAATGGATTTGAAGCAAAAGAAAAAGACAAAAGAAATATTGTTCTTCAGAAGTCAGTGTACCCAAAGGAGCTGCTTTGATTTTTGTTTTTGTTTTTTCAGTCAAATATCTTTGCCCACCCACAAGACCACACAGATGCAAAAATAACAGAATATGCCTGCAGCCTGAACGAATGTGCAATGGGATTGACGACTGTGGGGACAGCTCGGATGAAGATCAGTGTGGTGGTAAATCCATTTAAAATGGAATAATTGGGATTCAATGACTGTTTTAATATAATGATTTTAGAACTCAAAAAATTTTTAAAATGTTTCATGTGTATGTCTGAGTGTATTTTTTTTCCTGGAACTTGATCTTTTGACAGGAAATTAAAATAATATGCTAACATTTTCTTTTTATAGTAGAACTGTACAATTTAATCCAGAGTCTCTACTGGTCTGTAAATCTCTTTATAGGCACTGCATAAGAGAAATAACATAGTGGCTTAAACATATTCTCTGTAAAATAGCTCCTTGGGTTGGAGTGGACTTATATAGATCATATGTATGTGTATATAATCCCTTTTTCACAATTCTTAAATCAAAGGCTTTACTAACATAAAATACAGGGCAAAATTGGTGATGGATGCTAACTTAAACTGGTCTGAGGTAGTTTATATTACTTGAAAGAAATCCCACTTAAGTTTATATTCACACACTATCCTATAGAAATAAGGTGATATTTACTATGAAGAAAATACTGTTATTTTATTTTGAAAAATCTAAAAATTTCAGAACTTTGAAATTTGACCTCAAGAATTTCAAATAATGACTGTGGATCTGTGTTTTTGTTTTTATAGCATTCAGTAAAATCTTGAACTTGTTATTTGCTTAGTAAATTCATTTCAACTTGATATAACACTAATTGTTCTTTAATGACTCTATAGGTAAGCTTACAAATAAAGCAAAACCTTGTAAGAAAGATGAGTTTGCTTGCAGTAATAAAAAATGTATACCCCTGGACCTCCAGTGTGATCAGCTTGATGACTGTGGAGATGGTTCAGATGAACAAGGCTGCAGAATAAGTGAGTTTATTTTCTGTTAAAGTACCTTACATACAAGTCCAATTTTTGCTTCCTTATGACCATGTTTATTACTACTGTAAGAAAAAAATGCTCTTCAAAATGTGCTTGAGTAATACTATTATGTAAAGCTTTTTCCAAAGCAAACTTGAATATCACTTAAATTAATATTACAAAATATGAAACAGGAAAGGCAGATTTTCCTATGAGTAAACTTGTTGGAGCTGCAGCTGAGACTCAATATCCAAATGCAGACTTTGATGTTAGCAGAGAAATCTGTATCACTTAATATTTTAGTTTATAAAAAATAATTTGGATACTTTTGAATTTTACAAGCATTAACATTTGTTAAATGATGATAAAGGTCTTAATAATTTTTCAATGTATTAAAATTTTAACCTGTTGCTGAATTATTCTTAAAGGAACTATTATTATTTTACTCAGTTAGAATGCTGTGGTACTTGAGGTATAGACCTTGACAGTTACACATTTTATGTTTAGAAAATACATTTGAGGTATGATTTTCCATATTAAAAATATAGTTGAACTTATGACCCTAAATTAAGGTTGTTTATAAAAGCCACTTCCTACTTTTCCTTTTATTTTTTTCTTATTTATGCATCTAAGTTGTTCCTCACTGGTTGGTGAAGCAATGCATGTCAGGCTATGGCCACACGTATCATCTCATCCATAGTATAATTCCTCTCATGTATTTTAGTTAATGGTAAAATACTCAAGAGTTAGGGGAGATTAATAATGTTTATAATTCTGTTATTTAAAGTTTCCATTATTCTCTATTTTATTTAAGTAAAATAGATATCACTTAATATTACACCTATAATATTGTCTCCTCACTTAATTGCATTCTAAAATGTTTTCCTGGATGGGAACCAAAGCAATGAAATTATAACAAGTATGCTGGGAATGATGTATAGCTCAAAGTTTGACCTAACCTGTGTCACAGCCCATGACCATTGGAACATATTACATACTCAACCCTCATACATATGTCCAGACTATAAAAGTTCAAGAACTGCTGATTGTGCCTACCTGCTTGAGTAACAGGGTCGTAGCCAGGATTGTGTTCCAGAATGCTGACTTTAGTCTAACAAGTGGCTACATCTCTAGGTCATTTCCAGGAGATTATTTTGTTCTTAGAGAAGGATGCAGTACTCATAGAAGTACATCATAACATTTTAGAGTGCTTGTCATGAGAGTCATCGATTCCTGACTTCCTTTCAGAAAGCAGAGTAGCTAGATAACAGCTATATCTCTGTAGGCAGTTTGGTCTAAACTATGTTCAATGTAAATGAGTTCAGTTTCTATCTGCTTCTATACCTTTTTATAAGAAAAAAAGGGCTTATATGGTGAGAAAAACCATACTTTTATGAATTCAAAAAGAATCATTTATGGTGAAATATATATATATTTAAATTAAAAAAAATAAATTTCTACTTCAGGAATTAGAATTATGTTGGTTCTGAACATATTTTTAAATCCCAGCTCCCACTGAATATACCTGTGAAGATAATGTGAATCCATGTGGAGATGATGCATATTGTAATCAAATAAAAACATCTGTTTTCTGTCGTTGTAAGCCTGGATTTCAGAGAAACATGAAAAACAGACAGTGTGAAGGTATAGTACATTTCCTCAACAGCTTGCTTTTAAATCTTTAGGTTATAAAGACTCCCAGAGCTACTAAATTGTGAAATGACAAGGGATTGATTTTCATCAGAATGGTGTGTATCTATCTATGGGTTACTGGTTTTCCTGCAAGACTGCAAGTCCCTGGGGTCAACAGCCTATTTGTACTTCTAAACTGACTATCACTGAGGCTACAGGGCCTTTTCTGTAGCTGATTCAAACCTGCAGGAATTTCAATAGTATTGTTACAATTCTGTTTTGAAATTCAAGTAATGGAATTGCTGGTTCAGGAACCATTGGAGAATTATAGGCACTTCATGAAAGAGCATGTTTATGATGACCCATTTCTCTTGAGTCATGGCATTTGCAATAATGCAATAGGCAATTCACTTTTAGAGAACTGTGGGCTTTTCTCCTAACACCATGTCTTACATAGTGCTTTGTATTGCCGAGACATATGCTTTGCAATTCAAAGACAGGATCTAAATAAATCTCTGTAAGCTTACTTGAGATCATTTAAAAATTGAGCATGCTGTATAGGTAGAATCTCATAGTAAGTTTTATGTAAATATAATTTAAATCAGACCTTTGACTGTAGTCAGAAAATATTATATGCTGTTTCTGCAAGGTTCTTCACTAAAATTGATGTTATTGTGATTAGGGTCAAACCTAAATGATGCTTTCACCTGCCAGCTTCTGTTACTATTGTCTCTTCATCTTATTCTTTGGTTTATAAAAAGGGGGGGGTGTATTACATAATGTCCATCAAAATTGGGTTATTGAAATAATTTAATTATACTCGGCCAAAAGGGAAACAAGTGTATCCATATCATATATATTTTGAGTTATATACTTGTTTGGATTATTCATGACATTTTATTGCTCCATTAACATGGAACCCTAAAAACTGGCAATATGTTTTCTTTAATAAGAAAGCACTTTTTTCCTCAAGACTAAAATATTTCTTGTTTCCTAGAAACTATCTATCAATTGCATAATAAAACACATACTATACACACAAACAACCTTTTTAAGATTTTAATTTCAAACAACATCAATTAGCTCATTTATTTTTGAGTAGTGGTTTCTGTTTCCTTTATATACTTACAAATTTAGAAATCCTATTTTTAAAATTTTCTTTATTGTTAGTGATATTTCAAAACAAATATAACCTGCAGATTACAATCTGATTTAAATTGCTATTGAATCCACTGAAACTTTTGCTGTATAAATGAATAATTTTTGAACTCCAATAAAATGTGTATCTTTAATAAATGAAGATCCAATATAAGGAGAAGCAGTTTTGACCTGGTATGGAGGGGATAGGCATTCCCTTGATTTGTCATCAAAATAATTTAAATTTGTGCTCTTCCTTTACATAGCTCAAATAAACAACTTAAGGACTTGCTTTTGATGTCAAAGCCAAAACTATGCAACTATGTCTAGAGGAAAGAAATATCAGGAATAACAGAAGTAGAAAGGGAATAACAGTTGTGAGGCATCGTTCTAGATGTTGGACATGTGTGGGATTCCTCTATTCTCTGCCAATGCTCACAGAACAAGCATTATAACAGAGAAGAAGGGAAAACGGTGATTCTAGCCATTACAGAGCTATCTGAGGATACTGAGATTTTATTAAATTAAGCAGATTTTTGCTTATTTTGAGTTCCTATCAAAAGAAAACCATAGCATCAAATAACTTAAAATATTTGTTATAATAGTCTCTGATGAGTAAGTGCTGATAACATGTATTTTACTCAATCCTGGTGTAATCTTCATTAAAATAAGTACACACATTTTTTTTTTTTTTGCCTCTTTATCCTGCCTTTCACACATAGAACTGAATTGTCTTGAGAGTGCTTAGTTCTTAGGCACAGTGTCTAATAGAGACAACAGGATCAGAAGAAGAAAGCCTGCCTGTAAGCCTCGGCACTGCCAAGTACAAGTGTCATGGGGAAAGCCCTCATCTCTACCGTGTGCCTTTGGAACGCTGTTGAGTGCTGAACAAAAGATAATTATTATCACTGTGTTTACCTTTAATTCAAGGGATGGACTTGTATCACAAATTTATTACATTAATAAAGGAACTATCTGGGATAAAAGATGCTAAAGAATTATGTTGATTATGCAAAAGAGAGAGAAAGTAGATAATTCACCAGAATCATCTGATTTCAAACCTGGCCCTGCTCACACCATTAAAATCAGAGGCACGTGCTGAACCACAAAATATTGTCGTGATTAATTGATGGGTTACTTATAATGTATACATATTTGTTTATATAGGCATCCAGTTTTAGTTTATTTTACATTGCCCTTCTTGTTACATAGTCACTTCATATATATTAAACCAGAGGTGTATTAGCAATATAGCCATATCTTCATTCTCTACCAAGCATTGTGTAAAATGCTTGCAATAAAAAAGGAATAAATCAAAATTTATACCCTGAAGCAACTGGCAGTCAAGTAGGGGACATAAATATATGACAATATATCTGAAATATAGTGTGAACAACGCTGCAAGAGAAAAACATCAAAACAGCAGAGCATAGAAACTATGGGATGGATAGTTACTACTATACCATTGATGGAGACCAAGAAAGCCTTCATATCAAGTGGATCTTGAGAAATGAGTAGAAATTCTTTGCATAAAAGTGAGAAAGAACATTAAAGGACAAAGGAACAGTGTATGACATGTGCAGAGGTACAGAGTTGGGTAATCGGAAACAGGTTTAAAAGGAAACTTGAAGATCTGTTTGAGTGAACGCAAACACTAGGGGAGTTTGAAATGGATATTTCAATGTGTTAAGTGGATTAACAAGCAATGTACAAACACCTGATAAATTACCATAGTGAAACTATTGTGAAAAAGTATCATGACCTAACAATATGACATGAGTCACTGATAAAGTTTTGAAAAGACAAAAAAATAGAAATAAGAAAAGTTTGTCATTTTGAAATGTAGAAGGAATTGAAGTGATAATTGGGGTATGATGATGCTATTTTGAGCTCTTCTTTTCAGATATTAATGAATGTTTGGTCTTTGGCACATGTTCACATAAATGTATAAATATGGAAGGATCATATAAATGTGTATGTGACCAGAATTTTCAGGAAAGAAACAGCACTTGCATAGCAAAAGGTAAGGCTATGAACATTATTTCAAGTGGGAGTATAATTTTGCTATACATATATTATGGGAAGGTTCATGCTATGTTTTAGAGATAGCTTCATGCCTGATAAAATAAAATAAGTCTGTTTTTAATGCTTATTAATTTGACCATTGCTTATTATTCTTCATTTAATTTGTGATGGTTTATAGATAAGACAAATACATGGTTGCTGTTAAAAATCACTTTTGTGTTTGAGTCAATTTTTCAGGGGACATAAAAGTTTAAGAGCAAATGTGATAGAATAGGAAAGTATCAGTGTTTATGGTCCACTCTCAGTGTATTGAGATATTATTACACCATTGGGATAAAAATAACAAGTTAAAGGTTAGCAGTATAAAGAGAATAGAATTTTGAGTAAGAATTGAAAAGGTTTTAAAATAAAATCGTGCTTTTAAACGCAGATTGCCTCCACTTAAGAATATTACTTTTTAAAATTAAATGACAGTTATGGATTTGGGGATTTGTTTATATTAGATATGAATCTTAATGTTCATATTTTGTTAATATTATTATAATTTATATATTGTTAGCTACTTGGTCTGATTGGATACTGTTAGTAAGATACAGTCATTACAAGACTGAGACAACATGATGTAGTGGATCAATGAACTATAGAGTCAGTCATATGTGCTTTGCTGACTGTATGGCCAGGGGAAGTTCTCTAACTCAGAGCCTCAGTTCCTCATATGTAAAATGGGAATACTAGTACCTATTTTCATGGTTGTTGTAAGAAGAGCAGAAAAATTGTGAAAGGCTTAACACAGTGCCTGCCACAGAATATACTTTCACTAACTGAGAACTACTAAACCTATAGAGCTGAACTATGACTCATGTATAATTATATTTGTAAATTTGCAGATAGCATATATGCCATTCAATTGTTTATAGCGTCATTAATATTTTAATTAATATTTTCAGGATTTGACTGAATATTTTACTTGTCTCAGGGTGCATATTACATCAGTGTTGTATTGTAGTTGTCAAAACTTCAGGTTAGAGAGTTCCACTTAGCACGATTCTAAGTGGTATTAAGATGATGTCACTTTAAAGTAGCGAATACTGATAACTTTGTATAATAAAAATAAAATAATATTTGACCTACATAAATATTGGAAGAAAAAGATTCTTCATATATTAATTTATTATAAGGTAATGATCACACAGGTGCATAAATTAAATGCTTAGAAATGTTTGAAGCTTAATGAGTATACAGTATAGCATCTGCATATTTAGAAGACATTATAATATAATGTATTGTAACGTACTAAAACAAATGCCTCTTCATAAAAGAGGATAATTACTATAGATACCTAACCTGTAGCCATAAGGTAAATTTTCCCTACAAAAACCTACATTAATAACTCTTAGAAATGTTTAGGTAACTGTATATTTAATGTAAGTTTGTGAAGACTAAAAAACTGTGAATTTGGTTGACTTTTATTGAGGTAAGAAGGAAACCGTTTTAAGAATAACAGTTCAAGAAAATTTAACAGTACAATCATTGTTTTACATTAGTTGAAATTTACTTTATTTTTGTATTTTATTATAATAATCTCCAGGCTCTGAAGATCAAGTTCTCTACATTGCTAATGACACTGATATCCTGGGTTTTATATATCCGTTCAACTACAGTGGTGATCATCAACAGATTTCTCATGTTGAACATAATTCAAGGATAACAGGAATGGATATATATTATCAAAGAGATATGATTATTTGGAGTACTCAGTTTAATCCAGGCGGGATTTTCTACAAAAGGATCCATGATAGAGAACAAAGGCAAGCAAACAGTGGCTTGATTGTAAGTAAACACATTGCATATTTCAAGGCTCATACCTTCTCATCTCCCTGTTTTATTTTAATGTATCATCAAAATATCTGGTTATAAAAGTTCATCAAAATATCCAATGTTTCCTCCCAATATTTTCCTGTATGGAAAAACAATTAACTACTTGTTTATTCTTATAGCTGCCTACACATTTATTTTAATTGCATGATATTACATTTTGTTTTAATGCATCTGAATTAGTTATATAAGAATAGTAACATAATATGAAACATTTCTACATTTTGTATTTTTATACAAATTATTGTAAATATGAGGCCTTTCTCATCAGGAAATGGGATTAGGACCATCACTTTGTTTTTGTTAGAAAATAAATTGGCAAAATATTCAGGAAAAATGGTTTCATATTTTTACAATATGAGAAATACACTTGTATTGTAGGGCAAGAGATCAATTCCACAGTGTTACCATGTATTCTGACTTTTGGCAACTATATTTCAAGGATCCTCCAAAACAGCAATATTGTTTATTAGTATATGATGGACACATTGAGTATCATGGTTATTCTTTTTGAGGAAAATAAACTAGAACATTTATTTAGACTTGTGGTTGTAGATCATCCTTTTTGGTTTTAGGTAATGCCAATTTATTGTATATTTTATATTTTGAAGTAACCTCGGAGAAAAATTACAGGTGAACACTTTTTTTTAATGGTGTCTGGCGCATTGTCATACACCCAAAAAGTGAAGTGCTATCACAGTAGAACCAGAGGCACCTATCTGGAAGTCCTCACTACCTTTTACAGGTGGTATCTACCATAAAAATTTCAACTACATAAATACCATTTGCTAGAACTCTGGAACATATCCTTATCAGTTGTAAATAGCAATAAGCTGGTTTTAAAAGAAGCAATAGTAGCTGTAGAACTGAGGTGAGAGATTAACTATGAGTAAAAATCCGTATATGTCAGAGTTGTTTCTTCAGTTTGTCCTTCCTCAAATGCAATAGCTTTAGTTCTATAAATATAAAGAAGTTCTATAAATATAAAGAAATATAGTTCTATAAATATAAATATATAAATATATTTTATATAATATTTAATTTTTTTATATTTCTATAAAATAGAATAAAATAATAAATGCATTAGAAAAATAAAATATATTTATATAAATGTAAATATATAAAATATATTTATATAATATATAGTATTTTAAAATATATTTTATATAAATATATATAAATATATAAATATAAATATAAATATAAAAATTTCTATAAATATAAAGAAATATAAGTTCTATAAAGAAGTTATCAGAAAGAACCAGGATACTAAGTAGATCACTCTACCCTCCATCACTCACACATAATCTACTATTTCTTTATCAGACCAAAGGCAGACTAAGAATTTTGGCTAATTTTATCTTTCTTTATCTCTAAAACAGAAGTCTGTTTTGCAAAAAAAAAAAAAAAAAAAAAAAAAACAGTGTTCTGATGGTGCTGTTTCATCTATTATTAAGGAAGTGACAAAAGATATATACACCATGGAGTTACACTGCTTGGGTTCTAATTGTGTTCCTATTGCTAATTAGCCTCTTAGTGTCTCTAAACCAGGGATGTCAAACTCATTTTCACTGAGGGCCACAACAGCCTTGTGGTTGCCTTCAAAGGGCCAAAATAATTTTAGGACTATATAAATGTAACTACTCCTTAACTGTTAAGGATTTGAAATTACTTTCAGCCCTTTGAAGGCCACTGTGAGGCTGATGTGGCCCTCAGTGAAAATGAGTTTGACACCCCTGCTCTATTTCATAAAATTTAGCATGGAATATTCATTATATATTTATTAATGTTAACAGTTATTGGCACATAGTAAGCATTATTTAGATGCTTGCCATTAACAGGATTATGATGATGGTCAACAATGATGAATGACAACAATGATGTTTTTGATGACAATGATTACAAGGTGTTCTTCTCCATTGTCACATTAAAAATTATTTGCAACTTACCCTTGTCTGAATTTTTAGTTTCTAAAATACATCTATAATTAATTTTAATATAAATTTTCAGTGGAAATGATTTGGTAATTATTTTGGTCTTGTGGATCTCTCTAGTGGAACACATCAGCACCTTTCCCAACCCCTTCCCCCAGGTGTGCTTTCCTTGCCTGTTTTTCTCCTCAGCTCCAAGGGCCCTGCTTCTGCTTTGTAACTTGTTCTCTGAGTCCACTTCTTCCACAGCTCACTTCTCCTACCTCTATGATTTTCTACATAAACTTTCTCTCAGAAAAAAATAAAATAAAATCAGTCCTGGCTGGTGTGGCTCAGTGGATTGAGTGCCAGCCTGTGAACTAAAGGGTCATAGGTTCAATTCCCAGTCAGGGCACATGCCTGGGTTATGGGCCAGGTTCCAGTAGGGGGTGTGCAAGAGGCAACCATACATTGATGTTTCTCTCTCTTTCTCCCTCCCTGCCCCTCTCGAACAATAAATAAATAAAATAATTAAAAAATTTATTTTAGTCTTGTGCTTAGAGAGATTGATGATATATAGTGCCCTCTAGTAAACAAAGTTTACCGTAGGTCAGAGGAGAAATTTGCTTAATGTTTGGTAAATAAGTTTTTATTTTATACACAAAGTAAAAATGTATATTTTTGGTATATTATGTATTGATTTTACATATTTTAATGTTTAATTTTATTAATGTGGTATAGACTCAGAGACAGTGGCAAAGCTATTGATTAGCCTCTTTCCGGCAGGAAATGAAACTTCACTTAATCTTGTAATTGTAGTAGTTCTTTGTGTTATATCATCTAAACTTTCTGTTTGTTTTTTTTCTCTCTCTTCTTAGACCTACACATGACTGACAGTATTCATTAAGTATAGAAATATGTAGCAGTAGAGTAGATTGTCTATGAACCCATTATAGCGAATTAAATGTCATGATTATGGGTTGGGATCTCTGAGCCATGAGTTTTAGCACTGTGTTCTAAGCCATTAAGCATTCCACAGAAGTTTTAACGTACACATTCTTTTTAAAACAGTACTTAAGTCTGCACTAATGAGGGTAATTATTAAACTTTGCCTCCTATCTTTTTGTGATCCTGACATCTCAATATTACAAATATGGAATATAGTCCTACTTACCAACTTAATTTAATGAGCAATGTGCATTCTAGAGTAATTGAATGACTTACTTATGGCCATGAAGCTATAATATGACAAAATTTGGACTCTAACTTGAGGGATTGTAACATTTTGAGTCTTAACTACTCATCTGACTAATATGTATATAGTATTGGAATAGACAATTTCTAAAGTTCCTCCCAGAAAGTAAATATATTTATATGATTTCCAAAAGATATGTGTCACAGTTTTTTTTATCAAGTTATTAACTGGACAATTTGTATTTATTTCCCTAAAATTTATCTTGTGTATAAATAATTGATTTTATACCCTTATAAATTACTCTGACACATATTGTATTTGCCCTTTTATGGTCACCAGCTAGTCACCCATTAGTTTAATGAATACATGATCTATTTCATCTAAGTTTTGATGCAAATATTAAATGATACTGACCTGAGAATTCCTCACCCTTTAGTAAATAAAACTCAAGATTTCCTTCTAAGCTGAATATGGAACATTGGTTTCTTTTTCTGAATCAACAGGTGAAAGAAAAAAATAGAGAGCAAACTATTCACACTGTACTTATAACTCCATTATTTGTGAACCACTTAAAAGGAGTTAGCCACGTGATAACAGAATTCCTTGAAAGCACATTCACAGATGCTGAAAATTTTGGAATATTTCCCTCTATTTAAATGGTAGGAAATATTTTGTATCAGATATCAGAGGAAGATTACTCAGACAATTAAATGTTTACTGAAGTCTGTTCCAAAGAAAGGTAACATCGAATATGACATTTTTGAATTAGTGAAGAGAATAGAGTTCTGTAATCTCTGAAAATTATTGGACTACTAAAGTTACAAATTTAAATTTCAAATAGAAAGTTGTTTATTTACATATAGAAGTGCTTATGATTTTATAACCCCTAGGGCTATACAAAAGAGATGGTATTTTTCTTTAACAAAATTAAATAATTTAAAACTTAAAAGACTAACATGATTTAGTCCATATGTAAACTATAAAGAGATATCTGAATTTGAATTTTAGTCATCAAAACAGACTATGATAGCATTATACAACTATTGAACATACTTTCTGGAAATTTATCATTTATAGTATTAAGTGCTAGATAGCACAGCACATGATGACAAACACTATAAGTCAATACTTGTAAAAATGGAAATGACTAAAAATACAGATTAGGTTTTTACCATTAAAGAACTAAATATTCCTGAGCAAAACCTACCTGATTTTTGAGAAGTGAATGTGACATACTACTTTTGGTATTTTCTTTATTATGCAAAAGAGAATGTCCAGAATGTGCATCTTATATTTATTCATTAATAATTGTATCTTTTATTTAAAAAGTTGATTAGACCATTTATTCCTGAAAATCTTTTAACAAAATACCCAATTAAGTTATTTTTACTAGGCCTCAATTTATAATTGAACTCTTAGCTAAAACCTCACACTCATTATATGGTCTATGGGTTGATCACCAACACACACGCTTGAGTGCATAGGTGTGCACATGTACCCATACTCAAGCACGTGTGTGCATGTGTGTGTGTGTAGCAAAATCTTTAAAGTGCTATTTTAAAATATTTAGGTACTGGTAAAAATTGATAGTTTATTTTTTATTCTTTTTTAGTTTTTTATTACTATAAATTGATTTAACGATTAGTGTTCTAAATTGAAACTGTCTATACTTGCATAGCCAGAATACTTTGAAAACCATCTGAGTTTGTTCAAACCAGTACAAAACTATAATCATTTATTACAATTACTTTAGAAGAAATCTAAAACTATCAGATAATTACATTATTGCCATTTTGCGTTGCTGATTGAATAAGAGAGGCATTTAACAATACATAATAAAGTTTAATTGTTGTGTAACAATTGTGTCAATAACCAAAATTTTACTGAATGTAAATTTTATATAACTATATAAAATTATTATTTTATAATTAATAATCCTGAATAAATTATTGATCAGATAGTATAGCATTTTAAGGAGAACCAATCAAGTTTTATTCATTCAAACCCAAACCTTTATTTAAAAATTTTTGTTTATTAGGTGTGGTGCTGGATTATCAGGATACAATAATGATAACACAGAGTCTTGTTCTTATAAATTTTAGATTCTAGGGAACAAAGATAAAGTCAAGTAAACTCAAATAAATAAAACCTTATTTTAAGAAGTGTATTGAAGGAAATAAATAATGTACTATAAAAGAAGCGCTTAGCTGTTGTAAAAATTTTTTTTTATAGGATGATAAGTACAGGCCCATTCTAAGAAAGATTTTAGTTAAACCTAAGAGGAAGTAATGTCATCTTATTTATGTCTAAAACAACTAATTTGCTTTTTGTGTAGAGAATGGATTTGGTGGGGGGAAGCTCAAGTACACATAGATAACTTAGAAGGATTGTGTTCTAAGTTACAAATAGTGGTAGGTTGTACTACTGTAGTCTCCACGGATGGTAGAAATTTAACTTAAAATGTTTGCAAATAGGATGAATGTGCAAAATGAAACTAGAAAGGACTCAAGATTAATACCTAAATTTCTGAATTACACAACTTGACAGGTCATGAAAATGATAAACTTTGGGTTTAGTTTTAGTCATGTTAAGTCTGAGGTTAAAATTATGACAAAGTGTGGCCACCATATTAAGAAAAAAACAGAGAATGTGCAGTCACAGAAACTAAAAGAGGCTGGCATTTTTGAGAGTTTGAGTTGAGACAAAGAAGTATTCAGTAAATTTGGTGACAGGGAGTCATGAAAGTGTCAACAGTGCTCACAGTCAAGGAAACTGACTTCAGAGAGCACTCTATGTGCTACATCAGTGATTCTCCAGTGGGGATGACCTCCCTCCCCAGGGGACATTTGGTAATGCCTGGAGATGTTTTTGATTATCACAACTGGGTAGTGCTGCTGGCATCAGTGAGCAGAGGTCAGGAAGGCTGCTTAACACCTTTCAAAGCATAAGCTAGTTCCTCACAAGGAGGGTTTATCCTGACCAAAATGGCAGCAGTGTGAGTTGAGAACCCTTTCTTTGCATAACAAAAACGCCAGTCTCTCCAGTCAAGGTTTAAGTAGATCTTTTTGTTTGTTTCACCATTTTATGTAATAATAACCCTGAAATACAAAATGATACTAATATCAATCATCGATATAGTTATTCTTTTTTGATCTCTTGTTTTACCTCTCACCTTCTCTAGTCTTTTTTCCTAGATTTCTTTTTTCCTTCCCTCTTATTATTAAAATTGTTTCTAGGCTCAGACATTCATCATCTTATTGTTAAAAAATTTATCCTCACTTCCTTGTAGAATTTATTTAGCTTTGTGACTTTATATATTCTTATGCTAACAGTTACCTAGTAAATGTAAGGTTCTGTCTAACTACTTATATTGCTTTTCCTTTTGGATGTTTAAAAAAAATCCTCAAAGTAGCACAACTAAAAATAAACTTCGTATATGATCCACAAGATCAGCTTTCCTAAGCTCATTACATGGAAACTTCATTTTTCAAATGCTCAAAATAAAAATCTTGGAGTCATCATTGACCTCTTTCCTCTCATAATTTAAAAATCAAACACTACTATCTAGTCTACCTCCCAGGTACGTGCAGGATTTGACAACCTGACAACTTGACTCAAATCACTTAATTTTGAAGCATCATCAACTTTCTTCTCAATTAGTGCAATAGCCTCCTAGCTGGTCATCCTATATTCCTTTTTACTCATAACACAGTAGCCAGAATGCTCCTTCTAAAGCATAAATCATATCACATCATGTCTTTAATAAAAAATACCCAGTGGTTCCTCACTATTTCTCATAATATTTTATAAGGTTAAAAAAATCTAGTCTCCTGTTATTTTTCTGACTTCTTCAAATATTACTGTCCACCTTGCTCACTCTTTTCCAGGGAAACATTGATATCTATGAAGTTCATCACTACATACTAATATAAGAACTTTCCTGAAACATTCTTTTGGCATAAAGTATTTTTCGGTCAGATATTCTACATGACCCAATTCCTGAACTCCATGTTTTCTCTCAAGTATAATTTTCTGAATCCATAACTTATTGATAATTGCAATCTATTGCCTCTCTCCCATCCTGTAATCCTCAGTGACCTACTCTTCTTGTTAAACTGCTATGTAGTTTACTGGTCTATTATGTTTCCGATCTATTGTCTACTTCATGTTGCTTTAAATAAATTCCCAAATATCAGGTATTTTTGCTGCTTTTGGCCCCCACTGTAATCTTAACATCTAGAACACTGCCTGTCATAAAGTAGGGCAATGGGGGTGGGTGGGGTGGGGGAGAGTGGTGGCAGGAAAATGGAGACAACTATACTTGAACAACAATAAAAATAAACAATAAAAAAATAAAGAAGTAATAAATTAACTGATAGTCTTTGGTATGCAGGGCAATAGTATATCAATCTGAAAAGTTATCTTTTATAAGTTATTCTTCTCTTCCTCAATATTCAATTAATCACAAGTTTAAATACATTTATCTTTAGTTATATCAAACTTTATTCACCTCTGTCTTACAGAAACCTAGATTAAACTTTCACATTCTTCCTTTGGAGTCCATATAAGCCTCCTCTGATTTTCCTGTCTCTATTTTTGATCCTAAGATCCAATCCATTCTCCAGACCATAACCAAAATAATCTCAAAATTTTAACCTAATCACCATACTTCCCTTCTTAAATCCTTCTAACACATTTCCATTAAGAAATCACTGAATTACCAACCTCTCTATCACACCCTTCTCATATCCTCACACACCTATAACATACCCATATATACCCACAAACACAGTTTTCCTAGCCGTAAATAAACCATATTTTATTTCCAAGAATGCAACTTCACTTTAGAACCTTCACAAATGATATGTCTTCTAGCTCTTTTAATTATTGTGATGAACCAGTGCTGAGACTGCCTTCTTTAGGCATTAGAGATCTCAGCCTACATAAGGAATTTTCAGGTCTTCCAAAAGGCCTAACTGAACTTACTGTTTGAAGGGACAGGATCACAGAAAGATCAATTATTATCTAAAGAATGCCAATTATATGCTCAAGGAGTAGCCTGTGAGGTGATCTCATTGCTATTCCAAGTTCTGTTAAGACTTGGAAACTGTATTGGCAGTTTATCTAGGGAGAAATATGACAATATAAAGCAAATCTTAATGAAACTTGCAAGAAAATTACATGAAATTCAGCATTGTATACACCCATATATTCACAAACTCAATGAATTTGGTGTATGAGAGACATCAAATTATAAAAGCCCAATTTATGTGTTCAAATACATACACGTAAACAGGTCTGCTGCACAGACTGAATATTCCTGTTCATCCACAAGATGCTTACCCAATAATTCTGGAGACACACTATCAACATTTCCTTCTACGAATCTTCTTTTTCTATTGTTTATTGTGTCTTAACACCCTTTCTTATAGATACATGATTTGTCCATTACAGCCAACTTCTTTTGCCTCTTTAAGGCATGGGTTTCAGGTCAGCTATATGGGTAAGCTAAGTGTGTGAGACAGGGTGCATGTGGACTAGGCCCCCAGCTGGAGGGGCAAACTGAACCTATTGACTGTTGTTCTAAAGTGCCGGCTGCTTCTGGGATACTGTGCTACATGCCTTTAATTTTTACAAAATAATTTAAATTTTGAAGCGATACATCTTTAATTTTAAAGTCAGGATCTAAAGTTTGTTAACCTAAATTTAGTCCTCAACCTATCATTTTACAACCTCTGCTTTTAGATAACTCTGCAGTACATCTCAAGTGTTATGCTTGTTTAAATGTCAGAAGGCAACTTGATTCCTTAATTCCAGGTCACTGAATAGGAAGATGATATCAAAATTACCCCGTTAAATAATGACACATTTTTAACTTACTTTTCCATTTTTATACTTAATGCATGATAATTCATAATTAGCATTAGATATATCCTTAAGGCTATATAAAATGCAGACTTACATAGAATAAATAATACTTTAAACTGTAAAACTATCTTTTATCTACAATTTCTTTTGAAAAAGAGATTATTTCACTTGAAAATTTTAAAGCTATGTTTATCTAATATAGACCAAAAATGTAAATACTGTGAAATATACCACACACACATTTTATAGAGTGGCTTTACATCTTTGTTTTAATAGCATTACAGTAGGAGATAATTAACTTTAGTCAAATAAACTGAATTTTCTTTTCTTGGGTTTACGTAAAGATGAAAAACAAAAACAAAATAGGTGACCACCTCAATCTATCGTGTGTTAACTACATTTTCTTAAAGAATATTGCTAACTATAAGAATTTTGTTAAAAAGAAGATAATATTTCCATGGATCAAATATTTGAGATCCTCTTTTATAGATTTTTCTCTCTCCTTGATTTAAAATAAATAAGTAAATAAATGTCTCCAGTGTCATATATCTTTAGTTTACTGAAGCTGGGTTAATGACAGATGCCTCACAGTGCACAGCTGTAGAGGATCAGTTGTTTAAAGTAATAGCCTCTCGTTTTATTATAATGCAGCCATCAGTTTTTCTGTAAGATTTAAATATTTCATTCATTTGACTAACATATTCCTACAAAAAGGAATGTCTCAGGCCTCAAAACTTTGGCTGTGTATTTGGAGAGGTTATTAGGAAAGAAATCATCTTTCTGAGAAAGCAGCCAAAATGTGTCTTCTACTTGGTGCGACAATATGAGCAGTGCCTTTTGTTGTCAGGATAATCACATGCCTCTGGAATCCCTTAAACATGACATATCATTAGTAGTCTAGTTCATTGGCCTATCTGTCTAATGAGCTAGCTAAAGGGGCCGATGAGAGTTACATTTTCTTTTTAAACATGTGCTTTTGTTTTGTTTTTGTTTTCAGTCTCTTTGGAGACAAATGACTTAGCAGTCTTTTTAGCTTTCCTGTTTCTGTGTCACTAACATCTGACTCCATTCCATTCCCCAAGCCTACTTACTTTTCCTGTTTTCCACTTTGTGTATATAGCTGGTTGATTTCGAACCACTCCATAAATTGTCTGTTCATTTTATGAAGACCCAACAGGAATTTCTACCTTCTACTCTCCCGTGAATATCAATATGAAAGTTCCTTTTACTAAGCTTATGCTATTCACAATCTTGGTCTAACTATGAGTAATAAAGAGTAACAATTTCATCCCAATGGAACTCAGTATAAAGGGCTATTTGCTAAGTTAGCCATAGGTTCCCTGACAATACGACCATCCTGTTGCTGTCTTCTTGTTGTTCTTTCCTCTTCTGTTCAGTTCTGCTCTCTATGGTGTTGAAAATCATTGAGCATTCATTATGTTCTGAGTCACTGAGGATGAACACCTGGTAACATCTTCACTCTGCTGCCTTTAGTCTCTGAGAATCATCTTGTTACTGATGATTCATGTCTTCAGGTTGAATTTATTAGGGGTGACAATCTTTCACCCCATATTCTAACTACTTTAGTTGATATTGGAATGGCATTAGGAATTCCTTAATCAAGGAACCTGAGAATAAATGTGTAGATTTTAATATATCTCTAACTCATAAGCATCTCTTGTGTTTAGCATTAATAAGTAACATTTTTCCTGTCTCTAAGCAGTTTTCTTTACCCTAGCAGTGTGACTTAAATTTGATTTATTTTTTATAGTTTATCATTAGTAGAATCTTCATCAGACTGCTTAGCTGAAAGAGAATCACTAAATCAAACTTCTAAATGCTCTATTAACATTAGAAAATTGGGTTCTTAATTGTCAGCAGTCCAGGTATAGCAGTATGGAATCAGAGTTTTTGAGCATGAGTACAATCAAATGAAAATCCTATATTTTAAAAAAGTAGAACTTTGTATTATATATGTCCTATTTTAGCCAGGATGCCATTATGATATGAAACCATGTATATATTTACATCTGATGAAGAGAAATAGATTTTTCTATGCTCATACTAGACAATAAACACCATATTTTTCTGCATGCTGAAGGCTTGTTCTACTAGAGTTAGAAAATAATAAATATGCTCCAATAGGTTCTGAAAAGATTATAATGGTTATTTTTCCATTGTCTCTCCAGATTATAAATAGTATAAACACTGACATGCCCATGTCATTTGTTGTTATAATTACTTTTAAATGCCTCCAAACTGGGGGCGGAGAACAGTTAATTTAAATGACACTGAATCACATGATAATAATTTTGTGAATTGGCTGACAAAAATCTTTACATTCTATCCATCTATGAGTATTATGTATATGTCATATGTAGAGCATGTCTGCAGAGTATTTTTTATTTAATTTCAGTTAGCCATGGGGCATTACTGGGTAGATGGATAATGTTTCCTGTTAGAGTTCAGAAATAGAGTACAGTAATTTCATAATTTCAGTATGTAAACCAATAGGTAAAAAGACTGATATTAAAGGTCATTAGAAATTGCTGGGGTTCTGTGTTTAGTTCAAGCCATATTTTTCTTCCTTGAGATCCCAGTAATTACACAGCAGATTGTGACTTGAAATTCCTGTTTCTTGGTATCTCAGCACTTTTGTTTATGTGTTCTTTGAGGAGGTTTCTTTCTTCTCTTTTAATTCAAGTCCACTTCTCAATAAAATGTGTTCACTAGCAAACCACATGAGAAACCTTCATGGGTCAAAACTTCATATTTTCACTGGTTGTCAGGTCTTAATGATGTTCCTACACATTGTGTACATGTCTTCACCTTCACATAATTGTTTTCATTCTTGATATAATGCTCCTGCAAATCTTTTCTCACTTTTGGTCATGCACAATAAATCTGGCCATGTAAAATTAATTACTACACTGGTTCCTACTGAAAGTGATCAAATTACTTGAAGGGCATGGACCATATATTATTTTCCTTGTTGTCCATTCCCAGTGACCTCTTGTACCTTCGTCTTACAATAATTCAGTAATAAAGTATTAAGCAGAAAATCCTAGCTAGGTGGTTTACTATAAATAACAGAGATGATAACTTTCCTCAAAAGATGCTTACATGTAGTATCTCTCCATTTGTACTAACTTTTTTTCCATTTTTTAATCAAAGTACATGTGGTAAGGATGAAGGACAACTAGAACTTCTTTAAATTACTGCAAAGAGTTTACATAAATAAAAACTCTTCAAAAAATTCCTAACAGTATCTATTCAAGCTGAACATATGGGTACCTTAGTCTTGACAATACTGTTTCTTGCTAGACACTCAATAGAAATGAGTGTCTATCACCACAAAAGGCTTATACAAGAATATTATTCATGACCTTAGTTATAATGGCCTAAAACTGTAAAGAAGCCAAATGAACATCATTAGTAAAATGAAGTGGACCTCGGCTCATGGGGTCCGCCACATTATGGATGAGATACCAGAAATTCACAAGGATGAAAAGGGACAACATGGCTTTTCTCTCGAGGGGAGAAAAACCCATGGCTTCCACCATGATAGGCCTTTATTTCTTTTCTCTGGGCACATTACATGATAGTCCTCATTTACTATGCACAGGATCACTTTAGGTGGTTACCTTTTACAGAAAACAAAGAAGCCAATGCTGCTAATCACATCACAGAAGAAGGATATTTGCAAATGAAAAGGGAAAAATGGTTGAACTGGTTATGCTCCATACTGGGGAGTTTTAGCATGGATTTTAGGAAGTTACAGTAAGCACTTGCTATCTCAATTTAAGGTGAGGGAGCTTTAGTAAAAGCAAGTCTCAAAGCAACCTAGGTGCATTGCAGGCCTGATTCCCCACGGAAAAACCTATACATGGGCATGGGTCTATCTGGGCCCACGCCACACAGAATGGTATCCTACAGTAAAATGGTAAATAAATTGTGGTATATTCATAAAAATAAATTTAAAAATATTAATAATAGCATGCATAATGTGAATGAATTTCATAGACATGATGTTGAGTAAATAAGTCATGAATACAAGAACATGATTCTAAATAAAATATATAGATTTGTTTAAGCTATTCTATAATGTTGGATATCAGAATTATTGTTATTCTCAGAAGAATACTGACTAGGAGATGTCACAGGTTAACCATATATTATTCTGTAAATATTCTATCAGAGTGGTGGATAAACAGAGTTAATTATAATGGTAAAACTCTATGGAGTTGTACACCTAAAATTTGTGAAGTTGTGTATCTATAAATATTAAAAATAGAAGTCAAGTGAATTCAAATTTATGTAACAATTAACACCTGACCTTGTTAATATGATTCCCATATACCAATGCATTGTACATAAAACTTTATCATTTGTTTTTTTAAAATACTATGGTTTATTTTATGGTTTTTTTTTTTGTAGTGTCCTGAATTTAAAAGGCCCAGGGACATTGCAGTTGATTGGGTTGCAGGAAATATTTATTGGACTGATCATTCTAGAATGCACTGGTTCAGTTACTACACCACTCACTGGACCAGTCTGAGGTACTCTGTCAACGTGGGGCAGCTGAATGGCCCCAACTGCACCCGACTCTTAACAAATATGGCTGGAGAACCATATGCTATTGCTGTAAATCCTAAGAGAGGGTAAGTCAATGAGTTTTTAATTTATATTTATTTTTTCAATTATTTATTTTTTAAAGATTTTATTTATTTATTTTTAGAGAGAGGGGAAGGGAGGGAGGAGAAGAGGGAGTGAAACATTAATGTGTAGTTGCCTCTTGAGTGCCCCCTATTGAGGACCTGGCCTGCAACCCAGCATGTGTCCTAACTGGGAATCGATCCAGCAATCCTTTGGTTCATAGGCTGGTGCTCAATCCACTGAACCATACCAGTTAGGGCCAATTTTTATACTGAATTGTGGAGCAAGTATTCTTTCCTGAGAGTTTGCAAAATTATACATTCAGTGTGTGTGTTATGTGTGCATTTCATAATAATGAAACTAATGAGATAAATATATAACCACTATGGTGAATCTCATATTGAATTTTTGTAAACTTAAACATAATGTTAAACATATTAACTAGAATATTAGTGATTTTAGCTATTTGACTAATTAAAAGTGAAGGCATATTATGTATAAACATATTTAAACAATCTAACAAAACCATTCACTTTATCTTACTTGAACTATTTCTTTATGTTTTTACTTTTTCATTTATAAGCAATGACCATAAAGTAAGTAGGGAAATGTTAAATAAAACTGCTGATTGCCCATACAGTGGATCACTGGATGCTGAGTAAAAAGAAACAAATGTTATTTACTTAATAAAACTATGCAGTGTGATGTCTTTTAAATAGAGAATTATATCTGTCTGAGAAAGTAGTTACTTTACCAAAATTAATAAAAATGAAAGAAAGCATATTGACCCAACATCCATAATAATATAAATCACAACAAAAGTATAGTTTCAAGTATTTGAAATACGTTTCTTCTAAAATGTTAATGAAATTTTTTAAATTAAAATTTTAATATAAATTGAGTTTGTATTAATAAACAGTGGCTCTCAAATTTTAGTGCATAGTTAAGACTGTTTAAAATGTTGATTCCTGAGGTCCTCCATTGGAGCTTCCCATTATGTAGCTTTAGAGTTGCATCCAGAATCTGCTTTTTCAGAGACTTTGGTGTGATTCTGATGCACAAGATGTGAAGAAACACTGTGTTTTGCAGTAGAATTGGATTGTAACAGCACCATCACTGGGCTAACCAACTTGACATCTTTACAGGATGATGTATTGGACTGTTGTTGGGGACCACTCCCATATAGAAGAAGCAGCCATGGATGGTACTTTGAGAAGGATTTTAGTACAAAAGAATTTACAGAGACCCACAGGTATGATGAGTTTCTGGCATAGTTTAAAATCATAGCAGCATGCTAAGCATATTAGTGTTACAATTCTTTAGGGTTTTTTTTTTTTTTTCAAATATAATCATTCTTATAAACAGATATACCTTATTTATAGTATGACATTGTGAAAGTCACTAACATTTCATGTTGTATTTTTCCAGTTTGAAAGTCATGTTCTTATACTGCCAGTGATATTATGGGGGTAATATTTGAAAATTGCTTAAGTCTTAAGGCCATTAGTAGAATTTCACATACATAAAATTTTGAGGTTGACAGCAATATATTAGGGTATTTTTTACAGATATATGTTAATGATGTTGGGATAGATGGTAATATTACTAGAGAATGAAAAACTAAATGGACAAAGAGCTGGGGAAACATAAATAATTTCTGTGACATACAGGTTGGAGGATACCTTGCTTTTTAAAAATATTTATTTGTTTGTATCATTTATGCTATTACAATTGATCCCATTTTTTCTCCCTTTCCCATATCCACCCAGCACCACCTTCTCCCCATCTTAAGTCAGTCTCTATATCATTGTCTGTGTCTGTGGGTTGTGTATAAACGTTCTTTGATTAATCGTTTCACCATCTTTAATCTTATTTCCCACCCCCTTTCTGGCAGCTGTCAGTTCATTTTGTGTAACTAACCTCTGTTACTATAATATTGTGAATATTTTGTTCGTTAGATTGTTGTAGTCATTAGATTCCACATATAAGTGAGATCATGTGGTATTTGTCTTTCACTGATGACACCACTGCAGTAACTCTCTCTACTCCCAGGACTTATCAGGAGCTCAAGTTTTTTCTGGCCTCCCTGCATCTTCTCTCATTCCATTTTTCTCCCAGCCTTCCATCCAAAATGCCCTTCCAACTTTTGTATATTCAGCAGTATCGTTCCCATCTTATAATTTCTAACTTTAACACTTCTTCCTCAATAAAACATTTCACACTACTGGAGTCTCAGGGATTCTGTACCATCCATCCTGCTTACTACATTCCCATCAAAAGGATAAAATACATTACCCATAGCTTATGTTATTTAACAATTATGCTTTGTAATATTTTTGTAGTTGAAAATTTATATTTGGCACTTACATTTTTATTAACTTTTAACATGTCTAATGCCTTTTCTTCAAACTAAACTGTTTTTACTCTTTATGGGGATGAGAAGCCCTTGGGGTTTAGTTCATTTATGTAAGTGTGCCACCATTCAGTGATTTAACAAATACTAATTGACACCACCTGGTGCCAGACATTGTTCTGGATACTGATGAAATAAGTTCTTACTACTTTGAAAAGAGTCCAACTCCTATGTTACTTTCCTTCCTGTAGAGAAAATAATAAATATTTTGCATCATGTCAGATAGTTATAAGTACTATCTTGAAAAAAAAAACATACTAAGGTGTGAGCAGTTATGGTGGGCACCATTTTAATTATGGTTATCAGAGAAGTCTCTAGAAAGGTAATATTTGAAAAGATAACTGAATAAACACTGAAAACAAGTTATATGGATATGTGAGGAAAGAGTTTTCCAAGCAGAGAGAGCAACAAGTTCTGAGTTAGGAATGAGCTTGGCATGTGTCAAAATACCAGGAATGTTAGTATGCCTAGAAGCAAATGAAAATGGTAGAGATGAGGGTAGCCAGGTGTTCTGGGCAGATCGTCTAGAACCTGGAACACAATTGAGAAGTGTGTTTAGACCTTTGAGCTTCTTTCCTTAACTTTTTATTTTTCACTAATTTTAGACATAAAAAACATCGCAAAATTACTTTAAAATTATCTGATGTTAATATCTTATATAATCATACTATAAGTGACTTTTTTTTTCATTTAAAAAAACAGTGTGGCAGCAGTTTATAGAATGGCATGTAGGAGGGTGCTTTGAAGGGAGCCTGAGAGAGGAATTCTTGCAAAGTTTATTTATAAAGGGAACATAATTCAAGGGAAGCATGCAAAAGATGGAAAAAGGAAAAGAGCCCCCAAAGACTGTCTGAGGTAAAGTCTAGCCTCAGATTGGTTCACAAGGAATGTGCTTTGGAGCATGAATTCCATTACAGAGAAGGTGATCATCTTTTAATATTTCCCATCAGTCATGGGTTGGCCACTGAGCCCTAACTTCCCAAGCAATTCTGCTGCAGTCAGTTGAGCACAAACACCTGCAGAAGGAAGGCAAGTGTGAGTCCTTCACTGCTGCAGAAGCACTGGGAGTTGGGTACCCTGCATAGTAAAGGTAGTTTGGGCTGGGTACCACAGCATCTCCTACAGTGGGCTAAATGAAGGTGCATGTATTGAACATCTTCCATGTACTAATCATTCTGCTCAGCACTATGGGTAATTTAATGATGAACACAACACAGTCCATTTTCTCATACAGTTTACATTACACAAAATTACAATGGGGGGTTAGTTTGCAGTATAACATTTTTAAGTCATTACAGTAGAACTTTTGAAAAAGTAGCTCTTGGGCATAGATTGTATGATGTTGTCACTCAACCATAGGCAAATGTTGCAGGTGTGGATACAACCCAAGCTGAGTCAATCAGGTGTAAATATCTCACAAATGACTAAACATTTTAGTTCTGGAGATCAAAGCAGAAGTAGAGATGTAGTTTGGAGAATTAGCAACAAATAGCTAATACTTCAAGTTATTGGAATTTTTAAGACAGACAAGGGAGGGGAAAACAAACAGGGTTGTTAGGATAGAATTTTGTGGGATGCTTATGTTTAGAAGAGTAAAATTCAAAAGTGAGGTTTGCAAAGGTGTCTGAGCAATAGGAACCAAGCAACGGGATTCAGTGGTGTCCTAGCTGAAGGAAGAGTTCAAAAGGAAGGTATTCTCCATTGAGCCTTACATAGAAGAAATATGGAGTAAAAGAAAGAGCATAGCCTTCCATTTATATGGGAGTTAAAATTAAGCAACCTGCATAAATTTTTGAGCATTAATTTTCTCATGTGTAAATCACTTTGATAATGTTTACTTTACCTGTAATTGACATGCTTAAAAATAATTTTGTGTTGAATAAATGTAGAGATGAATATCTACAATTTTTAATACTCTAACCCATGATAATGTTGTAAGGCCTGTTCTAGTAAATGACACACTTTTTAAATTATGCTCTATAGCAAAGAAAAGAAGCATAATCCATCTTCTGTTTTCATTAACTGTGAGGTGGTTGAGTAGTATGCTCCATGAGAATAAGAAGGTGAACTGTTTCATTCTATGCTCCATGACTAGTACTTGCCTGAATGTGTCACCAGGGAGGTATGTTATAAATACAAATTTTTGAATGGTGTTAATGAATATTGTGTCCCATAAGGACATTTTCCAGTTTTCCCTCCTGTGGGAGATATGCAGAATTACATAATTTTGATTTAGGTACCATATTGTTTGATTTCTAGAAGCTTATTTATGTTGCCTTTAGCTCCTCCTAAATTGTGGCAGCTTTTGAGAGAATAAAGAATTACACACTGGCCCTTAGAAGAGTCTTAAATTATCTGATTCATTCAACTTTTTAAATATATATTATTGCTTATGCTATTACAGTTGTCCCATTTCCCCCCTTCACTCCCCTCCACCCTGCATACCCCCTCCCAACCATATCCCTCCCTTTTAGTTCACTTCCATGGGTTGTACATGGAAGTTCTTGGCTTCTACATTTACTATACTATTCTTACCCTCTCCCTGTCTATTTTCTACCTACCATCTATGCTACTTATTTTCTGTACTTTTTCCCCTTCTTTCTCCCTCCCACTCCCCTGTTGATAATCCTCCATGTGATCTCCATTTCTGTGGTTCTTCTTCTGTTCTAGTTGTTTGCTTAGTTTGCTTTTGTTTTTGTTTTAAGTGTGGCTGTTAATGATTGTGAGTTTGCCGTCATTTTAATGTTCATATTTTTTATCTTCTTTTTCTTAGATAAATCCCTTTAACATTTCATATAGTAAGAGCTTGGTGGTGATGAACTCCTTTAACTTGACCTTGTCTGAGAAGCACTTTATCTGCCCTTCCATTCTAAATGAAAGCTTTGCTGGATAGAGCAATCTTGGATGTAGGTCCTTGCCTTTCATGACTTGGAATACTTCTTTCCAGCCCCTTGTTGCCTGTAAGGTTTCTTTTGAGAAATCAGCTGACAGTCTGATGGGAACTCCTTTGTAGGTAACTGTCTCCTTATCTCTTGCTGCTTCTAGGTGTCTCTCCTTCATTTTAATCTTGGGTAATGTAATTACGATGTGCCTTGGTGTGTTCCTCCTTGGGTCCAATGTCTTTGGGACTCTCTGAGCTTCCTGGACTTCCTGGAAGTCTATTTCCTTTGCCAGATTGGGGAAGTTCTCCTTTATTATTTGTTCAAATAAGTTTTCCACTTGTTGCTCTTCCTCTTCTCCTTCTGGTACCCCTATAATTCGGATGTTGAAATGTTTAAAGATGTCCTGGAGGTTCCTAAGCCTCTTCTCATTTTTTTGAATTCTTATTTCTTCATGCTTTTCTGGTTGGATGTTTCTTTCTCCCTTCTGGTCTACATCATTGATTTGAGTCCCAGTTTCCTTCCCATCACTATTGGTTCCCTCTACATTTTCCTTTATTTTGCTTAGTGTAGCCTTCATTTTTTCATCTAATTTGTGACCAAATTCAACCAATTCTGTGAGCATCCTCACAGAATTGTGGGCTATGTCTTTATTGCTTAGTTGTATTTGTTCTGGAGCTTTGAACTCTTCTTTCATTTGGGCCATTTGTTTTTTAATTTTGTCTTGACACACCTGTTACAGTATAAAGGGCGGAGCCTTAGGTGTTCATCAGGGTGGGGCAACCCAGGTCACTTCGTTGTGATGCTGTATATGGGGGAGGGTCCAAGAGAAAACAATGGCGATTGCTCCCCTCTCTGCCGAATTTCAGTCACTTCCCCCACTTCCCACAAGCAAAGTGTGCCCTTCTGGTGCTGATTCCCAGGCGGGTTGGCTTGTGTACATTCTAGGACCCTGTGGCTCTCTCCAATGAGCTCCCCTGTGAGGCTGGGAGTTTTTCCTGCCACTGTTGCAACCCCCAGAGGTGTTTTCAATCAGTGGTTTGAGGATTTATTTCCCCACTGAGGCCCTGGGTTGCGCAGTGGTCCAGCTTCCCAGGTTTTTCTCCCAGTTTATCAGCACATGAATGTGGGACTGCCCTCTCTACCAGCCACTGAATCACTGGGTCTGCCTGCTGCTGCCTTGCTGGCCAGCTACAGCCTTGTGTGCCCCACTCCACAATCTGCCACCTCACTGGGTCTGCCAGCCACCAACTTGCTGTGAGTCCTCTCCACTCAGCTGTCGCCTCCTCCCCTCCTACCGGTCTGGATGGATGTGTCTTCTTTAACTACTTGGTTGTCAGACTTTCATACAGTTCGATTTTTCTGTAGGTTCTGATTGTTTTTTGTTTTTACTTTTTAAATTGTTTTCCTCCTTTCGGTTTTGTGAGGAGGCACAGTGTGTCTACCTACGCATCCATCTTGACCAGAAGTCTCATTCAACTTTTTTGTTCTTGGCCAACAAAGGTGTCTAATTACATAAAATATATAAAAACTTAAGGACTATTTTGCAATTCTTTGATACATTTATTTTACTAACATTGATAAATAAATATGTATATGCACATGCATATATGTCTATATTGCATGCATATACATATATGGATATACATATGGAAAATAATTTTAATGCAGTTTGTAATCTAACACTCTAAGCAAGCAACCTTTCTTAAAAATACTTTTAATTTTTTTTGAAAATAAGTTTGATATAGCAATAAGCATCTTTAGGTTATTGGACTTCTCTTATCACCTCTTAAATCAAGAATATGGTAATAGTTCAAAATTGCTTGTTGTTACTACCTTACAAATCTTGGCTTTTCTTTAACACAACATGTATGTATTTTTCTTTAATTTTGAAAACACAATAATTTTAATATATTGCTCTGTTGAACTCTTCTTTGTTAAATATTACATTGGTATTATAGTAGTTTCTCATAAAATTTTGTGTGTGTGTTTTTTTTTTTCCTTTTTTAAGACCTTAGTAGGAATATGGGAGTGAGGGGGAGGATAACCTTGAAAAATTTCAGAGATCAACCAAAGTGAAATTCAGAAATCTCTAGAATGTTATAGTAGTCATTATATCATGGGAGATGGTAAGCAAATGCCTACCCAAAACAGTGAGCCCCTGTGCCTTTATTTTCTACAAACCCTCCAAATTATGATTCCATTGTGCTTTATTAGAATGGGTATGATATTTTATTTTAAATTTTCTGTACTTACACTGACTTGGTTCCAAATAGCTATCATATTCAGTATAGATAAGAATAATTTTCATTGAAATAGATTTTTCCCAACTTATTATTGGTTCTTTAAGACAAAAAAGGAGATGTGATATTTCAAAGATGGAAACAGACTAGTTTTTTTTTTCATATAAATTTGACTTTCATCTCTATAATGAGAAAGTCAGTTAGTTCCTGTATTAACTTTTGAAGTTAAAAGATTATATGTTTTATTAAAGGGCTTAAGGAAAATTCAAAATCAATGACTTGTAGGATTTTTGAAATATATACCACACCCATTTTAAAGCTTTGTTATATAATTTTTATCTAGATGTAATTCCATTCAATAATATAGTATGTAACCAGATCTGATAAAGATGGGTATGTTTTAGATAAGCCTAGGCTAATAATGCAATATATGACACTTTTGAGAACTTTTTACTACTGCTGAATCTGAAAAGATGATGTTGGCTCTGATAAGATGATAAGTTGGGTTACATACCATTGTTAATATTTTTACAATTAGAAAATTTTGTATTTTTAAATATAATGACCAATTCGTTGGGCACAGACTATTTTTAACCTCCTACTTTATTGTGTTACATAGGTAGAAGAGAAAGAAAAGTGTTTTTATTCCTTCTTAGACAATTATTTTGAAGTATGATGGTGGTGGCAGGATATTGCATCTTTTTATAATTTATGTTTCTCTGAATTATATATGAAAAAGCAAAAACACAACTCCCAATATGATTCCAAAGAGCAACTTAATTATCAAGCAGAAACTAGTAAAACATGGACCACTTGTTTTAATTATGAAATTATTTCTAGAGGCTGATTGGGTATACAACATTCTTACATCATGCTTGAGAAGCAATAATTATATTTAGTTTGATTATATTTTGGCTAGATCTACCTACTTAATTGAAGGATTATTCCCAAATGATGTTCACCATTATTTTTTTATTTATTTTGATTGTTAAATGTTGGCCCATCTGCACAGGCATGCTATTAGCACTAATTCAAAAATACTTTTCATTTGATTTCCTTGCCATTGAGGTGTACCTCAGTTAGTTACTGAGTGTTCTGATTGGAAAAGCTCTTTAACATTCATATGCTAAAGGTATTTTACATGCATTGTACTGTCAAAGTGTGTACTACCTCATTCTAAAGACTATGCCACAAAAATTAAATATCTGCAGCAGCAAAGATTTATTACAGAATCCATGTGTCATAGATGGATGTATCTTATTTTTCTATGTTGAAGGAACTTCACTTAAGATATTCTATGTGTTGATAATATTTTTGCAAAAAGATACTGTCCAGACTTCAATCACATTATAAAATACAATCTAAAAAATTAAAGCTAAAAAAATAGAAAAAGCATTTTACCACATAGTATTTTAGCCCATTGTTATTCACTAACAGATACTGATGATAAAAATGAAGACAAGACATCTGAGAGCAAATTAATGATTAAAAGAAAATTTAGAGGGAAAAGTTTAAGTACAATTAGAACCGTAAGGAATTAACCATTCATTCTTCACTATAAGCATAAAGTTTTCATCTGTTTCGATGTCAGCATGAACACAGATGTCTCCTATCAACACAGGCCAACTCCAAATGGGTGAAGATATTTCACAATTAAGCCCATAAACTTTTGAAATGCTCATGAAGAAATTCAAAATATAACTAATTATATTGAATTATTTTAAAGGTTGTATAAGTTATTTAAATGATGAGTTAATTGTGTGTATATTCCAAAGATAAAAACTAAAATATCATGGAAAAGTCTTTTAGAAAATAGCCATAACTAAAATATCATTTAAGTGAGGAATGGAAGAATACTTAGGGTAGCTTTTCTCATGTGAAATAAGATTTTTTGCTACACCTTAGTAAATAAATTCTATGTAATCCAGACACCTATATTTCAGATAAGAATGATTTCATTTTTTTTCTAATTGGTACAGTACAGTGATATAGATTATGTATTTTTTGTGATGCTTGAAGAAAAACAATCATAATTGTAGAGTAAGAAACAAAAACATCATTTTAAATAATATCAAATTTATTTTCACTGGTCTGTGCTTGTTGATTTTGCAGGCCTGGCTGTGGATCATTTTAGTGAACGGATATACTGGGCTGACCTCGAGCTCTCCCTCATTGGCAGTGTTCTGTTCGACGGCTCTGATTCAGTGGTCTCTGTCAGCAGCAGACAAGGTCTGTGAAGGATTTATGCTCTTTCTTTTAATTATTATTGACAGAGTTAAATAATGGTATGTAAACATAAGTATGAAAGTTTTATATTGTAGATTTTATCAAATTCTTTCTTCTGAGAACTTGTAGCTCTTTGTTTTCATTCCTACCAGAATAACAAAGACCCTGGCCAGAGAACTATTTAATTCTAAGACAAATATATTGCTACTTAGATTCAGAATATATTCACTCTGCAGATACTCCATTCTGAGCAGGACATTTCAAGTAGTCAATATTAACATCTGAGAAAACTAATTTTATTTCAAACTGCAGTGCTAACTAGCAGGAAATAAGTTACTGTATATAGTAAAACATGATAGTAACAAATATTATTATTGTAGGTAATTGATAGGTATACTTCTACACAAGGGAAAAACTAAAAACAACTCTACCATCAGTGACCTCAGAATCTACTTGTGCTCTTAGTTTATGGCACCTTTTCTTTTTCTTTTTTTTTATTTTAATTGTTGTTCAAGTACCGTTTTCTGCCTTTCATCCCCATCCCAGCCCAGCCTCTCAGTCCTCCCCACCTCCCTCCCATTTCCACCCCAACCCTTGTTATCTCCACCTCTGTGCCTGCCTCCTATCATTCCTTCTCCCACTTTCTGGCTCCCTTCTGTGCCTCCCCCACTTTCCCTGCCTGGAAACTTCATTTCTTTCTGTGAATCTGATCTCTTTCCCTTCTGTTTTTCTTTCCGTTTCCTACCACAACCCCTTCTTTTATTTATCATAAATTGCTCATAATATGTTATTTGAAGTTTTATATTTACATGATATATTAAAGAACACAGTTTTGCTTTTTTTTTTTTTAAACAAAAGCAGCGATGTTAAAAGAAAAATAATGAAATTTAACTTGCATTGTGCCTTTGCCTAACGTGTGTGTTTTTTTTTGTATGGTGACCATAGTTAGAAAAAAAAATTCCTCATTTCTGTAATTGATTACAAGAAAGTTATCCTGTTTCAGCTTAAGTGTATATGTTACTATTTCAAATAACCCTGAAGATAAATATATGTTTAAAACACATTTTATGTTCTACAACCTCTAGGTATTCAGTAAAATACAGGATGGGGTAAAAAAGTAGGTTTATAGTCATTAGTACATAAAACAGTTTATTCTTCTATTATTTATTAATTATTGTATTGTTTTCTATATGAACAACTGTAAACCTACATTTGTCACACCCTGTATAAATATTGTCATTTTACTTGCTTTAAATTATAGTATCAAAAGTTTGATTAATATTTTTTGCAAAATATCTTAAAATAAGTCATTTTTTAAATGGGAAAAATGATAACCCCTATTATTTTTAATCAAACCAGTGAAATGTGTGGTTACCATTTACAAGTTTATTTGTTTTTACCCCATTTCTAAAACAGGCAATAGTAATAACCAATATTTTTTTGAATTTTAGTCTTTAAAATTAACTTAGGATTACTTGATAAATTTGTTATTCAAGTAATCTACTTTGATCATTGATTTGATCCAGAATGCAATTTAGAACTTTATGAACTGCCTGTTTTTGTGCAAAAGATAGGATTTTTTTTTTGAGAGCAAATTGTAAAGCAGAGAAAATTACACTGAATATAATAAGCCCCCAGCAAATGATTTGTGGTGGTGAAGATGATTAAAGTGATAAGTGTTTTTTTTTTAATGTGCTGAGTGACAGTATTTAATATCTCAATTATTCCTAAGGCAGAGAAATTTAATAACTTCATATGTAATGTTAAATATATTTTAATTCTGAAAGTTTTTTTTTCCTAAAAGTAGTAATAAGATTTTCTGTAGGATTTTGAATAAACTTAGTTTTCCTAAGTCTGAATATTTACATTGCAACTTTTATAACCCCACCTTTTACAAATTCTAGGCTTGTTACATCCGCATAGGATTGATGTCTTCGAAGATTACATATATGGAGCAGGACCTAAAAATGGTGCATTTCGAGTACAAAAATTTGGCCATGGTTCAGTAGAATATCTAGCTTTAGATGTTGATAAAACTAAAGGTGTTTTAATATCTCATCGCTATAAACAACAAGACTGTAAGTATAATACTTTACATAATTGTCTATATAGGTAAATTTTCTTCCTTACGACTCTCAAAAGAAAGCATTTTTTTAACTGTCTTAACTATTTCAATGCCTTAGCCCCAGTAACTTAAGTAACTTTAATTTTGATATCAGCAGACTTTAAATTACAAAAATCAAGATATAAATAATACAAGTTTCCATTTCTGTCATAACAAACATGAACATTTCAGAATTTAGCTGTGTTTTCTTGGAATTAGAATTGACATTATTATTTTTTAAAATGCATCATTCCATTTTTCTGAAATTCTTAATAAACCCTTGTGAGTTTGTAGACAAGTAAGGAAATTAGTCATCACTAGTCATTTTGACTTTTCTTACTGATAACCAAATAGCAATTATATTAACATTTCATCCTTAAAAGTATCTGAGGTAGACTGTTTCAAGGGTTGTTTTTGCTCTGATTGTTTATCTCTTGTATTGTTACTTTCCTTCCTAGGAGGGTATTGATAAATAATTGATGTTATTATATTGAAAAATATTTTTAAACACAACTACCAAAAATGTTGACAAACTAAAATGTAGTTGAAATTCTAATGATCTGTCTTTGTGTATGACTTCTTTCTTCAAGAAAGTATTTAAGCTTTATTTATAATTAATCTTTATGGCAAATAAAAAGAGTTTTAATATATTTGGTGTAATGATCCAGAAAGGTAACAATTGAAGTTTATCCAAGTCATTTTTGGAAACATTAAAATAACCTCTAGCCCCCGCAAAACTTTCTAATTCTATCTAAAGTTTTGCTGCTTTTGACTAATTATCTGGCATACAGTTTCAAGGTGAGACCTCTTCATGTATTAAGGTGAATAACAACATTAAAATGAGGAATGACCAGCAGAAATTTCATGTGATTTCTTTTCAGGATTGCTAATTCATTATTTCACCTTATTAAGTTTCATGTTTTTGAAACCTATTGTGTTTATACTTGTACATTTCTTCGTTTTCTTTTGTTTTGATCAGTACCCAATCCATGCTCGACTTTAGCATGTGAATTCCTCTGTTTGCTGAATCCTGCTGGGGCCACCTGTGTGTGCCCAGAAGGGCAATATTTGATTAATGGCACCTGCAATGATGACAGCCTGTTAGGTAGGTAAACCTCATTATCTGCAAATAATGAATTCATCTGAACGAAAATTTTTACAGCTATTGACACTGAACATGATTACCTATTCATTAATCAATTTAGTTACCCTAATATCATTGCTTTATGAAAGCCTGCATAAACTATTCTTCCAATGATAATTTTTATTAATACATTCCACATTTATTCACAAAGCTGCACTGAGCACTTACTATGAATTTAAGAGTAGGTTAAAAACTCTGAAGTCACACAGAATCAGAATATATTTTATATAGCTCTTGTATCAGTGAAGATAATATTTCTGAGCATAACATTCTGCCATTAGTTTAAACTCAACCTCAAATCCATTTTATCAATAGGTTTATATTGAACAGCTTCTGTATGCCAATACTAATTTAGAAACTGAGGAATAATTTCAAAACTAAGTCTTCGTTTCTTCTGTGTAAAATTTGATTAACAATAAATACTACCACTACTACTAAGAAATATTTTTAGGCCTTATAAGCAAAGCATAACATTAATTTAAAAACCAAGGATTAAATGAGAACAGGCTGACAGACACCAGAGGAGAGAGGGGAGGGAACTTCAGGGGAAAAGGGGAAGGGTTTAGAGCAACAAGTATAAAAGACACATGGACAAAAACTAGGGAGGGTGGAAATGAGAGGGAGGTGGGGAGGGCTGGGGCGGTGGGCTGGGATGGGAGTAAAAGACAGAAAACTGTACAAGAACAACAATTAAAATAAAGGGAAAAAATAAAAAATTAAAAAAAATAAAAACCAAGGATTCAGAAATAAAACCTACAAGATGTCTTCACTCCTGAAGTTGATCATTTAGAAGGTACAGCTTAAAACAAATCTTAAATTGAAACATCATTTCAAATGCTGAAAAGTATTACACAAGAAAAAATAAAAACACAAATATTGTGATTCTTTATATTAGTCTTTTATCATATTGGGGAATAAAATTACTATGAAGAAAATGAAAAGAAAATCAACACTAAATTTTATGTCACAGACCAAAACGCATGCTCCAAAATCCCTTGAGGATCAAAGCAAACATTATTCCATGAGGGCAGACTTAGGATCTTCACACAGCAAGGTTTCCTACCTGCTGTGTATGTCCCTCTGTTAGAATGAACTCACATGAACCCTGTGTCTTTGCCCTTGGTCGGCTTCTTCGCCCCCATTTATTTCCATTTGTTCTCTGCTGGGAGGTTACATGAAATCGGAAGACTTTTGCCTTTCCAAGACATTAAATTTCTAAAACTAGCATAACAATTTAAGATAGTTGGGTTCCTTAAGCATTAGATATGCAAAGCTGAAGAGGTTACAAAGATGAAATGATAAATGACATAAATACCAATAAATGTATATTTATATGAATGCAAGCCACACAAGAGACGAGTTAAAATTTTTATGAGGTGTCACATGCTAATCCAATTAGAGAATTGATTACAATTTCTTATGGAATATGACATTAGGACAAGGTTTGTAAAGGCATGTTGGATTTAGATTACGTGGGAATAAGAACACTGAAAGAGAAAAAATTTTAAAGACATAAAATCATGGCATGCAAAGAAAATACTGAGTCATTTATTTCAGTTGGTGTGTGGGATGTGTGAAGTATTGTTGTAGGTAGCAAGGTTAGGGAGTTTTTAACACAGTAAAATATAAAACATGATTGGTATTTTGGATGGGGGCTTTAGGGCCAGTTATTGAAAAGGGATACTTTCACTGGCACCAGGATGTACCCTTTCCTTCACGCATTAACTTCCCAACTAGAATAGCTGTGATCTCAATTACGATGGTAGATTAAGATAATTAAATAGACATTTTCAACCATTACCAGGTACATTTTCACTTGTTCCTCTGACATGGTCATATAGATAAACTATGCAGGGCCACATATTTTATTTAACTTTGCTGAAACAAATTCCTGAAAATGTCAACGATTTAAGTAGTGACCCCCAATAATTTTAATACCCACCTAGTACTCTACATAGTTATTACAATATTATTGACTATACTGCCTATCCTCATGACCATTCTGCAATTATCAATTTGTACTTCTTAATCCCTTCCTCTTTTGACCCAACCCTCCAACTCCCCTGACATCTGGCAATGCTCAGTTTGTTCTCTATATCAATGAGCCTGTTTCCATTTTATTATTTTTTGTAACTAAAACTAACATCAAATAATAATGAATGTCAACTGTAATAAAAAAAATCAAGAAAATGGCAACACTTAACCAATATGGGGAGAGAAGGGCATGCAAAATGATCCCTCAGAATGTGAGAAGAAATACTACATATAAAATGAAATACATGTCTTTTGTATTATCCTGTTAATATGAAAATGCCATCAAATTCTTTCCAGTAGAAGATGTACCACATTTTTATTAGTTCCACACACACCCATACCTATATTCTTACAGGTGCCTCCTATGTACATATCTACTTATACTATTGTTTGAATGGGAGAGACCCCGTAACTAGTTCATGATTCTATTCAAAACTACACTCCTGATGCTACCAAAGTGACTTTTACATTGGTTCAGATGTTATGTGCTTTTTTACGATCAAGTTGCAGCTGATTTTCGTTTTTTCCTTATTACTAGAAATTACTGTTTCTTTGACGTAACCCTACTTGTTTCCTTTAATTAGTGAAAATTATTTATTCAAAAATCCAAACTGAAATGCACAGAAAGGACTTGGCCTAGGGCATGGCTGAGGGGGAGCTTTGGATGAAGTCAAGATCTATCTATCACTTAAGCAACTCATTTGACCCTGTCCTCCCTCAATCTCACTTTCTTTCATGTAAAATTAGAATAATAATGAATACTACTACTACTGATAATAATATATATTTTGAGGACTTATGAGGAAAGCATATGGTTTTATTGTTTACCATTTTAACAAATATAAGATGTTATATGTATTTTATTTCATATAATAATCACAAAAACCCAATGATACTATGCTGTTATCATCCCTATTTTTACTGATAAGAACATCGAAGCATGGAAAGACTTAGCTTACCATGTACCATTACTTAATAACGATAGTACCTGAAGGTGAGCCCAGGCATTCCACACTCTTACTCAATACACAGTACTTACCAGTGCCTCCATATCACCTACAGTACCCATGTTCAGAGTCACCGGAAATGTGAGAAATAACATAACGTGCTAGCACGATGTCTTGCAAAAAGTGTACACATGGCATTCTAAGATAAATCTGTTATGAAGTAGGTGAGAAAATGAAACAAGTTGTATAGTTTTTTGTTTGAAATGAGGAAGCATGTTTGTCTAAATACAAACTAAGACCTAAAACTTTATTTAGAGATTGCCATTTTACTATGGCAACCCAGCTTGAAAGGCATGATTACAAAAACCATTTCAAAGTTTATTTTGTGTTTTTTAAAAAATGTTGTTTTTCACATAATTGCTGTTAAAACAATATGCACATTGGCCTGTGTACATATGAGCCTTAGTATTAGAGAATTTGGACCACTTAGTGAGGAATATAAATAGGTGGATTTCAGAGTTACTGATTGGTATACATAAATGCCAATTATTTTTTTCTGACATTAATATTTGACATAGCCAAGTTTTCAGCTCTTTATAATTACTTGCCTCTCTCTGAATGCTATTGTTATATGGTGAATATGCTGAATAGTTTTAATCTTCATATAAGAAATTTGAAATTCTAATGTTTCTCATGCCTGGGAAAGTATTCATCTGCTCTTTCTTATAGTTGATTATAATTACTGAAGCTTGGCTTCTGGGCGTGATTTAGCTTTTGACAAAAAGCAGCCTTCTTTTTCATTGTAAAATGACTACATTTAGGTTATCAAAGAATGTAACTGCACTTACATTTCATCAGGCAGTGATATTTTTTTAATTTCTGGTACCTAATGAGACGCATTATATAAATGCACATGTTTTAACATGTAGAGATTTTGAAATACCTATGTGGTTTACATAGAACATCTTCAGGTGAAAATAAGCCCTCCCGTAATCCTAATTGTGATCAGAATAGCTTAAATATTAATATCCTCTGTTCACATTCAGAACTCCAATTAGGATATTTCATGCTGAATGAGTTAGAAATGTTTTGGTAAATTTTAAATGATTCAAGCATATTTCTACACTAGATCCTTCTTGAGAATTTGACCTCTATATTTGTCTTTGCTGGAGATTGTCACTTGCATTTACATAGTTGTTTCCAATTCAGCATGTCCAAGTTAAATCACCTCTTCAATATCTGTCACCCTTGTGTCTGAATATAAAAAATTATCCTTAATTTTCCTCTCCCACTTTATACAGCACAAATGTGATCTACACCTTCCAGTTACCTTTAGTACATCCACATTTATCCACCTCATATCACTGTATGTTAAGCCATTGTGTTACCTAGCCTTTATAATTTAAACAGAGCCCTAGTTTAACGCAAGTCAAGTACATCCTCAGACATTTTAGGCTTTTCAAAGACACAACATTGCTTTTGGGTCAAAGTCCAAAATCCAAAGATCTCCAATGACACTGCCCATCTCTTCAAACTCACTATTTTCTTCCAGTTCCTTCCTTCATACTCCCAAATTCAGGTTCAGTCACAGTGACTTCCATTTGGTACCTCCAGTGTTCATCTTTGGACACTCACAGATGTTATTCCATGTGAGCTATGTTCTTAGTGTACCTCATGCCCTTTCAGTAAATAATACTGGTACTACATGGTAATTTACCAAATAAATACTGTTCATTTCCTGTTGAAATATAACAAAACACCTTTAGACCCAGATTTCAGCTCTTCATTCTTTTGCTATTCTAGATGTGGTACATAAGGGCTCAAAGCAAATTCTCTTTTGAGTGTATGTATATATGGTATATACTTTTATATTTAATATTTATAAAGATTTATCATTTAACTTTTTCTTTCAATGTTCTTAATTAATATTCATAACAAATCTATGAGTTAAAAATACATTTGTCAATAAGACTGTATAAAATAAATGAGGCTCAGAGAGGTAAACTTGAATGCCAAGTAAATGGCAGAACTAGGGCCTAAACACAGGTCTCATTACATCAACTGTCATTTCCTTTATACTATACATATGTAGTGCTTCATGAGAGAGCCCTTCCTATCACAAATGCAAACTTTAGTAATGCCAACCTAAACCCATAGTGAAATGTTGGAAACTTTCCCTTGCATTTAGGCAAGTCTCGGTATCTCCTAGTACTACTGACAGATAGGCTCTATTTGTGACAATGGATATGATACTTAAATCACTGTGTCATTTGAAGTCACTGAGGCTCTTTAAGATGCTCTTGTGATTGTTGTAGTAATATAGTCAAGCTTCTGCTATGTATCAGCCACAGTATCTTGAACAAAGAATATGTTATTTTGATTTTAATTATTTCACTGTAAAATAGGCATGACTTTAGTAGGAGGTATATTCTAGACTAAAATGCCTTTTACAATAATCTCAATCATTTTTGTTACATTGGACATTGTATCTTGCTCTACATAAAACAGTATTTCTAATGGAGCAAGGCACTATGAACATAGAAAACTGACCTGGAAAATTATAGCAAACCAATTTTTATTATAAATCAGTTGTCATATTTAAAAAAAATAATTTTGCTACTCCAGGGAATGAGCATCCTTTCCTATTCTGAGCCAAAATGTATGGTATAAACAGGTTGTGACTAATTATTTTAGATATGGAAATTTTCCTATGAAAATGTCTAATACTGTTCTATCATCATCTTATACCTAATCTAAGTGACTTTTAGTTTTGGGTGTTTATATATGGTTAATAAGTATGTACATCAAAGAGTCTATTTTGGGTTTTGGAAAGATTTTTTTTGCATTCATTTTATTTTATTTTTCATTATTTTTATTGTTGACACTCCTTGGCCCACCTCCACCCAGCCCTCATCCTCCCTTCCTTCTGGCCATCATCACATTGTCGTCTGTGAAAGATTGTATTTTAAATATTTCCCTTTATTATAAATTATATGTATATACATATATACACATAATATATACTGTATTATGTATACAATAAAATATGTCTATACTCTATATAAAGATATATATGAATATAGCTTAGATATTTTAGTTTGGTTTGATATTAAACACTTCTAAAAATGGGTTATAGTTGTTCATATTACTAAAAAAAAAACACTGGTTGGGAAATATTTCATTTGTAGAAAGTTTGTTTTATTGTTTACCATTTTAACAAATATCATATAAGAAATAGCTGACGATTTTTTAAGCCTATAGAAAAATAAAAGGTAATTTAATATTTGTATTCACCATATAACAATGGTTGAAATCTATTTCTCTATTTTCAGATAGTCTTATTTCTTCCTTTATATTAGGAATATTTATTTTGGGAATTTTATAATAGAAGTAAACCCTAATATTTATTTTTAATTTATTTAAATTATTCTTATTCTGCAGTCCACTAAATGGTATGCTAATTCAATTCATACATTTATTTTATAACCAGATGATTCATGCAAATTGACTTGTGAAAATGGAGGAAGATGCGTTTTAAATGAGAAGGGAGATTTGAGGTGTCACTGTTGGCCCAGTTACTCAGGAGAAAGGTGTGAAGTGAACCACTGTAGCAACTACTGTCAGAATGGAGGAACTTGTATACCATCAGTTCTGGGTAAATATTTCAGCTTTATTGTATATTCAAATCACTTGTATTTTCCTTGTACATGAAAGTTGTAAAGAAAATAATATAAATATAACTTCTAGTATCTTAATAAAGAATGTATTAACACTAATTAGATTTAATTCATTTAATAGTAGCATTTATTCTAAATTTGGTACATCCAAGTTCAAGCTGTCTAATCTGACAATAGTAGCGGTCATGATCATGTGCTGAGCACGCACAATGTGCCAGGGCTCCATGCTTAGAGATTCCCACTCAGGCTTAGAATGCTTAAGTGAAACCAATTTTATAATACCTTATATGTTTGACTTGAAAATCTGTTTTATATTTTTACTGAACAATTTGCCCAATGCTAAAATCATTTGTTATTGAAAACAGGTTCATTTTAAATGTAAATATATGATATCATTACATGTAATAGCATTGTAGTTGCCCTCTAAAATCATAACTACTCTGTTGGCATGTAGTATACGAGGTCTGTTCAGAAAGTATCCATCCATGTAATATGTAAAATAGAGGCATTTATTGAAGAAGATAAAAGATACAAGAAACATTGTACATAGGACAGTGATGCCTCAGCCCCCTTCAAAGTAGGCACCCTAGGACATCACACAGTTCTCCTAATCACCATCAGCTGTCCAATTGTATTTTCCTGAATATCACTGACAATCTGAAATCTCTTCCTTTTCAAAGGTGATTTTAGTTTTGGGAAAAGTCAGAAGATACAGGGCACCAAATTAGGGCTATAGGGGGACTGAGTCATCAGGGTGATTTGATATTTTAAGTTGCCTATAGCTATGGCTTTCTGAATCATCAAAATAGGTTCTGCCAAGGAACATTAATGCAAAATTTGATGCAGATTCATTGCTCTATTTGCTCAGTCATTTTGAATGAGACAACCACACAAAATACTTGCTCAGTCAATTGTGTCTACTACCCCCATGGATTAGTACAGTAAAGTTGCTGTTGTTCACACATGCACATTCCAGTCCACTCTCCTTGACTGCCAGGTTACATCAATGTCATGCAAACTGTTCTTGTTATATTAACAGTGCCTGGACTTTTTAAGGATAGACCTCATATAATATGCTTTGAAAATATTAGGTTAGTTTATGTTAGGATATACTTGAGATTTTTACTAATTTACACAATAGCTATGTTTGCACAAAGTGTCTTCTACAGCACACACATGAACATTGAAACATATTTTCTGCTCACTTCTATTAAATTTAGAATATGTTCCCATGGGAAAAGTTAACCCCAATGAATAATAAAAATGTAATTTGTAAATCACAATATTCAGTGAAAAGGACATTATGCAACTATTAGAGTGCAATCTATGCACATTTAATTCTACTGCATAAATGCAAATTTATTTAGTCAAGTGGAAAATCAATCTATGTGATCTTTACATCCCCTACATGATTAATTATATCTTAATAAGAATTCTCATTGCTTCTATTTCTTTTGTTATTCTTTGAAGTATTTTGAATAATTCTAACTGAGTCATATTAAGAAATATTTTCAATGGAATTCAGAGGAACCAAGCTGTTTCTGATTTACATTCTAATAGTAAAATCATTAATATTTCTTTAAGTTTGATAGTTTTATGTCTATAAATGTTTGATATTTGATTGATTGCTCATTAGCTATTCTAACTACTTAATTGAATTCTGAAAAAAATAGTCAACATGTTTGTTGAAATAAAAAAGCACTAGGATCCTTACTAACTATTTTTATTCTGCCAAATGGAAGCTAATCTATATAGTACAGTATATTCTATTGCTGTGGCAGAAATCATAGTACTGGAATCTTCATTGATTCTGCAAATAAAAACCCCATGAGTGTGCTCTGAAAGGATATGCCCTATAATTTTATTTCAGTAACACAGATACCATTCCCTTTAGGAAAGAATCTTTTCTTGTGCAATAAGTTTTTAGGGATTTTATAATTTAATTGTTAACTTAATTTTCTTATTATAGTAATAAATAATTGTATTTATTAATTTATTGCAGCAAAATTGCACCAAAATGTTACCAGTGATTAGAGCTCAGTTCAACAACCACAGTACCTGAGTTCTGGCTGAGAAAGAATTCAAAACTAAAACTCATATACAAGCAAAAATTTACTTAGAAAGTCACAGAGGTAGAATTAAGCATTGGAAGAAGTGAGCCAGCTGAGCTGCTGAGCTCAGGGAATAAGTTACAAAGGCAAAAGAAGGGAGCTCGGGAAAAGAAAAGCAAAGAGAACATACTTGGGGGGAAAGAGAGTGTGAAAGATGAGGACATGCTCCAGAGAAGGAGGGAGAGAGAGGGAGAGTAGTCCTGCGTCCTCCACCCTGAAGGTTTTTATCTGTTCTCTAAACATGGGTATCTTAGAGGAGGTCCCAGGGAGGGAATCTCAGTGGACTTGCAGGTGTGTCCTTTCAGGATTGTGGTCTCCACTGATTGTTACCAGTAGGGGTCATTAGTCATCTCAGCTGGTCCTGATATCAGCCATGGCATTATTCCACCAGGCTTTGCTGCTTCTCTGGGCTTGGAACTAGAGCACAACTGAGGCCTGGTTATTAACTCTAGTTTCACCAAAATTCCATCTCTGTGCTCAAGGGAACCAGGGCCTTGTTTCTAAAATGATTTGATATGAGTCAGAACCTCATTGTCTTGAGGGTTTAATACTTAACAGTAGTGTTTGTGCAAGGGTTTGTATGGGAATCATATGAGGCTATTCTTCAGCCCCTTTCTTCCTTGTCTCAGGGGATCTACCACATGACTAACAACAACATGCTAAGGGAGGAAAGGTCAAGGGACAGTCCAAACATCCTGATTAGTGACGTGAAAGGTCAGAGGGGGTCTCAACCACAGGACCAGTGAGATACCAGGAGAGGAAAGGTCACCCTCGGGGTAACACCTTATTTTCCCAGTTTGGCCCATTGTTAGGCATGTGTGGCTCTCTGCCCCAGTGACCTCCTAAACCTGAACTATTGTTCCTACTTTATCCATGCCTAACTTCCTACTTACAACCAGAAGTCTTTCTTGTACTTGTTTATGGAAATATTTAAGCCAACTAGAGTTTATCACTCTAAGCCACAGGTGGCAAACACAAGGCCCGAGGGCCGAATCTGGGCCTCCACCTTGTTTTATCTGGCCCAGCACCTTGTTTCTACCCAGCAGCAGTGCCGAACTCTCACTTAACTGTTAAGGAGAAGTTACATTTATACGGTCCTAAAATTATGTTTGGCCCTTTTGAAGGCAACCTTGAAGCTGATGTGGCGGCCAGTGAAAATGTGTTTGACACCCCTGCCTAAGCTCTTGCTAACTGTTCAACCTGCAACAGATCAACAGGGACAAATCTCCATGAAACATTAAATTTGCTGTCTTTTTAATGCATTTTGAACTACATATATGGATACAGAACAACTTTTCTGTTTTCAAATAATTTTTTCAACCTTTGCTGAATTTTTAAAATCTATATCAACTTTCTCTGTGCACCCAGATTATTAGGTTTTGATTTACATAGAGAATATATTCAGAAAAAGTTATATTTCAAATTAGTAATATCAATTAAGCCCTTCAAATGAATTCAACCTGTTGTGTCCATATGGTTGATTTTCTTATAATATATAATAATTAATAATAATATTATATTATATCCAATTAACTCATTTACAAAGCATTTTATACTTTTAAAAATGTAGTTTATAAAAATGTAGATTACACTTTTAAAAATGTAGTTTATAAAATATTGTCTGGTATTATAGAATGTAGAACCTCATTATATACACACAAATGCTAATTTGTTAAACAAATCTCATTGGGCAATTCATGGATTTATTCATTGTTGGTTTACTTACAGTTAAACCTTTTCTCAAATTCCTATGTGGACACTATATAACTAGGGTTTGGGGCAACCTTAATTAAAATTTATAAGTTTATGACAGTTGTGTAGGACTGTAATAACTGAACAAAGAAATGTCATCAGTTAATTAAAAACACACATCTGAGAGGCATAATTAAAATTTAGCATGTAGAAATGTTTTCCTCATTCCTTATGGTTTTCTTTGTAATAAAAAACCTAAACATAAAGCATGAATATAATCTGTTTTCATATAGGAAATACTATGAAATTAAATAGTGTGGTGTTAATTATTTGACAAAGTCCATGTAGTTGATTTCTATGACCTACTTATGGAAGGATAGATTTGAGATAAAGTTCACCTTGGACAAAATATTGGAAATAAGAATAAAACATTGAAATATTCAATCACCCAACTACAAAAACATAAAGAATAATTTGTGGTTTTCTTCTTTATGGATAGTATATAGGATATTTAATTTGCTATATTTATAATTAATCTTTACTTATGTGAATATTTATTCTTTAAGTTATGTTTGTACTGTTTAGAATTGTTCTTATCCTTGTAGGCCTGTTATTTAGGCATTTAATATTCATTTTACTGAGAATCAGATTTTCCACATAGTTAATTTAGAAAAATAGAAAAGAGGGTTTGTAAATTTGGTACAATATAGCAAAATACTTCCACTCATAAAGTTTGGAGTTATGCAAAAGAAAGAAAAATTTTAATTTGGAAAGTTTGACAATATATAAAAGTAGACCCAGTTAAGTAAAGAATGGACAGTGCAATTGGTGCAGTTTTTACAATAGGCAATACATTTGTATTTAATTATTTCAATGAATTCAAGAAAGGAGAAGGTCTCATTGTAGTTCTCTTGTCACCATATCTGTGGATATTCTGTGGAAGGTTTTGTTCCCATACATGAAGCAGGAAAGAAAAAAATATTGAGGAAAGAAAGCAAATCAATACTGTCTCACTGCAGTGGGAAAGGCCCTTATAATAACAGATGAGTAGATGGAGAGAATTGTCCTCATTCATTCAAGATCTTTTTGTCCAGGCCACTCTATCAAATATGATATGATATGATAACTGACATCAAATATAATTGCCCCCAAAATGTATATTAAAAGTCAAGTTAAGCTAGGAACTTTTGGCCATCCTTAAAACATCATGGAACTGATGATGAAATATATACCTGGGGTGTCCAACCTGTTGTCCGCGGGCCACATGCAGCCCAGGATGGCTGTAGATGTGGCCCAATGCAAAATTGTAAATTTGCTTAAAACATGAGATTTTTTTGGTGATTATGTGTCACAATATATTTAATGTGTGGCCCAGGGCAATTCTTTTTTTTCCAGGGTGGTGCAGAGATGTCAAAAGTTTGGAACCCCCTGAATTATACTAATGTCTCTCAAGTCACATATGTACCTAAGATATAAAGTACAAAATCAACCAATTAGCACCTTGATAAAGATGAACATACATTTAAATTGCCCATCTTTGCTTTTCTTTGACTCTTTATTAAATCAGCATTGTTTTTAGTTTGAATTAAGCTTGATGTCCTAGTTCTCTTCACATGGAAATTAATTATGTTCAGGAAGTGCATAAATCTGGTTATTTAGTCCTACTTGCTTTATAAGAAAACAAGAAAATGTGCAGTTGAAACATAAAATTGCAAACCCAAAGGACAACCTACTGAATAGAAAAAAATATTGGCTAATAATGAATCCAATGAGTTAATATCTAAAATTTTATAAAGAACTCATACAACTGAACACCAAATATATATATTGCCCAATTGAAAAGTGGGCAGAGGACCTGAATAGACACTTCTCTGAGAAGGACATACAAATCGCCAACAGACAAATGAAAAGATGTTAAACCTCACTAATCATCAGAAAAATGCAAATGAAAACCACAAAGACATATTGCATCACACCTGTCAGAATGGCCATCATCAATAAATCAACACACAACAGTGCTGGAGAGGTTGTGGAGAGAAGGGAACCCTTGTGTACTGTTGGAAGGAATGCAGTTTGGTGCAGCCATGGTGGAAAACTGTCTGGACATTCCTCAAAAATTCAAAATAAAACTGCCTTATGACCAAGTGATTCTACTTATGGGTATATATTGGAAGAAACTCAAAACACTAATTTGAAAAAAGATGTGCCCCCAATGTTTATTGCAGTTTTATTTACAATAGCCAAGATACAAAAGCAAACAAAGTGCCATCAATAGACGAGTGGATAAAAAAGCTGTGTTACATATGTACAATGGAATATTGCTTAGCCATAAAAAAGGAAATCTTATCATTTGCAATAGTACAGATGGACCTAAAGGGCATTATGCTAAATGAAATGTACATTAGATAGAGAAAGACATATACCATGTAATTTTATTTGTATGTGAAGTCTAAAGAACAAAATAAACAAACAAATAAAAAAACTGAAATAGACTCACAGATACAGAAAACAAACTGATGGTTGCCAGAGGAGGGGGTTTGGGGGGCTAGGTGAAAAAAATTGAAGGGATTAAGAAGTATAAATTGGTAGTCACAAAATAGTCATGGGAACGTACAGTACAGCATTGGGAATATACCAGGTGGGTACTTGAAATATTGAGATCACTTTTATAATTACATATATAATTGTTTAACTGCTGTAATATAAAATAATATTGAATGTCAACTGTAGTTGAAAATAAAATTAAAACACCATCGCATAGTATTGAACTAAGTAACAAAGGAATATATAGCTGTAACAAATCAAGTAGAAAAAAAGAGGAAGCACAGTGAGGTAACGGCAGGAGAGACTGTCTTGCATACACATGCACATGCACGCGTAAAAAGGAAAAGAGCGCCCTAATGGGTGTGGCTCAGTTGTTTGGGCATTGTCACTGGTTTGATTCCAGGTCAGGGCGCATGGCTGGGTTGTAGGTTTGGTCACCAGACGAGGCATGTATGAGAGGCAACCATCTGATGTTTCTCTCCGTCGCTTCCTCTCTCCCTTTCCCTCTATCTAAAATGAATAAATATAGAAATAAATAAATGAGGAAAAGAGGGAGAAGGAATTTAGGAAGGAGGAAGTAGAGGAGATCCTAGTCAGACATAGATAACACAAGCATTCTTAAGTCACTACCAGAAGAAAATATTCATGATATAAACCTTAACACAAGCAATTTTGAAATACTCAATAAGACTTTTATAAAGTTACAGTGTCTTTTAACTAAATCATGTCACTTTTAGATGCATATGCCAAGGATCATATAATAATAAAAGTCAAAATATTTAGATGTGAAAAGGTTCAGTATAGTGTTATTTATAATAAACATGGAGATAAAAATTGAATTAAAATAGTTAATATATAAATATAGCATATAAAAAAGTGAATGTTATAGGATAGCAAAATCATGTATGCCCCTGAGGACACTGTTTATGAGAATATTTTTCTTTCTTTGGGGGACATGGAAAGAGTTGAACCTACTGAGCAGCCAGATATATACAGTGAGTGAAAATCATGGTATGAAGTTTAATAAAGAGAATGAGCCCAGAGTCAGAAATTGAGATGGAGGCCTTCAGATAAACAGATAATTTCTGAAGTCATGAAATTGGATAATGTCATCAGAAAAACTTTGGAAGAACACTTTTTGAGAGACAGAAAGAGTAAACATAAAGACAATTGGTCATATACATATGGAAACCAATAATACTAGTATCTTAGAGGCCAAGTGGATAGAATTTTTAAGTGTAGATAGTAAAATTATAGATAAAATTTGAGGATGATAATAATTGAGAAATATTAGTAGTTTTAGGAATTAAGAAATTAGACATAAGCTTTGTAATCATACATTAATATACAGTAAAAACAATACCACAAGTTAACTTCTTAATTTCTGAACCTTTCTTACCACCAGGGAATTAGAGTTAATTTACTTATACAATACATACATATTGAAAAATCTGACCTCTCTACTGAGAAAACAAAGAGAAGTAACAAATTAAGGCAAATTATTTTGTTATATTAAAAAAAGTTAAAACTGTAAACACAGTGAGAGATTAGAATATGACTTTATGACCAAAGTTCACTTTTTATGCCATATATTGTTAGGATTAGAAGCATTCAGTGTTGATTTATTTTTTAATTCAAGGATGTACCAAAATTTTAAGTTATACAAGTAGATGCACATGCCATGTGTTAGGTTTGGTCTCTTCTTTATGTGTGCACTGTGTGTGTGTCCTTTTTAAAGGGTAGGGTTAGCACATTTAGAAGGTAAAGAAGAGAGAAGGACCCATCTTTCAAAGTTTGAAATGTTGCAGTGTGAGAGGAAAGTTATTGGAGAAGTTCTGCTCTATCCCATCACTGGCATGCAAACAAATTTCAATTTTATTTTATCTCAAAGCTGTCACAGTTTGCAGATGGCATGATACTGTACATAGAAAATCATATAGACTCCACCAAAAAACTACTCAACCTGATAAATGAACTTGGCAGAACAGTGGGATACAAAGTCAATATTCAGAAATTGAAAGCATTTTTGTACACCAACAATAAAATATCAGATAGAAATTAGGAAAAAAGTCCCATTTGCTATAGCAACAAGAAGAATAAAATACATAGGAATAAATTTAACCAAGGAGGTAAAAGACCTGTATTCAGAAAACTACACAACACCAAACAAAGAAATTAAAGAAAACACAAATAAATGGAAGCATATACTGTGTTCATGGATTAGAAAAATTAACATCATTAAAATGCCCATACTACCCAAAACAATTTATGGATTCAACACAATTCCTATTAAAATACCAATGACATATTTCACAGATATAGAACAAATATTTCAAAAATTCATATGGAAATGGAAATGACCCTGAATAGCCTCAGCAATTTTGAGAAAGAGTAACAAAGGAGGAGGGATCACAATATCTGATATCAAGCTATATTACAAGGCCACCGTAATCAAAACAGTCTGGCACTGGCATAAGGACAGACACATAGATCAATGGAACAGAATAGAGAGCCCAGAAATAAACCCATGTCAATACAGTAAGTTAATACTTGATAAAGTGGGCAGGGGCAAAAAATGGAGTAAAAATACCCTCTTCAACAAATGGTATTGGTAGATCTGGACAAGTACATGCCAAAAAAAAAAAAAAAAAAAAAAACATGAAACTAGATCATCAACTTATACCACACACAAAAATAAACTCAAGAAGGATAAAAGACTTAAATACAAGTCATGACACCACAAAAGTCCTAGAGGAAAACATGGACAGGAAATTTTCAGATAACCCATGCAGCAATATTTTGGATTATAATGGAAAGAATAAAGAGATGATACTACATCAAACTAAAAAGTTTCTGTGCGGCTATAGAAAACATCAACAAAATGGAAAGGTAACCAGCCATGTGGGAAAATATGTTTGCCAATGATACCTTGGGCAAGGGTTTAGTCTCCCAAATATATAAAGAGCTCACATGATTCCACACCAGGCAGGCAAACAATCCAATGAAAAAATGGGCAAAGGACCTGAACAGACACTTGTCCGAGGAGGACATATAGAGGGCCAATACACACATGAAAAAATGCTCAAAACTGCTAGCCATTAAAGAGATGCAGATTAATTTTAAGTTAAATAAATAATTGATATAAAATGTGTAATTTAAGAGCATTTCAGGATGATTTTCCTAGACTGTTACAATGTCTGTAGACACAAAGTAAGTCATACCTATAAATAGTGAATGTGACTTACTAGAAAAAAAAGAATAGTCAGAACTAAAATGCAACTGCTTTCTATGTGCCTGGCACAGTTAGAAATGTTTTGCATTTATTACCTCATTTATTCTATGTAATTTTACATGACAATCTATTAAATAGTAACTGTTACTATCCCGTTTTCACACAGAAGAAAGTAAGCAGATAAGTGATATTGCCCATGGTCTCACCAGTAGTTGGCACCTGTCGTACATAAATCCCGACAGTCAGACAACCTACACTCTTTAGGTCTGAGCTAAGAATGCTTCAGAAACTAGACTGATTAGAGCCAACAGACTGTCCTCTCCCTCTTTCCTCAGGTCAATTGATGCTCTTCCTGTTTGTGCTGCCCTTGTTGGCTGTCGATGCTCCAGCTCCCTGCAGGCAGCACGGATGGACTTAGTCATTGTAACAGTGCTGTTTCCTTTCTGGGTGTCAAAATCAAATTCAGCTACCTAAAAAATCTTTGTAAATGAACCCAGTGCAACTTGTTAGGGTATACTCAGAGAGAGTTTTGAAAAAATTAGATAGAGCCCATTATAAAATCCTGTGACAGATGGTTCATTTCCCATCAGCAAACAAAAGATCTGCTGTACCATAGCACAGTTTCAGGTTAGATAGCGTTCTCCTGAATATGAAGAGATTTCTGCTTGTCAAAAATAAATCCTCTCTTCAAGGAAGGAGAAATAGGAGGTTTTTAAAAATAATTCAGCCATAATCTCAATGATGCAAGGCGTAAGCCAGCTGGGGGACAACCTGGTCAGTCTGCCCTGGATTCGAAACAGCTGCAGATGAGAGGAAAGCATGGTATTAAGCTTTCTCTGAGTGACTGAGGCAGGAATGGTCAAGTGCCTCAGCAGAGAGCTCTGCTGGTTTCTTTGAAACTTCTATCATTTTATTTTTTTTCACTCCTGATTTTTTAAAAAGAAGAAATAAACCTAGAAAGTAATGTAGAAAAGTATGTATTAATTATTCCTCAGTATGGCCCTTGTTCTGATGCAATTTGATTTCATCTGTATTTTCTGTTTCATATTTAGCTAATGTTTATTTTTGTTCCTGTTTATATATTTTTTATTTCTCTCTAAGCCATTCACTGGTTCTTGTGATGAACAAGAATTGTTCTTTGTATTCAGGGTTTTTGTTTTTCTTGGTAACTATGTTCCAACAATTATCTATATTCTTTATCTTTTACCATCATTTATTCTATTGTTTGTGTCTTAATTTTTCACCTATTCTTGTTCAAGTAAAGATATTTTCTTGGTATGTATTCCACAACTGTTATAAGAAAAATCTTTATCAAAATATTGTAAAGCCACTTTCTTATAATGGAAAATATGAAGTTAATCATATTTTAATGCATATACAATTTACCTTTTTCTCAACCTATTAATTGGCATTTATCTGGCCTCCAAACTAATATAATGTATGAATAAATTTTAAGCAATGCTATTCAACATAAAAATGTATATCATTTTCTTCATTGAGAATCAGTATCTTCTAGCATTTTTAAGGGGGTGACTCCCTTTCAAAGTAAAATGAATAAATAAATTGTGAAACCTCAATATATTCATTCCCTTCAAAATGCAGGTAGATTTTATTTGGAGGCATTTTATTCACTTAAGAATGCTATTCAGCCCTGGCTGGTGTAGCTCAGTGGATTGAATATCAGCTTGCAAACCAAAAGGTCACCAGTTATATTCCCAGTCAGGGTGCATGCTTGGGTTGTAGGCCAGGTCCCAAGTAGGGGACATATGAGAGGCAACCACACATTGAGGTTTCTCTCCCTCTCTTTCTCCTTCCTTTCCCCTGTCTCTAAAAAATCAATAAATAAAATCTTTAATTTTTTTTAAATAGAATGCTTTTCAAAAAAATGTAGAAATGTAGAATTTTTTTTCAGCGTTGAATGTATATTCTATGGCAATAGAGAAAACATCACTTTCCCCCTTCAAGCCTTAAGCTTTACACTCATATATTTTTTGACCGTTATGCTTCATGTATACAAAGGTGAGAGGAGGTAGTTGAATATTCTCCGATGTTAGCAACTTGATGTCATTTTCTGAGTTCTAGTTCATTGAATTCTATAACTAAATCTCTTTCCTCTGCTGTTTGATGTTATTTTTCACATTTGCACAATCTCTAAGTCTCATTCTTTCTGTCTTACTAATGATAGCCATAAATTTTGTTTTGTTTTATTTTTCTTCACCACTTCTACAGAGCTAGTTCTGTACTCAATTTTCTGCTCAATTCTTGACAGTCTGGGCAGTTAGACTCATCCCTGATGTAACAGTTAACTGTTTTATTCAAAACTCCTTAAAGGATTGTTCGTCTTTCATTATGATGTTAGTTCCCACAGAGCAAATAAAGAAAATGACTAAAGATGATCCATCAAATTTGCTATTGTGTGCTGTTCACAATAGACTTTTAATCATTTTACTAGACTATAAGTGACAGTTCTTACATGAATAAAACTCTGAAAATGAAATAAAATAGGACTCTCATAAGTGCTTATGTATAAACACAGTACGCATATTTAAATCAAACTAATGTTCATAAATAACATTATAAATGACATATCCACTTTAAATTTATTAAAATAGTCACTTATAGTAAGTCTAAGCTCTGCTGTATGTAGATTAAACAGTAGTTGGTACATGATTAAACACTGGGAAATATGATTTTTCTCTATTTTATATTCTAATGGTGAATACAATTTGCATTACCACATGAGGAGAACAAAAATAATTGTAAAAGCAAAATGGCCAAGAAAGAGAAATACAGAGAATAGTGCAAGCAATTTAAAGCACAAAATACATCTGTGCATGTAAAATTGTGTATAAAATGAGCTATGCTAATTTTACCAGATGTGAACCTGGGTTACCACAAAATCCAGGCATCATTGGAATGTTGAGAAACTGAGTCCCGAAGAGAGTTACTGCCTGCAGTCACAGATTTGAGTAAACTAGAACTCTGGCTTCCTGACTTTTATCTAGTGAGGACTCCATGAAAATGAATCATTTTAGTTCAGTAATTTCCTTTTTATTACCTTTTTTCAATAGGGAGACCCACCTGCAGCTGTGCACTGGGGTTCACTGGACCAAACTGTGGTAAGACGGTCTGTGAGGACTTTTGTCAAAATGCAGGGACCTGCACTGTGACTGCCGGGAACCAGCCTCACTGCCACTGCCAGCCTGAGCACGCGGGAGACAGATGTCAGGACAGTAAGTGAGAGCAGCATCCATGTTAGTGCAACAGCATGCTTTCATGTGGACATAAAGAAGTTTGTGTACTACCTACATTGAGATTCCCTACATTACCTCAGTTTCAGCCACCCCCTATTTTTCAGTTTTATTCCTATGTTACCCCAACTCTAATAATTCTTTACATCCTTTTTTATTCTTGCCTTATGTTAAAAATCACCTGTTTCTTCCTTCTCCAGCTTAGATTCCCTGGTATATAATTATAATCGTTCCCTTGTATGCACCCTCAACTGCCTTGCTCCCTCTTCCTTTCTGTTGTTCTTTCCTAGAAAACATAACTATGGTTAAATCTAGTGTTCCATCTGTCTTGAACTGGTGCCCCTTTGCTAAATGCAAGCGAAGGAAAACACAATTATAGAGACAGGCCTCACTTGAGTTGTTATCACTAATCTCAAATGGGCACTTACTATGGCTTCTACTGCATTTCACTAATACATTGACTCTCCTAAATGTCTATGTCGTACTTTCTCCTTTCTCCTCAAACCTCCAATATCTGACCCCCAACTTTATTCTCAACTGAATAAAGCTGTCTAAAGAAAACTGGCACAAGTTTTCACCACCACACCACTCAACCTGCCTTATCCTGTACTCATAAACTCTGGTTTCCTTCTCATGACTAGGAACCCGGTGTTGTACCTAATGCTACACTAATCACTCGCACATTATTTACCTCTTAGCTACTCATGGACACATCTCTTACAACCGTCTCCTCTTTCTCTTGCTTTATCAGTGTTTTCTTTTCTTCCCAGTCCTTTCTTTAAAAACCTCACCTTGTGCTTATATCCCTTTCTGGCTATAACTTTATTAAGCTACTCATTTTTTTTAAAAAGTAGCTTTACTCTAGAGGTTGTTACACTCTCCAATTCCTCTTTCTATTTTTCTTTCGACTCCACCCCTGTTCAGTTTCTATCTTTATTATTCTGCTGAAGGCTCTTTTATCAAAGTCAAGTTAATTAATTTCTTTTAATGTTATTCATGTTTTTATACCCATTGTCATTTTTCAATTCCCATTTTACCACCACAGTCAGCAGTTAATCACTCCATCCTTAAAACACCTTCTTCACTTGTCTTTATTTTCACCAATCTCTTATTTTTGTTCCAGTTTTACTGGTTGCTTCTTCTCAGTGTCTTTTGCTGATTCCTCCTTATTTTCCTGACCTTTAAAGATTGGAGTAACTTGTAACTCTGTCCCCATATCTTTTTCTCTAAAACATTCACTCCTTGAGCCTATGACTTCTATATAACTCTGCACATTAAACAGACCTCAACAAGTTTAATAAAACATACCAGCAATTTTCAACCAGCATGCTGCAAGAAGCACACTGGTGTACCACAAGAATTTTTAAAACATGCAATACCTGACTATTTAGTCAGGAGGACTGATCTCTTTTCTCTTAGATTATTAAACAAAAAAGAAGAGAAAAAGGAAATGACAACAGCCAACACAACAATTGCTATCCAGTGTCAATGAATCAAATTTTACCTCTTTTTTTGTCAGATTGGCAAAAAATATATTTTTGGGGTACTGCCAAATTGTAGTAAGTAGTTTATGTGTGCTACGAGATGAAAAAGATTGAAAATTGCTGAGGTATAGTTTTCCAAATATCACCTCCAAAGATTTTGATTATCTTAGCATGTATTGGGGCCTGTGTATTATTTAAAGTTTTCTAAATGCTTTACATATGTGAATAAGATTGAGATGCACTGCCTGGATAATTTCAACTAATTGAGTGGATTTTTATATCATCCAAATAGGAATAGTTCCAAATTTATGTATGTAGCTAAACCTGGCTTCAGAATCACAGATTTGTGTACTTGTGTCTACTTGGGAGCTTGACTTAGTTCTAAATTAACCTGATTTTATCACTCCAAAACTCCTCCATTGTAGTTTACCTTATGTCTTTAAAGCAAAACACTTAACTCCAGAAAACTTGGAGTCATTTTTGACTTTTTCTTTATACCCCACCATCTTCATTCTCACTTTTATCATTAATGTAGACCCGAATCTGAACACTTCCCACCAGCTCCATTCTCACTGCCCTCATAAAAGCTACCAGCATCTCTTATCTTGATTATTACTGGCTTACATCCGTGGTTTTTGTTTTTTTTTTCTGTACCTTCTTGTATCTATTCTCAAAAGAGAAGCCCTGTAAACTGTTGTGCATTTTATCCATAATTTCCAAAAAAATGGTTTTTCACATCAATCACATTTACTGAGACCTTCCTACATCTAGGAATTCTTGTAATTACTTCTTTTTTGCATTAATTCAATTAATTCATTTAATTCAACTAACGGACAAGGTATTGATTGTATTCTTATTTTACAGAGGAGGCTACTGAGAAGACATAAAGAGCCTCCTGGTGATCACATTGCTAGTAATTTCGAAAGCCAAGATTCAAACCTAGACAATCTCTAGGAACCATACCCTTAAAGTTGCTTAACATTCTTGTCCCCACATTGTTTGATATCATTGAGGACCTTACTGAGAGTCACCTAGGTCTCTGTCATTGTAAAGAGTATATAGAACAGCAAAGAATCAATCTATTACATTGCCTTATTTGAGAATTAAATATTTTGCTTCTGATGTTATAGCAGGAGACCACTTCTGCTGCACTCAAAAGTTAGCTTCAATTCCAAATTAGTATTTCCTTTTCTTTTTTTAATTAATTAATTAATTAATTAATTATTTTTTAAATCAGTATTTTTTAATTGTTGATATTGTATAGTTTTCTGTCTTTTACCCCGCCCCAGCCCACCACCCCAGACCTCCCCACCTTCCTCCCATTTCCACCCCCCATAGTTTTTGTCCATGAGTCCTTTATACTTGTTGCTGTAAACCATTATCCATGCATTAAGCCAGCCTTTTTTTGGCACATAGAGATGCTACTAAAAAGCCAATGTCCTTTTTCATGTTGCTTCCTGAAGTTACCTCTTAAGTGATATGCATCACAGGCCATCAGTGTTTATTTGGTGAATACAATCCAGTTACATGCACGTAATCACACTCACATGTCACTCAGACCTCATGGCTCCCTTGTCTCTCTCCTCTCAACCTAGCATAGTATTCCAACACAACTTCCATTTACTAACTTACCGGGTTTTTTTCTTCTTTTTTGCTCCATCATCTTACAACCCTGAATTGGGTCAGTACCAACTACTATCCCGCATAATACAAATGATCATTAGTATCCAAACTATTTTTGCAGCCTCTTTTTTATTCTAGTAAAACCATACTGATTATGCTTTTTTTATATGCCAACTTCCCAGGCATTGCCACTTTCTCATGCTATTCTCTGCTCTGAAATGCACTTTCCTTGAATACCTTCTCATCTTCATCCCTCCATGCCAAATCCTATCTTGTCTCTTTCTAGCTTAAACACATTCACTCTTAGAAGAGGTTCATATTCACTCTTAGATTGAATAAATCTCTTTCTCTTCTGAATTTTCAAGTTACGAGTTCTTTCTGCCTTTATTCACTTCTGCCTAGTATTATTGTTATTAGTGTGCATTCTTCCTGCTTGTCTTGGATGACCTCTTTAACACTACACCCAATGATGGCCTTTGTCAAATAAACAAATGAAAAAATAAATAGTCATAGGTAAATAAATAAGAGCTGTTTGGAGACAAGTTAATAAAAGAACAATCAATTTAATGTACAAGAGCTAAATTTAATCAGGGTACAAATGTCTGATATTTTTGTTTGAAGCTTTTTCTCAGTTCTTAATTCTATCATCCTAGAATATCAGTCTTTTTTTTTACATATTTTAATTTAAGTTGAAGCATCAACAGTCTTCATGTTCTTAAACAAGTTTTAAAAATAGTATGTGGCCATCATTATAGCAATTTGAATTCTTAAAAAGAAGAAATTCAGCTTATATTTTAATTGGCAACTTAATAGAATCACAGTCTGAGGTAGCTTAATGCATTATAAAAGCTTACATTATAATTTTATTATCACTATTAGCAGTTAAAGCACTTCCTACCTTTTACTGCAAAGCACTTATTAAAATTAACCAATTAATCCTTAGACAGAGGTTAAATAATTTGCTCAAGGACCCAAAATAGTAATATTATAGTCGGAATTGGACCCCAGGAGTTGTTGATCAAAATGTCGACAAACATCCCTGCAGTATGTTGATGTCGTTCTTTGGCAGCAAAATAAGTCTGTGGACAGTGTCATTAAAATGATAAATCCAGTATCTGACAAAAGCATAATAAATTTAGGATCTGTTTGATTTGAGCTGGCAGTGTTCAATGGACCTGGTGTTCTGTCAACATTGTATCTTACATATATAAAACCTTCTCTCTATAAATGAAGGAATGGCAGAATGGTTCATTCACTACAGTGCCTAATTAAAGGTCCATTAGTGGGACATAGAACATCAGTTCTTAGTTGTGCTGAGTAAAAACATTTCACAACCCTAATGGCAATATAAAATCCTGAGGTCTGAAATGCAAATTAATTTTAACAGCTGCTCTCAGGGAGGAAGGACAGTGATAAATAATGGCAAATGTAAAATTAATTATGTTTTAAGTTGTTCAAGAGCAAATATAGCTCCATTTCATGCTATTTTTGAGAAAGGATTCTTAGTATAAAGTTAAAAACAATAAACATGGAATTTTACATTTAAATCTGGAAGTTAACTATGAGTTCAACAATATCTGAGGTAATTTGTAATTAAATAGTCATGACATCAGAGCAAAAGGAAAAATGGGAACAACTCAATATTTGTCTAAGAGCCAGATCTTCAACTTAAATGGCAATCTGTTCTGTCATTGATATTTTCAAAGTCCTTTAATGATCTGCTTGAGGAACCATTATATTTTCAATTAAAACTCAGTTTATTAGAAATGCATCTGTCTGGCTTACCCCTACTGGTTGCAATAAGTGTAGGCATTAAGTAATAACTCAGGTTTATAAAATTAGGAGTACCTGACAGTAATCCAAACATATATCTGTAACTGGTGTTAGAACCATAGCTTAGCAAGTAACTTATAAAAGTTAAGAAATATATATGTGAAATCTATCATATGTGGTGATGTGAGGAATTATTTTTACCACTGTCCTTCCAGAGCGATTTTATTCCATTAATTAGCCAGTTAGTGAATATGTTTTGGTGTTTACAATAAACCCATTACTGTGTTTAGCCATGAGGAAACAGTGGTGTCAGAGACATTTCCTGCCCTCAAAGAGCTTACAGTCTAATGTGTGATTCTGAAAATGAAACAAGTTATTATGCAATAGTTTAACAATGCATAGAGGATACCAGCACCCAGGAAAGAACATAGAATTCAGCCCATTGGAAAGAATTTTGAGGAAGCAAAATCCAAACTGAAACCAGAAGAAAGTAGAAGCTAACTAGGTGAAGAAGGGAAATAGTACAAGAGCATTTGCAAAGACTCAGAAGGGAAATCTTTTGAAATGTATCCTTTCTGTTTACATTAAATTTTCCTAGGGAAGATCTGGCAAGGGAACTAACAATCAATGAACATGTATAATGTATTGGTAACAAAGATATATGCTGTTATACATCATTTTATCTGCTAGGTGATGGTTTAACAAATGCTCACATAACTGTATGAGGTAAGTATTATTAATCCACCTTTACAAGGGCCAAAAAGCAAGATTAGCCATTCTCCCTAATCTCCTAGATTAGAGAACAGAGGAGTAATAATGTGTAGCTTTGTGGGTCTGAATCCAAAAGCAGGCTTCTCCTGATATATTCTCTTATTATTTAATACCCTGTCCCATCTACTGCATCTTATTAGATTCACTGGGAGAACACTGAAAGTTCAGAGGGCACAGTGGCTCAACCTGGTTGTTACAAGTTTCCACTTCGCTGAAACAATCATTAATACGAATTTTAATCTTGAGCTAATTAAGCCTATGTTATGCCCAAGCAGAAGAGAAAAAGACTTTAATAAAGAAAGGAGAATAGGATAGAATCTTTTTTGTTATACTGTAAGGAAGAAGGCCTGTTAGAACTGAGGAAACTCCTTCAAAAAGTTTGTGACATAAAAAGTTAAATTATTACACAGGACTAGCTATTTCTTCCTTTTTCTTAAATTGTTCAAGTACAGTTGTCTCCATTTTCTCCCCACCACACCCCCACCCCACCCATCCCTGCAACACACCCTCGAGCCTACCCCCTTTGGATTTGTCCATGTGTCCTTTATACATGTTCCTCGATGGCCCTTCCCTATTTTCTCCCATTATCCCTCTCCCTCCTCCTCTCTGGTTACTGTCAGTTTGTTCTTTATTTCAATGTCTCTGGTTATATTTTCCTTGATTGCTTGTTTTGTTGATCAGGTTCCACTTATACTAATTCAAAAGAACCTACACATCCCAATGTTCATAGAAGCACAATTTACAATAGCCAAGTGCTGGAAGCAACCTAAATGCTCATCGGTAAATGAGTGGATCAAAAAACTATGGAAGTTATGCAATGGAATACTAGGCAGCAGAAAGAAAGAAGGAGCTTGTACCCTTTGCAACAGCATGGATGGAACTGGAAAGCATTGTGCTAAGTGAAATAAGCCAGGCAGTGAAAGACAAATACCATATGATCTCACCTATAAGTGGAACCTAATCAGCAGGGCTAGTTATTTAAGTACTCAACTATTAAAGATTCTTAGGCTACTGATTGTCCCCCAATTCTTTTTCTATTGGTGAGAAGGTAAACACTACCTTCATGTAGGTTCTCATCATCCCTTGTCTGGATTACTACAACACAATCTCTTATATACTCTTTCTTCCAACTTGGAAACTCATTTATCATCTCCTAAATGTACCCGCTTTAATTGTTCATACCTCTTTTTCTTTACACATAAAATTCTCCACGTCTACTGATTACCCCCCTCCTTTGTTTTAACTTCCTTTTTTTCTTAGGACATTTGCTTTTACAATGAGTTAATATCACCATTCATGTTCTTAACTCTCTACCTGGCTAGTATGTGAAATAGGCCATAGTGTTCTGCATACCTCATCAATTTTTGGAATTAATTCAGTACTTGGATTTAGTAGATTGTATTAAGTATGAGAATGAATGTAATCAAAGTAGAAGGACTCTGCTTTCAACCTGCTAGGTCCATTTGTTTTCTGTGCTCTAAGATCCCACTAAAAAGGCTGTGTCAGAGTTCTGGGCCACCTTTACTTAATAGCTCATTGAGATTCACACTCCATGAATAAATTTGTGCTTGTGTTTTCAGTTTGAAAATAATTGTAAAAATAGAATTTGGTTTGAATTAATGTGTGTGAAGAAAAATAAATTCATTCATGTGACCGTAATATAGAATAGTGACTTAAGAGTAAGATAAAGTAATAATTTTATTATTATATTCTAGATTGAGGAAATTTTCAAAATTATAAAAATAGTTTGAAGACAATTTGATATAGTAGTAAAATAATATTATTAAAAATAGATTTTTACTGTAAAATTATACCTTCATTTAAAGGATGGCCATTGGATTGACCAAAAAGTCTGTATGTTTTTATCCATAAAAAAAGACATATTTTTTGCATTTTTACCAATAACTTTATTGATTTGGATATTTTGAGTATGTTGGCTGTTTTCCATGTGGTATCACATTTCTTGTTTTCAATTAATATCTAAATTTGATCACTAGCAACTTCAACAGGTCTACCTGATCATGGAGTATTGTCCAGAAAGAAATCGCAAGCGTGAAAATTCGCAAACCACTTTTGACACATACATCAGATACAGCACCTTTTCCATACATATTTTTTTTGTGTGTTTCAGTTGTGTTTTTACCTTTCTTGAAAGAATAATGTTGCATATTTTCTTCCATCTTTAATATTAAAATAGCTATACAAAAATTCACTAATTTTGATACGTTTATTTTTTTTATTTTTTTTTAAAGATTTTTTTTTTTTAATTTATCTTTAGAGGGGAAGGGTAAGAGAGAGGAAGAGGGAGAGAAATATCAATGTACGGTTGCCTCTTGTGTGTCCCCTGCTGGGAACTGGCCTGCAACCCAGGCATGTGCCCTGACTGGGAATCGAACCGCGATCTTGTGGTTCACAGCCCGCGCTCAATCCACTGAGCTACACCAGCCAGGGCTTGATACGTTTATTTTTAAATACACACTGATATGACAACTGTCAAAATACAATCTAACAAAATTGTTTTGAATGAAGTTAAAGGCAACTAAGAGCTACTAGAGCTGTGTTATGGAAAAAGAACAAATGAACATTTTGGCCAACCCAACAATAATGAGGCAAAAGATTTAGGCAAAATGTGATTACATAAAAGATAACTTATTGAAAACTTCAGTAAACTTTCCAAGAAGATAGTTTATCATATGTGATTCAATGTATACATACTAATTACTAAAATTAATTTATTCAATTAATATATATTGAATATTTAGGGATACTATTTACTATTCTAGGTATTGGGGACATATCAATATAAAAGTTTTTTTTAATATATGTACCCACATAATTTTTGGTAAATAAAAAACAAATGACATACCTTTTCCAATTAAAAGTGAGACAAAGCTGCAACTTAGAGTTATATAGTAACAAAAGACCTGACAAAAATCGGTTTTATTCCATACTACTTAGAAGTGTACCATTATTTTTCATATGGTTAATTTTCAAATTCCAATGGCATGTTTATAAAGTTATCACTGTATTTACTGTTATCTCTATACCATATAACATACTTGGAATATTAGTAATTACATTTAATAATTTAATTATTACTGAAAAAAATAAGAATATTTTGGGACTTCCGGCTAAGATGGAGGCATAGGCGGACACACTGTGCCTCCTCTCACAACCAAAATTAAGGATAACAAATATTTAGAAACAAGAAAACAACCAGAACTTATAGAAAATTGAACTGTACGGAAGTCCAACAACCATTCATCCAGACCGGTAAGAGGGGTGGAGTCGCAGAAGGAAAAAGTGGAGGTGCAGACCCAGGAACGCAAGTAGCAGCGGCTCGCAGTTCCCAGGTGCACGGGTGGTGGCTGGCGGTCCTGGGGCGCACAGGCGGCAGCTGGCAGACCCCGGGCACAGGGGGGCAACTGTGCAGACCCAGTGAGAACGCACAAGGCGGCTGGCTGACCAGGTGGTCCCACATTCAAGCACACAGACGGTCCAGGCAGAGGGGAAATGGCGGGAGGGACTGAATCCAGGAGAGAGTGGAGCAGGCGCCATTGTTCCCTCTCAGACCCCACCCCCACAACCAGCGACTGGGCTGCCCCACACTGGGGAGCGCCTGAGGCTCCACCCCTCACTACGTAACAGCACGCGCACGCCTGCGCAGATAATCCAGGTGAAGGGGAAGCAGCAGAAGGGACCAGAGTCCAGAAGAGAGCGGAACAGGCGCCATTCTTCCCTCTCAGACCCCGACCCCACCTAAAGCGTCACAACCCAGCGACTGGGCTGCCTCGCCCTGAGGAACACCTAAGGCTCCACCCCTCATACATAATAGCTGCGACCAGACCAAAACCAAAACAAAACAAAACAAAAAAACCCACCAAAAATGGCTCAAACCAGAGAAAAAATGAAAACCCCAGAGTCAATTCCTCTAAGCAACGAAGAGATAGCCAACCTATCAGATGCACAGTTCAAAGCACTGGTCATCAAAATGCTCACAGAATTGGTTGATTTTGCTCATAAATTAGATGAGAAAATGCAGGCTACAATATGTGAAATGAAGGAAGACGCATGGGGAACCGATAGAGATGGAAGGAAAACTGGGACTCAAATCAATGGAGTGGACCAGAAGGAAGAAATTAACAACCAAACAGAAAACGAGGAAGAAACAAGAATTCAAAAAATGAGGAGAGGCTTAGGAACCTCCGGGACATCGTTAAACGTCCCAACATCCGAATTATAGGGGTCCCAGAAGGGGAAGAAGAGCAACAAGTAGAAAACTTACTTGAACAAATAATAAAGGAGAACTTCCCCAATATGGCAAAGGAAATAGACTACCAGGACGTCTAGGAAGCTCAGAGAGTCCCAAAGAAGTTGGACCCAAGGAGAAACACATCAAGGCACATTGTAATTACATTAGCCAAGATTAAAATGAAGCAGAGAATTCTAGAAGCAGCAAGGGATAAGTGGACAGTCATCTACAAAGGAGTTCCCATCAGACTGTCAGATGATTTCTCAAAAGAGACCTTCCAGGCAAGAAGGGGCTGGAAAGAAATATTTGAAATCTTGAAAAGCAGGGACCTACATCCAAAATTGTTCTTTCTAGCAAAGCTGTCATTTAGAATGGAAGGGCAGATAAAGTGCTTCTCAGATAAGGTCAAGTTCAAGGAGTTCATCATCACCAAGCTCTTATTATATGAAATGTTAAAGGGACTTATCTAAGAAAAAGAAGATCAAAAATATGACAGTGAAAAGACAGCAAACTCATAGCTATTAAGAACCACACCTAAAACAAAAGCAAACTAAGCAAACAGCTAGAACAGGAACAGAACCACAGAAATGGAGATCATATGGAGGGTTAGCAACAGGGGCGTGGGAGGAGGAGCGGGGGGAAGGTACAGAGAATGAGTAGCATAGATAGTGGGTAGAAAATAGGGGCAGGGTAAGAATATTATGGGAAATGTAGAAGCTAAAGAACTTATGACACAAGGACATGAACTAAAGGGGGGAATGTGGGTGGGAGAGGGTGTGCAGGGTGGGGGGAATGATGGGGGAGAAACGGGACAACTGTAATAGCATAATCAATAAAATATATTAAAAAATAAAATAAGAATATTTTATCACTGTTGTGGGAAACATAGCAGGAACTTATTTTATTAAAGCTGTACTTGATTTTGAGACAAATTGGTCTCACAATACCTTTTTTTACTTTAAAGATTTTATTCAATTTAAAAATCAAATACAGACTTGACATTTATATAGTTTTAATTTAAATTTGAAATTAATAATTTTTTCTTTTAAAATTTTATGCACTTGTAGTATTTTATTTATTTATTTATTTATTTATTTATTTATTTATTTAAATTGTTGTTCTTGTACAATACTCTTGAAAGAGTGCATCACCTTAAATTATCACAAAATTCAATGGTTTAATCTACTTTTATGCCACATTAGTACTACCAACAGGTATTTAGCCTTCTTTTTATAACAAGAAAGAATGACTATAAAAAATAATATTAAAGACAATGAAAGGCAGCCTTAATACTATTTAATTGAAGGCAGAAAATAACCTGTCATGCAAGACATCATTAATAACTGTCTAAAGAGGATTTGTATTCAAATATACTGAACAAGCCCAGTTGGAAGCCCTTATCAAAAGCAAATAGATAAAAAAAAAGCAAGGCATTACTGCATGGATAGAAGTCATCTATGATTATAATTCTGCTGTCCTTGGTGTTAAGTAAATTGAATAAGTTTATAAATAATTATCTGCAAAGAGAATTGGGTATTTAAAAATAATATAGTACATAAAGAATGTACAGACACACAGTCTGAGCAAAACTATTTACTTGAGTCTAACCTCAAACCAAGCAAATTGTTTCTACTTACCAGTACATACATCTTCCAACATCATATTTTAAATGAAATAACTTAAACATAAATTTAAGAGTGACTTTAGGTCCACTCCATTGATTTGAGTTCCAATTTTCCTCCCATCGCTATTGGTTCCCTGTGCATTTTCCTTCATTTCACTTAGTGTAGCCTTCATTTGTTCATCTAATTTGCAACCAAAATCAACCAATTCTGTGAGCATCCTGATCACCAGGGCTTTGAACTGTGCATCTGATAGGCTGGCTATCTCTTGGTCGCTTAGATGAATTGGCTCTGGGGCTTTGATCTGTTCTCCCATTTGAGCCATTTTTGGTTTTGTTTTGTTTTGTTTTGTTTTTGTCTCCTTGTGGCTGTTATGTAGTAAGGGGTGGAGACACAAACAAATGGAAACATATACCATGTGCATAGATGGGAAGAATCAACATCATCAAAATGTCCATACTACCCAAAGCAATTTACAAATCCAATGCAATAAATATTAAAGTACCAAACGCATATTTCATAGACATAGAACAAACACTTCAAAAATTTAAACGGAACCATAAACAACCCCAAATAGCTGCTGAAATTTTGAGAAAGAAGAAAAAAGTGGAAGGGATCACAATACCTGATACCAAACTGAATTACAAGTCCACTCTAATCAAAACAGCCTGGTACTAGCATAAAAACAGGCACATGGACCAGTGGAACAGAACAGAGAGCCCAGAAATAAACCCAAGTCTCTATGGTCAATTAATATTCAACAAAGGGGGCAGCAACATAAAATGGAGTAAAAATAGCCTCTTCAACAAGTGGTGTTGGGAGAACTGGACAGCAACATGCAAAAAAATAAATTATTTAAATGGAAGAAAATAAAATAAGGAGTTCAGGCCAAGATGGAGGCTAGGTAGAGACCCTTCGCTTCCCTGCCCTACCGAAAGGAGGGTAGCAACCAATCTAAAATCAATTAACGTGTCAGAAAATCAAAGTGCAAGGAGCTCTGACAACAAAGGAATTAAAGGAAAAGAACAGAATGATCTGACTGGTAAGGCAGAGGACCATGGGGGCTGACTCCAAAAAACCAGGCAATGCAAAGGACCTTTAGGGCACCGCTGCCTGGAGAGCTCGCGGGCTGCATGGGAGGGGCTGACTTAAGGGGACTTAGAGGTGGCTGTGGGCTATGGCAGTTGTGGCAGTAGTAGAAGCTCCCAGTCTCACATGAGAGTCTCACTGAAAAGGGCACTAGAGATGAGCAGGTGAGCCCACTCTTCCTTCTCTGGCCCCTCCCCCACAGGCAGCACCACAGTGCAGCAAGGAGGGTTGCCCTGTCCAGGTGAATACCTAAGGCCCTGTCCCCTTACAACCTATCAGCTGCACCAAGACAAAAAAATATGGCCCAAATGAAAGCCTGAGAAAGAGCTAAGCAAGGAGGAGATCGCCAACTTTTCTGATGGAGAATTTAAAGCCTTGGTAATGGAAATGCTCACAGATCTGATTGATCTTGGTCGGGGGAAAAAAAAAAAAAAAAACAAATGAAGGATATCCAAAGTGAAATAAAGCAGAATGTTCAGGGAACCAACAGTGACAAAAAAGGAAACCAGGACTCAAAGCAATGATTTGCAACAAAAGGAAAGAATAAACATCCATCCAGAACAAAATAAAGAAACAAGAATTCAAATAAATGAAGAGACTCTTACAAACCTCTGGAAAAAACTGAAACATTCCAATATCCAAATTATAGGGGTGCCGGAATAAGAAGAGGAAGACGAAGAAATCGAAAACTTATTTGAACAAATAATAAAAACTTCCCCAATTTGGTGAAGGAAATAGACTTCCAGGAAGTCCAGGAAGCCTGGAGAGGCCCAAAGACATTGAACCCAAAGAGGAACACACCAAGATACATCATCATTAAGTTACCCAATATTGAAGACAAAGAATCCTAAAAGAAGCAACAGGAAAGGAGAGAGTTACCTGCAAAGGAGTTCCCATTAGACTATCAGCTGATTTCTCAAAAGAAACCTTGCAGGCAAGAAGGAGCTAGAAAGAGTTAAAGTCATGAAACGAAAGGACCTACATCCAAGATTTCATTTCATTATCCAGCAAAGCTTTCATTTAGAATGGAAGGGCAGATAAAGTGCTTCCCTGATAATGTCAAGTTAAAGGAGTTCATCCTCACCAAGCCTCTATTATATGAAATGTTAAAGGGACTTATCTAAGAAAAAGAAGATAAAAAATATGAACAGTAAAATGACAACAAACTTACAACTATCAACAAATGAACCTTAAAAGAAAGAAAAACAACAAAAACAAAACTAAGCAAACAACCAGAACAGGATCAGAATCAGAGAAATGGACATCACATGGAGGGATTTCAGTGGGGAGGGGGAAGGGAGGAATAGAGGGGAAAGGTACAGGGAAGAACAAGCATGGTTAGTAGGTGTAAGGTAGATGGGGAGAGATAAAAAATGGTATGGGAAACAGTGGACTCAAAGAACGTATATGTAGAACCCTTGCACATGAACTGCAGGGGATGCTGCAGGGTTGGGGAGGCAGAGCAGAGGGGGAATAGAGAGGAGGAAATTGGGAAAACTGATAATATAATCAATAAAAAATATTTAAAAGAAACAAAATAAGATTTCTGTCTTATAGTTAATATGATTGGTTTTATGTTTAATTATTAAACATTTCATCAGCAGAAACTGGTGTTATTATTCTGTTTTAGGCAAAAACAAAAATAGAACCTCTTTGATAGTTTATATTTAGCCAGGAAATATTTTGTATTTATCTTGATTATTGATAAAAATGTCAAGAGAGTCATTATGTCATCATCAGATTTAGAGGTGAAGACAAATTCTTAAAATCTTAAACTCATAGCTTCTGACACCTGGAGCAAAAGATCAAAGATAAGAGAGAGTTATAATTTACCTTACAGTTAAATATAAATTATATTTATAATTTACTCTATGATTATGTTACCCACCAAATAAAGAAGAGCAGATCTTTGTTTAAATCCAACAATACATTAATAATTGTATTTTTTCAGTTTCATTCTAATGAGTGCAAATATATCAGTTTAATTCAAATAACTAAATATATTTTAAAATCCATTATTTTCCAACTAAGAAGTTACACTAAAATGAGGAGATTCTAAATAAAAAAGAGATAGCCAATAATTGGTCATAACATAATGTGATTATCCAGAAATGAACTATTAGTAGAAAACCCTACTTATTGGGGGTTGCCATCGAAGAATTACATATTCCTTAAGTATAGCTCACTGAGAAATAGAAAGTCACATAAGAAAGAGCTAAGAACCATGTAATTTCACTCATATGTAGGTTATAAAACTGAAACTCACAGACACAAACAATGGTATGGTGGTTACCAGAGGGAAGGGGTTGGAGGTATTAAAGGGTAAATAGGTCCACATATATGTTGACGAAAGATTATTTGATTTTGGGTGGTGGACACACAATGCAATATATAGATCATGTATCATAGAAATGTATGCTTGAGACCAAATAATCTTACTAACCAATGTCATGCCAATAAATTTAATTAAAAATAAAATAAATTTCATTTAATAAAAGGATGAAAAAGTCACATGTTTCCTAATACAACTAAACAAATGATCCAAAGATCAAGTAGCTAAATTTAAATTTTTAGATCTTTATTGTCATGTGAAGACCTGTGGTAGTAGTATAATTTTCAATTTGATGAAATAATTTGTACTTATTAGTTTTGAAACTGAAAAAAATTATATTATAGTGATCCGAGGACCAGCTTTCCTTGAAAATCAATTGACATAAATAATCAACATAGTGGCAGAAACAAATTGACGTGGATATGATCATTTAATGAGTGGCACATTATTTCACTGACTACTCAATTATCATCTAAAGTCAAGCATTCAGGACACTTCCTTGGTAGGATCCAGACCACAAATTATTGAAATTAAGCTAGAGTATTTCAACTCTAGATTTTAATACTCCCTCAACTGGAAGGTAAAGTGCTTTCTGGTCTTTTTTAAAAGTCTCTTATATAAGTAAAACAAATACATATAATATTCAGCATATAATTTGCATGTAATTTCTGGAACTTCATTGAACATACATACACTGTAAGCTTACGCTTCTGGAATTGGTCAAGCTGGATTCCAGATTTGAGGAAAAAATGTTGTGTTTTAGAGGTGATGATATGGAATTAAATTTTCTTTCAGAATCATTTAGAATATATAAAGTAGGAATGTGTAGGCTAATAAATAGTATTATACAACTTTAGCTTTCCAAATCATTTTCATCATCACAGGGAAAACTCCACATGATTTGTAAAAGAAATAATAATAATGATAATTATAACTGCATGCTTCTTAGGGTTGGGAGTTTCAAGTGAGATAATCTGTAAGAAAGGTCCTTTGTAAACTTTAAAATGAACTGCAAATATTTCTTATATTTTTAATTTAATAGATATTTTGAGTCCCTGTAACTTATAATATGTATCATAATATATATTTTAGGTAATATTGATTTTGGATAACAAACATAAGTTGATTAATTTTTATAGCATTCATGTTACAGCCTGAGATTCTTTTGAAAAATAATATCTGAAATGACCCGTGAATTTAGAATACAATTCTATATTGAGTCACATAAAAGTAATTAGATCAAGACACAGAAGAAAATTTTTTTAAAAAGATTTAATTCCACAAACAGGTTAGGCTATGACTATACACTTAAACCTATCAGAAGTTTGAAAAGTTTAGTTTAGGCCAACAGAATGCCCCATTTCAGGGAATTTAGCAAGTCACATTGTAGTCACATGACAGCATGGAGTATCTGGTAGTTGGTTCATTGATCCAATAGCCGAGTGTCTATTTCATGCACATGCCAGATGTACGAGGGTTCTCCTGTTGAGACTTGATGGAGACAAGTAAGGTACATATAAGTATGTCAGAAATCATTACTTTGACATTTAGATTTGGAATAACTTGGAAGAAGGAAAAAATAAAGGTGGAAGGGTAGAAGGGAAGAAAGAGAAAATAAATTAATTATGTGCATAGGAACTACATGGATTTGTCTAGGATGGCCTTGTACTCTTCTAGTTTGATGAAGTAGGATGTTCCCTGCCCTCTAGTTAGACTAAAACATGGCAATAACTTTCTTTTTTTTTTTTAATTAAATACTTTTGAATTTTACTGTTGTTCAAGTACAGTTTTCTGCCTTTTCCCCCCAACCCTCCCCACTACCGCAGCCATCCCCACATCCCTCCCCTGTTTCCAACCCCCCTTGTTTTTGTCCATGTGCCCTTTATAGTCGTTCCTGAAAACCCTTCACCCTTTTCCCCCGTTATCCTCTCCCCTCTCCTCTCTGGTTACTGTCAGTTTGTTCTTAATTTCAATGTCTTTGGTTATATTTTGCTTGCTCGTTTGTTTTGTTGGTTAGGTTCCAGTTAAAGTGAGATCATATGATATTTTTCCATCACCACCTGGCTTATTTCACTTAGCATAATGCTCTCCAGTTCCATCGATGCTTATAATAGTCTCATCTGAGATGATCTTTTCCATAATTATGTCCTATCCAGTATTCTTCACCTCCCATGTCTTTACAAAACTCCAGTTTTCTAAAAGAGTTATTATTTTGTGCTCTGAATTGTTTTTTTAATTAGTTCCATTTATTGGTTACCGAAAATATTTTATCGATCTTGATTTTTGTTCAACCTGGTTAGTCTTGAGGGTTGTATAAAAGTATAGGCACTCTGAAGACATGAGCAATATTAACACAATAGTGACTAGTAACATAATTGATGTCCATAAATTTTATTAGGTTGTAATTAATTGAATTTAACATTTAGTCAATGTGTTGATAGAGAAATCAGAACCTAAACATGTTAAATGACTTGTTTATAGCCAGGGACATTCCACCTAGAATGTGCATGCTTTGTTCTCATTCTCTTTTTAACCATTGTATGCCTATTTCCTTATTTGGTTTTCAGTTAGCCTCATCCGGTAAACCATATGTAGCTGTCATCTGCAAGTCAGATTGCTTATAAATCTCAAATGACTACCACATTATAAATCATTACTTGCTAAAAACATTTTATGGCTGATTGCTTTAAAAATAAAGGAATACTCAACTCCAAACATCGTTTATAAGCAGAAGTTATGTAGGTTTCTATGATCTTTGAGAAAACATTGTCATGATAGTTTTATGAGGTAACCTTTGACTAAGATTATTGATGTTAATCATTTTTCGGTCTGTCATTGGTTAATATTTTTTACTGTTTATGCTATTACAATTGTCCCAGGTTTTCCCACCTTCACCCCACCCCTTCCATAGTCAGTCTCCATACTGTTGTCCATGTCCATGGGTCCTTCACATATGTTCTTTGACTAATCCCTTCACCTTCTTTCAATCAGCCCCTGCCTGCCCCCTCCCCTCTTAGAGCTGTTAGTCTATTCCACGTTTCTGTGAATCTGGTTCTATTTTCTCACTAGTTTATTTCATTCATTAGAGTTCACTTACACATGAGATCATATGATATTTTGTTTTTTACTGAGTGATTTATTTCACTTAGCATGATAGTCCCCAGTTCTATCCATGCTGTCATGAAAGGTAGGAAGTCTTCTTTTTTCTGCTATATAGCATTCCATTGTGTAAATGTATCACAGTTTTTTGATCAACTCATCTACTGATGAGCACTTAGGCTGCTTTCAAACCTTGGCTATTGTAAATAGTGCTGCTATGAACATAGGGGCGCATATATTCTTTTGAATTGGTGTTTTAAGATCCTGGGGTATATTCCCACCAGTGGAATTGCTGGATCAAAGGGCAGTTGCATTTTTAATTTTAATACAAGAAAATTGAAATCATATCTAACATCTCAGATCACAATGGCTTGAAATCAGGAATATTTTTAATATACATTTTAAAATGACACTGTGTTAAAAATTTAAATGGTGGTAATTTTTAAATCTCACTCCATATCTCAAACTCAAATCAAAGTTTTGATAATTTGGTTGTCTTAATTTTACATTTTTCTTTTACCTGGATACTCAGAGATAGCATTGTTGGATCAAAATCAATTTTCTTTCTTTAAAATTTTCCATTTTCTCTACTGAAATATTTGAGACATATTTCTTTTTTAGTAATACATTAGAAAATGCTAATTTTTAGACATGCTTTCTTGATGAAATTTTTTCATCTCTAATCAGAGTTTTACATACATTTCTTTCACTAGTGAATATTTAATTAGTACATGTATTAAATATTTGCCTTCTTTATTAAACTCAGATCTGAAATTGGAAGATATATTTAGGACTATGTAGTAAGTTTAATTATTAATACCTTAAGCTGTGTAAAATATTTGAGGAATGTAAAAATAATCTAATATTTCTTAATTAGTTTTGTTTCCTTATATAATATTTCAAGGACAATAATCATAAAATTCTAAGCAAATGTATTCAAGGTGGTGTATCTCTTTTGCCTCTTAAACCATATTAGATTAAAAATTGGCATTAGAGAAGGAATGGCCACTATCACTCTTGTTAACACCTTTAAGAATCTCGGAAGTTTTCCAGAAAACTTTCCAAATAGATCTCAGTGAATAGTAACACTTTGGGCATATTTTACCTTGTGATATCTTGCTTATTAACTTGATCTCATTTGTCTGGATGGAGCCAGAACTGATTCTTCCTAATAATGAGTTGATCACATGAATGATTAGGTGATCCCTTCAGGAAAAAGAATCCAGTGCTGTAACCAATTATCAGTGGCCAGAAGCAAATGCTCAACTTTGCTTGAAACTTTGCACAGGAGGTTGAGACTAACACATGGAATTGAGATGAGGTGTGGGAGCCCAGCTTGGTTTGCTGTGCTCTGACATGGCAGTTGCTGGAGACATCAGGTGGGCTGTCCTGGGCTTGCCGGGCCTGGTGCTGTAGGGCCCTTCACTATTCTGACTGGTGGTAGACCCTCAGATAGCTATGTAGTTGGGGCACATTCAGTTTTAGACACACATAAAGGAAAGAGAATACCAAAGATATTCAAAATTACCCTGTAAATTTGTTTTCCTGAGCAAATGTATGAATTACCAAAAAAGAAACTGAGGGTTTATTTTCTACAGTTACACTTGGGTTTGAATTTCAGATCCCTCACTCATTTTTGCATGACCTTTGGCAAGTTACATAACATCTCTGTGTGTCAGGTTAGTCACCTATAAAATGAGGATAATGTTGCAATACCATATAATGCACGAGACTATAGCAAACACATTTGTCTGGAGTAAAGATGACAGCTAAAAACTACTGTTTATCATTGTCATAATGATCATTTCCATCATTTTACTCAAATCAGGCTTTACTTAGCTGTGATGATAAAGGACATTTTAGAGGATGAGTGAGTGAAGAGGGAATCATAACATATTCTTAGGCGTATTTAGTTCGGGGATGACAAAAAGCTGTTGTGAAGAAATAAGTCAGGTCATTCTTATGAGATCACATTATTAGCCAGAAAAAAAGGACTAAATTTAACCTTGCAGCCTTTTTTTTTTTTTTTCATTTTCTTATTTATGTCACCCTGATATAACTATTCATTAAAAGTTTATAAAATACTATTGTTGACTATCCCGGAATTTCTTCTACATTTAATATGTACATAGCAGCAGCCATAACCCTCCCTGTAGGAATAATATTAGCAGAATTCATGGAACCTATTCCTCCTGGCACACAATTAAGTAACAGTGAAGCGTGGAGTGTGAATTGCACTAAAACTGGAGTTCAGTTCCAGAATGTCTGGAGATACACTCTGTGGAATTACCTAGCCTGCTTTGTGAAAGTAACCCAGTCCTACATTAATATATTGTTGCTTTTGTGTGTGTAGTCCTAAATTATCAAGTGCCTATTTAAATTATTCATCTTAAAGCTGATTCACAGAACTTATTTTTTCAAGGCCGGGTCAAAATTCAGTGAAGTAAAATTATATATATATTTAAGATATGTAAAAAGATTACAAAAAAAATGAAGCTTTTTTGTTGAAAAAAGAAAGATAGAAAAAGAGGAAGCAAAAGAAAGACAGTGCAATGATGATATTGCTTGGAATGTGCTTAACTTCTGTTGCAGAAAATAGTCCTTGACTTAGTTTTCAGTTACTATTACGTAATTACCATATGACTTCTCTGTAATTATATATGCATTATTGTCCTTCAGATTACAAGATTGTGCTACTATGTATGTTTTTAGTGTAATTATCCTATGGCGGTTATAACAATTTTTATATCGTAAATACAAAGTGCCATTATATACTTTAATGGCTATCTCTACCTTCTTAGCACAGATTAATTACATTTCATTATTGCTTCTTCTTGTCTAATACAGAACATCTCAGCGTATACTATTCAATGCAGTAAAATCCTCAAAATCTGGGAGGTAAAATGTTCCATAGGAAAGAAAATTTTGTTGGTAGTTCTATATGTAGGCTCTTTTCCAGAGTTAACATTATTAAGATCAATTTTGGTTTATTTATTTTTTTGTCTTAATCTTTAAATTGGGTCATCTGCTCTCTGAGGGCCAATGTCCTATCTTGCATTTCTGGGCTCCTCCCACAGCTCCCAGTATACAATTAAGCACATGCATGTCCCCAGCAAATAATTATGGAACCGCCACTTCCATATTATTCTCATGGTTAACGTACTCATGTTCAAAATGAGACTCAAGCATGTTGTTTCACCATAGAGTGTTTTTCTTTTTTCCCATAGAGTGTTCCTGCTGAGCGCCTGCTGACCAATCTGGCTAGACTCTCTTATCCTCCATCTTCCACTCCTCTCTTCTATCTTCAATTTTCCCCCTATTCCCACCCCTCCAACAAAAAGTCTCCTAGCACCTACATTTTCTTTAGTCTACCACTTTAGTCTTATTTTTGTCATCACTTAGTCTACTCCTTTTTTTTTTCTTTCTTTCAGTTGTAATAACTATTAAGTCAAATTTAACATTGGAAGGATGTCCGTGTGTATGTGTCAGTGTGTCAGGAAAGAGAAGATGATCCCTTTGTCACAAACCCCAGTGTTAACCAACCACCAACATTGCTAACTCTGTTTTCTTCAGCAGAAATTTAGTTTTCAAATAGATTAGTCTACTGCTTCATAATCAATAACATTTCACTTAGTAAAAGCTGAAATATAGTAAAAAGCAGAAGACTATAAAATTTCTGTAAAGGAAAGTTTATACAAGTAATTGATACTCATGGTGATAAATAAGTGAATAAATATATCAATTAATTTTGTCTATGTTATAGAAAGATTGTTTTCAAAATGGTTTTAAAGCATTACTGATGCTTAAATTGGTAATTTTTTTCAGGTCTCTTCAATAAGAAAAGCATTCTCCCAGTGGCTGCTAAACTTGCCTATTCATTTTATTTATTTTTTTATTTAATATTTATTGTATTTTTCCATTATCATTTATTCCCTTTATACCTTCCTCCTTCCAGCAGTCACCACATTTTTGTCCGTGGCCATGAGTCCTTTTACCTTTTTGCCCAGTCCTTCTACCCCATAACCACCCTGCCACTAGCTGTCATCTGCTCTCCATTCATTTCAGGGTTTATTAGGTCAGGGCAGAATCTTTACCCTGAAGGCGAACAATTGCCTACCAAAAGAACTTTCTCATATACTATTTCTCTTCATATTTTGCTAGATTCCTGCTGAATTGAGAAGTGTGAATGGAGGTATTCATTATATTGGATGAATGGCTGGAGAGAAACTTAGAATTTAAATATGAGTGTGTAGTATTTAACAGATACAGAGATGTGATACCAATGAAAATATCTCATATAACAGTTTTACATAGATGCTTGTAATTCAAAGTACATTATAGCTGAGAAGAGACTGAGAGAAAATTCAGGTTGCATTCCTTCAACTTACTATATATTGCTACCATCATATTGAGACAATTACATAGAACATGAACTTTGGTTCAATCACCTAGTTTAAAAATAGCATATTGGATGTTTTAAACTCTTTCCTGCACTTGCACATAGTATATGTCATGATTAAACTTGAAATAATTGGAAGCACTTGAAAGAATTATTTTGCTTTCTAACTTACAAGCATCTGATGCTTATGCGGTAGTTTAATATTAGAGTCTAAAGTCCCCTATTAAGTAAGATCTACCTTTTCCTGTCTCCAGAAATCTTAGGTTTGAAATTGAGTAAATAGGGAAGTCTTTCATGGAGGAAGGAAGGAAGAGAAAGAGAAAAACAAAAAGGAAAGAAAGGAATAAAGGAAGGAGGGAGAGAGGGAGGGAAGGAAAGAATATAGAATATAGTACATTCAGAGTGTTGGCATCTTGAATTCTATTAGTGGTGCAGAAAACAATCTAGCCAAACTTCTGTAAACTCTACATCTCAAACCTAAGAATGAAAAATAGAAGATATTCATAGAAAGGCATTGGGAAGCAACTCTGACAGTACAGGAGTATAGGGAGCAAGTCTGTGTCCCTAAACCCCAAATTAGCATAGAGTACTAAGCATTTAAACAGAGTAAAATGAATGTCCTCCATTTGAATATCTGTAGAGAAAGGTTCTGAGCTTCAAATGATATTTGTCTCTGTTTTAAGGGGAAAAATCTCAAAGTTTAGTAGCATGCAATTTGGAATTATTTATTAAAATGTGCACTCTAATATCTGCTTATTTCACCATTTTATCTTAAACAACAATTTCTTTACATTCATTGGATTCCTTTTTTTATACCATTAGGCCAATCAGCTATATTGAATAATAAGCACCTGAAATGCTATGAAAGAATATTGAAAGCATAAGAAGGTGGAGAATTTCCTTTAAAGTGTGAATAGTGAGCCATGAACTTCTTTTAAAAATTGGTGTCTGCAAAGAGAAAAACTGTTTTGTCTAGTTAGAAAATTAATTAGAATTCCTAAAATGTTCAAGCTGCAGTTTATATGCCATTGGGTGTAAAAAAATTCTGTTAAAGCAGCCCTAGCTGGCGTAGCTCAGTGGATTGAGCGCGGGCTGCGAACCAAAGGGCCGCAGGTTCGATTCCCAGTCAGGGCACATGCCTGGGTTGCAGGGCAGGCCCCTAGTAGGGGCCACGTGAGAGGCAACCACATATTGATGTTTCTCTCCCTCTCTCCCTCCCTTCCCCTCTCTAAAAATAAATAAATAAAATCTTAAAAAAATATTCTGTTAAAGCATATGCATAGAAAAGTTTAAAATCATGAATATACAATTCAGTAACTTATCAGCAGGGTTACACTCCAATGTAACTGATGTTCAATTTAAAACTAAACATCGTTACCTCAGATATTCCCTGATGCTCTTCATCCCTATTTTTCTTCTTCCCAATTATCTCTCTTTTTGACTTCTAAAACAATAGATGAGTTTTGCTTCTTGAACTTTATATAAATAAATGAATAATATATTATTTCTGTGTCCAGTTTTTTCTCAATGTTATTTTTGTGTGATTTATTCAGTTAATTTTTCATCTATCATCTATCTATCTTTATATTCCATTGTATGTAAACCACATTTATTCATTCTTCTTGTGATGAACATTTGGATTATTTTTAACTTCTGCTATTTCTAAAAAGGTTGCTGTGCACATTATGTACAAAATTTTGTATACATATATATGTATACTTTTCTTTTGGATGTGTATTAATAGTAAAAATGCTAGGTCATAAGATGTGGTCATGTTCGAATTCAGTAAATACTGTCAATTGTTCTCCACATTGGTTGAAACAATTTATATTCCCAGTAGTAATATGTGAGAGTTTCTGGTATTTGTGGTTAATTTGGTGGATATGCAATGGTATTTCTTTGGGGTGTTAATGTTTATTACTTTGATTACTTATGAGTTGGGTATATTCATACATCTTTTTAAGCTTAGTCCAAACAGATTTAATTCATGCATCAAAATTAATTATAATTAGTAAGTTTCTAACTTTGCCCTTTAGTACTCTATGTAAGTGCAAACTATTCCCTACTACAGTGTGGTATAAAGAAATCATCAGCCCTCAGAATGTTAACTCCCATCTTTTTTAGTTTCTCAGGTCTTCTCTACACTGTGGTTATACAAAGAAAGTGGTTCAAGATTTTAGATTTAACATTACAGTTAATTAGGGCATACAAATTTCATCAAGAAATAATGTTTCAGTCAAATTCACATAATTTACAAGTATTAGATAATGTAGTTCCTCTGCTAATCTGTAATGTTATTTCCGGATCATCATTTCTTACACTCTCTAGTTCCCAAATCTTGTTCCCCAGTCAGCTCCATGGAAGTCACCTGGGCCCCATTTCAGATTTATGAATTAGAATCTAGAGGTGGACGATGGTAGGCAACAGGAAAAGACCCTGGAAATTTGCATTTGCAAATAAGTCCCTTCATGACTCTGATGAAATTCCACCATGTAAACTTCTGAATAAGGATATAATCTGAAGATATTGGGAAGATATATCAACCAATTTCTATGTTCCACCAGGACCAAGAAGTGAAATTTAAAGCAACTAGGGACAATGATAAAATACTTTCTTCTAAATAAGAAGTATCCATCAATTTGATGAATAAAATTTATTCTTTAGATATTTCTGCAATGAATAGGAGATAGTACTAGATGATCATATAATTTTTGCTAATACATTCTTCATAACTGAAAAACAGAACATGTATTTGTACAAATAGTAACATAGACTTCACTTTTTGACCTCTGAGTCTTTCACTTTTGAATATACTATTTTTCTTAAATAGTATTAAGTCTGTTAAAACCCATATTAACAGACTTAAAATGGGCACTTGGCATAATGTAACAGAAATCATGACATTGTGCCCTGTCTGGTGTGGCTCAGTTGGTTGGAGCATTGTCTGGTAAATTGGAAGGTAGTGAGTTCAATTCCCATTCAGGGCACATACCTATGTTGTGGGTTTGGTCCTGGATCAGGCCAATCGGGGTGCAACTGATAGATGTTTCTCTCTTGCATCAATGTTTCTTTCCCTCCCTCATGCATGAGATTGCATGAAATACATTTTCATAAATATGAAGCAAGTCTGTCAATAAATTTAATTTCTGTCTGATTTAATAAAGGGCTAAATAAATATGCAAATGTGGGAAGAATAAATCATGCTTTAATTTACCTCATCTTCTATAATTGTCTTAGAGCAGGTTAAAGTTTATAAGTTGTGATTTTTATCTCAGCTAATCTCATTTAACATTGCCTCACAGTTAGACAGCTAAAAGGAAATTGCTGCTACTAAACACAAAGGTCATGATCGATTTAATCATTTATCTTGCTGAAGATTATTTGGATTGTGAACTTTAATATTTAAATGTGATAAAGTATAATATTTTCATAAGTAAACATGCATATAGACAGGTCTGCTTTTCAAAAGATTGAGACTGTCTAATTACATAGTTAATGTGGTTATTAAATAGTCTGTTTTTATTGCTCATGTTGAAGAGGTACATGAATAAATATTTGAGGAAGTCTTGCTTTGTAGTTGAGAAAATTGTCTGTAATGCTCAGTAAGAAGCCCCTTTGAAAACAAAGGGCTCGGAGACAGGGAGGTTTTCCCTCTGATTGATGGAGAGAATAGGCTCTCACCTAGGAAAGGGACCATAGTCTAGACAGCTTACTTTATCATTTCCCACCCACGATGAATCACTGACTTTCCCAGTCCACTTTCCCTTGGATTTTCATCAGAGGCACCAGCCTTGTTGGCTCGCCTGCCCAGGTATTTGAAAATACTTGGAACTATTCTGGCAGGTTTAGAGGGAGACTTCTTTCCATCACAACAGAGAGGTAGGAGCCCCCTTTCTCCCCATACACCACCCTATTCTCTGGTTGAAGAGAGGTACCAGGAGAGGCAATGATAAATGACATGTAAAGAAATCTGAGCATTTCTGCTCATCTGTTCTGAACAGAATAATAATAATATTGTTCACTAGAAGAAAAGCTAAGGAACGTTGTTGATTTAAACTTTAAAATTCAGAAACTAAAGAGTTTGTAAGCTAGCATTATATCGATATAACCCATCTCCTCTTAGCCAGATGAAATGATACCCAACTCAGAGGAAAAGAGAAATCAAATCAATAACATTTTTTATAGAATTCTAGTTACAAGCTGCTTTTTAAATTAATTTACCAATTGATTGACTGTCTTTAAATATTAAATAAAATGGAGGCATTTATTGCTACTGAAGAAAAATACCTTGTAATATATGTTTACTTTTCTGCTGTGCATTCCTCCTAGACGTGTGTCACCACTATTGTGTGAATTCTGAATCCTGTGCCCTTGGGAACGACGGGAGTGTGGACTGTGTCTGCCCGACACGATATGAAGGACCAAAATGTGAGGTTGACAAGTGCATCAGGTGCCATGGGGGACACTGCATTATAAATAAAAACAGTGATGATATATCTTGCAAGTAAGTGGACACCCACCTTAATTTATAAAAGTATTTGAATTCAAAAGGGTTTAGCAGCCCAGCAAAAAACTGTAAAAACAATGTTTATTATTTGTATTCCAAAATATGGCAGCTGTTACATCCTTTTATTTTATTTTTTAAGTTAGAAATAAAGCTCAGTTCATTTAAATTAAATCTGAATTGATTCAACACCTACTATGTACATCATGAAAATTCATTATGTAATGAGATGATCAGTTCATTCTCTATATAGACTATTTCTAATAGCAAAGAAATAGTAAAATTCAACGTAACTTCAGAGAACTATATGTAATATTACTAAATTACAATAGCTCAGTCTTTTAGTTGTTTCATTATTATAATCAACAGTGAGTATTTGCTTTATGTTTGCTTTTCTGTTATTACAAAATGATCTTTTGGGGGAGAAGCAAGGACCTGTCTAATGGAAACGAACTATATATATTTTTTAAATTTGACTTTGAACATTATGGCTAAAAATAAGAAAAAGGAGTAATGCTTCCAGGAAACAACTAAAACAAAAATGTCCAAGTTACACTTTGGTTACATTGTCTTTTGCCCTTTGGCTTTAAGGTCAAGTGAATGGAAAACAGATCATTGCAGCGAAAGGGTAATGTCATTCAGTTTCTATCATGAATCAAGTTTATGCCGCTGAGGTTAGAGATCAATCCTCACTCCAAACTTTTTTCAACAACCTTTTAAAAGAAGGACTTAGAGAGGACTGGAGTCTATCAATTGCCTTGCTTAGGAGCATGGTAAACAATTATATGGCGTAGGAAAGTGTTCATGCCGCAGCTTCTGCTGCAACAGCTGTGCGAGATTGCCAGCCCTGATTTATGGTGCTCTGCCAAATAAGGCCCAATAAAATTTTATTACATACAGCATCAACATTTTTCTTTTTTATTTACAATAATTTTAAAATTTACTCTAAATAGGATTTGCGTTATCATCATGAATGACATGTACTCAAACCCCCTAATTGATTCATTTGAAAGTACATTATTGTTTTTAAGTAATGGAAAACATAACTCATTACAAATATGTGCCACTGTTAAGTACATGAAAGCATTTTCATACAAACTACCAAAAATGTATTTACTTATTAAGCTTGTCACTTCTTTGTGATGAAACTTGAGCATGGGAGAGATTTCTTTCAGTTAGTGGGCATACATTTTTCTCCATGTCCAGTGTGACATACCAGGGATGTGCTGTAGAATCTTTTTTATAACTCCATTTTATTCACCCAGGGACTCATGCATCATCATCTAAGACAGTCTGTGAACCTTGGTTTCAACTTGCTTTACCTTAGAAAATCTCCAGCAGAGACACATTCTGTTTCTGTTCCATGGGGGAGTTCCATATGAAGAAGGAAGGGCAGGACTCTTGGGGCCATAGGTGCTGCCCACTGCACAGAGGAAATTGGCTTTGCCTACGTAAAAAGACCAGAGCCTTATAACCTCTGTAGGTTGTTGAGGTTCAACATTATAGTTCTTAAACTCTTAAAAGATCTTTTTTTGGAAAAAATATGTGTAAAAATAGATAAATAATAGTTGTTAACAATGAGTAGAGAGTGAAAGTTTAAAAATAGGAGTATAATACTTGATTTATCGGATAGGCTATAAAATATACAAGCACAACAATCCAAACAGGACTTTGAGTATTCTGAAACTCATGAGACAAGTTGCTTTTCATATCTATGATATGTTTGTTTCATCTTAGTAGTGAATGAAGCTTACAGTGATGTTAGAATTTGTTTCATAGGTAAAGAACTGGTACTAAAACAAAATTACAACTGAGTTAAAATAAGTCTTTTAAATAGGACCATTCTAGCTGCTTCGTATACTTACTTGTATTCCAAATAGTCAGGTGGGTTTCCAATGCAGCCTATGAGCTGTCAACTACAATGGATACTCTGTCCAGTATAATGGGTATGATTTTTAACATGATGTTAATTGAATATGTTTTTTTCTTCTAGAAATTTAAATAAATATTGGTGAAGAAAGAAATACTTGGTCATAATTTGGAGTAGCCTAAATAATGCCTCTATAATGTTGATAATCATGGGAATTATTTTTGTGTACTGAACAACTATTCATTAACTTTTGGAAAGTGATATATCACAAACTGTGTATGTGTCACATGTGTCTCTAAGAAACAAAATTGTGCTAAAACCTTAAAATCTGAACTGTATTCTGATGCATTATAATGATTTGGATAATTTGCATTTCAAATTTGAAATATCTACACATTTCTGTCTTGAATTTAGAATTCAAACAAAATCTTTAGGTGAAAGAGGCAACATATTCTATTACTATCAGAAGCAGAAGTTTAAAAGCAATTAATAAATAGAACTTTTCTCTTTTAAAAGTTGATATTTGGTGTATAGTTATATTTCTTATGGGAAATCCTTTAATGTATAATGAGCTAATTTTTCTCTCTGTTGTTTTACCTTTGATAAAACAGGAAACTAACTTTCTGCTCTTTGATTTTAAGGAGGTGAGGCATGGAGGGCAAGGAAAAGTCTCCTGGACCCACTTAACATATCAGACACTGATTTCACTAAATGCTTACTTGACTCACTTTGCATTTGTATTGGAATGCCTCTGTAGATTATAAAGGTTGTGCTATTCTCTGTTAAATCTTGGAAACTTTAAACCACAGCCTCTTCCCCCCAAGTTTGGTTCCGCTTCTACATACCTCCCTTTCACATCTAGTGCATAGTTCACTCATCGAAAAGAAATGTGATTTTAAAATGCAGGTTCTTAAAAATATCTTTAAATTAAGCACCTGGAAAAGTCATAAACAATTTAGTACATTTTTAGCAGCCTTACCACCCACATGAGGTAAAATACATGTGCACAAAATAAATGAAATACAGGATTGCTAACCAATTATTTCAAATATCTAACCTATCATTGGGAATTACCTTTTGATGGATGTACTGTAATAGATATCCATCATGGAAAAAGACCAAAGTGATCAATCAATGATATTGCAGCCTGATTTCTTTGTCAAGATTATGTCCAGGTTTACTGTGATATCATTGATTGCTTTGTTGCACCTAGTACTAACATGATCTCACAACCAAATATTAACAGGATCTGTTATAAATCTTATTTGTTCCAAGGCTTGTATGATTCTATTACCATATTTTAATAGAAGAGGCCCCTTGATAATTTGGAATGTTGATATGCTTCTCTCTGTTTCTCCAACAATTTTTAATGTCCAATCTAGTAGTATTTATTTATTTAAAAATATAACATAGCAAATGATAATTTCTTATTTTTTTATTATTATTATGCTTGTTTTTCTCTTATAGCAATAGCCATTGCATTTATTCTTACCCCATGTAACATGCTGTATATTAGAATAATTTCCATAAGAATTCCATATAAGGTTACCTCATTACTTTGTTTCTATACTGCATATTGTTTCTATAGCATTATTATTTATTATTGCAATGAACTGACCCATGTTTTTTTGTTACAATAAAAAGTTTGACATTAATTACAATACATATTCTGAGAGAAGCAGTAGCATACATGTGACAATAGGATAATCCTATCCTTTCTTACAAAATATGAAGTCTCAAATTCATAACAATTTTTAGACCAGAGTTCTCAAGTTAGAAAGGATAGCTGAGGCATTTGTTTCCAGAGTATTTGATTGTGTGGTTTATAACACTGATCCTTCCATGTGGTTTATCACACTGATTTCATCAAATTCTAGCCATATAAAAAGGGAATAAAATAAGTGATAGATATTAGAGTATTTTCTCACACGTATATCTAGCTACATTAATTTTTTGCATTAAGTAAATGGGTTGAAAACTTGAAAATTTCCAAGAGAAAAATTTTATGTCATTATTTCATTAAAAAAATATTTGCCTTCAATAAGTCTCTCTCTCTGAAAACTTACCTTCGGCCAGCCACTGCATTATTCCTCTATGATGAATATTATCATCTGCAAAGAGTTTATGTCAGCTTTAAACAACAATAATTCCAGTAACAGTGAGATATGTTTTTCTCTGTTGCTGCAGCTGCACTAATGGAAAGATTGCCTCTAGCTGCCAGTTATGCGATGGCTACTGTTACAATGGCGGCACATGCCAGCTGGACCCTGAGACAAACGTGCCTGTGTGTCTGTGAGTATTTTATATTGTTGTGTGCATTTAACAATATGACTGTGTATGTACCTGGAACCCCTGTCCGTTGTTCTCCTTTCTTAAAGATAATACATTTTAAATAAATGCTTCGTGAATATATTTAATCGGGTATTATCTCATTGGTTCACATGCTATAGAATCTCCTCCTTCATCAATTTGCTAGTGATTTCATAGTGAGAACTCACCTAATTTTTAGCATCATACCCATTTCAGACACTCATAGATCTTTGAATTTGTATATGTCAAGGAAAATTGTTCTAATTTTATTGACCTTATTTAGACATGTGAAACCCAGGCATAATTATATTTATGGATATTTTGGTACTTAAGGCCATTATTTTCTAATGAATTTGTGGTATATTTAAGCCAATAATGCTACATATAATGTTTATATCAGATTTAAGAGTGTTGTATTATTCAAATCCATTAAGCCTTGCTCCTTGGAAATACATTAACTCAAATCTGGGTTCCTAAATGTTCGGAAAATTATTGGAGATTCTCTGCTTTTAGAAAATCTGGAATTTAACCCTTTATCCTCTCAAATACCTAATTTTCCAGAATGGACAACTTGAAATAAAACTATTCAACTTATGTGTTCTCCATTTTGAATTTTTTTATCACTGCTTGACCAGCAGAATGACGCCCAAATATGACCCATGTCTCCATTCTGTACCCCACTTTGTCAGAGTAGCATGTGATGAGTGTGTATGAGAGAGAAGTGGACATACATGGGAAAAATTCAATTCATAATATTATTGTATATAAAATAAATTTGAAACATATTGGCAATAAAAATCAGATGCTTTATTTAGCTGTATTTTACTAAAATTCTGCAGATGCTCAGTGGGGTTTAAAAGTCAGCGCTGTGACCAGAAAGAGAACCCTTGTGATCACTACTGTCAGAATGAGGGGATTTGCACTTTAACTGCGTTTAATGAGCCGAGATGCAAGTAGGTTTAACCTTCCACTTACCGCTCCTCTTCCTGTGACATCATTTCAGGCCACAGTTCATTGGCTTAAATCATTAACATCCACATGCATTTCACAGTGTATACTTCATCTCGGGGCTCATCTCTGTCATACACACTTAACCTTTGCTTCGCTCACCAACAATTGTACGTGCCATAGTTAGTTAGAAAGTCTAGAAATGTAACAAAGGGAATTAAAAAGCTCATAGAAATGTTTAATAAAAATAGATCAGTGCATCTAGTGCTTTTAATTAGAGAAGTATAGGAGCAGGTGTTTTTAGACTCTATTACTATATAGTATATTTGGAATAGTAGTTTTTATCTCATAACTGACATTTTACTGCAACTACTGATGAAATAATACATTATTTTGTTTTCCAAAATTTACTGCAAACAGTTTTACTTTAATCGATAAGACTCCTTTACAGATAAAAAATGCACATGCTAAAAATTCCAGAAATGTTTAAGTCAGACTTCCTCAATTTAGTTTGTTGTAACAAACTCATTTCCTCTGAGATATATCAGAGACTCACTTTTGGGAAACTATTGACATTCATTAAAGTGCAAGTTTTTTTTTTTTAACTTTTATTTGAGCTTTAGAGATAGATCATATCTGACATACTCCTTAATACCCAATATTGTAAACAGAAACCCTGCTAAGCACCTGGTAATAGCCCCATGATGGTGTCTCAAAGTATTTAATAATGGTTTTAAGGCACAGTTGTATTAAAATTCAGATGTTTCATTACTGAAACTTTGCAGTTTTATTCATGATGATCTATTGTTTTATTCAAGAAAATGTTATTCTTTAGACAGAAGTTGGAAAAATAGTAGATGTGATTAAAATAATTACATAAAGGAAATTGATACCTTTTTATGGAAGGTACTTGAATATGTTAAAACAGTATTTTTCCATAAAGTACATCCATAAATACCACTGTAAATTTTGTAAAATATAAAATTCTATAAAATATATGTGACCTGTGTCAAGGAATTGATTCTCTTATCAGTTCAAACTCAGGTTCAGTACTTTGTGCTATGGAAGACATAGAGATGACCCTCCTTTAGCTTTACGTTTGCCCTGCCTCCACCCTAAATTCCTCCAGTTTTCCAGCAAATCCTTTTAAGACCTTGAAAGTTCGCTAAATCCTAGACAAGTAAAGATGAATGAAATTAAACCCTCAACATCAAGGAGCTCACCAATTAAAGAGGTTAGAAAATTTTAAGCAACTAATTAACCTATAATAATGTACGTGTGAACACAGGGCAAGTGATTCATTCAAAGTGGGAAAGGGAACTTTTCATTATTCGTGCAATTCATGTAGCTCAGCAAGGTTTGGGCGAACATTCTGAAAAGAAAGGAAAACGTAAGCAAAAACATGGAGATGACATATAATGGCCTCTTGGGGGAATGAGAAGTGGTTTGGTATAGTTAGAATTAAAGGTGACTGTGGACTTGTTGTGGGAGCGGTGTGAAGAGATAAAACTAGAAAGATAACTTGGAATTCAATTTATGCCAAAATTCAGTGATTCCATAGGATCCTGAAAAGAATGTATAGACAAAGAGGTGTGAGGTAGAGACTTGAGCTGAAGGAGTTTGCTTTTGAAGGCGACCACTATTGGTATGTGGGAAGCTCTAGAGATCACATACCAAAGCTGTTAGGACCACATACCAAAAGTTTTAGCCACACTTCAGCTGAAAAGAGATGATGGCCTGAACCTGGGCAGCACCACTAGAGGGAAGAATTGCAAGCACAATAGGTTGGTGAATATTCCAGAGTTAGTAAATTGAGGGTGATCCTTGACCAAACATTGATGTGGGTACTTTAGTCACTTCATTTTTAGGGTACTGACAATGCAGCTCTGGAACCCAGTCTTCCTTTATCTTGTCTCCCAACTGCTGTTCCCTTGCAAAGCACACAGGACATTTCAAGCTCACCCTCCTCCCTTTTCCTCACAAACAGGTCTCAGGACCGTGACCTATCCAGAGAATTCCCAGGTCACCAAATATGTACCTCTCGTGGGCATAGTGGCCCACAGTAATGTTGTCTTCAACTTTTTACTCTTACCAATTATGATTAGGGGCACCTGACCTTTTAAGGTGATAATCAACTTATCTGATAAACATAGCCAGCAAAACAGGTGAATTGAAGGCGTTTAGAACAAACATTTCTTATTTGTATGTATCTTTGTCTGTATGTCTTTCTGTATTTGGCTTTATGGAAATTTTGTCTGTGCCTTGTTTTTTTACGCCCTAAATTTATTCTGATGTAGGAATAAAGCTTACTGAATTCCTCAAATCAAACCACTGAAAAATCATACAAGAGATAATTACCTTTTGTTATCATTTATTTATAAAATTCATTCACCAAATATTTATTGGTAACCTACGATGACTTATATCCTGCATAAATATGTAAGGAGAATTATTAACAGTTAAACTGGCTTAGCAAATACTTTGTAAAGCACTGTTTTAAGCACTTTAAACATTTTATGTAGAAGGTTAGAATATTATATTATTATTATTATTATCTAATTGTTGTCCCTATTTCACTGTCAATGACACTGAGGATACATAGTAGGAAGTAGTGAGTACCTGCGATTCTTTTTGCTCTTGCTTCATACTAAGTCCTCCAGTTATAGCTCTTATGCTGTATTGCCTTCTTCACGCTGTGCTAATTCTGAAGTGGTTTTTACTGTTAAAGAGCTTAATATTTATTTGGGTAGATAAGCAAGTTTTAAGAAATTTAAAATACCATTTGACAATTGTTATAATAGCTGCATGACCAAAGTGTTATGGGAAAACAACTGAACAGAGATCAACTGATGACTTACACGTAGGAGAGAAAGAGGCTTTATAAATGAAATGATATTTTCATAGTATTTTGAAATAAAATGCTGTAGCCGTTTTTTAATTTTTATTTTAATTGTTGTTCTTCTACAGTTTTCTGTCTTTTACTCCCACCCCAGCCCACCACCCCAGCCCTCCCCACCTCCCTCCCATTTCCACCCTCGCCTAGTTTTTGTCCATGTGTCCTTTACACTTGTTGCTCTAAATTCTTCCCCTTTTCCCCTGAAATTCCCTCCCCTCTCCCACTCTGGTGACTGTCAGCCTGTTCTCAATTTCAGTGTCTTTGGTTATATTATGCTTGTTTGTTTGTTTTGTTGATTAGGTTTTAAGTGGTAATTCTTGAATACATTTTTTGAAAGAGGACTAGCAGAGTCAGAGATTAGATCTGAAAGCAGAAGATAAAGCTTGCTGAGAATAGAATAGAGACTAAATGGCATAATGAAAGGAAAGAACATATGATAAAATGATAAGAAAAAAGGTATGTCGGGACCAGTTTGTGAAATATATTTTATGCCTTGACACAAGAATGGGATTAGAGAAAAAAGTAGAGAATTAAGGATGGAATCCTAGGAAGAAATACCAACATCTGATACTGTGCTATGGAGAAATCAACAAAAGTAAATGAGAAGAAATAGATTTTGGCAGGTACTTTTCAAAGTAAATTCCTCCAAGTCAAAGGAGTAGAGAGTGTCAACAAATATCAACTCCAGACAGTTAAGAAGAATAACAATTATAAATGATAATTGAATTTTTCAATTAGATGGCCATTTTGAGAGATGCCTTGAAAGTCCTGTATGATAGAAACTAGATTGTAGTTGATTAAGTTAAAATTAAGAAAGTAGAGAAAAATGTAGATTTCTTTCTGAATGTTTGTGAATTAAATGCATGAAAAAATGGTAACTTCAATGAAAAATGGGACCTAGGTAGACTTCACAACAAGGTAGATTTAAATATTCAAGAGTATTGTTCTTTCACTATTTATCAAGGGCTCACTGTTAAGAGACTCACTGTGAAGGATGAACAGATGTTGCAGATACAGATTTGACGCTTATGTTTTTAGAGTTGAAATTTCTAGAATATGTAAAATTTCCTAGCTTTACATAGGGTATTTACAATTCACATAGTACTAAAATGCAAATAAATAAAAACAAAATTTAATATGAAGTATTTATGGTCATGCACAAAAGAATATTAAAGCATCAGAATATCTTTCTCATGGTTGATCCTCCTCACAGGTGTTGATTTTGGGAACATGTTTTATCTTCAGATTTCAATCGATAATGGTCATGTATCTTTAATGAAAAACTAGTATGTTCTGTTTTATCTAAAAGCCCTTTCAGGGAACAAAAATCTTTTTTAAAAAGTAAGATATAGTGTTTGCTTTAGTTTTGTTGTTAGTACATTATATTCTTCATAGGGTAAAAAAACTACTTAAATTATGCAGAACTTATACACATTTGGAAAATATTCAAATTTATGAAATTGATAGTATTTTTCATATAGAAATTTTAACACCGTATCACTCAAATTAAGAAATATATTTTTTCTTTGAAAGTCTTCACTTTTATATCTTGATGGCCATTTTTCACTTACTACTCTATGTGGGAGAAAAGTAAACTAAAAAAAGCATTAAAAATAGACTTTTATTTTTCATGTTAATTTGGAGAGATTTTTGACATTTATTAAAGTAGATATATTGAATAACATTAAAACCAATTTTAAAAGTCTAATACATGTTATTTTGACAATATTTGTATTATTAAATAATTTCTGCTATGAGGCATAGAAATTAATACTATGGAGAACTGTTGAACTCTACAGCAAGTTACCTGTGTCTTCCTACTTCTAAGATTTCTCCCTAGGGTCAGACATTCATTTATATTGGATTTAAGTTACTTTAAAGTATTCACAGTATTTTACTGTCCAATAAAGAACATTTGTTTCTGCCCTTTCTCTCCTAACATTAATAACATACCTACAAACAGCCTTGCCACATAATCCCAAGACAATTCCATAGTTAGGTATCTTTACTCAAAGAGCTCGCAAGCCTAAATGCCTCTTCCGACTTTTTCCCATTTAACTGTTATTGTCCTATTAGTTTCAGTCCAGGGATAATCTCTTTTTACATGTCATGCGGCAAGTCAATAGTAAATATCAATTGACTTGAACTTAACCAAAAGTCAGGGTTCTCCAGAAAAGCAGAATCGAAAAGGAGAGAGAGAGAGAGAGAATTGGATCATATAATTATAGACACCAAAAAGTTCCTTAGTCTACAAGCTGGATAAGTCAGTTCAAATATGAGGCTTCAGGACTAAGGAACTGATCATTTAAGTCTGAGTCCAATGGTCCAAAACCCAGGAGTGTTGAAGTATGAGGGCAGGACAAGGTGAATGTCTCAGATCAAGCAGAGATAGTCAGTAGTACCTCTCTCTGCCTCTGTCCTCTATTCAGACCCTCAGTGGAATGTATGATGTCCACCTTCATTGATGAGGGTGATTTTCTTTACTCAGTTCTACAGATTTACATGTTAATCTCTTCCAGAGACAATGTCATATTCACACCCAGAATTCATGTTTTACCAGCTATCTGAGCATCCTTTAACTTAATCAAGTTCTCACATAAAATTAATTTACATATACACAGTACACTAATAAACTTCTAGGCATAAATCACCAGTGCTTAGGGAGTCATGACAGAATATAGTAGAGAACAATCAGGAGCTCAGGGATTTTTCCCTGTAGAATTTTTCCTTCTGTTGTCTGGTTTTTAATGAAAATTCAAATCCTGACTCAGCTCATATGTGTCTCCTGTATTGTTGGTACCAGAGGGATCTATTTGCTGTCTGGTATTATCACATCAAAGGGAGTGAGACGGATAGTTAAGGAAGTTTAGCTGATTCTACAAGATATGAGGGGGAATCCCAAAACCTGGAATTTATGTTTTAAAAATGTGTATTTATTCTTACATGTTCAAACTTCAGTCACCTTTAAAGCACTTTTCATTTAATGCAGTACACTTATGGAGACTTTTTTTTCCACTGGTTCAAAACAGTTTTTGACCTCATCAATTTTTATCCATTTTACTGTTTCTGACATTTTTTGTTTCACTTCTTCCACATCCACAAAATATTTCCCTTTGAGGACGTTTTTTTCATCTGGGGAAATAAAACAAGTCACTTAGGGTAAAATCAGGTGAATAGGAAGTGTGGTGTATGGGAGTCATGCCATTTTTGGTCAAAAACTGCTGAACACTCAGTGTACTGTGGGCAGCTGTGCTCGTAAATCACCCATCATAAAGTAGGCCAACACATTGAAAGAGTCTTCAAAAAAATTCACTGAAGCTAAATGCAGCCTCTCACAAAATGCCAGCTGGTACACTGATACAGATGAGTTCCTAGCAGGGGAAGCCTGCTACAAGGGGCCCACCTTCCAGAAGATGATTCTGTTTTGGGGGGGGTCCCCTCTTATATAGTAGGAAATTGCATGGATTTAGGAGTCATGTTTACCTGGATTCATATATTTACTCTTCCAATTATTTTTAATGTGGTCTGTTGGCCCTTCTAAACCTTAGATGTTTCTTCTTTCAGAAGATCATCCTAATATGTACAAATAAAAATTTCCATAGGAAAGAAATGTTATATGAGCATACATAAGATTAGCCTGAAAACCTGTGTTTAGAGCCTGTATTTTTGCTTACTTACATTTCACCATGCCATTACTGACTGTATCCAGACTTAAAACTACCTCCACTTTTCAATCTTGGTGATGTAGCACTGCATATAATTTTACTTTAGGTAACTTGCTGAAATTCCTTGGGTATCCCAAATACTAGCTCCTGTCTTTGGCAAGCAGCTCTTGGCTGGGATATTAGTATTGTATTTAAAGTAAGAAAGATATTAAAACTCCATATTTGTTTTTGTGCATACTGCATTTATTTAATCTGACTTCTCTTCACACCACTTTTTTAAAATCCACTCAGTGTTCTACATCCTCCTAAAATCCAAGTCAACAATTTCTTCATTGGGACAAGCTTTGGTAGAGAGTGATGTAAACCATTCCTTCTCAGACTAGAATAAAATAACTCCTCAATACCATTATTAAATACACTTTCCTCAAGTTACTGTTTTTATTAGACTATGGATATTTATTTTTAAAATAAAAATGAATAATTCTGATAATTTTAAATACATACATTTCCTAGTAGTAACCATTGTTAGATATTCAGTTTTTATGCATATAATTTCTTTATGAAAATATATATTAGCAGAGTATTCTAAATTACATTGAGATCATATAATAAGCATTCTTTTATGTTTGTTTACTTTGCAATGCAGTAAGAACATCCTTCCATGTCAATATATAGCTTTTATTCTCAGCAGTTATCCATTGTTCTATTGTTTGTATTTTCCCAAATTAATTTAATTAAGTATATATCATTCAATAATTAAGCATATTGTTTCATTTTTTGTTTTGTTTTGTTAACTATTTTTTCCAAGGGTAGAAATTTATGTATGGATATATTTTGTACTTTCTTCATTAGTTTTCCAGGATTAACACGCAGAAGTAGAAACATCAAGTCCAAAAGTATAGACTTCATGAATCAAACTAGCTGTGATTTTGAAAAAGCCATGTTATCTCTTTGTGTTCCTGTTAGGCACACTTCATTTAAATGTGAATCCCAATTGAATTTTTGTTTAGAAACTGGTTTAAAATTGGATTAGAGTCACAACCCCAGATACACATTTGCCCGAAATCCCTCTAAAATACCTCTGAAGACCCTGAGGAGACAAAGATTCCCGTTAGCCACACACACACAAAAAAAAAGACTAATAGAAAATCTTTTGGTAACACTATGCAGTAACTAAGAAGCCAATCATAAAATTCTTGGCTCACAATTAAATATTTATGTTTAATTTTTTCTATGCTTCTATGATTTATTTTCCTTATACTTCAAAATGATATACCAGGGTATATCTAGGTATATAAGTAGCTTATTTATACCTAACTTCAGGAGAGATAATAAACTTTTCAACCTATTTCTTATTATAACCCTTAATCCAGTATATCCACATTCTAGAAGAGCTAGAATCCCAGGTGTCTCTCCCTTGATTTGTTACAGTTTACCCTTTTAGCTAACAATAATACTGCCAATATTCTGTTCTCATATTTATTTATCAAAAATACTTATTGATCATCTACTATATACCACACAACATCTTAGGCACTGAAACATATATCAATGAATAAAACAGACATAGATATTTGACTTGTGTAGTTTCAAGTTTAATGATACCTGTTATTTGGTGAACTTTGGGTAATATTTTTTTTCAAAATAATCCTCTGTATGATTCATATTCTGTTTTAAAAAAAACAGAAGAAAAAGCAAGTTTTTAAGGTTGTAACTGAGCACACAAGGGCCTGTTCACATGGCACCTTGGTGTATGACCCAATTGGTATTGGAAGGAACCGGTTTTTATTTACAATATTACAACTTTGCAGGGGGTGCTCAGAGCACTTATGCTCAGAGCCTTCCTTTATCATGAGACCCAGCATTTCCTGTTAATCAAAAGGCAATAAAGGCTATAAGCCAACACCCCAAAAGTTCCTCATCTTATCTTAAGGCAGCTGGCAAACAGTTTCACAGCAGCTCTCTCCGTCAGGACCTGCGGTACGTTGTCATCAGCCTCCATGTTATAGCCCAGGAAGGCGTGTGCTGTGGTGCACTGGATCACGGTGAAATTCAGGAAAGACATAGTCTCAAGAATCCAGATAAAGTCTGGGTTTGCACGACAGCAGGTCAGCATCTGCAAAGAACAGTCTTCAGGGTCAGCTGGAGCAGGCGAGCGCAGAGCAGCAACATGTCTCCTTCCTTACTGCATCAGGCCGTATGGCCAGATCCTGACCACAAACTATGTAGTTGCTTGCTTACTTCTCCCTCTCTTTGTGGCTGCTGCATTACTCCTCCCTCAGGGCTCTTCTACTTGTTTCCAAGCCACATGGCCAAACCCACTTATGGCTGCCTGCCCTTAGTTTAAATCCTGACCATGAGCCTCCTGAATGACCTCATCTCCAACTTCTCCCACAATGGAGTACATTCGCCTGTTCTCTTGTATAGTTTACATTAATTAGGCTGCCATCCTCAGTCAAGGGAAGTGAATCAGTGATCCAGGGGCCACTCAGTGATTGGTGGGGCTGAGATCCAAGGTTGGAATATTGAAAATAAAGACCTGTTCCTTCCAGCATTGATTGTTGGGTCATTCACCAAGGCACCACAGTAGGTGGGTGGACCCCCATCTACTCAGTTACAAGGTCATTTGTATTATCTGCAAAGGGAGAACCAAAAAAATCTAACTCTTATATTGCATTGCTTCTGAAATAATATCAATTTAGATACTCACTGTTTTGAAAATGACAATTTTGAAAATGGCAAAATTCCAAGACATTTCTTACAGTATATATTATTGCATCTTGCCCATGGCAAGAACAATTGTTTATGTGGTCAAAAGCAAGATAGCACTATTTGTTTTATGTTTTCCCTCTTCATTTCAAGCAGAAATTAAAAGTACTTGCTGTTAGTATTATTTTCTTCTTTTGGGTTTGGTTAGATTTATATGGGAAACTGTCTTTTTATTTATTTTGTGGGGAATGGTTTTCCACAAAATTATCTTTCTTCTCTCATCATCCCCTTGCACACATTGTGTTTATATTTTTCATACTACTCTGTGACACTTCATAGTGTATGGCTAGGAATGACCTCTCATCTGCATGTGGTCTTTGTCCATGAACATATTTTTATGAAATTAACCTGGGAATGGTTTCTGTTCTACCCCTTTAAACTTACATGTACATTTCTTTCTGTCAAATTGTAAGTTTTCTCAGGTAAGAAGTAATGTCTAATTTGGCTATTTTCCACAATAGTTAGCATGTATTCCGCACATAATATGTTCTTAACTAATGTTGCTAAAAAACGTCTTGACACCTGAATTATATGGTGAGATCCTATCAGCCCATGATGTGATCATCATTCTATCATTATTGTAATACCACATCTGACTGTTAGTTTCAAAAACTGCAAATCAGGAAAAAAAAAAGAAAAGTGGTTTATTTATTATACTTCAATTCTCTTTCCCATCTTCACGATACCTTCTAAAACTACTACAGGGTGTTTTCTGAATGTTCTAAAACGCAGGTAAAATGCCTGTCTAAATAAAGAACTAGAGAGGATTAATTTACCATCTTAACTTTTTAGGAAATCTTCATTTTATTTATTTTTTATCTCTTCTCCTTGCCTTCTGTTTGTTTGTTTGTTGATGTTATTATGGAATTCTATCTGAAAAATGAAGAGGAAATAGGAGGAAAGTGAAGTATAGCCCTTGCCCCTGAGAACCTCTGAGTCTGCATAAGGAAAAAAGATAAGCAAGAAGGAATATGGCAGGGGATTTGAGTGTTAGGGCATAAATGGTGCTTGTGAAGGAGATTTGGACAGGGAAGTGATCCTGAGGAACATAGAATGCTTACCTAGGTGTTTGAAATTTATTCTTAAGCAATAGATGGACACTGCTACTTTGACATACGAAGTATCACAGCCAAGTGAATGTGATAGAAAGGTCTAGATGACATGGTGCTCTCCTGGAACAAAACGCCATAGGTTTGAAACAGTAAAGCCTAAAATGAATCGCAATGTGGAAATGAACAAATTACTTTTTTTCTATTCAGATAATAGATCTTTAAAAGTTGTTTGTTGGTGAACAGGACACAAAGAAGGGCCCAGTGATAGAAGACCTTATAGCTTGAGATTACAATTTGTTTCGTTTGTTTAGTTTTTCTTCTTGCCACTTTTGTCACCTCAATGTGGAAATGTTAACAGCATATACTTCCTAAGATTGTTTTGATAATTAAGCAATGTAATTTATTTAAAGGATATAGAGTATTGTCTTGAACATGGTAAACATTCAAAAAAAAAATAAATAAAAATAAAGTCTTAAAGCCCTTGTAACTGACCAAACATAAAATGCTAAGACCCTGCTATAATCTGGGTGTCTGGGAATTTGAAGAAAAAATAAGGTGTGAATAATTTTTAATTGCTTGTTAATGGAAACAATGTAAAATGTGGCATAAGTAAAAGATTAATAGTACAATGACAATGATAGCAATAGTAGTTGGGGAGAGAGACCCTTTAAGCAAAGCCCAGAACAAGTCTTAGGAGGGTAACAGAAAGAAAGGGCTATGTTACCCTAGAAAACACACACAGGAATTAGCTTTGTAAACATTTCCAAAGTAGTTTTTAAAATACAGAAAGACGCAAAGTGAATATCTTGTATAAGTACCTAAGGGATATTCATTAAGTGAGCTATCTGAATTAGGTATTTTGTTATTTTCCTTGGTTTTATAATTGTCCCAATCAAATTATTTTATTAAAAGTTCAGCATTATTTTCTAAATCCTTTGGGTGAGTAATATGTAAGAAAATGAACAGGTACTACAGAAGCCTTTGTTGGAGCTTTCCAGAAGATAATTAATGAGTGCTGTTTCTGTCACAAATTTTAGAAAGGTAGAAATTATTCTCTTATATTACAACAGCTAATTAAGGCCTTGGCTTCTTGATATATTGGCCTTGCACAAAGGAGACTGGTTTGCTTCTCCCTGGTCCTGCTGTCAGGCTGAGCCACACTCCTGCATGTGGTCCCATTTTCTATGGGACCTCGTTGCCCCATAGAAAATATTTACAAAGAGCCCAAGGAAGTTGCCCTGAGTGATCGCAAACATACCACAACTTTTCAGCAGGGGTATTGAACAAGTCAACTTTAGCAGCCTGCATTGTCCACATTTCAGGAGTCAGGTCATTGCATGGTTTTTATTGGCTTTCTGCCACTTGACATATTTTCAAAGCACAAAATATGAAATGTGCATCTCTTTTGGAGGAGTAAAGGGCAAGAAAAGCTGTCACATCAATATATGCCCTTTATGATCCCAGGTAACGAGTCATAGCTTGTTCTAGCTTTCACCACACTAGCCATGCCATGGGGAAAATTGGAATGCACATTATCACGTTTTCATGTTCAAGTCTAAGGTCTGGTTTGTGCTTTGAGAGTACAAGTGACACCACCTAACAAAGAACAGTTATTACATAGGTATAGATTGGGTAGCTATTCTTATGAGGCTTTGATACATTCATATAATTTTCCCTTAATTTGTGGACATGTTCTTGACCTTTAAGCAGTTAATCAGAAAAACTAAAGAAAACAAACACAATAAAACCACATACTACTTTCATTTGTGTAATTGTAACCTCTTTAGCAATTAAAAAATTTCCTCTACATTAAACTTCTTTCCCATATTTCAGTGCTATAAAAACAATCACAAATTTCAGATAGTATTAACAACAAAGGTTTATTTCTTGGTAATATTCCAAGTCAGGGACAAGTCAAGAAAACTAGATCAGTCTATTGTCTCCATGTCAAAGTATCCATTAGATAAACACCTTTAGAATTTTTGTCATGGAAAGAAAACAACCATTTCATAGTTGGCTGCAGCCTGGGACAAGATCTGAAGTCCACACAATTAACATCATTGAAGATGTAAAGTTCGTATATGCCCAAGTTGGTGGAATGTACTCATCCATCTAATTTCATAAAAGGAAGAATAAATGAATGAATGGAGGGAAGCAGGGGTAGAGGAAGTGAGGGAGCAAGGGAGGGATGAAGGGAGGGAGGGAGGAAAGGAAGAAGGAAGAAAGGAAGGAAAGAAGGATGGAAGGAAGGAAGGGCTATTATTATGGTTCTTATATTTATAGTGTTTTCCATAGTGGATCAATATTTATTTTCTGAAAAAATGTCTGATTTATAACTAGCTGAAAGCATATTCTTAAGAATGGTGCTATATATTCTTTATAGAATAGTGAATGATACATCTATATGACTTTTCCATATATGTATATGTATTGGTATGTGTTCAACCATGCATCCCCTGTGTTTTCATGAATTTATTCACTCATTGTCAAAAAACAAGCATTGACATTTCAAGCATACATATTGACCATGTGCCAAACACCATTAAAAAATGAGAAAATAAAAAGACTGAGTGGTAGTAATTTACTGGGAAGTTGATATTGATATTAATTCAAGGTCCCTTTATAAATTATAAGTGTTTTGTTCTGGAAAGCTTTGGTATTCATTTTTGGTGTATATGTAGTAATCTTGTAGCTAGAAAAATGGCTATGATGAAATACCAGAAAGGAAATGAGAATTTATATATCAGAATCATTTTTCAGTGATTTAGGCTATAAATTAAAGTGACTAGCGTCACTATATCAGTGCATCGGCACTACAACTGGAAGTAAATTAAATATTTTTAGAGAATTAAAATAATATATTTATAGAGACAAATCGTATGTCCAAATCCTTGTAATACTACGCCTGCTATTCTTACCGTTCCTCCCAATTTGTATATGATTGATATACCTTGAACAATACTTAATATTGCAGTTGGATATGCCAGGCATCCCCATGATAAAATGTTTTAGATTTCATCACCCGAAAACACAAGAAGTTCTAAGAGGTAGGAAGGGGTTTCAAATTCTTTATTATTTACTTCTGTTTTGTGCTTAAACATAAAATATTCAGGTAGCAAAGTAGGTACATGTCTGATTGCCACTAAGCATAGAGATTTTTACCACCTCCTGCTTGCAATGGTTTGGTATTTGTTTAAGTCAATTTGGGAATTGACCATTCATCTTGGCATCATGTAGATAGAACTTTCTACTGGAATTCAGTTTTTCTTCCAACCTTTCTTCAACTATAAAATTGTAACCACTGTTTCTAGTGCAATAGTCCACTTTTATGTCTTCAGTTACATCCACCATATTACTTAATACTAATTTTATGATAGTTTCCTTTCTCTTTTATTTGATGCATGTAATTTATTCAGTTAAATAGAAATTGCCAACTCACTCTAAAAAACACTTGTGTTTTTCAGATTCGCTTTCAATAAAATTTTCATTTATCTGAGAGTATCTAGATGGTAAAAGCTTTCCATTACTAGAGATTTCAGTTTTTTTAAATATTTATTCAGTCATCATTTCACACTTCAGTGGCCATTTCTGCTCAAGCACTCTGCACGGAATTTTATGTTTAAACATTTCTAACTTAAATCACTCAATTTTAACAAACTTCATTTTATGGATAATTTCTTGGCAATCTAGATTTCATCTTTTATATTTCTCCTTACTGCTTAAAATAAATTACTTTAAATAATTTATTTTACTAATTTCATTTCTCTCATGACTACTAATTCAATTGAATTTTTCATTAGTTTTTACTTTTTCTGAAATAGTCATTGGCCAGTGTTTATTGAACATCTCATTAATTTTTTTTTTTTACTTTACTACATTAACACTGCTTAGAAATCCAAAACTCTTTTTGACCATATTCTCTTCATATTAAAGTAAGATTATTTTGTCTTACTAATGTTATCAGTACTAGATAACAAAATGATTTAATTTAATATTTTGAAATTAGGCATGATGTTATTATAGAGTTGAATCCAGTGTACTTATGGCAACAAACACAAATTTAAGATACTACCTTAAGTTTTTTCAAGAAACCTAAATGGGGTAATACTTAGTTATTGTCATGTGAGAAGTAACAATCAAATGTGGGCAGAGAATAGTACTGAATAAATAGAAATTACAGTCCAATATTATATATAAAAACACCAAATGAGTGAAATATAGAGTAAAGTGTTATGGAAGTTTAAAATTGCATTGAGCAATCACAGATGAATTTATAAATGTTGTATTTTTAAAGATACATCAGACACATTTACAGGATTTGGGAACAACACAAATGCAAAATCAATGCCACGAAAGGCAGTGACATCTTTAATGGGAGGTTCCTAACCATCACCTGCAGCAACAGAATATTAGGCGTTACTGACCACAGATCTGAACCACGGTGTTAATTCTTACAAATTAACTGGAAAAAAAAAAGCATTTATTTCTTTTTGTTCAGATAATATTTTGACTTTCTTATTAAGGGCCTGGTACTCTCCTTGGCACTAGAGAATAAGGAAAATAATTTCTTCTTACTCATGAATTGAATTAGAAGGATCATGGCATTGTCACAGATAACAATGATGAATAATAACCCTTATTTTATTTCTGCCACTAATTAGCTATGCTCTTTCGGGAAAATCATTTGAACACAAACTTCATTTCACATGGCAAATAATTCTAACTCATGTATTGTTATAGAATTTGAATGTGTATTTTTCATATAAAAATAATAGGATCTGCCACAAAATTCAGCACACATTAATTGAAGGTTATGCAAAATTTCACATCAAATTTAGGGTAGAAAATTTTTAAGGCATGTTACAAAAAAATCATGAATCATTGTATATGAAATAATATTTATCTCAAAAAGTAGAACAATAACAGATGAAACAGTATTTTTAAGTAAAATTAATAAATAGGTGAATAAATATCCAAATATCTGTTTCAGATGCAATAATATATTTTTGCATTTTATGATACTACTACTTGGTAAGAAAATGGGACCAAGAAGGGGCTTGGAGCTACATCCATCGAATGTAGAGCTTCAAAATTAGTTATTTCAGAGATACAAGACCGTGGTGGAGTAAGTGGAAGCTATACTCACATCTTCCCAGGACCAAACTGCAACTACAACTAAATTATAGAACAATCATCCTGAGGAGCCAACTAAAAACAAGCTGAAGAGGAGTCTCATAACTAAAGATTTACAGAAGGAACTACATAAAGACTGGCAGGAAGGACAGAGATGAGTAAAGGGCTGGCCCCACTCCAGTGTGTAGCAGCTGAAGCTCTGGAGAGATATCTCAACTGTGAGGGGTTCCCCCTGAGGAGCATGTACCCTAAACTCCAAGCTAGGCTCCTCAGTGCTGGTGCTCCAAAGAAACCCAAAACCCTAATTCAAAGGAATTCACATATATGCACCCCTATGTTCATTGCAGAGTTATTTACAATAGCCAAGATTTGGAAGCAGCCCAAGTGTCCATCAGTAGGTGAGTGGGTAAAAATGTTGTGTTATATTTACACATGGAATACTATTAGGCTATAAAAAAGAAAAGAAAAAAGAAAATTTACCCTTTGCAACACCATGGGTGTACTTAGAGAATAATATGCCAAGTGACATAAGCCAATCAGAGAAGGACAAGTACCATATGATTTCACTTACATGTGGAATCTAATGAACAAAATGAGTTAAACAAAATAGAGACAGAATCATAGGCTGACAGCTGTTGGTGGGTAGGGCTGGTTGTGGAGATGGAGGGATTGAGCAAAACAAGACAGAGAGAGAGAGAAGCCTCATAGAGACCATGAAGATGGACAACAGTGTAGTGATTGCCTGAAGGAGAGGGAGTTCAGGGTGTTGATGGAGACTTGACTTGAGGTGGTGAACATGCACTACAGTGTACAGGTGATGTGATGTAGAACTGTGCACCTGAAACCTATATAATTTTGTTAACCTATGGCACCTCAATAAATTCAATTAAAAAAATTTTAAAGTTAGGCATTTCATGCAAGAATTAGCTATGACTCAATCCCAAAAGAGTGAAATTTTCCATATTAATTAGAAAAATTACTTTACAAGTGATGCTTAATTTTTTAATTCCTTTCACCTAGTATATGAATATGTTATTATATGAATCTGGTGAACATAGATGTAATTATATATTTTATTTTTTACTGAATGAGATTTTTGAAGGACCAAAATATGGTCCTTCATAATTTGATACCATATGCATATGATATCTTGGTACCATATGCATGGCACTGTGCACAGCTATTCTAAGGATTCTTTAACTCCTGTATGCCATTTTCTGTAGAAAGAAGAAGGTATATTAAAATAATTTTCTTTCTGAACATTGCCATCATCACACTTAATAAGGGCAGCCTGCCTGTACATACAAAAGGAGTGATTCAATTTCAAAGTGCTTTGAAGTTCACCTTTGAATTTTATTTAGAAAAGTTTCGTGACCTATATATTTAATGAAAAAAGGGAGCAATTATTAATCTCATTATTTTATTTTGAAGTCTTCCTAAAGCAGGCAACTCTAGACAACATTTCTGCAAAATAAAATGTGAATGTAACCCAAATAAGCTGATCATCATTACAGTGAAAGACAGTATCTAATATTTTAATACACCTTCAGTTTTTATAAAGTCTGTCCAGAACAAGTCAAGCCATTGTTAATACAACAAGAGCAGTTTGAACTAAAAATCAGACAACAAGTTAACCAAGAGAAATAATGTAACTAAGTGTTATGTAAAAAAATAAAGCAGAAAGTAAATGCAATTATTTAAGAACACATAGACATTATAGGTGTATGTGTACAAGGTCTGTCCAGAAAAAAGTCCAGCCATTGTTAATATAACAAGAACAGTTTGTGCAACACTGATGCAACCTGTCAGCCAAGGGGAGTGGGCTGGAATGTGCATGCATGATGAACAGTGATGACTTCATCATACTAGTTAGTTGGGGCTAGTTATATATGCCAAACTTATTTTCATATTTAAAAATGTTTATTGTTTTCTAGTGGTATTTGTTCCACTATTGCCTTTACACAAAGATATTTTCCTGTGCCACAGAAAGTTACAAAAAAACATAATATTGTAACTATACAATAATTTCATGGTTTGTGAAGGACATAATAACAATACATATCATATAGTAACTTTCATATAGAATTAGCTGCCTAAAACAAAAACCCACTCAGTTTTTTAGGCACTATGTAAAGAACTTCTACCAATGTTAATTATGCCTTTAAACAATCATGCTGGGCAGGCATGTCATTTTCCCATCCTAAATATTTTTGTAAATGATTGAATAATATTTTATATGAGGACAATGTCTATGGAAACATAATAGAAATTCATCTCAAGTATTTCTTGAAGTGTGATTTGTTCATTGCTTGCCTCAGAGTCACTTTGATAAAATGTCTATTTCTAGCCATAATGCCAACCTGCCAAATGGAAATCTCTGGTATATGGAATGCCAAAATTTCAATTTTAACAATTTTTCCAGTTTGTTAATCATTAGTCCAATCTGTAATAAAAAGGAAATTTCATAAAATATAGTTAAGAACATTTTATACATATAGGTATTATGAAGTGAAAGAATGAACTAAAGAAACCAATGTAGCAATAAATAATCTTTCTTTTTAATGTTGAACAGCCTAGGGCAGAATGGAAGAAATCAAAAAGAATGTTAAATCAATAATGCTTTACCAGGCAGCTATTAACTTTGAGAAAGCACTAGGAGCTGTATCTTCATTTAGTGATATGAAGAAAGAAGGATAAAAAATTGTTTAAATAAGAATAAGTATCTGTTTCTGCAATTCAAGAATACTTAGTTAATATTCATGAAAGTGTTTAAAAAGTTAAATAATTCAGAGTGGCATAATGATCAATACATAAGAAGAAGCTGATTTTCATTATCCTAAGGTTTAGGGCAGTGGGAGATCACTGTAGAATAATTTTAAAAGGAATTATATACATGTGTTTATCATTGTGAGAAAAAATGATTTCTTGGTTGGGCCATACAGGACTAACCTGAAGATAATCGTCCAAAAATGAAAAGAAGGGAGGATACAGATTAAAGATGACCAGGCCATGGACTATGGCTTCTGCTTGAGGAATAATGAAAAAGAGACATATGCCGGAGATGTTATAGTCAGCATGATTATGCAAATAATTCAGTGGGGATTTGGACAGGAAATTTTGATGATCTGCACACATTCCAAAACTGAAATGCTCTGCCTTTAATGGCTTTGATCTTCATAATCTACTCAGAGTATGAAGATTTATGCATTTCTGTAAAAATGTTAAAAAAATACTTGGTTTTAAATCAACCATTGGAAGACAAACTTGTGGAGCAGCAAATGCTTTAAGTAGTGATTCTGTAGAGTAGTCAACAAGAGTAATGATATCTGTTTGATTTAATATCTCATAAGAGTATTTTTTAAAACTGGATCAAATGTAGAAGAATGAAAAGTATCTTATTTTGTCTTTGGCCATAAAGCACCATTTAATGAGTATTGGGAACACTACAAGGTGATCATCAGCTGATTAAGAGGTATAACTGTTAAAATTAATTATTTCCTCAGCAGTCTTTGAGAGTTATTTTCAGTATGTAACAAGTAAAATATTTCCTGAAGATTAAATTTAAATGTGCCTCTATTTGAAAGATAAAACCATTATGACCATTAACAGGTTATTTCTGATTTATTATAGTGATTGCAAGCTATAGATAAAATAGAAAATTAACCAACACTTAACAAATAGAAACTGCCCTAATTAAATAATTCCAGAGTTTGAAATAAGAATCACACTACTCTTACTTATTTATTTTTTGTATAAAAATCTCTCTCTGTTTTTTTTTAAGTTCCAAGGTCATATATTTCATAACTCCATAGAGTACATAGAATCCATGATGTTAATATCAGAACACAATCTGTTCAATTAGCATTTCACCCTCCAATTCCTGAGCAATTTCATATTCTGACTTCCAAGCATCTCAGTATAATGATGAGTCACAGAAGTTCTTATCTTTAGTAATATAAACTTTATCTCGGATCATTCTACTTATTTAACATGAACTCTGACTTAGGGTTTTGTTTAATCAAAGAAGGTAATGGAAAGAGCAAATTTTGATATTTTAACACACAATTCAATGTAACATAATTGTACTGAAATAGCTCTGTACACATCAGCTACATAGTAAAATAACTAAAGCAATCATTATCATTCTTGTCATTGGAGCATGCAAAACATTCTCAGTGGTCAGTCAGGAAGATTTGACAAATCTAAAACTATACAAAAACAAAAGAATTTTACAATGATCAGAAGTCACTCTAACAACATGTTTGCAAGGTCTTACTAAACAGCTTATTACAAATTATCTGTGGACTATGTCAAGAATTAGGAACTTTGAAGAACTGGAACAATTTCCCAGATCACTCATCTGCAAACCGCAACCTAGAAAGAAAAAAACATTTTTTATTACACTTGATCTTAGCCAAAAACACTGACAGATAATAAGAAATGATATTTTTAAATTAGTATTTTATTGAGTGCCCACTTTATTATAATTATTTGAAAATTTGCTAATTTCATTGCCTTACTTTAATAATATGAACAGAGTTATAGCCTTGGCCTTATAATTTATTTATCTATTTTAATTATTTACTTGTAATATGGTATATAATAAGTGAAATCTGCAGGAAACATTTATGTAAGCTTTTTTATGAAAACTTTGAACAAAAAGTTAGGATAATGTTTGTGATAGCCTAACCATAGTATAATGATACTAACTTTCATTTAAATCATGCTCCATACTCATCGCTTTACAATATCATTATTAACAAAATAACCATATTTTGAATAGTATTAATATTGTTCTTTATGCTACAGTTAATATATGCATTTGTAAAACATATTTTTGTTTTCATGATTTGGGTTAGTAAGCAATAAGGATTTTATAAAATTTTGCCCTTGTTTTAGAGTAGCCAAGACTGTCTTCACGAATATCCCAAATAATGCACATGGCATCATAGAAGCCTATCTAAATTGGCTAAGAGAGAATTGGAAGAGACCTTGAAATTGCAGTTATTTACATTGGCTATCATGTACAAAATGCTACACTTGGAAGGTTTCTGGAAGCTGTTCATTTATCATGTACAACTGATATGGTGGTTTTTGATAATCATTTTAAATAAGAACTGAAGCCAAGTAGATGGTTGCTCTGTGAATTTTCTCTGACAAATGCCAGAGGCATCTTGTGTTTGACAATAAGCATTGTTCAAAATAATTAAAACAATCCCAGTGTCTGTTTGATGCAACCTCAAAGTTATATAGTTGTGATTTATGTTTAAATAATGGATTTTAACCCTATCTATTATTTTAATTCTCTGCTAGATTTCTCATCATGGTGTCAGGATGCCTACATAAGGAAGACCATTTTTCCCAGTAAAAGCACAGGCACATTCTTTTGATTTCATAGCAATTGAAGTATGATTTTAAATGGAAAAGCTTTCTATTTTCCTATCCATGGTTAAGAGAGTAAACATTCTGCAGCTTCAGCTATGAGACATGACCATTCTCTGGTTGGTAGCTAGTTCCATTTGGACTCAGAACAAGCAGAAAAAAATTTTTTTTTCAATCACAGAAACTTAATAAAAGAGGATTGCTTGATAGGCAAACTCGGTTTTATAGAGGTTACTTATAATTTTCAGTACTTCTCAAATTAATTCCCAATCCTTAATTAAGATTTCTATTTTGCTACAAAATGTGATAATTTTTAGGTTAACATAAAAAAAAGAAAATTGACTGTAGAACTAAACTTCAAAAAGTACTTAAACTAGTGAGGTCCAACTGAAGTTACCTTCAGCATAATAACAATATACAGGAAATTAGAAGATATCTCAATCTAATATTCATTAATCTGTGATGAGTGGGTCCTCCATTTCATTTGGTTGAAGTTACTATGCTAGCAGACTTGTAGGTTGTTATTCACTGAATTTTTTTAAATATTTTCAGATGCTCCACCAATTGGTCAGGCACACAGTGTGAGAGGCCAGCCCCAAAGAGCAGCAAATCTGATCACATCAGCACAAGTAAGTTCCTCAGGTTTACATCCCGGGTGTTCGATATAGTATAGGAATCATTTTTAATCCCATTGTTAAGAGAGTCAAGTCTGGGAAAATGTCCTTTATGAAAGTTGGCAAGAACTGCCCTGCAGTCCTGGTATTTTTGGAAAGATGAAGCCCTGAGCTCTCACTTGGTAACAGGACCCAGCAATTATGTTCTCTTTTAGGTGGTGGACTTTATCTCAAACCTTGGCACTTATCTTAATGCACATCTGCAAACCTAGCATGAGATTTTCCCAGGAAATTCATTTCCGCTTAAAAGACTACACCTATCACAATGGATACAAAATGCTCAAGGAAGAAAAATAATTTCATGTTTTAAGTAAAGCAAACTGTATTTTCTTAAAATGCTTTTCAATATGTTGTGAAAAATCAGATTTGATTGGTTAGTCTTAAGTATATTAACAAGCCATTCATAATAACAATTATAGCTGGTTTTTTGCTTCTTTATCTTTAAATATTGGTTTAGACATGTATTAAAATATAGCATAATATTTCACAACTCTTTTTTGTGTCATCTAGTCTGAAGACCGATCTCTGATATGAAAGTCTATTTACATCACCATCATGCATCTGTTTTCCAACAACTTTAAATGACTTTATAAATATTTTCAAAATAAAAATCTGAAATAAAGTTTCTCAATTCACACATATTGGTATTAATTTGACCATGAGTGGAGAACTTTTGAAATATTTTTAATACCTATCAAGTGGATAAATATATTCTTGATGAGGGAAAACAACAACCCTGATTGATAAAAGTTTACTTTAGCAATTTTTCTCTAGTCCTTCACTGCTGATGAGAAGGTGTATATGAAAACAAATGAAAAACTTACCCTGGAGTTTGAGAAAAAGGCAAGACACTAGCAAAGTCAAAAATATAAAAATTTTGTTACTCTAGAGCAGGCTTCCAGGAATGCTGTTCAAAAACAGCAATTAGAGATTAATTTGGGACATTAATTTAGAGACAATAAGTATGAGCATCTTGGAGAAAAATGGTATATAAGTCTAGAATAAATAGTCTTGACAATAAAATTTGAATTTGGAGCAAGTCTGTAGCTCATATTTGGTCATGAAGCATTTTAGGTTACCCTGGAATTTGTGTTCTGTTCTTAAGAAATGGAAGGGGGAGGACATTAAGAAAGCTATGGGCACATAATTATAGGACTAGAGCACTAGGATTCGGAGAATTCAAATTCCTCATCTCTCCTCCCAGAAGCCAGGGTTTATACTAATAGTACTAAAAATAATTCTGGAGGTATACTAATTGATACATGAATTTGTGATCTAGCTTTAAAACTCAGTTATTATTAAGAACATTTTTTAATAAAATGCATTTTAATGCATTTTAAGTTACCAACCTGTAGTTGAATTTGTAAGTTGAAGATTATGAAAGCAAGGTAATTCAGCATTTCGTTCATGGTAATTTCTCAATTATGTAAGATAAATGAGATATATAGCCTTTTATAAAGTTAAAAGCAATTTGAAATAGTGATAAAATCTCAAAAGAAAGAGAGAGAGAAGAGAAGAAGAAAAAAAAGAAAAGAAGAGTAACATCCATTGAATTTTCATTTTTGTGTAAGTTCCATCCAACCATTCAAATGGGAAAGATTGGTGTTTGGAAAATGGTATGGAGAAAAGTTGTGCCAAACATTTTTAAATGGAGGGTGATATGTTCAACTATTTGCATGGGCAACAAGCTCATATAAGAGGATGCCTCTGATTACTCTCAACAATCCTAAAATAGTGAACGAGAAGTTTTAACCTTTTTTCAAAGGTTCTGATGTCCTTTCTTCCTTCACTGAACAAAGTCATTAAATTTAATGGAAATATCAATGCACATTGAAAGGGCTATTAGCTATGTAAATGTCATATTATTCAGATTTCAGCAAAGTTGACCAAATAATGACTCTATAAGAAGATACTTATCATCAGACGTTTATACAATACTTAGAAAAACTTGCCTCAATAAGTCTGGAAAGAGAATCTTAAACTGATCATCCTGAGATAGAAGGATCATTTTTATTCTGTAGTGAAATCCAGTGGTTTTGAATGGCTGTGAAGGTTCCCTGAACTCAGGCAGGTATCATTTGCCCAGTAAGAAACATGGATACTTTAGTTTGTTTTTTTAAATCTACATTCCTGCTTACAGTGAAGCATTCCATAATCATTGGACCTTGGAGTAACTGGATATAAATATACTGCTTCTATGGTCCTAACTACTGTCAACTGGCACAGAGATGTTCCTTTCTAATTGATGCCCTGCTTTCTTAATCTTCTCCAAGTAGTCATACTGATGTTTTCAGGCCTTTCCCATTTAAGTATCTGAAAATCAGCTTGTGGAATTAAGCAGATCTAGTATCCTATGACTGTCTCCTTAGGTTCCACTTAAAAAAGCTAGTCTGACTCCTCTGAAGTTATTTTGAAGAGTTTTAGGCTAAGGATGATAAAATATTCATTATATACCCCTATTTTAATTTTATAAGTTGGGAAGGAGTAGATATTCAATGTTTGAATTAGCTATTTGGATATTCTCCAATTAAGGAGGATAAAAATATACTCAGCATTTGTGGAGCAGTAGAGGTGTCGTATTTTACTGTAGTGACCAAGAGATATGGTATCTACTAAGGGTTATGTGTCTCTTCTTTTCCTACTCTGTCCCTATCTCTCTTATATTACCATGTTTTAAAACAGAAAAGAAACTCCATGATACCAAGAAATAATAAATTTTCAAATATAGAGAGACAACTGAAAAATGGGAAAAAAATGCCTTTTTCTTAATTCTTCCAAAGCAAACATTTTTCAAGGCTCCAAGTGCCCAGTACTGTGTCAGATACAGAAGAAAGATCAGGGAGTGAGACACATGGTGACTCTTCTCATGCAGTTCAGGCTCTAGAGTTTAAACAGCCATAAAGCACAGAAGGAAACAAATAAGTCAACATGCACATTTATAAAACAATTGTGAATTTTGATTAATTCTGTGAAAGAAGCCTAAAAGAGGCAAATAGAGAAAATGGCAGGGGACAACTGAGGTCAAGAGTCATTTATCTGAAGTGATGATACTTAAGTGGAGGCTTGAAGGATTTAAATGAAGAGGAGGGGCTCAGGGTATTTCAAGCAAATGTATTAGCAGGTACAAAACCCCTGGAATGAAAAAGAGATGTGTTCAAGGGCCTGGTAGAAGACCAGGGTGCTGGCACCAAGGGAACAAGGGGAGAGTGGTACAGAGTGAAGATGAATATACAGGACCCAATGATGGGCAGCCTCTTGAAGGTCACTGGAGGATCACATTTACTCAGTTTAGAAGGTGAGATTTTCTTAATGAATTTTTTAAATCTTAGTTAATGTGCTGCTGAAACAAGAACTTCTTTATGCTTTTGAATGTTACAATTTATTGAAGTACTCATGGGAAAAAATTCTAGAGACATCCGGCCAAGATGGAGGTGTAGGTGGACACACTGTGCCTCCTTACACAATGAAAATTAAGGACAACAAGATTTAGAAACAAGAAAACAACCAGAACTTATAGAAAATCGAACTGTACAGAAGTCTGAGAACCATTCATCCAGACCAGTAAGAGGGGTGGAGTCCTGGCAGGAAAAAGCGGAGGTTGGTGGACCTGGGTGTGTAGGCAGTGGCTAGCAGACCCCAGGTGCACAGGCAGTGGCTAGCAGACCCCAGGCATGGGGTGGCAATGGGTAGACCCAGTGAGGCCACGCAAGGCGGCTGGCTGACCAGGTGGTCCTACATTCTCATGCAGATAATCGAGGTGAAAGGGAAGCGATGGAAGGAACTGGAATTCAAGAGAGAGCAAAACAAGCACCATTGTTCCCTCTCAGACCCCACCCCCACAAACAGCATCACTACCCTGCAACTGGGCTGCCCCACCCTGGGGAACACCTAAGGCTCTGCCCCTCACTACGTAACAACTGCGACCAGACCCCCCCCCAAAAAAAATGGCTCAAATAGGAGAACAGATCAAAGCTCCAGAGCCAATTCCTCTAAGCAACCAAGAGATAGCCAACCTATCAGATGCACAGTGCAAAGCCCTGGTGATCAGGATGCTCACAGAATTGGTTGATTTTGGTCGCAAATTAGATGAACAAATGAAGGCTACAATAAGGGAAATGAAGGAAAATGCACAGGGAACCAATAGTGCTGGGAGAAAACTGGGACTCAAATCAACAGTGTGGACCAGAAGGAAGAAAGAAACAACCAAACAGAATAGAAGGAAGAAACAAGAATTCAAAAACAAAAACAAAAAAAAAAAGAAAGAAATGAGGAGAGGCATAAGAACCTCCAGGACATCTTTAAACATCCCAACATCCCAGTTATAGGAGTACCAGAAGGGGAAGAAGAAGAGCAACAAGTGGAAAACTTATTGGAACAAATAATAAAGGAGAACTTCCCCAATCTGGCAAAGGAAATAGACTTCCAGGAAGTCCAGGAAGCTCAGAGAATCCCAAAGACATTGGACCCAAGGAGGAACACACCAAGGCACATCGTAATTACATTACCCAAGATTAAAATGAAGGAGAGAATCCTAGAAGCAGCAAGGGATAAGGGGACAGTTATCTACAAAGGAGTTCCCATCAGACTGTCAGCTGATTTCTCAAAAGAAACCTTGCAAGAAAGAAGGGGCTGGAAAGAAATATTCCAACTCATGAAAGGCAAGGACCTAGATCCAAGGTTGTTTTATTCAGCAAAGCTTTCATTTAGAATGGAAGAGCAGATAAAGTGCTTCTCAGATAAGGTCAAGTTAAAGGAGTTCATCATCACGAAGCCCTTATTATATGAAATGTTAAAGAGACTTATCTAAGAAAAAGAAGATAAAAAACATGTATAGTAAAATGACAGCAAATTCACAATTGTTAACAACCACACCTAAAACAAAAACAAAAACAAACTAAGCAAACACCTAAAACAGGAACAGAACCACAGAAATGGAGATCATATGGAGGATTAGCAACAGGGCAGTGGGAGGAGGAGAGAGGGGGAAAAGGTACAGAGATTAAGTAGCATAGATGGTGGGTAGAAAATAGACAGGGGGAGGGCAAGAATAGCGTGGGAAATGTAGAAGCTAAAGAACTTATGACACATGGACATGAACTAAAGGGGAGGAATGTGGGTGGGAGGGGGTGTGCAGGGTGGAGGGGAATGATGAGGGAGAAATGGGACAACTGTAATAGCATAATCAATAAAATATATTTAAAAAATTCTAATCATATATATGTATATATATGCACTCACATTTATACATATATGTAAACATAAGAGAATATATAACATGTCTAAACAGGTCAGTTGTAATGGTATAACTTATATTTATATTTTCTGCTATAAATTCAGCCAGTAAACAAAAGATTCTCTTGTTTTAAACTCCGTAACTCATCTTTTCTACTTTCCCTCTTACTTCTCTTGAAGCGACAATGTCTTCTTAGTGAGATGTTTTTTTTTCCTCTCCTTCTGATTACCACTATATACACTCTTCTTTGTCAATCAGTAATTCCTTGACTCAACTCTATGTTGATTACCCTTAAATTACTATCTTAATCCTGTTTTCCCCCAAGTGTGAGTCATGTATCCATCCCACTGCACATTGCTATCTGTATATCTGTATCAGTATCAATATCAACATGAATATCGATATCTACATTCCATAGGAATTTCAGGTTCAGCATATCCCAAAATGATCTCATCACTTTCCTCCACTCAACTGGCCAATTTCATGCACCTTGTTTTGTCTTCCTATGTATAGGGATGGCTAAAAAAATATCTTTACCTAAGCAAGTCTTAAGTGCTGCTCTTAATGTTTTTTCTCTCTCAAGTCAAGTCAAACATATCAGAAGATATTAGTTCCTAAAGATTCTTCAACCTCATCTTTAAAAAAAAATAGTGCAGTACCCTAGTAAGTCAACAGGACTTACGCAGTCCTTCAGAACACCACCTTTGCTTCCTCTGTGGCTGGCCGCACCTTCCACCACTCTTTGTTCTGCACATTAGCTAGATAGTTGTTCCATAATCTTTTCTCCTCCAGGTCTTCACATTTCTTTTCCTAAATTAATCCAATATCTCCTCTTCCCATCTACCTGCATTCTCATTTGTGGAATTAAAGAGAAATATCCCATAAGTCTCAGAGGCATACCAGTCCTCCTCTATCCCAGATCTGGTCGGATACCCCTTTATATTTCCAGAACAATACATAATTTTCCTAAGGCAGTGTTTATCATCATGTTAAATAAACTCATTTCTTTGTCACCTTAAAACATACATCAAAAATATACATCACGCATGATGTGAGAGCAGGGGTATTTGTATCCCCAGTACAAAGTAGAGTACATGGTGAGTGTGTGGGACATAACAACACTTAAAATATATTTGCTAAATAAGAATCAAATGCATAGTCCCTGTAATATCCTAGGAACTGTGCTATCTGCAAAACAAAGAGAGATAAACACTTTATTTATATCCTCAAATTACAATAAACTGATTTCTATAATATATTGTGAAAGTGCAAAAACAGGAATGCACAGAGTGCTATGGATATACATGCATATATAAATATAAATATATGTATATTTGCATGTGTATATATGTATTTGCATGTATATATACACATATAAATTTACTTATTGATTTGAAAGAGATATAGAAAGATAGAGAGAGAAACATTGATTTGTTGTTCCACTTATTTATGCTTTCATTGGTTGAATCTGATATGTGCTCTCACTGGGGATCAAACCCACAAACTTGGCATATTGGGACAACGCTCTAAGTAACTGAGCTATCCAGCCAGGGCTGAAATATATATTTTTAATGAATTAATAAACTTTTATGTAACACTTTCTGTGTAATAGACATAATCCTATTTGCATGACTATGAAGTAGATATTAACAATGACACTCACTTTATATACATTTAAACTGAAACAAAGATAAACAATTTTTCCAAGGACATATTCAAACATCGAAGGTTTGAACAGAGGTGGGCTAGCTTCAGAGTGTATTATCTCATCTGCTATGCTATGCTGCCTCCCTCATGTTAAACGTAACAATTTAATAACACAGTTCTTTTTCTAATGGAAAAGTATTATATAATGAGGCTTCAGAAAAACCTGGCCGAGAAAGACTTGCTCTATTTGATGTAAGAAGGTCTTTGAGGTATCCTCTCAACCCTTAATGAGTATAGAATGTACTTTTAAAAATCATTTTAGAAAAATCAACCAATAATATACTATTAAAATATCCTGAATTCTATATTCCACTTGGAAAAATATACTTATTTTGATAAAAACCTATCCTATGAGTCTAAAAATATCATGTGGTTGCCAACTGTATCCATCAATATCAATTATGTTACCTTTTTTATAACTTGCCAAGTTGTATCCTGCATTATTTATTGGCTACATTAAGTATTATTGCAGTTACCTTGATTGGCTATATAAATATATTAGAAATCTAGGCTCTTAAACAATGCACTATAATTTAAGAGATTGGAACTGCCATTGTGATGGGAGAATAAAAGAAAAAATTCTTTATTTTGTAGTATTCATGATTAAGAACATTTCTACCTTAAAAGAATAAAAAACCCTACCTAGGCAAATAAAATAGAATTTTCTAAATAGTATACAATTGCACTGAGGAGAAAGTAAGTTTGTATACCTTAACACAAATATCGCTGTTTAATACATACCAATATATTACAAGTTTCAGCAGAATAAAAGATAAGTAGTAAAGTAAGGATATTTATAAAGTTGTTATCAATCACTTAAAGTCATTGTTTATGAAGAAACATGCTGTTCACAGGAATTTAAAATTTGTGAGCAAATGTTAATTATTATCCAATGTGCCAGATTCTCTACATTTATTAATTACTAATAAGTTATGCATTCATATAAAGTTCACTGTCCTAAAACCAAATTTACTTTCCTAAAACCATGTAATATCAAACTCACTAAGTTGCATAGTCTTGGTAACAACATGAAAAAATATCGAGTTTTTCATCTTATAAATTGACTAAAGAAGGCAATATATATAATTTTGAAGATTAAAATTGAAATATTATCTTATACATTGACATTTCTTATTAATTTTTTTTGGTATTTTGATAAGTAATCTCCACTACGTATTATGTCACGCACATGTTTTTCTGGCTATAGCTATTAAAATTCATCTGTACTTCTATTTTAAAGTCCCTAAGCAACTGTTTATTTTGCTTAGAATTACTGTTTATTTCTCCCTGTAATATTTTACATGCACATGTATTTCAAAGGAAATTAAAATATTTAAAACTTCTTTAAGTTTTATTCCTGAATCATTCAAGATTCCGCACTGAATTTCAATTAGCTTTCACATTGCTTTGTTTCTTAGTTTAACCAGTGATCAGGCTGATTTGACTGAATCCACCAAATTTTTTTTCCCCAAATAAACGAAGTCTTTGTCTCATGGGCACTAGGCATTTGTCTGTTGAAACAGTTAGCATTAGATATTGGATAGAGCTACTGAATGCTGTCCTGCTATCAGTAACCCTTCCCTTCTGTTCTTCCTGATTTATAACCCCAGGTATATCCTCCTGTGGATCACAGTATCATCAAGTACTGTCTCCTAAACAGAAAAAGAAAAAAATTGATCTCTTATTGCTAACCCAGAAATGAAATAGAGGGCAATGAGTCTCAGTTTTGCTTCTCCCCTATTTTCAGATGCATAAAAACTAATATTCAGTGTCTCTTACCACTTTCTGAAGATCTATTCCGTAGATCTTTTATTCCATTTTGAAGATAGGTGACACAATCTAAGACCATTCTTGTAAGTACATGAAAAAGGAAAGAAATGGTCATTTGTAACATAAGCTAAATCCCCCGGATATCTTTTGCTGAAACTATTCTAGACCTGGAACTTGAGAAAGAGAATCCCTTTGGTCCTCCTATTTTGTTGAATTAAGCTAACAGCCACGTGCGGTTGGAATTCTTGTCTCTGTTTTATTGGTGAAAAATAAGAGCCTAATTTATATTTTTTACTGCTTTAACAATTTACTTATTTAATATCATACTTGAAAGTACTTTTATATACCATTTAATATTTCAATGGATAAATAATATTCAATGGGTCAAGCCTCAAATTTTAAAATTCTTATCCAAGGTCTCACTTCACGTAAGTTGTGAAACTGATATTTAGGTCCGTGGCCATCCAGACCCAACACTGATGTCCCTTTTGTTTTGCCAGGCTGCCATATACCTTGTCACATGTACTTTTGGCCAGAGAGTATTTATAGCTAGTGGAACAAAACTAAGAATGGGAATATGGCCAGTGAAATTGTGTAAACATGTGTTCAGTCATGGTTGATATACAAGGGGTTACTGGCACGTACTTACATCATCGCAAGCTAATGTGTGTGGCGTCAGTCAGACTCAGACTGACAATGAGCTCAGTGTTTCTAACCTCAAGACACTTAGCTGCAATATAAAAGTAAACAATATTTAAAGAAGCATTTCCAGCAGACCAAGTGTTCAATAGGAGAGTGATATTTCAATAATGTACTCCTGAACTAGAAATATAGATATTTCACCTAAGCTTTCCTTGTATTATATCAATGGCAAAACGATTTGATGTGATAAAGTATTCAATTATAGCAATCTACGTTTTATGTCTGTGTTTCTCTATTCATTCCTTTCTTTTTCAGGAAGCATTGCCATCATCGTGCCTCTTGTCCTCTTGGTGACTTTGATAACCACCTTAGTAATTGGGTTAGCGCTTTGTAAAAGAAAAAGAAGGTGAGCCACAATGTTCTAGACTAACAATTAAAAAATACATGACACAAAGAGTTACAGAAACAGATTTTTGCTTAAATTTCTTAAAAAAAGATTATTTTACCTGAAATTTTATTGTTTTCAAACCATTTTATCCCTTTATTTCATTTTGAGTAATTGTAACTTAGACAACCCTTTCCCCATATTATGTTGATGAAATGTCTTCATTCATATATTCTAACAAAACTAACAAAGGTAAATATTAATTAAAATTTTAGTAGATTTTATATATGTGGTAGTTTTTTTTTTTTGAAATTTCAAGATATCTGTAAAGGATCTTATTATATTACTGTGTAAGATTAGAAATATAAATACAATGATACTGAATATATATTATATATCAGAAATTATGTATTTAATTTAAAAAATTGTGCATTTGTTTATTTATGTATTACTGGAAGTGTCAGTATTTCAGTTCATATGAATATGTAGCTTTAACTATCCAGAAGAAGTGTGTTGTCTGTGGTAACCATCCAAAACCAAGAATGTACAAGTCAGTTTTTGAATTATGTAAAGTAAGACTTTCGTCATATGGTTGGGGGTTGTAAACAATCTATTTCAAAGTTTCTTTATCACTCTTTTTAGGGATGGTTTTCATTAAAATAGGGGAAAGGTAGAAATTGAAAAAATAATTAATTAGTAAATATGCAGTTTCAACTAATGTGGATTATGTATTTAGAAGGAACATGTTCCAAAGGCAATTGTTCAATCTAGTTAAAATAATAATAATGATATAATTAATTTAGAAAAGTAACATCACATTAAGATATGTCCATTCCTCTGTGACATGGTTTTGAACTCACTTATTTATAAACTTACCATTAGTTACATTAAAATAAGTCAATACAACTACAAATGATTGATACACCATGAATATGATATTTAAATTCATCCTTAAATAATGTTGACATATTCTAGGACAAAAACTATTAGAAGACAACCTATTATAAATGGAGGACTAAATGTAGAAATTGGCAATCCGTCTTATAACATGTATGAAGTGGATCACGATCACAACGATGGAGGTCTCTTAGATCCTGGTTTCATGATAGACCCGATGAAGGTTAGTGACCACTGACATGCCTGAGTCCCATCTCTGTAGCACGGTTCTAAATTTCATCGGCATTTCTTTTATCTGCAGTCATAATGAAGAACTTTTAAATGCATTAAATGTTATCGTCTCTTCTAAAGCAAAAATAAAATTATGGACTTCATTCACCTGAAGCATGAAATTAGCACATGTTTTGGAAAATACATGTTTATTTATTTACTTAATTTACAAACATGTATAGTTTACTCAAAACAATATCTTATTCAAATACATTGAGATGCCAGCACGTCTAAATATATAGCTTAGTGTAAAAATACTGTCTGCAATGTTTTAATAATAAAAGAGTACAGTATTTCATTGTCAAAATGAATACTTTATTTCTAATAGTGTTTTATGGAAGAGTCAACTAAGCTGTGTCCATGGGTTTGTTTATAATCAAATCACTTTTGAAAATATTTTTCTGTGTACTGTAATATAGTTGCTATTGCTTTAAGGCATGACTTTGATACATATAGCCTAAGAAGCTATATCATTTTTAAAGTTTCTGTTAGTTCTTATTACTGTATGCTCATTTTGACACCTTTTAAGAGAAATAAATGATAGAATATCCAGATAAACTTGCAAATATTCACTTACCTGGATATTTTTCATTATAGAGCATTTTGCTATGACTTAATAGCATCAATTTGATATTATGAGTGTCATTTTTCTTAACTTATTAATTTATTTAATGAATATTTATTTTCTGATATACTAAAGGTACTGAGTCCAAAATATATATTTATATTACTAACAATTACAGTGACCAATCTATGTCCAAATGGTTTTACATTCATAGTAACAGCTATTCTCAAAGAAGCTGAAGTAGGTCCCTTGCATTTAATCTAGTTCTGAATCCATTTAATCTAACTCTTAATCTAAGCCTGAAATTAATGGCCAAGTATTCATTTCTATGAAAAGAAATCAATCATTATTGCATAGATATGCTTTATTTCACTATCAATGGATACTATAATTATTTTTTCTTTTTTATAAATAATTTTATAGTTAGTATTTATTATTCATTCAGTAACCCACTCTTACATTTGAAATTGTTCATGAGATAAATTCTTATAAATACCACTGTTTTCTACTTGAAATTGAAAAAGTATATATACTGAACAGATTGTTATTTGATAATTATCTATGAAGGAGAAAGACATCTTAAATAATAGACTACTGATATTCTTTGAATTTTTCTTAGAAATAAGAATACAGTACCTGTAAGTATAATATATGAACTGATGAGACCATATCAAAGCACATTTTTCATAAGAAGGAAACTTCTAATTTTCCCCATCATTATTTCTTATGATAGAATTAAGCCAATTTTGGACATTCAAAGAGACTTGCTTTTTAGTATTCCATTTAAAAATGCTTCCACATTTACTCAGTGCCCCTCAAATATATTTTTAAAGTACTTAGCACATAAAAATAAATATTTATTTACTGATTAGCTGACTGATTGACTAAAATTATATTAAGTGTCACTAAATGGTTGATTCTAATTGGCTCCAGATGTTTAAAATGTGAATATGAATTATTGCCCAAGAAGGAACTGCAGAAAATATAGGTCGACCAAATAGGTTAGGCATAACCAAATTTGAAAAGCAGAGGGTCACACCACAACAACCTTAAGGATGAAATGTTTTTCATAGAATGTTCACTATGTTAGAATGGTTTGATATATTCTTGATATGACCAAATATATATAAATTGCATTATACATAAAGATTTTTATAGAACAGTCATATTTATTGTTATAAAAATTTCTACTTTAATGATACCTTATATTCAAAATAAATAAAATAGTAATGTTAATTTTAAAAGATTTGTCTATAAAGGCAATCACAGAATAATTTGAAGAGTTCAAAAAAGAGAAATTAATATTTACTGGTTTTATCTCTAAATTCAACTGAATTCTTTTTTAAATTGTTTTAAATATCTACTAAATGAGACCTTTATGAGAGATATTAAGATACAATACTAAGCTCATTTTATGTTTAAAATCTTTTCCTGAGATCCTTAACCTTGTCCCAAATTTTATGAGCATTCACTGTTAAGAGTCAACAATCAATATTTTCTAAAATATGTATATTTATTAATATTTTTATATTATTTACATTTTCATCTAGTTTTTTCCTTGTGGGTCACCAGTAAACACTCGGTTATGAATATGAGTGTACCAGATTGCCTAATTCTGCCTTTAGACCCAAAAAAGTCTGAAGTCAATACTTTTTCATAAAGATTTAGCAAGCCAGTTTAATTACTAGTTAACCTGTTTTAGACTAGAGAGTGAGATTTCCAAAAGTACAAATGTTTGCTTTGTGGTATATCAAATTTAGAATTTTTCCCATAAAAATAGAGTGATGATGAATATTTAATTAGAAGCTGTCAGATATTTGAGTGTACAGAATAGGCTCCTGTCAGAAATTTTCAAAATGATCAAACCTGAACTTGGGGATGCTTGTGTATTTTTCACAGTGCTGTTAGCAAAGATATAATTTCATTGTAGATAACAAAGTTAAATTAAGCTGGACATAATAGAAATGTCAACCTATGAAATATTTAATATCAATAGTTCTTAAGTTATTAAAACTACCATGAATACTAAAGAGTATATTTTGTGTTATTTCTGTGAATTCACATGAATTTATGTCAATGAAAAGAGTTCTGTATTAGACCAGAAACTAAAATTATCTGTTTACGTGCAGGCCAGGTATATAGGGGGCATGTCCGGTGCTTTCAAGCTTCCACATACAGCGCCACCCATCTACTTAAACTCCGATTTGAAAGGACCACTAACTGCTGGGGTGAGAGAAGAAATTCATTATTTCATGTCCATTGCACCACAGAACCCCTCATAATCAAAGATAATTACTTGATTTAGGTAGGGATTGGCCCTTAATTGAGTTTTGAAAGAGCATTAAAATTGGGAGATTATGTTGTGTCCTGCCTGTGTAAGATTACATAGGAGACATGTTATCATTTTAGGCAAGCTATTAAGTAGAAATATTGCTTCTGCTGAGTTTGAACCTATTATAGTACTTTAACAATAAACTTGAGTCTTTGCTATTCTTGAAATTTCCAGTCAGAAATTTAAACCGAATAATTTAAACTTAAATTTGTTTTTATACACTTTCTATTAAGATACTTTATTTAATATATACAAATTTGATCTCCAGTTAAATAAAAGCATACTAAAAAGGAGGCATCATATGGAGAAGTTAAAATTGGTCTAATGAAGATATTCTTTTAAATAACTAGTTTCTAAAGAATGATATTCTGTCTAAAGTTACGTACTTCATATCAAAAGAGGGATAAAATAAGGGTGTAAAGTCTTCCATCGATTATTTTTAATTACCATTTTTATCATGTTGTTCTCAGCTGGATGGCTCAAAACTTATAATTTTTTTTGTTGTAACTAAGATTTAATGTTCTGCTTTTGGAAAGACAAAAAGACTAAAACATTAGGCAATGATTTACTGGGTTGAGTTGCAGTTAGTAAAATAATGGACATTTGTATATATTTTTCAAATGAAAGAGATCATCTCTGCATGTTTCAATTCTACTTCAAAATGTTTTAAATATCTTTACAACCCAAGATGACTGGGTACTCCACAATTTCTTGGATGGATCCCAAAATATTTTCAGTGATACGTACGTAGAGGTTGTTTGAAGCAAAAATATTCTTTATTTTAAAACCTACTCCACCAATGTATTTTATTTTTATTTGTTTTCTTGCCTTTCACTTTGTACCGAAAACTTATAAGCACTGAATAATTATTATTTTTTTTAATTTTTTTCCTTTTTTTTTTTTTTTTTTTTTAGATTTTTATTTATTTATCTTTAGAGGGGAAGGGAAGGAGAGAGGGAGAGAAACATCAATGTGCGGTTGCCTCTTGTATGTCCCCTGACGGGAACTGGCCTGGCAACCCAGGCATGTGCCCTGACTGGGAATCGAACCGCGATCTTTCGGTTCGCAGGCCCGCGCTCAATCCACTGAGCTACACCAGCCAGGGCAGCACTGAATAATTAAATGACTTTCTGTAAACACATCTTTCCTAATACTGCATTAGCAAAGAAGGGACCCATATGGAGTGTAAATAATACATTTGTTTAATGCTATATGCTTTTAAATAAAGCCTCAGTTATTATAGTTTTCATGAATATTTCTTCAGCATTTTAGGAAAAATCCTGTTAGATTCACAAGTTACCTGAAAAATATACAATTATAATTTTATCTAATACCATGCTAAAGTCAACTAGAGCCTATAAAAAGAATTTAAATTAAATTTAAATCATTAGTAGTTAGTAAATTAAATGTGGTTAGCATAAAAGATAGATATCCTAGAAAATAACTAATTAATGTAATAAAACTGTATTTATTTTTTTTCTCCTTCAGCCAACAAACTACTCCAATCCAGTATATGCAAAATTATACATGGATGGGCAAACCTGTCGAAACTCCTTGGGAAGTGTTGATGAAAGAAAAGAACTGCTTCCAAAGAAAATAGAAATTGGGATACGGGAGACAGTGGCATAATCAGCGATACCTTTTATATACTGTAAAAAATGTGTAAAATATAAGGATTACTTTTGTATGTTCCAACAGTATTATAATTGTTTTAGCATCAGCATGACCTCTTTCTTTATCTTTTCCCTGGTTAATTGTTTTCTGAGTGTTATTTTTTTTTTTTTTTTTTTTGCTGATGACTATTGATTGACCATTTGTATGGTATTTTTATGAAAAAGAACTGCACTACAATACAATTTACAATGATGCTGCTGATATGACACCCCTTTGAATTTGTTAAAATTAAAAATAACATATTCCTTCGTAGTGTGAATATGAGCAATCTATTTTATATGAACATTTTTGGTTCTACCTAGTCAACAAAGAGAATCTCTGCACTTTTTCATCATATGGTCTGAAAGCTGTAATGCAATGTCATTTTGCTTTTATGTTTAAATTGGTGAAAGAATGATTAGAATGGTTAACTCTCTTCTTTACTCCCATTAAGACTGATTCCAACTGCTGGTAATATATAGCCCTCTCAAGTTCAGCACCTCCTGCTTTGAAATTAGCCTTAGATTGCCAAGTGATAGATGAGAATTTTGAGGAAGATATTGAAAAATATATAAAATTAATAATTTGCATGAACACACATGATTACATTTTCCAAAATTTAGTGGACTGTATGTGATATACTAAACATATGCACCCTGCAAACAATAGTTATATTTAGATGGTAGAACATAGCAAAAATATAACCAAAAGTGGAAAGACCACATTGCTATGGGATAAGACCTTTTGTCCTTCATCAGTTCTGAAGTAAATAGCCAGCCTAGAGCACAACAGGGCATTGGGTACTCATGTCTCAAAAATTCCTTCCCAATCATGTGCGCTTTGCGGAAGATTAACCCAACCCCTTACCACACAAAACACTAAAGAATAACATATAAGCACACAAATTGATGACAGAATTTCAATTATGTGAATGCATTTTCTTTGCTAGAATAAAAGGAAGAGGCAAACAGTCATTATAATATAGAGTAATTGGTAAATCTTTTAAACATACAATATGACAAATTCATTATTTTCCATATGAAAAAATATATTCTTAAGGCCTTCCCAAGTTATAGAACAATTACCTGCCCATAATAAAAGGTGGAGAGTATAAATGCTGACCAATTGCTCTGGTACTCTGGTTTCTTTTTGTTACATGGACCCCATTCACTTGTTTGTTTTCAATTTGTGATTGAAACAAGTAATGTTTTATTTAAGTTGTATAAAGAGGATAGCATTTTTATAAAAATATCTTTAAAGGCACAAAAGATTTATTCACAAGGTATGGAGGGCTTTTCGTTCCTCTGACAGACATGACTGACTTTTAGCTGTCACACTGTATTAACTTAACAGATGAAATATGTTTGTGGTTGCTCTTTATCCCTTTGTACAAGCATTAAAAATACTGCTGTTTTATAAAGAGACTTTTTGTTGTACTATGTGCATGCATACTACCTATTTCTAAACTTTGCCATATTGAGGCCTTTATAAACTATTGATTTATGTAATACTAGTGAATTTTGCTTGAACAATGTTATGCATACCATAAACTTTTTCAGGTTCTTGTTTAAGTACACTTTTTAAATTGAACAGTATTTTTCATTTTGGTTATAATAGTCATTTTGCCTATGTTTCTACAATGAAGTGTTAAATACTTTATAAAAAATTGTTGACTGACTTATTTAAATGAAAGTCTATGTATTTAAGTATTTGTGTTGGATAGTTTTTAAAAATAAGAAAATTCCTATCTTTATGAAGTTTAATATTCCTAGAAAACTATTTTAGTAAAAACATGAGATATATATTTTTTTATATTCTTAGAACCTGACCTGGGGTAGAACTGACTTCACTTCATCATTTTTAAATGCACAATAGAAAAGGCATTTTCTCTCTTCTTGAATCAGAAATATTTCACTTTTTTCTTTTCTCCTGCCTTACATTGCTCATCATAGACTCCTTGCTGTGATAGAAAGATAGGTTGTATACAGTCAATGACAGTTGTGTTGAAATAATGCAAAGCTCTTCATGCCCCTTTACTTTCTCGAAAAGTACTCTTTATGGAACACTCCGATTCCACTAGATGTTGTTTAGACATTTACTTGTAAGTGGAATGGTTATTGGTATCCCTACTTGAAACATCAGACGAGAGATGCACAGGGAAGAGGGTCTGATTTACTGGTGCTATCACCGAGTTATATTACCTGGAGGGGCCTTTTTACATCCGAGCTTTATGACTATAACTGAAATTCATATTTGATAGAAACAGAGCCCATGTATTGGAATGCCCTAGATACAACTAACATTAGTATAAGTATCGAGCAAATCATATTTGATATATAACAAACCAACTAAGACTCGGGGCCTGGCATCTATGACCTGCATTCTCACCAGGGAACTGGTTAAAGCCATAATAAAAAAAGCTCAGGATGTGCTTTTTAACCCCTAGGCCCTATTTACATTTATATGGTCCTTATCTCCACATTACGCTTTCCCACCCCAGGTTTCTTCATTCGAGTCCACATCAGAGTCCATAGCCTTTCTGTTCACAATTACCTTGCATTTAGTCTTTCCAAGAAAAAAACAACTTTTTAAGTATTCAGTTCACTTCTATGGCTCTAGTTCTACTTCACGTTTATGTTCCAAAAACTTATATAAATGCTAGAAATTCAGGTGCCTAATTCTTCCCCACAGTGACCATCCTTTATAAATGCCATCAGCAAAATAATCAATAAAATATTCCTTCAAGCTTTGATGGACATATTTTCTAAAAATGAATGTTTCCTGGTAAACTCTCCTCCTCCTTACACAAATGCCTTTTCATCTGAAGGAGGGGGCTTTTCAACATCTTAATATTTTGGACTGGACAATTTTTGGTTCTCTTTTATAGAATAGGATACTTAGCAGGATCCCTTGCCTCGATCAGTGAGCTACTGCCAGCACCACCCAGAGTTGCAACAACCAACTCCATCCACAGACATTACCAAAGGTAGTTTGGAGAACAAAATTGCTGTTATTAAGAGCTACTGATCTAGGACTATGTTCTACCTTTCACTGGTAAATGACAGTCTGCTAGAACAGCTAAGTCAAAAAAGAGGCTCCCTCATCATCAAACTTGAGGAATCCAAGTATTGATTTTAATTCTTTAATGCTCATGATGCATGTGTTACACAGAAATTTGGTAATAGCAAAATGCTTATTTATAAAAGTTGTTACTAAGGGAAAATGTTTATTTTAGAAACACAGTTTTGCATACATTGGGCCATTTTTATTTATATAATTGTGTTTTATCTGTGGCTCTTTCTTTCTTTCTTTCTTTCTTTCTTTCTTTCTTTCTTTCTTTCTTTCTTTCTTTCTTTCTTTCTTTCTTTCTTTCTTTCTGGCAAGCTCCCTCTGCCCCCACCCTTTCCCCGAAGATGTTAAAACATTACAAAATATTACAAATTAGATGCAGACTTCTGGCCAAGATGGAGGTGGAGGTAGATACACTTCACCTCCTTGCACAACCAATAGAAGGAAAACAACAAATTTAAAAACAAAAAAAATAATAATCAGAACTGTCAGAAAATCGAACACTATGAAATTCAGATAACCAAGGAGTTAAAGAAGAAACATTCATTCAAACTGGTAGGAGGGCAAGACAGGCAGCTGGAGTGGAGAGGATGCAGGGCAAGCGGTGGCTATTGGACCAGGTGGTCCCACATTTTTGTGCAGTTAAACTAAGAAGAACAACTGGGGAACAAGACAGACCGTGCAACCCAGGGTTCCAGTGTGGGGAAATAAAGCCTCAAAGCCTCTGACTGAAAAAAATCAGTGAGAGTTGTGGCCACGAGAGAAAACTCCCAGACTCACAGGAGAGTTCATTGGAGTGACCTACAGGATCCTAGAACTTACACAAACCCACCCACCCAGGAATCAGCACCAGCAGGGCCCAATTTGCTTATGGATAGCGGGGGAACAGTGACTGAAAGCCAGTGGAGAGCAGAGCTGAGCAAGTGGTATTGTTCCCTCTCAGACCCCTCCCCTGCATACAGTGCCATAATGCATAGATTGCTTAATCCTGGTGAATACCTAAGGCTCTGCCCCTTTGTAACAGGCGCACTGAGACAAATATATATATCTTTGTCTAATAGACAAAGATATCTTTGTCTATATATATATATATATAGACAAAGATATCTTTATATATATATACATATATATAGTCGCACTGAGACAAATTATATATATATGTGTGTGTGTATATGTGTGTGTGTGTGTATATATATGTATATATCCCAAATGAAGGAGTAGGTCAAAGCTCCAAAAATAGAACTAAGTGATGAAGAAAGAGCCAAACTATCAGATGCAGAGTTCAAAAACTGGTAATCAGGATGCTCACAGAAATGGTTGAGTATGTTCACAAAATGGAGGAAAAAGTGAAGGCTGTGCAAGGTGAAATGAAGAGAAATGTAAAGGAACCAACAGTGACGGGAAGGAAACTGGGACTCAAATCAATGATATGGAGCAGAAGGAAGAAATAATCATTCAACCAGAATAGAATGAAGAAACAAGAATTCAAAAAAATGAAGAAAGGCTTAGGAACTTTCAGGACAACTTTGAACATTCCAATATCTGAATCATAGTGGTGCCAGAAGGAGAAGAGGAAGAGCAAGAAATTGAAAACTTACTGGAAAACATAATGAAGGAGAACTTCCCCAATCTGGCAAAGGAAGTAGACTTCCAGGAAGTCTATCTGTGGCCATTTCATGTTATAATCCTGTTTTTTGTTTTATGATTACACTCATGCTTGATTGGTTGGTTCTTGAAGTTGAGATTCAAGGTTTTACTATTCTTCTAGGAATGTTGCTTTGCATTTTTATAATGACTCAGACATGAATACGTTCAACAGTCACTGTACAGTATGACTATTAAGATGAACTAGTATAGTAAGCAAAATGCCCATAAGTTCCAAATCCCTAACAGAATATTGGTACATGTGATAAAGGAAGTAGAAAAAGTATGTATTGCTAATTTTTTTATCCTCTCTCATCTTCATATCTTCATACAGATACTCTGGATGTAAAAATCTTACTTCTCTCTAAAAATATATTATAGTACTATTTAAAGATTCACCTCTGCCATGTACCTTTACTTAAAAGGTTAAAATGGAGAAGAAAAAGTATCCTGCAGAGTTGAAGAAAACATAGCTAACCACTTTTTGAAAGCAGGCTTCTTTACCTTATGCCCAATTCTAACTATTGTTCACTTATTTAAGGATACTTTTCTCAATATCAAATGACATATTTAAATTTAATTCAGATTAGAATCATTATTTAAATAAGAAGCCTTGCCTTGGATGAGTTAATACTGCTGATAATACTGCTCAGTTGATGAGAGTATTATCCTGATATGCCAAGGTTGCATGTTCAATCTCTGGTCAGAGCATATACAAAAAATAACCAATGAATTTATAAATAATTGGAATAAATAAATTTAATCTCTCTCATATATATATAAAGTTATATATATATATATATATATATATATATATATATATATATATATATATATATAAACAAGAAAGAGGCATTGAATTGTAACTTGTAGGAAAAAGACTCCAGCATTTCTTTGTGAAGATGACAACCAGGTAATATAGCACAAAAAAATTATTTTTCCCTGTATTTTTAATAAATACAGGGAAAAGTCAACAAAAAAGCCAAAAGTGGTTCATTTTAAGATTCTGCTACCAAATGAATTGCTAACTTAACATTTCCAGAACATTAACTCATCTAGAAAAAGATAAAGATAACTAAAACTACACAGAAGCAGTTTTATTTAGAAAAATGTTTAGTTTTAATATCATCATATCCCAAAGGCCCATGAATATGAACTTCTAATCTAAAGAGAGAGAGAGAAAGAGAAATGAAATGCATTCTCTGGTTTAACTTTTTCTACTAGATACTATACTTAAGTGGCTGCAATTTATTCTTAAAAATAGTTTCTAGTAAATCACATCTTTTTTTTCCCTATTCAAAGTGATCAAAAATCAAAAGAAAAAATTGATACTAAAGATGGCCCATTTGATAAACTCTGTACTTAAAATGCATCCATTCTCTTTGATGGATAGTCTGTTCCTTCAGCATGTGGTGTATAAGATATCAGTGATTTTAAACAATGCAGTGCTGATACTTTAGTCATTTGTTCACTCCAAGATAATTTTTCAGCTGTAGTTTCTCCTGAAGTTTTAATACATGAATTATAAGCCTCCTGATGCAACTTCATTTTCTGCTTATTTATGCTGTAGTGACTTGGCAAGCCAATAATATGTGTTCTAGACTTTCACAATATGATATCAATAATGAAAACCATACACATCTTATTCAGGTAATATAAAAATTTATAAGTGAGAAATTATTTTTCACACACAGAGTAAACCATGAAATGCAGCTGAGAATAAAATCTAGGAGTTTGAAATATAAGACTGTTTAAGAAGATACTTAAAGATATATATGACTGATGGGGCACAACACTCCTCAGGGAAGCATGTCAAAAGTTAGGTAGGAAATAAATAACTGGATAATGAGGTTTCAAACTGGAGTAACTTCCATCCCAACAGTGCAAAAGTGTCAATCGTATGCTTGTGGGAAACTATAAACACACAACACCACCACACACGCTCACACATTCTCTCACACTGGTTTGGTGATCCACTGATTGTGAAGATGGCACTGCTTTCCTATTTTACCTGAAATGCAATCATGCTTAGCTTTTCTGGATTATAACTTCAGAAACCACCACCCTTACCCAAGGGGAAACCCATCCCTGGTTTTATTTCTGTATATAAATACAAATTTACTCAAAGTAGCACTATAGGAAGCCAATATTTCTTTTTTGTTGTAAGTTATATTCCTTAATTTTACTGTAAAATATGATTTTAGAAAACTTACTATTTTATATAGGTTTAATATATTTTTCTTTTTTCCCTATATTCCTGAAGGATTTTAAAATTCTTGGTCTGCATTCTTTACTTACTTTTTTCCCTGCAGACAAATTAAGTTTGTACACGGGTTTGTGTGTACACTTGATTATGCATATCCTCCACATCCTGCAAAGATGAGTCATTCCTTACCTAAGTCAGTTTCTTTTTTAATGTAGGGTTTTGTTTTTTTTTTCTGTTTAGTGATTTGTTTCTTCAGTTTTCAGCTGAGATGTCATAGGATTTCTTTTCTGTTTCCTACTCAAAATAATAATTTCCTTTAAGATTATTTATTTATTTTTAGACAGAGGGGAAAAGAGAGAAACATCAATGTGTGATTTCCTCTCATTTACCCCCAAATGGGGACCTGGCCTGCAACCCAGGCATGTGCCCTGACTGGGAATCAAACTGGTGATCCTTTATTTTGCAGTCTGGTGTTCAATCCACTGAGCCACACCAGCCAGGTCTCAAAATACTAATTTTCAAAAGTTCTCTTTTTGCAACAATTTTGTAAATGTAGAGAATGATTTCCTCATGTCCTTGTCCTATGAACCTTTAGAAAATGCAATCCAAGGTGCTTTTTCTTATGATTTCTTTTCCATTGACTAATGCTTACTTACAGAGAAAACACTAGTTCCAGGGCTTTCCAGTAGATAAAGAATACAATTTTATTTGTCCCCTCTTTCTATCAATTCTATACCTCTAAATATCTTTCTTAGGCCTATAAATCCTGGCCCCTTTCTCCCTCATATCTCCTAGTCAATCTCTTTTAGAACACAGTATGATTATTTTCATTCTTATACATCCTTATTTACTTTAACAATAAAAGAGTGCATAAAACACTAGTGCTTTTTATATGCCACAGTATTGGGATTCTTCCTGTTAGCCACATTTACCTGCATCCCAGAATACCTGGTCCTACGTGGCGCCATAATCCTCCATGAATTTATTAGGACAGCACCAGGCTTATTTAGTGACCCATCACCCCTTTCCTTCTTGAAAGCTGTCCCAGATGTCTATTTATTTTCTGGCAATATCATTCTTTTAAAGAATGATGAACACCTCTAGATGCACTGACTGTTCAGTAGGAGAATGGTTATCCAATTCATTGTCTTATTCAGATTCCAGGACTTTACACCTTGATACAGACAATGTGGGAAACACAATTTCCTTATTTTTGTTTTCTTCCTTTTAATAAGCAGAAACTCAGTTTCATCAGGGAAAACACTGGTAGATTACTAATGGCTTTTGTTAGTTAGTTCATTTGTTTGATTTATGTAACTCCATTTCACCCCAAAAGTATCAATGGTTTGTGTGTCATACCTATTTATCAATGTTTTGGGCCTTCCTAAGTATTTTTAGAGAAAATGTTAAATGACCGAGTCAAAGACTTCTTGTCAGATGCCTTTTAAAACCTTACCCTACCTTACCCTAACCCTAACTATACATCTTAGAATCATTGTGACAAGTCCCTCGTACTTGTAATCTCTCTAAGTTATCCTTCTGCTGATCTCTTCTGCCTCCATCCTAAAAAAGATCTTTGTGTTTACGGGCCATTGAGGTTAGATTGGGCCAATCTGGATAATTCAGGATAATCTCTTTATTTTAAGGCCCATAACCTTAATTACACCTACAAAGTCCCTTTTGTCATATAGAGTAACATATTTATAAACTCCTATGGTGCAGAGTGTAATTATTTGACCTATGAGTCACTCTTGCTATTGCCCTGGAGCATATTTGAGTCAGTGCAAATGGACTAGCTCTACATGCCCTTTCCATGATATTAAACATTTCCATGATCGATTCTTAAATGGGTTTCCCTTCATATCAGTCAGGGCTTACAAATCATCCTTACCCAAGTCAAAGTCTTAGTTGACCTTGATTATTTGTCTGAAGACAAATGATATCAGGGCAGACTGTGAGGAGGACAAGGACCTCAAGAGGAGCCCACCTGGCACTCAGACATGTGCAACCTGGAAATGTAGAGGATTTAGTGCACCATGTAGCAACCAAAAAATGCCCCATTGTATTTCTTAGCTGATTCTTTGATTTATTCTTCTTTGGAGAGTCTCTGAGAAACAAGTCCAGAATTCTCATAGCAGCAGTAAATTTGTTAACACCTACATGTTTGATTTTCTACTATTTCCACTCTTCCACACTTATTCTCCTAATCACTACCCAATAGAAACTGGTTACATAAAACCCTTGTCTGAGGTTCTACTTTGGAAAATAAGAAGTGGCCTTTCAAAGTTAAGCATCAAGAAGGAATTCTAGAACAGACTTATCTGCCAGTCAAGTATAATAAATAAGGACTCCTTTGTTGGAAATAACTGGGGTGATGACTAGCCTGACATCCTGTAGCATCACTATTTCTAAGAGGCTCACCAGCAGGATGAGTTACTGGTAGAAGATGAAGCATTGGCTTACCTGGTAGCTGTGGTCCTGAAACAATATGGGCACAATAGTAATTATAAATATATTGTTGGTTGACTTATTTAAACCTCAAAAAAGAAAATAATTGGCTCAAGTTAACCAACAGTCAACTAAAAGTGTACTCCATAGGTCAGAAGGTCAAAATGGAAGCAGTTAAAAAGTCCACAACCTTCTGCAGCTTCAAACTGGACTGAACATTAGGCCCAGAATTTGTTTCAAGTGAAGCAGAGCTATAAAGAGGTACTCTGGCATAGACTTGACTTATCTCGTGGCTAAGATTAGTGACTTTACAGAAAGAGAATGGGGATATTTGGGTGAACAGGCATGAAAATTTCACACGCACAAATTTCTCTGAAACATCTAGAATGACCAAAATAAAAGTCCTTTTTACTCGCTAATGGAAAATTGCCTATCTTTGCCAGGAGAATGTAAAGATCTCAGCTGCGGCAGATGCCTTCCGGGCTGATGTTTGCCCTCCTCCAGGTTGTTCTCATCTCATCTTCTCCCGACCATTAGCCAGGTTCAAACAGCTCAAGTGGGGAAACACTGTCTCTGCTTCAGAAAGAAGAGGGAAACTTGATTAATATGAAAGGGAGCATATTCAAGAATGGATTATGAAGATGTTGAACCAGCAAGGAAGACTATAAGGGGGTAATTTGTTTAGCATCATGGTAAGAGCATCTGTAATTAGTTATTTATACTGAGATGGATCTTTAAATCATGATGAAAAAATATGATTATCCTTAATAAATGAGGTAAAGATGCTAAATTGTCTTAATAGAGTTTCCTGGTCAGAAGTCTCAAGGAGGTGAATAGGAATGTTGGATCAGAGCTATTTGTATATTAAGATTTAGCGTATGGACCGACCGTATTTTATCTGAAGTCTAAGAGGACACTCTCTTCACAAAGTAATAAAGTATTTACCAGTAGAGGGAAAATTAAAACTTCTGTAGGCAGCATTTGATAATAGGGATGTTTTCTGAAAGTGGGCTCTCTAGTTTCAGTGGGAATGATAGAATTTCAGAATGACAGGCTTTAAATGACAACACTTACTCAACAGAGGGAAGGTAGAAATATTTACTGTGAAGGTTGAAGTGGCAATTAGGTTGCCTTGGGTCTGTACCAATGGCTGATACACCAAGAGCTTATGGTAGCAAGATAAATGGGTAGCCAATGTGGGTGTTACTTGACTTTTCAACCAAAAGAAATTTTGAGGTGGCAAATACAAGATTTACCTCCCCCACAGCAGTGGGGAAATATTATGATTGCTGATGCAGTTTCCAGATCCAAGCCAGTTCACAAACCCATAACCCAAGAGTTAGAAGTAAAACCAAATGCCCTTGAGAAAGGATAAATATTCCTTTGATCTGTTCCCAGAGTATTCTGTGCCAATTATTGTAACCAAATTCAGGTCTGGCTGCCTACCCCTTTGAAAGTTAAAAGAAAGCGGTTTATTTTCAGGTGCCAGCAACGTGAGAAGATAAGGACCTCTTGTCTCAAAGCCTTTTCTTTCTGTGTTAGTACAAGCAGAGGTTTTTATAAGGAGGGAGAGGGAGAGCAGAACAAAGAGATCAAGGGGTGAGGTTTAATATCATCTACATGCACAGTCCATTCCAATAAGGACCCTGAAACGGGTCAAGCTGTGGTCTGGTTTGTGTCACCTTGGATTTTGTCATCCTGCTTTTATATGATCCTGCTTTTACTTTTGGAGAAGAGCTATTCTCCCAAAGCTGGAAGGCCTGAAGGTTATTCAAAGTTAGGTCCTAGGATTCTTACAGAACTTGTTTTTTATCTTCAAGATATATATTAGTTAAAGTCGGCATTATAGAGACAGTGTCGAAAGAGGGGTGGGGTGTGTTACAATCCCCCACTGTTACATTATCAGGCTTAACTTTGTAATGGAAAAAAGAAATACTTTACTCAGAACTTTGGGGTATAATATCCAAATTGATGAAGATAACAAATACCTTAAAAATCATCATTGACTGGGAGCATATGGAGATCGAGTGATGAAATATAAAACAAACTTGGGTTTGTCTTATACTAGATCTCACGCATCCAAGGACCCACCAAGCCATTATTCTCAGGCCCCTCAACACACAGTTGTGATGTACATACTAAGAATTTGGACAAACTCTGACATGTACACTCTGATTATGGAGGAAATGTCATTAAATAAGGGTTAATTACAAGTTCATAGAACTACACAAACTTCTGGTCAAAATAGTAAATCAGAAGCAAGAACACATCCGCTGAGGAATTGCCAAGAATAGTGACATAATCAAAGGTTTAAAGGATGTAGTAGTGTCGATTCCCATCTTAAACCCATTTAATAAAAACAAATACATAAATAAATGTACAGAGGCAGTTGATCATGGACTACTACAAACCTAAATTGTATCCCCAATTGCTGGACATATCTTTACAGAAATGTATTAACATAGACAATAGCGCTTGGTTTATAGCTATACACCTTAGAAATGCATTCTTATTGATCCCCATCAGAAGAAGGATCAGAAGTTTTCCTTTCTGATGAAGGACAGCAATACCCATTCGCTGTTGGCTTCAGGACCACGTGCAGCCTCTTTCAGGAGCCTCGATCATCTCACACTACAGAACTGTGCAGTGTCATTGGTATGATCACTCTATGCTTAGTAAGTGTAAGGGCGGCAAATGAAAACTTTACAGAGTAATAAATTATTTATAGTTTTATTGATGTTAAAATTATTTGCAAAACTAATGTATCCAGCTATTTTGGTAGTGCTGGTACTTCAGGCACAATATAAAGTTTAGAACTAAAATACCCATATTTTTTGGACAATAAGATGCATTGCCCCAAAAAATTTGGGAGGAAAATGGGGGTGCATATTATAGTCTGAATGTAGCTTACCTGGCTAGTAAATGCAGTTTACATTTACATTGGTGAAATATGTTATTTATGTCATTAAATATTTTGCCACATTTTTTGCTTCAATTTTTTTCCCTATTTTCCTTCTCTAAAACCTGGGTACATTGTATAGTCCTAAAAATACAGTAGTTTTTGACTAAGTGTATTCATTTTAAATAATTTAACACAAAAGAATTAGGAGTATTTAGAATACTTCTTCCATTCTACACTCCATTTATTTCCTATGCAGTCATCAAATCTTGAATTATTTGCCCTTTATTTTTAATATAATTTTTTCAGATTCAGTTAAGATATAATCGTTGTCTACAGATTTCTCTTCCGCCTGCTTAGTGATTTTTAAATAACACTTCATTTACCTTAAAGAGTGTAAGAGAAAACAAGTACATTTTTTAGTATTTATCTTACCCTCATTATTACTTGAAGCACAATGCCTGCACATCTATATAAATACATCTTTGTGGCCTATATTAAAATGTGGAATGAACTCCGAATCTTATGCTTGTAAGTGGATATATATAAATATTTGAAATTAATTTCTTCAAAGGACTTGCAAGATAAGATCCTGACCCTTAACTTCCAATTAATTAGTACAAAGACAGAAAATTTAGACAAACAACCTCCCTATTTATTTGATAGCTAATTAATTAAAATGCATACTGTGCAGAAGTCACTTTACTCTCAATTATAATTAAATATGCAAGGTTATCAGAACACTACAAGCAGAAAGCTGAAAATGATCTTCCCTATTAGAATGAACACATAAAGGATGGTTTTAGGTGGTAAGGAAAGGTTTTGTATACAAGACCTAGCTGTGTTATCTATCGACTCTACCCACAGGGCAACGGCAATGATCATGTCACTTCTGACCCTAGGGGCCCATCAGCTATTGTAGGCTCAAGGTTAAAACCTAGTGAACTATTAAAACTGTTTGTGAACCCTATCAAATATCAAGTAGAATGATCTTAAAAAAGTGGTCCAGATTTGCCTGTTGATCCAATGGTGCTAGGTTAATTTTGTCATAAAATTAATGATGCACTTAAAATGAAGAGATTTATGGTATCTCTGAGCACTTCTAATTGAGTTACCCAACAGAGAAGCTTACAACTCATACAGCTCCAAAAAAAAAAGTTTGAGATTCCTAAATTGTATCCTCCCTTTGTGACTGAAGCCTTCAATAGGCTATTAGCATAATTACATCACTTTTACTTTAATTATTGTCTTTTTACAGCAAAAGTCATTTATTTTCATTAGATAACTATGTTTCATTATGAATTCCAAGCTAGATTGCTTCCTTGCATTAACTTACGAGTAAAAGACTGTTGAGCCTTAGAAAAAAACATATATCTATATCTATCTATATCTATATCTATATATCAATATATATAGTTCCCTTATTTATTTAGTTTCTATCCTAAAAATGTAGGATAATTTTATGTAACTTCATTGGTTGAATTTTTAAAAAAAGCATTCATTAAGTCATTTACTGAGGAGGCATTGATTAAAAGGCCTACACCTAAAATAGTAAATCTCTTGCATATTTCCCAGTGGAATTATTATAACAGGGATAAAGAAAAACAGGGCCATTCTGCTCCCTTTGATGGCTACATCTGAGACAGAGATGACAGCTTGAAGATTGTAACAAGACCTGGTTAAATGTGTGTCATTTCTTCTTTACAAAAATCACTTCCATGCACCTGGATTTATGATGTGCCAGTTTCCCATTTCAGACTTTTTGGCTGAGAAGGGACACAGTTATTGATGTGTCCAGTTTACTGCATGGCAAGAGTGAAGTGCCAAATATGATTCATCTTCTAGTGCAGATTCCAACAGAAGAATATTAAGTTTTGTATAAATTCAACAACAGAAATATCTGACAAAAGTGTTTAGAATTTAACATAAATGTGCTCTACACACACACACCCAAAAGGCTGGAAGGATTTCAAACTTAGGGCAGTTTAACTGAACAGGACTCATTCATTAGGCCCATAACATTTGTTGACAATGAATGCACAACCCCTGTTTTCTCTGTCACTTTGAATTACACATTTAAGTAGCTGTAATTCGTAATGATAATTTGTGATTCACAGAACCTTTGTTTTTAGAGTGTTATCTATATGGGAGGAATCTTAAGTCCACTGTTGTATCTTTTTGCATTGCATATTAATATTAAAATATGTTTATGACACATATAGTGTGACTAAATTTAAAATTGCTTTCTTCCACCTGTGTTTTGGGATAAAAATCATAAATCTAAAATCATAGAGCATCAGTTCAATAATTCTTTGAAATGCTGGTTTTGACTCTGAAGTTGGTATTGAGCATCCCCTGGGCGAATGTGACTGCTGCTTGTCCTGGAATCAACCCCACTCCAGCGGAGATGTGCTCACAAAGCATGCACCTATACTTTTGACAGCAATTTTAGCTTTTTGAGTATATTTTTTTAATCTATGAAAACTCCCAGAGTAACTCATTCCATGGTTTTCTTTTCAATCAGGAACCATATATATTAACATGTTTAAACATGTGCAAACTGTTGTTAGCCAAAATAGCTATTTTCAAGTATCCAGGGAATGTTTCAAGAATTAAATAGTTTTATATACTCAGAAATACATTAGAGGTATAATGTTCCAAATTTCAGAAGACATGTCCAACGTGCCTAATTTATTTCCTCACATTGAAATGAGGCCTAACCTATGATGGTTTCCAAAAGAGATATGCAGTACTTTAGCACAGCAATATTCAACTTTTTGCATCTCATTACAAACATAGACTAATTACTAAAATTCTATGGCACCCTCCAAATATATTTTTTACCAGTCTTACAAAAAAATTGGTATAATTTTAATTCATCCACACCAAACAGCTAGCTATTGTTGTACTGGCGGTGGTGTTTTTTTTTTGTTTGTTTGTTTGTTTTGTTTTTTGTTTTTTGTTTTTTTTACAGTCTAAGGGAAAAGAAGTCAGCACCCCTAACTAAAAAGACAGGCATTGCATATCTTAAAAACTCTTGTGGCACATCAGTTGAAAATCGCTTTCTTAGAATCTTATCGAGAAAGATATATGGGACAGGACACCTTTTTTCTCCTCTTTTTGAGTAACAACTGTGGAAAACTACTTTTATTAAGATATCTCAGATAGTCTGAGATATCTTACAGTATATTACCATTGAAGTTTATAAAATTTTCCTTGATTATAAATGTTTTCAGATTTCCGTATTTTCTTAGGAGAGACCCAAAATAAAGTACAATATTGTTTTGGTTTGTAAGCTTAGTAAATCCCAGAATAATTGTATGCTGATGTTAAAATCACAGATATGGCCAGTTGTTTACGCAAATTAAAATTTAGATGCATTACTGAAAATATCTGAAAACTTGAAGGTTACATAAAGAACACTTGGGTACATAAAACCTGAGGCATGCCGAAACTTAATAATGATTGCCAAATATGTACAAATAAAATTAGATGGATGGATGAATGAATGGATGAATGAGTGTAAGGGTGGATGGGTAAATGGATGAATAAATAGCTCTCCCAGACATACAGCATGAATGGGTAAAACCTTATTTACATAGGAATGCTGTGATGTAAGATTTCCTAGATTATTTCAAACATGTGTATTAGATCATATAATAAAAGTCAAGATCCTGTCCCTGTCCTGTGTTAAGGTATGTATAGATAATTGGAGGAGGACAAGTTTAAAAAAGTATCAGTTTCTATCAAACCAAGCGGTAACACTTATAGTGACAGCATCATTTCTAGTGAAAATTTACCTTTCATGGACAGCAAAAAATAGATGTAATCCTAATTCCTACCAACTCTTGTGAATTTCAAACCTTAATCCAGGGTGTCCAACCCACAGCCCACAGGCTGCATGTGGCTCAGGATGGCTATGAATGCAGCCCAACACAATCGTAAATTTACTTAAAACACTGTGAGATTTTTTTTATGATTGTCTGTCACAATGTACTTAATGTGTGGTTGAAAACAACTCTTCTTCCAGTGTGACCCAGAGATGGTAAAAGGGTGGACCCCCCTGCAGGCTTAATCTCAATATTTGCTTCCCACATACATTCTTTTCACCACCTCCTCCCCTCTGTGTTTCCACCCCTGCATACTACCGTCAACACTGCAATGAATCTTCACACCACTTTGTTTATTTTCTTCAGGGATTATACCAATACTTTGTGGTACTGTCTTTTTAATTATTTAGCACTCACATTATCTTTTTTAGTTTTCTTTTATTTTACTCTACTAGGATAGTAATGTGCCCATAAACAGGAAAAAATAGAAAAAGTTTCAATGCATGCAAGAAAACAATAAACTGAATGTGAAAATGGGATTTGGGAACAAGAATAAATATTTGGATTATCTTTATATTTCAATAGCTATAGATTTCTGTTAGTAGTAATCAAGGGTCAATAAAAATGAACTCTTACATATAGTTTTTCAAGTATCCTCACAACCGTTACCTTTGCATTCATTCTCCTGTATGATTGAGAGATCAGTTAATTCAGCCTCCTGGCTATCAGGAAAAATCCCTATCGTAACATACTGGTTAAAACCCATAACCAATCAGATCCAAAGCAATGAGAGACAGGGTGATTCACAAAGTACCACATCATCTTCAATAGAGTTCCTCAACAAAGATGATCTATTATATGGGTCCCATGTGGTATATAAATGGTTAGTCTTTTGCCTTGCTCAGTCATTGGCTGGCTCTCTCATGAAGCTTGATCTTGGCTTAAAAGCTGGGGCAGACTGACAGGTGGAGGTTTCATTTAACCATATTTCTCAAAGCTGTGCTGTGAGTCCTTGCTTGAAGAAGGATCTGGGTTGTGTATCTCCATTTCTGGTTCAATAATATTTTTGGTATTCACTAGGTATTTACTGGACATCTGATCAGCAATGTATTATCTACAATTGTGAATGAAACAAAAAATTGCTAAAACACGCTCAATATACTTAAGAATTTATAATTATTCATTTAAACACAACATATACACAAATGCCTGAAATAATCCCTCCTACGCTTTTCCTGGTTGCAGTCTTTTCTATTAAAGATCTTTGTCAACAGGCATCATTGCCCATCAGAACCATCACTGTGCACTTCATTGATTAGCTCTGGGTTTCCATGTAATGTTCTGCTTTGTCTCAAATCACAGGATTGTGTTTCCATGTTCTTTTCCTTTTGTCCTGATCATTATTAGTACAATATTCCAGAACTATTCCTGTTCCTCTAGCAATAGATATACCCAAACTATACAAAGGCCTTAATTGTCCTGATTTTCTCAGTATACCCCCTCTCCTTACCCCTGGACTGAGAGCTTGCTTTGTATCACCTTCCATTTTCCTATACACTTTTACCCACACCCTGGAACTATCAGTCCCCTTTTTGACTCCTAATTCTTTGTGTATTTCCCCGGATTATATTCATAAAAATTATATTAAATCTGTGTTGATTTTTTTAAGTCATTTTATTGATTATGCTAATGCAGTTGTCCTGGTTTTTCCTCCTATGTCCCCCTCCACCCAGCACCCCCACACCTCCAGGCAATCCCCCCACTATTGTTCATGTCCATGGACCATGCATATAAGTTCTTTCGCTACTCCATTTCCCATACTGTACTTTACATCCCCATAGCTATTCTGCAACTATCTACTTATACTTCTAAATCCCTCACCTCTTCACCCATTCTTCCCCCTTGCCCCTCCGATCTGGCAATCTTTCAGTAAGTAATTTCTTTTCTCTTCCTTTTAAGAATGTCTCTTTATCTTAACCATTGACATTTTAATTATGATGTGTCTTGATGTGGGCCTCTTTGCATCTATCTTGTTTGGGACTCTGTGCTTCCTGGACTTGTACGTCTACTTCCTTCACCAAATTAGGGAAGTTTTCTTTCACTATTTTTTCAGATAGATTTCCAATTTCTTGCTCTTTCTCTTCTCCTTATAAGGTGAATGTTGGAACCCTTAAAGTGACTGTTTATACTATCCTCCTTTTTCAGATTCTTTTTTCTTCTTATTATTCTGTGTAGTTGTTTTTTGCTTCCTTATATTCTAAATCATTCATTTGATTCTGGCTTCATTCGCTCTATTGTTGTTTCCTTGTAAACTGTTCTTTATTTCAATTCATGTATCCCTAATTTCTGACTGGGTCTTTTGTATACTGCTCAGGTCCTCCCTAAGTTCCTTGAGCATCCTCATAAACAGTGCTTTAAACCTTGCATCTGGTAGATTGTGTATCTCTATTTCATTTAGTTAGTTTTCTGGAATTTTGATCTGTTCTTTCATTTGGGCCATATTTCTTTGTCTCCTCATTTTGGCATCCTCCCTGTGTTTATTTCCATGTATTAGGTAGAACTGCTATGACTCCATGTCTGTGGTCTAATGTAGTAGGTGTCTTGTACGGTCCAGTGACACAGCATCCCCTATCACCCAAGCTGGGTACTGAGATGTGCCTTTTGTGTGAATTGAGTATATCCTCCTCTTGTAGTTGAGCCTTGATTGCTGTTGGCAGATCAATGGAAGGGATTTACCCAGGCCAGTCAGCTGCAAGGACTGGCTATGATCACTGACCACCAAACTCCACCCTCCATGAAGGATCAGCTATTCAGAGGCATGGTGGTGGTGCTCTGATGTGGTCTGTAGTTGACCACTGGCTGTGCTGACCCTGGGGTTTCCAGGGTAGTGCAGGCCAACATCAGCCCCTACCTGTGTTTTGCCTGGGGCACCCTGCCTGAACTGTAAAGCAATCTGAGATGGCTGCTACTTGTGCTGGGTTTAGAGATTCCCAGGTGAAGCCTAACTGTGACTCAAAGCCAGTTTTATGGAGTCTCAGATATGGCACCATCCTACTAGTTCGGTGCGGGGAGAGCTCAGCAAAGGGACAATGGCCTCTGCTTGCCCCTGTACCAGACACTTCAGTCTCTCCTCATATCATTGGTGCCCTTCAAGCGGCCAACCCAGTGCTGGAGATCAGAGGGAGAGAGTCTGACTAGTTGAATCTATGTGTGTGTTTCCTAGAAGGAACTGCTTAGGGCTCCAGCAGCCTCCTCCACTGACTCAATCCCCCCTGGTTCTTGCAGACCAAAGTTATGGGGACTTATCTTCCTGGCACTGGAATCCTGGGCTGGGGGCCTGGTGAGTCTAGGACTCCTTAGATATCCCTATCACATTTTTATCCACTTGGGTGTGGGACCAGCCTGCTCTGAATCTATACCCCTCTGACCAGTCTGGATGGATGTGGTTTCTTCAATTCTGTAGTTGTCAGGCTTTGATTCAACTCTATTTCGTAGTTGTCAAACTTCCATTCAACTTGATTTCTGACATTCCTGAGTGATCCTTACTTTATATTTTAATTGTAATTTTGGTGTGGCTGTGCAAAAGACAAGCCGTATCTTTGTGTTGGTTCCTAATTGTTTGATTAGGTAAGGTAAAGGAACAATAGACTCATCATTAAATGTTTTTTTCTTTCTTTTAAAATATTTTCCCCTAAAGAAGACAGACCAGTTGGCTCATTCCATCTCTCAGTACAAATGTAAGGAGGAAACAATCCAATCAAAGTAATTCCCTCCGTGGTCCTGAAACAAAAACCCTGAAGGAGATGCACCTAGAAGAGCAGTCAGGACTGAGCCAGGGATACTCTGTAAGAAGCCGGAGCCCAGTAAAGGAAAGGAAATGTGGAAAGGAATCTCTAGTTGGTTCACAGTGGGTGAAAAAAATAAACGGAATTTTTGGACACTGCATGGTAGCCCTCATCCCTTGCAATGGGATTATATCTCCTGTTGTCAGTAGAGTGAGGTAGAAGCAATGGTGTACCCATTGTGAGCCCCTGCCTTACGAGGCATTGCATATTTCTGCCTATTTTCTTGAGATCTTCTCAGCTGCTTTGAGAGGACCTACTTGAACTTGATAAAATTGGGAAGACCATATGGATTAGAGACAAATCACTAGCTGAGACAAATCACTTTACTTGTCAATGTGTCTGATCAGCTAGTTCCCAGACACACTGACAAGTAAAGAATATTCATGGAGTTGGTCTTTTTAAAGCTAAACCATGTGGCAGGTATGGAGTGGAGTTTAGGGGTTGGAGAAGGAATAAGCCATTTCAATGGTCCAGTGAAGTGTTAGACTACAGTCATAGCAACATGTATGATAAAGAGAACCCAAAGGACTCGTGAATGGTATGATGTAGAGTTTTGGTGACTCAAAAGTGTTAATTCTGGTCCTGGAAATATTAGTATATCTCAGACAGAAATATAACACTGTGATGGAGAGTTGTTTGGAGGTGATTCTTAGTTTGATTTGAAATATGGTGGATTTGAAAGTCTAAAAAGAATGTCAGATAGTGGAAGAAAGGATGGTATTGAATCTTAGAAGATAAGTTGAATATTATAAATAATGTTTCTAATGTTTAGTAATTTCAAGACCATTTAAACTTAATTGAAAATTCATGAGTTGGGAAGCAGAACTTTGGGGAAGGTAAAAAAGAGATAGAAAATAAACAATATATTTGTAAAATTTATTTCATAGCTATAGATTTTAATTTTCTTGCTTTGTTCTATATTTTGGGGGAAAATCACAGAAGGAAAGTAATGTAGAAGAAACTATAATAATGTGACAAATTTAAATGTGAACATCTGCATACCACAGAAAATAAGTGAGAAAAATTTTGACAAACATTTCTTTTAGTTCTGGAATTTTTATGAGGCGTTTGCAAATTATCTCTCCAATTTTAAATATAAATTACAGAATAATTAATGCATACTTGTTATTATACAGTTTGTATCATCTTTATAATTTATTTTTTTAATTTTTTTTCTTTTAGATTTTATTTATTTATCTTCAGAGGGGAAGGGAAGGAGAGAGGGAGAGAAACATCAATGTGCGGTTGCCTCTTGTATGTCCCCTGCCGGGAACTGGCCTGGCAACCCAGGCATGTGCCCTGACTGGGAATCGAACCGCGATCCTTCGGTTTGCAGACCCGCGCTCAATCCACTGAGCTACACCAGCCAGGGCTCATCTTTATAATTTAAAACTTGGGGCTTATTTTCTTTCTTATAGAAGCTGATTCAATGAGGAAAATAACTCCAAAAGAATTCCAATATAAAAAGGATATTCAGTGCCTTGGATAGAGTTGGGCTAACCATAAATACATTTAAAAAAGATCTATAAGTAGAATGTTTGTTATAAAATAATTGTAGACATTATGAATTTTTGTTATAAAGTATTTGTAAATATTACATATATTTATGCATCTATATGCTTTGTAAGAATCCATACTCACATATAGCAAATAATTCAGAAAATAGTTATCTTTCACTAAAAGAAAAATGTGATAAAAATGTGAAAGAAGAAATAACAGTCTTTCCCTGCACTTTTGAACATACTATTAGAGCCAAATGGTTTGTAAGAAACAAATCATAGGATAATGTTTGCTACCCAGTCACATTAGGAAACCATAAAGTAAAGTGTCAAACTGGAAAAATAAAACAAAATTGGTACTTAAAACCACTTGTAACCAGAATTTGATGAATATGCATATATTCCCACTATTAAATCTTTATTTTCTTAGTCAGTGACCTAGAAAACACTAAAAGGATAGGTTCCAAGAAGAGTATTTTGGGAGAAAGAAACTCCAAAATGTCAAACTACCCTTCAGAGCTTTGACTTGGAATTATCAGCATATCAGACATGTTTATCACATATATTGCACTTTAAAAATAAAATATTAAAGTGTTTAAAACAAAAAAAAGTTTCTATTCAAACAGGACACATTTTATTATCTGTGAGTTTGTTAACTGTGTGTGGTATTCTTGTGGTTTTCTTAGTGGGTTTGGATATGATATATGGGTAAACCACTCCTCAGAGTTGATTTATGTAGTTATGCACTGAATAGTCACTCTAAGATTTGCTGTAGTGAAACTGAAGAAAATACTATTTGTTCTATGATCTAAAGGGACTAGCTATAAAGATAATGAATAACAAAACAAATAGATAATTATGAATTGTGATAAGCACATGAATGTATGTGATAGAGGCAGAGAAAAAGTGAAAGTGTGTCTACATTTAGACAGTGTGGTTTGAGAATGCCTCACAGAGTGGGTAATAGTTATGCTGAAACCTGGAATATGACAAGGAGCTTCAGGGCAATCCATATGAAAGGGGAGACCATGCAGAGTGAACAGCCTGTTCAAGAGTTATGAAGTAAGAATAAATTTAGTGCATTTGAAGACATGAAAGTAGGTCAAAATGACTGGAACCCTGAGATTTACAAAGAGATGTAAAGTAAGTTCAGTGAGGGGCCAGATCTTCTGTCTCTACTAGTCAACAGTCTGCCTCAGAAATCTTGCTGGCAAAAAATAATGAGCATTTATTTCCAATAGTTATTAGTTCAACTGAAGTGTTTTGCTTTGGCTTGGTGGTGGGTGGTGATCTGCTCCTAAGTCCATCTGAAATATGTTCTTCTCGTGGCACAAGAAAGAAGCCTACTGTACAGCACATTTTAAGACTTTGCATGATAGTGGACAAGTCAGATGGCAAGCACAGGGGCAAAGAAGAAAAGAAACTACAGTAAGAGCACCTTCAAAGATACATTGCAAAGAGTGAGAACCATGTCTCATACACCATTGTAACATATTTATAATGTATGCCTTATACTTAATATAAGTCAAGATACAGCCTAAGGCATTGAAAAATTTAAAAATATATATAAACATTTTTTAAATGTAATGCCAGATAATAGAAGCATTAATTTTTGTATTTGCTTCAACAATGGGAAAAATTCTTGGAGACTTTGTAGAGTAAGGAAATGAGTTATTAAGAGCTTTGGATACAACAGCCTGGTATTGGCATAAAAACAGGCACATGGACCAGTGTAACAGAACAGAGAGCCCAGAAATAAATGCAAGTATCTACGGTCAATTAATATTTGACAAAGAGGGCAGCGACATAAAATGAAGTAAAAATAGCCTCTTCAACAAATGGCATTGGGAGAACTGCACAGTTATGTGCAAAAAAAATGAAATTCAAGCACCAACTTACACTATACACAAAAATAAATTCAAGATAGATAAAAGATTTAAATATAAGCTATGACACCATTAAAGTCTTAGAGGCAAACATAGGCAGGAAAATCTCAGGTATTTCAAGCATTGTTTTAGCAACATTTTTCAGCAACTTTTTTACTGATATGTCCCCTAGAGCAAGGGACATAAAAGGAAGAATAAACAAATGGGATCTCATCAAAATAAAAAGCTTCTGCACGAGTAAAGAAAACAGTATTAAAATAAAAAGAGAACCAACCATATGGGAAAACATATTTCCAATGATACCTCAGACAAGGGTTTAATCTCCAAAATATATAAAGAACTTACATGACTCCACTGTAAGACAAGCAATCCAATTAAAAAATGGGCAAAGGACTTGAATACACACTTCTCCACAGAGGACATAGAGAGGATCCAGAGACACATGAAAAGATGTTCAGTATCACTAGCTATCAGAGAGATGCAAATTAAAACCACAATGAGATACCACTTCACACCAGTCAGAATGACCATCATAAACAAAGCAACAAACAACAAATGTTGATAGGTTGTGGAGAAAAGGGGATCCTAGCGCACTGTTGGTGGGATTGCAGACTGGTACAACCACTATGGAAAACAGTATGGAATTTTCTCAGAAAACTAAAAATGGATCTACCTTTTGACCCAGCAATTCTACTGCTGGATTATATTCTAAGAATCCTGAAACACCAATCCAGAAAAACCTATGCACCCCAATGTTCATAGCAGCACAATTTACAATAGCCAAGTGTTGGAAGCAACCTAGGTGCCCATCAGTAAATGAATGGATCAAAAAACTATGGTACATTTACACAATGGAATTCAATGCAGCAGAAAGAAAGAAGGAGCTCCTACCCTTCACAACAGCATGGATGGAACTGGAGAGCATTATACTAAGCAAAATAAGTCAGGCAGTAAAAGACAAATACCATATGATCTCACCTTTAACAGGAACCTAATCAACAAAACAAACAAACAAGCATAATATAACCAAAGACATTAAAATTGGAAACAGGCTGACAGTGACCAGAGGGGAGAGGAGAGGGAATTTCAGGGAAAAAGGGGAAGGGTTTACAGGAACAAGTATAAAGGACATGTGAAGAAAAACTAGGGGGGGGATGTGGAAATGGGAGGGAGGTGGGGAGGACTGGGGGGTGGGCTGGGATGGGAGTAAAAGACAGAAAACTGCACAAGAACAACAATTAAAATACTTTTTTTAAAAAAAATAGAAGAGCTTTGGATGCTCACAGTTGCCAAGTGTCAGTTATATACACGGTTATCATCAAGCATAAGCAAAGCAGAAATTTCAGTAGCCCCTGGAAGAACAACAGTTACTTTATGTAGGTAACATTATAAGTGTTAAGCTGATTAAATATGTATGAAATGATTTTATCAGTGTCAAGCACATACTATGATCTATATGTAGCCTATAAAACTTACCCTTGTGGAAACTGTAAATACAGAAAAACTGAGACACCAGAGTAATTTTGAGTAGGATGTAGCTTCTGACTGGGAACAATACAGCTTAGAATTCATAAGTATCTAACTCATAAGTTGCATGACCAAGGTAAGTGATGGTGTTGTATTTGTAATGTAGTTTATTTGTCTTACTTATTTATATGTAGCTTATATTCAAGCAGTTTTTCAAAGTGTAATAAAGAAACTTTTTTACACTTTAAATTTCCCCATGGAGATGATCTGACATGAGCAATTAGGCAAGGGACCCAGGCTCCCATTCTAGAGGTAAGAGAAATCCTCTATGTGGTATGGGTGGAATTTATTAATTCTAGAACTATGTTTAGAGCCTATACTTACCATCAGCTGTGATTTTTTTTTAATGTTTACGTAGACACAGATGTGGCCAAATTAACCCAGCAGACCTACACACTACTCTGATGGAAAGCTATTCAAGGTATGTCAGCCACGATGTGTTTTTTAAAGATTTTATTTATTTATTTTTAGAGAGAGGAGAAAACAGGGAGAGAGAGAGAAAGATTGATGAGAAAGAAACATCGATCAGTTGCCTCTTGCATGTGCCCCAAGTGGGGACTGGGCCCACAACCCAGGCATGTGACCTGAATAGGAATCGAACCAGTAACCTTTTGCTTTGTGGGAAGACAATGAACCAACAGAACCACAGCAGGCAGGGCATTACCCAAATGTATTTAGAAAACCAGAAAAACCTGCTGAGTTTTGGCAGTGCATTAACTCTGGGTGTTTGTGAAACTGACTACCCTTTGGGTAAAACTTTTAATGCAGAAAAGGACAGTAATCAGTAATATAACTGCCTCAAGGAGGTATCCTGAAGGGCAGTGGGCAAGAGATGGGAATAGAGAAAATTCAGCCAGGAATCAGAAAGGCTTTCCTGGAAATTTTAACAGGGCTGGAGCTGCAGGACCATGTGAATAATGAGTCATGGGGATTACAAATAATGGGCGTTTTTAGACCTTTGGATGACCTGTTTTAGTATCCTTTGCAATAGATTTTTTTGTTTGTTCTTTTTTAATTAGTACTATAGTGGATCATGGTTTTCATGATCTGACTCTTAGGCCATTCATATGTTTAATTAATCCTGAGAGATCCAATGATAACCTAGAAACTTAAACAATAAAAAATAAACATGATTTCCCCAAGCTTTAAAGATTGATGGTTTACAGTTAGCTACCAAACCCCCATAGGAACAGCTATTAAACCCAAAGAAGTTGGCATTTCTTAATCTATATAAACATTACTAACCTATACCTATTGCTTTATCTGGAAAAAAGACCAGAGCATTTTTCAAAACAACATTTTGTGTTCACAAAAGCCTATGATCAATATAAAAGTTTGTGAGCAACATTATTCTCAGAATGTGATTGAGCTATCTGCTGATAATCAGAGAATCCAGCACATATTCTGCATTTTATTTCTTAATGTGAATAAATAATACATTAGCTACCAAATGCTAATGAGCAGTTACAATAAATAGAATTCACAGATAAAATCTGGCTTAGAACATTAGCATTTAGGATTGAAAACACAAAACTATGGAAATTAGTTTCAAAAGTTTAATTCTCTCATTGTATCTTCTCAGAGTTAGATACATACCTCAAGGTATAAAGGAACCCAAAGACAATTTTAGTGGCGTACGGGGTAACGTATTCCTCTTTTGCATCTGTTATTAGAGAGAGGGAGTTTGAGATTTCAGCCACAGCACTAGTTTAAGTCCCATGTACATTTAATGAGTTTACTCAATGATAAAACACCAGCCTTGGATGAGTTCTATACCACATGGCTTATATATACATTACAAACTACTATTACTTTGCTTTCAGTTCAAGTCCACCTTTGGTTTAGATAGTATGGTATAATTCTTTTTAATTTTCTTTCTCTCTCTCTTCATCTCTATTTCTTTTCATTTATCTCCCTCTCCCTCTTTGTCTCCTGTCTTGATTAATTTTCTGAAACTATTCATTAGTACAGTACAGAATTACCTATAGTTGCTCACATAGTCTGTCCATCTTTATGAAATCCCCACGGTGGTTCAGCTCTAGGTGACTCCAGGGCTGACAGAACTATAGTGTGCTTTGAAAGCCAAAGATCTGTAGCCACTGGCAGGACTGCAGGAGGCATGTGGACTCAGAAGGAAAGCCCACTGCCATGTTGGAGCCCGACTTTCTCCAGAACTCCCCTACCCCTTTCAGAGGAGTGTATTCTCCTTGGATACCTTCTCTTCCTGATCTCCAATATCCAGAGGCTAGAAGCGGGGCCAATTAAATGTTCCCATTTGAGACTGTTTCTGGAGAACTAACCCATATGAGTAGGAAATACATTTGAATTTATTCCTGGAGGTGGAGGATGCGAGGCAGTGCTGCTTGGAGCGCCAGCAGGGTCTAGGCTGTGACTGCAGCAGTGGAAGTAGACTCTGCCTATTGCATGGTTTGAATGGAGTTCGAGCCTCTCAACCTCATTTGTAACCCACCTATTTTTCAGACTGTGTCTTCAGTCCCCCTGTCGACATGAGCACTCCATCTCCCAGTTACTGTTTGCCTGTTTTAACTTCACCTAACTACTATTGCTTGTATCCCAAAGACTTCATCAGTGCAATGCACATTTCCACTAGAGGTGCACTTAGTTGGTCAAAATTTTAAACTGCTCAGTGTCTGTAGTGGGGGTGGGAATGTGAGTGCACCGGTAAACATGAGGAGAAGTCTCCGTACTAATAGATCGAAGTACATACAGAACTGTCCTGCCAAGGGTGACCGTGGACATTTTCATAGCCCCCTCGTAGATGCTCATGCATTTTCTAAGTAAACTAGAACATAATCTTTATTTTCAGAAATGTAATAGAATCTTTAAATATTTTTAATTTTTTTCCTTCAGAACACATGTGCGCATATTGCCTTTGTTTAGAACCATGAGAACTGTGGTGGAGACTTTAAAAATGAGGATGAACAATCAGATTGGAGGGGCCTTTTTTCACCCAGTAAGGAGATTTTGGCTAGAGTTTCTCCTACTTTGTTTCCCAGGATTAAATACTGTTACAGGTCTCCAAAATCCTTGTGTATAAAGAGCACTCGTGTTATTATATCTGTAGTCTTTTTTTTTGTTTTATGACAATGTGCTTTCATTTTTCTCAAAGAATATATGTAAGGTGTGTGTAAGTATGTTATTTGGTTGATATTTAAATGCTGGATATGGAGAACTCAAGAAGTATATCTGAGACCAAATGTTAACACTTTTGAAAACCATCTGGAAACTTTTCAGTGGCTTTGAGTAGATGATCTGTGTTCTAACAGTGGAAAAGGTAAATTCTGACTTTCATATACAACCTGTCAACCTAAGTCCTTTTGAGCTGGCTTATTCCATTCCTCTGATGCTGGTGGTAGAGCTCAGGTGGTCAGTAACTCTCCTTTCACCCTTGTCTCCTCTGCGTTTCTCCGTGACCTCAGAAAGGAAACCTACACAAAAAGATGAGATACCTAGTGGTTACCCATTTACCTGAGTTATAGGCAACCCCAACTGCCCTCTTTTCCTCACTCATGGGTTTTTACTGACCATAAGGGTCCTGGAAGCCTTCAATGAGCTAACATAAGCACACTCAGCACCCTGAGTGACCACTCTCTCTTCTTTCAGCGAGTATTTACTGCATATATAAGTGTGTCTGCACTATTCCTGTTGCTGTGGGTACAGCACCAAACAAAATTTATTTTTTTCTCCTCTATGTTCTCCTGACATTCCAGTGAAGAAAAACATCAATAAAACCAGGATAAAAGTTAATACAGCGTGTGTAAATATGATGTGGGTGTTATATTAAATTAGATGGCCAAGGAAGGCCTCTCTGGGAAAATGACATTTGAAAAGAGATGTTAATCCAGTGAGGCTATGAGTTATGTGAACATGTGTGGGGTGTAGGGCGGGGCTGAGAGGATGCTCCAGGCTAGTGACAGAAAATACAAACACAAGGCAGAGGGTATGATTTTCTGCTTCACAAGTGCAGAAGGCTGGCGTTGATGGGTGGAGCGGGTGAGGGAGGAGATGTGAGAACAGAGAGGGAGGTGGTCTATGACCAGGTCATGCAGACCCTTTGGCTGGATGAAGGGTTTAATTGTATCTTAAGATGAACAAATAACATAGGATAAATATGAATAATATATTATGATTATAACATTGATATTTTAGATATATACCCAGGTGAAAATATTATGATTAAATATTAAAATTATCTTCTTTACTTGTAATCAGTTCTAAGTAATAATATTTTATATATAATATATTATATATATTTCTATGAATACATAATATAAATAACATGAATATTCCTCTTTGTAGGGTATTTTTGAATCAGAAAAACCATCAATCTGATCAGCAGTGAATGTGAATAAATAGACACATTAAAAAATCTTTATAGATTGAGATATTTCTTAAGGTTTTATTCAGCCTTATTTTTGAACATGAAATGCATTTGAAATGCCCTTTAGAGACTATCTTTTTAATCCAATGAAAAATAAATAAATATTTGCATTTGTATTTGTGGTGGGCATTAACCTTCAGGGAATTAAAAGAGGCTGGGAAATGAAGAGGCATTTTATGTGAAATTAAATATATTCAGCCTGTTAGGTGATAGACATTTATCTGTTCTTTTTTTATATAACTTTCTCCTCCACCTTAAAATAGTCTAGCATACAAACTCTGTAAATAAAGGTAGATGTCTTGGTCCCACAGAAACATAAAATAAATATGTATTTGCTCCCAGGACATAGACTGTTTTTCTCCAAGTTATATTAACCAAAAAACATCAGGCTTTGGGGTTACTGAAAAACTGCATACGTCTTCCAAAATCAATACTCCTGACCTTTCCTAGTCTAATACAAACTGATGTCAGACTTAGAGTGTAGAGAGAAATGGCTCCACTAATTAAATGTTTCACAGAAACACAACTTTCCTTGTCAGGGAGATGATACCTTACTCTGGATGGGGGAAGTGCTAAATGTCAAGATTGCATAAGGAGAAATTTCTTAAGGTTCTACCCAGCGTGTTTCCTGAGCATTAATTCTGAGGAAAGTGTAGGTATTATTCCAAATGTTTTTCACTTCTGTAGTGAAGGTGTGAGCAACTGCGCAGCTGCCTCCTCAGCCCTTTCAAAGCCAACCCCTCTCTCCTCATTCCATCCTTCTCTACACTCCCAAAGCAGCTCCTTAGTCAGCTGCCACTTGAAGTTTTTTTTGGAAGTCTTTTCATTTGAAACTTGCTTACATACAGCAGTAGTAGTTGATACAATGTTAGATATGACACAACTCAGTGCTACAAGTGACAGTATTTAATTTAAAAGGTCAGAAAGGAGGTCAGAGTAGATGCAAACCATCAAGACAAGCAGTCAGGGACTCGTGGTGTTTCTTTAAGGCTGTATAAAAAGAGGACATCTGTTGTCTCTTGACACTAAAAAAAAATACAGAAAGGATTCTAGAGATTTTACTAATTTGAAAACCACTCTTGAAATACAAAGTAGAGCATCTCAAGTCAGAAACCAAGAAAATGACTTAGAAGAAGACATTTAGAATGTGGTTCTTTGGGTCAGGAGTTAGCCTCTTGTCTGGAAAGATGTATCAGTAGCTATATGAAGAAATTTGTGGTTAAAAATAAAAAAAAAGCAAATACCCTAAAACATGCATCTATAGTATGACCAGATGTAAAGAGTTTACTAAATGTGCATACAATTTCCTTGTGTTTTCTCTACAGAGTCCTTAATTTATAAATTCTCTATGAAACACCACTTCAATTAGCTGAACGCAGGAACGCCTAAGCACGCTATGTAAAGCACTTTGTAACGTCTTCATGCACATTGTCTTTTGGGACCTCCCAGTGTTTCAGACCAGTGTGCTGGCTCCTCTGGTTTGATCATTGTTGTGTGTAGAAGGGTTAGAGGTGCACACACATGCCCATCCTGCTGCTTAGCGGATCCTAGTCTTTTTCCCCCCTTAAGGTGATCATCATAGTGGTACATGTGCGATGGAGCAGTCACATTTAAAGTGAACCCAACAGAAACGAATTTTGGGGGCTTTGTTCAAATCAGAAGTGCAATTCTCAACTGCATAAAAGTGTAAAATATCATTTTAAGTTACAGCCTTCTTTTATTGTTACATAGCTCAAGTGCTATTCTCAACATACAATAAAGTTCATAATTATTTTAATTGTAATTATCAGATGCTTTATAACTATTAGTTGCTACATGAATTATAAATATGTTGATGAACAGATTAGTCACCATTATCATCACAGTTAACAGCAGCTTTCTCATGTTAAGATTTTAAAAGGAACTTCTCAACTTTGTTCTTAAGAACTTGCTTTTTATTGGTCTCTTAAAATATTGTGTAAATTATGTTATTAGAGGATAATGATAGTATAGAAGGGAGAGAGTATGAGTAATATATTTTTGAATCAGCAAAACCTGGGTAGTTGTGCTTAATAATAGGTTGTGAAATGGTCTTTGTATAGAATATCTCCTTTGATTACATTGCTCTTCATCACTTTACAGAGCAGAAAAAGAAGAAAGTCAGCCTGGCATGACTACAGGTAAGTTTTAATATTCCTTATATAGAAACTCTGAGCTGCTCAGGAAAACAATCTTTTCCAATATGCACAAACCAAATGCAGATTTCCACTAAAAAAGCAATTGCAAGGTTGAATTAATATTATAGGATGTTCACAATGATACTTATGGAACACTGCCTATGCCCCGGGTGCTCTGTTAGGTAGTTGTGTCAGTTATAATATTCAATCATGTTTGTAGAAAAGGACAGTGGGGCTTGGAGAACAGAAATCAGTGCTCTAAAGGACAGAGATGTGATTGGAACTCAGGCATTCTGACTCTGAAGCTATATTCTGTTGCCTCCCTCAAATTATAAAAATATGATGGCAGTATTTATTTAAACATTTTCTATGCTAGACATTCATATGCTATGTAATCTTTTTTAAAAAACAGTGTAAGTATGCATCATACTTTGTTAGATCATCTATTTCTTGAAAGCGGAGATTTTGTCAGGCATCTGTATCTCCCATAATGCCTTGTAATGATTTTTAGTTGTTCAATGAATACATATGAAACATATAAAGCATGTATATATTCACTCCATGCCATGAGATAAAAAAGTGACTTTGGGCATTTGGTAGCTTAATATTTATAATTATACAATAGAGCCTTCATTCTTTTTGTTATTTGCTTCTGAATTTTATTTGAATTGTTATTGTTATTAGACCCTGAAGGTTTTTCATACAAACATCTTTTCACTATTATCATTTTACAATCATTAACCACACAGTGTCTGTTTATGTAATATATTTAAATGTATTTAGTATACTCAGTAAAAGAGACAAGTATACTTTGCTTCAAATAAATCCAACAAAAAATATTTATAAAATCATCTCAGTTCCCTTCTAAGAATATTATTGCAAAAGAGATTAAAAACAATAATAGCCCTCGCTGTTGTGGTTCAGTAGATTGAGTGCTGGCCTGCAAACCAAAGGATCACCAGTTTGATTCCCAGTGTAGGGCACATGCCTAGGTTGCAGGCCAGATTCCCAGTACGAGGTGTGCAAAAGGCAACCACACATTGATGTTTCTCTCCCTCTCTTTCTCCCCCACTTCCCCTCTCTAAAAATAAATAAATAAAATCTTTAAAAAATAAATAATGAAGCAGAACCTTTTAGATTTACTCACTTAATTCATTTTATTACAATCCATGATAGTAATCAAAAAGAGTGAATTAAAGGTCCTTAAACATGAGAGGAAAATACCTTCATTGTTATGGACAAATTATCCTAATGAGCTGTTGTTTCTCATTATATGTTGATAAGTTTTGAGAACATAATGTCTTATTAACTGTAAAAACTTATTGATTATTGAAGTACTTGTCTATTCATCATTAACTAAATTATTCACATTTAAATAATGTGTGCACACATTCAACTTTGAAGTTGAATAAATTCTGTTTTGAATTTTTCTCATTTTATTTCTGTTCTTCATCCTCCATAAAATAAGATTTTTGTAATATTATAATATAGTATTAAGTGTCATTAGAGGAAGTGCCCTTCAAATAGCAGAAGGAAATGGAAGTACTTGTTAACTTGCAAACATGACTTCCAGTTCAGGTCAGAGATACAACCTGAGACATTGAGTGAGGAACATTTCCAGTGGCACTGGGTTCAGTTCCTGAAGTGACAACAAAAAATGAAAATGGTTGCAGGAGGTAAAACTGGGAAAATATTTTTTTAAAAAAGTAATTTTAGAATCACAGTCTTTGTCACCAAGGACCATGCTATGGCACGGAAGGAAGATAGCAAGATGGATGTGGAGAAAAGTAATCTACATACCCCTACATTTAATTCCCAACAAGAATCACCAAGCATTCTTTGTCATAGTCCTAATACAATTAACGGTACTAATATTATTTCTAAGTTACTTAAGGCTCTAATAAGTTCCATGGATTGGCCAAGGGATGTACTCACAGATACTAAACATCCTCTCTGTGGAGAAATCCATGCTGAGTTCTGAAAAACTGATTTAAAACTTTGTAAGCATAATCTTTCCATAAACTCAGAAAGTGCATACACGCAGCTCACTCTGAATTTCTTCCCTAGCACATTGGTATTTACAGCCATGATCAGGCCCTGTGCTCCAACTGCCCGGCATGGGAGGGCTGGGCTGCCCACACTGACGTGGGAGTAGAGCTTTAGTACAAATGATGTGGTTATTTCTGTGGCTGCAGCTTTAGTCAAGCTATGGTGTTAAAGGAGTGTTTATGGAGTAGACTGGTATTCCTTTTGCTAATAATAAAGAAGTTTCCAGTTCTCCCAAAATCTGGCACCCCACACAAGTTTTCTGCCCCTAAACCTGGGCCTTCTTCATACTATTTTCTATTGTTTTTGTTTTTGCCCCCCCCCAAAAAAAATAGCTTTGGGAGTTATATCAGAAAGAAATTATAACCAAAGGAAAGGTTCAAAAAGAACAAATTGAAAAGGAAATGCCATAGAAATGACCTCCTTCAGTCACTCTGTAAAAGGCTATCTCTACCGGAACGAAACATAATAGTGAGTCCATCAAATTGGGCTATCATTGGGGGCGGGACAGGGTGCAACGGTATAAAAGTCATGAATGAATGCATGAGTAAATAAGTGAGTGAATGTATGAGTGAATAAGTAAATCCGTAAATTATGAAAACAAGAAAATTAGATGATGATGCTAAACACTGAGGTATCAACCAACAATGACTTGATATAAAACTTTGGAAGTTAAAATGCAATTTTTCCTAAGAAAAAACTTTTTATAATCCTTTGGGAACTTCAAGTTAGGTAGGTCTCCTATCTACTTACTTACTTCAGGCAGCCTCTAAGTCCCTGTTCTTTCTCTTCTCCCCACCTAGAAGGATATGTCTTGTAGCCTGTCCAGCTAATGCCTTATACCTTCCACTCACATTCCTAGGGGTTCCTAACTTAGAGCTGTTCCTTACATGTGTGTCTCTCCTCTGTAGTTCCTGACTACCTATTGTTACTTATTTTATTTTAGGGTTATATGTAAGAGAGCAATGGGAGAGAAGCACGGAGTGCATCTAATTTGGACGTCAACTTGGTTTTTGCAATGTTCTTAAAATAATATATACACTGTTAATTTTTCTCAAAGAAAGGAGACCTTTCTGCAAAAGTTGGACATGTTGTTTAGGAAACAGGAAAGAAAAAGAGAGATATGGCAAAAAGAAGATGCTATTTTAACATCAAGCAACACAAAAGAGGCATGGGTTTTACCAGCCTAAAGTTGGAAGCTACAGTTGAAGCAAAACTCTGAAAGGCCAGATGCTTAACTTTTTTTTTTTTTTCCTTAAGTTGAGGTGAAATACATATAGCATAAAATTAACCATTTTAAAATGAACAATCCAGTATCATTTAGTACATTCACGGTGTTATGCAGCTACTACTACTATCAAATTCCAAAACACTCTCATAACACAAACAGAAACCTGTACCCATTAAGCAATCTTTGTCCACATTTTTCTCTCCCAGTTCCTAGCAAACATCAATCTGTATTCTGTCACTACAGATTTATCAAGTTGATACAGTTCATATAAATGGAATAATACAATATGTGATCTTCAGTGTCTGGCTTATTTTATTTCAGATAATGTTTGGAGGGTCATCTATGTTGTAGAAAATATTAGTACTTCATTCTATTTTCCTATGCCTCCATAATATTTAATTGTATCATATATCACAATTTGAAATTTAATGTTGTTTTACTCAAGAAACACTTGGAGATAAATATGTATTCATTGATACACTTAATAACAAAAGTTTACTAAATCTATATTTCCTTAAATACACACAGTTTAACAAGGTAATTTTTTTCTTTTAAAGAAAGATTTCATTTATTTACTGTTAGAGAGAGGGGAAGAGAAGAAGAAAGAGAGGGACAGGGACAGCACTGTGAGGTTGATACATGGATCGATCCGTTGCCTCCCACAAGCCCCCAACTGGGAACCTGGCCTGAAGGCCAGGCATGTACCCTGACTGGGAATTTCAGTTCACAGGCCAGCACTCAATCCACTGAGTTACATTAGCCAGGGCATGTTTGTTTTTGTTTTTGTTTTTTAATCCATATAAACATTCTCAACCATTTTATTTTCAGAGAATTTTTCATGGACATAAAATATTACCTTTTCTACAATTCTGTTACATATAATACAGTTGACCCTCCAGATCCACAGGTTCCATATCCATGGATTCAGCCAACTATGGTTCAAAAATATTCAGGAAAAAATTTATGTTGTTGCTGACATGTACTGTGTAGTTAGAACTGTGATGATTGTGTCTATACTGAACATGTACAGACTTCTTGTCATTTTTTTACCTAAACAGTACGGTGTAACTATCTATATAGCATTTTCACTGTATTATAAGTAATCTAATGTGGCAGGCCCTTCTGCATGGAGTGGGCCCAGCTCCCACTTGGAGATGCACAGGACCCACGCCCACAGATAGGTTCTCTCATGGGTAATCATATTTGCAATATACCTAAGCTGCTTTTTGCTAAAAAGTCCCTCACCCTGCAAATGCTTGTTGTAACTTCCTAAAATCTGTGCTAAACCTTGCAGGGACCAGTGTAACTGGGTCAACCACTTTTGCCTTTAACTGGCTCAACCACTTTTCATTTGCTAATATCCTTCTTCTGTGATGTGATTAGGGGCATTGGTTCCTTTTGTTGTAACTGGAGATAGTGAGTGAGGACCCTCTTGTAAGGGGAGGAGATAATAAAATAAAGGCCTGTCATGGCGGAGTCTGAGGCTTGTGCTCCCCTTGAGAGAAAAGCTATGTTGTCATCCTTTTTCCTCCACCGGACTCGGTAGTCCATGTGTATGTTTTATTTCATCCATAATGACACAGACACTGATGTCCAGTGTCCGCATCAATCTAGAGATGATTTAAAGGATGTGACCTAGGCTATATGCAAATACAATTTCATTTTAATTAAAATTAATTAATCCATCCTGGGATTAATTAATGCATCCTGGGATGCATTATGGACCAGGATGGAAGGTCCATCCTGGATCTTCCTATGTAGATACTGAGGGATGACTGTACACAGTAACAATTGTTTCTGCTAATTTTTACTAAGTGCTAATCACTTAAGATTGTATCTCAGAGAACTGTCTTACGTATCTAAAAGGGCCTCATTTCCTGTGGCCAGAAAATGAAAATATCAACAGTAACTAAACTGTTTTTAGGGTTTATACTTTTAACCTCTTAAAAATTTAGTTTCCCCCTGGCCAAGTGGTTCAGTTGGTTCGAGTGTCATCTCATGCACCAAAAGGTTGTGGATTCAATCCCTGGTTGAGGTACATATAGAAGGCAACAGATCTCTCTCTCTCTCTCTCTCTCTCTCTCTCTCTCTCTCTCTCCTCTCTCCCAAATCAATAAACATATCATTAGGTGAGGATTACAAAAATTTAGTTTCTACTTCCTCTTGTGGTTTTAAATTTACAGTCTTGAAAAATGATAAAGAGAGGAATATTTATTTTTTTACGTTTATGTATCAGTGGTTCAGTTTATGCTGAATTCACAACTTGATGTTGTAAGTAAATAATTTCAGAAATTACTATTTTTTATTTTAATAACTTAACACACAAATTTTTAAATTAAGATAAATGTTGCTGATTATACTTTAGAACACAAAAAATTCTGGAATGTTCTTTCTTTAGAATTTTGTTAGCATTATTACAAATTATTGTAAGTACTTGAAAGTTAAAGCATTGCTTTTCTTTTGATCATGCAGAAAATACTATTTTCAGAAAAACAACTTGTCACTCTGTTGAAGAATCAAGTTGAATTAGAGGCAAATAATACTGTAGTGTAATGGAGAGAACCCAGCTGGCAGACCTGGCTTCAGGGTTCAACTCTACCCATTACTTTCACTGATTCTCCTCTAGGGGGTGCCTTTACTCCTTATTAATTGCAAGTGCATTTATCTTATTGTTTAATGCTTTATTGTTAATGTACTACAGTTGTCCCAACTTTTGCCTTTTAGCCATCCTCCACCCAGCCTTTCCTTCCCTTCCATGGTCAATCCCCACACTGTAGTCCATGTCCATGGGTCCTTCACATATGTTCTTTGACTAATCCCTTCACCGTCTTTCAAACAATACCCTCCACCGTCCTCCCCTCTTAGAGTTGTTAGTCTATTCCTTGATTTGATGCTACTAGTTCTGTTTTGCTCATTAGTTTGTTTTGTGCATTAGATTCCTCTTAGAAGTATGATCATTTAGTATTTGTCTTTCACCAGCTGGCTTATTTTACCTAGCATAATAGTCTCCATTTCCATCCATGATATAGCAAAAGTAGACATTCCTTCCTGTTTTCTGCTGTGTAGTATTCCATTGTATAAATTTACTGCAGTTTTTTAATCCACACCTCTATTGATGGACACTTAGTTTCTGAATATTAGCTATTATAAATAGTGCTCCTATGAACATAGGGATACATACATTCTTTTGAATTGGTGTTTTGGTATTCTCAGGATGCATTCCAAGCAGTTGAATCAGTGGGTCAAAAAGTAGTTCCATTTTTTATTTTTTTGAGGGAATTTCAGACAGTTTTCCACAGTGGCTATCCCAGTCTTCATTCTCACCCACAGTACACTAGGGTTCCCATTTCTCCACAATCTCACCAGCACTTGTTGTTTGTTGATTTATTAATGATAGCCATTTTGGCAGGTATGAGGTGATATCTCATTGTGCTTTTGATTTGCATGTCTCTGAAAACCAGTGATGTTGAGCATTTTTTCATATGTCTAGGGGCCATCTATATATCCTCCTTGGAGAAGTGTTTATTCAGGTACTTTTTGCCCATTTTTAGTTGGATTGTTAGTCTTCCTGGTGTTGAGTTGTATAAGTTCTTTATGAAAAAAATATCCTATTTACTTTAGCAACAACAAAAATGTAAAGTACCTAGGAATAAATTTAACCAAGGAGGTAAAAGACCTGTACTCAGAAAATATAGAACACTGAAAAAAAAATAAATCAAGGAAGACACAAATAAATGGAAGCATACACCATGTTCATGGATTGGAAGAATTAACATCATTGAAATGTCCATACTACCCAAAGAAATCTATAGATTCAATGCAATCCCTATTAAAATACCAATGGCATATTTCACAGATCTAGAATGAATATTTCAAAAATTTATATAGAACAAAAAATGACCCCAAAAAGCGTCAGCAATCTTGAGAAAGAAGAACAAAATTGGAGAGATCACAATACCTGATATCAAACTATACCACAAGTCCACTGTAATCATAACAGTTTGGTACAGGTATAAGAACAGACACTTAGATCAATGGAACAGAATAGAGATCCTAGAAATAAACCCATATCTCTAGGTCAATTCATATTTGACAAAGGGGGCATGAGCACACAATGGAGTAAAGATAGCCTCTTCAATAAACGGTGTTAGGAGAACTGGACTGATATGTGAAAAAAAATGAAATTAGACCACCAACTTCCACCATACACCAGAATAAACTTAAATTGATAAAAGAATTAAATATGAAGTCATGATACCATAAAACTAGAGGAAAAATAAGCAGTAAAATTTCATACATATCATGTAGCAATGTTTTTGCCAATATATCTCCTAAGGCAAGGGAAATAATAAAAAAAAAAATAACAGGTATGACCACATCAAATTAAAAAGCTTCTGCGTGGCTAAAGGAGCCATCATCCAAATGAAAAGGGAAGCAGCTGTGTGGGGAAACATATTTGCCAGTGATACATGGCAAAGGTTTAATCTCCTTTGTCAAGGAATGTAAATACATTTTAAATGTTAAAAGTGTTTTTACATTTAAATAATACAGTAAAATACTGTTTTCAACGATGAAAAAATCTTTTATAGCACTTTTTTGCAACTTTGTGAACAGCATTGTTAATCTCTAAAGAGGACTGGACTCTGGCCTTCTTGAAATGTATTTGAAAGTGACAACAATTTTTAAAGGAATATCTAATGGCACTATTATTAGCAAAAATGAAATTGAGATAGTCTCTAAAGTACTCTAAAAAACTAAAGTCCAATAAACATCAAAATATATCTTGTCATAAATGAGAGTGAGAGCTATTAAATGTAAATATTTTTGAAAATGAGGTAATCATGACTATTTCATTTTTGAATCTTGAATTTTTGTTTTGTCTCCATCTTATCAATGAAGTGAAAGTATAAGATCTTACCAATAGAAAACAACATTGGCTACTGCATTGGAACAGAAAAGGTTATAGGAGCAGCGAAATAAAAGGAAATGAGCTAGGAATTTCTGAATCCTTCTAAGGTAAACATCATGATGTTTAAAGCTAAACAAACTCTCTTCATCCTCTTCACTTGCCTAAAGTTAATCATGTGCACACCTACCCACACTCACACACAAGCACCACACACAGACTATGATCTGGTGATGTTACTGAATGGTAATGATACTTAAATCATCCAACTATACCATTTAATGTTTCACTCTCCCTGTACTGCAGCCAAAAATTCCCCATAATTTCCCCCATTGATTAATGGAGATCGTTATCTCACAATTTATGGTTTTCACGAATCAATATTTACTCAGTGTCAAGAGGCATGGCATGAGGTACTGTTGCTTTAGTAACACTGACTTAACAAAGGCAGAAATTCCTGCACTCTGTAATTTTGCAATTTAGAAGAATACATTGTAGACAATGAAGATTTGATTAAATTTTTTAGTGTTGTTTGGCACTAAGTACTAAGTGTAGGTGTTTGTAATTTGTAACAGAAACATGCTTGCATCCCATCATTAAATGCACCCCTGTTACTCTCAGGGTTTCTTGGTAGCAGGCTGCTAAGTAAAATAAGACCCACCCTCTCCATCTCTAATAAGAGTTGACAAATATAGCCAATTTAGAATACAGAAAGCACTCATTATGGAGCAAGAGGATGTATCCCTTATTGCATTTGTAAATAAAAAAACAGCAAAGGATGTTTTTATTTTATCAACTAGTTTAATTAGAATTTCAGGAAAACCAAAGTCAAGAATTCAGGTAAATAATTGAACAAACGCAAATAAATGAATCAAGAAAGTTGATGTGCAATCAAGCATAAATGCAAACAAAATGGCCACTAAGAAGGCAAGTGTCTTATATTCTCCTTCATCATTTACAAAATTCCTTATATGGGTTGGCCAAAAAGTCTGTACTGTTTTTTTTTTCTGTAAAATAAATGACACATTTATCATTTTCACCAATAACTTTATTGATGTGGATATTTTGAATAGGCCAGCTATTTCCCTCATGGCATAATGTTGATTGTCTTCAATTAATGTCTCAATTTGATCTACTATCAACTTCGACTACTCTACCTGACCGTGGAGCATCGTCCAGAGAGAAATCTTCAGCACAAAACTTCACAAACCACTTTTAGCACATTTGATCAGTCACCACAACTTCTCCATTTGCTGCACAAATCTTTTTTGTGTGTTTTAGTTACATTTTTACCTTTCTTGAAATAATAAGCATAATATGCTGAAAATATTGCATATTTCCTTCCATCTTCAGTATTAAAATGGATACACAAAAAGTCATCAATTTTGATGAGTTTTTCTTAAATGCACACTGATATGACAGCTGTCACATTACAATCTAACAAAATTGTTGTGAATGAAGTTAAAGATAACTAAGCACTACTAGAGCCATCTTACGGATAAAAAACAAACAGACTTTTTAGCTAATCCAGTTTTTCAAGTTCTTTATATAACTTCTCCCTGAGCAAACCTGATACCATTGTATGGTCAGAGGGTATCTGGAAGCTAAGCCAGCAGAAACTCTGTCAAATAGGGGAAGATGATGGAGATTTCTTCTCCATTATTCCCACTGGTAATCTAAAGAGTAGAAAGTATATTTTCGTTTGGGATAAAGGAGGTCAAATAAAGGCAAGGTAAGCATTCTTTTCCTTACCTTGTATTTTTCAAAGTTTGAAATATAAAATTGAATTATTTTAAAGCAGCATTTTTTCCCCTATAGTAGATATTTACAGCCCACTGGCGAATGCCTGGCCAGGGTTTTTCCTGTTGGAGTAGAGTTGAGTGGCAGTGCTAATCCACAGCAGTGACCAGATGACCCAGGCCCTGTCGTCATGGCTGGCCGTGCTCCCTGATTAGTGAGCCCTGGAGGTACCTGTGGTGCTGTCAGGAAGAGGAAGAGTCCCCTCCCACACGCCCTTTTTCAGTTCTCATGACTGGACTAATAATAAAACAATGAAATTGACACAAGACTGGATAACCAGGAGAGAAACAATTTAATATGTGCGCATGGAAGCATCACAATGATGCTCAGAGCATAAAATGAGGCTCAAAGAAATGATCAAATCAGACACATTTTTATGCTTTTCAGACAAAGAAACAAAAAATTTGTGAGAAATTTACAAGATGAAGGAAAGTAGTGTTCATTAAAAAGGAATCTTTCCTTGAATTGGATCTTCATTAGAGAGAAATCTAAACATGTAGTAAGTTAGAAAAGAGGTCGTAAGACTGGATTATACCAAATTGTTTGTTCTGGGTTGTTTAAGTCTAGCAATAAGGGGTGTCTACCGGGTTCAGAGTGAATGCCTTTCACAGGGGAGGTGTATTTCCTGCCTTCAAGGAAACAAGGTGCCCTTTGGCACTAACTGCTTGTCAAATAACTTTAATTCAGTGTAGTCATGATATCCTTGTGGGATATTTGGGGGCAGCCTGCCGTGGGCTCCAGCGATACACTGGACTAGAACAAGCCTTTTGATGTTCTCCAAAGTCATAAAATCCCTCGATTGCACACCTTTATCCTTACCCTGAACACATCTAAGCAGTCCTTGTCCAGGAGCCTTCCCAGCCCTCTGCAGACCTACCTGGTGGGTACATCTGCAAGGTATTTCTGTCTCATTCCATTTTCTAACATTTTGCAGAAATATGTAATCCTTAAGCCTCAAAAGTTATCAGCAAAGATTATCCTTACACCTAGACTTTTTGAGCACCTGCTATGTGTCAAATATTGTTCTAGGAATTTAAGGTACAACAGAAGAAAAAAAGCTATATTCTTACATAGTAAAAGTGAGCAAGTGATAAGCAATTACATGAACACCTATACGTGTCACATGGTAATCACTGTGTGTGTGTGCGCGCACATGTGAAAAGATCGATAAAGCTGGAGAGAAAGGTTTGATCTGCCTGTGGACGATGTTATTTTAAATAAGGTGATCCTCAAAATAGGGGTCCTTAGATCAAATACTGGTGGGTATGAGGAAGAGAGACAGGTTAATTTCTGGGGGCAGGGGTTGGAGGGTCAGGAAGGATATCAGAAAGATATGGGCATAACAGCATAGATGAATTAATCCTGGTGGTCTCCTGCCACATAGTGGTAAGGGTTGGAGTGATGCAATTTTACCCAGTAATACTTAGAACTACTGCTTCTTGAGAAATTCTAAAACTGTAAGAATTCACAGCTTTTTGGGCATGGCTCTCCAATGTCTCTCAGGTTTAACCTTGTGGAGGCTTCCTAATGCACAGTCTCTTCATTGCCCTCAGTCCATACACCACTTTTCTTATCCCTTTCTGCATTTCCCACCTAGTCTCAAACCAGCTCACCATCTCTATCATTTTACAGCACCTGAGATTCTCCAGCTCCATTTATTACTTTATCTCAACCTACTCGGAAGTGTTCATCGCCCCTATGGTTTTATAGCACCTAAGATTCTCCAGCCCTATCCTCCAGTAGCAGCACATGGCACTCAGGATCAGGACTGCAATCAGCTGCCACCACAGCAACAGCCTCCCCAACCTGCAGCCTTGGCATCCACAAATCCTCCGCATAGCCTTCAGTGTTCAATCTATGAAGCAGGTCAGGCAATGTCACTCCTCCTCCTGAGATCCTCTAATGATCCATTATTATTCAAGAGAGAGGAAAGTCCCTTCACGGTGATATCCACAGTCTGGCATCATCTCCCTTTAGCCAATAACCCAGCAGGTCTCTGCAATTCTCTGCCTCTTCTCTTCATGTGGTAGTTACAACAATCATTCTGTAGTCCCATTTGTCTCACATGGCTCTCACTGCCTCAAGAGATGCATCGCTTTTCTTTTCTTCCTTGACCTACTTCTGGAAAATTTTCTGCACTTCTCTCAGCCTACACTGAGAACCCTTACACTACTCTCTTGGAAATCCTTGTGCTGACAACTATCTAATGATACTTACCTAATTAGATGATACTCAACTTTACTATAAGCCTAAAAGTGATCTGTCCAGAAAGTAACCAGCCATGCGCTAGGAAAAAATAGAGACATGTATTGAAGAAGATACAGAAATGAGAAACATTATACATAGGACAATGATGCCTCAGTCCCCTTTAAAATTGGCACCTTAGGACCTAATACAGTTCTCCCAGTCACCATCAACTGCCCCCTCATATTTTTCTGAATCTCACTAATGTTCTGAAATCTCTTCCCTTTCAAAGATGATTTTAGTTTTGGAACAAGCCAGAAGTTGCAGGGTGCCAAATCTGAGCTGTAGGGAGGCTGAGTCACCTGGGTGATTTGATGTTTCACTAAAAACCTCTGCATAAGATGTGATACATGAGTGGGTGTGTTGTCATGATGAAGCTGCCAATCACCAGTTGCCCATAGCTGTGGCCTTAGCTCTGAATCAACTGAATAGTTTCCACAGAGAAATGTTCAAGCTTAATGCAAAATTCGATGCATACTAATTGCTCTGCTTGGTCAGTCATTGTGAATGTGATGGTCACACAGTATACATGCTGACCCAACTGTGCCTACTGCCCCCTAGTACAATGGAGTTGTCATTGTTCACACATGCACATAGCAGTCTACTCTCCTTGGTTGCCAGGTTATGTCAATGTCACACATGCTACTCTCATTAGCAATGGCTGGACTTTTTCCAGACAGACCTCTTATGCCTGCTTCCATCCCACAACCAAAGAAACAAACAAAAACAAACATGTAGACAACAAAAAAAGTTTTTAAAAGAATTTATTTATTATTTTTAGAGAGAGAGGGGTAAGGAAGGAAAAAGAAAGGGAAAGAAACATCAACGTGTGAGAGAGAAACATCAGTTAGTTGCCTCCCGCATGCCCACAGTTAGAGACCTGGCCCACAACCCATGGCTGGCTGTGAGCACTGCATCTGGATAACAATGCCCACTTTTCATGAACTAACTTTGGAAGAAGTGGATCTTGGCATGGCTTCAGTTTATCTTGGCAAGGATAACACATTTCTGCCATATACGCAGTGCCCCAACACACCAAAGAAATGGGATACATTATACACTTAAGATAAGTAACAAGATTCACACCTGGAATGATGACTGGTATTCATGACATGACACAGATAAAGGAGGGCTTATGTGTGGCTTTTGAAATCTCCAGAGATGATATCCCTACTAAATTAACAACTGCTATGATTGGTCCATTCACAACTCTTACAAGCTTCTGCTGCATAGGTGACCCTGACACCAGTGACGGTGTGCTCACCAACCAGCTGTTGGTGGCATGTTGGTTGGATGTTGAGGCATGCTCTCAGAGAACCTACAGCTCCTCATTGTATATGATCTTTTCTTTATAGGGATGCTCCATTTTGCCAGAAGCTGGCAAGCATTTACTTTGCTGATCTCACCTTTTCTCACTGTGAATTTTCTTTACTGAAGCAGTTGTAACATTAAACACAGGCATTTTCACTCTAGCACTTCTTTTTAATTATTTATAAGAGAAGGTGATCAATGTTACATAACCTTGGTCTTTTTGCCATGAGGAATAAGAAAATATAGATGGTGTTTAAAGATTAAAGAAAATAATTTGTGTGATTAAAATAATTCCATATACCATCTTTGGTTGAAGTATTTAAGTGCATAGTTTTTCCACTTAGATAAACAACTGGTGTCAAGTAAAATACAAATTGTAGTGAAATGAGAAATCATCCCTTTGGTTTAGGAATAGAAGAGAGGAATACACTTCCTTTTCAAACACCAGAAGGAAAGAAAGAAAAAAGTTGCTATTAAGGTTACATGGTACATCAAATCCAACATCTCCCAAGGATTACTCAAAGTGAAAGTGCACATTTTTTTTTCACTGACTACTCAAAACCTATCAACAGGAGCACATTTCTCCCTCAGATTTATTGTAAGTCACTTTCACTGCATAGAAAACAGATGCTATTGTGAGCAAAAAGCTACTTGACTGACATTATTAATTATTCTTTTTTTTTATTATTTATTTATCTTTTAGAGGGGAAGGGTAGGAGAGAAGGAGAGGGAGAGAAATATCAATGTACGGTTGCCTCTCGTGTGTCCCCTGCCGGGAACTGGCCTGCAACCCAGGCATGTGCCCTGACTGGGAATCGAACCGCGATCCTCTGGTTCGCAGGCCCGCACTCAATCCACTGAGCTACACCAGCCAGGGCTAATTATTCTTAAAATAACAAAACAAAAAACAGTTATCATACCTACCTCTGAGGATCAGTATTAAAACATTTCCCATGTAATAGTGGTGTGTTTTTTTCTTTAATGACTTCTAGATTGTTTCATTTTACTTATGGGTCCAATGTCTCAAAATTTAATCCAGTTTTGCTTTGGCCCATGCGGCTTGGTTGGTTGGAGAGTTGTCCCGTAAACTGAAAGACTGTGGTTTCAAATCCCAGCCAGGACACATACCTAGCCTGTGGCTTCTGTCTCTGGTCAGGGTGCAAATGATCAGTTTCTGTCTCTCTCTTTCTCTCCTTCTCTCTCTCTCCCTTTCTCTCCCCCTTCTGCTTTCTCTGTGGGATCAATGGATATACACATGGGTACAGATTTAAAAAAAAAAAAAAAAAGTTAAACCCATTCTATATGTGCTTGTTACCGTTATTAAACTTAAAGTGACCCACATATTTTACCACTTACCTTTGAAACAAATGGACAGAAAGTTAAACTTTCTCTAACTAGCCTGATGATAAAATGTAAATTTCTACTAAATTTCCACTGGGGAAATTTACTACTAGGGTTTTAGAGCTGGATACACCTTCACTTACATTTACTTCCAAGTCACTAAGGAAATCTAGCAAACACTCCCTCCAGAGCGGGCAAGGAGGGCTGGGAGGTTAGACAATTACATGCTCATTCCGTTTGGGGGCTCCAGGAACTTGGATGTTGCTTGAATAAAATTTTACATATTCATACTTGAAAATTTACATAAACAACAACCTTAGGTTTCAATGATGAGTATTCTTTTGAAAATTGTCAATATCTCTGATACCATTGATTGTAAAAGCAAATATTGATCTTGGACTCACTAAATTATGCTCTGGGCATTCATGGATTCATTTGTATTTCACAAGATATATATATATATATATATATTTACATTTATACTGCCAAGCAAGTGAAACAAATGCACTTCTTTATAAGAAGGCACCTCTGCTGCTGATTTGCCTTCGTTCGTAGCTACAGCCGTGGTCTTCACTGTAGTTGTTCTGGATTCTGGTGGAGCCTACAACTTACAAGAAAGCAGACACAATTTTTTTTTTCTCCACAAACTTCCGTAATCCATTGCTGGCTTTATTCCTACTCCTTGGCGGTCAGGGTGTTGTGTTCTAAGTGCTTGCAGTCCACAAAACTCATTTCAGAAAGCACCTTCAGGAGATAACATGCCAGGGAGTCTGGCCAAAGTATCAACATATTGTCAGAACATTCATATTGTGTTGCTATTATTTTTATAATAGAAAGCATCCAGATGCTTATCTTGTATCCTCTCTGGTAGGGAATGTTTGAATATTTGGCAGAATCAGGCCAGCAGCTTTTCACGACATGCTCAAAATAAGTTTGACCTCTACATCAGGTCTCTCTGGACCTACTTCTACCCATGCAGAGTTTACCATCAAAAAATTTAGATTCATTTAGAGAAGACTGAGAGAGAACAGTACTGACAAAAAGGTACAATAAAATGAACAATTATATGTAAATACATAAATCATGCCTAGGAGAGTTATTTCCTTTGTTTTCTTTGAGTGAGATTTTGATATTGCTCTGTATTTGTGGAATCCAACAAATGGAGCTCAGGGTTGTTGGTCCATAAACAGGGGAATGTATTCATGCTGACACAATACATGCTCCTCTTCCTCTTCTTCTTCTTTTTCTCTGAGCTTCCCTGTTCCAATGTCTATTCTGAGGGATGGATCCTGACTTTGGGTATTTTTTTGGTTCTCTAACCCAGGTGTTCAATTCTTATGTCAGACCTGATTCTCACCAATTGTGTGTCATGCATCATATACCTAGTATTTAGTATTTCGGGCTGTGAAATACAAATAAATACACAAATATTCAGTGCATAAAAGTTCAGTGAACTCCAGATCAATATTAGCTTTTACAATTAGTAGTACCTATTTTTTTGTAGATTCCCTCCTCCTCCTTTTCATGTGCTCCTTTTCTTAAACAACCTCCTCCTTAATCTCCTTAGCCTTCTCCTCTGTATAGCCACCCTAGTTAAGATTTTCTAATTATATATCATCAGATGAGAACAAATGGGATCTTACCCTCTTTGAGGGTACTTGTATTAAGAAGCATTTCAACCTACCCCCTTAAATTATTACATTAAAATTAATTCCATCTACTCTTAATGGCTTATTTTGCTTCACACATAAGAAGATATGACTACTTGGGCCAGGAAATTCAGTTATGGTATACAGACAACCTTATAAAGTTTCCTGGCTAAAATTTATAGGTTGTGTTACTCTGCTGAACAGTCATAATTTCAAAAGACGCAGGATCACAACTCTCAAGGTTGAATAATCGCTGGCGGCATCCTGATGAGCCCAAAGGTCACAGTAAGGCTAAATAGCATATGCTCTTGACCCAGCTGTCAGGTGTTATTAATAGTCTGACTTTAAAAATGAAAGCAGTAAGGGTGTCATGGACATTTCGAGGCCCATATGCTTAATGCAGCAAAACACCTGCCAGGGCTAGTTTCTGATTCCAAATGAAGTAAATCAGCCTGCTTTCCCCCTTACCCAGTTAAAAATACATCAACACCTACTTAGAATGTTACAATGTGCCATAACCCTCAGGCTATCACTTCTTCCACTCTGAACTGCTTGTGATACAAAGTAAAACAACTGTTTCCATTCTTTTCACTTTTGAAATAAACTTTCCAATGCGTATTTCTTTACAGCCTTCCTGCGTGTGCACTGGCCAGACTGTGGAAGGTTGGTGGGGAGAGGGGAAATGTGTGTGCGCACACACACTAGTATGAATATATCAATCAGGCTCCTCCTCCCCTTATTATCTCCAAAACTCACAAAGTTGAAGTGGAAAGTTTGTGCATTTGCAACATAGAAACCAAGGAGGAGTTGGGAAAACTATCTCAAGATGCTAAATTATGCTGATTATTACATACATCACAAAGTAATCCAAACATATAAACTATTATTTGCTGGTCTCTAACAGTTCTATGTAGAGGGAAGAATGGGAAATAAAAACAGTTTTTCTTATTACAGGATGGAGAATACTTCTTTCAGAAGTTACTGAAAGTTTGTCTGCACTCAAACTCTTTGCTGATAATTTGATGTTAAAATCATTCAGTATGTATGATTCAATTTGAAAGAAATAAAAAGTTGTTGGTAATTCTGTGGGTGTAATTCATTGTCATGATAGAGCTGAGCAGATTGGCATTTTCTATTAAGATTTTGGTCAATCTAAAAAAATAAAAAAACACTTTGAATGTTTTCTTTTCTTTGAATAGATTCTCTATGCTTATGTAAATATGATTTTAGAAATATTTTTATTTTGGTAAAAATCTATTATTCTTACGTCTACTGGTCTGGAGTATACTGCATTATAGGGAAAAAGAGAAGGGTAAGATAGAGGATGATGCTGGTAATTCATACCTTATCCATAGGCCTTTCTCTAGTTGATGACGTTCCACTTATAGGTGAGATCATGTGGTATTTGTCTCTCACTGCCCAGCTTGCTTCACTTAGCATAATGCTCTCCAGTTCTATCCATGCTGTCCCAAAGGGTAGGAGCTCCTTCTTTCTTTCTGCTACATAATATTCCATCATGTAAATGTACCACAGCTTTTTGATCCACTCATTTACTGATGGGCACTTAGGTTGCTTCCAGCACTTGGGTATTGTAAATTGTGCTGCTATGAACATTGGTGTGTATAGGTTCTTGTGAACTAGTGTTTCTGGATTCTTAGGGTATAATTCCAGCAGTGGAATTCCAGGCAACCAAATATAACCAGAGACACTGAAATAAGGAACAAACTGACAGTAACCAGAGGGGAAGGGGATAGGAAACAAGGGAAAACTTCATCAAAGAACATGTATAAAGGGCCCATGGACAAAACCAAAGGTGGGAAAGATTAAAGGTGGGAGTGGGTGGGGCAGGGGAAAGTGGTAGTGGGAAAATGGAGACAACTGTATTTGAATATTAATAAAAATTATTTTAAAAAGACCTTTCTTTAGGATATTTACTTTAGCTGCTTTCATTATTCTACTTCATTTCCTTTAATAATATTTCAGGAGAATTTTCTATTTACCTTCTTTATTTTCCTGAGTAGCTTAAAAACTTGCCCTGAGGATAATTCCAAACTAACAGTTTGTTGCGGACCGTTCAGCCTGGTTTCAGGAGTTGTAACCCTCACCCCATGGTGGGCTGTGTAAGAGCCCAAGGGACCCACTTCATCTGGGTCTGTTCTGTCACAAGGATGTGACCTACTGAGGAGACAAAGCTTATCTCCCTGGCAGGAGCACTGCTTTTGCCTCATCCATCTCTGGCCCCATTGCTTGGTTGGCAGTCAATGACGGGTAAGACTGCTCATGGGAGGGGCAACCTAAGCCAGACACAACCACTTGGACGGCCTCATGGAAGGACTCGGGGGGGTTACAGCAAAGAGGATGTGATGGACCCTCCCCCCCCCCCCCCCCGCACAGGCTATTCCGACACAGTCCAAGTCCTCATTTCCATCTGGGAGATGTCTCCTGCTTCCTAATCAGGCTTAAAGCCTGAAACTGTGGGGGTGAGCAGTGCAGCCCTGTGCCGGCCAGGATGGCTCCCTGGGTGATCAGCATAAGAAAAAATTCCTAAAGTCCTGTGAAACCTGCTTTGCTAAGAGTGCTCTTCCTTAGGTGATAAGTGTCCCAGGAGGAAATGAGTATGTCTGCCAAAGTTTGGCAACCCCCTTTCCTGACAAACACTGGCTCGGATTAAGCCCTCAGATTTCTTTGACATGTTAAACTTGTATTCTGGTGTATTGGAACCCAATAAAAGCCTAGTGAGGAAGGGGCTCTGGGTCATTCTCCTTTGAGAGTTTGACCCCTTACCTCCCCAAGCAGTCATGTCTTGGTAGTTTTTATTTTCATCCTTGACGGATGGATGGGGCTCTGTGGGCGGAGCCCCCCCCCAACATCTGGCGCCCAGGACAGGGTCCCCCGCAACAGTTCCTCAAATTTTTATGAATGATACATGTGTTCTATTATTGTACATTCTCCTACAGTGACTACTTGACAAGGCAGATTGCATTTGATTACTACTGTTTTTTTTTCTTTTTTTAATTGTCTTGTTATTGTTCCCATCTTGTACTTGTTACTTTAAACATTGAATCTTTCACATTGTTTAAGAAATGAATATCCAGATTGACAACTACTGTCCTCGAACCTTAGATGCATTTTATATACTGCCAGATGTTGACTACCAAGCTGAGGGAATCTGATTTATTATTATCTACCCCTTCTCTCTTCCTTCCTCTCCTGAGGAATGATCAATTCCATCTATAGTCATCATCTCTCCTGTTACCTCACCCAATTAAGCTTGTAGGAGAATTGTAGGAGCAATGTAAGTTCATGCCAGATTCCTATAACATTTCTAATGTTAGAGATGATCTGAGTTTACTTTTCTGTGCATTGTGGAGAAAATAAAAGGAAAAGGTGCCTCAGTTTGCAAAGATTGTTGGAAGATAATTTCATAAGTAAATGTCAGATCAATAGTATAGTCTGCTGACATTTCTTTCCCTCTGATGCCTTCAGCTCAGTTAGAATCAAACCTAGAATCACCTAAGAAGCATAACCGGGGAAGTTATGCCATTGACTGTTTTTCTATTTTGAGTTCTTTTCAAGTATTCACACGACCTGAAAGAAAAAACATATTTCCTTTACTGCTATGCTCTTAATAACACCTTGTTATTACTGTGTTCACTGTGCTTTCTATCCTTTTTTTCTTTTCTGGTTTCACACATTGGATTGTTTTATGATATCACTTCTACATTCAAGCAAGGACATGGCTGAAAAATGGTCGCGCCCTTGATGATTATTTTTATATCACTGTTCAATAGCCTAAGTTAAAATTCTGATGTTATATATGCACACTGGATAAAAAGAGCTCAAGTTCTTCTCAGGCAATAAACACAATAGATTCTGCCTTTCATAGGCCAGGAAAGTAGCTTCAGTCTCACAAGAACCATGTCAGAAGTATAATGATTGCCTCAACTGCTAGTAATTTGATGTCTCACTACCAATGGATTAACAAGTAAAAAGGAAAATCTTCCTGATTACCAATTTCTTTGAGACAGGCTAAATTTTTGCCAAGTGTAATTAACTACCAATAAAAGTAATAATTAGAGATAAAAAGAAGAATGTGATAACTTTCAAATGTTTTGAAATAGCAATTTTTGAAAATGTTTTCAAACAATTTGACTACTTACATAATTAAATCCAAATACAGGCTTTTTTCAAATCATACAGAGATATCATATTAGTATAAAATGACAAAATGTGCATTAAATGTTTTCACATTTTATTGAATCTTATCAGTTTTTTAAACACATTTTCCCTATATATTGAATAAAGAACTATAGTGGTATTTTACATTTGATTCCTTTTTCTCTCATAAACTACATCTAATCATAGCAAATTCTTTCTGTTTGAAATATACCATATTTTTCAGACTAAAAGACTCACTTTCCCCCCAAATTTGGGAGGAAAGGGGGTGCATCTTATAGTCCAAATGTAGCTTACCTGGCTCTCTGTGTGTGTGGTGGGGACGGCAGACTGTGTTATTTATGTTATTAAATACTTTATCACATTTTTCGCCTCAAAATTTTTTGTCCTATTTTCCTCCTCTAAAACCTATGTATGTCTTATTGTCTGGTGCATCTTACAGTCAAAAAAATTTGGTATTCAAAATTTCCCCATTCTCATTACTAGTACTTCCACCTGGTTTTAGCCACTTCAATTGCTCACATAATTTATTGAAATGCCTTCCTAACTGTCTCTCTGCTGTGGTCACTGCCCCTTGTAGTATTCACAGTGATCTTTTCAAAGCAGGTCAGATCATGTCACTTCTCTGCTCAACAATTTTTTAACTGATGAAAGTCAGTCGTAGATTGCCACCCATAGCCCTCCCCTGTTTGTGCCTCCAATCCCCATCCCTCCGTCACCTACCTCATCTCCCAGCAACATTTCCTCCCCATCTCTTATTCCTGCTGCATTCGCTTCCTGGATTTACACATGCTAGGGAGCACATGGTATCTCTCTCCAGTCTCAACTCAGATGTCACCAGAGTGAGACCTTCCTTACATTGGAATGAATGTGAATGAACGGAAGAATGTGCCTGGCAGAATATGTTGGATACGGTAATTGCAGCATACATTGTAACTATGGTTATAAAGATATTCCTTCCTCAGGAAAGCTAGTATCTGGGAAATAATTAATTTTTGAGTGGCCACCATGTACTTATTACTATGATTACTATGGGATATCAAAATACGAGATACAGTTCTTGCTTTCAAGTGTTTGTAATCTGTTGAGAAGAAAACACATGAGCAGGAAAATTGCCTTCAAATTAATAAAGTAAAATAATGGAAGTACAGAGGAAAGTCACCTAACAGGAGATTAATTGAAAGACTTTTATTTTATTTTATCTTTAAAATCAAACTTGATTATAGGAGGTTACTGGATTAATCAAAATGAATTAATGGAGTAACTAGGAGGTTACTGTTTTCTGTTAGATATCAAAGGTAGTAGTGATGGGAAGAGGCAGATTCAGAAGTGTGTGCTGTGAAGTAAAACCAGCAGAACAGTGAATGTCTGAACAGGATGGGGAAGAGCAGTGGTGGAAGGAGCCTGAGGTTTCTCAGATAGAGTCCCAAGTTTCTGGTCTGGGCAACTCTGGGTGTCACTTAATGAAATATGAGATAGAGAAGGGAATATTTTGTATTAATGAGTTCTGTCTATCTATTCATTCATCAAACATTTATTTAGTCCTTAATATGGGCATACACTGTACTTGGCAGCACAGAGAATACTAGAGTAAAAAAGATAGATATGATTTCTGTCCCCCTAAAGCTTAAACTCAAACAAAAGAAAAAATAATGATTTATATAAAAATCTAGTTGATGAAATAAATGACTAATAAAAGGATATTCAATTACACAATAATTTTATAAAATAAATATTGTTTAAAATAATGTAAAGCAGACCATATAACATAGGCATTGCCATAGTCTATATTAGCAATGAAGTGTGACATTTAAACTAAAACAGAAATAAGCAGAAGATGGTGAAACTCTATATCTGATGGGGTAAGTAAGATAAGCAATGGTTAAATGTACAAGGTTCCTTTTTGACCAAATAATGATCTTTTTAAAGTAAATAAATAAAAGCAATGGAGGGGGGTATTTTGCCTGGCCAGCCACCACTGGGAGCAGCTGCTTGGCCCTGGAAATTTCTTCTGAAAAAGTTTCTTAAAAAGGTTTGTTAAGATTATCTGGTCAAGATGGAAGCATAGGTAAACATGTTTTGCCTCCTCACACAACTACCCAGCCCTGGAACAGACCACAAAGCTCAACATTCCAGTGCCAGGAAGATAAATCCCTGTAACTTCTGTCTGTAAAAACCAGTGTTGGTTGGGGTGGTGGAAGAAAATGCTGGAACTTCAGGAGACTCCTCTTAAAGGGCCTGCACAGACTTAGGACTTACACAAACTCACCCCCTCTGAGATTCAGCACCAAGGCAATAGCTGAAAGGGCACCAGTGGCACACAGAGAGAAAGTGAAGTGACTGGAAACAGGGCAGTGCTGGAAGACAGCTTCCTCCCATGTAAACTTTTAGAAGCCAGGCAGCGGCATTGTCCCCTCTCTAAGCCCTCTCCCTACACAAAGCCACAAAGTGGTGAAATGGGTTGCCCTACTCTGGGGATTACCCAAGGCTCTGCCCTATACAATTTACAGGTTCCTTTTCTACAATAGGCCATGCTCCTAAGAAAGGGAGTCAAAGCAGCTCTACCCAACACACAGAAACCAACACAGGGAGTCTGCTGAATTGAGGAGACTTCTTTCATTTGGGCCAAATAAAAATGGCCCAAATGAAAGAACAGGGGAAAAAAAAACTCTAGAAAAAAAAATAAATGAAACAGAGATAACCAACTTATCAAATGCAGAGTTCAAAACACTGGTTATAAGGATGCTCAAAGAACTCATTGATTATGGCAACAGCATAAAAAAGACCCAGACATAAATGAAGGTTATGTTAAGTGAAATAACGGAAAAACTGCATAAAACCAATAGTGGACGATATGAAGCCAAGATTCAGATCAATGATTTGGAACATAAGGAAGAAAAAAGCATTCAATCAGAAGAGTAAAAAGTGAAAATAATTCAAAAAATGGGGATAGTCTAAGGAGCCTCTGAGACATATCAAAACGTACCAACATCTGAATCATAAGGATGCCAGAAGGTGAAGAGGAAGAGCCAGAAACTGAAAACTTATTTGAAAAAATAATGAAATAAAACTTCCCTAATTTGGTGAAAGAAACAGACATACAAGTCCAGGAAGCACAGAAAGTCCCAAACAAGTTGGACCCAAAGAGAAACACACCAAGATACATGATAAGTAAAATGCCAAAGGTTAAAGATAAAGAGAGAATCTTTGAAGCAGCAAGAGAAAAGCAGAGAGTCACCTACAAAGGAGTCAACTGATTTCTCAAAACAAACTTTGCAGGCTAGAAGATACTGGCAAGAAGTATTCAAAGTGATGAAAAGCAAAGACCTACAACCTAGATCACGCTATCCAGCAGAGCTATCATTCAGAATGGAAGGACAGATAAAGTGTTTCTCAGCTAAGATCTCCAAACCATTATTACATGAAATATTACAGGGTCTTATTTAAGAATAAGAAGATCAAAACTGTGAATACTAAAATGGCAACAGATTCACAACTATCAACAATTGAATCTAAGAAACAAACTAAGGAAACAAGCAGAACAAGAACAGAATCATAGATATGAAGATTATTTGGGGGGTCATCAACTGGGAGGGGTAGGGGAGAATGGAAGATTAAGGGATTAAGAAGCAGAAATTGGTAGGTACAGAATAGACAGGAGGACGTTAAGAATAATACAGGAAATGATAAAGCCAAAGAATGTATATGCAGGCCACATGGACATGAACTAAGGGGGAGATTGCTGGAGGGAATGGGGGTAGATGGGGGCAAAAAGGGGGAAATTGGGACAGCTGTAATAGCATAATCAATAAAATATATTTGAAAAAAGCTATGGAAAGTCACTGAAGTGTTTAAAATAGAAAAATACCTAATCCTGGTTGTATATTAACACATCCTTTTTGCAATATTTTATATGAAATAAATAGAGCAGGGATAACAAATGGGTCTATTTAGAAGGTTTTTGTAATATGTTAGACAGGAAAGAGTGGGAGGTTGGACTGGTTTGGTAGTTACTGAAATGGAAAGATATACACAATCTTGAGAAACATTTTAGACCTGAGATTGTACTTTGTGACAGATCAACATATCACATCTTGCTAATGACAAGATCTCAAACTTGTCCTTTCTTAAGGTATGTGTTTGGTAGGACAGGAACAGGGAGTGCTGGGAGGAGGAGAAGAGACACATGTATTTCACATAAAAGCAAAGCCAATCCCTACATCTTGTAGATCTTCATCACAGGTGTCACAGGCTCCTGTACATTCCTCCAACCTGACTCCAAGAGTCAAGCATGCTGCTTTTACTCTGCTCAAATAGTTAAAGGTGTGATCTCTGAAATTCTATAGCTTCTTTTCATTCCCTACTGTCATTGTCTGAAGCCTGTTTCAGTTTCAAATTCATTATGCCTCTCTCTAGCTAGCGGGAAAAGAGTTTTCTCTTCCTTGATCCAATGTTTTTGTGATGGTGTACCAGCACCTACATCACTAACAAATTTTCCTTAAACTTAGTAGTTTACAACAACACGCAGATAATATCTTAGTTTCTGTGGGTCAGGAATATAGACACAGCTTACCTGAGTTCTCTGACTCGGTGTCTCTCATCAGGCTGCCAGTAAAGTCTTACGTGGGTCTATAGTATCAACCAAAGGCTCGCCTGGAGAAAGATCTGCTTGCAGCCATGCTTACTCACACGGCTGTTGGCAGATTTCAGTTCTTAACTGGCTGTTGGCTGGAAAAAGTCATCCCTTCCTTATTACTTGGGTCTTCACAGGGTATTTCACAACACAACTAATTTCACAGAATAGAAACATGAAAAGAGGGAGAGAATATAAGACATAGAGAAGTCACGGCCTTTGCAACCTAATCTCAGAACTGCCATACCATTAATTTTGTCATTTTATACCCAGTAGAGCAAGTAACTAAATCCAGTGCATGCACAGTTTGGGATTACACAGGGCCTGAGCTGCAGTAGCAGGTACGACTGGGCATCATTTCAAAGCTGTCTATCACAAATGGGGTACAAGCACTGTGTTTCTGGTCTTTTATGTTTAGCAGAGCTTTCTCCTCCTCGGGGCACCGAGGCGTTCTTAGGGCTCAGGTAACTTCTGATGTACATTTCCTGCCTCCTTTCTGAGCAGGGGCAGCCCCCTTGGCCATATGTGTTCTCACTGATAGTTATTTTTCTTTCATGGCTCTGTTGTCCATCCTTGAAGTCTACCTTTGTTGTCCACACCCAAGTCCCACACAGTTATTCAAATGCCTCTAGGCCTAGGGCCCAGTGGTGCACAAAGTTCAAGTTGTTATTTTTCCCATTAGATCCTTAGCAGTAAGACAAATCAGAAGAACTGGTCAGAATCTAATTTAATCTCTGAGAACCCTACCATCCTATAAATTTAAAGTGTACCGCAAAGAGACTGTCTTTCTCCTACAGAATTCAATATACCCAATTATCAGTCTCACTGCAAATCAAGGTCATATCATAATTACTGCTCATCAGACATATTACAATGGCATCAACACATTATGGTTCATGAGTATAGCAAACTACAATGCACTAGCTATTTTCTTATATTGGTTCAAAATAACAGCTTTATAAAAGTGTCAGCCTGATTATTATAATTCTCTGATCAAAATCTCAGTCCTTCACATTATGATAACTTTAAAAATGAAGTTTTAACTATGTGAGTCACTTGGGCTTTCATTATCTTTCACCTTCCAATCTCTGTACTCAAATGGTGTGGTATCTCATCACCATTCTTCTCTCCAGCCTTTCCCAGCCACACAGAGCATTGTCTCCAGCCGCTGTGCCTTTGAGCATGTAGTTCCCCTGCTCTGCTGCCTCATTCATTCCCGGTCTTCCATCTTTCTGAGCTCAATCCAAGCATACCATGTTTTAGAGAGCATTCCTTGATTTTGCACTGTGAAGAATTGGCTCTCTTTTAAAGAGATAACTATACTCAGATACGAACTGCTCAGTTAGATGGCAGCCTCCAGCTGTTAACCCCTTCAGGATCCACCTCAGCTTTTGGGTTAACATCATGCCATAGGAGCTGGGTAGCCTCAGCCAGAGACTAAGCATGGCAGAATTACAAGGACTCTCCTTTCATCTGAAGCAGGACTCCTCAAAAGGGAAATACTTACTCAGGAACTCCCTGTTGGATGAGACATTGTCAGTTCTACATTTTGGTCTCTAGCTCTGCAAGTCATTCTTGCTTCTTCCACCTACAGTTTTCACAGGTGTACACCCCTCCAGTGAAGCTCATATCTTCCTAGCTCTGTTGCACTATCTGCTTCCCAGAGGACAGACCAGACACATGCCCTCGGAAGTTGTTGCTTCTCTTCTGTTATACACCATGCAAACATTTTGCAAAGCACTCAACACATCTTTTTTAATCTTCACCTGAGGACATGCTTATTAACGTCTTCAGGTGAAGATTAAATGTCATGCTTATATTTTAGAGAGAGGGGAAAGAAGGGAGATAGCGGGAGAGAAACATCAATAGGCTGCCTCTCATATGCAATCTCATATGCAATGATCGGGAATGAAACCTGCAACCTAGCCATGTGCCCAACTAGGATCACAACTGGGACCTTTCGGTTTATGGGACAATGTTCTAACCAGCTGAGAAACACAGGCCAGTGCACTCATCGCATTGTATCACAGTAAGGAGTGTGTGCATGTGCTTGTACATGTATGTGTGTGCGCTTCTGCGTGTCTGTCTCTCCCATTACACTACAATTAAATATATAATTATGCTACAATTAAGTGTATAATTGTATACAATTAAGTACATGATTAAATATACAAAATACTTCAATTTTATATATTTAATTAGCTTAATTATAAAATAGAAGTGCCGTTTTAAAACTTAATCCTGTAGTAATATTTTTATATAAAAATTAGTCTTTTGTATAATGTATATATAGTTCAAGAATTACGTTACTGGGTTAGTTATGTGTTTGGGATTTTTAGAACTTGAAAGGATAAATACCTAGTTTGAAAATGGGTTATTGGTACTAATTTTGTTGTGCCTATTAATGTTCTGTTTATGTCATTATGGCAATTAAATTATACAATGCATGTAAAATGCACACAAATACATACATACACTCTTGAGAACAAAGAACAAGTTTTATTATTTTTTGTCTTCAAGGAGATTTGCACATGATGTGAAATTCTGCAAGTGTTCAGCAATGATCTGAGTGACAGAATTGCTAATAGGCCAGTCACTTGCACCAGTTTCTTCTATATTGCTTTATCAGCTCTTGTCATGCCCCCATCCTAACCTATTATCTCTGTTTATTACAACCACTCATACCCTTATCCTAAATCTGAGTTTTACCCTCTACCACTCTATCTTTTTGCAAGAGTTTAGATAAAACTCCTAAATTAGTGATTGTGAGAAAAATATTATTTTTATTAATTTAATTTTTTAATGCATAACTTCTGGGTCAAGTGAGTCAGCTAGTTTACTGACCTCAGAGTTGTAATGGTCTTACAGAATGCAAGACATATTTCCTGGGTGTTTGGAGTTCTTCTTTCGAAATGGATTGCTGCATAACAAATCACCCAAACCGTAGCAGCTTAAAACAACATATATTATCTCAGGGTGTCTGTGGCTCAGGCATATGGACATGACTTCCCTGGGTCCTCTGACCCCATGTCTTTCACAGGCTGCAATCAAGGTATCAGGTGGGCTTACAGTCATCTCCAGGCTCTACTGGGGGAGAAAACACTTTCAACATAATGCACGTGGCTGTTGTCAAGATTCAGTTTTGTATGGGTTATTGGAAGGAGGGCCTCAGTTACTGACTCTTTCCAGATGCCAGCAACTCCAAACACAGCAGCTGACTTTGCCTGAACAAGCATGTGAGAAGAGCCAGAGGGAGTGCAACTGAAATTAAAACCACAGTGTTTTGTGACCTAATCTCAGAAGTGACATCCCTCCAAGACATATTTCATTAGTTAGAATTGAGTCTTTGGGTCTTTCCCCACTCAAGGATGGGGGTTACACAATGGTGTGAATACCAGGAAGACAAACGTATTCTGTCACAGACGGCTTATCCCATATGGTAAACCTGTATAAACACTCTGGTTTCTCTCTTGAACTTCTCCATAACAACATTTTCAGTCTAGATCACAGCATTTGTTGAACACTTAATTTATTCAGGCACGCTTCAAAATTAAAAATAGATTTTTTTTCTTATTACTCTATTTAACACACATATTATCCTATAAAACCATATTTACTCTTCAAATGCAAACTTATTAAGCACCACCTATGCACCTGAAATTGTACCAGTCTTTGGAAATTCCAAAATGAGTAAAAATGCAGAAACAAATGTTTAACTTCACCAATTTTTATGTATAATTTTAATTAGCTTCATTAAACAATAGAAATGCCCTTTTAAAACTTAATCCTGTAACTATATCCTTATATAAAAATTAGTTTTTTGTATAATGTATACTTCAAGAATTATGCTACCAGGTTAGTTATGTGTTTGGGATTTTTAGAACCTAAAAGGATAAATACCTAGTTTGAAAATGCATTATTGCTACTAATTTTGTTGTGCCTATTAATGTTCTATTTATGTCATTAAACTGGCTGTGGTGATTTAAATTTCTGTTTATAATACTATGTGATCCTGATGGTTATAGTAGGAACGTTAAAATGAACTAGACTAGTATATATTCACAACAGTTTCAGTTCTCACTTTCTCCTAATACTATTGATTGATTGCATGTTAGTTTTCATTAAACTTAAAGTTGTAGTCCCTCTGAAAATTACTTTTCTCCTTTACTCAAATGTATCATAAATTAATTGTAAAACCACTAAGCACATAGCTATAAGGTGGAAAACAACTACTTTAAGATAGAGCAAAATGATACATGTGGTTTTTAGAAGTCTATCCACTGGAATATGTATCACATGAAAACAAAACAGCTTGGTTTGACCAAGAGTTTTATGGGCTTGTTCCCATAACCATTCTGCCTCTGTTGTAATAGAAATAGAAGAATGTAGCAAGTAAAGAAAGTAAGATATAATAGATCAGTAGCGTGGTATAATAATGATAGTTTGGGATCCAGGTGTAAACAATCTGCTGATAACGGAATCCAAAGTGAACAAATAGAAAAGAAGGAGTAGCTAATGTGAAATTGTCTAGGGACAACCGGCTTTTTTAAATGAGTTGTATACATATATATAAAATGTTTTTAAAAGTCAATAAATAATTGCATTGCTCAAATCTCAGAAATGTTTAACTACTTAAATTTGTACTGTGAATCCTTTCTAAGATGTTGTAAAATTATTGTGGCAGATGATACATAAAATATTAATTTGTGGCATAAAAGCACCAGCCAGCACGAAAGGTTTGTTCTGTGAGCCTCTAACTCTCAACCTGGAAGATTTGGGGTTCACACTTACCCCTGAGAGACAAGGAGAAGGTTTACCAGGTTCAGCAAATAAAAGATAACAATGAACTCTAGAGTCCCCCTGAAATTAGAAAAAAAGTAAACCTAGATTTCACGCATCAGACAAAATATTTTCAAGTCCTTCTTTTTTGTTTCACACAACTTTATTTGGGGGTTCCAATGTCACTCCTCATAGATTCTCTGCATTACTCATATGCTTCCTTACACATCAGTTCACCTAGTTCTGAAGGGTTACTCCCTGTCACCCAACCATCTCCATAACAAGATTTGTTGACAAGTCTTGGATTTTCTGCAAGAGCTTCATTCATTTCAGTTACTTCTCTTGACAGAGGGAAAGAAAGCTCACCAGCAGCTTTCACATTTTCCAAAACACAAAACTCATCTTGTTTGTTCAGTTTTGTCCCAATTTCAGGCAGACTACAGTAAACATCTCTCAAAGTTTCCTGTGCAAAATTGGTGTTTTCCACTGTTCCGACACAAATTTCTGTTGTCCATTTATGTTTCTCTGTGAATTTATTACGCACAGTGAGCAGATTGGGACCACACTTGCCCCACACTCACAGTGCCATGTTTGCAGGAGTGGGGGGAATTGTGGCACAACTCCCTGGCCATCTTAGATGGCAGAGCCCTCAGATAATTTGCTTCGATAGAATTAATTTATCTCCTTTTTGACAGAGTGAACAAAATTGCTCCGTTTTGGGAGAGGATGGTTGAGCGGCAATTTTGCATGCACAGGACATTTAGCCATTTCTGGGAACATTTTTGAATGGTAGAGTTGGATAGATGATACTGGAATCCAGTGATCAGGGATGCCAGGGATGCTGCTAAATATCCTACAGTGCACAGGACAGACCCACATAAAAGAATAAATTGGCCTCAAGTGTTGATAGTGCGAAGGTTGAGAAACCCTGAGCTAGGCATAAAGTGGACACCAAGAGAAGAGATGGAGGATGGCAGAGTAGAGAATGTGGTCTTTGTGTCCCCCCTGCCCCTTGCAATGCAAGTCATGCAAGGTAGAGAAGAGAAGAAAGGAATTCCTTCTAAGATCGGGGAAAATTTAAGTAAAGCAAAGACTGATGTCTTGTTTTCCCACTGCAGCACAGGAAAGAAACTCCCCAAATAATCTGTTCTGGGAAAAAGATAGTGACACTGGGCATGATCTGACTGCGGCATAAGGCCATGTGTATAAGTTTCCCATAGGCCCAGAGTGAACTGTGGAGACTGACTGGCAGAGTGAGCCAAGAAACTACCCCAAGAGAAAGGGGCTCACCTGAGACAGGTGCACATGCACTGCCTATGTGGAGCTCTGAGGGGGCTGAATGTTCACCAAGGCCAGCACCTGGCTCCATCCAGGATTCATGGACGTCACCACCCAGGCCAGCCTAGACCAGCTCTTGAGTCTAATGTGACATGCTGTATCATTACTACTGCCATGCTTCTCAGCTAAGAACTTAAATGTGCCCCCTCTTTCCCTTACCACTAGCACCACACGCACTGTGCTAAACACCACTGCTGAGATCTAGCATGCAGGGCCCACATCCTGTGAGTTTAAAAGTAAGATGGGAGAGATAAAATGGAAAAGACCCTTAAGGAAAACAATGACATGGACATTTGTGTTTGAGCAGCACTAAAGTGCTCCTGAAGTGGCTAAGCTTTTCCTAAGTGGCCTAAAAAGTTGTGCAATTGGACTGAATTTACTTGAAAGCTTATATAGTAAGTCATCTGAGAGAGGCTCAAAAATTAGTCAAGAAAAATTCTATTTTTTACACCTCTGTTATATGGACTGTTGTAACTGTGAAATATCATACCTGTTACATTCTTCTGGTGCTTTTTATTTCTTGATATGGAATAGGAAACCGTGAGAGACAGGACCTTCAACATAGCTGACCATTTACCTTCCCTCCGCTTTACTATTTCATTCCTAGAAGCCTATCCCTTAACGATAAAGGACCATCTGGTAATGGTTCACAGTTTGGCATCACACATCCCTTTTCAGTGCTTCTATTCATATGCATTCTTTTTTGTAAACTTAAACATTACTTCTACCCAGAAACTTCCCTGACCACTCCAGATTAGGTTAAAATCTCCTGAAACACATGTTCTTTCTCCGTTTTTTAACATTAACTTTATTGGGATGATATGGGTTAATAAAATTATATAAATTTCAAGTGTACAATTCTATGATACATCATCTGTATATTGCATTGTATGCCCATGACCCAAAGTCAAATCTTCTGCCATCACCATACAGATGACCCTCTCTGCCCTTTACTGTCTCCTACACCCCATTTTCTTCTGGTAACCAACATACTATTGTCTGTGTCTGTGAATATCTGTTTGTTTATTTATTGCTTTTAGTTTTATATCCCACCTATGAGTGAAACCATATAGTCCTTGACCTTTTCTGTCTGGCTTACTCTGCTTAGCATGGTCTTCCCAAGATTCATTCATGTTGTCACGAATGGCAGTAATTTATTTTTTCTTATGACAGAGCAGCATTCCATTGCAGGTATGTACCATATCTTGAAATGCATTTTCATAGCCCTTAACAAACTTTATTATAATTATATTTTAAATTATTCATTTTCTCTGAAGACACTCTCTCTGCTTGTCATGGGCTTTCTAATGTCTAGCACAGTATTCAGCACACTGCAAGCATTAATGAATGAAGGTTTATCTCACTATTAAATCTGATGAAATCTGCAATGACAGTGGAATTTTAACACCTAATTATAGAACTTAGCACCCCTCTCCCATTTTCTACATTCAGAAGTATTATTGGTGTCACACATGAGTATCGTTTATGAAAATTATTTATTTTTAAAAGTCAACTTTGTAACTACATTGCTTCCATTTCCTAAGTGATAAAAGGAGGACCATGGCATGTAAGAAGTGGAAATGATGAATTAAATATTGAATTTGAAGCTCTCAAGGGCAGATATTGGTCTGTTTCATAAGCAAAATGCACACAACAAATATTTAATTGGTTTCCCTTGAATGAGGGAGGAAAATGTGATGGAAAATACCACGAGTTTTAGAAGCTGGCACAACTGAGGTGAAGTGTTGGCTCCACTGCTCAACTTTGTAATACTGAAAATAACCTTTTTAAGCATTTGTTTTTCAATATGCAAAAATAAGCATGACAGTAATTACTTGCATTATTGCGGATAACATATTTATGTGCGCATTTTTATCTAGATCTTAATACAGGCTGAATAATAATGCAGGTTCTTCCCATAAATATACTATGCATCTTTAGTCACATGGGAGGAGTCAGTTGCTTCCTTCACTCTTTGAATGACACCTTCTACTGATCTGGAAGGGTACTCCTGTTTTTTCGGGGGGGGGGGTGGTTAATATTCAAACTCCTCACAGATAAAAATACTCCAAATTGGTCTCCACTCTCATAGCCATGCTATGTTATGTGGTATTAACTGAATTTCTGATCATTAATTTCTAAGCCTACTTCATCACCAAACATTTAATGTTCAGGGTATTTTTTTAATGTAGGGCATTCCCTTTAACAAAACTTGTTAGTGAGTGTGAGTGTGTGTGTGTGTGTGTGTGTACACACACATTATATATATATATATTTATATATGAGTGTAAATATATATGTATATGTACACATACACATGTACGCATGCACACACACACACATATCTTCTCTCCCCTTGATAACTGGAACTGAAGAACCAAGGTCTACAGAATGTCAATGCCTCAACTTCTCATTTTGCTTAAAAAGCTGGTGATGTATGATGTTAACAGAATGCAAGTGCTGATACTGAGCTATTTCATGATAGAACCAATGACTAAAGATGTAATTTGTCTGACTTTTAATCCTACCACACTGAATTGGAGGAGAAAAATAATTACATATGGTCTTGAAATCAGTTATTAAACAAAAAGTAATTAAAATGCAAGTTTAATATCCATTTCATGATCAAATTTTGCCATTATATCCCAGGGCCTCATCTCCTTGGCTCTGGAGAAGATAGAGTGGATAGAGTCTCATCTCCTTGGTTGGTACAGCTTCCTGTGAGCCTCCCTTCCCTGTCTCTCCACCTCTTTCTGATGCTCATCCCTATTTTTCATTGTACTTCAATCATTCTGCAATAGTTGTAATTCTGAAACTAACAGTGCTGTTTTACCACTGTGTGACCTCACCCTCCTACACAAAGTTTATTACCCCCACTTACTATATTTTTACACTCTGTTTATTCAACTAACATTTATTAAGTTCTACCTCTCAGTTATAACAGAAGGTTCTTGGAAAATACAATGCTGCAGGCAAGGCCTCTTGCCTCAGAAGGTTTGGGATCTTGTAAATGGAGACTTGTAGATTAAAAAAAAAAATGCTTGGAGATGATATTCGGGGGGCAATAGAAGTGAACTTTGCATACAGTGAAGGGTGTGGAAAATTTCATAGGGTGAACAGATTTGGAAAGAGCTGCACAAGGGATGATAATTGAGCTGAATCTTACATAAAGGATAAAAGGCAGAGAGAGAAACTGTGGAGGAAAAGTGGCATTATGAAACTTCCTGGTGTATCTGGAAAATCGTTTGGAGAAAAATTCAACATAATGCCATAGAAGTTAACAGCTAACAGGGTGCGTGGGGAGGTTAAGTCTCAGTCTGGATTCAGACTCTGTGGCTCCATGTCCCTTGTATACATATACAAACCTCTTAATTTCCTCACCTATAAAAGGTGGATAACCATCTTTCCTGGTGTCATAAAAATTAAATGAGTACTTAGCTTGAGCACATTATAAAAGACCAAACATATTAATTTGGGAGTGATCAGGGGCAAAAATAATTTTTTGTTTATGTTACTATTCTGGAGGCTATTGTATTATATGAGGGGGTGGTATGTAGTGAAAGAGAAAGTTAGAAGGGTAAAGATGTGCTAGTTAAAAGAATAGATATGCCAAATACATAGCAGATGAAATAGACATGTCTTCGTCCTAATTCCCAAAACCCATGTCTTTGTCCTAATTCCCAAAACCCATGAATATATTAACTTATGTGGCAAAAGAGACTTTGCAGATGTAATTACATAAAGAGTTTTGAGATGGGGACATTGTATTGCATTATTTCAGTGGGCTGAGTATAATTACAATGTTTTATAAAAGAAGGAAGAGATAGAAGAGTCAGAATCAGAAACAGAGATATGACTACAGAAGCAGATTTCAGAAAGGAAAAAAAAAAAAACCTTGAAGCTGCTACACTTCTGAATTTAAGAATGGAGAAAGGTACCAAGAGTGAAGAAATGCATAGTTTCAGACATTGGAAAAGGCAAGGAAGCAGACTCTTCTCTGGAGCCTGTACCCTGCTGGATCTTGATTTTATGACTTCAGATCTCAAGAAATGTAAGATAATAAATTTGTGTGCTAATTATTATAGTAACATTAATAACCAAAATAAATGTAAATATATATGAATTTACACCCTATCCTATGATCATTGGAGAACTATTAGTTTTCTTTTTAAAGAATGATATCAGTTACGTAATTTAGAAATAATTTCATAGTTGCAATTTAAAAAGAAATTGGATCAAAGATGATCAATACTGAAAGCATTGGAAACCAAATGGGAATAAGTCTAAAATAGACATAAAGTAAGGTAAAGAAATTTCTAAGCAACAAAATCAAGTCTTATGAGGCTAAAGCTTATATAATTTATAAATCTGTGGAAAAATGAACAAAACTAAAAATGCAAAAGTAAGTGGAAAAATTATTATTTAACATAAAAAATAAATCTGATAAACTATTTTTATGGAATGATAAATACCACTAACACTACAGAATTTTTAAAAAAGAATGTAATATTTTTACAGATGACATGATACTTTATATAGAGAACCCCAAAGATTCCACCAAAACCCTACTAGAACTAATAAATGGATTCAGTAAAGTAGCAGGATAAAAAATAAATATCCAAAAATCAGTTGCATTTATATATACCAATAATGAACTATCAGAAAGAGAAACTAAAAAAAAATCTCATTTACAATTGCATCAAAAAAAAAATAACATATCTAGGAATAAAGCATTTACCAAGGAGGTAAAGGATCTCTAATCAAAAAATTTATAAGACACTGAAGACAAAATTGAAGATGATATAAATAAATGGAAGCATATACTGTGTTTATGGATAAGAAGAATTAACATCATCAATATAAACATATTATCCAGAGGAATCTATAGATTCAATGCAATTCTTATCAAGATATTAATTGTTACCTCACAGAACTAGAGCAAATATTCCAAAAATGTATATGGAACCACAATGACCCAGAATAACCACAGCAATGTTGAGAAAGAAGAACAAAGTTGGAGGAATCATGCTCGCTAATATCAAACTATATTATAAGGTCATAGTAATCAAAACAACATAGTACACAATAAAACCAGACATATAGATCAATGGAACAGAACAAGGAGCTCAGCCCTAGCTGGTGTGGCTCAGTGGATTGAGCACAGGCCTGGGAACCAAAGGATCTCTGGTTCGATTCCTAGTCAGGGCACATGCTGGGGTTGCAGGCCAGGTCCCCAATACGGGGCACATGACAGGCAACCACACATTGATGTTTCTTTCCCTGTCTTTCTCCTCCCCTTTCCCTCGCTCTAAAAATAAATAAATAAAATCTTTAAACCCATGACTTTATGGTCAATTAATATTTAACAAAGGAGGCAAGATCATACATTTAATATTTGACAAAGGAGACAAGATCATACAATGGAGAAAAGATAGTCCTTTCAATAAATGTTGCTGCAAAAATTGAACAGTGCAAAAAAATGAAACTAGACCATCTTTTACACAATTCACAAGCATAAACTCAAAATGAATTAAAGACTTAAATGTTAGACTTGAAACCACAAAAATTCTAGAAAAAAACAAAGGCAGTTAAATCTCAAATATTTCTAATAGCATTATTTTTTTTTTTTTGATATATCTTCTTGGGAAAGGAAAACAAAAGAAAAAAGAAACAAATGGGACTATATTAAACTAAAATGTTTTTGCACCTCAAAGGAAATCATAAGCAAATTAAAAGAACAACCCACTAAATGGGAGAACATATTTGACAATGATATATCTGATAAAGGGTTAATATCAAAACTGTATAAAAACTTATAAAACTCAACATCAAAAATAAACAAACCAATTAAAAATTGGGCTAAGGACCTGGACAAACACTTTGGAGGAGGACATACAGAGGGCCCAGAGAAAGGATGCTCAGCATCACTAGCCATCGGAGAGATGCAAATTAAAACCACAATGAGATACCACCTCACACCAGTCAGAATAGCCATCATAAACAAATCAACAAATATAAGTGCTGGCGAGATTGTGGAGAAAATGGAACCCTAGTACATTGTTGGTGGGAATTCATATTGGTGCAGCCACTGTGGAAAACAGTATGGAATTTCCTGAAAAAACTAAAAATGGAACTGCCTTTTGATCCAGCAATTCTGCTGCTGGGATTATACTCTATGAGCCCTGAAACAACAATCCAAAAGAACCTATGCTCACAGAAGCACAACTTGTAATAGCCACATGCTAGAACTTAGCCACAGCCTAAGTTCCAATCAGTAAATGAGTGGATCAAAAAACTATGGTACATTTACACAATGGAATTCTATGCAGCAGAAAGAAAGAAGGAGCTCCTACCCTTTGCAACAGAATGGATGGAACTGGAGGGCATTATGCTAAGTGAAATAAGCCAGGTGGTAAAAGACAAATACCATATGATCTCACCTATAAGTGGAACCTAATCAACAAAACAAATAAGCAAGCAAAATAGAACTGGAAACATGGAAATAAAGAACAACTGACAGTCACCAGAGAGGAGGGTGGAGAGAGATAATGGGGGAGAATAGGGAAAGGGTCATCAAGGAACATATATAAAGGACCCATGGACAAAGCCAAAGGGGGAAGGATTGAGGGTAGGAGGTGTGGATTGGTGAGGCAGGGGAAGTGGTGGTGGAAAAATGGAGACAACTGTACTTAAACAACAATAAAAAAACACAAATTTTTTAAATTTCAAAAATAAAAAAGTTAATATCTGTCCTCCTCTTTAAGTTTGCATCTGAATTCCTGGAGAATAGAGACTGTATCCCACCTGGTATAGCTCATATATTAATAACTTAATATTAACAAAATATGTAGTTTCAGCTGAGGTGTACGTGCATGCTCACATTTTAAAAACTGTAGTTTATGTTTTTTGGCAGCATTATGGAAACCAAAGCATTAAGGTAACCACGTAATGTGGAAACTCTTTACCATGATGTGCACTATGGGCTATAATCAAAGGGAAACTTAGAATTTTTCAACACAAAGATTTTCATTTGTTTTAGAGAAAAATGTCTGAAAACTTTAAAACAATAACTTTAGCCACAGAAAGTTATGGTTAGAAAACACCTGACCACCTTTAGTTTAAAAAGCCAGTTTTCATTTTTAAAATAATATTACATTATGCAAAATAGTTGATAAACAAAAAATTTATTTGCAGCACCATAGATAAAATTGTGATTCAATTATAATTTCTGATTTTTCTTCAGTACTTTTGGTAATATACTAAAACTCACTTTTACTTTGGACCAAATTCTAAACTTTATATTATTTTAAAGTATAGAAACAAATTGTCATTCTATTACAATGCTTTTGATACATCCAATCAAAGGGCATATAATCCATCAAACATGACATCTACCCACAAAATATTTTACCTAGAAAATGTTATTTGAATTAATGACTTAGGAGCACTGCACCAAGCAGAAATTAATTCTGTGGTAATAATTATAGCAGGTAGCAAAATAAGTTCTTATATTCCTTGAAAGATAGTATGAGGAATATAATTGGAAAATAAGTTGGTATTTTCATTAGCATCTCATCTATGTAAAGCAAATTCAGGTGACTAGGTAACTATTTTGATTGTATATTTTGCTCAAAACAATTAATGTCATCTTAGGTGTCTTTGGTATCCCACTGGTAACTTTCATTAAAGATAACAGGATGATTTTTTCAGGACACTCTGTGAATATGTAAGTGTGCCCCAGTCATACAGACCGAAGGAGAGAGCACGACAGTCGCATCTTTAGATGACTGCGAACTCAGAATCTTCTACACTCACCACTTCAGGGTTCCAAAAATCAAATCACACACTGATTATCAGTTTAAATATGACAAATGTTTGATTTTTTCAAGCATCTCCTATGTGCAGGGTACAATTTTATGTTATTAAGGAGGATAAAATAATATCTGAAATTTCAACAGACTCTCTACTGTGTAGATTCAATTTGTTATACTAAAGATCAAATCAAATGCCTGTGAATTATATAATTAAAAGAATGTCATATTTATTCTTATTTTAACCTCAATTTAAAAAATTCCTGAGACACAAATAATATAATATCCTTGAGGTTGACATATCTTCATTCTTTGAGAAAAATTTTTTCATTTTTTGAAATTGTCCTCAAAAAACCCAAATGCAATATGAATGCCATCCTGGTGAATAATATATCTGATCTAACTGGCTGATATTACTTTTGGTTAAAAGAAGATATTACTCTAAAGAAATGAAGCTGGTTTTATTTTTATGTCATGGAAAACAAATAAGGGAATTTTAAAATAGCCTTGAATGATGATAGGCTCATAAAAAATGTGCAATGTCTTCCAAGCAAATAATTAGAAAGGGACATGGAAACTTTGGTTATATAAACTAATCATTTGGAGCTGTCTATTACTGTCCTTTAATTTCATAATCCTAGCTAATTTAATTTATATATAATATGCTTTTGATTTTGCCGATATTATAAATATCAAAAGTGTGGAAACAATACTGACTTTATATTTTGTAAAGTATTCCCTGTATATTATCTTTAAACCAGAATAATTTGATTTAATTCTAATTAGCAATTAAATAATTGAATTCTAATTATGTCAAATGAACCCTAGATGCTGAGAAATTGCATAACTAATGCGTAATTTATCCACACCAATTAGGGTTACATGATTATGTTATGAATCTCACATTACTTTTCTTCTAGAAAGAGGGTTAGCCCAGATAATACCAAGCATTAACAAATGATTACAAATATCAGATGATAGATACGTGATAGAGAAATAAGAACCTAAATTTAAAGTTTAAAAAGGAAAGAATGTAGCTTAGTGTTCAAGTAAAACCCTTCCAGGTTCAAAATTTTTAATTACAGACAGAGATTTAATTGAATAAATAAAATAGCAATTGATTTTCAGGTATTGTGCTGGTGGGTTATATTTCTTGGTGTTGTGGTTTAAAAATGAAGTGGATAGACAATTCAACACTAACTCAACACTGATAATGGAAAGCTTATTTAGTCTTTTGTTATCTTTCCATACAACCACTGACATGATTTTTTTTTTTAAATCTAGCTCCTCAAAAACACCTGAAACCAAAGATCCATCCAGAATTTTTTTCAGTCCATAATTATTACCACTGAATTATTTTGAATGCATTACATGTAAACTTCCTTTATCTCAAGGCCCACATATTATTATTGTTTTAATGATCAATTTATATTGATTTGAGCAATGTAAGAATCTTTAAAGATAAAGGCTCACAGTGACCAGAAGGGAGAGGGGAGGGAATTTCAGGGGAAAAGGGGGAAGGGTTTGCAGGAACAAGTATAAAGGACACATGGACAAAAAAGGAGATGGGGTGGGGAACGAGAGGGAGGTGGGGAGGGCTGGAGGGGGCCTGGGATGGGAGTAAAAGGCAGAAACCTGTACTTGAACAACAATTAAAATAAAAATTAAAAAAGAAACAAAATATTTGGATAAGAAACAAAATATCAAATTGCTTTTATTCTACCTAGATCTTCATTTAGCCAACAGCCAAGTATCCATTTGCTCTTAAATGCCATCAGATAGTTAAAGCTCCCACCCACTGAAAACAGTTTCACAGAGCAATTTATGTCCTGTTGGTAAGGTTGGAGTCCAAGTGTTTTAACAGGAGATATGAAAGGTTTTACTGATACTTAGTTTCAAGTCTCAATTTTATTGAAATATTTATAAAGTATGACTCTTTTGTGTTAATGGGGAAGCAAACTCACACACAGAGTTCCCAAATTTTATTTGTAATATATTTTACTCTAAAGATAACCAAGAATGTTTCACCAACATTGGGCCATCTTAATGCGCAACACACCGGTGTGCTGGAGAAGGGTGCTGCCTCAGTGCCTCGGCACCCCAGGCTCCCTCCGAGGTGCGGAGGCACTGAGGTTCTCTTTCTTGCAGTGGGGGGTGTATATTTCAGTAAACTTGACTCAGTGTATAACTGCCAGGTTATAGTCACTTTTTTTCTCTGTAGATTCTCTCTTATTCTGCCCCAACTATCATTGTGTTTATCATTTATAATTCTTGTTTTAAAATATATTTACTGTCATTGCTATTTCTCCTAAATTTAAGTTTTTTTCAGATGTTTAAGTTTAAATAAATGGTCCCATATCAAAAGATTTTTCAGGACATCCTGCTTTTTTATTAACTGGAAAAAATGGATCCGAATTGTTCAAATTCTCTAAACTTAAAATGGCAAGCTTCAGGGACAGAATTTCTGCGTACCTTCAAAATGTGTTGCAGAATCTAGGACACTTCAGGTGTGTTTCTATGTAAAGGAGTTCTCTGCTGACTCATAAAAAGAACACGGCAAGTATTTATGAAACTAAAGCTTAAAGACAGAACAAATCCTTAAATCCTCTTCAACTTAAACTTGTTGAGAAAACAGCTTATAGGAAACTTACAGTCTTATTTCTAAAATACATCTCTATTCTCCCTAATGTATTGTTTTATTCATAATGTGCAGTTTTAGTATCAAAATGTCAAGTAAAAGAGATGATATTATTTCTACAAAAGTAAGTACACAAGATGAGATGCAAGTTTAAATTAAAGTACCAAGGGTAGAATTCTGCTTTTAAACAGACTGATTAAACATGACATTCTAAACTGCAAATATGTTCAAAATAGTATGCTCAAAACAGTTCAAACTAATCATGGTCTATTGAGAATGAGTAGAGATGTATGTCTGTCCAGAAGGAATCCAGCCATATAATATGAAAAATAGAGACATTTATTGAAGAAGGTACATTTTATGTGAAACATTTTACATGGGACAATGATGCCTGAGTCCCCTTCAAAGTAGGCACCTTGGGACCTCACACAGTTCTCCCAATTGCCATCAGCTGCCCTGTCATATTTTCCTGAATCACATCTATGGTCTGAAATTTCTTCCCTTTCAAAGGTGATTTTGGTTTTGAGAAAAGCCAGAAGTCTCAGGGCACCAAATCTCAGCTGTAGAGGGGCTGAGTCTTACCTGGGTGATTTGATGTTTTGCCAAAAATCTCTGCAGGAGACATGAGGCATGAGCAGATGCATTGTTGTGACGAAGCTGCCAATCACCAGCTGTCCATAGCTGTGATCCTCTGAATCATGCCAATAGGTTCTGAAAAGGAATGTTCAAGCTTAGTGCAAAATTTGATTCAGATTTGTTGTCCTACTTGTTCAGTCATTTTGAATGCAGCAGCCACACAGTACACATGCTCACTCAACTGGGACTACTGTTCCTCCCACCCCAACTAGTACAGTGAAGCCATCATTGTTCACACATGCACAAAGCATTCCATTCTTCTTGGCTGCCAGGTTACATCGATGTTGCACGAACTGTTCTTGTAATACTAACAGTGGCTGGACTATTTCTGGGCATAATATATAATATGTTATATATTATATAATAATATCTTTTAAAATATTTATATAGGAGATAATATATATGATATATTATATATGGTATATCCTATTATATATCATATATAATTATATATTATGTGCAACATACTATATTATTATATGTTATAGGATGTGTATCATGTATAATGATATGTGTTATGGTATATTATGTAAATATCATGTGATAAGTGTATATTATACGCTATGATATTATGTGTTATATGATATAATGTATAATATATACTGTTATATATAATATAATATTATATAATATATAATTATATATTATGTCCTATTTAATTTTTTAAAGATCTATATATAAATAAGATTTTATTATATATAATGTGTATATTATGTATTACATATACTATATATTATCTCCTATATAAATATTTTTAAAAGATTTTATTTATTTATTACTAGACAGATGGGAAGAGGGGGAGAAAGAAAGGGAGAGAAACATCTATATGTCAGAGATACATAGACCAGTTGCCTCTCGCATGCCCCCAGCTGGGGGCCTGGCCCAAAATCTAGGCAAGTGCCCTGACTGGGAATCAAACCGGTAACCCTTTGGTTCACAGGCTGGTACCCAATCCACTGAGCCACACTAGCCAGGGGTCCTGTATAAATCTTGATTAAACTTATCTATTTGCCCTGAAACATTATATGTTTAATTTATTTTTTATTAAAAAAAGTTGTCAAGAGCCTTTGCACACTTGTTATGTATCTCCAATAATGATCAATAATTTGCCATTCTTGTTTCATCTAGTCTCCTACCTTTTTCCTTGAGTATTTTGAAGCAAATTCCAGATTTCACTGGATTTTTGATAAATATTTTAGTTTCTATGTGTTATTGATGAATTCATCTCTGGTAGAATTGAAAACTGGGAAGCCTAGACATGTCTGAACTTGACGTAAGAATCACATAATCAGTCATTAATTACATTTGATTTTTTATTAGGTTTTGATAGACCAAAAGCCTAAGAAATGAAGAAATATTTGGTCTGGAAAATGACCCTCAGTTTAGAGCAAGACCCAAGAGTTCGGGCTGGAGCCTGCAGTCCCACTCTGACCTTAACTGGCTCTCCTGAGTTTTCTGCTAGTATCCCAGGCCTTCAGTCAGATACTTCCCCATCCGACAGCTCATAAAATAAACTGCATTGCCAGAAAGAATTTATTGTTAATGTCAACACTTTGAGCATATCAACATTTTGAATATAATGTATTACGATATTTATTTTTCCCAAGGTGTTTTTCTGTTCATATGGAATTTAACTCACATGAGCAAAAGGTGCTCTCTGGCTCTTTCGTGCCCCTTCTTTATTTCCCTCGTATCACTCACCCACCCACTCAATTCCCTTCAGTTTCTTCTTCCCTTCTTTCCTTTCCCAGCGTCCCACTCCTTCCCAGGATCCTGTGTGCTCTGCAGGAGCAGCACCATAGAGTGCTGAAGGGCACAGGGAATAGAATTGCATAGAGTTCTATTCACATCTTACTTCTAATATTTAATACCCATGAGACCTTGGGAAATGTGCTTACCCTCTCCAAGTTGCATTTTCCTCTCCTGCTAAAAGGGATGAGAAAATGAACTCACACATCTATTGTGAGTGTTCAATAATGAATATAAAATGCTTGACTCAGTGCCTGGCACATAACAAGTACTACTTAAATACTAGCTTATAGGGAAGCAAGAATTGCCACCCAAAATATACTACTTTGACATATTGATTATTTTGAGTTAAAGTTACTTGAGAAACAGCCAGTGCAAGGAGGACCCTGATCTTTCTGTCCCCCTGAAAGCAGGAAATAAATCTCCCATGTGAAAGGTACCCTCCCTGCACCTGGAGGTAAATCCATGTCCTCATCGCCATAGGAACTTAGTTCTGAAAAGTCTGTATGAATAAATTCTGCTTCATTTCTTTGCTAATCAGTACCCAAACATAAGTTTCTTCATCTTGTCAGCTCTTCACAGATTTATTGTTTCCTTTTCTAAAATATATAAAAGCTGCCTTCTTTGGTCATTTCTTTAGGTCTCATGTCTATGAGACCTTTGTACGCACAAAATTACACTAGACTTTTTCCTGTTCATAGCACCTGTCAATTTAATTATTGAAACAGAAGAATCTAGAAGGGGAGAAGGAAGTGTTTTTTCTCCTTCATGTAGGCATATTATGGTTCTGCTTATTTTGGTGGTGGAAAGGTCCTTATAGCTATTTGTACATCAGCTGCGTACCACTGCTGAGAATTGATCAAGAAGAACTGGAAAACAAACTATTCTTTTATTGCATTCTTAGAGCCCAAAGTGAGTTTTGTTCTGTAAGCTAAACTGAAATAACATTTATGGCAGGCATTTTATACCATATTTTATGTCTCTACAAGATTAAGTACAATACTAGATGCACATCAGATGTTTATTAAATAATTGCTGGATTTAAATATTATTATAGGCAATATTCACGTCTTAACAATGATGGGAAGAGGTGGAATTCATCAGATCTGAAATGACATTATTTTCATTGGAAAACAAACTAAAATGGTTAGCTCATTTATTACTCCTATGTATCATGCATCAATTTTTATCTTTGTTCTTAATCTTTTAGTTTTTATACATAGACTTAAAGATTTTTTATCTAATTTCTACCACTTTACATATAGATGCTAAACAGGACATTTACAAAAGTCTTTCAACATAAAGGTATATTATATGTATTATATTATATTAGTAATATATTAATATGTAATTATATATATTTTACCTTTCATTTTTTTGTTCTTTACTCAAATGGTTAAGATGATATGCAATAATGAGAATACATCCTATATGCTCTGTCTCTGCATGATTTCACCACTCCATTTTGATTCTTTTAAGATATTATTTCCCCAACTATCAAGAAAAATATATATACAGTTGTTCTGATAAAGTTACTACTGTAGTTTGTTTTTCAGCAAAACAAAAATGAAAAATATCTGTATTGTTTGGAATTTCTAAAAAGACACTACAAACACTGAATCTATCAGAAAATATTCTCTATAGATTCAATTTATAGTATTCATGGGTTCATGTCACAGTGCTAATTGAATTCAATTCCCAAAATCCTACATATAAGCAATTAATGAAGTCTTTAATTATTAACTATCCTGGAAGAATAGGAGAAATATTGGGGGAGAATAAATTGTATAGGATACAAAGAGCATATGATTCATTTTCATGCTGAAACACCTCCTTCTCAGCATTGTGTAGTCTCTTACAATAGACACGATTAAATCCTGCTGTGTTTAAAATTAAGCACACATTGGTGCACGCAGTGTAATTTATCAACTGTGGGTTGTTGAATTAGTGAATTCCCTTGTATCTATATTCTTATGAAACAATAATTTGGATGACTGTATCATTTAAGATTTTGTTAAAGTTCATCAAAATTGATATATCGAAGGGCAGAGTTGACAAATAATATGTATAAGCATGTAATATTTGAAAATACTTCCAATGTGTTACGCTCAGCTGGAGACATTCATTGATATTTCCAGTGCACTGAATACAAAGGCTGCTATCACAATTCTATTCTGCCAAGAGCAGTAATACTCTTAGTTCTTTTACATAAGTGAACCTAGAAAGAAATTAAATAAAATCCCTGCCTTCTTCCCTAGCTTGTCAAGAGTTCTAAAGTGTTTATTCAATGTCACTTGGTGGAATCTTTTCCACCCTCTTCAGAAGGCCTAAATTCTACTGAAATGTTAATAAAATTAATCAAGTTGTTTTTTTTTTTTACTTATTTTTGTTTTTAAGTTTAAACTCTTGCCTTCTGAGCTGCTGATTTCATTTATTTATTGTTTGTCTAATCCACAGGTGGCAAACACAAGGCCAATGGGACGAATCCAAGCCTCCACCTTGTTTTATCTGGCCCAGCACCTTGTTTCTATCTGACAGCAGTGCTGAACTACTTGACCCTAGTTAAGGAGTTGTTACATTTATACAGTCCTAAAAGTATATTTGGCCCTTTGAAGGCAACCGTAAAGCTGATGTGGCCCCCGGTGAAAATGAGTTTGATACCCCTGGTCTAATTCATATATCCCTTTGATTTTACAGGTAGAAATTAGAGATGAGGTAGAAAATATAGGACAGGACTATGAAAGACTGTGTCTAGTTTATTCAATGTGATAAATCACTTCCAGATTTTGATTTCACCTGGATAACTGCAAATTTTGAGTGCATCAGGAGACTGAACAATTACCAAAAAGCCTATCAAAGATGATCATTTCAAGGTTAGACCTGACAGAAGGCAACTCCTGCCGACTATGGCTAGGTGTGGTTTATATTTAGACAGCATATCCAGCAAGTAAGCACAAAGAAGCTTTGGATGAGGTCAATGTTCCTATTTAGTGGAGTATCATTTGAGACAAGTGAGATATTTTAACAGGATCACATTTATTTTATTTCCTACTTTTTTTACTACATTTCAATTTTTATAGGTATAAAGCTTATAAAGGACAGTGAAGAGGCCTAACTTTCAGATCAGCACTTAGTAATCTAAGGAGCCCCTATTCTCACAAGATTGTGTCTTGTTCCACACCAGTCCTAAATTCAGAATATTCAGGGGTAGATGAATATGGTGCCATTATTTGGGAAAGGTTAATTCTAGATCCAGAATTAACCTTACAACATAGAAACAATAATACTTAGAATTATTATTGCTTCTATGTTGTAAGTCTCTGGGCATCAGCTTACTGTATTCAATTCCAATAGAAAGTAGCAATAACAAGAATGTTGCCTATATGTTATATGTTCTGCACATTACACTCTGAAAAAAATGTATGTGTTTGTAACAGGGTGCAGCCAGCGCTCTCCCAAGAGGGATTTGTAGTGGGGTCTAGAACTTGGGGTGTCCAGGAAATATTAAAAATATATAGATGTTCTCACCCCCACAAGTCTCAACTGGGGGATGGGACACTAGGGGATGGAGCAGAGCCATCGAGAGATATTGCATATCAACAGTTTTGCAAATAATGGCGAGAATGGTCATTTAACATATCTATAACTTTTAACTGGTTTTATAGATATGTTGAGTAGCTGTGGCCTTGCCTTGAGCCAGGGAGATAGGAGTGACTTGGACACAGGACATAACTGAGAGGCAACTCCCCCTGGTTACAATGCCTGTGTGAGAGCTTGGAGATGGTTGACTCCATGACACTGGGCCACACCTGCCTGGACTTCCTGTGGCAGCCCAGGAAAGCTGGAAAAATACAGGAATGCTGGCAGGTGAAGCAGATTGTGGGAGGAGTCAGAAATGAGGATGCAGAGGAAGATCCTGCTAGGATTTAAATCCAGGCACAGCAACCATGCAAGTCAAAACCACTCAGTCTGAGGTTGGGGAAACCACGCAGTTTGGGGGCTCCCTTTGCCACGCAGTTTAGGAAGGTGGAAAGCAAGATGTAGCAGCAATGCAGAGCTCTCTCTAGGCAGTTTGGAAGAATGCAGGAGAGAGGTTGTGGGAAGGAAAGGGGTGAAAGGACTCTTACTAGTGGACCACGAGCAGGTACACGAGGGTTTGGATTAAGAGCTGGAGATTCCCACAACACAGCTGGCAGTGCTCGGAACTGCAGGCGGCCTAACAGCCAAGTGCAGATTACTGGAAAGAACTGGGGGCTACTAAGCCACAGACTTCTATTTCTTTTCCTGAGATATGGTACCCCTGACTGGGCAAAGGGAAGGGGGAATGACTGTGTGTGTTTGTGGATGTTTTAAAGAACTTTGGGTTTTTAATGAAGACATTATGTCATTACTCTAAGTCTGTATAACTTCTGAATAAATAGTTCTTTTCCTTTTCACCAAACTCTGGCATTGAGAGCCATAATTCACTGGCAGCAGGCTGGGCAAACCTAGTACAGGGAGACCCTGGGAAAGGGGAGGTCCATTCGGTAATAGTATCTTGTTTCCCCTCATGGATCTGTTCTGTAACATGTGTGCATATACATGTGTGTAAACTTTTAGGTAAGAAATTGTGAATTATTAAAAACATTCTGATTGTTTTCATGAATAACCTAATAGAAAGTATATATATATTTTTAATAATTCATATTTACATATATTTTGTACTATCTACTTACATATGTTTAATATATGTTTTGTATTGTATATTTTATTTTATTTTTCCAGCTCTATTAAGCTAAAATGAACAAAAATTGTCTATATTTAAAGTGCACAATGTGATGTTTTGATGCACATATACATTATTTCCTATTTCTGAGAAAAATGCCTTAATCAAACTAATTTACATATTCATCACCTCACATACCTAACATATTCACTTTTTTGTGGTAAGAATTCTTAAGACCCACTCTCTTAACATATGTTAAGTATACAATCCAGTACTATATACTGTAGTTATCATGCTGTGTTTAGTTCTCTAGTTATTCATCCTGTATAACTAAACTTTGCCAACATCTCCCCACTTTTTCCATCTCCCAGCCCCTGGTGACCACCGCTGTACTCTCTGCTTTTATGACTTTATTTTAAATTTCACATATAAGTGAGATTATGTAGTATGTGTCTTTTTGCATCTGGCTTATTTCATTTATAGCATAATACCTTCAAGGTTTATCTGTGTTGTCACAAATGGCAGGATTTACTTCTTTTAAAGGCTGAATAACATTGTAGTGTATATATTCACCACTTTCTCTTCACTCCTTTATCTATAAACAGACACTTAAGTTGTTTCCATATCTTGGCTATTGTAAAATTCTGCAATGAACATGGGAGTTAAGTCTGCAAGACATTAATTTTATTTTCTTTAAATACATACCCAGAAGTGGGATGGCTACATCATACAATAGTTCTATGTTTGACATTTTGAGGAAGCTCCATACTGTTTTCTATAGAGGCTGCACCAATTTACATTCCCAATAATAGTGCAGGAGTGGTCCCTTTTCTTTACATCCTCACCAACACTTACCTTTTGTCTTTTTAATACTAACCATTTTAACGGGTGTGATTTGAGTTGATATCCATTGTGTTTTTAATTTGCATTTTTGTGACGATTAATGATGTTGAAATGATGTTGAGCCTTGTCCATTTGTATGTCTTCTATGGATAAATGTCAGTTCAGGCCCTTAACAATCAGATTTGTTTGTTGTTGGTTTTTTTTCTTCCTTTTGAGGTTCATGAGTTCCTCATACATTCCTCATATATTTTGGATATTAACCCTTTATCAGATATGTGGTTTACACATATTTTCTCTTTCTGTTCACTCTGCTGATTGCTTTCTTTGCTGGGCAGAAGCCCGTTAGTTTAATGCAATCTCTTTTGTCTGTTTTTGTTTTTATTATCTGTGCTTTTGGTATAATATCCCCCAAATAATGATTTCACAGACATATGTCAAGTTTTTTTGTTGGCTTGTTTGTGTTTTAATCTATGTCTTTTTCTTGTATATGAGATGTTGTATATGGTATAAGATAGTCATTCTGCATATGGATACCCAGCTTTCTCACCTGATTTATTGAAAAGACTATTATTTCTTTGTTGTGTGTTCTTGGCACCCTTGTCAAAGACATGATTACTGTAAACGTTTGAATTTATTTCTGGGCTTTCTATTCTGCTTCATTGGTCTATATGCCAGTTTCCATGTGAATCCTATATTGTTTTGATTACTATGACTGAAATATAACTTGATGTCAGAATGTGTAATATTCAAGCTTTGCTTTTTTAGCTCAGCTTTACTTTGCCTATTCAGAGACTTTGTTGATCTACACAAATTTTAGGATTTTTTCTATTTCTGTGAAAAATGCCATTAGAATTTTGGTAAGGACTGTATTGAATTCCAAAAATGTAGTATGGACATTTTAATAATTTTAATTCTTCTGATTCATAAAAACAGAATATCTTCCTATTTGTTTGTGTATCCTTCCATTTATTTCATCAATGTCTTATAGTTATCAATATATAGATTTTTCTCATCTGTGAAAATTAATAAAGGAAACCTCAACTAAACTGGAGTCAGCAGGACGTGCAGGGAGAACTCTTATGCCCTACCACTCATCAACAATTACCCCAAACAGAAACAGATGTACCTACCTTGAATCTCCAACAGGAAGATGTTTTCTACTTTACTACTCCAGCAGGAAGAAGGAATTTGTTCTCCTTGCCTAACAATAGCTCTACTAATGAGAAAGTGTCACAAGTCAACCAACAAAAAGCTATTACATTTCATATAATAAGGGCTTGACCTTATCTGAGAAGCACTTGATCTTCCCTTCCATTCTAAATGACAGCTTTGCTGGATAGAGCAATTTCGTATGTAGGTCCCTGTCTTTCAAGACTTCAAATACTTCTTTCCAGCCCCTTCTTGCCTGTAAGGCCTCTTTTGAGAAATCAGCTGATAGTCCAATGGGAACTTACCTAAGAAAAAGAAGATAAAAAATATGAGAGTGAAAAGACAGCAAACTCACAGCTGTTAACAACCACACCTAAAACAAAAGCAAACAACTAGAACAGGAACAGAACCACAGAAATGGAGATCATATGGAGGGTTAGCAACAGGGGAATGGGAGGAGGAGAGAGGGGAAACGGTACAGAAAATAAGTAGCATAGACGGTGGGTAGAAAATAGATAGGGGGAGGGCAAGAATAGTGTGGGAAATGTAGAAGCTTAAGAATTTATGACACATGGACATGAACTAAAGGGGGGGAATGTGGGTGGGAGGGGGTGTGCAGGGTGGAGGGGAATGATGGAGGAGAAATGGGACAACTGCAATCGCATAATCAATAAAATATATTTTTAAAAAATTAAAAATTAAAAATTAAAAAAAAGCTATTACACTTCAAACTCCCAGTTTCCTCCAATGAACTCTTTGTTTTTAGGTATAACAAATTTGTAATTTTTCTTTTGGGGATAGTTTCTTTATTTAAATAAACATTATAATTATAATACATGATAATGGACATCCAAGTGACAAAGTACTGTAGTCTATTGTTTGGCGCAGCCTCCTTGTCTCTAGGATGATTTTCCATGCGATTCTCCAGGATCTGACATCAATGCCCAACACGGGATTTCCAGTTGGCAATGCATGAGATCTACAGGCCACCACCTTTACATGAGGGAATCCCGAAGGAAACCAAAATTATCTTCTGGATGGCAGGCCCCTTGTAGTATAGGTATCTCCCGCTAAGTGAGTATTTTAGGAACCCATCTATATCAGTGTACCAGCTGATATTATTGTGAGAGGCTGCATTTGCCATCAGTGATTTATTTTTTGGAGATTATTTCAATGTGTTTGCCCATTTTCTTGATGGGTTATTTACAAGGGTACCTGCCCACACTGCACTGAGTGTTCTGCAGTTTTTTACCAAAAATGATATCACACCCATGCCCTAACTTCCCTATTCACCTGATCTCACCCCCAGCAACATTTTTGTTTGTTTGTTTCCCTGGATGAAAAAGACCTCAAAGGGAAACGTTTTGCAGATGTGAAGGAGGTAAAACAATAAATGGCAGAAACACTACAAGGCATCAAAATCAATGAGTTCAAAAACTGTTTTGAGAAGTGGGAAAAACATCTCAATAGGTGTATTGCATCAATGTAAAGTACTTTGTTTTCTTTTTTTGTTTGTTTTGCTTTTTTAAAATTTTTATTTTAATTGTTGTTCTTGTACAGATTTCTGTCTTTTACTCCCATACCAGACCACTGCCCCACCCTTCCCCATCTCCCATCCATTTCCACTCCCCCTAGTTTCTGTCCATGTGTCCTTTAAACTTGATTCTATAATCCTTCCCATTTTGCCTCCCCTTCCTCCTCTGGTGACTGTCAGCCTGTTCTCAATTTCAGTGTCATTGGTTATATTTTGCTTGTTTGTTTATTTTGTTGATTCGGTTCCTGTTAAAGGTGAGATCATATGGTATTTGTCTTTCACTGCCTGGCTTATTTTGCTTAGCATGATGCTTCCCAGTTGCATCCATGCTGTTGAAAAGGGTAGGAGCTCCTTCTTTCTTTCTGCTGCATAGAATTCCATTGTGTAAATGTACCACAGTTTTTCTGATCCTTTCATTTACTGATGGACACCTAGTTTTCTTCCAACACTTGAATATTGTAAATTGTGCTGCTATGAACATTGGGGTGCATAGGTTCTTCTGGATTGGTGTCTCAGGTTACTTAGGATATAATCCTAGCAGTAGAATTGCTGGGTAAAAGGCAGATCCATTTTTAGTTTTCTTAGAAAATTCCATACTGTTTTCCATAGTGGTTGTACCAGTCTGCAATCCCACCAATGGTGCCCTAGTGTCCCCTTTTCTCCACAACCTCTCAACATTTGTTGTTTGTTGCTTTGTTTATGATGGCCATTCTGACTGGTCTCAAGTGGTATCTTACTGTGGTTTTAATTTGCATCTCTTTGATAGTTAGTGATACTGAGCATCTTCTCGTGTGTCTCTGGATCCCCTGGATGTCTGCCTTGGAGAAGTGTCTGTTCAAGTCCTTTGCCCATTTTTTAATGTTGGGGTTGCTTGTCTTCTTAGAGTGGAGTCGTGTAAGTTCTTTATATATTTTGGAGATTTAAACCCTTGTCTGAGGTATCATTGGCAAATATGTTTTCCCATATGGTTGGTTCTCTTTTTATTTTAATACTGTTTTCTTTACTCATGCAGAAGCTTTTTATTTTGATGAGATCCCATTTGTTTATTCTTTCTTCTATGTCCCTTGCTCTAGGGGACATATCAGTAAAAAAGTTGCTGAAAAATGTTGCTAAAACAATGCTTGAAATACCTGAGATTTTCCTGCCTATGTTTGCCTCTAAGACTTTAATGGTGTCATAGCTTATATTTAAATCTTTTATCTACCTTGAATTTATTTTTGTTTATAGTGTAAGTTGGTGCTTGAATTTCATTTTCTTTGCACATAACTGTGCAGTTCTCCCAACGCCATTTGTTGAAGAGGCTATTTTTACTTCATTTTATGTTGCCACCCTCTTTGTCAAATATTAATTGACTGTAGAGACTTGGGTTTATTTCTGGGCTCTCTGTTCTATTCCACTGGTCCATGTGCCTATTTGTATGCCAGTACCAGGCTGTTTTGATTACAGTGGCCTTCCAATACAGTTTGGTATCAGGTATTGTGATCCCCCCTACTTTGCTCCTCTTTCTCAAAATTGCAGCAGCTATTCGGGGTCATTTATGGCTCCATATATGTTTCTGAAGTGTTTGTTCTATATCCGTGAAATATGCCATTGGTACTTTAACAGGTATTGCATCAAATCTGTAAATTGTTTTGGGTAGTATGGACATTTTGATGATGTTAATTCTTCCGATCCATGATCATGGTAAATGTTTCCATTTGTTTCTGTCTTCCTTGATTTCTTTCTTCAGTGTTGTGTAGTTTTCTGCATATAGGTCTTTGACCTCCTTGGTTAGGTTTATTCCTAGGTACTTTATTTTTCTTTTTGCTATATTGAATGGGATTTTTTTCTTGATTTCTGCTTCTGTTGTTTCATTGTTGGTATACAAAAATGCCTTTGATTTCTGGATATTGACTTTGTATCCAGCTGTTTGGCCAAATTCATTTATTAGGTCAAGCAGCTTTTGGGCCGAGTCTATAGGATTTTCTATGTATACTATCATGTCATCTGCAAACAATGACGGTTTTGTTTCCTCCTTTCTAATTTGGATGAGTTTTACTTCCTTTTCTTCTCTAATCGCTGTGGCTAAAACTTCCAATAATATATTGAATAGAAGTGGTGAAAGTGTACAAACTTGTCTTGTTCCTGATCTAAGTGGAAAAGATTTTAGTTTTTGCCTGTTGAGTATGATATTGGCTGTAGGTCTCTCATATATGGCCTTTATTATATTGAGCAATGCTCCCTCTATTCCCACTTTGCTGAGTATTTTTATCATAAATGGGTGCTGTACCTTATCAAATGCTTCTTCCGCATCTATTGACATGATCGTGTAATTTTTGTCTTTGCTTTTGTTTATGTGATGTATTACATTTACTGATTTGTGAATATTGAACCAACCTTGCATCCCTAGGATGAATCCCACTTGGTCATGATGTATGATCTTTTTAATGTATTGTTGGCTATGGTTTGCCAATATTTTGTTGAGGATTTTAGCATCTATGTTCATCACCGATATTGGCCTGAAGTTCTCTTTCCTCGTTGTGTCTTTATCTGGTTTTGGGATTAGGATGATGCTGGCTTCATACAAAGAGTTTGAGAGTCTTCCATCATTTTGGATTTTTTGGAATATTCTGTGAAGGATAGGGGTTAGGTCTTCCTTAAATGCTTTGTAGAATTCTCCTGTGAAACTGTCCAGTCCAGGGCTTTTGTGTGTCAGGAGTTTTTTGATTACTGCTTCAGTTTCATCTGCTATTATTGGTCTGTTCAGGCTTTCTGCTTCTTCTTCATGGAGTTTTGGAAGATTATATTTTTCTAGAAACTTGTCCATTTCATCTAGGTTTTCAAATATCTTGGCATATAGTTATTCATAGTAATTTCTTACAATCCTTTGTATTTCTGCGGTGTCAGTTGTAATCTCTCCTCTTTCATTTCTGATTGTGTTTATTTGAGTCCTCTCTCTTTTTTTCTTGATGAGCCTGCTTAAAAGCTTGTCAGTTTTGTTTATCTTTTCAAAGAACCAGCTCCTAGATTCATTGATCCTTGGAATTGTGCTTTTAGTCTCTATGTCATTTAATTCTGTTCTGATCTTGGTTATTTCCTCCCTTCTACTTGCTCTGGGCTGTCTTTGTTGTTGTTCTTCAAGTTCTTGTAGGCGTAGGGTTAGGTTGTTTGAAATGTTTCTATCTTTTTTAGTGGGACTGTATTGCTATGAACTTCCCTCTCAGGACTGTCTTAACTGTGTCCCATAAGTTCTGGGTTGTTGTGAGGTCATTTTCATTTGTTTCCAGAAACTTTTGGATTTCCTCCCTAATTTCATTCTTGACCCATTCATTGTTTAATAGCATACTGTTGAATCTCCATGATTTTGAGGATTTTGGGTTTTTCCCCTTGGGATTGGTTTCTAGTTTCAGTCCCTTATGATCAGAGAAAATGCTTGGTGTGATTTCAATTTTCTTGAATTTGTTGAGGCTTGTTTTGTGACCTATCATGTGGTCTATCTTTGAAAGTATTCCATGTGCATTTGAAAAGAATGTGTATTTAGCTTCTTTGGGATGAAAGGCTCTATACATATCAGTTAAGTTCATTTCATCTAAGGTACTGTTCAATGCCACAATATCTTTGTTAATATTTTGTTTGGAAGATCTGTCAATTTTTGACAGTGGGGTGTTAAAATCCCCTACTATAATTGTGTTGCTGTCAATATCTTTCCTGAAGTCCTCTAAGATTTTCTTGATGTATTTGGGTGCTCCTATGTGGGGTGCATATATATTTACAATGTTTTTGTCTTCTTGGTGGATTCTTCCCTTGAGTATTATGAAGTAGCCTTTTGGGTCTCTCTTTATGACCCTTTTCTTGAAGTCTATTTCGTCTGATATGAGTATTGCTACCCCTGCTTCTTCCCCCTGTCCATTTGCTTGGAAAAATTGTTTCCAGCCCTTCACTTTGAGTCTGTGTAGGTCTTTTGTCCTGCGGTGGGTCTCCTGTAGGCAGCATATGTGTGGGTCATGCTCTCTTATCCATTCAGCTATTCTGTGTCTTTTGATTGGAGCATTTAATCCATTTACATTTAAGGTTATTATTGATAGGTACTTATTCATTGCCATTTTTGTACCTGTGTTCCTCTCTCTCTCTCTCTTTTCTTTCCTTTCCTTAAAGCAGTCTCTTGTGACTCTCTTGTAGAACTGGTTTGTTGGAGGTGTATTCCTTTAGACTTCTTTTGTCTGGTAAGCTCCTTATTTGGCCTTCTATCTTGATTGAGAGCCTTGCTGGGTAAAGTACTGTTGGTTGCAGGCCTCTGGTTCTCATTACTTGGAATATTTCTTGCCATTCTCTTCTGGCTTGGAACATTTCCATTGAGAAGTCAGCTGCTAACCTTATCGGGGCTCCATTGCACATTACTTCCTTTTTCTCCCTTGCTGACTTTAAGATTCTCTCTTTGTCTTGGAATTTTGCCATTTTAATTATGATGTGTCTTGAAGTGGGCCTCTTTGGGTTCCTCTTGATTGGGACTGTGTTTCCTGCATTTGTGTGACTTTTTCTCTCATCAAATTAGGGAAGTTTTCCATCATTACTTTTTCAAATAGGTTTTCTATCCCTTGCTCTTCTTCTTCCCCTTGTGGTATCCCTGTTATATGGATATTATTATGTTTCATATTGTCTTCCACTTCCCTTAATCCCTCTTCATTCTTTCTGAGCCTCTTTTTCTTTTCTTGCTCTTTCTGGGTGTTTTTTTCCACTTTGTCTTCCAACTCGCTGATCTGATCTTCTGCTTCATCGATCCTGCTTTTGATTCCTTCTACTGTGTTCCTCAGCCTGGAACTTTTATTCTTCATTTCCTCTTGGCCCTTTTTGATAGTTTCTATTTCCTTTTTCATGTTGATATAGTTTGCAGTGTGTTCATTGTAGTTTCCCTGTAATTTCTGGTGGCTCATTATGAGCTCGTTGAGCTTCCTGATAACCATTGCTTTGAACTCAATATCTGATAGTTGAGTTTCCTTTATTTCATTTAGCATTCTTTCTGAGGCTTTCTCCTTTCCTTTCATTTGGGGATTGTTTCTTTGTCTTCTGATTGTTGTGAGACGCTTCTTGTTAGCCTCAGCTTCTTACTTTGAACTGTTCTGGCTCCCTGGGTTTATGGTGTGAACTTCTGTGGTATAATACCTGTGAGATTCAGTGGTGCAGTCTCCTTTATCTCCTGAGCTCACTGGTCTTGGGCTGTCGTTTAAGTTGGCTCTGTGTTTCTCTTTGGGTTTTGATTGTTGTTGGGTCTTTCTTTGGTGGGTCCTTCCCACCAGCTCATTAACTGAGGGTCACTCTTTCTATCACCTCTTGTATTTTGTTCTGCTGGTGAGGGCACATTGTGTTGAAGCTGTTTCTTCTGTGTGTACAAGATTTTGAGGATTCTCTCTTGCTCTTGTTCAGTTGTTTGTACTAGGTGGTTTCTCCACTATTTAGTTGTATTTCCAGATAGGTCCTGGATTGAGATTTGTGTGGTTTCCACTCCCTCCTTCACTTTCTTCTGTTGTTATCTTTTGGTGGTTCCTGTGTTGGTGGGTTTTCTCTTCTAGTGGGTATCCTGGTGTTCACTGCTTCCACCTACTTTCATCTACTCTTTTTTGTGATCGGTTGGAGGGTGAAGTCAAAATGGTTTAAGACAGCAAGAGAGTATTCTATGATATTTACAGTAGCGGCTGGTAGAGAAGAGATAGGAGATCCCTAGCCACTTTTTGGAAAAGATGGAAAGAAGATGAGACTTTTGTTGCGGAGGGGAGGATTGTGAGTTGGATCCAGAAGGCAGTGAGGTTGTGGGAGGTCAGATTCTGACGTAAGGTGGGAGTAATGGATAGTAAATAGGTATAGTGTGTGACAGAATAGAGTTAACCACTACAGTAACAGAGTTCAGGAAATCGTGAAGTGGCCTAAGATCTGGGAGGTGTGTTGTGAAGTATTTACAGTTATATGGAACAGCTATCATTTACAATAATATTAAAGTAACCATCATATGACAGAATCTATGAGTTCTAGATAACAAGGATAGGGATTATAGGACCTTGAGTAGTGGTCTAATGGAACACAAGTGAAGTGAAGGACAGTAAATTAGCAATACACTATGAAAGAGAGAACAGGGAAACCTATCAAATGATACAATATAACCAGCCAAGCAAAGAAGACTATATGGAAAGAAGAGGAAGACAAAAATACTATTAAAATAAAAGATTTAAGAATAATGGGAAAATAATAATACAAATATGCAATAACTTGCAGGTTCTCTGTAATAGCAAAGTGAAATTTGTCTCACTGTCACAGCTGTTAGGATGCCCCCTCTTTGGGTCCAGCCCTGGTCTTTTCACAGTTCCAGGTTTTTTGTCTCACTTGTGGGTATTAAAAAAAAAAAAAAGCAGAAGAAGGAAGGGAGATGAGATGAAATTGGAAAGAAAGGAAGAGGAAGAAAACCAGAAAGAAGGAAAGAGAGGAAAAGGGAATTTAAAGATAAAAAATAATAATAATTGAAAAATAAAGAGTTACTTAAAAAGCAACAGCAACAACAACAACAAAAAAAACCCTCTTGCTGGTTTCAAACTGGCCAAACCAGTTTTTCTGGTCTTGCTAGCTGCAGTGGACTGAGGGGCGACTGGCATTATTCTTCTCCTTTCTGGATTCGGATCCTGGTGCCTTCCACCCCTGGCACCTTGGGCATGAGATGGGGTCACCGCTTTGGGCTAGGGTGTGGGTGTGCACTTGCCGGACTGCCTGGGTCCCACAGGTCCGTGGGCACACCCTTCCTTCCCAGTGCCTTGGAGTTGCTCAGGGCCTTCCGCTCAACCTCGGGATCACTGCCTGGCTGGGTGGGGAGCTAGCCAGAGCTGCTGCCGCAGGAGAATTCCCCAGTGTCTCTCCGTTCACTTTTTCTTTTTGAGAAATTCCTTCTACACAATCCTGCTGCTCTGTACAATGGCCTGGCCTCTGGCACAGCCCAATTCTCCAGCCTGACGGGTGACTATCAGGGTCAGAGCCCATCACTGTGCAACTCCCAGCTCTCACCAACCAGTGTCCACAGACTCCGTGGGTGCTCACAGCTGACACATTTGCCACTTAGCCCTTATTCCCCTCTCTGTGATTTCAAGCAGCCAGGTCTCTCCCGATGCTTCTCAAACCTTGTTTGGCCAGGGTGGGTGCAGTTGACCCAGCTCTCTCCCAAGGACCCTGTGGCAGAACTGATGGGCACCAGGCCAGGGCTGCAGTCGCCCTGGTCCCTGCACCAGCCTCTGGGACCTTACTGTCTTGAAGCGGTCTCCTTACTGTCTGGTTTTTCAGCGTCTGCTACAATTTTTGTCTCTTATTTTCATATATGCTGGGGTACTGTTGGCTGTTTCCTCCGTAGATCGGCTAAGTTTTTCTCCCATATGTAAGGGGGAGTGGGATCCACTCCCTCCTACCACGCCACCATCTTCCTCCTTCAATGGAGAATACTTGGAAAGTGACTGAAGTTGAAATGTATGAGAATAAATATACAGATTTTTTAATAAATAAATTACATTTTTTAGGTTCCATTTTCACCCATCCATTTTATCCTCCGTTATTTATAAATCCCCACTCTAAAATTCAACCTGTGTTATAAAATTAACAAAATCAGAAGTTAGTATATACTTTCCCACAAAATAAAGTCATTAAGACTTTACTTCTCTCTTTTCCTCTAACATCTGAAGTATTTAATAATCTAAAAACTCAGAGGAACATACAGCACAAATATGCAATTAATACTGTAATTAAGGTATACATAATATGCTGCAAGTTGCTAATGTACTGAAAAGCTTAATTCTCTAGAATAGCAATTTTCTACTGGAAAGTATAGCTTGTAAACAGAAGATTGTGTTTTATTAAGTGAAAATATAGTACCTGATTTTGTATAAAATAATTTTGAGATCTTTTCTCACTAATAAAGTACTTAATTAATGTAAATTTTTCTATCACATTATTTGTCAAAGGCACAAAATATCTTTGTCTCTCTCCTTAAAACAGTTTTTTTAATTACAATATTACTCACTTAAATTTTACTTAATCTGAAAGCTTTACTTTTTTCTTAAGTAATAAAAAGAAAAACTACATCATAAAAAAACATTTAATTTTTATTTCCAAACTTTGCCAGAACATACATATAACACTACACATGAGTACCTCAGTGTTTACACACAGAAAGAGAAGGCCAAGAAGCAGTCACAGGACAGGAAGTCATTCCCAAAAAGGGATAAAGAGGGAATTACAATAATTTCCATAACAATACATATTTCTTCCAGCCTAGGATGCTCTAGCCGGCCTTCCATCACAGGTGGTAGAAGGAGCCATGCCTTGAGCTACCCTACACTCCACCTTGACATTGCTCTTCCACCTCACTACCTTCATGTCAGTTCTTCCAGATAGGAAGTATCTGGGTGGTAAGAGCATTGGTGCATTTTATTTATATACCACAGATACAGTAGAGGCTACACCCTAAAAGTGCAATAAGAAAACCGATGTGACCTAGGAGGAGGAAATGCCACCAATAGTCTGTAGCAGTCATTACCATAACATTTTTATACAGGGTTGATGGCAACCACCTCACAAATTACAAAGTTTCATCTGCCGTCCTGTTCCTGTGTTCAATACTTATGGGTACAAGCTGACATACTTCTATCTGTAATGCTGACAGATACTCCACACTATCCCAAATTGCATATGTGATCTATGGCTTGGGGCAGTTGGCTTGCTCTCTCCCAATGGCAAACACTTCATCACATGTCTGGATGAAGAGAGGGAGCCGGTTCCAGTGTGTCTGGTTTGCACGGTAGAGCCACCATGGCATTCCAGCAGAGGTGGCATGGGGAGCTCTGTGTAGATCCAACAGTCTGTGCAGATCTTCATAGCAGCCAGCATTCCCACCCATTAGGGCAAGGTGTTGCTTCCACAGAATCCAACCAGAAAACCCCTAAGAATTTGACAGAGAAAACAGGTAAACAAGGTCATAATATACATTCTACAAAAACAGAAAGAACACAAAGGTTAATGAACACAGAAAATCATAAGCCAGTTTCTGAGTCTGCAAGAGTGTCAGATGAGAAGACTTCCAAATGCAAGATTTTTGCTGGAATGAAATTAAGCAGTGCCGATCTGATATAACCTATATCTGTAGTTTGAGTGTTTCTGGTGATACCATCAGGTTCTCAGGTATATCCTGTAAGGTTTATTACTACTTCATCCATAGTTTTTAATAATTCTAAATCAAAGGATGAAGGAAAAAATGAAGCACTAATATCCAGTCTAACTCATAGGTAAGAAATAAAATTATACAGACAATTCACTGAATTAGAGGCTACTTTTCATTACTGTGTATAATAGATTTTATTGGAATAACCCCCCAAATCACCCTCATTTTTATCAGAGCCAAATCAAGACCTATTCACTTGCTATATTAAGTCCAGCATCAATTTGGCCTGATTGTTTGGATAAACACCACAGCAATAATAATTGATCATATAGTCTTTCTTAAATCTATTGTGCTTTGCTGGAATGTTACAAGGAATTCCTAGATTGAGCTTTAATTAGTCCTTCAGAGCTGGGAAGCCAAGCCACATAGCTACCATTGGGCTTTGTCTGCAGTACCTGCATATTTGTTTTCAGGAAAGCAACCTTTGCTCCTTACCTGGAAAGATTGTCATTGACCATGTGATCAAGTAGGTACCAGTCCATTTCTCCAAGAGGCTTTTATTGGCTTCAAAGTCCATCTTAATTCCTCAAGGCTTTCTGATGACATCCAGAGTCCAGGCAAAATGCCTTTAATCATGACATTCCAGACAAAGAGTTAGTTGATAAAATCGCAAAAGGAAACTGGCTTTATACATCTTGTTATGAAGATATCAGATTCTTATTGGACTTACGCAAATAAACATATTGCTATGGAAAGAATAATGCTCTCATTAAGGGCTTCCAAATTCCAGAGGGTAAGGAGAAAATGCAAATGCCTCAATATTGCTTATGAAAGTATACTTTACCAAAGTGTTTTAAGAAATAGATTTCTTATATCTGAAAAACACATAATTAGAAATTAGCAATATTGTTCAATATAAAGGTTATAAAAGCTACAATTATCTTCTGTTTATTCCACCCCCAAATCAATTTCTGTCCATCCTGATCATCTGCAAGCACCTCTATAAATCTGTTCATTTCACACAGATCTAGTAATCTTCACTCAGTTCAAAGCTATGATCCAAAAATCCATTCTCAGAAATAAGCAGCCCAAGACAAGTCAGAGTCCTTTCCATGAATCCTTCCAAAAACATATTTTTCCAAATGGATCAGAGGAAAACAATGACTAACAAAACTTAAAATGATATGGTTACATATTATGAATGATGAAACTTAAAATGACATGGTTACATATTTGGTTATAATGTAGTTGACAAAGGAATTTGCTTTATTATAACAACATTTTAAGATAACAACTAAATTTACAAATGAGAGTACATCAAAATTTATATAATCTCTAAAGCATTTACTTTAATAATAACAATATGTATATACAAATAGAATATACTTATTATTTATCTGGCAAAGCTTCCCATGTAGTTTAAGCATATTAAATGGTCTAATTAGTTAAAAAAAATTCTCTTTTATAAAAGAGGGAGAACAAACACTTGAGGTATTGCAAGGGCCCACTGGAATAACTCAGTTATTTCTTAGTTAAACTTTGCGAAGACTGTCAAAAAAACTTAACCAGAAGAGTATAACAAAAACTTTTTGTAGGAAAAACTTCAAAAGACATTAAGCAGATTATTTAAACTTTTGGTAAAGGGTCATTTTTATCTTTATTATTGAAAAAGGAGCATTATAGTTAGAATAAAATGATCTAAAAACCTCTTTCGTCTTTCACATAGGTAGGGGAATATTCACCTAGCTATAAATAACTATTTAAATAATTTTCCATATATGCATAAGTGTATTTCAAATACCTGGCATTCCTTTCAAACATAAATCATTTTCAGTATTTTAAATTTAATTGAATAAATTAAATTATTTTAAAATAAAATAAATTATTTATGTTGCATTTTATAAACCTAGCATGCAATTTAATCCATAATGATTTAGCATTCTTATTTTCTATTAGAACAATAATTTTTAATGATGTTCAATTAATTCCAAGCTGTTAAATTGGTGAATAAAACTAAATATTATTGATTGCTTAATTTCCCTTCAGAAATATTGTATCAATTTACTTCTCTGCTTATGGTGTTTGAGAAGCTTTATCTTAATGTGTAAATGCATCAATATTTTTACCTTTGTTAATATGATTAAAAAAATGGCATCTCACTGTCATAGTTTTTACTAACTTGATAGAAAATTACAGCACTTTTCATATGTCTATTAATCATGGCCCTCTGCATTTTTTCTCCCGAGATTTTGATATGAATGACCTTAGTCCAATTTTTAAAAATTGTGCTGTTACTCTTTTATTTAAACATTGTATATTCTTATTACATATCATCCTTATGCCAACTTAATATACTAGGCAGATAGACAGATATGAGGAAGTAGGAATGAGAGGCCATCTACGGAATGTCACCAGGGCAGAAAGCCCCAGGTGCCCAACGACAGGAAAAACTGGGATAAGTATTGTAGGGTGGGAAGTCACCCCAGTGTGTGACTGTTCCTCTACTAGCATGTTGCTAGTCATGTGATTTAAACCCCTGATGTTTTATGTTGCTGCTCATGTAGTTCAGACCTTCCTTTAACCTTCCCACCCCTAGCATGTTTCTGATCTTGTAGTTGACCCTCTTAGGGGAGGAACAAGGGAGTCAGAGAATAGTCTCATATGACTCCCATATGAGACTTGAACAACCACTCCCTTAAGCATTAAGACCTCAGGACAATGTGGTTCTAACCCATTAAATAATCTTAGAAACAAAGTCTTGGTTCTGTTGACCACAGAGACAGAGTTTTGGTCAAGCTAAAGATAACATCTAGACCTCAGTTGTATTTTAGCTCCAGGCCCAGAAAAGCAGCAAAACCAGACAAAGCAACACCATAGCCAGCATTAGGACCAGCTGCAATGACTAATGATCCTATCCTAGTGCCAACCAATCAGTAGAGACTATGACCCTGAAAGGACACAGCTATAAACCTGATGAATATTCTGTTGAGATCGTCCCCTAAAATCCTCTCCTTTAAAACTTTTAAGATGAAGGACATCTCTCTCTCTCTTTCCTTCTCTCTCCCTCTCTGTCCCCCCACTCTCTCCCACATCTGTGTCTTCCCTTCCCCCTTTCTTCTCTCTAGGTACATACTTTACTTTCTTCCTTCTAAGCTCCAAGGGCCCTTCCTTTGACTCTGTAACTTGTTTCCTGAACCCACACAGCCCAGCTGACTTACTTCTTCCATGGCTCACTTCTTCTACCTCTGTGACTTCTAATTAAATTTTTGTTTTATTTGAGTCTTAGCTCTTAATCCTTTCTCCACTAACAAACTAATTTTCAATAATCTGATACTTAAATCAAGATAGGTTATTTCATAAGAAATAAGTTTGCAAGCCAGAGAGATAAAACCTTTGAGTATAAACTGGAAGTGGTTCCAAAAATGGAGACCTGGGAAGAATTTTTAAAGGCAAAAACTGCAAAGAGCTGACATTTAATAGGAAAGCTGGTAAAGAAAGTAAAGCCAGAAATATACACTATACATTTTCTGATTGGCTAGAAGCAATGGGGCTTCCCTGTTTTAGCTAACTTAGGATCAGCAGCTGGAGTCACGAGTTATGGCCGCAGGTAGGTGTCATCAAGCATGGTCAGCAAGGGGTCACAAGATGTAGATCAATACATCATTTTTTTTCTTGGAGACCGTAAAATACAGATGTAAAACAAGTTGTGTGGTTAAATGAAGGATACAGAGAGTACAATGGAATGTCATATGGACAGAGTCAGAGTTCAAAATGGTTAGTCACTAAGCAGAAACAAAGATCAAATTGAACAAAGATCTAGATACTTGGCCATAAAATTATGATATTAGGTTCCACAGTTCCTAAATTGTATTATATATTATATTTTATAAATTTGTAGTTTGTATTTTTAAAACACTTTATTGGGTTTTTTGACCAAACAAATATTTTATGTAGTTGAATCTTTTATACTTATGCTTTATGGTTTGAAATTTGGTATTATTCATAGACACATCTCCTCAGTTTATAAGGAATGTAAGTAGGTTTGTGTATACTTTGTATTATGGGTTCTTTATGTCTTTACACATTTCATCACATACCTATATTTCTTTCCAGTGTTAATTTGTAAGGTAGAGACAAAATTACTTCCCCCTGCCAAAATGTATGGTGAAGGGAAGCAGAATATGCCACCAAAAAATATACCACTTTGGCATAAGAATTATTTTGAGCTGGCTATTCTTAAGAAAGAGCAGACACAGGAAAATCTCTGAATACAAAGTAGGAATTATCCTTTTGTAAGATATATTTGTGTTTATGAAGGAAAACTCCATTTTAAGGGTGTCTCCCTCTCTACACCAAGAAGAGGAAAATAACTAAAGCTCTAGTAGTTCACCATCAGTGGAAAAGAAAATGACTTCAATCTGCATAAAAATCTTACCTTTGTTTAGTATGTTTTTCCTGGTAATATAACAGGGTGCAGCCAAGAGGAGGGCCCCAAAATAGGGATTTGGAATGGGTCCCAGAACTCAGGATGTCCAGGAAATATTAGAAAGACATATACGATGTCTTCACCCCGTCCCCCTCCGGTGTGAGTTGGGGGAAGGGACAAATGGAGCAGGACCATTGAGCGCTGTTTTGCATAGCAACAGCTTTGCAGCTAACCTCTGGCATGGTATTTAACATATCTATAACCTTTAACTGGTTTCATAGATATACTGAATAGCCATAGCCATGCTTCGAGCCAGGGAGAAGGGAGTGACTTCCACCCAAGATGGAACTAGAAGGCAACTCCCCCTGTTTACAGGGCCTGTGTGAGAGCTTGGAGATGATTGGCTCCACGCCATGGGGCCAAGCCTGCCCAAACTCATTATGGCAGCCCAGTAAAGCTGGAAGGATGCAGGAGTGCTGGCAAGTGAAGCCTATTTTAGGAGGAGTCAGAAATGGGGCTGCAGAGGAAGATTGGCATGGGGATTTAAAACCCAGACATGGCAGCCATTGAAGAGAGAGCCACGTGGCTTTGGCCAGGGGGAGAACTATGAGCTTTTGGCAGAGTCAGGACCCCCACAGCCATGTGAAGGAGAATCACCATGTGGCTTTAGCAGAGAACCGCCATGTAGCTTTGGCAGAGTGGGGACCCCCTTGCAGCTTTGCCAGAGAGAGCCACGTGGTTTCGTTACAGTGAAGACCCCCTCAGCTTTGGTAGAAGAAAACCACATGGCTTTGGGGTGCTCTCTTTGGCTGCGTGGCCTGGGAAGCAGGAGAGACTTTACCTAGAAGAAGGGTGAAAGAACTTTTGCCAGTAGGCCATGAGAAGGTGCCACATGGCTTTGGATTAATTAGAGATCCTGCCTGGACAGGGACACAGCTGACAGTGTCAGGAGCCTGGATCCCGGATGTTTGCTTCTTTTTCTGAGTTACAGTACCCCAGATTAGGGCAGGGAGAGAAGGAAGCACTGTGGGTGTCTGTGGGTATCCAAAAGGGACTTTAGTACCTTAATGAAGACATTAGGTCACTACTTTAAGTCTGTATAGCATTAAATAAACATTTCCTTTCCTTTTCACAAATCTCTGGCATTGAGAGATGTCTTTCCTAAGGCAGCGGACATAATGAACCTTGGCCCCTGTGTTTGTTCTGTAACATTTTTTGGAGTCCTTGGGTGGGCCAATAATTGCCCTGCCCTGGACCTGAGTTCTAACTGCCCTTCCCAACTCCCTAACATCTTTTTTTTGTTGTTGTTGTTACTTGAAGGTCATATTTAAAGTGGGGACTTTGGTCATTTGGGGAGAGTTACTTAATTTTTCTGGGTATCTCCCATGTATACAGTAGAGATACATGTTATTAAGCTTCTATTTGTTTTTCTCCTGTTAATCTGTCTTTTATTAAAGGGAGATTCTCAGCTAAGAACCTAGAGAGGTAGGTAGAAAATTATTTTTCCTCCCCTACAGTGGTTATATTTTTTTAGCCACCATCAAACCATATATGCACACATACAACATTATTTAATATCTTTCATATTTTAGGCTCTGTGCTAAGCATGGTAAGACTGCAGTGGAAAAGACAGACAAGGAATCTACAGTCATCCCTCACTATATCATGGTTCACTTATTGCAGCTTCACTGTATTGCGGGTTTTTTAAAAAACATATATCTAATTCTGTATTGAGGAGTTTTTGCTATATCAAGGGATTTTGCAGTATATAGGTATTTATATAATATTTATGATTTTAATTATTTTTGCCTAAAAATGTAAAACAATATAAAAATATAAAAAATGTTCATTCAAACATATTAAAAGAATATTAAATCAAAATAAATACAGTATGTATTTCATCAGCAGATGAATACCATACCATACACAATGGAAATGCAGTATGCCACTACCACTTGCGCAAGTTTGCCAATGTAAGATTGTACACGGCACACTACTGGCTGATGGAATGGAAGGCGACCAACCACAGCACTGTGTTCTGTATCCTGGGCACTGATTGGCCCAGTGACTGTAGCATCAGTCTGTTTGCTCTCCCACACTGTGCCCATATGTTCAGCATCTCTCCTTGCCCATATCGACATCTGATCGCTGCACATACTGTTGCTCTGCGGTGTTGTGTTTTGTGAAATTTTTGTAAAAGTTCGAATTTATTTCAAGCCCTACAATGTCACCCAAATATTCTGTGCCTTCTAAGGCCTCTGGCAGTGAACCCAAGCACCAGAGGAATATGCTTACCATCAAAGAAAAGGTAGAACTTCTCAACATGTTAAAGGAAAGCAAAAGCTACACAGCTGTAGGCTGCCATTTATGGGATCGACAAATCTACTGTTCGCTACATAAAGAAAGATGAGAAGAATATTAGGTCTACGGCAGCAATGACTTTTAACAAGACTGCAAAGAGGGTGGTCACTTCCAACAATAAGGCCATCCTGAGGATGAGGTCTGCATTGGCCCTGTGAATAAATGACTGCAGGAAGAAGAATATCTCACTGGATACCAGCACCATCCGGATGAAGGCCAAGAAACTTTATGATGGTTTTGTGGAAAGCACAGACGTTCACGATGGTGACGAAGATGAAGACAAGGACGATGACACAGAAGCAGGACTGTTGAGTGCTTCTCTCACCAGACCAACCCCATTCAGTGCCAGAAAGGGCTGGTTTGACAAATTTCAGAGACGCTTTGGACTCAAGAGTGTTTCTCTGCATGGAGAAGCTGCTTCTGTGGCTAAAAAGCAGCGCCAGCAACTCTCCATAATTGTGTTCATCACTTGGATGAAGAGATCAGTTACACCTACACCTTTAGCAGAAATAGAAGTTACAGCCCAGGGCAAAGATACTGCACCACCTGATGAAGCACCTCATGATATGGTGCCTTCAGAAAAGCTGTAATGCGTCATCACCTTCACTGCCATCAGTACTGCACAACTACTTAATTCATGATCTTCATCATTCAAGTTGTAGTATACTTCACTGGTGAGTACCCATATAGAATTTTATATATTGTTAAAATTACATAGGTTTAAGAGTGTAGAAGGTGTTTAAGAGCATATGAGGTGTTTATAAGGTGTTTATGAGTGTGGGAAAGGTTAATAAGAAAGTGGGAAAGGTTTATAGTCATGTGGGAAGGGTTTATAAAGCCTTAAAATATATATAAATAATAAAATAAATATAATGTCTCTACTTCACGGATTTTCATCTATCACGGGGGTATCTGAACGTAACTCCCATGATAGGTGAGGAATCACTGTATTTTAATAATGATTAGAGTCCAAGAAGGAATAACAGAAAATAAATTAAACAATTCAATTAAAGTAATGGGGTGGTAGCTATTTTAAATATTAAACAAGAATTTGAACTTCCGGCTAAGATGGAGGCGTAGGCGGACACACTGTGCCTCCTCTTACAACCAAAATTAAGGACAGCAAATATTTAGAAACAAGAAAACAACCAGAACATATAGAAAATTGAACTGTACGGAAGTCCAACAACCATTCATCCAGACCGGTAAGGGGGCGGAGTCGCGGCAGGAGAAAGTGAAGGTGCGGGCCCGGGAACGCAAGCAGCAGCGGCTGGCAGTTCCCAGGTGCACAGGCGGTGGCTGGCGGTCCCTGGGGCCCACAGGCAGCAGCTTGCGGACCCCGGGCACAGGGGGACAACTGTGCAGACCCAGTGAGGCTGCACAGGGCGGCTGGCTGACCAGGTGGTCTCACATTCGCGCGCGCAGACGGACCAGGCAGAGAGGAAGTGGAAGAAGGGACTGAATCCAGGAGAGAGCAGAGCAGGCGCCATTGCTCCCTCTCAGGCCCCGCCCCCACATACAGCGTCACAACCCAGCGACTGGGCTGCCCCACACTGGGGAGCACCAGAGGCTCCACTCTTCACTACCTAACAGCACGCGCGAGTGCGCAGATAATCTAGGTGAAGGGGAAGCAGCAGAAAGGGCCGGAGTCCAGGAGAGAGCGGAGCAGGTGCCATTCTTCCCTCTCAGACCCCGCCCCCACCTATGGCGTCACAACCCTGCGACTGGGCTGCCCTGCCCTGACGAACACCTAAGACTCCACCCCTCATACGTAATAGCTGCGACCAGACCAAAACCAAAACGACAACAACAACCAAAAAAAAAACCACCAAAAATGGCTCAAACCGGAAAACAAATAAAAGCCCCAGAGCCAATTCCTCTAAGCAGTGAAGAGATAGCCAACCTGTCAGATGCACAGTTCAAAGCTCATCAAAATGCTCACAGAATTGGTTGATTTTGCTCACAAACTAGATGAAAAAATGCAGGCTACAATACGTGAAATGAAGGAAGATGCATGGAGAACTGATAGAGATGGAAAGAAAACTGGGACTCAAATCAATGGAGTGGACCAGAAGGAAGAAACTAACAACCAAACAGAAAACGAGGAAGAAACAAGAATTCAAAAAAATGAGGAGAGGCTTAGGAACCTCCAGGACATCGTTAAACGTCCCAACATCCGAATTATAGGGGCCCCAGAAGGGGAGGAAGAAAAGCAACAAGTGGAAAACTTATTTGAACAAATAATCGAGGAGAACTTCCCCAATCTGGCAAAGGAAATAGACTACCAGGACGTCCAGGAAGCTCAGAGAGTCCCAAAGAAGTTGGACCCAAGGAGGAACACACCAAGGCACATCATAATTACATTAGCCAAGATTAAAATGAAGCAGAGAATTCTAGAAGCAGCAAGGGATAAGGGGACAGTCACCTACAAGGGAGTTCCCATCAGACTGTCAGCTGATTTCTCAAAAGAGACCTTACAGGCAAGAAGGGACTGGAAAGAAATATTTGAAATCTTGAAAAGCAGGGACCTACATCCAAAATTGCTCTATCCAGCAAAGCTTTCATTTAGAATGGAAGGGAAGATAAAGTGCTTCTCAGATAAGGTCAAGTTGAAGGAGTTCATCATCACCAAGCCCTTATTATATGAAATGTTAAAGGGACTTACCTAAGAAAAAGAAGATAAAAATATGACAGTGAAAAGACAGCAAACTCACAGCTATCAAGAACCACACCTAAAACAAAAGCAAACTAAGCAAACAGCTAGAACAGGAACAGAGCCACAGAAATGGAGATCATATGGAGGGTTAGCAACAGGGGTGTGGGAGGAGGAGAGACGGGGGAAAAGGAACAGAGAATGAGTAGCATAGATAATGGGAAGAAAATAGACAGGGGGAGGGCAAGAATAGTATGGGAAATGTAGAAGCTAGAAAACTTATGACACATGGACATGAACTAAAGGGGGGAATGTGGGTGGGAGAGAGTGTGTAGGGTGGAGGGAAATGATGGGGGAGAAATGGGACAACTGTAATAGCATAATCAATAAAATATTTTAAAAAACTTAAAAAAAAGAAGCAAAAAAAAAAAAGAATTTGAAAAAGATAGGTTTGGTTGGGAAGCAGAGTTCTAAGATATCCCCAAGATTCTGACTTCCTGTTACACACACCCTGGACAAGTCTTTTGCTTTAACTGTCAATTGCATCTGTGACTATGACCACATAGGTGCCCTTCTTTGTGAGAGAGGAAGAAGCTTTCCTTTACTCTTCAATGTTTTTTTTTTTCAGCCAGTGTAATAATTGAATCTATGTGAGACAGATTAATAAGAGAAAATATCCATAATTAATTACATCTCTACATATGGGAACCCCCCACATAAGATGTGGGCATAAGATAGTCATGACTGGTTCAGGGGCAGAAAGTTAAATGAGATAGATATGGTATTCTGAGCTAAGAGTGAGGTAAGCCACCTTGGGGCCTCACAGGAGAGGAAAGTCAAGCAGGAAGGTAAGATGAGCGGATATTTAGTAATTTGCACTTTGCCACATAGGTAGGTCAAGAAGATTATGTTTGATAATTTTGCATTATGGGCAAGTTCTAGAATCTAAATTCTTCCAAGTACAATAAATAAGGGAGGACCAGAAGTTTCTCTTGAGCCATTAGAGTCTTGATTGCCTTTATCTCAAAACAATGCACATACCATAGAGGTACATCTTTGGGTGACTAGTTCTGAACTTGCACACCTGATTAAGTTACATTATTTAGCAAAGGGGATGGCATAGTCACTCCCTTGATCACCTTCTTATATAAGCTTCCGTGTTCACCAAACAGAAAAAGGCTATCTTACTGCCTTTGAGGAGAAAAAAAAAGCCCACTGTGAGACAGCTGCATGGCTAGGACCTGAGGTCAAGCTTTAGCAACTGAGAGTACTCTCTTGGGAACAGCCTGCAAGAGCATACAGATAAACCTCAGTCCCATAGCTGCAAGAAACTGACTTCTGCCAACCATGTGCATCATCTTGGAAGAGGACCTCTAGCTCCAGATAAGAACACAGCCCTGCCAGCACCTGGGTTGTAGTTTTTTTTGAGACTCTGAGGAGAGAATAATAGCACAGAAAACTTATAGACATGAGAATAATTTAAAAATACCAGTCCTGCAACAGAGAGAAGCGCATTCCTGACAGTTTTAACAGTTTCAGCCATGTGATCGTATAATGGGGTATAGAGCGGGGGTCAGAGAAAACCTCCACAACCATAGTTTGGCAGATGGGGGAAGTGGACTGTGATTGAGAGGTACTTTGCATTTTTTAATGGCAACTTGGCTAGTTTAATAGTTATGTTAATTGCTGTGCTGCTGCTTGGGGCCAGGGAGATGGGCTTGACTTTGACTGGTGATGTAGTGGCAGTGGGGCAGGTGGGGGGTGGGGGAGGCAGCTTACAGCACCTGTGCAAGAAGCAGGGAGCTGGTTCCCTGTGTCACAGAGGCACACCTGCCCTGACGAAGGATGGCAGCCAAGAGAATGTAAACTGTGCAGAGGACTGACAGAATGTAGCACATTGTTCGAGGAGTCAGAAATGGGGTCATGTAGAAGCTCAGGGTCAGGATTTAAACAAAGGTGGGCAACAATGAGAGGAGATTTGGCCAGGTGTCTTGGAAGGGAGTAGAAGAGCCATGAGAGAGCCATAATGCAGCTGGTAGTGAAAATAGATTCTGGCAGGCTGCTCGTTGGGAGATAGGAGCCATTCAGGCTGCAGAAGCTGGTCCACCATGGGCTAGTAAGAAAGCTGGCATGATGCTTTGATCGTACCTGTGCTAGCTGACTCAGAAGCCACCAAGGACCTTTCCTTGCATGATGCTGACCTGCTGCCATGGAAACCCAGACTTTATCTTGATTCTTGAGACTTATGTCTTTCCTGAACTTTGCCATGATCTATTGTACCATTGAGGCAGGAGATAGGGAGGAGAAAACTCCAGAGGTGCCCCAGGGCTAAAATAAAGGACATCAAATACAGGACAGAGACCCTGTTCTAATATGGGTTGTTCCTGCTTTCTGGAAAAGCACTGAATCATGGTGAATCACGAATGCACCTGCACAGAAGACACTTCATGACCCCTGTTTCATTATAATAGCATTATAATAAATTAACATTGTATGACCCCTTCCCTGGTGGCCAATCAAGGAAAATTATGGGAGACCACATGCACAGTAGCTTTAAAGTAATGTAACTACTTGTACATGTGCAATAAAAACCCAACAGAACTAGCCAGGAATATCTACCCTACAAGAATAGAATCCCTACAGCCCCTGAGGTCAGTCTCTGCTCAGAGTTGGCCCTCTGCCATGTTCTGTGGAGTGTGCTATCATTTAATAAATCTGCTGTCTCTTTTTCTGCTATAAACTCTCTGTGAGTTTGGGTCAATTCTTTGTCTGCAATCACCAAGACCCTGGTTACCTGTGCCCACCTGGTTACATGTGACATCATGGCACATGCTTTCCTGGACTATCACATGGAGACTGATGACTATGTACCCCAGATTCTGAAAGAGAGAGTGCTGCATGAGGATGGTGATTCTGGTACCTTCCAGAGAGATTGGAGAACTGTTTGCACAGCCTGCTTAAGATAAGAATATGGGGAACTAAAGGGTTTGCTTTTGGCTTATTGCTTTTTGGGGGCCAAGGGAGGTGCTGGGTCTCATGGGAAAGGAGGGCTCCAAGCATAAATGCTCTGAGCCACCACCCCAAGATTGGAATATTATAAATAAAGACCTGTTCCTTCTAGCATTATTTTGTCAGGTCATTCACCAAGAAACCTTGTGAATGAGCCCTTGTCTGCTTAGTTACAATCTGACCTACACTTCATAGATCATAGGAAATGCTCCAGGGGAAATGGATTTTAGGAAAGCAAGAAGGTAGTACGAAGAACCCTGCTATTGAAATACTGCAGGCTAGAGAAAAAAGTGACTTGGATTATAGTGGTTACAGAGAATATGGAGAAAATTGAACAGATATGGGGTGGGTTTTAAAGTTTCTGGTGGACTGGTTAGGAAACTCAAAGGAAGTTGAGGAAATAGGATGATTCCAGCATTTTTGGCTTAAGCGACAAGTACCATTGATATTTAGTCTTTTTTAATTTTCTAAAATTAACAATTTAAGCTAATAAATTCTGCTTTGATAATTGCTTTAGTCATATCACCTGAAATTTGATATGCAATATTTTCATTAGTACTCATTTCAAAATAAATTCTAATATCCACTATGAGTTTTTTTTTTCTTTTTTGTCCCATGAATTATTTAAAGGTATGCCCAACATCTATAAACTTTTTGGATTTTTCTAGTTATCTTATTGTTACAGGACAGGGCCAATGGGAGTTATGATATTCTATTACCGAAAGGACCCCCACTAGGTTCACTATGTGTGCTGCCAGGGGAAAGACGTCTCTCAATGCCAGAGACTTGTGAAAAGGAAAGGAAATATTTATTTAAAGCTATACAGACTTAAAGTAGTGACCTAATGTCTTCATCAAAATATCAAAGTCCTTTAGAATATCCACAGCTGCACACAGTTCTTCCTTCTCCCTTTGCCCTAATCTGGGGTACCACATCTCAGGAAAAGAAGCAGAAGTCTGTGATTCAGGCTCCCAGCAGCATCAGCTGTGTTGCCACCAGGATCTCCAGCTAATCCAAAGCCATGTGGCACCTTCTTATGGCACACCAACAAGAGTCCTTTCATCCCTTTTCTTCCAGGCAAAGTCTCTCCTGCTTCCTAAGCCACGTGGCAAAAGGAAGCACTTCAAAAGCACGTGGTTCTCACTCTCGCCAAAGCTATGAGAGTCCCCGCCCAGGCCAAAGCCTCATGGATCTCTCCCGGCAAAGCTGCTTGGTGATTCTCTGCTAAAGCCGAGTGGTGATTCTCATCACGGCTGCCTCACCTGAGTTTAAATTCCAGCTCTAATCTTCCTCTGCAGCCCCATTTCCATCTCCTCCCACAATTGGCTACACTTGCCAATACTCCCACATCCTTCTAGCTTTACTGGGCTGCCATAGTGAGTCTGGGCAGGCGTGGCCCCATGGCATGGAGCCAACCATCTCCAAGCTCTCATGCAGGTGCTGTAACCAGGGGGAGTTACCTCCCAGTTACATCTTGGGTGCAAGTCACTTCCATTCCCCTAGTTCAAAGCATGGCTGCAGCTATTTAACATATCTATGAAACCAGTTAAAGGTTATAGATATGTTAAATGACTGTTCTAGAGGTTATCTGCAAAGCTGTTGCTATGCAAAATAGCTCTCAATGGCCCTGCTCGATGTGTCCCTTCCCCCAACTCACACTTGTGGTGCCAGGGGGCGAGGGGAGGTGAGGACATCCTGTATATCTTTCTAATATTTCCTGGATACCTTGAGTTCTGGACCCCATTCCAAATGCCTATTTGGGGCCCCCTCTTGGCTGCACACTGTTACGTTATTGCGGTTAATTTCTTAAAGTAGAACCATAGTCAGAGAATATGATTTGCATGACAAAAATTCTTTGGAATTTGTTGTAATGGCTTTGCTGTTGAGTACCTGACAGTTGGGTAAATGTACCTTACTATTTTTTCACTAAGTTCATTGTTATGCAAATGTACATTAAATTAAATTTGCTAACTGTAGTATTGAAATCTTACAGATGCTTAGAGATTTTTCACCTATCACATCTCTCAATTACTAAGATAGATGTGCTTAACATCTGCTATATTAATACTTTGTTAATTTCTTTTTTAATTTAGCAAATTTCAACCTTTTTCATCCCATGGTACATACATATAAACTATTACTAAAATTTCAAAGCACACCAAAAATATATTATATTTTTTGCCAATCTTACATGGAACAAAAGTATAATTTTTATTTATTTACACTGGATGGCTACTGCTGTGTTGTCTGGTGTCTTTTTGGGGGGCGAGAACAATATAAGGGAAAAGAGGTCAGTACTCCTGACTCATTAGTTGGGTATTGCATGTTTTAAAAATTCTTGCAGCACACCAGTGCACTACAGCACAGCATTTGAAAACCACTGCTTTGTGTATGTCAAGTCTGCATCTGGGATCATACATTGAGAAACATTATTATATGCAAAACCAAATTTTTTTCTTATTTATAGCAATGCTAGGTTTCTATTGGTAAGTACAGGGGTGGTCAACAGTAGGTTTTACAGTTGTTCATATAAAAAAGACATGCAGGTTATTATTGATAATAGCTTTATTATCTCTGTTTCATGTACTCACAACTATAAACCTAGTTTTTCCCAACCCTATATTTGCCTGGCATATATTTTTCTATGATTTTATTAGAAACGTATTTGTATGTGTATGTTTCTTTAGGATATAGTATGACTTATAAATTGTACATAATTGAAATTTTATCATTCTGATAATTATTGTTGAATTGGAGAGATTTCTCCATTTACATTAATAATAATTTCTGATATACTTCTGTCTTGATTATAAAAAAGTTCAAAATGTATAATGGGACATTAGTAACATAAAACCATCTTTTGGGAGCCAATTCTCTATAGATATCTTATGTTTCTCATGAGCAGAGGCATTGACTGCCTGGGTTCTGGACTATGTTTTAAAAAGTTGTTTTTTTTTTTTTTTAAGTGAACATCCTGGAAAACTAGAGATAATGTCTATTTCTGGAGTAAAAAAGAGGTTTATTTACTGTCTCAAATAATAAAGATAATGCCTCTAGCTAGGTCAAAGGTAATGTAAGCTTATAGGCTATTACAAAAGATTTTGTTCCTTAACCTCAAGATTCTTCTCCTCTAACACTATTCACTTCATGCACAACTGCTTCCTGGCCCTTCTCATGTTTGCCTGTGGGAACTGGGGCCCTTAGAACTAGGCCAATACACTGGCTATTGCTAGTACTGTGAGTAGTAAAGTTCTTTGTCTCCGATCATGAAATTTTGTGTCTTTTGTAAACATTCATAAAACTGTGGCAAGCTAACTTGTTAGCTTATGAGGAGGGTAAAATCACAGAATCTTTAGAGTTGTTAATATCCCCTACCCCCATTTTCAGTCAGTCACTGTCTGAGGGGTAGTTTCTGAAGGGGAAAATCTCCTAGGCAAGGTTGTTCCCATTTAATGATGGTCAACTTTTTGAAGAAGAGGATGATTATCATCTATCAGCAGCTGAATTTACAGCATCTGTGTGCACTGACCTTATAAATGGGATCTGGTACACCACTAATGGCATCCAGGGCAGAACTTTTTTTTTTTTTTTTTAAGCTTACAGTTCCATTATAGCTTTAAGTGAAAGTATTTAGAGTCACCCCATGGAGGATAGAAAGGATTCTTCTAATGGAATAGCACAGACATTAAAATTGATGGCATCACATGTACCAAGAGCACATGCAAAGTTTATTACTCACACTGTAAGACTTCTGGGAAGAATATGACACATGAACATTGGCCCAGGTGTCAAGAGGGAAGAGTAACTAGAAGTAAGAATGTGTTTAGTAGGTAGCCCCACATGAGGGCTTTGGTTTGCATAATTTGAACTTCCCACTGGCACCAAGGGATGAAAAATGCAAGGTTTTTGTTTGTTTTACTGTTGTTCAACAGAGCAAAAGAGGAAAGAGAAGTTGTGGAGATTGAAAGCTGTCATAAGTCAAACATCAAAACCAGAGACAAATTACAAAGATTTTTGGCCAACACAGATGAATTGAACTTAGTCCACAAATATACCTGCAGTCTGTCTCATGGTTACAAGTTCTCAAGATAAAAATTTTTACTTGTTGTTCATCACCAGTTGTTGAAGTAGATGGTTCCTTGCTGTCCCCTTCTGTATGGTATTTTGTTTCTCATTCTTCCTTACACAGATGGCATGACTCTTTGGGACCCCAGCTTTATGTGTAAATTCCTTATAGCACTTTTTACCTTATACCTAGGCCATAAAGGTAACCCCTTTCCCTGAAATATATTCTGAGAAGCCAAGGAAATACAAACCATAGGTTCATAGATATCTTCATTTATAACCCAAGATTACTATTTTCACTTTATTTTGGTCTCTAAAGATTCCATACTTCTTTTTTTTCAAGATTTTATTTATTTATTTTCAGAGGGGAAGGGAGGGAGAAAGAGAGGGAAAGAAACATCATTGTGTGGTTACCTCTCATGCACCCCCTACTGGGGAACTGGCCCACAATCCAGGCATGTGCCCTGACTGAGAATTGAACCAGTGACCCCTTGCTTTGCAGGCCAGCACTCAACTCACTGAACCACACCAGCCAGGGCAGATTCCATACTTCTTTTTCAGCTCAGTTACAAACATAGAATGTGTATATGTGAGGATCTCAATGCTTAATGTTGTCTTTTAGCAAAAGGCTTATTTAGAGAATTTGGATCATCATTTTTTGAGAAACAAAGTTTTCGTTACCTTTTTATACATTCTGAAATAATTTATATGAAATGAAAATACATGTCACTGATAAAACTAGAAGTCATCAAACTAAGTAGGCAGTGGGTGATTGGTGGTAGGTCTTAATTTATTAGTTAAGTTTCTCTCTGTTTCAATTTGGTAGTCAGCATTTTCTGAGAAATTTGTCATTTAATTGTTATTTTCAATTGTTTACTATTTATATTATATTAAAATGTAAATTTCTCTGAATTTCTATTTAATTAATTTTAGTTCCTAAAATTATTTGCATCCTGATTTTCTTCAAAAAAACATTTTTTCTTTCTATTAATTATTTTTATTTCACTACAATCTTTTGAGTACAATGATATCTTACATTTCCAGCTTCAAATGAAACAAACAAAAAATACCCCAGTGAGGTAAACTTCTTAGGTTGATAATGTCTGACACTATATTTCTGTTGCCTTCATTCCAAAAGTATTTTTATCTGGACATAGAATATTTACAAAATAATTTTTATTTTTACTTTGAAAACTATAAAATTGTATTCTCAAACAATTTTTTAAAACATTTTGTATAGTTGAAGCATACATTTTTGAGACATTGTATCCTAAAACGATAAAATAACCATTGAATTAACCTAGTTGGTTAAATTATTTTTTACTGACTATAGAACTAGGTGAAATTTGTTATAACAATAGACATATAACTTAAAAAATAAAGAAAGAGTCAACAAACTTCCTGGAAGGAATCAACAAAACTTCCTGGCAGGAATCAAGTAGGCTGCAAAAATAATATTAAAATATCTATTGTCAAAAACTGAGTTCCAAAGTGGCTGCAGAGTAGCCAGAAGCTCTGCCTACTTGCTCCCAGCCCTGCACGTCTTTCAGCTAAACCACAGAACAATCAACTCAAAAATCCAGCTGAGTGTGAGTGAGAGAATGTGTGAGTGAGTGTGTACACAGGTGAGTGGGCGGGTGTATGTGAAAGTGTGGCCTTGGTTTTCCTGGCAGAGCAGCTGCCGTTGCCACTGTCAGGCCTGTCTGTGCCTCTGGTGAGGTGGATTTGTGGCAGGAATCATTTTGAAGAATTTAAAATATCCTTCTCAGGAAGAAGCTTCCAGAGAGCCCGTACCTGGGCTCCCAGACTTGTCTCAGTACCTTCTCCTTGGGGCAGAGCCGTGCACCCTGCTGCTGACATTAATAACCTTAAATGCCAATGGATTAAATTCTCCATTCAGAAAACATAAGGTAGCTGAATGGATAAGTAAACACTATCTGATATATGCTGTTTACAAGAGACCCACCTCAGAACAAAAAGTAAACACAGGCTGAAAGTGAAGGGATAGGAAAAAAATTTCCACACAAATGGACATGGAAAAAAGGTGGGGTAGGAATACTAATATCAGACAAAATAAACTTCATAAAAAAGTCATAAATACCTCAGTCTACAGACCTGGGGAAGGAGGTGTTGCTTCCCTGACCCAAGGCACCACAGGAACCTAGAGCCGGGCAGTCTTAGTGAGGTGGACATGGATCAGCCAAAGAGCTGGGAGAAAGCTGAGAGGGCTGGGGCAGGGCTGGCTGCAGAGACACCCCTGGAGTGCAGTGCTTCAGCTACTGTGGCTCAGCAGTGGGTCCCAAGGCTGAGACCCACTGGAGGGAAACAGTGAGAGCACCCCCCACCAGAGCCTCATGTTACAGTATAGCTGCTGGACTCTTCCCTTCCTTCCCCCACTCCATCAGGATCATTTGATACCTTAAAGAAGATGATGCATACATGACATGATCTATTGATTTGGGAGATTTGATTTGGTAGATAAGGAAGGTGATGTTGGTGTGAGAGAGAAACATGGATAGGTGGCATCCTCTATGTGTCCCAACTAGGGATTCAACCCACACTTAGAAGCCCTGTCAAGGCAGAGGAAGTCATGGTAGGAACTAAGCCACTTAGTCAGCAAGATGGAGGAAAGTTCCTACCAATCAAAGGGATCTCTGTTTAGGGAAAAGATGAAAACTGCTGGACCCAAATCCACCATCTTGGTTTTATTTTCTTCCTCGAAGGGTCAAAACACAGGTTTTGTATGTGCAGCTACCCACCTTGGGCCCCAGTGAAAGGAAGATGGTGCAATCTGGAGTCTTGTGAGGAGAGTATGAAGAGGGAGGCACTGGGGAGAGTCTTGGGAGAGCAGGTGTAGGATTTTAGGGCCCTGATATACCTGGCCTCCACAACAACCATCTTCCTTGAGAACAGCTAGCGCCCCAGAGGAAAATCAATCATGTCATCCTGTGAGATGCCACTCCCCCCACCTTCTGGAAATCCCCTTGCCACAACCTCTGTAAATGTGTTTGCTCCACTCAGCATATTATTTTTGTTTTGTTTTTGTTTTTCCTCTCTCTCTCTCTCTCTCTCTCTCTCTCTCTCTCTCTCTCTCTCTCTCTCTCTCTTTTTCCCCTCTTCAGTCAGTTCTGCTCTGTCTTGATGTTCTGTTCTATTTTCTTTTCTTTTCTTTTTTTTTCCTTACCTTCTCTTCCATCCTACATCTTAACCTTTGCTGAGGAGAAAGCAACATAAACAGACCCAGGTGTTGTCAGAGACTGGCAGCAGGGTGCAGCCAATCCATACACTATCCTGGGAAGCAGACTGGCATGCCACCCTCATGGGAGAGCCACAGAAACACCTTTCTGGCATCTGGCAGAACCAAAATCTAGACCCTAATAGGGGCATTACCCTTCTGAGTACAGGGAGATAATCCCAGACAGACTCAGACTAGTGGCTCAGGGGAAGGGAAACAAACCCACCAACTTCCCTGAAATCTGAAAAGCACCTGACATGGGAGATCTAGGAATCATAGCCCCTTGTTTTTTCCAGAATTCCTCCCAGAAATAGTTTGGTCTATGACTAGTCTAAGATTGAGAGCAGGCCAGCAGGCAGAGATTGGCAAAGGTGGATCCTGTGGAAACTTGGAATATTTACTGACACACTCCTGGACCCAGTGTTGATAAAAGCTAGCTTTGAAGAGCAGTTTGGCCCAACCTGGGAACAGTCAGACCCAGAGGAATCAGCCACAAACTGTTGATCTCTTTTAGCTTCAAAATGACAGCTTAGGGGGCACATGTGGATAGCACCAGACATTGAGTTACACCAGACCCAGACATCAGAATGGTATACAAAGGGAGAACTCAGAAGTTAAGATCTAAGCTGTGCTGGGACAAATCTACTTGGTTCTTTTTTCATTATCTTAGCTATTTTTGTTTCTTTTTCATAGCAATTTTATTTATACTTTTTACCTATTTTTTCTCTTTTTATTTTTGGCACTCTATTTTTTCTTTCATGTCTCCTATTCTTCTCTTAGGTTACTTCACTGTTCTCTTTTTCTCTCCATTTATTATTTTTGTTACCTTTACTGTGTTCCTTTTCCCCATTTTCCTCTTTCAATTCATTACAAGTAGTAGTTCTCTTCTCCTTTCTCCTCTCAAAATAACTTTTCTTTACCTTGATCTCATATTCTTTTTCCATTTTCCTTTCCCTTACTTTTCCATTTCTCTCTTCACTTTTTATTATTCTTTGCTCTCTTATTGTTGATATTGCTGTGATGGGCAGGGAATTTGCCTTTTTTGTGTCATTTTGCTTTGTTCTGCCAGCACCTACACAACAGCACATAACATGAGGTGAGGGTTGAGCCACTTAGCCAGCCAGATGGATGGAAGCTCTCACCAATGAATACGCCATTGACAACCAGGACCCAAATGTAACATGAAAGTCTACATAACCCACATAGAGCTCATTCCCAGTGCATCCAGATCAGGAGGTCAAGGAGTCTGCACCATTGGGTCCTGTAGGGCTCCTAACACACAAGGCCACTCCACAAGATAGAGAGTCAAAGAAAATCAAATAAAATATAGAAACAAACACAAAGAGATGACTAAATTGAGGAGGCACAGAAACAACCCCCAAATAAAAGAAAAGGAGGAATATCTAGAACAAAGAGATAAGTGAAATTGAGGCAAACAAATTATCAGACAATGAGTTCAAAGTAATGGTTATGAGGATGCTCAGAGTACTTAGTGAGAACTATAAGGAATCAGTTGAACCTATATAAGCCTGAAAAAGAACATAGAAACCTTGAATAAGAACCTGATGAAAGTGAAGAATGCAACATATGAAATGAAGAAGACTCTAGAAGGAATTATGAGCAGACTAGACAAAGCAGAGGACTGAATATTTGAGTTGGAAGACAAGGTAGAAAAAAACACACAGGGCAAACAAAGAAACGAACAAACAAAACCCTCAAAAAGAATGAGGATAGTCTAAGGGTGTTTTGGGACAACATGCAACATAATAATATTTGCATCATAGGGATACCAGGAGGAGAAGAAAAGGAACAAGGAATAGAAAACCTGTTTGAAAAAATATTCATGGAAAAATTCCCTAACTTGGTGAGGGAAAAAGTCACACTAATCAAAGAAGCACAGAGGGTTCCCATCAAATCATCCAAAAGAGGTGCATTCTAAGACATATTACAATCAAAATGGCAAATTTTAAAGAAAAAGTGAGCATCTTAAAGCCTCAAGGGAGAAACAGCTAGTTACGTACGAGGGAGCTCTGATAAGGTTATCAGCTGATCAATAGAAGCACTACAAAAGAGAATGGATTGGCAAGAAATATTCCAAGTAATGAAAAGCAAGGACCTATAATCAAGACTAATCTGTCCAGCAATGCTCTCATTTAAAATGGAAGGTTAAATAGAGAAATTTGCAGACAAAAGAAATCTAAAAGGATTCATCTCCACCAAGCCAGCACTGCAAGAGATGCTAAAGGGGCTGCTTGAAAGAGAAGAAGAAAAAAGATAGAGAGAAAGGAGCACAGGTACAAAGGTAGAAATGGTGACAAATAAGTACCTATTCATAATAACCTTAAATGAGAATGGATTAAATGCTCCATTCAAAAAAAATGGGGGGGGGGTAGCTGAATGGATAAATAAATATGACCCAATATATCTTGTCTATAAGAGACCCACCTCAGAACAAAAACTATATACAGGCTGAAAGTGAAGGGATGGGGAAAAAAAATTCCATACAAATGGACATGAAAAAAGGTGGGATAGTAATTCTAATATCAGACTAAACAGACTTCAAAACAAAGGCAATAACAAGAGACAAAGAAGGTCACTTCATAATAGTTAAGAGAGTAGTCCAACAAGAAGATACAAGTCTTGTAAACATATATGCACTCAATATAGGTGCACCTAAATACATAAAGAAAATCTATGAGGCATTTAAGAAGGAGATTGACAGCAATACAGTCATTGTAGATTTTAACATCCCCTTGTCTACAATGGATAGATCTTTCAAACAAAAAATCAACAAAAACACGCAGAACTCTAGATCACATGGACTTAATTGATTGATGTGTGTGTGTGTATTATAAATATATAATTTCACCCCAAAGAAGCAAAATATACATTCTTGTCAAATGCACATGGATTATTCTCAAAGATAGAACATATGGTAGGACATAAAACAAGCCTCAAAAAATTTTTAAAAAAATTGAAATCATATCAAACACCTTCTTGGATCGCAATGGCTTGAAATTAAAAACCAACCTCAAGAAAAAAACTCAAAGACATCCAAATACATTATTAAGTAATGAATAGGCTAACAATGAGATCAAGAAAGAAATAAGAAATATTTCAAAACAGATGAAAAAAATACACAACAATGTAAAACCTAGGGGACACAGCAAAGGCAGTACTGAGAGGGAAGCTCATGGCAATATAGGCATATAAATAAAATAGAAAAATCTCAAATAAACACTCTAACCCTACATCTAAAAAAACTAGAGGAACAACAACAAAGTCCAGAGCAACAGAAGGAAGGAAATAATTAAGATCAGAGCAGAATTAAATGACACAGACATTAAAAAATATATATATTTATATTTAAAACATGTATTTTAAATGCATATATTAAAATATATATACACAAATACATATATTTATATATAAAACATGTATGCATATTCATTCATATATATATAAATGAATCCAGGAGTTGGTTCTTTGAAAAGATAAACAAAATTAACAAACCGTTAACCAGACTCATCAAGAAAAAAAGAGAGGACTGTAATACATAAAATTAGAAATGAAAAAGAAGCAACAACTGAGACCACAGAAATGTAAAAGATTATAAGAAATTACCATGAACAAGTATATACCAAGAAATTGGACAACATGGGAGAATGGATAAATTTCTATAAAAACACAGTCTTCCAAAACTGAATCAGGAAGAAGCACAAAACCTGAATAGCCCAATAACAACTAGTAAAACTGAAGTAATAATAAAAAAATATTATGGAGACACAAAAACCCTGGACCAGATGGCTTCACAGGCCATTTATTCCAAACATTCAAAGAAGAACTAACACTGATCCTTCATAAACTATTCTAACAATTTAAGAAAAGAGTAGATTCCCAAACTCATTTTATGAGACTAGTATTATCCTAATCCCAAAACCAGGAAAAGACAAAATAAAGATAGGAAATTACAGGTTAATATCTCTCATAAACAGAGCTGTGAAAATTCTCAACAAAGTACTAGCAAACTTGATGCAACAACACATTAAAACGATCATACACCAAGATCAAGAGGGAATTATTCCAGAGATGCAAGGATGGTACGATATTCAAAAATCAATATATATAATACATCACATAAACAAAATGAAAAACAAAAATCACATCACATCAATAGATGTAGAAAAGTCATTTGATAAAATCCAATACCCATTTATGATAAAAACACTCAGCAAAGTGGTGGTGGTGGGGGCCTCTGCCCACAGAGAGACCCCCCCCACCCCAGCCACCACAGATGAGAATAAGTCTACCAAGACATGATTGGGGGGAAAGGTGGCTGATCTCTCAAAGGAGAAGGACCAAGAGCCTTTTCCTCAATGGGCTTTTACTGGGTTCATTTTGCACAGGAATACAAGTAAAGCTCATTAATCATTGTCAAGCAGTAAGGATCAAACAATAGATAACATACAAAGAACTCTGAGGGCCTGTTTTTTGTTGGGGACAGATGGGTAAATAGCCATAAAACTTTGAGGAACAAACTCACTTCTTGCTTGGATGCTTATCATTTAATTGAGAGCATTCTAAACAAAGCAGGTTGCACAGGATTTTACATATTCTTTCTTAGGCCTGATGACCCTACGGAACCCGCCCTTTCCAGCACAGGACTACACCCACCACCAGCATTGTTTCAGGCTTAAGTCAGGCAGTGAAAGTAAGGCAGCCAAGAGATTAGGAGACCTTTTGAAGACAGAATGAGGACTCAGGCTATATCAAAGCCAAGAGGTGAGGGTCCATCACTCCCTTTCGCTATAGCCCCCCAAGTCCTTCCCTGGGGTTTCCCCATAATCATGCCTGTCTTAGGTCCTTCCCCCCTTGGGGAATCTTACCTGTCATTGGCTAACAGATCAAGCACTGGGGGCCAAGCAGGGTGAAGAAAAAGGAACACAAGCGGCGCGCCTACCAGGGAGATAAGTTTTGTCTCCTTAGGGCTTATGGTCCGAAGGTTGCTCACTCAGCCTTAGCCATGGGGGGTGGGGGTAACAGCTCCTGAAACCAGGCAGGGTGGTTCCCAACAAAGTGGGGATAGAGGGAGTGTATCTTAACACAATAAAGGTCACATATGAAAAACTTACTGGCAACACAATGCTCAATGGGCAAAACTAAAAGCATTTCCCTTAAGATCAGGAAGAAGACAAGGATGTCTGCTCTCATCACTCTTGTTCAAAACAGCACTGAAAGTTCTAGCTACAGTGATCAGACAAGAAGTAGAAATAAAATGCATCCAAATTAGAAAAGAGGAAGTGAGAAAAGAGGCTGTCATTATTTGCAGATGACATGATAGTCTATATAGAAAAACCTATCAGCTCCACCAAAAAACTGCTTGATCCAATAAGTGAATTCAGCAAAGTAGTGGGATACCAGTCAATACTCAGAAATCAATGGCAGTTTTGTACACCAACAATGAGCTATCAGAAAGAGAAACTAAAAAACATCCCACTTACTATAGCAACAATAACAATAACAACAACAACGACAAAAAGTACCTAAGGATAAACTTAACCAAAGAGATAAAAAGACCTGTATAAGAAACTATAGAACACTGAAGAAAGAAACTGAGGAAGATACAAATAAATAGAAGCATATACCTGGTTCATGGATTTGAAGAATTAACATCATTAAAATGTTCATACTACCCAAAGCAATCTATAGATTCAATGGGATATTTCTCAGATCTAGAACAATACTTCAAAAATTTGTATGGAACCAAAAGAATCTGAATAGCTACAGCAATCTTGAGAAAGAAGAACAAAATTGGCGGGATCGTAATACCTGATATCAAACTATATCACAAGTCCACTGTAATCAGAGTCTGGTACAGGCATAAAAACAGACCCATGAGTCAATGGAACAGAATAGAAAGCCCAGAAATAAACCATGTCTCTATTGCCAATTCATATTTGGCAAAAGGGAACGTAAAATGGAGGAAAGACAGTCCATTCAATAAATGGTGTTGGGAGAACTGGACTGGTACATGAAGAATATGAAACTAGACCACCAACTTCTACCGTACACCAGAAAAAATAAAAATGGATAAAATACTTAAATATACATTGTGATATCATAAAAGTTCTAGAGGAAAACATAGACAGTAAAATTTCAGGTATCACACATAACAATATTTTTCATACCGTATCTCCTAAGGCAAGGGAAATAAAGGTAAAAGTAAACAAGTGGGACTACAAGAAATTAAAAAGTTTTTTCACAGCAAAAGAAACTAATATCAGAATGAAAGGGGAACCGATCACATGGAAAAACATATTTAGCAATTATACATCAGCAAGGGTTTAATCTCCAAAATATATAAAGGAATCATATGACTCAACACCAGGAAGACAAATAAGTTAATAAAAAAAGAGAGAGAGAGAGAGAATAGGACCTCAATAGACACTCTAAGGAGGACATACAGATGGCCCATAGACATATGAAAAAATGCTCAACATCATTAGTCATTAGAGAGATGCAAATTAAAACCCCAAGGAGATATCACCTCACACCTGTCAGAATGGCCATCATTAAGCAACAAACAAGTGCAGACAAGGATGCGGAAAAAAGTGAACCTTATTACACTGTTGCTGAGAATGCACACTGGTGTAGTCACTGTAGAAAACAGTATGGAATTTCCTCAAAAAGTTAAAAATGGAACTGCCTTATGACCCAGTGATTCTACTGCTAAGAATATACCCTAAGGATCCAGAAATACCAATTCAAAATGTTTTGCACCCTGATGTTCATAGCAGCACTATTTACAAAAGCCAAGTATTAAAAACAGCCTAAGTTCCCATCAGTAGATGAATGAATTAAAAAACTGTGGTTCACATAAACGACCCAGAATAGCGGCAGCAATCTTGAGAAAGAAGAGCAAAACAGGAGGGATCACAATACCTGATACCACAATGTATTACAAGGCCACTGTAATCAAAACAGCCTGGTACTGGCATAAAAACAGGCACGTGGACCAGTGGAATAGAATAGAGAGCCCAGAAATAAACCCGAGTCCCTATAGTCAATTAATATTCGACAAAGGGGGCAGCAACATAAAATGGAGTAAAAATAGCCTCTTCAACAAGTGGTGTTGGGAGAACTGGACAGCTTCGTGCAAGAAAATGAAACTCGAGCACCAACTTACACCATACACAAAAATAAATTCAAGGTGGATAAAAGACTTAAGCATAAGCCGTAACACCATTAAAGTCCTAGAAGAGAACATAGGCAGGAAAATCTCAGATATTACACGCAGCAACATTTTTACTGATATGTCCCCTAAAGCAAGGGACATAAAGGAAAGAATAAACAAATGGGATCTCATCAAAATAAAAAGCTTCTGCATAGCCAAGGAAAACAGTATTAAAATAAAAAGAGAACCGACTGTGTGGGAAAACATATTTGCCAATGATATCTCAGATAAGGGTTTAATCTCCAAAATATACAAAGAACTTACACGACTCCACTCTAAGAAGACAAGCAACCCAATTAAAAAATGGGCAAAGGACTTGGGCAGACACCTCTCCAAGGAGGACATACAGAGGATCCAGAGACACATGAAAAGATGCTCGATATCGCTAGCTATCAGAGAGATGCAAATTAAAACCACAATGAGATACCACTTGACACCAGTCAGAATGGCCCTCATAAACAAAGCAACAAACAGCAAGTGTTGGAGAGGTTGTGGAGAAAAGGGGACACTAGTGCACTGCTGGTGGGAGTGCAGACTGGTACAACCACTATGGAAAACAGTATGGAATTTTCTAAAAAAACTAAAAATGGATATACCTTTTGACCCAGCAATTCCATTGCTAGGACTATATCCTAAGAACCCTGAAACACCAATCCAAAAGAAACTATGCATCCCTATGTTTATAGCAGCACAATTTACAATAGCCAAGTGTTGGAAGCAACCTAGATGCCCATCAGTAAATGAATGGATCAAAAAACTGTGGTACATTTACACAATGGAATTCTATGCAGCAGAAAGAAAGAAGGAGCTCATACCCTATGCAACAGCATGGATGGAACTTGAGAACATCATGCTAAGCGAAGTAAGCCAGGCAGTGAAAGATAAATACCATATGATCTTACCTTTAACAGGAACTTAATCAACAAAACAAACAAACAAGCATAATATAACCAAAGACATGGAAATTGGGAACATGCTGAAAGTCACCAGAGGGGAGAGGGGAGGGAATTTCAGGGGAAAAGGGGAAGGATTTACAGGAACAAGTATAAAGGACACATGGACAAAAACTATGGGGGGGTGGAAATGGGAGGGAGGTGGGGAGGGCTGGGGTGGCGGGTTCGGGTGAGAATAAAAGACAGAAAACTGTACAAGATCAACAATGAAAATAAAAATTTAAAAATTTTTTAAAAAAAAACTGTGGTTCATTGACACAGTGGAATATTATGCAGCAGAAAGAAAGAAGAAGGGATTCCTACCCTTTGTGACAGCATGGGTGGAACTGGAGACTATTATGCTAAGTGAAATATGCCAGTTGGTGAAAGACAAATATGATCTCACTTATAAGAGGATTCTAATGAACAAAGTAAACTAATGAGCAAAACAGAACCAGAGACATGGACACAGGGAACAGAATGACAGCTATCAGAGGAAAAGGGAGAGGGGAGAAATGGTGGGGAAAAGGGGAAGAGCGTAGTCAAAGAACATGTATGAATGACCCTACACTGTGGGGATGGACTGTGGGAGTGAGGGTGAAGTGGGACAGTGGAGGGCAGCATCAGGAAAATGGGGCCAACTGTCATAGAACAAACAAAAATAAAAAAAGTTTAAAAAATAAAATGTCTATTTTCATCTAAAATTATGTAATTATTTTAAAGCATTATGCTCTATTTTATTAAAATAAATAAATAATGATACCTTTAGTTAATAAATTTGTATTCTTAATTGAATGCCAATTTATATCAATTTGAAAACATAAGTAAATAAGAATCTAAAATGCCAGACTGTGTGCTCAGTTGTGAGATCAAGTCAAGTTGTGGCTGAAAATATTTAAGACAGGGATAAATCATTATTTTTTCTTTAAAGTAACAAAAACATACTAAAACCTAGTGAAATTTATTCTAATCCCAGTCAGGATTGTGTTCATTTTTTTTTCTTTTTTCTGCTTTTGAGGTCTGTATCTCCTGTTTTATTAATACATGAGTCTGAGAAACAATATTTTAGAAATATTCCAGGCCCATGTGGAAAGCGAAAAGTTCTTTTCTTTTTTATAAATGTGTTATTAAATTTACTTCTTGCTAACAGAAAACTGGTTTGAGTTAAAATGTTACCCAAGTTTACAGATTCTTGTCATTTTATATATTTATTAGAGAAGATGTCTTCTTTATGTATTAAATTAAGCGATAAGAGATAGTTGACTGTCCTGTTTAAGTTTTTAATTTTTTCTACCATTCCATTTCATTTCTAAATTATTTTCATATTGTTAGCTTAGAGAATCATTAACCCAATTGCTACATATATCTTTGTGTGAATGTTTTAGAGAAAAATAATTTAAATAATTTCTTTTTGATTCATTTTTCTACTGAGGATTGTATAAAAGCCAAACTAAAAAAAAAAAAAAAAAATCAGTAAGAAAAATGAATTGAAAGGCCTTTAACGAAATTGAATATAAAAACTCCTTTGTGTAGTTCCTGTCAACAGAATTTTTATATGCTGCCATTGAAATTTGAGATTGGTTGCAGACTTTTGTTTTCAGACTTTTGTTTTCAGAGATACTGTATGAAAGCTGAGCTATGGTTGTGTCGAAAGACTATTACACATTGCATACCACCTTCCCTGTCAGAGGAAATTCAGTCTGTTGACAGCAAAGTGAATAATTCCCACCACCTCTCACTCCCTTTTGGTAGAATTGAAAAACTTTGAGGTTTACCCTCTTTATCCTATCTAATTTAATCCTCTGATAAATACAGCTAATTATCATAGATGAACATCATCATGAAGCAGTTTTCTAATCTTTTTTTCCTCTAGCCATAGTGCATACTGATTATTATTTATATATTGTGAAGAAAAGAAATTTGGTCTGAAAAAAATTTTGTTTATAAGTATCTGATGGTTTGTGAAGAAATTTGAACTATACTCTTGTAAATTTTCAGGCATCATTTGAGGACACGTTAAATGGCATATTTTAGAATCAGTAGAACTCAATGTGAAAAAAGAAGAGTAAAAGATATCTGGTAAAAGAACTCTGCTCATATTTTGTGCTGGCAGTTTTTTTTTTTTTTTTTTTTGGTTTATCAAATGAACTCTCTCTGGGTGTAGAAAGCTGAAAGCAAGTTCCACTTAATTAATTTCCTAAGAGAAACTTAACGTAAGTGGAGCCATTTTAAAATGGAACCAGAGGAAACACCTTGCATGTCTTGCTCCTCAAACTTTTGGACTATTTGAATTGGACCAAACCTCTGGACTGGGCCACACCAACATGGTCTTGCAAAAAGTTGCTTATAAAGCCAGCAGAACACCAGAGATCTTGATCACAGAACAGATCATTATGGAATTGCTATCCGAAGACAGAATCAGCTACCAACTGTGTATAATTAAAGCTTGTTAATACCACCATGAGTTTCTTTCCTCTACGAATGTAAATATTTCATTATTTTTCTCATTAGAAACCTCCCTTTCCCTAACACTGTAATTGAGACACTTTGTGTTTCTGCCTGAACTACACACCTCAAGAATCACATTTCTTTTATCCTAAATAAACACTTGTTGCCTCTCATTTTGGATTTTTAATTTTTGGTTAATACCTGGCTTAGCCTCAGCATGTGCATTGATGCAGTTCTGAAGTATAAAGTACTTGATTATTAAGTCTGTTCCTATTGCAAACAGTTCACATGTTTCCCTATGACACAAGTATGATAACTTATTAACCTTTTGAGTTCAAGGCTTTTCAAACCAAAGGAAAATGTACCTTCCACATTGTAATCATCTACAGGACGCTACTGTTTGTAATGGTTCTGCCTGTATTATTAAACTTCCTTGGGGGATTTTGATGCAGTTCCTGAGCACCTATCATTTGCACTAAGAATTACAGAGACAGGTGAGAGATTTCCAAGCATCAAGGAGGAGTAAGAGGATATTAAAAGCGCATAAATAACTAATGAAGGATGTCATGTGAACTGTACAAAGGTAAAAAACACAGTGAACATTTAACAGAGCAATTACATGTATCATTCAAGAGGCACCAGAAATTCCTTTATGGATTACATAAAATTTAAGATAACGATAGAAAATGCAAGGACTTAGAAAAAGTAAAAAGTAGAATATGTTCCTTGGAGGAAACAGACTACACAAAAATCGGGCAGGCAGAAAGCTTTAGATGCATTTGACAAAGTACAAGTAGTCCAGTATGATTATATCATAGAAGAGTTGTGAGATTAAATTTTTAAAAATGGTTATAGGTAATGCATAGGTGTCCTTGATGTCAGAATTTTAGTCTGAATATAAAAGCTTCTGAAGATTTTTGTAAAAACGAGCAACACTGCCAGAATTGTGTTTAAAGATTTACTTCTCAGTGTGTTTTGGATAGACTGAGTTGGAGAAAATTACAAGCCAGGAGATGTATTGTGATGTCTAACAATAGTATTCATCCAAATTAGTCTAATAAAAATGAACTAGTTTTTAGCTCCCACTTCAATGCAGAGACCGATGTCTTAGAAATATGGAAAAGGAACAAGCAACATAGAAGATTTACTTGGAAAAGTGGTAAGATTTCTGAACACGTTGAATTTGAGATAAAAGAAAGTAACACTATCCAGGAAGTAGGAGAGAGGAAAATAGAGCATCAGGGAGATGTCAGAACGAGTAATAAATGCATGGGATTCACTGGCGGGGAGTAGAAATTGAAACCTACTAAGTACATATGAACTTTAGGTTGTTAGCGACAAAAAATGTTCAAACCTGTAGGAAGTTTTTATAAGTTTATTTGAGGGTTTTTTTTTTTTTTAAGGTAAACAGAAGATACACCTGGAGTAAGATCTCAGAAGACTGAAAAAAATACTTTCCCAGAATGAGTTTGGAATTTCTTTTATACATTTGAAATTAAGGAGGTAACATAAGGAAGATCACGAGAAGGTGGGAGAAAGCAAGGCAGGGATTGAATTACAGGATTAGATTACAAGATCATGTGCTCCCTTGAGGGTATTTATACTTCCCAGAGGTCTGAAATGGGGCATTTCATATGTTGTTGTAACATAGACGCACAGAAACAATAGATGGTACAGATAAACCTTTTGTTAAGAATTTATAGGCCTGAGGCTTGACTACCTTCAGAACCTGCCCAGTCAGGAATTTATGATCAGATCACCCTGTAAGGTTACTTTCATTTAGATTTATTACAGAACCCCTTTTTCATCCACAAAGGACAGGAATGTAGATAAATACAATTTTTTATCTGAGTGTATCTGAGCCTGTCCACAACTTAAGATAGATTCATCCGCTTGTTAGGAGCTTATGTAAGTATTTTATTTTTCTTCTTTCATCTTAGAACTGTATGACTATATTTATTTTTGTGTCTCTTTGTTTAACATCTACTTCCAGAATAAGCCTATGTACCAGTCAGAAACAAGAGTTGGTGTTTCAAACAGAAAAAATTTAATACAGAAAATTGTATTTTGGGATGGGTGGAAAAAATGTCATTGTTCTCCTATCTAGATGTCTTGTTTCCTCTCACATGACCCAAGAGAGAGGACATGTTGCCCAGGCTTTCTTTTACTGGGGCCACTCAGGAATGCCCACAACCTTTTGAGTGTCTCACTGAAACCTACCTGATTTTTCTTATTTCCCCACTTTCTCCTCATCTCTTACTTCCTGCTGCCCTTTAACAAAGCCTGGCTTTCCAGGTTCCCCAACACACGCCTTTCCTCAAGGGCAATTGCTACTCTCTGTTGAAATAACGCGTATAGTCTTTATCAACTCTTTCTGAAGAATTGCCAATTTAGTATATAAAGCAGATGAAGGAGGATAAGGGTTGGGACCTGAACGTTATAGTTTGCCAGAGGAGAATGGTTAGGGTTGTAGACTTAGTTTAAAACACCTTTTTAGATGTTTGGCGGGGGAGACATTCATACTTCATTTTCCTTAAAACAACAAATTACTGAAAAAAGTTCCAAGAGAAGTGTACCCAGGGTGGTGGGAGTAAGAAGCAAGCTGGTTTTTCCTGACACACCCAGATCCCTGGGCTCCAGATCCCTCGATGCAGGCCCTCACATAGGGGATCTGTGCTTGTCCATGGAAAATTCAGGACAAGTAAGTAAGGCTTTCTGCTATGGATGCGTTCTCTCATAAATTATCTAAACAAACAGAACTTATACTTTCTGAAGACTAATTTACTTATGGAAAACATTTTTATCTAAATGAGAATCTTACATTTCTCTTAAAATCATAGTGTCTTTTTTAAACCCTAAGTATTGCCAAAAATTACCTGATTATCATACTCCTTACCACTCTGAATGTCATTTCTCAAGACCATAGCTCTTGAAAACCAAATGGAACGTGTGAGAAAGTAAATATAAGAAGGTAGCACATGGCATGTCTAGTGCGAGAAGAAAGGTAGAGTGCTGAACCTCATTGAAAAGAAATTAAAAACACATAAAAAGAAAATTAAAAATCACTTAGGATCCTTACATACAGATAATTAGCGTAAAGGTGTTGGTCTCTGTGTCCATCTAAGCTTGTATCTCTATGTACATTTTTGACATAAATTATACTATACATATTGTCACTAACCTTTATACCTAAAAATATATTATGAGCAATTTTCCATGTAAATAGAAGCATGATATTTTAATATATTAGCTTATTGTCTAGTTCAGAAAAAATCAATATTTGCTAAATAGATTAATTTTAACAGCAACTTAGAATTTCTTAGGCAAATTTATTTAAAACAACAGTCCACTATTATTGTATATTTCAGCTTAGTTTTTATTATCCATTTATTCTTCCCCCTTTGTTTCGTAGTCTAAGTAAAAGGATAGTCATTCTCTGAAACCATGAATGGAGGTTAGATTGTAAATATTTAGGAACATTGATTTGTACTATTATGCTATTTTCTCTAGTGTGTGAGCATATAAATGAGATCACTAATATTTCTTGAGAGATTTTGTAACTATCCATTTGAGTGATTTTTCTCACACAGCCCAAGTTGGGTGAAAATAATCTATATCTGCAGGTTATTAAGTAAATTTTATTTTTTAACTTGTAAATTTAAATTTGTTAAATTTTAAATCTGTAAATTAAATTTTTTAATTTAAAAATAGATTTTTAAAAAATTTTTGTATCTCATATATGATATATACTATCTTCTCAGAATAATCCAAATGGAAGAAAATAATCATCTGGATTATTTACTAAATATAAATACTAATTTACCTCTCTTTTAAAAAGTATATGATACTATATACTTTTATAAAAAATAGAACAAAAAATAAAAATATATGATACTATAACTCTGGATTGTTGTCTAAGAATCAGTATATTTAAGAAACTCTCCAGGCAAGTATTGGTTTTGTTACTGGTCATCATTACTACAGCCCCTGTGGTAGAAGTTGTGGTGTTGGAGCAGGCAGTTTGGTGGAGGGAAAAAATATGGTTTACAAAATGTCTTAAACGTCCTAGAGCAAGACCTGATACTGATTTTTTTTTTTTTTTTACACTTTCAGGTTGAAACCTGCAAATCACGTTCTCTCGTTGCTTTTAAAAAGTGGTTTTGAGAATGAGCCTAAACATAGGAAGCCATAAAAGACAACAGAAGGAAAGTTTGCTGCTGGATCCTTTAGGAATTCTTTAAGTGTGAAGCAATATTCTTTTTAATATTACCCATTGGAATTTTTCTTTTTATTCTTTAATAAACCCAGTTAACCTTTCTACCATTGACAATTATTCTTTGACTCAGAGACAGAAAGATTTAGAAGAATATAAATAATTCCTTGACATTTGTATTTAAGATTAAGATCCAGGGTTACGCAATTGATTGGGAACTCCACATACTCATCAGACATAGTGTCCTTCCCTTCCGAACGGAGACTAGCTAAAAACTACACCCTCTGAGGGAAGAGAAAGAGTAGTAACATAATACAGCTAATTAAATGCTAGTTGATGAACTTGAGAATAAATTCCATGGTTTTTTTCTCACTAACATCCTGTCGAGAAGTGATGAGAAATGGAAAATCTAAATAGACTTAGAATATCTGAGAGTTAATTAGAGACACATTCTTCATCCTCTCTGTGGAGTTTCTGGCAAACACTGAATGGAAAAGATGGCAATGTTGGCAGGTGGGCTTGGCATGGCCTCAAAATTTCAATGTAATTATATGTCTCCTGTTGTCCAAGAGTGGCAAGGAAGTAGCTTAAAAAAAATGAAACGTGGTAATGATTTCTAGTCAGAACACATGATATGCTGTGATTACCTGCATGGAACCATAATGATAAGACAGATGAAAGGGAAGCTGTTTCAATGTGTGCATTTTAGACTGAACATGACTATGAAAAACACAGGAACTCCTTCTCTGAACAATCCACCAAACTGATGTTCAATCCTCTGTAAGTCCCTATGAATTTAGCCACAAGTATGAGTAGAAGGAAGAAAGGTCTTTAAATAAATGATGTTTCCTTGATTTGTCCGAAGTAAATTTTTGTTAAAGTACATGCTAAAAAATTTTGTGACAGAGAGGATTGCAAATAAGAGTAGAGATTTTATGTTTTGAATTTGCCACAACTATCTGTGAAACTTGCCATTCCCCATTTAAAACTTGGAAAAAGAAGAGTTTCTGTGGAATGAGCATTGAGTGAAATTCTGAGCTATGAGATATACTTTGTTGTGTTGCTATTCATGTCATGATACCATGTTGCTATTTCCTAGGACTAAAGTAGTATTTAAAAGTAAATAAATCTCGAAGTACCTAAAAAGTGTAGGATGTTATGTGCATTACATTTTACTAGATGCATATCAGAAGTTGTGTTTTACTATTTACATATTTTGATTAAGAAGTTACCAAACATAATGCAATAAATCCATATGGAATCCTACCTACCAGGAGAAATGAGTGGTCAAAGGGTTTGCCTCCTCTAATGCTGATTCTTTCCTAGCCTCTGGGAGAAATGTTAAGGATGGAAGGGATTTGTTAAGCAAATACAGTCCAAGGAAGGTAATCATTTGTGTTATTATCAGCTCAAGTTTAAATGCTAAATTAATAGGTGATTCTATTCTAGAAATGACTTACACTGCATATTTGCTTACATCAGCAAAAAGGAAATGTCGAGCACTCAGTATTTTCAGGTGGAGCAAGTCAAGGACAAGTGCTATGGCAAAAATAATCTGTCAAACTGAGAACGGACTCTGTACCTTCTGGGGCTGGGGATGGGGAAAGCTTGAGAGTGTGTGATGTTCCCTAGCAGAAAGAGGCTATAAAAATGGCAAAGGCAGAGAATAAAGACAAGCCTCTGGGGAGATTCAGTGTGGCTAAAAGAGTATGCAAGTGCCTTATATGTCTATCAAAATGATAGTTATATGAATATGAGAACAGTTTTATAAGTATGTTTTTGTTCTGATGTGTTTCTTTGTTATCTATCTCCCTATCATTCATTCATTCATTTTCTATTTATCTAGCTATCTACAGTTTTTGTTTGTTGGCTGTTGTTGTTTCTATAGTTAGTCCATATTTCTAAACTTATATCTTGATGCCTTTCTCTTACCCTACCTTTATGTTAATTAATGGGTACTTAATTTCAGTTTATGTTTTGAATTTCTCTGTTCTATATTCAACTGCTTTTATAAGATTTTGCATTTTTAGCTAGACAATTCTTCTTTTTTTTCTTTTTTAAATATATTTTAATGATTATGCTCTTAGTTGTCCCATTTCTCCCCCATCATTCCCCTCCACCCTACACACCCTCTCCCACCCACATTCCCCCCTTTAGTTCATGTTCATGTGTCATAAGTTCTTTAGCTTCTACATTTCCCATACTATTCTTGCCCTCCCCCTGTCTATTTTCTACCCACTATCTATGATACTCATTCTCTGTACCTTTTGCCCCTCTCTTCTCCTCCCATGTCCCTGTTGCTAACCCTCCAGATGATCTCCATTTCTGTGGCTCTGTTCCTGTTCTAGCTGTTTGCTTAGTTTGCTTTTGTTTTAGATGTGGTTCTTGATAGCTGTGAGTTTGCTGTCTTTTCACTGTCATATTTTTATCTTCTTTTTCTTAGGTAAGTCCCTTTAACATTTCATATAATAAGGGCTTGGTGATGATGAACTCCTTCAACTTGACCTTATCTGAGAAGCACTTTATCTGTCCATCCATTCTAAATGACAGATTTACTGGAAAGAGTAATTTTGGATGTAGGTCCCCGCTTTTCAAGACTTCAAATATTTCTTTCCAGCCCCTTCTTGCCTGCAAGGTCTCTTTTGAGAAATCAGCTGACAGTCTGATGGGCACTCCTTTGTAGGTGACTGTCCCCTTCTCCCTTGCTGCTTCTAGAATTCTCTGCTTCATTTTAATCTTGGCTAATGTAATTACGATGTGCCTTGGGGTGTTCCTCCTTGGGTCCAACTTCTTTGGGACTCTCTGAGCTTCCTGGACTTCCTGGTAGTCTATTTCCTTTGCCAGATTGGGGAAGTTCTCCTCGATTATTTGTTCAAATAAGTTTTCCACTTGTTGCTTTTCTTCCTCCCCTTCTGGGGCCCCTATAATTCGGATGTTGGGACGTTTAACGATGTCCTGGAGGTTCCTAAGCCTCTCCTCATTTTTTTGAATTCTTGTTTCTTCCTCGTTTTCTGTTTGGTTGTTAGTTTCTTCCTTCTGGTCCACTCCATTGATTTGAGTCTCAGTTTTCTTTCCATCTCTATCAGTTCTCCATGCATCTTCCTTCATTTCACGTATTGTAGCCTGCATTTTTTCATCTAGTTTGTGAGCAAAATCAACCAATTCTGTGAGCATTTTGATGACCAGTGCTTTGAACTGTGCATCTGACAGGTTGGCTATCTCTTCACTGCTTAGAGGAATTGGCTCTGGGGCTTTTATTTGTTTTCCGGTTTGAGCCATTTTCAGTGGGTTTTTTTGTTTTGTTTTGTTTTGGTTTTGGTCTGGTCGCGGCTATTACATAGTGAGGGGTGGAGCCTTAGGTGTTCCTCAGGGCGGGGCAGCCCAGTCGCAGGGTTGTGACGCTATAGGTGGGGGCGGGGTCTGAGAGGGAACAATGGCGCCTGCTTCGCTCTCTCCTGGATTCAGTCCTTTCCGCCACTTCCCCTCTGCCTGGTCCGTCTGCGTGTGCAAATGTGAGACCACCTGGTCAGCCAGCCACCCTGTGCAGCCTCACTGGGTCTGCACAGTTGCCCCCTTGTGCCCGGGGTCCACCAGCTGCTGCCTGTGGGCCCGGGGAACGCCAGCTGCCACCTGTGCACCTGGGAACTGCCAGCCCCTGCTGCGTTTGTTCCCGGGCCCGCACCTCCACTTTCTCCTGCCGCGACTCCGCCCCCTTACCGGTCTGGATGAATGGTTGTTGGACTTCCGTACAGTTCAATTTTCTATAAGTTCTGGTTGTTTTATTGTTTCTAAATATTTGTTGTCCTTAATTTTGGTTGTGAGAGGAGGCACAGTGTGTCCGCCTACGCCTCCATCTTGGCCCTAAAGGCTAGACAATTCTTGTATATACATCTCTTTGTACATATGAGTGGGGACCCCCCAAAATGGAATTTATTGATAAAAATTGTGTATTTATTATTACATGTTTAAACTTCAGTGACCTTCAAAGTACTGTCCATTTGATGCAATATACCTATTAAGATATTTTTCCCACTGTCAAAACAGTTTTTGAACTCGTCCATATTGATGTGTTTTTATGCTTCTGCCATTTTTTTCACCTATTCCACATCAGCAAAATTTTTTCCTTTGAGGACTTTTGCATTTGGGGGAAACAAAAAAAATAGTTGCTTAGGGTGAGATTGAGTGAATAGAGAGGGTGCAGCATGGGGCTCATGTCGTTTTTGGTCAAAAACTGTTGAACAATCAGTGTAGTGTGGGCAGATTGGCTCATAAATCACCCATTATAAAATGGGCAAGCACATTGAAAGAGTCTTCAAGAAAAAATTCACTGAAGCAGAACGCAGCCTCTACAACAACACCAACTGGCACACTGAATCAGATGGGTTCCTAGAACACTTGTCTAGCAGAGGAAGCCTGCACTACAAGGGGCCGCCCTCCAGAAGATAATTCCATCTTTTGGGATGTGTGGGGTGCTTATATGAGAGTACTAATAATAGGCTAAATTCTTAGCTGAAGAAAAATTTCCAAGAAGAGGTGCACTTTAGATATTTATAGATATAACAAACTGCTTCCATAAACAATTTATACTCCTAATGAAACTGAATGCTTCTGTGGAGGAACATACTAGTGTAAGATTTCCAGATCCAAACAGTAGGAGAGTGGTGCCATACAGTTTAGGACCTAGAACAGTGTTTCAGAGCTTGTGCAAGGAGATGAGACATCTACATGGGAAACAGAATGGCAGTGCAATGGGTGTTGGTTACAATAAAGATAGTAATTAAATACATAAATATATTAAATAATATTGAATGTATGTTTGTTTCTCACTGCTAAACATAGTAGTTGTAAACATGGAAAGGGGGACAATTAAAATAAACCCTGTAGTACTGAATTAGCATTGGAGGTATCAATATGAACTCATGGTTTTTCAATGGAAAAATAGATGGGTGGATAGATGGATAGATAGATAGATAATAAAGAAACAATAGATGTATTCCCAAATTCCAGTCACTGTGGTCTTGGGAGACAACTGCTAATCCAATAGCAATGAATCTATCTAGTACTCAGATATTTGTTTCTGTTTACCATTTGCCATTAAAAGAAACAAGGGTGCATTACAGAATAGCTGGTATTAGGGCTGGGGAAGGGAAAATATAAAACAAGCCTAGAATATCTTGTTGTGGCATTAGGCAAAAAATGAAGTATCATAAAAGAATAAAAAATCTAGTTTGATCAACTCCCATTGACCAAATCTAGATAATTTTAAAATCAAATAACGACAGTACATATTATAATCCAACAAAACAAAATAAGAAACCATGAGAGGACAGAGATTAAAAATCATTTATTTGAAATTTTGATGAGGAGTGGGATATTTACATGGTTTACATGGTTTTTATGGTATTTATAAAAAAGTACCTTTTAATAAAACACCTATAATCACAAAGAGAAAAATGTTACCTATTGTAAACACGACTGGGAGATACCCACTTAAACAAATCATTGAACACTATCAAAAATGGAACAAATGAAATAATAAGCCATCGGATTGGATGCAACGAGAAGACTACAGCATCACTTCTGTGATATTCTTACTAGAGAAGCAGGCCTGAATCTTATCATAAGGAAACATCAGACAAACAAGCTGAGAAAAACTGTCAATTATTACAAAAATACTTATCTTGTGAAATATAAAGAATTGTTCCAGACTGAGAGACAAGAAAGACAATACAACTAAATGTAACATGTAATTCTAAATGGAAACATTTTGTATAGAATATATTATTGGGACAATTGGTAAGATACAAATAGAGTCTCATAATTGGAAGACAGTCACATATCAAGGTTAAATTTCTTATTCTGATGGTTTTACTGTGGTTATTAAGAGAATCCCCTTGCTTGTAGAAAAATACTAAAGTATCTACCTGGCAATGATAGACTAAAATTTTATACAATATTTAAGCTGTATTTCCAACTTTTTCATACATTTATGGCTCTTTCAGAGAGAGAAAACTATTTAAAATCATACTAATTAAAAAAGCCAACACCAACAAAAATATGTCAAGAATTAGAAATGATAAACCAATAATTTATGATTTTAATAGTTTATATTATTTCTATGAACTCTTGCTGATTTCAATATACACTGTAGACTATCCCACTCAGCTCTTACCCAACCAGCACAGGGTTCAGTCATACCACAGTCATTTTCTCACTACTTTGTGACATCCCATTGCCCAGGACTTGGTTTTTTTTTTTTTTTTTTTTTTTTTTTTTTTTTTTTTTTTTTTTTTGATAGTTGAACACAAGCAGAATTTGAACAAGAAGAAATTCCCTAATATGGGAGAGAAAAACCTTTGAAGTGATGTCTTCTGAAAGTTTTATGTTCATTGCTATACTTTAGTTTTCCCCAAGTACCTATAAGCCAATGATTTCATGTGTTATTTCTGTAATTCAGTAGTTTTCATTTAAATTATGCATTAAAAGTGAATACCCATCTTAAAACAATTGGTATGATTAATTATCTACTGAATTTTTCATTTCACAAAAGGCATTGTTTTATGCTATACACTTACATGGTTAAGGGACTTTTAAGTCAGAAAGACACATTTATGTTAAGTCAGGAATCAAGCTAAAAATTTCTTTAATCTCATGTTCCTATTTTAGATCCATTGTTTTTCATAGATTTTATTTTAAAATCTACATATCAATCAAAACTAAATTTTCAATAATTTAAATTTAAAAATTAATATTATTCACAGTAAAAATAAGCCAATAAAATATATAACAATAATTAAGATCTCTTCATTCTAAATGCAGATATTACTATACCAATTACTATTTTTACAAAGTTTTTAAGTAAATGTTAATTCTTATGAATTGAATATTTGAAAATACATTTTTGCAGCTTTTTATTCTACAAGCTGATTGAAAGGAATATTTCATAGAAAAAACAATGTACTAAATAAATATAATAATAGTAAGGCAGATGTTTTCATTACCAAATATAAAAATGTTATTGTAATAATTTACATTTATTAATTAGTATGTATCAGTATTAGCTATAGGTATTATTATTAATCTTACGAAGTAATTATATAGGTAATTATTGAGGTAGGACTCTGTTTCCTCACATAAAAAGAAAAGCATAATACTAGCTTTACATGAATCTCTTTTGGAAAGATGAGATTATCTGAGTATACACAATGGATATTGGTGGATGATGTGAAGACTGTCAGTACAGAGTGTGAGCTCTTAATCACTAAATAGACCCATTAAACATCTAGCTAGCACAATAACAGTGATCAAAAATATTTAATCAATTCACACATACATTGAGCTGAAAAATGTCTACTGGCAATCAGCATCCATTGTTATATACTTTCGTATTCTCTCCAGGTCTCATAGTCTTGAAAATTTAAATCTATATTCCCCAAACTCCCTGGTCAAAAGGGTGGTAAATCAGATTTAGGATTTGCCAGAGAGATACAGTGACACAAGCTTTGGAAAGCAGAGGAAGTACAGAGGAACCTTACTCAACAGTAGTGGAGATTGATTTGCAGAATCTAACAGATGAGAAGTTTTATGGAGGCTGATCAGAGATGTACCACCATCTAGTCACAACAGGCTTTGGAACAGTCAAAACATTAGCAGTAATTTCTCGTGTCTGCCCCACCACTGGGGGGACAGCAACCACTTCCTGGCCTCTGGACTCTATGTACTGTCATGCCATTAACTGCACGATTCTCCTTTCCCAACCCTTGCAATGCTATAATTAACCCTAATTTCTTGTGCAATATTGTATCTCCTACTGCCTGAAATACTTTACATAACTTCTGTTTCCTGTATTGCATGCTTCATGATACGTGTATATTTTGAAAAATAAATACTTGCATGGTTGTTAGAACTGACTAAATATTTTAGTATTATGCACTCATTTCATAAATCTGACTTTCTCTTCACTCATATATCTGTGGTAAAATATTTAAATCTTATTTAGTATCTGAATTTTACCATTATGCTTTGCCCCCCACCAAGTATAGGATCAATTTAGTAAAATTATACTGATATATGAGGCTCAAATTGACTGTAAAATTTATGTTCAGCATGATCTGATCTGTTAATGTTCATCAGCAGTCAAAAGTTGCATGGATCCTGGTCAGGTGGCTCAGTTGGTTAAAGTGTTGCCCTGTACAACAAAAGGCTACAGGTTTGATCCCCAGTCAGGGCATCTTCAGGAGACAGCAAATTGATGTTTCTCTCTCACATCATATTCCTCTCTTTGTCTCTTTCTCTCTCGTCCTTCCTTTTTCTCTAAAATCAATAAGTATATCACCCAAATCCTCAGGTGAGAATTTTAAAAAATAATAAATAAATAAGTTTCCTGGCTCATTTAAAGCAAGCCCCAATTAATTCTAAAAGGCCAACCCCTCTACTTAATTCTCAAAGGTAAATGACAATCTTTTACACAAAACTATTTGTTTCTAATAATATACCAACTTGTTACCACTAGACAATCGGTCGGAACACAGAGAGTCTTCCCCAGTGGCCAAGATGGCAACAGGGGTAGGTTCTTACAGAGTGCCAGAAAGCTAGAAAGGTGAATGGATAAGGCCCCGATCACACCAAAAGCTAGAAAGAAAATTAGATAGAAAAAATTTTTTAAAAACTTAAAAATTTTTAAAAACCCTCCCTATTGGTATAAGAACCTTGAGCCCTGGCTGATGTGGTTCAATGGATTGAGTGCTGGACTGCAAAGCAAAGGGTCACCAGTTCGATTCCCAGTCAGGGCACATGCCTGGGTTGCAGGCCTGTTCCCCAGTAGGGGGGCACATGAGAGGCAACCACACATTAATGTTTCTCTCCCTCTCTTTCTCTCTCCCTTCCCCTCTTTCTAAAAATAAATAAATAAAATCTTAAAAAAAGAAAAAAATTAACCTCAGACTTAAGCAGAGAGATCGAGATGGTCTTTGAGACAGGAGTCCACCAGTCTCCCTGGTTGTACAGCACCTGTATAAAACCTCTTTCTTATTGCACCGGTATCTTATCTGCCTTGTGAGTTTGGCTTTGGCAGTGACGGGCAGCCAAACTTCCTTTTTTTGTTCAGTTACAAAGTGAGTTTTAAGGATACTAAGATATGGTTTTCGGAAGTCAATTTTTAAAACTGTTTTTCCTATGAAAAAGGCTAATTGCTCTACAGTACTTGGCACCCTTCGAAACATCCGAGATTACCCAGAGGATTACTTTGTTAAAGCAGACTCTCAAGAGTCAGAGATCTCAGCCAGTACAAGCCTTGCTAATAATTTTAAGGTTTCAGGTATTGTACTTTGAGCAGAAGCAGGGAAGTACTTTGGACCTTTAATTTAAACCTCCCCCTCAGCTCTTGTGTTCTTTTCATGACTTGTTCTGGCTGGATTAACAGATAAATTTTCTAAATGAGAAGTACAGTCCTCTCACACAGAACAAGAGGCTTATCTCATGAGACACCTCTATTTTATTCTCTGATAACTGCATGGAATATGCAGGCGGGGTGCTTCCAGGGAGCCACACCGCACGTATACATAGATTCCGAGCTGGTTTAACGTGAGCTAACTGGACAACCCACCTATGTTAAGCTAAGAGCATGACATATATAGGAATTCCCCCTGCTAGTCATATACATACTTTTTAAATCCAGGAGGTCTGTCATTAGTATGTTACAAAAAAATTGGACGGAACCCCTTCTGCTAACTTTTTCCTGGGAGTTTCCCCTATGGACACTGCATTAACCTTTCAATGTATCTATGTGTATATATATGAACATATATTTATATATAAATATATATATATATATTCTTTCAATACAAATGATCAATATCACTCTTGCTAATACAGATGTATACTTGATTTCCCAAAACTTGCTCATAGTGATTCTTTCTTATGGGGCTTGTAAGTAAAACTATTTAAATAGTTTTGCATAGTTGTAACAAAATAAGCAAAATTAAAATATCTACTGTGTTTATATTCGTGTGAATACATTAATGTGTCACTTAACAATGGGTATACATTCTGACAAATGTGTTGTTAGGCAATTTTGTCATTGTGCAAACATCATAAGGTGCATTTACACAAATCTGGATGTTATATAACCTACTACACACCTAGGCTATATGGTACAGCCTAAAGCTCCTAGGCTGCAAATCTATAAGGCATATTATTGTACTGAATACTATAGGCAATTGTATACAAATGGTAAGTATATGTGTAATATTTACCATCTAACATATCTAAACACAGAAAAGGTACATTAAAAATACAACAGATAAAAGAATAATACACCTGTTCAGGTCACTTACCATGAATGGAATTTTCAGGATTGGAAGTAGCTCTGGGTCAATCAGTGAGTGAGTGGGTGAGTGAATGTCTCAGACATTACACAACTATAGACTTTATAAACAAACACCTGTCCCACAGCCCTTCCTTGACTTCCTTCCAACAGGGTCAAAAACAGAGCATTGAAGCTGTCAATGCTGCTCCATTAACAGGATGTGGGCTGGATTGATTGGACATTTCAAGGAGAAAGTTTCTGGGTAAGGCAGAAATCATACCAGTGACTGTAAGGAGACAGTGAAAGGTAGACTAGGGATCAGTAGGAATAAGAAATCAAGATAGAGACATAAAGAAACATAAGGGATTGTCATGGCAATGTGGTTTGGTTATTGCATGTTGGAACAGCGGTCAGATTAAGGAACTTTGTGGTATTTATTTATTTTTTTAAAGAGGGTGTTTAATGTAGATAGCGTGTAGAATTGAGGATTCAATACTTTGAGAATTTGTTGTTTCTTCCATTGACTTTATCTGGCACAAAAGGCTCTGGCACTGAATTGATAAGAAAAATAAAACTTACTTATGCTTTAGATCATTACAATCTGGAAATATTTCCAAAGAATAAGTCTGTCTGGACATGACCATGGAAAGCTTTTGCTAAAGTGGCAGTGTTACCTGATATTTGTTAAGGTAACTCCTATGGACTTGTGTCCTTGTACAGTGTTTTAGGTACTCAAAAAGTAATGCAGAGCAATGTATTCTGGAGGCCATCATGCTAAATTGGGGAGGGATGTAGCACTTTCTGAATATGCAGTGCTGGGGGAAGAGTCTTCTCTGTGCTGAAACAGGTCAATGACTAACTGATGAGGATATCAACTGTTCAGTCAAAACCAAGGTGTTGTGAGTGATAGAGAATCTATCGCCAAGCCCCAAAGATATTGTTCCCACCAGAGAAAAGAAAAAAATGCCTCCTAAACTGTATATCCTTCTGTTTCTTACAGGAAATTCAATTCCATGATAATCTTATTGAACAGTTATCTATATGTGTTTGTGGTTGACTAAACAGTCATTATGGGGTACATGACTATATATAGTCATCTTTTATGAAATAAATAATATATGTTTCATGTCTGTTCCTGTCCAATTCTTGACATTGTTTCCCCCCCAATGGTAAATGGGAGAAGATGAATGAGTAGGTTTTAGCAAGAAAATTCTGTAGTAATTGGACTAAAGCTTCTTTGGTATTGTAACTTATATATACCAAAGCTCATTTTTAACAGTGATACCTTTTGATATAACACAGGAAATAAGAAATTGAGGTAACAAGGCATTCTAGTTCAGCTTTCTTGAGTGCGAAGAAACATTTTTCTATGAAAATGTGCTTAAGAATGCTGCTCTAGGAAGAAAGCCACACTGAAGTTCTACTTTTTAAAAAGAAATTGGAGATTTTTTTAGTGGTGTTTTCTTGAGCAATAAATAAGTGACTGCTGGCACAAATAGCCTGAGACTTTCATTGTTTTAACTGCCTTCATTTAGTTATTTATTATATATAGTGTATACTTTAATTACAGCAGTGCAAGATGTTGTCAAATGAACCGTGTTGATTCTAATTTTCAGACAATTTTTTAAAAGTTCATGTCTATTGAGTCTGAAGGATTTTTAGTGAATAAAAATTCCAACTGATTTGGACAACTATCCACTTTTAAGCTCCTACTTTTTAAGTGAGAATAACAAAACAAACAGCAAACCAACGCAGACACATGCACAGCTAAATGATGGGTGGCTCTGTTCCTTTTTTGTTTTGTTTTCAGCTATAAATTATTGACCTGTAGCATTTCATCTGAAAGTTAAGTTTATTTCTGTGTTTATCTTTCTTGTGTTATGTCACTTTTGAAATTGAGTTAGAGCTCCATCCATTTGGCATTCTTCATTTTTAACACCACAAAAGAAAAATCAGTCATAGTGGAAGGTTTTTCAGGCCTTAGAGATCACTTCTGTGTCTTGCAGGAGTTCTCTGTGTGCTCTTTTGGACTTTAAAGCAGTAGCTTAACTAGCCTTTAATTAGATGTCTCCAAACACTCAAACTGTATGCAGTTCCATTCAGTTAATTTATGTGACCCTCTAAATGTTCATACATGCCCATGCTTTTCTTAATTGTGTTAAAAATTTTAAAACACATTGAAATAGGCATTAGCGAACTGCTTGTAATCCTGGCTCTAGCAATGCCAGGTTTATGTGCTTACATTCTTCTAATGTCTAAAGATGCTCTATCATTTTCCTCCTTTGGCCCTGTCATTTGCAAAATTATATTAATTTGTACCTTAATATTAAATGTATATTCACTCAAAATATTTTTCTCATGCCTATTTTACTACTATAACATATTGTTTAATTAAGTTAGCTTTAGAGAAAACATCTTTGATATGTGAGAATGTACTGTACTTTTCTTCTGTAACATCTAAATCATGTTTTAGTGTTACTGTTATACTAGTTTTATGAAAATAACTGAAAAAATTTTATTAGGCTTTACATGTTGTTTTTTGTCATATAGTTTATTCTATCCACAACTAGGTAACCTAGGTATAGTGCCTTAACTAATGAACCAATGGTACATAAATATTTACTATTTATTCACAGAATTCCTTTTTTTACAACTAAGGGTTTCTGTTGTGTTTTCAATGATACAACAGTTTTAAAGTGTGGCATTTCTGTATATATGTATATATATTTATATATACACGTACATATTTATTTATATATTTATATCTATATATGCAAATATATGTAAGTATACAAACATATATATTTATATATATAAAACTTGATATCAGAATACAGTTCACATCTAATACATAATGACCCCTGAATGACATTTTTCAAGGGGAAGAGTAATCTTGAATAATTTTGTTGAAATGATTACCATTTTAACTTTACTGCTTGAAAAAAATTATTTCATAAGATGCCTTTATATATATATGTGTGTGTGTGTGTGTGTGTGTGTGTGAAAATGTCAGATAAATGTCATTTTATGCAGCTATCTAAGCAGTAATAATGTCTTTTTCTTTTGTACTCTAAATTAAAAAGAATATTTTTCTTCCAGATTATCAAAAGTTAAGTAAACTTTACCAGAAAGTTTAAGCATCACATTTATTATTTTTAGAAAGAATATTGAATATGTTCATTCTAACAATGATTTCAAACAATTATATGATGGCTATTTAATTGTGTTCCTCAATCAACACCTAGTATACGTTTTTGTAAAGGAAGTACGTTTGGTTCAGAGTGACTAATCTTATCAGCCACACTCCCAGCACTCTTCCTGCTCTACATGAGTTCTTAAACTTGACTAGAACTCACTATAGATCTGATTTGAATCTCAATTTCATCACAATATTGATTATAAATGGCTATGTGTAAAAGTAAAAATTAATCTTTTTATTTAAGGTTTACAGATAAAATTAAATCATAATACTATAGTTGAAATTAGATTTTTTTAAAAAAATCAATAGACTTTCTATTAATAATTTTTGAGAATCCATAGTCTGGAGGTAATAGCTTTATTTATAATGCTATTGACATTCTTTGCTATACTTTTGGAAAATATATTTTGTTTGAGATATTTAGAAAGTACAGTTAAAAGAACAAATATAATTAAGGTATATGTCATTTGAAACAAACTATTTATAATCCAGAATTCATTAATTAAAATATTTTTAAAGCTAATTCAAAGAACCCAAATCATAGAAATTTGGGAGCATTTAGTAAAGAACTCACATACAAGTGTTTTATAGAGAATTATATTGCTATTTAAGGTTCTGACTCTAGAAAGATTAAAAGATAGTCACAGGATGTTGTATAAGATGGAAAGAAAATATGTAAAAGAATTATGGCATATTTTGGCAAAAGTATGCAAAAATTATTTTGGTATAGTATATTATCTGAATATATGGAAAATATAAATCCACAGAGAAATTCAGATCCACTTAATAAATGTTTATTATATTCTTGCCATTAGTGCAGAGCGCTTTGTTATACATTGTTTTCTTTTATCCTCACAATAAAATAGTCAGTAAATTGATCTTAATGTTATTTTTCTATAAAGAAACAGAAACTCCTAGAAGTAAATAACTTCATATGACTTCACTCATATGTGGAATATAAAATTGAAAGCAACACATGAACGAACAAGACAAACACAAAGACTTATGGACACAGACACCAATATGGTGGTTACCGGAAGGGAGTGGTGGGGGTTGGTAAGTGAAGGGCAAAGAGGGCCAAATATATGATGACAGAAGATTTGATCTGGGTGGTAAGCACACAATCTGGTAGACAGATGATATATCATAGAATTGTACACTTGAAACCTATACAATTTTATTAACCAATGTCACTCCAAAAAATTTAATTTTAAAAAGTAAATAACTTACTCATGAACATATCTCAGTATACAATAAATCTGGGCTTTGAACCTAGGGTTGCCTAACTCAAAATTACTTTGTTTTCTGGGTAGATGTGAGCACATGAACTTTTTCTGAAGAAAGACCTCTATGATTATATTTCTTATCTCATGTTTGCTTTCCTCTCCATCCTTAATCCCTTGATTTTGGTTGTTGCTATATTTATTATATTCCATCCAACTTTACCTAGTGAGAAGTTTGTTCCAATGAGAAAGACCCTGAAAAGGTTATGGTCTTGCAATGAGCAAGCAACCCAAGACTGTATAGGGATTAGAATTGTAGGCCTTAGAAAATCTGATCCCAGGCCAAATGGAGGTATAGGTAGACATGCTGTGCCTCCTTGCACAACCAAAAGAAGGACAGCAACATATTTAAAAACAAAAAACAACCAGAACTTCCAGAAAATCAAACAGTATAGAAGTCTGACAACCAAGGGGTTAAAGAAGAAACATTCATCCAGACTGGTAGGAGTGGAGATGGGCAGCTTGGTGGAGAGGACTTACAGTAAGGTGGTGGTTTGTGGACCAGGAGGTCCCACATTAGTGTGAGGATAAACTGGGAGGAACAACTGAGAAGTGCAACAGACCGCAAAACCCAGGGTTCCAGTGTGGGGTAAATAAAGCCTGAAAACTTCTGACTGAAAAAACCTGGGGGATTGCAGAATCAGGAGAAACTCCAAGCCTTACAAGAGAGTTCATTGGAGAAACCCACAGTGTCCTAGAATGTACGCAAAACCACCCACCTGGGAATTAGCACCAGAAGGGCCCAATTTGCTTGTGGTTAGTGGAGGAAGTTACTGAAAGCCAGTTGAGATCCCAGCAAGTAGCATTGTTCCCTTTTGGACTCCTCCCCTACATACAGCACCACAATGCAGTGACCCTCCCTGGTGAATACCTATGGCCCCGCCCCTTACAATGTAACAGCTGTGCCAAGACAAAGAATTACAGCCCAAATGAAAGAACAGATCAAAATTTGAAAAATAGAACTAAGTGATGAAGAGATAGTCAACCTATCAAATGCACAGTTCAAAACAATGGTGATCAGGATGCTCACGGAAATGGTTGAGTATGGTCACAAAATAGAGGAAAGAGTGAAGGCTATAAAAAGTTAATTAAAAGAAAATACACGAGGAACCAACAGTGATGGAAAAGAAGCTGGGACTCAGATCAACGGTTTGGACCAGAAGGAAGAAATTAACATTCAACCAGAACAGAATGAAAAAACAAGAAATTTCAAAAAAATGAGGAGAGGCTTAGGAACCTAAGGGACAACATTAAGTATTCCAACATCTGAACCATAAGGGTGCCAGAAGGAGAACAAGAGCAAGAAATTGAAAACTTATTTGAAAAAATAATGAAGGTAAACTTCCCCAGTCTGGCAAAGGAAACAGATTTCCAGGAAGTCCAGGAAGCTCAGAGAATCCCAAAGAAGTTGGACCCAAGGAGGAAAACCCCAAGTCACATCATAATTACATTATCCAAGTTGAAAGATAAGGAGAGAATCTTAAAAGCAGCAAGTAGAAGGAGACAGTTACCTACAAAGGAGTTCCAATAAGACAATCAACTGATTTCTCAAAAGAAATCTTACAGGTAAGAAGGGGCTGGAAATAAGCAGTCCAAGTCATGAAAGGCAAGGACCTATCCAAGAATACTCTATCCAGCAACGCTATCCTTTAGAATGGAAGGGCAGATAAAGTGCTTCCCAGATAAAGTCAAGTTAAAGGAGTTCATCAACACCAATTCTTTATTCTATGAAATGTTAAAGGGGCTTGTCTAAGGAAAAGAAGATCAAAATCTATGAACAGTAAAATGACAACAAACACAACTATCAATGAGCAGATTAAGAAAACAAAAAGAAACTACGGAAGCAATTAGAACACAAACAGAATCACAGAAATGGAGATCACATGGAGGTTTATCAGTGGGGAAGGGGGGAGAATGGGGAAAAAGGTACAGGGAATAAGAGGCATGAATAGTAAGTACAAAATAGATAGGGGAAGGTTAAGAATAGTATAGGAGACTTCCAGCCAAGATGTAGGCATAGGTGGACACACTGTGCCTCCTCCCACAACCAAAATTAAGAACAACAAATATTTATAAACAAGAAAACAACCAGAGCTAATGAAAAATTGAACTGTAAGGAAGTCCAACAACCATTCATCCAGACCGATAAGAGGGGCGAAGTCGCAGCAGGAAAAAGTGGAGGTGCAGACCCAGGAACACAGGTGGCAGTGGATGGCGGTTCCCAAGTGTGCAGGTGGCTGGCAGGCCCACAGGCGGTGGCTGTCGCACAGGGTGGCAACTGGGCAGACCCAGTGAGGCCGTGCAAGGCCACTGGCTGGCCAGGTGGTCCCACATTCGCGCGTGCTCGCAGATAATCCATGCAAAGGGGAAGCAGCGGAAGGGACGGGAACTCAAGAGAGAGCAGAACAGGCGCCATTGTTCCCTCTTGGACCCCGCCCCCACGTACAGTGTCACAACCCAGCGACGGGGCTACCCCGCACTGGGGAACACCTAAGGCTCCACCCCTCGCTACATAACAGCTGCAACCAGACCAAAACCAAACCAAAACAAAACAAAACAAAACAACAACAATAACAAAAAAAAAAAAAACACCAAAAATGGCTCAAAACAGAACAAATCAGAGCTCCAGAGACAATTCCTCTAAGCGACCAAGAGATAGCCAACCTATCAGATGCACAGTTCAAAGCCCTGGTCATCAGGATGCTCACAGAATTGGTTGATTTTTCTCACAAATTAGATGAAAAAATGCAGGCTACAATACGTGAAATGAAGAAAGATGCATGGGGAACCAGTAGAGATGGGAGGAAAACTGGGACTCAAATCAATGGAGTGGACCAGAAGGAAGAAACAAACAACCAAACAGAAAACGAGGAAGAAACAAGAATTCAAAAAAATGAGGAGAGGCTTAGGAACCTCCAGGACATCTTTAAACGTCCCAACATCCCAATTATAGGAGTACCAGAAGGGGAAGAAGAACAACAACAAGTGGAAAACTTATTGGAATAAATAATAAAGGAGAACTTACCCAATCTGTCAAAGGAAATAGACTACCAGGAAGTCCAAGAAGCTCAGAGAGTCCCAAAGAAGTTGGACCCAAGGAGGAACACCCCAAGGCACATCGTAATTACATTAGCCACGATTAAAATGAAGCAGAGAATTCTAGAAGCAGCAAGGGAGAAGGGGACAGTCACCTACAAAGGAGTTCCCATCAGACTGTCAGCTGATTTCTCAAAAGACACCTTACAGGCAAGAAGGGGCTGGAAAGAAGTATTTGAAGTCTTGAAAGGCACTGACCTACATCCAAAATTGCTCTATCCAGCAAAGCTATCATTTAGAATCGAAGGGAAGATAAAGTGCTTCTCAGATAAGGTCAAGTTCAAGGAGTTCATCATCACCAAGCCCTTATTATATGAAATGTTAAAGGGACTTATCTAAGAAAAAGAAGATGAAAAATATGACAGTGAAAAGTCAGCCAACTCACAGATAGTAACAACCACACCTAAAACAAAAGCAAACAGCTAGAACAGGAACAGAGCCACAGAAATGGAGATCATATGAAGGGTTAGCAACAGGGGAGTGGGAGGAGGAGAGAGGGGAAAAGGTACAGAGAATAAGTAGCATAAATGTTGGGTAGAAAATAGACAGGGGGAGGGCAAGATTAGTGCAGGTAATGTAGAAGCTAAAGAACTTATGACACATGGACATGAACCAAAGCGGGGGATGTGGGTGGGAGGGGGTGTGCAGGGTGGAGGGGAATGATGGGGGAGAAATGGGACAACTGTAATAGCATAATCAATAAAATATATTAAAAAATAAAATAAAATGCCAACTTGGCTCTTAGGAGAAAGCTCAGGGCTAGAAAAATCCATTTGATCATTTCATATAGGAATTGAAGCCATGCATGTGGTTGAGAAAAAAGAAAGCTATCACTTATTGAGTATTCATCACATGCTAAGCACTGCACTTTATATGGATTATCTCATTTAATGCTAGCAGCAATTTCATTTAGAAGATATTTTGTTATTGTTGTTTTCACATGAGTAATCTGAGGTTTAGCGAAATTAAGTGATTTGTCCAAGTTCATATACAGTGGTCCCCTCTATTCACAGGGTATACATGTCAAGACCCTCATAGACATCTGAAATTGTGGATAGTATCAAACCCTACATATACTGTATTTTTTCCTATAAGCTTTACAGCTTCTCTTTGGCAGCATCACCACTGTTGCACTTGGGGGCCATAATTAAGTAAAATTAAGGTTACTACAATACCAGTACTGAGATATTGAGACAGCCAGTCTGATTTTATTTCTCTGGAATAACAGAGACGACTTCCAAGTGACTAATAGGCAGACAGTACATATAGCATGGAGACACTGGACAAAGGGACAATTCATGTTTAGGGTGGAACAGAGCAGGACAGCATGAGATTTCATCATGCTCCACAGAACAGCACGCAATTTAAAACTTCTGAATTGTTTATTTCTGGAATTTTCCATTTAATATTTTTGGACCCTGGTTTACAGTGGGTAAGTGAAGCTGTGGAAAGTAAAACCATGGTTAAAGGGGACTATTGTAGTTGGTAAGTTATCTGATCCCAATGTTCTGCTCTCTGACCTTTACCATGGAGGTATTTCTGTTTATTAAGCAAGCCAAAGTAGAATCTGGGCTGAAAACAGTTTTTTAAAAAATTGCCAGAGAACCAAAAAACCACATGGAGGGCACTGAATACTCAAAGGCATCCAAAGAGAGGTCAATAGAGATTGAGCTCTGAATTTAAGCCCAAATCAGATAAGAAGAACATGAATATACTTCCTGAGAACAATCTTAGTGGGTGACAGGGCCAGAGGCCAATTGAAATGCTGAGAAGCAAATGAGGCAGTTGTTTGATGTCCAGGCAGGTCAGGAAAAAAAAAAAAAAAAAAAAAAAAAGAATAGTATAGGAAATGGAGAAGCCAAAGAACTTATATGTACTACCCTTGGACTTGAACTAAGTGGGGGGAATGAGGGTGGGAGTGGGGTGCAGGGTGAAGGGGAATTAAGGGGGTAAAATAGGACAACTGTAATAGCATAATCATAAAATATATTTAAAAAAACAAAATCTTTTCCCTTATTAAATCACCTTGGCTTAATAATTAGCGAGGATAAAAGTATTTTAAAAAATTATCACTTTCATATTAGATTTTTGAGTAGTTAGAGAACACCAGTTTAAATAGTGTTAAGTTTTTATCTTCTGTTGCTTGCTTTATTTATCAACTTAAATAATTAGATGTTAATTATTTTTATGTGATTGAGTATGTAACTATCACTAGAAATTCTGAGTACCAAACACTTTTCTTGGCCTTGCCATTGTTAGTGATTAATCTTCTCTTTCTTGCCTGTAAATCCTTTTGCATCATCCACTCAACCACATTTTAAGCTCCAATAGAAACCAACACTTATTCCCGTCAACCCCAAACTACTTTTCCCCTTGTCCATATTTGAACTGCATGTGATTTCTACTTAATCTTTATTGATCCACTTTAGTACATTCAAGTCCCATATTTCCTTTAATCAGGAGCTTTATTCTGGGCTCTGACTTCAAGTACCCGTCACATCACTTTCCTGAATTAGCCAACCTGACATCAGAGAGATGCATTTGCAGGAGAGAATAAAACACTCCTGTACTTCCACGCTAATTGTTTTCAGTCATAAAACTTCTTAGTTTATATCATTCCTTCTAGTAAGCTCTTCATGCAAACCTGGGGTCTTAAGAATGTTTCTATATCTTGGATTGTAATTTAATGACTAGTTTCTCTTTTATAGCCTTTTTTATTTATTTTTTTAAAGATTTTTTATTTATTTATCTTTAGAGAGGAAGGGTAGGAGAGAGGGAGAGGGAGAGAAATATCAATGTGTGGTTGCCTCTCGTGTGTCCCTTGCTGGGAACTGGCCTGCAACCCAGGCATGTGCCCTGACTGGGAATCGAACCGCGATTGTTTGGTTCACAGGCCCGCGCTCAATCCACTGAGCTACACCAGCCAGGGCCTCTTTTATAGCCTTTAATAGGTAAAATTTTAGATTGCTGTATATCAATCTTGTTGGGTCCAAATTGTCCCTTTATGCTTTATATTTTATTAGAGTTCATGTTATTTCATATTTATGTTATAAAATGCTAAGTGAATTATAGTTAAGTTAACCAAGTTTGCTTATATTAAAATTAATAAAAATTTAATTGTGTCTTCTTATGTATATTAAACAGTATCAGCTATGTGCATTTGTAGGAGAGTAACATAGGTACATTGGAGGGGTCTTGTACTCTATGGCACAAATTTTTCTCTTCTGTTACATGAGCCTGTGAGAACCCTTTTGTAAGGCTAGAAAAGATACTTCTACCTCTTTGTATCTCTAATGGGCACTTTTGAACCCTGCACAAATGAAACTCTCAATAATATTTGATGGATGAATCTGAATAAATTCTGCTTAACTTATCTGAAATACAGTGGCAGTGAAGTAAATATCAGTAGCAAAGTTCAAAGTGAATAATGATTGCAAAAGTCAATATGCCATATTACAAATGGAAAGTATCAGGCATTTCAATCCTTGCAATTAAAAGAATGTTATCTTGTGGTCCACTGAGAAAAAAAGGAGAAACTTTTAAATTGCTTTTCTGAAATTAATTTGCAAAAAATAGGCATTTAAGGATTGATAATTATTAGTTTTCTATATTATGATAAAATATCACAGCCTGAAAGAACTAATAAGATGACAAGATATTTTTTCTTTAAACTTAACATTTAAAGTAAATTACATAAACTGAGGAATAGGCCATAGAGGAAAAAGCCCATTGTTTTATTACCAAGCTTAGCTCATAGCTGAAATAATAGTGATGCAACCAAATGCTTTGTAAAATGCTATTATATTACTGAATTAGGGCAAAATAAATTAATCAATATATTGTTAACTTGTATAGTGATTGCCCATTTTCTTGCCAGAGAATTTAGCATTGTAATATTTAGTCTGAAATTATATTTGGTGTACCTAGATTTTTAGAATAAGAAAAGCCTGCTTCAAAATACTGCATTGCCTGTCAAGGTTGCATTTGTTATCTTTTTATCTCTGAAATAATTGCATGATGAAATTATGTGTGGAAAGAACATGTTCAGCTACCACTTTGAGTAAAGGTTGGAAAGGTTCTGTTTAGCAGAACTCCATTTCCAGCACATTGTTGCCCTACAGGAAGAATAATTTAATTCGATTTATTTCCTGATTCTAATGGAGTACAGAATCCTCCGTCTTTTGGTCTCTTTTTTCTTTTATATTTGCATTTTTTCTCTCGATTGTATGGGGAAATAGGTGATATGATTGTATCAATTTGAGAATCACTCACTACTTAAAAAAATGTCCTCTACATACCCCACACTTGCATTTCTCTTACCATTAAATACCTTTCAGTGACATTTTATTTTTTCTTATTAAACCTCTAAATTAGCTTGTTGCTGAAATGTTTCAAAATGTGGTTTAGAAAGAGAAATATAATCAAATATTCTAGTTATTTTTTTTGTTAAACTGGAATGATATACTGTCAATGTGGTATTAAAATCTAGACTTCTCTATTAACATTAATGCATTACCTTTTACACATGAATAAAACATTAATAATCTCACCTATAAATGAAATCTAATTAACAAAACAAACAAGAGAGCAAAATAGAATTAGAGATGTGGAAATAAAGAACAAACTGACAGTGACCAGAGGGGAGAAGGGAAAGAAATAACAGGGGAAGGGTCAAGTCAAGGGACCCGTGTATAAAGGACCCATGGACAAAGACAACACATGGTAGTAGGCAGGATTGAATGTGGGAAGTGGGAGGTGGGAGGTGGGTAGGGCAAGGGAGAGCAATGGGAAAATGGGGACAACTGTAATTGAATAACAATAAAAATTACCAAAATTTTAATGTTTTGTTTTATTAATACATTTGAGGTAGAGATTTTAGTACAAAGTCACAAAAATATTCTTTTATACTACCTTTATTACAAAGTCACAAAAAAAGGTTATTTTGTTTTATATTGAGTTATGTCTAAGTACTGTTGAAAATAACAAAGCCAAGGGAAATTATGAAATCTAGATGTTATTTATATATACACACACACATTATTTTTTAATTTTGTTAATTATATAATTTTGTAAATTATATAATGTTATATATACACACCTGTTTTATATAATGTATTTTATTATATATAATACAATACACATATTCTATATTATAATATGTATTAAATATATTATATTTTAATAATATATAGAATAAATACATAGTATATATTATATATGTATATACATAAAACATTTGAGCCAATATATTTAGTTACCAAGAAGATATTAAAAACAAGAGACAATAATCTCTTCACACTTACCTTCTGTTGTTTTTGTTGCTGCTCTAGGTAAATGGGCATCTGGCACCTGTCTGAATCATGGAAAAATTCTGCCAGGCATATTGAGGCTATTTATAGGGGATTATGGTGCTTGAGGCAGGCTTTTTGGCTTCTTACCTTATATTAATTATTTAGAAATAATACAAGTAAATGTTTCAAGTGCTTGAATAAATGAAAATAAAACTAGAGTTGGATGTGAATAGAAAAGACGAGCTAACCACAGGCTAATGAAGTAAAATCTTCAGAGTAGTAGTTAAGAGACATTAGAGTAAGTGGGGGAATGAGAAGTAAGTATATATTTGCAGAGTTTACTGTTTTGGCACAAATAACAAAATTTCTCAAGTCTGTCAGTTTAAGATGTATCATAAAATTGTAGAAGTTAGACATTATTTATATGCAATCAAATCTTATTTTAGTGAACAGAAGAAAATTCCAACATAGTTGAAAACCAAGGCATTGGTAAAACAGATGTTGAAGAGGATTACAGAAAATAGTCACAATACCTATTTAGGTAGAGTTACTTGTGTATTTATAGAGACACAGCATGTAAAATCTATACCTATCTCAGGTAGATTTCATGTTACAAAAGTGTGGATAGATTGTATAGCTTAGGATGGCCATTTGAAGATGAGTTCTTTTGATATTTTGCAGGGAGTATAATTAGAAAAATATGACACATGTTAGTATTACCACAGTCAGATATTGAGATCTATGAAAATCTGTGCCAAATGTCTCAGTAAAATGATAAAATTAAGAAATGGAGACAATATATGCTGAAATGAGCAAAAGAAAAAAGCTACATTATCCCTCAACAGCTACTTTTACCAGACTTAAGAAAGTGGCTGAGGGGAAGTGGGTGTCTGACAAGTCACCATCCTGAGCAAGAGATGGACCTGAGGATTAGCAACCACACACAGTTGTGGTGAAGGCCTTGATTTCTTTCTTACCCTTACCTTTTTACTCATCCTGAATTGTAATCCTTCCTTAAAAGAAAAAAGCAAAACAGGCATTTGTAAAGCTTTTAGTCCCACTGAAAATCATTAGACAGAACTTTTCAGGGATGTAAGCCTGACTTATGTAACAGAATTATGGAAATGTTCAATATCCATAAGCACCTCAGGAAATGAGATATGTGACAATTTATAGCCTGATGAGTAAGTAGGTGATCTCTTTGGGGATGAGTGGGCTTGAAGTTGCTGATTATGTGTAGATAATGTCAACATGTTTAAAATTAAAACACTGTTAGTTTACAAACCTGTCTGTAAAATGTCCTTGATAATAAGAGGAGAAAAATGAAAAAAAAAAGAAAAGAAACCTGTGGTAATTAAATATCTTAGCAGATTACCCCTTTCCACTACATCTTAGGTCCTTTCTGAAGTATTTAGTGGTTACAGCTCATCATTTAAATCGCTTTGGTAATTTGACCCTTTAACCATATGTATAGATACAGTTCTATAGTAATAGCAGATTCAGGTTCTGTAGTAAAAACCTGAGACCACAGGATGTGGGATTTTCTATGTTGAGTCTTTGCTCAATTTGTAAAGCCAATGGCTATTTTCTCCACTTTGTGATGATAATAGATTTTCAAATCACCCATATATATAGAATACTACTTTTAATTTATAGAAGCAGAAGATATCATAGATTTGACATTTTTGAAAGTACCTTTTCTAGATTTGCCCCCAAACTCATCCTGCATGAGGCAAATTTGAATAAAAATTGAAAGCACCTTCTGGAAATTCACTGGTGCTAACATTGTTTTAAGACAATAAAAAGAAGAAAATTGCAACAGATTTTTCTTACTTTATTCCAAGCAATAGAAGGAAAATATGTGGGAAAATATGTTATAACATTAAATACTCCCTCGATGCCCTAATTCTGTGGTAAGTCAGGTAAACTGAAATGCTCACCTTCACACACCCTAACTTGTTCCTTCACAGTCCATGTTTCAGTGTGAACCTAGCACAGCACTAGTTCTCAAAGAACCAAACACTTTTCCTTATGCTCACCCTTCAGATAAGGTCCCTCAGGGAAAATACATAAAAACAGTTTTTAATCTATTGCTACTTTTTCAGTGCTTGCATCCAAGAGAGCAGGAATGAGAGGCAGGGGTAAGATAGAGAGGAAAGAGTGCGCATCAGCATACAGCGATAACCAAGAGCCACCGTTTGGTATTGAGCAGGACTGATCGCTCATTCTGGTTGGATGATTTTCTGAGGACCTGTGTAGGAAATGCCCGGGAACACCATCTAAAGATCTTACTGAATCTTTCAGTCAGGTAGCAAGCACCACCAGCCTTAAAAACAGAATCCAGACAATTTAAAAATCTGGTGACCCGTGTTTAAAACATAACCCTAGTAATTTTCCAATTGTCTGTCTCCTAGAAGCTAATACTTAACTTAAATTTCACTGTTAAAAAAAAATCTGGCTTTTCCCCCAAAGCTCTTGTAATGATTCCATATATGAATAACCATTGCTTCATAGGTCAACTTAGTTTTTTCTATGTTGGTTCATATAAATTGACTTTGTAATCTGTTCTCCATGTTCTGCCATCCTAGGTTTACACAAGTCATAAATTGAAGGAATGCACCAATGCTGACTTTCTTAATTTTATTGAGATATAATGTAAAATGTCATCATTTGATACAGTTATATCTTGTGAAGTAAGCTTACTTAATACCTCAATCACCTTACAATATTATCATTTTTGTGTGGTGAAAACATTTAAAATCTACTCTGTTCGCAAGTTTCAAAAATGTAGTATAGCATTGTACATTATAGTCATCATGTTGTGCAATAGATACCCCAAATTTGTTTATCTTATAACTGGAAGTTTGTATGCTTTGACTGACACCTATCAATCTCTCCTCCACTAGACCCTAGCAACTACCATTTTACTCTCCGTTCCTGTGAGTTTGGCTTTTGTAGATTTCACATGTAAGTAAGATCATACAGCATTGTGTTTCTCTGTCCAACTTATTTCACTTAGCATAATTCCTCAAGGAAAATCCATTTTGTGGCAAAGGGCAAGACTTTCTTCTTTATCATCGCTGGATGATATTGTATTGTATATATCCAGTACGTGTTATTCACAACATATATTCGGCACAATAGACAAAATATGGAAACAACCTACATGTTCATTGACAGATGAATGGATAAAGATCTTGTGTTGTGAATTATGCTTCAACGGATGTGGAAATGAAAATGTTCCTTAGAGAACTAATTTTATTTTGCGGGGAGAGGAGGATGAATACCCATCAGTGGAATGGTTTGTTCATTTGAATGTTATATTTTTATTTTTTGAGGAAACACCACAGTGTTTTCCATAATGGCTATACTAATTTACATTCTCACTGACAAAGTACAAACTTCCCTTTTACCCAGATACTCACCAATAGTGGCTATCTATTGTCTTTTTGATAACCGCCATTCTAACAGTTCGAGGTGATGCCTCATTCTGGGTTTGATTTGCACTTGCATTTCCCTAATGATCGGTGATATGGACCATCTTTTCATATACCTGCTGGCTATGTGTCTTTGAAAATATGTTTGTACAGTTTCTCTGTCCTTTTAAAAATCTGATTGTATTTTTTGCTGTTGAGTTTAAAGAGTTCCTTGTGTATTTTGGATACTAACCCTTTACCACATATATGGTTTGTAAATATTTCTTCCCATTACATAGGTTGCCTTTTCATTTTGTTTATTTATTTATTTATTTATTTTTGCCAGACAGAGCTTTTTAGTTTGATGTAGTGTCAATTCTTGATATTTGCTTTTGTTGCTTTTCCTTTTGGTGTCATATGTAAAAAACAGTTGCCTTATTATAGAAATATACCAAAAAAAGTTGCCAAGACCAATATCAAGGGTCTTTCTTCCTCTGTTTTCTATTAGTAGTTTTACCATTTCAGGTATTACATTTAACATTTTTATCCTAATCAGTTAAATTTCATGAGTGGTTGTAAGACTGGGATATGATTTTATTCTTCAGCATGTGGTTACACAGTTTTTCCAACACCATTTATTAAACAAACTATTCTTTCCTCATTGAAGATTCTTGGCTCACTTGTCAGATATTAGTTGACTGTGTATGCTAGAGTTTATTTCTGTGCTTTCTATTGTGTTCCATTGGTCTATGTGTCTGTTTTCATGCCAGTACCATACTGCTGTGATTAGAATAGCTTTGTAATATAGTTTGCAATTAGGAAGTGTGATGCCTCCAGGTTTGTTCTTCATTCTCAGGGTTACTTCAGCCATTTGAGGTCCTTTGTGGTTCCATACAAATTTTAGGATTGTTTTCTACTCCATTAAAAAAAGGTGGAATTTTATAGGATTGCATTGAATCTATAGATGGCTTTGGGTAGTTTGGATGTTTTAACAATATTAATTCTTCTGATCCACAAGCACAGAATATCTTTCCATTTCTTCATGTCTTTTGCAATTACTTTTATTAAAATTATATAGTTTTTAGTGTACAGATATTTCACATTAATTAAATTTATTACTATTAAGTATTTTATTGTTTTGATGCTATTATAAATGGGATGATTTTCTTCATTTTTTTAAATTATATTTTATTGATTATGCTATTATAGTTTTCTTGATTTTTCCCCTTTTGCCCTCCTCCACCCAGCACCCCCATTCCCTCAGGCAATCCATATGCCATTGTTTATGTCCATGGGTCATGCATGTGTTCATTGGCCACTACATTTCCTTACCGTACTTTATACCCCCATGGCTATTCTGTAACTACCAATTTCTACTTCTTAACTCCCTCACCTCTTCACCACTTCCCCACATACTCCTTCTATTTGACAACCATCAAAATGCTCTGTTTTTATGATCTCGTCTCCATTCTTCTGTTTTGCTTTGTTTTTTAGATTCAATTGTTGACAGATATGCATTTCTTGCATTTTATTTTTCATAGTTTTGATCTTCTACTTTTTCTTAAATAAATACCTTTAACATTTCATATACTAATGGTTTGGTGATGATGAGCTCTTTTAGTTTTTGTCTTATCTGGGAAACTCTTTATCTGCCCTTTGATTCTAAGTGATATCTTTGCTGTGTAGAGTAATCTCGGCTGTAGAACATAACCGCTTTTCATAACTTGGAATATTCCTTGCCAATCCCTCCTAGCCTGAAAACTTTCTTTAGAGAAATCAGCTGACAGTCTTATGGGAACTCCCCTGTAGGTAACTAACTTCTTTTCTTTTGCTGCTTTTAAGAGTCTCTCTTCATCTTTAAACTTTTTCCTTTTAATTATGATGTGTCTTGGAGTGGGTCTCATTGCATCCATCTTGTTTGGGACTTTCTGTGCTTCCTGGACTTGCATGTCAATTTCCTTCACCAAATTAGTGCAGTTTTCTTTCATCATGTTTACAAATAGATTTCCAATTTCTTGCTCTTTCTCTTCTCCTTCTGGCACCCCTAATGTGAATGTTGGACCTCTTGGAGTCAGCCTAGAGGCTGCTTATACTATCCTCGTTTTGAAGGATTTTTTTTTTCTTTTTGTTGCTCTGATTGGTTGATTTTTGCTTCCTTGTATTCCAAATCATTGATTTGGTTCTCACTGTCATCTACTCTACTGTTGTTTACCTATAAATTGTTCATTTCAATTAGTGAATCCTTCCTTTCTGATTGGATCTTTTTCATGCTGCTGATGACCTCACTAAGATCCTTGAGCACCCTTATAACCATTGTTTTGAACTCTGCATCTGAGAGATTGCTTATCTCCATTTCATTTAGGTCTTTTTCTGGAGTTTTGATTTGTTCTTTCAACTGGGCCATGTTTCTTTGTCTCCTCATCCTAGCAGCCTCCCTGTATTTGTTTCTATGTACTAGGTAAAGCTATTTTGACTCCATGTGTTGGTAGTACTAGATGCCCCGTGAATTCCAGAGGCACAGCAGCCCCTATAAGCCAAGCTGGATATTTAATGTGTGTACTTTGGTGGGCTGAATACACTCTCCTCTTGTAGCTGAGCCTTGGTTGCTCTTAGTAGATCAATAGGAGAGATTTACCCAGGCCAGTCAGCTACAAGGATTGGCTGTGACCACTTACCACCAACCTCCACCCTCCTTGGAAGATCAGTTGTGCAGGGGCAGAACAATGGTGCTCTGTCCACTGGGTGCACTGCCCCTGAGTTTCCCCAGTTGGTGCAGACCAAGGTCAGTCCCCACCTGTATTTTGCCTGGGGCTAACCTGTCTGAACTATAAAGCAATCTGAGATGGCTACTACTTGTGCTGGGCTTAGAGATTCCCAAGCAAAACTAAGCTATGAATTTAGGTTAGTTGCTGCTAGTGCCAGGCCTGGAGCTCATTGAGGCTAGCTGTTACTTATTTGATAGGATGAAGGAAGTTGTGAAACATGAGCCAAGACCAGCCATTCATATGGAAAAGCAGCTTGGGTGAGCTGGTCAGTTGGGTGGCCAGAGACTCTCTGGGGATCTCCAAGGTCGTTCAATCAGTGTCAGCCAGGTTGATGGATTCTCAGATATGGTACCAACTTATTGTCTCTATGCGGGAAGGATTTAGAATAAAGACAATGGCCTCTGCTTCACTTGATACCAGGCACTTCAGTTTCTCCCTGTATTCTACTGGTGCCTTTCAAGCTGTTACTCTGGTACTGGGGCTCAGAGGGAGTGAATTTGAGTAGGTGAGTCCATATGTGGGTTCTTTAAGAGGCACTGTTTGGGGCTCTAGAAGTTTCTTCCACTGTCTCCATCCCCGTTGTTTTTTGCAGCCAGAAGCTGAGGGTATTTACCTTCCTGGCACTGGAACCTTGGGCTGGATGGCCTGGTGGGAGTTGTGACTCCTCATTTCTGAGATATCCCTCCTAAATTTTTATCTACCACATATGGGTGTGGGACCAGTCCTTTCTGGGTCTGCACCCCTCCTACCAGTCTGGATGAATGTAGTTTATTTAATTCTGTAACCCTCAGACTTCTATTCAACTCAATTTCTGAAGGTTCTTAGTGATGGTTGTTCTATATTTTAGTTCTAATTTTGATGTGCTTGTGTGAAGACATGCACCATGTCTGTCTATACCACCATCTTAACTGGAAGTCCTTCTTATTTTTTTAGATAGCTTGTCATTAATGTACAGAAATGCAACTGATTTCTGTATGTTGATTTTATATTTTTCAACTTTACTGAATCTGTTGGTTAGTTTTAATAGTTTCCTGGTGGAGTCTTTAGGAATTTCTGTATAGGATCAAATCATCTGCAAAGAGACACTTTTACTTCTTGTTTTTCCTATTTGTATGGTTTTAATTTCTTTTTCTTTCCCAATTGCTCTAAGTATTCTGTTGAACAGAAGTGGTGTGACTGGACACACTCGTCTTGTCCAAAAATTCATGGAAAACATTCAAACTTTCTTTGTTGAGTGTGTAAGCTGTGGACATATTACATATGACCCTCTTTATGTATAGGTATGTTCCTTATATCCAGCTGTTTCAGTTTTTATCATGAATGGATAGTGTATTTTCTCAAATGCTTTTGTTGCATCTATTGAGATGACCATACAATTTTTATTATATTAATATGGCGTGTTGCATTTATTAGCTTATGTTGTACTGTTCTTGCATTGCAGGAATAAATCCCTCTTGATCAATGTGCATAATATTTTTAATGTGTTGCTTGATTTAGTCTGTTAATATTTTATTGAGAATTTTTGCATCTATATTCATAAGGGATATTAGCCATTAGTTTTCTTTTACTGTCCTTTTCTGGCTTTGGTATTAGAGTAATTTTGGCCTTATAAAATGAATTTAGAAGTTTTCTCATTAATTTTTTTTGGAAGACTTTAAAAAGGATGGTGTTGCCCTGGCTGGTGTGGCTCAGTGGATTGCCCTTGCCTGCGAACCAAAGGGTTACCAGTTCAATTCCCAGTCAGGACACATGCCTGGGTTTTTAGCCAGGTCCCCAGTAGAGGGCACGAAAGAGGTAACCACAAATTGATGCTTCTCTCCTTCTCTTTCTCCCCTCTTGCCCCTCTCTAAAAATGAATAAATAAAATATATTTTAAAGGCTATTTAAAAAAATAAAACTAAACAAAAAGGATGGTGTTAATTCTTGAAATGGTTGGTAAATCCATCTGGATAACATCTGGTCCTAAGCATTTCTTTGTTGAAAGATATTTGATCATTAATTTAATCTCCTTTCTCATTACTAATATGTTTACATTTTATATTTCTTTAGGATTCAGTTTGGTTGGTTATGGGTTTCTAGTAATTAATCCAATTCTGATAAGTTATACAATTTCTTGACATACAACTGTTCATAGATTTCTTTTAATCTTTTCTACTTCTGTGGTTTCACTTGTAATGTCTCCTCTTATAGTTCTGATTATATTTTTTAATTCTTTTTTCTTAATATAGTTAAAGATTTTTTTATTTCCCTCTAAAAATAGCTCTTTTTTTTCTGGTTTCTGTTTCATTTATATCTGCTGTGGTGTTTTCCATTTTCTTTTTTTTTTTAATTTTTTTTTCTTTTAGATTTTATTTATTTATCTTTAGAGGGGAAGGGAAGGAGAGAGGGAGAGAAACATCAATGCGCGGTTGCCTCTTGTATGTCCCCTGCCGGGAACTGGCCTGGCAACCCAGGCATGTGCCCTGACTGGGAATCGAACCGCGATCCTTCGGTTCGCAGGTCCGCGCTCAATCCACTGAGCTACACCAGCCAGGGCCCATTTTCTTTTTTTTATCCTAATTTTAGGCTTAACTTCTTTTTTTTTTTTTTTTTATCTTTTCACGTGTAAAGTTAGGTTGCTTATTTGAGCCCCTTCTTTTTCTTATGCAGGTGCTTATTGCTAAAAACTCCATCTTTAAATCTGCTTTTGCAGAATCCCATATGTTTTAGTATGTTTTGTTTCCATTGTCTCAAGATACACACACACACATATTAACATTTTATGTCTCTCAAATTCTGTTTATGTTCCAAGACACATTCTTGAGGCTCTCTCTAGTTAGGTGGCTTACTTGTATATAGTTTTTATCTTCTTGAATTAAACATATATTGTGTGTCAACTTCCAGCCAAGATGGAAGCAGAGGTAGATATACTTTGCTTTCTTGCACAATCAAAAGAAGCACAACGACCAATTTGAAAATAAAAAACAATCAGAACTATCAGAAAACCAAATTGTATGAAAGTCCTACAACCAAGAAGTTAAAGAAGAAACATTCATCTAGACTGGTAGGAGGGGTGGAGGTGGGAAGCTAGGGTAGAGAAGACTTATGACAAGGCAGCAGCTGGTGGATCAGGTGGTCCCACATTTGTGTGCAGATAAACCAAGATGAAAAACTAGAGAGCAAGACAGACTGCACAACCCAGGGTGTCAGCATGGGGTAATAAAGCCTTAAAATCCCTAGCTTTAAAAACCTGTGGGTATTTTGGCAGTGGGAGAGACTCCCAGTCTCACAGGAAAGTCCATTGGAGGCACCCATAGTGTCCTAGAATTTACACAAATGCACCCACCTAGGAATCAGCACCAGAAAGGTCCAATTCACTTGTGGGCAGCACGGGAAGTGACTGAAACTGTGGCAAGAACCAAGAAAGCAGCACTGTTCCCACCCTGACCACTTCCCCACACACAGTACCACAATGCAGTGACCTGGGTTGCCCTGCCCTAGAGAATACCTAACCCACTGCCCCTTGCCATGTAACAGGTATGCCAAGATAAAGACATATGGCTCAAATGAAATAACAGGTCAAAACTCTAGAAAAAGAACTAAGCAATGAAGAGATAGCCAACCTATCAGGTGCAGATTTCAAATTACTGGTAATCAGGATGCTCACAGAAATCATTGAGTATGGATGCAAAATAAAGGAAAAAGTGAAGCCTACATAAAATGAAATAAAGAAAAATATACAGGGAACCAAAAGTGAAGGGAAAGAAACCAGGACTCAGATCAACAATTTGGAACAAAAGGAAGAAATAAATGTTCAACTGGAACAGAATGAAGAAAGAAATAAAAAAAACGAGGAGAGGCTTAGGACCTATGAGACGACTTTAAATGTTCCAACATCTGAATCATAGTGGTACCAGAAGGAGAACAGGGAGAACAAGAAATTGAAAACTTATTTGAAAAAATAACGAAAGAAAACTTTCCCAATCTAGTAAAGGAAATAGACTTCTAGGAATTCCAGGAAACTCAGAGTCCCAAAGAAGTTGGGCTCAAGGAGGAACACACCAAGGCACATCATAATTAAATTACCCAAGATTAAATATAAGGAAAGAACCGTAAAAGCAGCAAGAGAAAAGGAGACAGTTACCTACAAAGGAGTTCTTATAAGACTGTCAGCTCATTTCTCAAAAGAAACTTTACAGGCAAGAAGGAACTGGAAAGAAATATTCAAAGTCATGAAAGGCAAGGACCTACATTCCAGATTACTCTATCCAGCAAAGCTATCTTTTAGAATAGGAGGGCAGACAGATAAAGTACTTCCCATATACCATAAAGTTAAAGCAGCTCATCATCACCAAGCCCTTATTACATGAAATGTTAAAGGGACTTACATAAGAAAAAGAAGATCAAAACTATGAACAGTAAAATAAAAACAAACTCACAACTGTCAACCACTGACTCTAAAAACAAAAACAAAAACAAAAATGAACTAAGGAAACAACTGAAACAGGAACAGAATCACAGAACTGGAGATCACATGGAAGATTTTCAGTGGGGTGGGGGAGTGAGGAGAATGAGGGAAAAGGTACAGGGAATAAGAAACATAATTGGTAGGTACACAATATACGGGGAGGGGGTTAAGAATAATATAGGAAATGAACTTACATATATGACCATGGATATAAACTAAGATGGGGGTAATGTTGGTGGGAAGGGGGGTACAGGGCAGAAGGGGATAAAGGGGAGACAACATTGGCACAACTGTAATAGCATAATCAATAAAAATATAATTAAAAAGCATATATTGTGTGTTCCTTAAATTTTATAAATTACTTTCATATTGTTTAGCATTCATAATAAATTTATAAGGTAAATGTAGTCACTGGACACTATCTATATGTGGATACTCAGGCTCAGTAAGGTGAAGTGGCTTGTTCAAACTCACATGGTTGGTGAATAAGAAATTACAAGAACTTGGAGCAATGCTAGTTTACAACCTTACTATCTCTGGGAAATAAGAAAAAAGTGCTGGCTTTGGAAAAATTTAATTCATGTCCCCAGGTTTCAGACAAAAACATGGTGTTAGAAAAGGATAAGCCATGCCTGGTTAGGTAAAGTGTGTTTGGGGATATCATTTTCTGTTTGTACAGCACATTATTCAGAGCAAATATACATAACTGTCCATGTTTATGAAACACAGCAGAGGATCTTTAATCTAGTACCACAGTATGAAATGTGTTCAGCTAATGCTATTCAATGTACAAATGTAAGTAATCTCTTCCCTGTTGAAAGGCAAGTAACAAAACAAACACATATTATGATATCTATTAACATTAAATATGAGGACAGAAAATAGATGACTTTGAAAACCATATTTTTTTAAATATACCATATGAATAATGCAGATTCCTAGGGGTAAAATATTAACAATCTGTTCATATTGGTTTCAAGAAAGTTTTTGAATTTTATATATTGTTACTTCTGTTGTGACTATGAGGGCTGACAGAGCTGCATGTCGGAAATGGTAATCAGAATTACTAGTGAGGCTACAGTAAATTAGAAGATATTCTGGAATAAAAATTTGTACTCATTTTACCAATGAAAATATTGCAATATAATACATATTTCTTTACAAACTTTTCCCTCTGATGTTACTATAAACTTTATGCAAAAATATTTGTTACTCAAAATATTTTAAAAATCATGAGACAAGAATGATGGGCATATTAAAAGATTAGCAGCAGCAGATAAGCCATCACCATCTGGTCATTTATATTTGGAGATGGTAGACTAATATGCTTAGTGAATCAAATTTAAAATATTCCCAACTCATCTGGAATCTGAATAAGACAAACACAGCTAATTTAAAAGTTTCTTGTCTTGATTCTCCTCACCTAATTGGAATCATCTACTTGGAAATATGTCCAATCAGATGAAAAACATAATTTATTTCAAGACAATGCTACATAAAATTCTGGATAAGATATGTGTTTTAAGGCAAAAGGAATGTTATTTATTAGGGGAAGTGCACAAGTACACAGATTGGAATGAGGTATTAGCTTTCTGGAAATAATTGGAGCAGCAACTCCATCAGTGGGAGATCTGGGCAGTGGGAACTGGAAAGAGCATCTATTTGGCCTGAGAGAAAAACAATAGATGTAGAGAGGCTGATGCTTTTCTCTGCCAAAAGTGGCCTTCCTAACAGCAAAGAAATGGTGGAACCTGAGAGAAAGTTCATAAGTCTGAATAGCAGAAAAGCAATCAAATTAAATATCAACATTTGAATTTAAATTATTTTTTTGCTCAGTGACATTTGTTTATAAGCGGTGTTTTGCAATGGGATGATAATAAAGTCCTGTGTCTACCTTAAAATGTTTATTGATAAGTAGTGAAGAGAAACAGGTTCACAAAGTGTATAAAAATAAAAGTGCATATGATGAGAAAGGATCATGTACAAAGGGGAGAAGGATAAGAAGGGTATCTGTGAAAAAGAATGATGGCCTCACTCTAATACGAAGGTCATATCTTAAGGAGAGCAATGTCTTCAATTTTGGCTACAGTATAACTATTTTAATATTTTGCATTTCTGATTGCACTCTTTTTACAATATTTTTACAATATTAAAAATCTTCCTTCAGCCAGATAGAGAAATATTGAACTTTACTAGTAAATCTTCAATTACCACTTGTTGATGGCGGCAAATAGGATTTCTAGTTAAACTACATTGTAGATAGAGGATCCTTAACTTTCCTTGAGATGTGAGTTTCAATGCAGACAGGTAAGGCTGCGGCCCCTGAAGGAGATTGAGTTACAGGCAAGAACTGTGTCTAGAAGGGCTGTTGGGAAGAAAGAGGGAGAAGTGGTGCCCAAGGTGTTGTGTAAGGATATAAGAAAAATATTTGTGTTGTTTGTGATGCCCACTCGTCGTCATTCAGAAAAGAACATTTAAATGCTACTTTGAAGTTTTTTTTTTTTAACTTGTAGTACTGTAAGGGTTTTCTTGATCATCCTGATCATGTATTGATAATTCATGAATGTGAACAAGTAAAACCTTGTTAATGTGTGACATATAGTATTCACGAGGATTCTAGAAATTTAGGACACTACTCAGAAATGTATAAGACATGCTATGCTTATTGAATATATCCACATTTTAATTATTAACTGTTTCTTAGCCATGCTACTGGGAAGATTCATTCAACTGTCCAAGGGTGTAAGTAAGCTGAAATCGAATTTTTGCTTGCTCAAACCTTTCTTTCTTTTCTTTCTCTCTCTCTTTCTCCCTTTCTTTCTCTCTCTCTCTCTTCCTCCCTCCCTCCCTCTTTCTTTCTTTCTTTTTTTCTTTCTTTCTTTCTTTCTTTCTTTCTTTCTTTCTTTCTTTCTTTCTTTCTTTCTTTCTTTCTTTCATTTCCTCTTGCTCTCTTTCTTTCTTCTTCCTTCCTTCCTCCTTCTTTTTCTCCTTCCTTCCTCCTTCATTCCTTCCTCTTTCTCTTTCTTTTTTTCTTTGAAATTTCCTTCTACAAAAAGTGACTAAACATCAACATCTGGCTACCATTTGCAGTCCCAAATAACCTAAGCATTAAAATGCTTAAACTCAAGGAAAGGGATTATTATTTCTCAAAGAATGTGTATTGCACAATCTTAAGAACAGATTGATACTTGTTTGAGTGATATGCTGGGTGTCTTATTCAGGGTTCTCCAAAGAAACAGAGAAAATAGGATATGTGTTTATATTTCTCTCCATACAATTATTATATATAATGTTTCTATATCTATATAGTCATCCCTTTGTATCCACAGGTTCTGCATCGATAGCATCAAGCAACCATGGATTGGAAGTATTTGAAAAAAAATATTACTGACTATTGTATTGTTGCTCCTATGCACTATGTACCATAATTTGCTCTGTATAATGCACATCCACATTTTTGGCCCAAACTTTCAGAGGGAAAAAATCTTCTGTTTTAATTTTTTAATTCAATTTTTTATTTATATATAAAGCTGATTATTGTATTCCATGGTATTATTTTGCAAACAAATATCACTGCTACTTTCTAAAGTTACACTATTTTTTTAAAGATTTTATTTATTTATTTTTAGAGAAGGGGAAGGGAGGGAGAAAGAGAGGGGGAGAAACAGTATGTGGATGCCTCTCCCACACTCCCTACTGGGAGCCTTGTCCACAACACAGGCATGTACCCTGACTAGGAATCAAATTGGTGACCCTTTGGTTCACAGGCTAACATTCAGTGCACTGAGCAACACCAGCAAGGTCTGGAGATATGCTTTTAACACATAAGCATGAATAAAATAATTAAAAATGTTTGTAAGATGCAGAATTAGTAAACCCATGTAGAATGCACATCCTTATTTTTTCCTCAAAAATTTGAGCAAGTGTGCACATTATATATAGCAAAATTCGGTCTATGAATATGTATAGAATTTTTTGTCATTATTCCCTAAATAATATCATATAACAACCACTTACATAACATTCACATTTTATTAAATATTAAAAGCAATCTAGAGATGATTTAAAGTATATGATATGATGTATATAGGTTATATGCAAATACTGTGCCATTTTTAATTTTTAAAAAATTTTTGTTCAGTTAAAGTTGTCCCTATTTTTCCCCATTGTTCTCCCCTGCCCTGCCCACCCTCTCCCACATTCAATCACCCCCCACATAGTCCTTGTCCATGGGTCCTTTTACATGTTCCTTAACTTGACTCTTTCCCTTCTTTCTCCCAGTATCCCCCTCCTCCTTTCCCTCTGGTCACTGTCAGTTTGTTTTATATTTCTATGCATCTGGTTCTATTTTGCTCATTTGTTTGTTTTGTTGACCAGGTTTCACTTATAGGTGAGATCATATGGTATTTGTCTTTTACCATCTGGTTTATTTCACTTAGCATAATACTCTCCAGTTCCATCCATGCTGTAGCGAAGGGCAGGAGTTCCTTCTTTCCTTTTGCTGCATAGTATTCTGTTGTGTAAATGTACCACAGCAATTTGATCCACTCATTTACCAATGGGCATGTTGGCTGTTTCCAGCACTTGGCTATTATAAATAATGCTGCTACAAACATTGGGGTGCATGTGCCACTTTATATCAGAGACTTAAGCACCTGTAGGTTTTGGTTTGCACAAGGGGTCCTGTAATCAATTCCCTGTGGATACCGAGGGACTTCTATATATCTATATGCAAATATGGTGCAACACCTCAAGTTACTATGTGTGTAATTTATTCTAATAAATTTACTCACATAGTGTGGTGACCTTTGAGTACCAAAATCTGTTGTTGATAAGCTGACAACTTAGGAAAGCCCATGGCGTAGTTTGAGTCCACATGTTTTTGGGCTGGTGACTCAGGAAGATCTGATGTTTAAGGGTGAGTCCAAAAGCAGGAAAAAATATTCAAGATCAAGGCAATCAGACAGCAGAAATTCCCTTTTGTTCATGGGAGAGTAACTCCTTTTTTTTTCCATTCAGTTTAAGAACTGATTGGATGAAGCCTATTTATATTAAGAAAAGCAATCTGCTTCACTGAGTCTAACAATTTAAAAGTTAAACTTATTCAAAAACATCCTGACAGCAATATCTAGAATATACTTGATCAAATATCTGGGCACCCTATGGTCCAGTCAAGTTGACGCATAAAACTAACCATCACAGTAAGGAAGACAAAAGGGCCTCAAGAGGCAACAGTGTGAGACTAGGGTGGCAGTGAGGCCAGAAAGATGTTCAGTCAGTGTGTTTTCAACCAGAAACTGAAGAAGGGTCATTTGAACATCCATGTGCTATAACATATTATTCTTTCCAAGACTATAAAACACAAAACTTAAGAGACAGAATAAAGTGGACTCACAAAATAAATCATGACTCTTAAGGTGAAGATTTTGGTGAAAGGTCTCAAAATGGGGACAATGAAGGCTGACAGGGCACAGGTGGGATATTCTAGGGCTTTGCAGTTTTTGACCTCCCTGCTCTGTCCATGGTATCTCCTCTGGATCTGTTTTAGTGTCTTTCCCTTTTGATAGATAATTAAAATGCTTAATTTAGATATTACTGTCTTGAAACTGCCTAAGTATGGAAAAAATATTTTCAACCAATATATAACCAACTACTTCTTCAAGAGTAATATTTTGAAGGGAAGATGTTCACTAGCCAGAGTGTCTGGCATGTATGACATACCTCTCTGGTCCTAGATAAGCCACTAGCACTGTCAGCCAGCTCTTGGAGCCACTTCCTGAGTTTTCTTTCCTCTCATAGTAAAACTTTGTGACTCCTTTGCTAATACATAAAGCCACATGCTCACATGCTGGGGTTGCTTTAACCAATCCCACTGATGGGCAGGATACTTCCCTTGCCCTGCCTTAGGACTGCCTCTTAATCTTCAGAGGACCCCCTCACTTTATTGCACATGATTTCTCCTCTCAACAATTAATTAGAAGAAAATGTACAAGTATGATCTTGTAAGTCATTTACCATGAATAGGTGAATAAAAAAGACACAATCTTTGAATGCTAAAGCTTAATCTTGTTGAAGCTTAAAGATATCTGCTCATCCTGCACAGATTCCTGTTAGATTCAGATACCCTTATAGCAAGAGATTAATATTGCAGGCATGGAGGTTGCTGAACCTAAATGCTCTTAGGAAGAAGCTATTCTTCATACATAGCTGTCAAAGTTGACACCTTGAAATACTTTTTCATCTATGTGGAGGTTATGTGTGAACATATTTCCTATAACTTCTGCAACCAGAGAGTTAAATTTTTTTGATTAATATTTCTGTGGTCAGCTTAGTTTCCCTGACAGTACCTGATCAAGGAACAAGGTTTACCACTTAAACTCTGACCTCCTGTCTTGCCAGGATTATCAACTGTGAGCTCAATCCTGCTTTCAAATAGCAGGAATGTGATGCTAGGCCAGAGGCCAGAGATCATATCAGCTCACTGGTATTGTTTTTTATTTTTCTAGTTCTTAAAAAGTACCCATATTTTTTGTTTGTTTGTTTTTGTTTTTATTTGTAATATATTTTATTGATTATGCTATTACAGTTGTCCCATTTCTCCCCCATCATTCCCCTCCACCCTGCACACCCACCCACATTCCCCCTCTTTAGTTCATGGCCATGTGTCATAAGTTCTTTAGCTTCTACATTTCCCACACCATTCTTGCCCTCCCCCTGTCTATTTTCTACCCACCATCTATGCTACTTATTCTCTGTCCCTTTTCCCCCTCTCTCCTCTTCCCACTCCCCTGTTGCTAACCCTCCAGGTGATCTCTATTTCCGTGTTTCTGTTCCTGTTCTAGTTATTTGCTTAGTTTGCTTTTGTTTTAGGTATGGTTGTTAATATCTGTGAGTTTGCTGTCTTTTTACTGTCATATTTTTTATCTTCTTTTTCTTAGATAAGTCCCTTTAACATTTCATACAATAAGGGCTTGGTGATGATGAACTCCTTTAACTTGACCTTATCTGAGAAGCGCTTTATCTTCCCTTCCATTCTAAATGACAACTTTGCTGGATAGAGCAATCTTGGATGTAGGTCCTTGCCTTTCAAGACTTCAAATACTTCTTTCCAGCCCCTTCTTGCCTGTAAGGTCTTTTTGGAGAAATCAGCTGACAGTCTGATGGGAACTCCTTTGTAGGTGACTGTGACCTTATCTCTTGCTGCTTCTAGGATTCTCTTCTTCATTTTAATCTTGGATGATGTAATTATGATGTGCCTTGAGGTGTTCCTCCTTGGGTCCAACTTCTTTGGGATTCTCTGAGCTTCCTGGACTTCCTGGTAGTCTATTTCCTTTGACAGATTGGGGAAGTTTTCCTTTATTATTTGTTCAAATAAGTTTTCCACTTGCTCTTCTTCCCCTTCTGGTACTCCTATAATTGGGATGTTGGGACGTTTAAAGATGTCCTGGAGGTTCCTGAGCCTCTCCTCATTTTTTTGAATTCTTATTTCTTCCTTCTTTTTTGTTTGTTTGTTTCTTTCTTCTTTCTGGTCCACTCCACTGATTTGAGTCCCAGTTTTCTCCCCATCTCTATTGGTCCCCGGTGCATTTCCCTTCATTTCACTTATTGTAGCCTTCATTTATTCATCTAATTTGTGAGAAAAATCAACTAATTCTGTGAGCATCTTGATCACCAGGGCTTTGAACTGTGCATCTGATAGGCTGGCTATCGCTTCATCACTTAGATGAATTGGCTCTGGGGTTTGATTTGTTCTCCTGTTTGAGCCTCCCCCCACCCCCCCGCCTGGTCAAGCCTGTTATGTAGCGAGGGGCAGAGCCTTAGGTGTTCCCCAGGGCAGGGCAGCTCAGTGACTGGGTAGTGATGCTGTATGTGGGGGCAGGGTCAGAGAGGGAACAATGGCACTTGCTCCACTCTCTCTCGGATTCCAGTGCCTTCTGCCGCTTTCCCTTCACCTGGATTACCTGCGTACAAATGTGGGACCACCTGATCAGCCAGCCACCTTGCATGGCCTCACTGGGTCTACACCGTTGCCACCCCATGCCTGGGATCCACTAGCTGCTGCTGCCCACCCGGGTCGCCAACCTCCACGTTTTTTTGCCAGGAATCCACCCCTCTTACCGGTCTCTATGAATGGTTGTTGGACTTCCATACAGTTCAATTTTTTCTATCAGTTCTGGGTGTTTTCTTGTTTCTAAATCTTTGTTGTCCTTAATTTTGGTTGTGCAAGGAGACACGGTATGTCCACCTATGCCTCCATCTTCTTTACTCCAGTACCCATATTTTTGTATGGCTAGGTAGAGAGAAAATGTGAACCTAGCAAGCTAGCTAGGTCAGACAAATTCATACATTGTTACGCAAAATTGCTCTTATATCTGATTTAACCCATAGCTGATTTGAAGAATTTCTAAACAAAATAAGTATATACAGTTTCCATCCTTGTAATCAAAATATAATTTACTTTTATCCAAGTTCTGACACTAATAAATATAGTTTACCAAATCCAAATAGAACAATAGGTAGAATATTCTTGACATCACAATTTCTTTCTTCCCTTCTTCCTTTTGTTTTTCTTCTTTTTTCTTTCTTATTTATTTTTACTTTGATAAGAAGACAGCTTGAGATCTACTTTCTTAACAAATTTTTAGGTTTACAATAAAGTATTGTTAATTATAAACATGATGTTATACAGGAACCCTTTAGGATTTATTCATCTTACATGACTGAAACTTTATACCCATTGAACAATTACCCTCTTTGCCCTCAGGACAAAATGTGTCAGTACCTTTCTTCTATGCACACTTATTTGTGAATTACTTATAACAACTTGTATGCATTATTCATCATAAAGTATTCCTAAAAGATAAAATTTAAAACATAAGATACAAAGAGAAAGAGAAACCAATATTAGAGCAATAGGGACAACTTATATTTATTGAATAATTTTAGGTACCTATATTTTAAAGCATTATAGCCTGGGGATCACACTTGTTCCTCTTGCAGCCTGTCTCTCTCGGTCATCATGCACACTTGTTTATTATTATATTGTTGATCTCTGAGATGGGAACATTAATTGCCTCCTAACTCTTTTGTACTAACTTGGTTCATTTTATCTCGTTGATTTCTGGAGTTAGCTATGTAGACCTTCAGAATTTGTCTGTCCTCCACATTTTTCCCTTAAGGGAAGTAAAACATTTGTGCAGATTTGGAATGTCTGCTTCAAACTCTGACTCGTTTCAGCTCTGGGGCCTAATTTATCCTAATCTGCCTTTGCAATAGTTACCAGCAATGGGGATCATCTGTGTGCTAAATAGTTACGACTTTCTATATTATAAATATATAATAAAAAAATCTAAGGTCCTTTATCTAAATGTAGGCTATTACATTATGCAGTGTAGACAGTTTTGGCATGAAAAAATCATTATCCTTTTCTTTTAAGTGATGTCAATTTTTAAAAGTGTCTTAAGAAAGAAACAAATATGGCACTTACTTCTATTCAACCTACCATGGAAAGATACTCTTTTGAAATGAAAAGCTGCAGTGTCTGCTGTTCGAAACTTTCATATCCAATCATCTGTGCTCAGAATCTTTGCTTCTATGGTGGTGGAACCCCACGTTGGCCATTCTGCTCCTATTGTGCTGTCTTACTATTATCCCATTATGGTTGAGGAACTGAGGGTTCAAAACAATGAGTCTGTCTTCATGTCTTACAGCTAGTTGCCTCACTGTGTTTTTTAATGTTAATAATTTTTAATTTTGAAGTAGACTGAGGCTTGGAGAGTTGAAAATATAGTTAAAGAAACTCAGTATTTTCTCCAGCTTTTTCGAATGTTCACATTTTTAAAAACCATAGCCAATTATCAAACCCAAGAATTTTATACAACCCTACCAGCTATAAACCTTATTTAAATTGTATCAATTGCCCCAGTAGCACCCCTGTTCTGTGGACCACAATCATATAGTTGTTATGTCACTTTAGTCTCTTTTAGACTGGAATAGTGCTTCAGTTCTTTCCTTTTTGTTCATGAGTAATGGCCGGTTGTATTTTAATATGTCCCTCAAATTGGGTTTGATATATTTTCTCATGATTGAATTCAGTTTAGGAATCTCTGGCAGAAATACTAGAAAAATGATGTACTTTCTCAGAGCATAGTATATACCTCAAAAGGTATATGAAGTTCTTTTTGTTTTGGGTTTTTTTTTTTACTACTGGAATGTGAGCTATGATCACCTATTTAGATGGCATCTCCCAGGTTTCTCCACTAAAAAGTTATTATTTTTCCTTTGCTTGTGTGTATTTATTTTTGTAATATAACCTATAACCCCCCAAAATGTTTTTGGGGGGTTATAGGTTATATTACATATTAATCAGATCATATGTTACAATATATACCAGTTAAGGTTCTCTATATAAACAGAACAGGTAGGATAGATAGATAGATAGATAGATAGATAGATAGATAGATAGATAGATAGATAGATGATAGGTAGATAGATATGGGTATATGGAGATTATTATGAGGAATTGGCTCATGTGATAATGGAGGCTACAATGATGCACAATGCAGCATCTATAAGCTAGAGATCCAGAAGAAGTGGTGTTATAGTTCTGGTCTGAGTCTAAAGGCCTGACAAGCAGAGGATACAATGGTGTAAATCTCACTTTGAGGGCTGAATGAGATAAGATGTGTCTGCTCAAGCAATCAGGCATGCAACAAAAGTAATAAATTTTCTCTTTCTTCACCTTTTGTCCTATCCAGGCCCTCAATAGATTGGATGATGCCTACACATATTGCGGGGAGGGGAGCAATTCACTTTATCAATTTTACCCATTCAAATACTAATATCATTCAGAAATACTCTTAAAAAACACGCTTATAATAATGTTTAATGTGGGTACCCTATGGCCAGACAAGTGGACCCACAAAATCAACAATCACAACCTGTGGCCCAGGATGGCTATGCATGCTACCCAACACAAAGCTGTAAATTTATTTAAAACATTATGAGGTTTTTTGTAAGTGTGACAATGTATTTAATGTGTGGCCTGAGACAACTCTTCTTCTTCCAGTGTAGCCCAGAGATGCCAGAAGGTTGGACACCCTCTAGTATAATGGTCAAATTGTCTCGAAATTGGACAGTGGAAGGTTTCTGATATTGACTTTTGTTTCATTTGACACCTTCACTACTTTTTGAGACTTCTAAACTTTCTGAGACCACAAAATGTTCTAGTCTTACCCTGTTCGTTCCTTGTACTAGTCATAGAATTAGACTTTTTTCCCAAGTAGCATTAATTCCTTGTCTTGGAGAATGGCATTTAGAAATCAAGATCTGGGTACTAAGTGTGATCATTGCTACTGGTGTGTCACTTTTTTATGGTCTTCTTAGTAGAAGGCACTAGGAAATATATCTATGCGGACACAAACATTTATATTTATATTTATTTTATATTTATATGTCTATATTAAAATGATTACTTTTTCCTGGTAACTTTAATTCCAGTTCAATACCATAAAGTTCATTCTAGCTTTCCCCTTTCCCTTATTTGTAAGTCTTTTATTTAATAGTAAAAAATATGGCTCTCATTATCTACAATATATTCACTTATCTGCTCTATTCTAAAATATATATGATTTAAAAATGGGTAATTGATGCGGACCCCAGCATGGGGTCTGCCACATTGTGGATGAGGCATGAGAAATTCACATGGACTACTGAGTCCTGTGGAGGAAAAGGAACAGCATTGCTTCTCTCTCAAGGGGAGAAAAAAGCCTGGGCCCTTGCTGTGACAGGCCTTTATTTCTTTTCTGGGCATATTACACGATGGTCCTCATTTATTATGCACAGGTTTGCTGTAGGTGGTTACCTTTTACAGAAAACAAAAGAGCCAATGCTACTAATCACATCAAAGAAGAAGGCTATTTGCAAATGAAAAGGGAAAAGTGGTTGAACTGGTTACACTCCTCCTTGGAAGGTTTAGTACGGATTTTTGTAAATTACTGTAAGCATTTGCTGTCTCAATTCAGGGCGAAGGAGTTTTAGCAAAAGCAGGTCTCATAGCAGTTTAGGTACACTGCAGGCCTGATTCCCCACGGGAGAACCTATCTATGGGCGTGGATCCTGTGCATCGGACCTTGCTTTGCACTGGGAGCTGGGCCGACGCCCCACAGAATGGTCTCCTACAGGTAATCTATATCTATGAAAAAAAAACAAGTTTATTAACTAGAGTGCAATGATTGTACAGTTATCATTCATTTAGAGTATTTAGTAAAAATACTGTTGTCCAATAGTTTTCTTCTTTGTTCATTTGAATGCGATCAAGTTATTCATTTGTAATTCAAAACATTTTTTTTTACTGTTTGTAAATCATTTTAAATTCTTCCACAGACCTTTGATTTAAATTTTGAATTTACTCTTTGAAAATGTGAAATATTAACTTGGTTTTGAAAGCCATACCACACAGACATACTCAGAGAAGTCCCACTCATCATCCCTTCTACTGTTTCCTCATTCCTCATTTTTTCCACACCTTTCTCACTTATCTCTAGGCAAACACACTCATTCATTCCTGTCAAACTTTTTTGTTCTTTTACATTTTTCAACAATGATCAGATAAATGTCTATATTTTTATATTCCTTTCTATCTTACACCACAGCTAATATACTATAGAGTCTTTTTTGCATTTTTATTTTTTCATTTAATAGTATACTCTGGAATTCACTTCATATCAGTGCATAGAGGTCTTGCTCATTCATTTTATAGCTGCATTTACATTTTGTTTATTGTTTAATCAACCACTTTTCAGTGTGTGGGCTTTTAGATTACTTTCAAAATTTTGAGCAATGTGGCAATGAATCACCTTATTCATATGTATTTTCCATTGTTGAAGGAGTGTATAGATTTTCTTTTTCAAAGTTTCATGTACTAAATCATCTGTATATTTTTAAAATACACATTTTTTTTTTCTGTGAAAGCTGTGACAAACTTCTGGACTTAACATCAGGTTACTTTTAATGGTTCCCCAAAATAATAATCTTATAACATGAATGCATTTTACTGCTTTAAGTTACAGTCATAATAGTGTGCTCAAAATGTGTCTTAAATGTGAAGTTCAAGATGCTTAGATCAATAAGAGCAAAAATTAAATGTGTGTGAAGTTTTCCAACACTTAGTAAGTATCAATACTCTCCCTTGTACATAGTTTAAAGTAATTACTGCTGATTTTCTTTGTAATATATCAATTGTAAAAGTGTTTTGTTTAATTAAAAATGTGTTCTAGCCCCGGGCCAGGTAACTCAGCTGGCTATAGCATTGTCCCAATATGCTGAGGTTGCAGATTCCATCCTCAGGGTACATACGACAATATAAGAAGAAGCAACCAATAAATATGTAATTAGGTGAAACAACAAATTCTCTCTGTCTCTGTCTCTGTCTCTCTCTCTCAAATCAATAAACAAAAATATATGTTTTAGTCATCCCGCACAGTTAAACTCAGTATATTTTCACAAAGTTATATAGATTTAGATATGGAAGCAGGGTAAGAGATATACTGCTCATTTGTATCATCTATCTCTTTAGTTCACATACACAAAAATTATGCACAAGTGTATTGAGTCTCCTTCATATTTTGCCAGTCAAATTTACAGTGTTGTCTATGTTATGGTAAATGTAGCAGGCTTGTCTTTTTTCTTTATTCACACATCATGCTCATTAAAAAAAAAACAACATTCTACATCAAAAGAGATCACAAATATATTTCTTTAAATATGAAACAGAGTAATTTTATTCTTTACAGTAAAAAAAGCTTTGGAGAGGTAAAAAGAAACTTCAACACATATTTTCATGATACCATAAGACACAAATTATAGAACTTTCAGATGAAGGAGTTGAATTTTTTCTTTCTTATTGTTTACATAGTTGTGGAATAATAGACTAATATCCTTTGTTCACATTCAGTGCTTTCTTTTTATTATCTCATCTCCCTCGTTTTTCCTTCTTTTGTCCTAAACGTTATTTAGTGCCTTACTTCAATCCTTCTTGTCTTTATCCTCTTTTACCTATTTCATGAGTTCTCTTTGCAACAAACAAGCAAAATATATCTGTTACCTTTAGTATACAATTTATTTATTTCTAATTTACATTTGATATTTTATGGAGCAAAGTACCTTGCTTTGTATTTCATGCTTTGAAATGTTCCACCTCTGATTATGTATAATAAATAATAAGAATTTCTGGGGAGGGCTGGGGTGGCGGGTTCGGGTGAGAATAAAAGACAGAAAACTGTACAAGATCAACAATTAAAATAAAAATTAAAAAAAAAAAGAATTTCTGCAGACACGTAAATTTTCAATATTCATTTATTTTAAATGAACCAACCCAACAACAGTACTGAAAACATGCACTTTTTTATTTTTTAAAGATTTTATTTATTTATTATTAGAGAGGGGAAGTGAAAGAGATAGGGAGAGAAACATCAATGTGTGCTTGTCTTTTGCACTCCCCCAGCAGGTGAGCTGGTCTGCAACCCAGACATGTGCTCTGACTGGGAATCAAACCAGCGACCCTTTGGTTCACAGGCTTGCACTCCACTCACTGACCCCCACCAGCTGGGGTTATATGCACATTTATATAAACAGAAGCTATCAGATATGTGTAATCTACTTCTCATTAAAAAAAAAGTCCATGTATATTATTGAAACAGCAGTATTTTGGTGTATTACTCTAATCAAAGAACACTGGCATAACATTGTGTCAGAATGCACATTATTTTATTCTTGAAACATCCCTTATATTCATCATAAAACCTTAACATGCATTAAAAATACTTTTGCAAGTATTTCAGGATAGCCCATAGGTTGCTTTATTTATATATGACTGAACACTAACAATGTGTATGATACTTTCCAAATCCTCCTTCCCCATGGGGTAATAAATTCTAATAAACTGAATCCTACTATTTGTAGCAAATTCATTAAAAATGGACATACCTGTTGCCCAGGGCACATTATTCCTCAGGAAGCCATAGTAGAGGAAGGGATTTCTTTTCTTTTCTTACCTAATTAAAATAAAACAAATGAGCTATAACAGAAGTCATAGAGTCACCATAGGATATTTCCTTGGGATATCCACTTTTCAACACAGTCATAGTATCCAGATTATAATATGTAATTGTTCTCATTACTCCTTGCTGTGTACTATATCTTAAAAAGAGTCTTATTAAATATTAGGAAACTGGCTAATATCATTAAAAAAAATAGTCATATACAATGTTGACTCTTAACTGGTTTAAAGATTGATTAGTTAGAATTACAGAATTCTTGGGACAAAAAAAAATCAAGCAAAGAAGAATCATTATGTGAGGCAACAGGAATAATTTTTCTATATTCTGGTAGAGGAGTCAATTAATACTTAATACTTAATACTTAATTGACTCACTCTACCAGATTGCCTTGATTGTGCCTTTCAGTTGCTTTGTGTTTTTAGAGATTCAAGGGGAGTAGGGTGGTAAACTTATCCTTAAAAAGCTGATAAAAGGTTGACAGTGTGTACCTTTGTACAATCAGAAGGTAACTGATATGTTGAGACTAGAATTTCCTCTTGTGCTTTTATTTTTATTTTATTTTACTTTATGATTTATTTTCTTTTTCCTTACCAAGGACATTTTTTTTCATTGTTGTTTAGAAAAAGAGGATGGGAGAGAAACATCACTGCAAGAGAAAAGCATTGACTGGTTGCCCCCTGTACAAGGGATCATACGCACGGGGACCACTGGGGATAGAAACCACATCCTGGGTGTGTGCCTTGACCTGCAATTGAACTCTCAACATTTTGGTTTACCAGACGATGCTCCAACCAACTGAGCCACACCGGCGAGAACACCTCCAAGACATTTTTATTCTTCAATACCTCCAGAGAAGTAAAAAACCAAAAGTCAAAGAATAACAGCATGTAAAACATTCAATATGTATATAAAATAGTATGTAAAAAAGAGAAGTGGAAGTTTTGCAAAGTTACCTGTATAGATAGCACAATTGATTGATTGATCAGGAACAGGTTATTAGGGTGTTTGAAAACATTATTTAAAAGTTAATCAAAGACCTACATGTAGAGATTGCTACAATAAAAATGGAAGAGGAAGGTAGCTTCAAACCTATGATTCTTTATTCACATTTACTTAGAGGTACATACACATATATTTGTCTGAAGAATTTGGAGCATTCATCGCCATTAAATTGCTCGACCTTTACCTATTAGTATGTGGAAACCATTCCCCAATATTGTACTTCTTAAATACTTTCAATATTTAACATATTGTCAATTTGAATAATGTAATTAGCAAACTAAATATCATGTCAAAATTTAGTAATTGCACCTAAAATGTGTAACATTTTTCACAGTGAAAATGCTATTTCTTTATTTACTCCCAAAAAATCTCTATTCTTTTTGATATGCTTTGTTTCCCTTATTTATACAAAAGTAGTAATGTTGAATGCTAATGAATTCATACTTGGTCAAGTACCAAGTAGTTATTTTTAAATAGTTATTTTAGCATTTTGTATCTCTGACATTCTGCAAACATTTTGTTTGTTTTTCTGATTTTATCTTTCATTAATCAGCTACTGACCTTTACTAAGTATCAGTCTTAGGGAATATGGGAGCAGGACAAATTTGCCTTCTCTGAATGGGCTATTAGCAGGTTCTGGCAGTTTTTTAGTCTTCAGCATTTGCTCTGGGTAGCCTTGAAAAGCAGCCATTTGGTCGGAGAACACAAATGTTGTATGTAGAAGGCATGAGTCACATTTCTGGTCCTCCCACCAATACTGATATTTCTGGTGTGGGGAGTGGTTGGGAAATTCACCAAGACTCCAGATGTCTTGGACCATGAAGCTTTTTTTGCTTCTCCCAATTATGTTGTAACTGTGGCCCTAAGCTATATCAACTTCACTTTTTCAGGTCCCACTGACTGCTGTCCACATTTTTTCCATAGCTGTTGTTTAAAACCAGACCCCTAGCATTTGTTTTACTATCTTGTAGTAGTCTGTTTTTCTGCTGTGAGTCTGGGTATTAATCTCTCAAAAAAAAGGCATAGATAATCCTTGTGAGCAGCAGAAACAATGTTCTTTTACAGGTATTTCAGAAACTTCACAATCTACAAATGATAGATACCTTTGGGAAAAGATACTATTTTAGATATTTTCTTCAAAGCTGAGAGAACAAAATAGATTCCCTAGGATAGTGAGACTAATCAGCCTCAGGAGAGTTGGTCTTTATACCTACTCAGGGTCCTAAAAATAAGATTGGATTGTTACCAAACAGGTGTTATTTAAAACTATCATATATTTCCTATTTTTAAAAAATCTCTGTTATTTCTATATCAGGACTGGAGAATGCCTTCAGCATTCAAACTTTTTCATTGATCATTAATTCATTCAACTAATTTTTCTAAACACTTTTTATAGGCTAGGTATGAGATTAGGCATTGGAATGCAAATAACGAGAGGATGGAGTTCCTGCTTTCTAAGGTCATGGTCTAGTGGGAGACAAAAAAATGAGTTAAACTAGCCATCGAAGCATGCAAAATCAGGCTAGAGAAGGGAGGGAGAAAAGTGATAAAAAAGAAAACTTCCAGAGGAGATAATGTAGTGAATTGAATTTCAAATGATAAAAAGAAAGGAAACAGATGAAGAACATTCTACTCAGAAGTTAGAGCACCCGGCACCAAGTTTCGAGATGCTATAAATGAGGGAGGTGTTTGTAGCACATCAAAATAATTCACAGCAACAACTCCATATTAAGAATGCCTGGGTTAGGTTTCATCTTATCACACCCTGTGCAACTTTAAACAGGTTTCTTTTTTGTGCACGTGTGTGCTTTTGTTTCCCCATAGGTAAAATTTTAAAATAATTTAACTTCCCTCAAAAGTTTGTTCTGAGAATTAAATAATAATAAATAAATTTAAAAATGCTCCTTGTAGTGCTTGGCAAAATAAAGTAAATGCCATCTCCACTCTAACCATCCAGGCTCCTATGGAATTCTTAGATTCTTATTAACTCCAGAGAGAATTTTTCAAATTGGGAGAATAAACTGAACAAAGACAAATTTACTATTTATAAATTTCAAAGTTATTATCTACTGGAAATTGAAATTAAGTATGTATAGGGGCAAAGCTCAACTTCTTTTTTCACTCCTGATACTGAAAAGTTGCTCAGCTTTGGAGAGAAAATATAGTTAAATCATATTCTAGAGGGCTTACCAAGCACTGAGAAATATGAGGCTCTTAGAGAATGGACTTGTCCCCAGAGGCCTTGAAGTCTGGAGGATTTGAAGGAAGGAAAAAACAATAGTCAAACGCCCAACGGAAGGTTTAAGAGGCAGAGTGAGAAGTCATGAGTAGGTTCCTGTTCCTAAAAGGCATGGCATGTGATTACTCCTATATGTTGTGAATAAAGTGTCATATTAAAGGGGGGAAGAGGAAAGGAGGGTAAAAGAAGAGAAAGAGCACAAATGAGCAAAACAGAAGTGCCAGAGATCTGGCTTGGGCATTAATGTGCTGACATGCAAAGGCTATGGCATTGGCAGGTGCTTCCAGAGGTTGGTAAATTAATGGCTGTCCTCTCCATGGGCCATAGTCACTTGAAATCGGAGTGAGTGAAGTCAGACCTAGACACTCCAAGTCACCTTCAGTGGAGTTGCTCACATGCAACTAAGAATCAGAGAACACATCCAGAACTAGAAGGTAAATGCAGTTCTGAAGTGAGCTGAGACAAAGGAGAAGTCCCCCTCCTTGAAACAAGGCAGTAGCAAGTGTATAAACCATCCCCACCATCTTCAATTAATCTCCGAAAGATTAGACTCCAACACTAGGAAAGCTACAAAGAAATGAATAAGAGAATGTTATAATCCTTTATGTGACTGAACTATAAATCCTAATTGAGAAATCATTAACTTGGACTGAGTTTACATGGAAATGCCTAAACTGATTCTGAATCGGGCAGATATAGTTTGGAATCAGAAAATCAAATTGAGTTGTAAAAAATATAGTTAATATTTTGTACAGTGGTATCCGTGATTGCAAATGTACATAATAAGGGGTTTGAACTTCTTTTTGTGAGCAATTAGATGCCATTGAAAAAGACTAAGCTGAAAGGTGGCATTATCATTATTTTTATTTCAATAAAAAATCATTTAGGGAAGAAATTAATTGGACTGGAGTAGGAGGAAATGCAGCAGGACGTAGATAAGGAGACCAGTTGAAGCATAGTGCTGAAGTTCAGGCAAGAAAAATTAAATTTCCTAAACAATTCAGTGAACTGGATAGACCTGAGATACATTAAGTAGAAGAATTCACAGAAGTTAATGGCTGATTATCCATGGGGTGGTATGAGAGTTAATGAATGATATGTTTGTTCCTTTACCGAATATTTGTTGAGCATGTACTGTGTACCAGACACTGTGTTAGAGGCAGGGGATATAGAAGTGAGCAAAAATTGACCGGTTGTGACTGTCAATGAAATTAGATTCTAAAAAGAGAGGTATAGCTGTTAACCAAACAATCACATAAATAAATGTAATAATTGCAGGTCTGACAGGAGGCAAACTTTAGGATTTCATGATGTTATAAAAGATTGAAAGCAGACAGAGAGGTAAAGGAAAGTTGAGAGACTGATGTCAGAGTCTAAAATTGAAGAATGGAGAAGAATTTGGGGGGAGGAAAGACCTGTCTGATCATGCCTGACATTTCAAATATGTCTGATCAAATATTTCTGATAAGTAAGAAACACATTTTACCTAATGACACAGTATTTACACACACACACACACACACACACACACACACACACAGATGAACACACAGAGAATTAAGCTTTGGGCATCAAATTTACTCTTACTGCTTGTATGTATTCTATCATGCTATGTTTGTCTACTCTTTATTTAGTGTTAGAGACACCCATTAAACTGATCCCATGGTGCGCTCAGAGGTTGTGATCAACAGTTTGCAAAATGCTGACTTATTTAATGATGACATTTATTGAAGGTATACCTTACTAAATGTTCCTAAAAAAAAAAACCCTATGGGGTAAATATTATAATTAATTCCATTTTACATATGAAAAAACCGAGGTTACTGGGCTAAAGCTGCACATTTAAGAAATGGCAGAACTTGCGTTGCTGGTAAAGCAGAGCCTTCATGCTTAACCAGCACACTACATTGTTTCGTTGGTCACCTGGCCATCTAGATGGATGGGAATAACTCTTAGTATAGATAATAAGCCAGAAAGTAAAATAAAGGAATATGATCACCTACCACACATGGATCATATCTTTGCGCATCCATAGAGATGGACCACAGCATAGCCAAATTCACCAACATGAATGGTGAATGCAGGGTCACCTGTGACCTTACTGATGATTGTGATACATTTCCAAAGGAATTTAACAAAAACTGGAATCAAGTTATTTGCTGTGACAAATTAAGATTAACCACAGAAATCTTTAAGATTTATAATATCTTGTATATCTGTATAAAAAATGGTGGAAAAAATAGCCACTTAGACATTGTGAATTGTGATGGGATATACATCCTGACTCAGTACACACACACACACACACACACACACACACACCCCCAAAGCTTCACAAAGCAATATTAATTCTATACAATGAATTATATTTTCTATTCTATCTTAATTTTTAAAACTGCTGGCCAGGACCCACTAAATTGAGGTTTATTTGCTTTCATACATTTTCCCAAGTATCTGCCACCTTTTGGTCTCATTTCCTTGGGTAACAGCTGTGTCTTCAGAAATTCTCTATTAAAAGTTCAATTATCTTGAGTGAGTAGTGAGACTTTAATCCGTTATCAGTTTTTGACAACTTAATGGGAATTAGATTATCAGATTCAATTAAATGTAACAAATATTTCTAGAAAATCACCTGCAAGATTCTGCATAAGGTTCAAATAACTAATTATTTTCAGAAGCTGGTCACAATACCAGGAAAGGAAGAAGACACAGTTCGATAACTTTGAATGGAAGGATGTGAAAGAAAATGGGTTTGTCCAACTGTCCCACAGCAAGGTGCTGAAGAAGAGCTGTGCTGGCTATAGGGCCACTATAGGGCAAGGTCCTGGGAAGCCTGAGTCCCAGGGACCCTGGGATGATTTTGAGGAAGAGCAAGTGGTCAAAAAACAAAACAAAACGAACAAATAAACAAAAAAAAAACTAGTGTCAGAAGCAATGACACTCCAGGAGCAAAAGCACACCCAATACCCAGTTCTTAGTTTCTAGTACCATCTCCCAGCAAAATTATCTAGTGCTTCTTAAAAAATTACTGATTTAGGGTTATCTTGCGTAATCTTGTATCTGGAGTATCTTGTGTTGCCAGAATGTAAGAAAGTATTTAAAACGAAACAACCCACCATGATAAGGACATGGAAAAGGGACATAAGAGCCAATGAAAGAGCTCCAGTGCTCCACTGGCCAGAGCTAAGGCAACTTGAACAACAAAATAAATAGCATAGGACTGGATTATAACTCAAAGTATAAAGTAAATATATGTGAGTTCATACCAGTATAAATGATTGGATAAATACATAAATAGGGGAGAATCAACAAATCTCAAGTACAGAGGAACTCCAAATAACTTAAGTGATAATCTGTCCTCAAGGAGGTGAAGCATATACCCTACCTCTTAAGTGGTCTTTTTTCCAAAGAGCACAAGGGAAAGGGGTGGGGGCACAGTAAATGCCAGTGAGAAACCTGACAATCCTCACTTCAGCCCAGCAATCAGAGATGATTATTAACAATGGTGTCTTGTTGACAGATCTCTTTATATGATGTAATGATGAAAATAGTATTACCTCTGTGGTCCTCCTCACAAAACCCCCAAATCTCGGTGTAACCATAAATTCTCACATTATTATTTAAAATATTATTTTACAAATTGGAGACACTGTGTGAAATGCCTTGTCACTATTTCTTAAAACGAGGTCATCAAAAACAAGGAAAATCTGAGAAAGTGTCAGAACCAAGAGGAACTTGAAGAAACATGATGACTAAAAGCAATCACATAGTATCTTGGACAACAGCATGAAATACAAAAAGAGCATCAGGAAAAACAGGCATTAAGTAAATTTGAATAAAGTATGAAATTTGGTTAATAGTAATGCTTCAAATCTGCTTTATCGGTAGCCAAGCATATACCATGCTTAATAGAAGATGTTAACAGCTAAGGGAACTGAGTGTTAGATATGTGGGAACTGTCAGGACTAGTTTCACAACTTTTCTATACATTTAAAAGTATTCTAAAATGAAAGTTTATTTTAAAAAAGCTGATCTCACAAATGGTAAAAATCTGGCATCACAATCTCCAGTACAACAAGCCGTCTTCCTTACACCTTAGCCTCCAGCTGGCTTTACCTATGTTCAAAATAGATTTTTCTACTTTTTTCTACTTGAGCACTAAGTTGCCAAATTAATTCAAGTGTTAAAAGCTGGCAGCAAAGCCAGTAGTAGTGGAGGTAAGTGACTGAAATGATGCGTTCTCAACATCATCAGAGCCCTCTGGAGCACAACTTCTTATATAAAACAAATAAAGTGTTATGGGACAGCAAATTGAATATGATGGAACGCCAAATGATTAATTCAATGTGCCTTCTCAACAGAAAAATAGCAACTCCCTGCAGAAAAGTGTTCAAATAATTGTTATGTATGACACAGAGAGTGTTCTCCTTGGAGCAGACACTGATACCCCAGGAGGAAGGGAGAGGGAAGGTGGTGATATAGTCACTGCCTTTTTAAGTTGTTTCATTTTCTCTGCATTTCCCCCACCTCTTTTGGTTGTTGTCACTGTTGGTCTCTACGGAGAACATTCAACAGATTTGTAAGCTACTCAGCATAGCTGAAGTTGAATAGCTTTTAGTTAATACTCTAAATCAATGTTCTTATTGTGATCGGCTACTTTCATTCAGTCCCTATGCCCAACTGCTTTTCCCTTGTGGAACAGAAGCGTATTATCCCCCAGAGCTTCCTATGTGCAAGACATTATGTGAAGACATTATGTGCATTAACTTGTATTGCCCTCAAAATAGCCCTGTGATGGGGAGTTGGGGGAATTGTATTACAAAGGAGAAAACTGAGGTTTAGAAAGTTTAAATAATTTGCTCAAGATCAGAGACTAGCAAGTAACTGAGTCAGGATTATTAGCCAAGATCATGTGACCTCAGAACCTGCATATTTTCCAGGGGACGGATCAGACTGTACCCCATATCCTGTGCATGGAAGGTTGTCATCTGTGGGCATGTCTGCTTCCCCCACTAGATGAAAAACTCCATAAGAAAATGGGCTATATTGTTTTTATCTGTCTTTTTTATAGTTAGTGCCTATAAGGAATCTATTTTTTATAGTTAATGCCTAGGAAAAGTAAAAACACTTCATAATTATTTGTTTAATATAGTGCACACATTTCAAATAATATTGGGTTTTTTTTGTTGTTTTTTTTTTTTTTTTTTTTTTGGTATTTTAAAATGTGTATGATAGCCCCGGCCAGGTGGCTCAGTTGGTTGGGTGTTATCCCATACGCCAAGACTTGCAGATTTGATTCACAGTCAGGGCATGTGCCAAGGTTTGGTCCTGGTCTCAGCACCTACCATAGGCAGCTGATCAATATCTCTCTGTCACATTGATGTTTCTATCTCTCTCTCTCCCTCTCTTTCTAAAATCAATAAACATATCCTTGAGTGAGGACTTTTTTAACGTGTATTATACATATAAAACTATATGGACCTAAGAAAGGTAGTAAAGTCTCTCTAATATTTTTGTGCCTTTTCTTGTTCTTTATTGCTCCTAACATTAAATAGCAAAGTAACCAAATTTTTTACAAGCTGAGATGTTTAGAGAAGGAAAGACCAGTGACGAATGTGTTTTTTAGTTCCACAAAACCAGGTTTTGAAATAACATTTCCTTAAGAAACAGTTTTCAGGAAGAATGCTCTATACTGGATTATTTGCATAGCCAGCAGCGTAGTGTGATTATCTGGAGTAGAAAAATCATTTTGTGCAGTGGCCTAGTGCTTTGAGGAGAGGCAAAACGTGATTAGTGGTGACACTGAAGACTGAGAAAAAATGCCCTGTCTACCTGGGACTGGTAAGCATCCACATGTTCATATGTTTTAGGACTTACTAATCATTTGCAGGGCACTGAATAATTCTCTGATGGAACAAGATTGCATGTCTCTGAAGACATAAAGATGCCAGAGGACCAATGAAACATATGCTTCAGCATCTTTAAATGGGAGCAGCGATATTGCTCTGAGACTTTTTCATCAGTTCATGTATTTTGTAATATGGAATGAGAGCAGAGTTTCTGAACCTTCTAGGCTTTCCTTAGCATTCATAAATAAAAGGAGACCTTTATTAAATAACTCTGCCAGTGGTTTCTGCAAAGGAACTGCCAAGATGTCAGACCTGGGAAATCTATCTGGTAGGAAGAAATGGTGGCACAGTGATTTTTTTAAAATATTTTTCCCACCAGGATCCATGCTAGAAGGTGAGTGAGAGGTGAGAGAAAAAAAATAAGTAGAGGAAGAAGAAGAAGAAAGAATAAGGGAGAAGAGGGTGGATGAGGAAAAGAGAAAGAGATAGAAAGGTGTATTCACTTCCCAGGGTTGTATTAACAAATTAACCAAAACTGCGTATCTTAAGATAACAGAAATTCATTGTCTCATAATTTTTAAAATAAGAAGATATCAGCAAGGTCATGTTCTTTCTGAAACCTATAGAAGAACATTCTTCCCTGCTTCTTCTAGTCTCTAGTGTTTCCTGATGGTCCTTGGCACTCCTTGGCTTATAGATATGTTGCTCCAGCCTCTGCCTCCCTTGTCACATGGCCACCTTCTCCTCGTATCTCTTTCAATTATCTTTTCACTGTGCATCCGTGTTCCAAAATCCCTTTTTCTTATAAAGACACTGGTCGTATTGAATTAGGGGCCTACTGTACTAGAATGTGACTTCATTTTAACGAAATACACCTGCAACAATACTATTTCCAAATAAGATCACATACTGAGATATTGGGAATTAGGATTTTAACTTATCTTTTCAGGGGACTTAATTAAATATGTTAACAGAAGATTTTGTTATTAAAACTAATTTCAAAATGTGATCTGAAAAGAATATAATTTGTTATAAAAGACCATAGAATATTTTGAAAAAATTATCTACTATAGTTGGCCTTGTGGACATAGGCCTTACTATCTTCACAGGGAAGCCCTGTGGAGGGTAGGTCTCACCTACCATGAGACCAGGTAGGTTGCTCATGGTCTCTGAAGAAAGCTGAAGGGGTGTAATGCTTAATTCTACATATGCAAGATGATAGCCTTGCTCTTAAGACTTCATAGATGCAAGATGAGGATGAAGAAATGAATAAAGATCATTCATTTTGGGGACAATCTGTGAGTCATAAAATTCAAGGGACTTATTGGGGTAGAGAATATTATATTTTTTGTTTGTTTTTGTTATTGTTATTCAACACTATATCCCAGTTCCTAGAACACTGACACAGAATTATCTCTCAATAAATAGCTGTTATATGAATAAGTTGAAGGAGGTTAGTAAATCACAGATATTAGTTCAACTTCTAGCTCCTTCACATAAAATTGTAGGGCAACAGCTGAGTCACTTGTCATACAGAGACATATTTCATGTATAATAACACAATTAGTAAGGCTTTTATGAATATCAAGTCATATACCAAAGAACACAAAGAACCAAGTACCATGCCTGAAACATGATGGTATTTAATCCAAAGTAACCATCTTTTATTTGGTCAGTGACCTCTTCAAAAACCCTGCTATGAATTCATAACAGCTCACATTTAGACACTGTGAAGGGATCTGTTCTTTTTTTTTGAAATATACAGAATTCTTTACTTCAAAGCACTTTCACTGCAGCTAGCCAAGCATATGAAAGATCAGTACTTCAAATGATTAGAATAAAACTTGCATTGTGAAGTAAATAACTGCTCTAAGATTTCAAGGAAGTAAGATACATGTAGGAAAAGCCATTTGCTCACTTCCCAATAACACAAACTTTTTTTCTCACAAGAACACGCACTTTTAAATATACTATTAACTAAATGGCTTGATGTCAGAGTCATTATTATTTAAAATTATTTTCCCCAAGTATTTCTGTTCTGATCTGTCAATATTAACTCTTTAAAGGCCACCAGTCTTATTGCCATGTGATATGGTTTATTTCAGGTCTTTTGATAGCAAGAGACTAATAATAATTCAAGAAAGCTCAAATATTGAGATATGGTAGGACACTGGGTCAATACTTACACTCAAGCATCCAGGAAAGTCTCATAGTGCAGCTTCAGAAACAGCACACAGCAAGGGAGTCCAGTGGAGCCTGCCGTCAGGAAGCAGGGGATCGTAAAAACCCTGCCCCAATCATAACTCCATTAGCCAAGATTAAAATGAACGAGAGAATTCTGGAAGCAGCAAGGGATAAGGGCACAGTCACCTACAAAGAGTTCTCATAGGACTGTCAGCTGATTTCTCAAGAGACCTTACAGGCAAGAAGGGGCAGGAAAGAAGTATTCCAAGTCATGAAAGTCAAGCACCTCCATCCAAGATTGCTCTACCCAGCAAAGCTGTCATTTAGAATGGAAGGGAAGATAAAGCGCTTCTCAGATAAGGTCAAGTTAAAGGAGTTCATCATCACCAAGCCCTTATTGTATGAAATGTTAAAGGGACTTATCTAAGAAAAAGAAGATAAAAAATATGACAGTAAAAAGACAGCAAACTCACAGATATTAACAACCATACCTAAAACAAAAGCAAACTAAGCAAATAACTAGAACAGGAACAGAAACACGGAAATAGAGATCACCTGGAGGGTTAGAAACAGGGGAGTGGGAAGAGGAGAGAGGGGAAAAGGGACAGAGAATAAGTAGCATAGATGGTGGGTAGAAAATAGACAGGGGGAGGGTAAGAATAGTATGGGAAATGCAGAAGCTAAAGAACTTATGACACATGGATATGAACTAAAGGGGGAAATGTGGGTGGAAGGGGGTGTGCAGGGTGGAGGGGAATGATGGGGGAGAAATGGGACAACTGTAACAGCATAATCAATAAAATATATTAAAAAAAAAACACCCTGCCCCATAGAGAGTCCCCCTGGGAGGACACTGAGAATCAGACACTATGAGGGGGACCTGAGGAGCAAACAATCTGATCTTCTCAGTGTTGAACCTGCTCTGTTACGCAGGCATCCTCTGGTTCTTTCTCTCTTTTTCCCCCCCTAATGTTTAATTTCCATCTTCCTCTACCCACCTTCACTGAATAGAGGAATATGCAATTTCTCTATTGCATATCTTATTCGCAATAGTTAAAAATTTCTTTTTCCTCATGACTTCAGGTTTCCATGATAGCTCTTAGGCTCTCCAGAAAAACCTGCTGCTGTCTTATTTTCTTAGTTTACTTTCAGTCCCAAGTTATTGACAAGGATTTCCAAAAAGGTGTGAGGGTATGACAAGCATTTTCATTGGCTCTTCTAGTCAAGCCCCTTGACAGTCAGCATAGGGAATTTAGATCTGTACCTTCCCACATCACAAAGAGATCACTGGCAGCTTCAGTGGAAAGATCATTAAATTAAGCAAGAGGAAGCTGGCATCCCAAATATTGCAAGGCCTATCACTACTCATAGCCAAGTCACCCACCTTTCATGGACCCCAGTTCCTTGTTCTGTAAAGTGGAAATATATAAGCATATATGAAGAACAAATGAAATAATGCAATGGAAAATTACTGAAAAATCTAAATTTCTGGGTATGCATAAGCTATTTCTACAATTATTGATGCATACTATAGGACTCAAAAACCATTGAACTGAGCACTTAAAAAATCAAATCATGGCAGTACAGAGGACTTTCTCTTTTTTAGAAGAATATAACTTTTAAAAACCTATAAAATTTTCTGTGTACCCTTTATTGTGTATAAAAGTTTTATATGACATGTAAGGTAAAACCCAGTATGATACTGTTCAGCACCAATTGATCTGTGTTCTGACTGTGGGTGGTGATACCATAACTCAATAGAGAAATTAGTATTCCTTAGTCCCCGCCTATGATCAGCTCTCACTATCCTTGGGTTGGTAAGCAAAGGGCCATTTGCAAAGCTGCCAACCCTCAGTCCCTCATGCTTCATTTTGAGCCTATTTTCTTTAATTTATCCAACACAGAAAGGAACAACAGCTGGACACATCAATTTGCATAATAACCTCTCCTGTTTGGAGATTGTTAGAAGGCCAGGTCCCCACTCTTGCTGACAAAGCTCAGGAAGAGTCTGTCCCTTTTTCTTTTGTTCTTCTCACAGCATTGACTAAAGCTGTATCGCCTTAATCATTTGGGTGCCTGATTACATACAACCCCTTTTCCAATTCTCTTAAATTTTCATAGGGAACATGTTTTTTAAGGAAACAATCAATCAAACAAAAAAATCCACTCCTTCTTTTATGAATAAATTACCTGGCTAGTATCCTGGAGTGGTTTTGGCACATTTTTGCTCAGTCACTGCTGAGACTTATGTAACATATCAAATTCAACTGAGATTAAATCCTTGAATAGAAGAAAAATTGGGGAATTAATTTTGTGCTTATCATACAGTGAGCAATTTTGGAATCTCAGTGACATATGATGTTGACAAACTTCCAACTTGGTAGAATGGTTTTAAATGTGGTTAAGCCCAATAATATCAGGGGAAAAATTATTTTTATGTAATAAAATCAGGATACAACAAAAGGTAGACTCTTTTCTCACTTCTCTGGGAAGAATTTGCAAGGTTCTTGGTTTATAGTTGAAAGAAAATTGGAACTGATAAAAGACATTAATCCAAAAATTTAAGGCAAAACAAATCCAATTGAACAGGCTTTTACTTTTGGTCTTGATTAAGTAACTGGCACTGGACTAGTCTTATTTAAATGAACTAAACAATACTTTAGAACTGGGAGAAATATATGAACTAACAGTTTTCAAGCATCGGGTAACAAGCAGAACAAGACTAACCTGTTCAAAAAGTGAAACTCATGAGATGAAATTTATGTTCTCCCTATCTCTCCACAAGGGGACAATTTCTTTTTTCTTTTAATTTTAATTTTAATTGTTGTTCTTGTACAGTTTTCTGTCTTTTACTCCCACCCCAGCCCACTGCCCCAGCCCTCCTCACCTCCCTCCCATTCCCACCCCCCTCTAGTTTTTGTCCACGTGTCTTTTATACTTGTTGGTCTAAACCCTCCCCTTTTTCTCTTGAAATTCCCTCCCCTCTCCCCTCTGGTGACTGTCAGCCTGCTCTCAATTTCAGTGTCTTTGGTTATATTTTGCTTGTTTGTTTGTTTTGTTGATTAGTTTCCTGTTAAAGGTGAGATCATATGGTATTTGTCTTTCACTGCCTGATTTATTTCGCTTATCATAATGCTCTCCAGTTCCATCCATGCTGTTGCAAAGGGTAGGAGCTCCTTCTTTCTTTCTGCTGCATAGAATTCCATTGTGTAAATGTACCATGGTTTCTTGACCCATTTCTTGAATGAAGTGTATGTGGCTAGAGTGTAAGAAGACACGGTGAGTACACTGAATTTAGTACAATAAAGTTTAGCGCTGTTGAAGTGGCTAGAATCTGATGGGCAGGGCATTGGAGAACAATAGACTGCATGGGTAAGTGTGTAGAACCGTGTGGGAAAGATCCACATGCATTATTCACTAAGGGTAGAGACCCCCACACATGCAAAGGGTGAGATTAAACAGGCTGCTGAAAACAGAACAGAGATGAGCAGCACTGGGAGATGGTAGAATTCTGATTTAGCCAGAATAAAAAATCATTTTAACAGCCTGATCATGCATCTAAGACAATGAAAAAAAAACAAAAACAAAAACAAAAAAAAAACAAAGCATGCCTATGTCATAGAAGGTTCACTTTAGGGTTTGCCCTGAGAAAAAACCTCAACAAAATCCCCAGAGGAGACAGATTTGGAGTTGAAGTCTTGCCAAGGTTGGGAACTTTAAGAAACACCTTGGGCTTTCCAATGATCTTGAAAAACAGCTAGAAATTATACATTTTGTATTCTCTGATCACAATGCATAAAATTAGAATTTAATAACAAAATAATACGTATTATTATAAGTAAATAATAAGTATTAACTATAAGTAAATAAGTATTATTATAAGTATTATATAAGTATTATATATAAGTAAACTTCCCAAGTATTCGAGGTTCAATTATATTCTTTTAAATAGCCTATGTATCAAAAAAGAAATTACAAGTAAAAAACATTTTGAAACAGAATATTAAAAATACAACATATGGAACTTTTTTGTGGTGTATACCTAGAGAAATCTTTGGACAAAAAAAATCCATGATGTAAATTTCTAATTTAACAAGCTAAAAATATAAGACACAATTATGGAGTAGACAACAAACAGAAATTTATTCAAACTAACAATTCACTTATTGAAATCATTGATAAAACTAACATCTCTTATCAACATAGGTGTAAAAATCCTCCATAAAATGTTATCAGAAGAATATAAAAAAGGATAATGTATCATTGAGAAGAGGAGAAGGGAATCCAAAGAAGGCTAAAGTTCTTTCAATATTCAAAAATCAGTCAGTGGAACTCTCCACATTAAGAGAATAAAGGAGACAAGCCATATGATCAATTCAATAAACACAAAGAAAGAAATTGACAAGGCACAATTCCATCTTTCACAAATACAGCAAAATAAGAATAGTATGAAATTTTCTCAAACTGATAAAGAATATACGTGAACAACCTATTGTTGATATTATACTTTATAGTTAATAGTGAATGCTTTCTCTTTAACATTTGAAAAAACAAGGTGATGAGGACTCCATACAGCAGTGTCCGTATGTTGTGGATGCAACCAACAAATTCACATGGACTACCTAAGTCCTATGGAGAAAAACGAATGCACAGCCACTCTCTGAGAAAGAGAGTGCCTCAACCCTTACCGGGACAGGCTTTTATTGCTTTCTAATAGTGTACATCAAAGAAGGTTCTCATTGATTATGCTCAAGTTTGCTTTAAATGATTAGTTTATACAGGTAACAAAAGAAAGAATGTTACTGATTACTTCTTACGGATTAAAAAAGGAAAAATGTTACAAATGCAAGGGAATGATAAGAATGATTGGTTTAGTTACATTCCTTCCTTGGGAGAATTAGTACAGACTTCAGGAAGTTGCTTTAAAGATATGCAGTAAGCATTTGCTGCTTCTACTCAGGGTGAAGGAGTTCTAGCAAAAGCAAGTCTCAAAGCATCCTAGGTATAATGCAGGCCTGGTTTCCCACAGGAAAGCTGATCTGTGGGTTTGGCTTCCTGTGAAATACACAAATATATTTGATCTTGAATCTGTGTCACACATTTTATTTCTAAGATAAGTTTAGCCTGTTTTTTAACTTATTCTCTTTAGGACACATATTTAAAACACATTCTGTAGGCTGTGTTTTGCTTCTGTTATTTTGTACTTTGACTTCCATTGATAAACAAGGTGTGAGGTTATGTCATCACTCAAAACTTGGTGTGGATGTTGAGACTAATGTAGTCACAGAAGTACCAAGAGGGAATGAAAAGCTCTATAACTCACATAATGAGGCTTTCTGAAGGAAAACAGAGCAGGCTTCTCAAGCAGGTCTGAAGTAGCTTGAGAGATCTCGGGAAGGAGAATAGCTTCAGATTTCTGTGGCGGTTAGAGTATGGGGCTAAGGTGAAGGTTTTGCCTCAATCAAGGGCTTGTTGTGATTTGAACTTTCCACTGGAACCAAAGAAAAGTACACCCAAGCTCTCATTTCTTTACCAAGATGTGGAGCTAAAGGAGAAGAGGGAGGGATGGGTCTTGAAGTCTGTTAGCAGATAGCATCAAAAATGGAGTCGGCGTCTTCATTACAGGAAAAAAAAGGGAAACAAAAATTAGGTATTGTAGAAGTCAATACATACTTTATTTAAGTACCTTAGTCAAGTAGATAGGCCTTAAAAGAGTTTTGTTTGTTTGTTTGGATTTTGTTTATTTTAAGTAAGTTCAACTCAAAGAAAATAGGATTTTACTTCCTGAGTACTAAGTTGCCTCAACTTCAAACAGGAAACCCAGGTGGGGCACTCATGAGATAGCAGAGTCACCAAATGAGCACGGATAGGTTATCTGGATCCCCTGAAATATGCCTATAAGCCTGAACGAGCCCTGTTTTATACAGAATTCTGGCTGGATAATTTCTACAGCCTTTTATACTTTTCTTTGAGTCTTTGAATCTAAGTTTATTTACTTAGTGTGTTGACACAATAGAATCTAGTCAGGGAGAACTTTGAATCACTCTTATATAGGCAACTCTTTCTCTGCAACAAATTCAATTTATTGATGCATAAGCTATTTTCTGTTTAGTGTACCATCTATGATAAGAACTTTCAACATTTGTTTTTGTTCAGAATTGGCTACTTCACTGCTAGCTGTATACATAGGAAGGAGTTTTGTTGTTGTTGTTGTTTCTTTTTTTTTTTAATCTGGAAGGAGTCTCTAGCCATAAATTATTTGCTGGTGAGATTTAAGTTGTATTTCACATCTGCAAATATAAAAATAAAAATGACAAATATTCAAGTAGCAAACAAATTATGTGAGTTAGAATAGGAAAACAGAATAGACCAGAGAATGTGATGCATCATTTATTTTTCTAACACTTAGCTGTCACTGGTCAAACATTCCTTGTTTCTATCTCTTTAAGGGAGACTTTTGAGAAACTCAGTTGTTTAATAAGGCATTTAATAAAAAGTTCAAATAGAAAGCAAAATTACATTTAAAAAGCCAGTGTACAAATTTTAGTGCTGGCTGGTGTGGATCAGTGAATTGAGTGCCAACCTAAGAACTAAAAGGTCACGGTTGATTCTCAGCCAGGACACATGCCTGGGTTTCAGGCCAGGTACCCAGAAGGGGGCATGTGAGAGGCAACCACCCATTGATATTTCTCTTCCTCTCTTTCTCCCTCCATTCCTCTCTCTCTCAAAATAAATAAATAAATAAATTTTTAAAAAAAAATATGTTAAAAGAGGTAGCTATTAAAAAAACTGGAGAACTAGATAATATAAATTTAACTTGAAGAAGTATGTTCTGCCTAAAGTGTAAACTTTCAGGATGGGGAACATTGACAATAATATAAGACTGCATTTGTATTATTTATCATTTATCTTTCCACAATTTAAATTAAGGATAACTTTACTTCTCATAACTCTTTCATTTGTTATTTCCATAGATTTTTCCTGAGAACTTATCATGAGATAAACAAATATTTTACACATGATAGCAAAAAAAAAGGTAATCCATAGTCTCAAGGAAGTTTCCGGAGAATTCATGGAGATAGAAAAGTAAACAGGCCTTTGCAGCACAGAAAGATAAGCTCAATAATTACTACAGACATTGTGCTGTGGAAGCCTATAGAAGGGGACATTAATTTTATCTCGATATTTACTGTAAAGCAGTTTTTAATATTTAATAATCTGGCTACATTTTGTTCTTGTTTTAAAACCAGTGAGGGTATTTCACAGCTTAGAATTTAATTTTAGATAATGAGATGCCAGATCTTCTTTATTAGCTTTGTTTTGTTAGGTAATTATTCATGTCAGCATTATATAAATACTATATATATATAATACCCAAAGCATTCTAAATAAATAAACTTGAAACTTGGACATTCATAATTTTAATCTTTTCAATCTATTTATTAATATCTGCAGGGCTATGATAATCTGGATATATTTTATTCACGTTTCTGAGGTTCGTGAATTAAGGCACATAATATAGGAAATGAAAATAAGCAACCCAAACTAAAGTGTGTTATAAATCTTTATAATTGATTTGAAATGTACTTAAACAAACTAGAACTTGTAACCATAGTTTTAAATCTCAGTATCAACCAAAGTGTAAATAAACCACAAATATTTTCTATAGAGAAATTCTACATTGGGAGATATATTATTAAGATTTTCTAATGCGAGTTTATTGCTCATTTGTTTTGTGAGAAATGGTAAATTTGAAAAGTTATATATTTAACCAAAATTGTTTTTGCACAAAATAATGTAATTTTCCAAAAGTTGATTCTGTCATTTTAAGAAAATCAAATACTGTGAAAATTCACATGTGCTCTCATCCTTGGAAACTGGCAACTTACAGTACTTTTGAATAAAATATACTCTTTGGTTAACTGGAGTGAAAAGGCTCATGTTTGTGATGGAAGAAAATACAAGGAAATGAGTAGCTTTGATAGGATTTAAAGCAAAAGCACTAGTATCACAAAGAAGACACATATTGTTACCTACATAACTGGGAGCTTATTTTTGCTTAGAGAAGGGAACTGGATTTCTAACTCCATGGGGAAAAAATGTAGAGCCAGAATAAATGAAAGCCAATTTTAACTTCTGCACTTGACCAACAGAACCAACATTTCATAATCTAGAGCTTTATTGATATAATGATTACCTTAGTGATGTGGCCTTCCAGAGCTAATCATTGTTTCACTTACCAAATGTGTATTGAGTAATTACTGATGTCACTGATGGAAATGGACTCTTTCACAGGGTCACAAGGAAAGCATTCAGAGACCAGTATGGAGGCATGGTCTTGTGATAAGGTTTATTGAAGTTGAAAAGGGCTTTCCTGGGTTCGGCTCAGTCCCACAGTGAAGAGTCCAGTTGTGTCTTTAGCAAGGCCAAAACAAAGCCAGTGTCCAGAGCTTCTGTTTCATATCAGTCTTTTGGAGGCCACAAGTGCCTGCTAAGTGGTCTTGTCCACATCCAGGTAGCTTAATGCTGTTCCTGGCTGGGCCACTATATACAGACAGGTTCATGCTTGGAGCCAATGCACAAAATAATGTAATTTTTGTAGTCCATGTGGCTGCTAAGGCTATGGTTATGGAAAGAGAACAAACATGAGCAGATGGGCAAGCACAGGTGAGAGAGAGAGAGACAGTGACAGTAGGGATTATATTATCTAGGGTTTGGGACAAACCAGGAGCTTTTTCAAAATAACCAATCAACTTCCCAAGCTTTTGTGAATTTCCAATGGGTCTACCCCCCCACCCCCAGTTAGACTGACAGATTTGTATGAGTAAGCACCACCCACTACATCATTTTGACTTCTATTGTACATGTGCTGCCCCCGGCAACCCAGTACAAGAAGGAGAAAAGGGAGGGCAGCACTGTGATCCCCTAGAGTGTGTGAAGCTATTGTTTCCTGGTGAAGCAAACAGGCTTATGCTCCCTGGTTGATTACACTCGACAATGTCCAATTCTCTTTGCTTCTTCCTTATTACTAACTAGTTAACTACCTAGGTTAACAGTATGCACCGTGACCTGTCCTAGACAATTGAAATACATCAGTAAATATCATGATTAAATATGTTAACTTTTCCACAGGTTATTGTGTGATGATGTTAAATTCCAGAAATATATCCAGGTAAGAGTTTGGTTTTACTCTCTTTCTACCTTTTTATCAAGAAAAAAAATCAAACACATAGAATTAGAGAAAATGATAGAATAGACCCTATGCACCTACCACACATTTCAATAATTATCAATATATAACCAAATTTATTTCATCCTTAACACTCTCCTTCTCTTCTCATCCCTCGCTAATTATTATTTTTATAAATTTTTATTGAAGAATCATAAACATACAAAGTGTACATATAATATCAATAATTTTTCACTAACTGAACACATTTGTGGAACCAGTACACACATCAAGAAATAGAATATTACCAATCCTCAGAAAAGCCCTCATTTCTCCTAAATATGCTATTTATCTAAGAGAATAGATAAATTTTTGCCTATTATTATACTTTTTACAGTTTATATAAAATATATGTCATGGAAGCTCATATTATATACTATTTTATGTCTGGATTCTTTTTTTTTTTTTTTTTGGTCCAATGTTTTACTATATAATAATGTATCATGTGAATATACTATAATTTTTGTCCATTCTATATTTTAATTATTTGAACAGTTTCAGGTTAGGGATATTAAGAATGATACTACCATGAACACTGTGTATGGGCTAAAAATACAGGATCTGGCCAAAGTAAGGTCTGTTTAAGTGTGATTTGTAAGGTAATAATATGGGTGTAATAATTTATAGTTTTAATTTGAACATTCCACCTAAAGTGCCCTATAGTGTGCTTGAGTGTGATATTATTGTTACAGAATTACATGCTTTTGATTTTGTAACAAAATATTTTGTAATTAAAAAAAAAAAGTAGTGTTACTTGTTTCAGACCCTGTATACTGATTTTTTTTTTCTCTTACCTTCTAAATTTTTCTGGGTAGGCTAATAACCAAATTAACACAGACTAATTAACAGGAGAAAAATCAAAGTTTTAATACAGTGAGGCAGCATTGGGTACATAAGAGGTTTTGGACAAAGGAAAAACTCAGGGCAGAGTATTAGATTTCAGAAGTGACAATGCATGATTTGCAGTAGTTGAGGGAGAAGGGAACATACATGGCATGCAAATTCTTGCTAGGCACCTAAGAAACAATGGGACAAGGCCGTTATCCAGCAGCAGGCACCACACAAAGCCTTCTTGTTTACCATACTTTATTAAATTAACATAAGGGGAAATATCCTAAAATCCCCTTGCTGAAGCAGGTGTCTCTGTCTGAATCTCTTGGACAGGAAGGGATTGGGGTGGGGAAGTTCATGAAAGACTCTCTGAGTCTTGTTTCTTACTAAACAGTTTAAATCAATATCCCAAAAAGGCAGTTTCAGGGTGACAAAACTTCAGTTGCTTCAAATGTATATATAAATTATATACATTTCAGTGAAAAAATTATGTCAGCATATTCTTAAAAATGGAATAGCTGTGTTATAGGATGCATGCATGTTTGATTTAGTAGATTCTGTCATAGTCATCCAGTGTGGTTTACAACTATTCTTCCACCGGCAGCATACTTTTTCGCTTTTCTCCATATCCTCACTAGGACTTTGTGTGGTTTGTTTTGATTTAGCTATTCTAATAAATGAGTAATGTATCCTACTTGTTTTTTTTTTTTTTTTTTTTTGAAGTCCTCATCCAAGGACATTTTTTCATTGCTTTTTAGAAAGAAAGGGAGGAACAGAGGAAGGAAGAGAGAGAAACATTGATATGAGAGAGGAATGTCAATTGGTTGCCTCCTGTATACACCTGGAGAGGGGATCAAACCCACAGCACAATGTAGGTATGTACCCTGACCGGGAATTGAACTCATAACCTTTCAGTTATGGGACAATGCTCTAAACAAATGAGCCACACTGGCCACGGCTTCTCCTCCCACTTCTTTGTCCTTGTTTTTTATTGTCTTCATCTTAGTTACTTGTGTATCTTCTTTTGCAGAGAGATTTTTCAAATGTTATGACCATATTTTTCATTTCCTAATGATTTGTAGTCCTTTAAGTAATTTATAATTTTCAGACAAGATAGAAAGAAGTTATGAAAAATCCAAAAGATGGAATGAGAAAGTAGGAGCCAACATCACAGATCAATAAGCCCATAGTTCCTCTCACTGGAGCTCCACCTCCACACATGACCAAAGGGAAACGGTTTATGGCCGAAAAACCCTGTGGTGGTCACTGAAGTCAAAAACAACAAAATTGGGAGACTTCCGGCCAAGATGGAGGCGTAGGCGGACACACTGTGCCTCCTCTCACAACCAAAATTAAGGACAACAAATATTTAGAAACAAGAAAACAACCAGAACTTATAGAAAACTGAACTGTACGGAAGTCCAACAACCATTCATCCAGACCGGTAAGAGGGGCGGAGTCGCGGCAGGAGAAAGTGGAGGTGCGGACCCAGGAACGCAAGCAGCAGCAGCTGGCAGTTCCCAGGTGCACGGGCGGTGGCTGGCGGTCCCCGGGCCCACAGGCAGCAGCTGGCGGGCCCCGGGCACAGGGGGGCAACTGTGCAGACCCAGTGAGGCCGCACAAGGCGGCTGGCTGACTGACCAGGTGGTCTCACATTCGAGCGTGCAGACGGTCCAGGCGGAGGGGAAGTGGTGGAAGGGACTGAATCCAGGAGAGAGCGGAGCAGGCGCCATTGCTCCCTCTCAGGCCCCGCCCCCACATACAGCGTCACAACCCAGCGACTGGGCTGCCCCGCACTTGGGAGCGCCAGAGGCTCCACTCTTCACTACGTAAAAGCACGCACGCACGCGCAGATAATCCAGGTGAAGGGGAAGCAGCGGAAAGGGCCGGAGTCCGGGAGAGAGCGGAGCAGGCGCCATTGCTCCTTCTCAGACCCCGCCCCCACCTACAGCGTCACAACCCAGCGACTGGGCTGCCCGCCTTGAGGAACACCTAAGACTCCACCCCCTCACTACGTAATAGCCGCGACCAGACTAAAACCAAAACAACAACAAAAAAAACCCCACCAAAAATGGCTCAAACCGGAAAACAAATAAAAGCCTCAGAGCCAATTCCTCTAAGCAGTGAAGAGATAGCCAACCTGTCAGATGCACAGTTCAAAGCACTGGTCATCAAAATGCTCACAGAATTGGTTGATTTTGCTCACAAATTAGATGAAAAGATGCAGGCTACAATACGTGAAATGAAGGAAGATGCATGGGGAACTGATAGAGATGGAAGGAAAACTGGGACTCAAATCAATGGAGTGGACCAGAAGGAAGAAACTAACAACCAAACAGAAAACGAGGAAGAAACAAGAATTCCAAAAAATGAGGAGAGGCTTAGGAACCTCCGGGACATCTTTAAACGTCCCAACATCCGAATTATAGGGGTCCCAGAAGGGGAAGAAGAACAGCAACGAGTGGAAAACTTATTTGAACAAATAATAAAGGAGAACTTCCCCAATCTGGCAAAGGAAATAGACTACCAGGACGTCCAGGAAGCTCAGAGAGTCCCAAAGAAGTTGGACCCAAGGAGGAACACACCAAGGCACATTGTAATTACATTAGCCAAGGTTAAAATGAAGCAGAGAATTCTAGAAGCAGCAAGGGATAAGGGGACAGTCACCTACAAGGGAGTTCCCATCAAACTGTCAGCTGATTTCTCAAAAGACACCTTACAGGCAAGAAGGGGCTGGAAAGAAAGATTTGAAATCTTGAAAAGCAGGGACCTACATCCAAAATTGCTCTATCCAGCAAAGCTGTCATTTAGAATGGAAGGGAAGATAAAGTGCTTCTCAGATAAGGTCAAGTTCAAGGAGTTCATCATCACCAAGCCCTTATTGTATGAAATGTTAAAGGGACTTATCTAAGAAAAAGAAGATAAAACTATGACAGTGAAAAGACAACGAACTCATAGCTATCAAGAACCACACCTAAAACAAAAGCAAACTAAGCAAACAGCTAGAACAGGAACAGAATCACAGAAATTGAGATCATATGGAGGGTTAGCAACAGGGGCGTGGGAGGAGGAGAGAGGGGGAAAAGGTACAGAGAATGAGTAGCATAGACAATGGGAAAAAAATAGACGGGGAGGGCAAGAATAGTATGGGAAATGTAGAAGCTAGAAAACTTATGACCCATGGACATGAACTAAAGGGGGGAATGTGGGTGGGAGAGGGTGGGTAGGGTGGAGGGGAATGATGGGGGAGAAATGGGACAACTGTAATAGCATAATCAATAAAATATATTTAAAAAAAAAGAAAAAAAAAGCAACAAAATTGGCTAAAACCAGATCAATCCAAGATAAAAAAAAAATTGACAAGAGACCAACCCCAAAGTTTATTATAACATTATAATGAAAACAGACACCCTAAATAAAAGAGGGGCAAAAGGAGCTGAATGACATGACACTTCTAGAACAAACTATATTAAAAACAGAACCCTGCGTCGACCAGAAGGCAGTGTCAGAATTTGGTGCCAAAGAACTTAGAAACAACCCACCCTTGGAAACATGTAAAATCCCAAGAACTTACTGATCACCTGTGCAATGCACTTGTGAGTTTGTCCATGTTCACCAGATGCATATTTTCACTTCTTTCACAGCAGTACTTCCTAGACTCTTTGTCTCTACCTTAATAAAACCTGCTTTTGCTCTCACTCTGACTTATTCTTTAATTCTTTCCTGCAAAAGTCAAGTGCTGGAGGTCCCTAACCATGCCCTGCAGTGTCAGCTACTGAGATGGAACTGGTCTAGTGACAGTTCTTTGTGTATTTTTCTTCCAAGATATGGGTTGCCTTTCAACTCTCTTAATAGTGTCCCGATTCACAACAACTCTAGATTTTAATTTAGAGTAACCTATTTTTTTATAATTGGCATTTTAAAATTTTAAATATTTAACTATATTAATATTATAAAAATATCCTTTATTTTTCAAAACTAAATTTTAGCTTATACATTGATATTTATAATCCATTTGGGTATACTATCCACATTGACTGGAATCTTTTAGAAACTTGATAAGTATTTCATTATCTTATTGATGATTTAATTTAAAGACAGCCTGACTTTGTCAATAGACATGCACCAAAGTAAAAAAGAAGTTTCTTCTCGGTAACTTTAAAAAAATAGGCAAAAAGTAATAACTCAATAGCACCAAATAAAAATTAATGAGAATTACTACTAAATTTCTGTAAAAATAAAAATCAGATAGTCTGGATGGCAGACGAAACAAGTTACAAGAGGTTGTCTTTAAGCAGTAAGTTTAAGAACAGATGAGATGGGAATCTTACATTTATGGATAAGATTTCCAATTTTATTTCATTTTTTATCAAATGGCTATATTATTATAACCATATAAAATCAATCTTAGAGATATATAAAGTATACTGAAATAAGCAGTTGTCAAAGTATGCCAAGATCCTTTAAGTTTGAGGGGCTGTAGACAGAGAAGGCCAGCTTAGCACCAGAGAAAGTTCTTTGCTCTTATCACATAATGAATTAAATTAAACAAAAGTAATGGAAAGTCAGAGATTTTAAACAGATGAATGACATAATCTTTTATGATAATAATAAGAGCACATCTATATGGAGAGATCTACATGTTTTAACTTAGTTGACTATGTGTGAGAGATCTTATAAAGTAATATATTCACTAGATACATAGTCACTGACCTACATATGGATTTCACACTGCCCCTTTATGAAAAGAATCACAAAGCTGCAGAACCCGATCTGGAAGAGATTGGACAAGAAGTGTGTCCCTGTATGTTGGATGTTTGTGAGTGTCTGTATTTGAGTGACCATGATAGTCAACATTGCCATGAGGAGGAGTGGAAGAAGAAAGAGTTATATATATTTTCCCTTTTAAACTGACTGCTATATTCAATGAATATATCAACAACACTCCCACCCAGTTCTGAAGTGACTTTTCCGCACACCAAAAGTTAAGGTTCACTGTACCCTTAAAGAGTCTGACTTGGAAAAATAGTGTGTCACTGTCCCTTTGCTACCTGTTAACACCAGGGCCTTGACATCAACATCTGAACATTCTCTTCTTTTTGGTTACTTCAAAGGTTCATAAAAATAAATATAGTAGTAGTTTCTTCTAAAAACACATTATATCACTGTGTCTGAGATTTCTACTAAGCTTTATGGTTTATAAGGGGAAATAAGGTCACTGCTTATGAAAATCCTCATAATTTAGTTCACAAATAGTACGGCATTTCTTTAAAGAAAAGGAAACACAAGGCCTCTAGCAATTTATAATTTATGATTACAGTATTTTTGCCTTTGATCAACAACTTTCCTTTAGATGCTGAAGTGATTTTCCTATAGAAATACTATGAGATAAAGGGTCACATACTATTAGAAATAAAAGTAACCAAAGACATTCTAGCTAAGAAACTTGTTTAAATTGGACACCTAATAGTTTGCTGTTACGTTTCCTCGGGTCTCATGAGTACTTACTCTTTGAGGCTATTTACTTAGGTAATGTCATATCTGACATTTTCCTTTTTCTTTACCAAGACAGAAAGAATTTACTGAACTTAGGGGGCTAAGATAAAAATAGGCTGGGCTGCTTTAAGAACTTCTTAAGAGGTGAAGTGTTTACCAAATATCTACTTACAGTATCAAAGATCCTCTGAATTGCAGCAAAGGCATTTATTTAAAAGACATTTTAAAGAAGCAGTCCTGTAGATCTGCATACTGACAATTTACTGCTTTTTGTGCGTGTCAAAATTCTTGAAATTAAAATGATTGTTTTAAACTAAATTAAAAATTTGTACAATTAGAGAAATTCTGAAAATTAAAATTATAAAATACCCAAAGATAATCTTGCTCTATATTAAAATGCTCCAGATGGACTTCCAGTCAAGATGGCAGCATAGGTAAATACAGCTTGCCTCCTTGTGCAACCACATCAAAATTGCAACTAACCTATACAACAACCATCATTCAGAATTGTCAGAAATTGAGCTGAATGGAAATTCTACAACTACAGAGTTAAAGAAGAAACTGTTTACATTGTGACTGGTGCGGGGGGGGGTATGGATATGCAAAACGAACTGGTCCCACACCCTCATATGGCAGATAAAATTCTGGAGGAATACCTAAGGGTTAAAAGGTTCCAGCTCCACACCAGATCCCCCAGCCCAGGGATCCAGTGCCAGAAAGAAAAGTCACCATAACCTCTGACTATAAAAACCAGTGGAGGTTGAAGCTGTGGAAGACAAAAACTGCCGGACAACCTGGTGGTTCCTCTTAAAGGGCCCACACACAGACTTACTTGGACTCACTCTCTCTGAGCTCCAGTGTGGGGCAGCAGTTTGAAGGACACCAGAAACATATGGAGACAAACTGAATTGTCTGGCATCACAATGAGAGCTGGGGGGCAGCTTTCTCCCACACAGGAGTGCTATCAGGGCCACTGTTCCCTTACTGAGCCCTCCCCACACAGGGCCACAGAACCAGAAGACAAGCACCATATCCAAAACTCCATCAACCTGGTTCACACTGTTTGCCCCACTCTGGTGATTTCCTAAAGCCCTGTCCCACCCGCTTTTGGGCACACCCACAATGTTTCCAGTGGTTTTTCCATACTCTGGGCTTATGCTTCAGATTTTCCTAAATTCTCTCAAACAAACAGCATCTGGCTTTAGTGAACCCTTTACCTCTTGCTAAATTGTCCCAGGCCCAACACTAGCAGCAGCTGCCTTGGTTCACAGCTTAGCCTCACGTGGACACCTCCATGCCCAGCACAAGTAGCAGCCATCAACAGATGACTTTGTATCTTACTCTGAGTGACCCTGGACAGAGCACAAGCAGTGGCTGAACTTGGATGTGCCAAGAGGAATCAAAGCACAACTACAATTACAACCGGAGGTTATACACAACCCAAATGGTGGGTGTACCTCGATTACCCATCTTGGGTAATAGGGGAGGATATGGCACTGGACCATACAGGACACCAACTACATTAGGCCACTCTACCAAGCCTGGGAGATGTGGCAGCTCTACTTAACATAGAAACAAACACAGGGAGGCTGCCAAAATGACGTGACAAAGAAACGTGGCCCAAATGAAAAAACAGAACAAAACTCCAGAAAAAGGATCTAAAAAAATTAGACAAACAAGCTACTAGATGCAGAGTTTAAAACACTGGTTATAAGGATGCTCAGTGAACTTAATGAGAATTTCAGCAACATAAAAATAGTCATGAAAACCATAAAAAATAACCAGTTAGAAAAGAAAGATACACTCATTAAAATGAAGAACAGTCTACAGGGAATCAATAGTAGAATGAATGAAGCTAAGCATCAGATCGGGGATTTGTAATATAAAAAAGAAGAAGAAAAAATAAACACCCAATCAGAACAGCAAGAAGAAAAAGAATCCGAAAATATTAGGATAGTATAAGGAGCCTCTGGGACAAATTCAAGTGTACAATATTTGCATCATGGGGGTGCCAGAGGGAGATGAGAGAGAGAGCAAGAAATTAGAAATCTATTTGAAAAAATAATGACAGATAACTTCTCTAACTTGGTGAAGAAAATAGACATAAAAGTCCAGGAAGTTTAGAAAACCCTAAACAAAATGAACCAAAAGAGGCCCAACCAAGACACATCATAATTAAAATACCAAGGTTAAAGGGAAAGAAAGAATTTTAAAAGCAGCAAAAGAAAAGCAGTTTGTTACCTACAAGGGAGCTCACATAAAACTGTTAGCTGATTTCTCAAAAGAAACTTTGCAGACTAGAAGGGATTGGCAAGAAATATTCAAAGTGATAAAAAAGCAAAGACCTACAACGAAGATTACTCTATCCAGCAAAGATATCATTTAGAGTTGAAGGACAGATAAAGAACTTCCCATACAAGAAAATACTAAAGGAGTATATGACCACCAAACTAGAATTATATGAAATGTTAAAAGGTCTTCTTCAAGGACAAGATTATAACTATGAAAATAAAATGGCAGCAAATACATACCTCTCAACAATTGAAGCTAAAAAACAAGCAAATAAGCAGAACAGACACAGAACCACAGATACAGAGAACAGTTTCATGGTTGCCAGATGGGAGGAGGGAGAGTTGGGGAATTGGTGGAAAAAGTGAATAGATTGAAAACACAAATTTGTAGTATACAGAATAGTCATATGGATGAAAAGTATAGCATAGGAAATAAAGAAGCCAAAGAATACATATGCATGTCCCATGGACATGGACAATGATGTAGAGATTGCCTGAGGGTGTGGGGGTGTCTGGATGGAGGTGGGTAAAGGAGGAAAAATGGAGACAACTGTAATAGCATAATCAATATACTACAATTTTTAAAAATGAATGCTCAGCAGATAACTTTATAAAGCTACTATTCTGACTCAAAACCAGATCAAGACAAGACCATTGTAACCAAAATTATGAATCAGTTTTATGTATAAATATAGATGATAAATCTAAACAAAATGGTGAATTTTTTTCAGCAATGTAATAAAAATAATCTAAGAACAATTATCTTTGGCTGTAAGGATGACTTAATTTTGAAATCTATTGAAGCAATTCATTATATTATCAAATTAAAGGAAAAACAAATATATGAAGAAAAAACAGTTTTTAACAAAATTTAACACCTAACTATGACAAAAAGTTTTAACAAAATTGTACTAGAACAGAATTTCTATGACTCAATAAATACCAAATCAAACTGGTAAAATATATTGTATTTGGTGATGAAGCATTGGACTACTTTCATTTCTAGTCATCACTTTACTGGAGGGTTGAGCAAGTGAAGTGAAATAAGAAGAGATCAAATTTTCATTATTCACAAGTAATTATATACAAAATCAAAGAGATTCTGAAAACTACTGCAACTAATAGAAGATAGAGAATTATATATTAAATATTCACCAAAGAGTAAATGACAAAATATATCCAAAGCAACAAAGAAAAATATGAGTAAGAATTATCTTTATAGTATATCACAATTTAATCAAAGTAAAAGTAATCAAAAACACTATGATACGTTGTAGAGCTAGATGAATAGACCAAAGAGATGCATTAGAGAATCTAGTTATAAATCTGTGTATATTTGGAAACCAGGCAATTAGGGAATAAGCATCTCATATTAGAGGAGAATATGGGCCACCTAAAAATAGCACTGTGACAATTGAATGCTCATATGAAAAAATATTCTCTTACCTCACTCTATACACAATATTCAATCTTTCACACTCTTACACAAATATAACAAAATACTGTGAACTTATTACACAGAAGGATTTCTTAAATAAGACCAAGTGAATACAAACTGTATGTATAGATATGTATAAATATGTATAGATTAAACTTCTAAAACTATTTCTAGAAAAAGTGTTATAAACAGTAGAAATACAAGTAACAGATTTACCAAGATATTTATACACACAAGCAATAAAAGATTTTTAATTAGAATATACAAAGAACTCCTAAAACTTACAAACAAATCAGCAGGATTACAAAATGGAGCAAGAGTTTGAACAACAAATTTATATAAGAAGAACCCAAAAGATAATTACACATATTAAAAGATGTTCTATATTACTATTAATCAGCATAATATAAATTAGGATACCAATAACACATAATTTATCTCTTTTAAGATTAAAAAATGTTTAAAAAATTGATAATGCTAGTTGCTGGCAAGGATGCATGAAAACAAACATTTTTACGCATTGCTAAGATATTGTAAACTCTAACTACCACAAAAGTCAATTCGGCAAAATAATAAAGTTGAAGATGCTTGCATCTCATTCTAATATCCACCAATTTTGTTTCTACATATGGTGTTTTAGGAAAACTCTTCAAGAATTTCAAATGAAAATGAGAATTATTTATTGGAGAAAAATAAGTGAATTTCCTTTAGTATGGAGATAAATAAATTAACTCTAGTGTATTGCTGCAATAAAAGTCTATGTACTACTTAAAATAAATGAAGAATCTCAGCCATGGATAGAGCTAAAGAACATAATGTAGTATATAAAAAAAATTACAAACATATATTTAATATTACATAAATTTTTGTAAGATTTTTAAAAAGTTTTATATATGTACCTTGCCTTTCTTGTAAAAGTACAAAAGTTCAAATGTAATTGAGTAGTTCCTCTAGAAGGAAGAATATATACAAATCCAGGACAAACGAAAGATGTGTTCTAGCAATTTTAACAGGATGCCTTTGACTGGGGCCCAGCAATAAACTTAAAGGAACACAGGAGGAGATTGTCTGAGATGTATAGGGCCTGGTAGACCATGTTAAAGTATTTTGAACAATTGGAAACAAAAGTGCAAAATACAGTGGTTGGCAATCAGAAAATGTATTCATTAGAGTGTGTTTAATGTTTAATTTTGTTGAAATATACATAACAAAATCTACCACGTTGAACATTAGGGTCATTAAATGGATTCACGATGTTGTGCAGCCATCACCACTACATCACCAGAACTTGCTTTTGTCTTCCAAAACTCAAATTCTTTACTCATTAAACACTAATTCTCCATTCTCTAAACCACCTCACAATGCCTGGTAATTGGTATTTTACTTCTTGTCTCTATAGATTTCACAACTCTAGGTACCTCATGCAAGTGGACTCATGCAAAATTTATTCTCTTGTGTCTTTTTTTTTCTACTTTTTTAAATTTTTTTAATCAGTATTTTTTAATTGTTGATATTGTACAGTTTTCTGTATTTTACCCCACCCCAGCCCACCACCCTAGCCCTCCCCACCTTCCTCCCATTTCCACCCCCCATAGTTTTTGTCCATGAGTCCTTTATACTTGTTGCTCTAAACCGTTCCCCTTTTCCCCTGAAATTCCCTCCCCTCCCCCTCTGGACACTGTCAGACTGTTCTCAAATTCAGTGTCTTTGTTTATATTATGCTTGTTTGTTTGTTTTGTTGATTAGCTTCCTGTTAAAGGTGAGATCATATGGTATTTGTCTTTCACTGCCTGGCTTATTTCGCTTAGCATGATACTCTCCAATTCCTTCCATGCTGTCGCAAAGGGTAGGAGCTCCTTCTTTCTTTCTGCTTGTGTCTTGCTTATTTCATTTAATATGATGTCTTTGGAGGTCTTACACTGTATACCATGGACCAGAATTTTATGATATTTTTAATGTTATATTTCACTATATATTTACACCATATTTTTATCCATTTATTCATTGAGGGATATTAGAGTTGTTTACAATTTTTTTGTTAAGGTGAATAATACTGGTATGAATATTGATGTACCATTGATGAATCAAATGGTAATCTATGTGTAATGTTTTGAGTAAATACCATACGTTTTGCCAGAGCATCTACACCATTTTAGATTCTTACCACCAATACACAGAGTTCAATTTTTCATATCTAGACCAGCACTTATTTTCCAAAATAGCCATTCTAGTGAGGGTGAGGTGATATCTTACTGTGATTTTGATATGCATTGTCCTGGAGATTAGTGATGCTGAGCATCTTTTTCAGGTTAGAGTGAGATAAAAGGGAGACTGAGAGGAGGAAAAAATAATGAGGCTTCTGTTCCCCATTTGATATGAATTAGGTCAGAGTCTCATATAGAAGGGGTTGTTCTCCCCATTTCTGCAGAGAATATGTCCTGTGGGGAGCAAAGGGAAGCAGCGTAGGGAGATGGCGGATTCAGTACATTTCCTAGAGAAGCATTAGCTGAACAGGCAAGGAGGTGGTGCTGTGCTCAGTGGTCATGGAGTCACTCAGTACAGGATGGCAGAAGATCTCTGTGTCAGATGGGTATGAGTTTGTGACCGAATGTGAAAACATGGGAATAGCCAGCAGAAACAGTGGTGTAGCATAAGAAATGAGATTAAATAAATGCAGATGGAAGCATAAAAGGCATTTCAGATTTCTCATTGAATTCAATTTTTATCATAGAAATGACTCTGCATGTTTGCTGGGCAGCACTTACAGTAATATTTTTAAAATAGGGCTAAAAGGCAGGGTGTCAGGGGTGTGAGGCTAAGATGCAATTGCCTCATGTTTGACCTTAAGGAAATCATTTGGCCTTTTTGCGTCTTATTTGATTTTATGCAACATTTGAGGGATCTGTAAGGTGTTATAAAGCTACATAAAGATAGTGGAAAAATCTTTGGAACAGTACAAACCATGTTAGATACGATTATGCTAAAGCTGACAACCAAAAGGAGACTTGACAAATTCTAGTGCACTCTCCAACAATGCCCTATTATTTGCTCCAGGAGGTTTAGAGGGCAATGTGTCTGCTGCAAATCTAGTGCCAATCAGAAGTTTACTAAGAATGATTTCCTGCTTTCTGTAGAGTATAGATAGTGTCTTTTTTGTCAGGGAATAAAATCTAGAATTTATAGGCTGAGAGAAATTGAGATTTATATTTCTTCATGTGAAGTGCTGTCTCTACTACATGAGACGTGGAGGGTGAATGGAGCAAGCAACATATTGCCAGATACATTTTAAAAGACTTAGAAAAATTCCACTGTTATTTATTTCAATGCTTTTAAGTCCCCAAATGAAGAACAAATTAGAATTTGGTATTGTACACATCATATCACCACAACATCTCCAATATGTATACAAATGAAAATGAGATAATCAGCAACATGTGGAAATAAAACCAACATTTCCTGAGGCAGCAAAAGGACACAAATGTGTCATGCAGTCTTTCAAAACTGACAGGTCTCTGACAATTGATGACAGCAAAGACAGATTGCTGCCTTGTACAGCACAAGTGAACTCAATGTTACAATTTTTTCAGAACCAAAGAAATGTCAGGTATTATTAGTATTAATAGAAACTTAAATATATGGTAAGGCAAAATGTGCCAGGTTTATTTTACTCGATTTATGTTTTTTTAAAGGCCCAGTTTCTTAGCCTCAATTGATAGTGAATTCTATTATTTAAAAGTGTTATTGATCCCTGGTTCTTATCAGAAAAAAAAAATGCAGTGATTAGAAATGTGAATTGTGAGCATTCTACATTGGTTTATGCATTGTTGCTCATTTGAAAAATACATATTGTTTACATTGTCTATTATTATGATTATTAACCAAAGAGTTACAATTTATCAGAAATATGGAATGCAATAAGGATTTAAGATTTTTAAAATACTTTTGTATAATCTGTGAGATTGTGTGATTTGCAGAAGATTTAATAGGAAGAATAGTTCTGTAGAGTAGGTGGGAGTTCTGTAGATGGGAGGGTGTCAAGAGACTCAGAGATCTGATTCAACAAATATGCTATTTACCCAATATGTACTAGACAGTATTCTTGGTGCTGGTATATCAGTGAGCAGAATCTGAAGATTCCTGTCCTTGTGAATCTTAAATATAGATAGGGGACAATAATAAAAAAAATAAAATAAGCAAAAAATAATAATATCAGACTTTGGGGAGCCACAGTATAAGTCTGGGTGTGGGTGGCTACTTTTAATACAGTGTTCAAAGTAGGTATCACAGGGACAGTAATATTTTGCAAATACCTAAAAGAGGTGGGGAAAATAGCCACATAAATTTTCTAAGGATTAACCAGTACAAAGGTCCTGAACTGGAATGTGCTCAGTGTGTTCTAGAAATAGCAAAAGCTAGAGTGGTAGGACAGTGCTAATGAGGAGGAGCAGAAGAGAAGATAGGGGTTGGGAGGAGAGTAGAGATTGTGGAAAGGCTTATAGGGCTTTGAAGGTTTTGAGCTGTATGCTAAGACATAAAGCTGTGGGAGACTCTAGCAGATATCTGACTTATATGTTAATGAAAATTACTTTGGCAGCTGTCTTAAGGAGACACTACAGGGCAAGGAGAGGAACAAGAAGACCAAGTAGAAGGCTTTTGAAAAAAAAAACTCTGGGACTTCCAGTCAAGATGGTGGCATAGGCAGACATGGCTCAACCACAGCAAAATTACAAATAAAATATAGAACAACCATCACTCAGAACTGTCAGAAACCAAGTTGAATAGAAATCTGAAAAATATAGAATTAAAGAAACCACATCCATACAGACTGGTAGGAGGGGTACAGACACAGAATGGGCTGGTCCTTCACGCGTGTGTAGGGGATAAAAATTCAGGAGGGATACTTCAGGAGTGAGAAGCCCCAGCCCCACACCAGGTCCCCCAGGCCAGGGTTCCAGTGAAAAGAAGGTAAATCCCCACAACTTCTGGCTGCACAAACCAATGGGGATTGAGAGGGTGGAAGAAACTGCTGAAACCCCAAGCAGTTTCCCTTAAAGAATCCACACATGGGCTAACCTACACAGACTCACTCCCTCTGAGCTCCAGTACCGGAATAATACCTTGAAAGGCACCAGTAGTATACAGAGAGAAACTGAAGTGTCTGGTGTCAAGTTGAGCAGAGGCTATTGTCTCTTTTCTAAATCCTCCCCTCACAGAACTGGCAAAGTGGTACCATATTTGAGACTCCATCAACCTGGCTAATGTTGTTTCACTTGCCTTAGAGATCCTCCAAGACTCAGCCCCGATCAATTTATGGGCCGACCCAAGCTGCTTTTCCATATGAATGACTGGCCTTGGCACATGCTTCACATTTTCCTAAATCCTATCAAACAAATAACAACTGCTATCAGTGATTTCAAGGCATGGCACTAGCAGCAGCCAGCCTAGATTCACAGGTTGGTTTTGCCTGGGAATATCCAAGACCAGCAAAGTAGCAGCCATCTCAGGTTGCTTTATAGCTCAGTCACATAGGTCCAGACCAAACACAGCTGGGTTCTGACTTTGGCCTGCACCACCTGGAAAACCTCAGGCCAGCACACCCAGTGGACAGCTATAGATGACATCAGAGCATCACCACCCTGCCCTTGCACAGCTGATCCTCCATGGAGGGCAGAGGTTGGTGGTAAGTGGTCACATCCAGTATTTGCTGCTGGCAGGTCTGGGTAAATCTCTCCCATTGACCTGCCAACAGCAACCAAGACTCAACTACAAGAGGGGGGTTTACTCAGCCCACATGAAGGGCACACTTCAAGTACCCTGCTTGGGTGGTAGGTGAGGCTGTGCCACTGAACCCTACAGGACACCTACTACATTAGGCCATGGTATCAAAACACAGAGTCAAAGCAGCTCTACCTAATACATAGAAACAAACACAGGGAGACTGCCAAAATGATGAGATAAATAAACATGGCCCAAATGAAAGAACAGGTCAGAACTGTGGAAAAAGAGCTAAATGAAATGGAGAAGAGCAATCTACCAGATGCAGAGTTCAAAACACTGTTTATAAGGATGCTCAAGGAAATTAGTGAGGACATCAGCAGCATAAAAGAGATCAGATGAGAAATAAATGATTCACTAATTGAAAGAAAGAACAATTGTGAGGCATAGGTAGAAACACTTCACTTCCTCACAGAAATGAAAGAAGAATAACCACCAATTTACAAAGAATAAACAACCAGAACTGCCAAGAAATCAAACTGCATGGAACTCCGACAACCAAGGAGTAAAAGAAACATTCATCCAGACCAGTAGGATGGGCATAGACAAGCAGTTGAGTGGAGAGTACGCAAGGCAAGGCTTCAGACCACTTGGGCGAGGCATGGGTGGTTGAACAGGAAACTAAAGACTTAAAACCTCTATGTGTAAAATACTGTAGGGGTTATGATGGCAGGAGAAACTCCCAGTCTCACAGGAGAGTTTATTGGAAAGTGGGGCTAGAGTGGACCAAGCAAGTGGCATTGTTTCCACTCTAACCACTCCCCCACACCCACAGACAGCACCACAACACAGCAAGGAGGGTTGCCCCCTCTGTGCGAATACCTAAAGCTCCACCCCCTTACAACATAACAGGTGTGCTGAGACAAAGAAATATGGCCCAAATGAAAGAACAAATCAAAGCTCCAGAAAAAGCACTAAGAGATGAGGACATAAACAGCCTGTCTGATGCAGAGTTCAAAACACTGGTAATCAGGATTCTGACAGAAATCATTGTGGTGGGTCACAAAATGAAGGAAGAAATGAAGCCTATGCAAAATAAAATAAAGCGAAATATACAGGGAACCAACCGTGAAGGGAAGGAAAGTGGGATTCAAATCAACAATTTGCAACAAAAGGAAGAAATAAACATCCAATCAGAATGGAATGAAGAAACAAGAATTCAAAAAAATGAAGAGAGGCTTAGGAACCTATGTGACAACATTAAGTACTCCAACATCTGAATCATAAGAGTGCCAGAAGGAGAAGAACAAGAACAAGACATTCAAAACTTACTTGAACAAATAATAAAGGAAAATGTCCCCAATCTGGTGAATGAAATACACTTCCAAGAAATTTAGGAAGGAAGTCCAGAGAATCCCAAAGAAATTGGACCCAAGGAGGAACACACCAAAGCACATCACAGTTATGTTACCCAAGATTAAAGATAAGGAGAAAATCTTAACAGCAGCAAGTGGAAAGGAGAGGAGAGTTACCTACGAAAGACTGTCCATAAGACTATTAGCTGATTTCTCAAAAGAAACCTTATAGGCAAGAAGAGACTGAAAAGAAGTATTCAAAGTCATGAAAGCCAAAGACCTGCATCCAATATCACTCTACCCAGAAAAGCTATCATTCAGAATGGAAATGCAGATAAAGTGCTGCCAAGGTAAGGTCAAATTAAAGGAGTTCATCATCACCAAGCCCTTATTGTATGAAATGTTAAGGGGATTTATCTAAGAAGAAGGAGATCAAAAATATAAACAGTAAAATGAAGACAAACTCATAACTACCAACAACCAAACCTAAAAAACAAAAATTAAAACTAAGCAAACAACTAGAACAAATACAGAATTAGAGAAATGGACATCACATGGAAGGTTATCAGTGGAGTGGAGTAGGGGAAGAATGGGGGGAAGGTACAGAGAATAAGAAGCATAATTGGTAGACATGAAATAGATGGGGGAGGTTAAGAATAGTATAGGAAATGGAGAAGCCAGAGAACTTATATGTACAACCCATGGACATGAACTAAGGAGGGTAGAATACAGGAGGGTAGGGGGTGCAGCATGGAGGGGAATAAAGGGGAGAAAAACACTGGCAAAAGTATAATAGCATAATCAATAAAATATATTTTAAAAATATATAAAATGAAATAAATTTTCCCAGTTCATTTTAAAAAAGAACAATTAACAGGGAAACAACAGTAGGATAAAGACAAGAGTCAAATCAATGATTTGGAACATAAGGAATCAAAAACCAACCAAACAATGCAAGAAGAAAAAAGAATCTAAAATAATGAAGGCGGTATAAACAGCCTCTGGGATAACTTCAAGAGGTCCAATTTTGCATCATAATGTTGCCAGGAGAAGAGAAAGAGAGATAAGTTAGAAATGTATTTGCAAAAAGAGTGAAAGAAAACTTCCCTAATTTGTTGAAGAAAGTAGGTATGCAAGTCCATGAATAACATAATGGAGTCCCAAACATAATGGATGCAAAGAGGGCAACTCCAAGACACATCATAATTAAAATGCCAAAGATTAAAGGTAAAGAGAGAATTTTAAAAGCAGCAAGAGAAAAGAAGTTAGTTACTTACAGGGAAGTTTCCATAAGACTGTCAGCTGTTTTCTCAAAAGAAATTGTGCAATCTAGGAGAGATTGGCAAGAAATATTCAAAGTCGTGAAAAGCAGAGACCTATAGCCAAGATTGGTTTACACAGCAAAAATATCATTCAGAATTCAAGGGCAGACAAAGAATTTCTCAGACAAGAAAAAAAACTAAAGGAGCTCATCATCACCAAACCACTATTATATGAAATGTTAAAGGGACTTTTTTGAGAAAAATTAGAAGACCAAAACTATGAACAATAAAATGACAAAAAATACAAATCTATCAATTGAATGTAAGAAAACAAACTAAGTAAACTAGAAGAACAGAGGCAGAGTCATGGATACAGAGAGTTTTTTGATGGTTGCCAGATGGAAGGGCGTGTGTCAAGGGAATGAGTGAAGAGGTGAGGGGTTAAGAAGTACAAATAGGTAGTTAGAGAATAGCCATGGGGATGTCAAATACAGTATAGGAAATGGAGTAGACAAAGAACTTATATGCATGACCCATGGACCTGAAGAATACTGAAGGGATTGCCTGAGGGAGAGGAAGCTGCTGGGGAGAGGGGGCAAATGGGGGAAAATCAGACAACTGTAACAACATAATCAGTAAAATATAATTCAAAACAAGAGGTTCTTGTAGCTCACAGCAGAAAGTAGGGAAGAGGGGGAATGTTGTACCTTCTGAGGTTTACCAGGTAGGACCATAAAAATAATATTTGAAATCTGACTGCAATAAAAATCTAGAAACCGAGACAATGTAAATGGTGATTTATTTTGGAACAGAAGGCTTAGGGAGACATTTTTACTTCTGTCTCCTTTTCATAATGTTTTCTCTTTTCACACTGAGATCTATTTTTTTTCAGATTGAAAAATTGTTACCAGTTTGGAGAAAAGATGCAGAATCATCCATAAACTTTCAGTACGTGCCCCTGTATTCATGGAGCACTGCTCCTGTTGCCCTGAAGCTACCAGCAGGATGCATAATGTATAATGCGCTCCACGCCTTCTATAACATACATAAAACTTCAGCAGTTAAAAGGATGGAGCTATTAAAGAAAACAATGTGAGTGTAAAACAGTTTTTCAAAGATTAAAAAATTTTAAGCCAGGAGCTTTTTCTAAAGGAACAGATTGGATTTCTGATTAGGGATTGGAGGAAATGATCATTGAAATACTCATTTCAATACCATTAGAGTAACATGTGTGAATTTGTCCAACTTATATTTGGTTTGGCTAGAAAGAGAAACAAATTGTGATTACTTTTTTTTTAAGTGCATAAATATTTACATAACTATTATTTTTTCCCCTTTGTAGCCACATTCTGCAGAATAGATTTTTTCTTTATTGTTGTTGTTTGTAATCAGTTGCAAGCTTGTATTTTCTATTTAGTTTTTCATAATTTTGCTTTGAAGCTCATGGAACTATGACTTAAATTATGAAACAATGAGCATAAAAAGACAAGAAAACATATTGCTGTAATAGTTTGCTGATTTCTTCATTATCAGGTAACCATTCTTCTAACCTCACTGATTGTCATGTAGTTATTATTTTTGAAAATGACAAAACAGTGTGGAATTTTGATTAATCAACATGCTTTATTTAAGATCAAAATACCTATAGGTTACATATTCACATTTCAAAATAGTCTGTTCTCTTAAGTAGAGGTATTTTTGAACACTCTTTATGATTTGTGATCCCAAATGTCACATATAATGTCATATATATGTTAATTTAATTAAAATAAAGAGCATACTGCATTTTTGAAACTGCTAATGTTCAGCTTTCTTTCTATTCTTTTGAAATTATTGAAAATTGCAGTATATCTTTACCACCAAAACCCTGCAAGCTCACCTGAGAAATCTGGTCACTATGCCTGGTCACAGAAAAATGAGTTAGATGATGTTGAGGAAGGTTAGGGAGTTTTTTTACACTTAAACTGTGTGACTTTAATTTATTCAGTGGTTGCCTTAAGTTGTAATACATTTACAATCAATCTTTGTACTCTTTCAGTAACACTCTACTGCTTCATTGGTACTGTAGGTATTACAGAGTATTCTCAATTTCTCCTGCCCATCCTTTATTACATTGCTGTCGTTCCTTTCACTTATACCTAAACTATAATCATGTGACACACTGTTGTTATTAGTATGTTAAACAAATTGTTATCTATTAGATCAGTTAAGAATAAGAAAAATAAAATACCTTATTGTATCCTTTCTCTATTTTTTAATGTAGACCTGACATACAATATTTTTGACCTATAAAATTTTTCTTTCTAAAGAATGACTTTTAAAAATTGATTGTAGAGAGAGAGGGGAAGGAAGAGAGAGAGAAGGAGAGAGAGAGAGAGAGAGAGAGAGAGAGAGAGAGAGAGAGAGAGAGAGAGAGAGAGATTTGTTGATCTACTTGTTGATGCATTCATTGATTGCTTTCTGTATGTGCCCTGACCAGAGATTGAACTTGCATCCTTGGCATTTTGGGACAATTTTCTAACTAACTAAGCTATCCGGCCAGGGCTAAAGAATACCTTTTAACAATTTTCGCAAATCAGATCTGCTGGTGACAAGTTTCCTTAATGTTTGTTTTTTCTGACTAACTGTTTCTCTTTCACATTTGAATGATAATTTTGCCCACTGTATAATTCTAGTTTGTTTGTTTAGTCTTTAAGCATTGTATATATCTCACCCCACCATCCTCTTATTTACTTGTATGTTATCTATTGACTTTTATCTTTGTTCCTCTATCCTTAATCCCAGCCCTTTCCCCTACCCCGAATCTGGATTCTTTTTAAAGTTTTTCTCTTTATCTTTGGTTATCTGAAGTTTGAATACAATATGTTGAAGTATAATTTTAAAAAATATATTTATCCAACTTCTGATGCTTTAAATATCTTGGATCTGTGGTATTGTGTTTGTTATTAACTTTGGAAAATAAGTCAGCCACTTTTTAACTTTTTACATTTATTCATTTAAGACAGAAAGGGAGGAAGAAAGAGAGAAGCCATCTATTTGTTGTTCCACTTATCTGCATTCATTGGTTGATTCTTGTATGTGCCCTGACTGGGGATTGAACCCACAGCCTCAATGTTGTGGGCCAATGCTCCAGAGAAATGCGCTACCAGACCAGGCCCTCAGTCATTCGTAACCTCAACATTTTTTCTATTTCTTCCTCTCTTTCTTCTCCTGGCACATCATTGCATATAGAATGCACATTTTGTTAGTGTCCCAGACTACTTTATTTTTTTCTTTTTCTCTTTGCTTTGCATTGTGAAGTTTCTATTAATCTCTCCTTAAGCTCATTGATTATGAGGTCCAGTCTACTTATAAGTACATCAAAGCTTCTTCACTTCTATTACATTGTATTTTTTTGTGTGTTCAATTTTTTAAAAATTTTCAGTTGCAATTGACATTCAATATTATATCAGTTTCAGGTGCATAACATAGTGGTTAGACATTTACATACCTTATAAAGTGACCCCCCAATAAATCTTGCACCTACCTGATACTATATATAATTATTATAATATTTATTACATTATTTATCCTCACCTGAGGATATGTTTATCCGTTTTACAGGGAGAGGAAGAGAGAGAGAGAATCAATTAGTTGCTTCCTACACACACCCCAACTGGGGAAATCAAATCCACAACACAGGTGTGTGCCCTGATGGGAATCAAACCGTCAACCTTTTGGTGTGTGGGACAACACTCCAACAGACTGAGCCATCCAACCAGAGCTTACGTTGTTTTGCTTCTTATAATTTTCTTTAAATTTTTCTTAGAGTCTTCATCTCTCTGCTTATATTAGACATCTACTCTTGTAGGTTGTCCACCTTTTACATGAGACCTCTTAGAATTTAATTATTCTAAGAATTTAACTATTATTTGGAAAAAATTTGAGTCCCATAATTCAAAATTCTCAACCATATCTGAAGCTAAACTGATGCTTGCATTATCTCCTCAGACATTTTCTTTTTTTGCCTTTTAGCATAACTTGTAATTTGTGGTTGAAATTCACATGTAATGTACAGAGTAAAAGAAACTGGAGGAAATAGATTTTTAGTGTGAGATTTTATGTATCTCTGGCTAGAAATTAGATCATTTATTGTTTGCTGTAACGGTGGTATCAGAGGCTAAAATCCCCCACTAGTGTTCTAGTTTTTGCCTCCTCTGCTCTCTTTGGATTTCCCTAGCAAACTTTTAATAAATAGGATGTGAGAATTGCAGTTTTTCAACTCTAATCTTGTTATAGAGATCCTATGTGATAGGTGTATGGGCACAGGAACTATTCTATAATCCTGTGATTAGATCTCAGTCTTCTAGTCAGGTACGACTCTGGTCTGTGACCTTCGCAACAGCTTCTCAGTCACCTGTGCCCCATCATGAGACAGGAAAACCAGAAAGTGCTGGGATTCAGTATTTCCTTTTCTCCAGAAAAGTTAGGCTTTCATAAAACCTAACAGTCTACTCAAAAGCTTGTCACGGATCTGAAATTTTCAACAGTTCTTCTTGGAATATATATTCTTATTTTCCAAGATTTTGTTTTTGAGTTTATTATGTTAAAGTAGAAACCCCTATATCCTGGTACTTTGCCCATACTTCCAAAGTTGTTGGATTTATTTTCTTAGTTAGTATAAGAATTTAATGAATTCTCTGTCACTGAAAAAAAGTGTTAGATTAGAGTTGTTCTGGAGAATTGTTGAAAAAATCTTCTAGTGATAATGATTGTGCTGTGACAGACTTCAGCGGTGGTTAAAATGGACTTACATTTCAAGATAAGTGTAACTATAGAATAATTCCATATTATTAGGTGTTGAGTGATAATTACAGTCATTATCACAACATGGAATAAGTGTTAAGTAATGTGAAACTGGTCTCCGAAAGCCATAAAGTTTGTGAATCCCAGTATACATTTAGATGAAATGAACATATGCAGTTGGAATTATCTATTAGCTAAACAACTTAAGCCATAAAATATGAAATTTAAGTGATGCAAAATTAAACAGAAACAAAATAACTCTTTTATGAAAATGGAGACAAGTTTGTCAAGAATCATTTGTGACTAGAAAGGCAAGAGGACAATTTTAATGGTTGGAAATACTGTGATCTTTTACCTCTTTTTAAATGGTGAGTTGCAATCACTGTCTGAAAGTTTCTGAAAAATGAGTGAAGCAAAGTATTTCATTTATTTTTTATATTACTATAGCACAGCTCAATAAAATAACTCCTTTTCAGTTCTTTCCACTTTCCTAAGCTCTTTGTTATTGCTTGTTTTCTTTTATTTTTAAATTTTTATTTATCTGTTTATTTTTAGAAAGGGGAGGGGAGGGAGAAAGAGAGGGAGAGAAACATCAGTGTGTGGTTGCCGCTCACATGTCCGCTACTGGGGACCTGGCCGGCAACCCAGGCATGTACCCTGATTTGGAATCAAACCTTTGGTTCACAGGTCTGTGCTAAGTCCATGGAGCTACACCAGCCAGGGCTGGGTTTTGTTTGTTTGTTTGTTTTGTTTTTTATGATGATTTTATTCTGTAGCTTCTTATTCAACTTACTTCCTTGAAAGTGCTTTTCAAAAGACTAAATATTCTTAAAAATCTTTTGCTGACTCTTTCCTTCAAGTGGGTGTGAAGTTTGTCTTTGGTGTTGGCATTTGATGGAATAAAATGGAGCAATATCCAGACTTTGAAGCCTACTGGTGCTGGTCTATATATAAAGAGACAAGATTTCAAAGAGATATACTTACATTGGCTGGTGTGAATGGATTCCAAACTTGGTTCTTTGTTACCTCTGTGCTTTGGAAATAGCGTTCCATCTACATAATCATCTTGAAATGTTTTTTTTTTTTTTTTCCTTTTGTTTACTTCCATTTAGGGGACATTCCTAGAGTTTTGGCACAAAAATATAATTATTTCAAATAGACAACTCATTAGAAAGATACTAATATCTTCAATAAACTTTCACAGGGACTATTTTCTTAGATAAAATTGGACAACTCTAAAATATTTTCTGGATACAAGAAAAAGAGAATTCTCCTTTTAAAAACAATACTATAGGATTTCTAACAGGAAAACCAAAGTTTATTCTCCTTTACTTTAAAACATTCATTCTTAAACAGCAGTACATTGCCCCTAACACTGTTTGTAATCTGGTGGCCCAACCATAGATTAAATAAATAAAGTGGTCTAGAGATTAAATGTTTACTTGTAGTATTTCTTACTTCTTAAGTAATTAATAGAGAGTATTTTGTTTTGCTGAAAGGTGTTACCTACATGTATACATAAATATAATAAAATTTCCATTATCAATGTTAATCAGCAAAGAAGTAGTATGAAATACCTCAAAAGGTTACGAGTAAAAACATTATTTGTACTGGTCTTGGAAAAGGATTTTTAATTTGTACTTGAAGTGTGTGTATCTAAAATTCTGGTGGCCACCTAATTTTAAATTAAACTATGTAATGAATAGATGGAGATAGCTACACAGGGGTTGATCAGGATTATTTTTTGCTTTTAATTTGCTACCCCCCCCCCAAAGATTCAGCATTATCTTCACTTGTTTCATGAGCTAGGTAGAATGAGAAGTAGCTAATTAAGTATTTGGGTTTCTACAGTCCACTGATGGACAAAAAGCTTGATAGAAGGGAAAACACCAAGGTAAATATAGTCAGAAAAAACATCATGAAATAAAACAATATGAAAATAACATTTATTACATGATATCAAAAATTGACTTTGCATTTGCATTTATAAAAGGAAAACATTTGCAGACTCAATGTATTTAGTTAAATGTATATATAAAAGTACTGTGCCAGGTGTTAAGCATAATTTTTCTATCTTCCACATTTCAGTTGCTTTCATAATTCTCTGCAAAATATAACAATGCAAATCTGAGAAGACTTCCTGTGTTCTTTTATGCTGTTAAAGTAAATCATATTAACAATTGTCAAGCCAACTTCCATGCTCTTGGTGAAGAGATAACCATCCTGTTGCATATCTGTCCTCAAAGCAGAGGGCTTCTCATTTCACTTTCTTTATAAACAAAGAGAAGGAAAATAGTTTGTTACTTATCAGGGTTTTATCTACTTTTCTTTGAGTATACAAGGAATGGAAATCTGTTCATGAAATGAGGAAATAACTTCCTAAGCATTTTAATATACTTCTATAATTATATCCCCTATTTTTACCCTGGTTGTTTAATTTAGAGGTTCTTTTTTTTTTTTTTTACTTTCAGTAATTTTTTAATGATTTCATTTATTGATTTTTAGAAAGAGGGGAAGAGAAGGAGAAAAAGAGGGAGAGAAACCTGTATGCAAGAGAAACAACCATCTGTTGCCTCTCTCAGGCCCCACCCCAGGTCTGTGTCCTGAGTGGGAATCTAACTGGTGAACTTTCAGTTTGCAGTATGATACTCAACCTACTGAGCCATACTAGTCAGAGCACATTTAGTAAAATTTTTAATAAAAATTAATTTTAATAAAGCTGAAATGATTGCATCTTTACCAATTACTTATTATTCTTTACAAACTATGAACAAGGGCAGTTGTTCATTAAATGTTATCAAACGTAAGCCAAAATATGAAAGCTTCTAAGACACAATCCTGTTCCAGATGCCAAAGATCTTTCAAGTTTTGTTCTTAGCAGTTTTCACTGGCATAAATACATGCATCAATTTTACTTTGGGGGGTTACTGAGTACAAATGAGCTAGCACAATGTGTATGTTAGAAAAATGGCATATTATTATGTTAAATACAATTTGAACAGGTGTTTATTGTAAATTTTGTTTACGGTGTTAGCAAACTGGTTTGTCAGAAGATTAATGTACTTTTTATTGGACTCTCTAGATTTTTTTTTTTTAATGAAAACAGTACTTCCTGAAACAAAGGTTGAGTGTTTGCTCAACCGAGTCTTTAAAAGTCAAAAGGAATTAGAACTGTAAATATTGTTAGCAGCAGAAGGGTCCACAAAGATAATTTAAAAATTCATCTTGCTATATGGAGGGATTGCAATATAAGTCAAAACTATCTAGTCTGTCTCTCTATATTAAATTAATTAGAATTATCATAGTTCGGTAGTCTGGTACTTGCTTTAAACCAACACAAGCATGATCTGGATTATGAATCAGGGGACTCTCTTTCACTGATTAGAGCTGTGTTTGGCCATTTTACGTAATTATTCAATATCTTGGTTTCCAGTTTCTTGTAGGCGATGCTGTCAGTGTTCCATCCAGATCCCCTTGGATCCCTTCACTGTTTCTGTATGCTCCTTCCCTAACAGCTGTGTTCTTTCACTTCTCGTGACCTGTACCTCTGCTGCATTTCATTAGACAGGACATGTTTTGCTGAAAAACTGCAGTCAAAAGTGTGTAGGCATAAACAGTCCCTATAGCGTCTCTCAGCCAAAGACTAAAAGCTTATGCAAGAGTGTGAGGCCTCAGCCCCTTTCATTTGCATCAGAATAGACTCTGCAGTGTTACACTTCAGAGCTCTCCTTCAGGATCAGGCTAAGGCTAGGACTCAGCCTGAAATCAAACCCCTTTGGGACTTCTTCCCTGTCCTGCTTCTGCTACTCCTGACCAGTCTGCCTGACGGTGCTTCCTCAATACGTCACTCCCTAAAACCCATTCCAGGACACTTGTAAAATAAGATGTTAGATCAAAATCCTCTTCTCCTCCAATATTTTGTCATTGGAATTAAATATATGTATGCATATATATATATATATGATATATATTACATATATATGAGATATCATATCAGTATGCTATACTAATTTCTAGTGAACAAGAGCCATTAATAGCCACATCTTTTAATCAATTTGATTTCTATGTCATAGAGAAATAGCTACAATTACACTTGCACCTATTACAATATTCATAAAAAATTAAAAGGGCAAGCTATTTTGGTAGGGTGTCTATTGATATCAAATTCTTAATTGGATTCTTTTGAAATTAGAGAAGGGAGAAATTGTGTATGTAATAATTACCCAAAGGTGATGCTAAATTACCTTAGGTCAAAGATAAAGATATTTGTAGTCTTTGTAGTTTTCACGTGGTTCTCAGAAAGAAAGAAAATAATGATGAGCATTTGTGGGCATCTTTTTTTTTTTTTTTTTTTGGTTTTATGTTGTGCTTTTGTTTTTTTAAAGGAAGAGGAAATTTTAACTGCAAGCAATCTGCAAGCAGAGAAAGATGTCAACTGATAAGGTGAAGACACAATATGTGTGTGCAATCATACAGTTATCATCTAAATAAAATGTTGAATCCTAAAGCTTGGATTCCAGTTGGACTGTATAAATGAGGGCAAATTCTCAAAAATAAGCAGTGATATTTACAATCTAAAGTCTGTATGCTCATAGTTCTATAATCCTTGAGAAATAAAAGAAGAAATATGCATCAATAAGTTAGGGATCACACATTTTCATAATATAGGCATAAAGCATTCTCATAACAGTATGGAATTTTCTAAGAAAACTAAAAATGGACATACCTTTTGACCCAGCAATTCCACTGCTTGGATTATATCCTAAGAATCCTGAAACACCAATCCAAAAGAATCTATGCACCCCTATGTTCATAGCAGCACAATTTACAATAGCCAAGTGCTGGAAGCAACCTAGGTGCCCATCAGTTAATGAATGGATCAAAAAACTGTGGTACATTTACACAATGGAATTCTATGCAGCAGAAAGAAAGAAGGAGCTCCTACCCTTTGTGATAGCATGGAAGGAATTGGAGAGTATCATGCTAAGCAAAATAAGCCAGGCGTGAAAGACAAATACCATATGATCTCACCTTTAAAAGGAAGCTAATCAACAAAACAAACAAACAAGCATAATATAAACAAAGACACTGAATTTGAGAACAGTCTGACAGTGTCCAGAGTGGGAGGGGAGGGAATTTCAGGGGAAAAGGGGAACGGTTTAGAGCAACAAGTATAAAGGACTCATGGACAAAAACTATGGGGGGTGGAAATGGGAGGAAGGTGGGGAGGGCTGGGGTGGTGGGCTGGGGCGGGGTAAAAGACAGAAAACTGTACAATATCAACAATTAAAAATACTGGGAAAAAATAAATTAAAAAAAAGCCCTTTTCTTAAGTTTCTGTGAAAATTCTAGATAATGAAATGAAAATTATAGGGTATAATTATAATGCAGAGAGTTTTTATTTATTTAGTTAAGGCCCTCTGCCAGGCACTGTATTAAGCTTAAGCCCTTTGTATATAATAGCTGATCTCATTCTTTTAACAACCTTATGATGTAGGTGTTTTTCACACATTTTGGTTTAGAGAGTTAAATTCACTTATTCATCACTTCTTCCTTTTGCTGAGCAGCTGACAGTGCAAGCACTGTGACTGGTTCCAGGTGATCAGTAGGAAAGAATGCAGGCACGGTCCTTGCTTTCATGGGTTTGTCATCTAGCGAACAGTTCCCCACATAAGGAGTGATAGAGTTGATGTTTTAAACAGATCCTTCATACGTTAAAGCTCATAGTTTTAAGCATTATCATATAGTCTTTGACAAAATAGTAATTAAAATTCTACAAAAGACCAATAATGTGTTTTTATCTAATGCATCTGTGGTAGATGTAACCATTCATTTATGAGTTTTAGGTGTCTCTTATTTTCCTCTTGAATCAAACTCTGATTAAAATGTTAGATATAAATGCTAGTCAGAGATTAATGCACAATGTTTATTTTGGAGCTTAAATATTGTACAAAGTGCAGTTTAGTCACATAGGATGTCACAAAATAACGGGGAGGGAGGAAGGTAGAACACAGTTTCGGCATGGATTTTGGCACAATGTAAGAAAGACAAAACACCTAGAGCTTTCTGAACATGAAGTCATCTCTTTTGGGAGGTGATATGTAGCCCGGAACTGTTAAAATGAAGGAAAGGGACAGCCATTTCAAAGGGGAAATTGTAGAGGACATTCAAGCATAAATGGGTAACTAAATAAAGTGATGGTTAATGGCCCATGTCAACCCAAAGATTCTGTACTTCTATTACTTAGGGGTTTTATTTGACCGTAAACTCAGCATGAATTAAAATGATTTTTTTCCCACCAAAACTAAATGCCCAATTTTAAAGGAGTAATGGAAAGGGAGGTGAGAGTGTTGCTGTACTTTAAGTCAGATAACAATGATGAAGTGAATTTGAAATGAAAGCAAGCAAAATGCAATGTAAGATAGATTGAGAGTAAAAGGGGGGAAACAGTTAAGGAAAAAATGAATAGATATTCGGAATGTCTTCGTATATGAAAGTGTTCTCATGTGATCTGTGTTTGGTTTAATTTTGTGATGGCTATCAATATTTCATGAAAGCAATTACACTCAATATAATCACAAATGAACCAAAGACATATTTTATAACAGAATACCTCACAAAAAAAGCACATTCAATGTTTATATGGCCATAATCACTAAAATCAGAATAAATAGATTATAATTCTTGCTTCTCTTCTACCTAGCTGTGTGTCATAGAATATATTCCCTTTTCTCTCTTGGCCTCAATTTCTTCACATGTAGTGGAAAGTAAATTAAAGTAAGTGACAGCTAATTTTCCGCCACTTCTGAAATGCTAAACCCCATGCACAGAAAAAGTCTGTTTTTGATAACTCATTCCCCTAAGACCTCTTTCCTTTATTATGTCCAACTTTAAGGCTGGTTATCAACTTGTTTCTAAACCTGACTGTGATGGTCCTCTCAGAAGTCCAGTGAATTTTAAATCATCTTGATTTGAGGATCTTTGAATCCCATTAGCCAGTCTAGCAGAACTGTTTTGAAACTTGGAAGTGACTGCTACTCATTTGTAGTGTCCTTGGGAAACCTATGAGAAAGACATCAGGTAAGTTAAAATATTTTTAAAACATGGCTCAAATGCAATTAATGAATGTGAACACCCACACGAAACCTCTTTAGAAATGAAATAAAATTCATGGTTTTGACATGATATATTCTTTGATATAGTGGTTTCTTCAAAGATTTTATTTATTTATTTATTTATTTATTTATTTATTTATTTATTTATAGAGAGGGGAAGGGAGGGACAAAGAGAGAGAGAAATGTTAATCTGTGGTTGCCTCTTGAGCACACCCTACTGGGTACATGGCCTTCAACCCAGGCATGTGCCATGACTGGGAATTGAACACGTGACCCTTTAGTTTATAGGCTGGCATTCCATCCACTGAACCACACCAGCCAGGGTGTAATAGGGTGTTTTTAATAATACTTTTTTAAAATCATAGCTGGAGAGAAAAAATGAGGGAAACCAAGCTGACTCTAAATATTATCTGAGTTAAGAAAGTTATTTCAAGTAATATACTTTATGAGTTACTACAGTTGGCAACTTCTTGCTCTAACTGATAGTTAGATATAATACACATTCACAAATGCTTGTTGATTTATTGTGTATTGATTTTATTATGAAGAACAATTTGAAATATCTCATTTCCCATAGCAATCAGAGAGGAAGGAGGAAGGGGGTTAATGGGAGAAAGAAAGGGCAAACCAAAGAACATAAATAGAGGACTCATGGACACGGACAATGGTGGTGGGGATTGACTGTGGGAGTAGAGGGGTTGGGGCAATGGGGAAAAAGGTGGGACAACTGTAGCTGAATGACAACTTAAAAAAATAAAAATTAAAAAAAAACTCATTTCCTATCTTCATTCTTTAGCCAAACTCCAGCATAGACTGTACACTGATGTTAGCTGTAAGAGGCGGCAGTAAGGTTTTGTTGCTATATAGTGCATAGATTTCCACAAATAAAGACCTGAATAAACAGTGTGTTTATCTGGGTCTTAATTGCATCATCTATGAAATGAAAACATTGTGTTAAATCAATCAAAAGTTATTTTCTGCATCTGACCTTCTATTACACTCCACTGTCGGGATTTTTTTTTCCAGGTTAAATCCAGAAGGACTCTTATGGTTATACTTTGCTACCTATTAGGCAACCCTTCTGCATTCAGAAGTTCAGAGCCACGTTGTTTCAGAAAGTTGTGGAGGCAGAAATACAAGCTTTCAGAGTTGCGTACCTGAGATCCTTTCAGAATCAAAGGTGCATACTTTAGTTCTTTTCCCTATTATTTTATTTTATTTTATTTTATTTGGTCAGAAGAAGGTGATGCAGAATTTGTAATGTTTTGAAAATGCTCAGTTTAGATCCAAAAATGTTAGTTTCTTCTTCTTTTTTTATTGTTGTTCAAGTATAGTTGTTTCCATTTCCCCCCCACCATCCTCTCGTACCCCAGCCATCCCCACCTCCCATCCTCAATCCTACCCCACTTTGGCTTTGTCCATGTGTCCTTTATACATGTTCCTTGACAACCCTTCCTCCCCCTCCCCTCCTTATCCCCTCCCACATCCCCTCTGGTTACTGTCAGTTTGTTCTTAATTTCAATGTCTCTGTTTATATTTTGCTTGCTTGTTTGTTTTGTTGATTAGGTTCCACTTATAGGTGATATCATATGGTATTTGTCTTTCACCACCTGGTTTATTTCACTTAGCATAATGCTCTCCAAATCCGTTCAAGCTGTTCCAAAGGGTAGGAGCTCCTTTAAAAGAAAAACAATAACTAATTCAGTGAAATGAATACTAGCAAAATTACCTTTCAATTCCTTATGAAAATATAAAACCAATTATTTTTTTATAATCTTTTAGAAAAAGAAAACAAATCAAGAACAAAGTAGGCAGAATGCATCATTAATTAAATGTAATAGTGACGCAGCTGATACTTGAAACAATGTCTTAATAATATTAACACCATTTCTATGGGAAAGTTGGCAAAGCCAATGACATGTGCCTGATTAACATTTTTATAACTAACAATTTCTGTTCCTGAAGTCCACAAAGATAATCAGGAGTGATGGGCATGGAAAAAAAGAGAATCAGAAAATATTGAATTGAGCTATAAAAGAATATTTTTAGAAGGGTAAGGATGTTTTATAGCACTTTCAGGTAAATTAATATTGTGAAAAGACATCAGCTCTGTGAGTACTCTGAGCTTCAGGTTTTCTCATCTGTGAAGTGGGTATAATAGCTCATATACCATTAAATTGTGACATTTCAAATAAATATTAATAAATAATACAGGAATTGTATAATAGTTCAACATCTGCCCTGGCTGGTGTGGGTCAGTGGACTGAGTGCTGGACTGTGAACCAAAGGATTGCCTGTTTAATTCCCAGTCAGGACACATGCCTGGGTTGTGGGCCAGGTCCCCAGTAGGGGGCGTGCAAGAGGCAACCACACATTGATGTTTCCCTCTCTTTATCCTCCCCTGACGTTCTCTAAAAATAAATAAATAATGTCTTTTAAAAAACAGTTCACGATCTAAAGGAAAATAATAATTTTACCAATAAAAGTCCTTTTAAAAAAATAAAAACACAAACATTGCATGTGTAACAGTCATGGACACAGTCCTTCTATTTTCCTGGTTTAGAATATGTGGGAGAATACAAATCTATGGTATAATTATCCATTTTTTAAACACATAATATAACAAAGAGATACAGAAATTTGAAATCTCTAATCAGTCTAAAAGAGTAGCAGCACATTCAATATTCAATATTAATTTGTATTTGTTTCAGATGTGCAATCATGTACTTTACAGAGTAATCCTTCTGATATTTCAAGCACCCACCTAATACAGAATGATACTGAATGTAAACTGTAATTAAATTTTTTCTGAATTATAAATAAATATATAAGTAGAGTAGCAATGCATTGACTATACAAAGCAAGATGAGGAATAGTTTGATAAGGGATGAAGAGGAAGTAGATTTATAACTTTGTACTTCTATTTAGATAAGACAAAGGCAATTTAACTGATTATCTCTGCAGAATCAGGCTGAGGCCTAAATGAATAATAGTGTCTCAATTATTGTTTTATGAATAAACTTGAAGGGAACAGAAGTTGAAAATTTAAAAGTAGCTTACACACTGGTGTTCATAAATTCCCCTTTTCTTAAAGTAAAGCCCAGTTGAAGCATGCACATATCTTTCTTGTTTGTTATTTGATGCAGATGGTACGAAATGATGATAACACTTGGAACCCTAAAATTATAAGAAGTTTGTTAAAGTAAATTTATATTTTAAGAGGAGTAGATAACCTTTGAAAGGATAGCTTTTGAGGGGAGTTGAAAACATATTTTATCTCTATATAGCAATAAAAGGTCTATGGCCTCTGGTTATAACTCTTTCCAGAATTAACTCGACTTCTTTCCAGTTGAAATTCTGTTTTCTTACAGAGAGTCACATATAGACACTAAAGAGGATTAGGTATCCCCCCAAACTTTTTCTCTTGTATATTTTGTTTAACTGCTGGAAGACTATCCATTCAATGAGTTATTTAATGTTGTTACCTGTATAACATACTTGAGTCTTCACTCTTCCCCAGGTCCAAAAGAATGTCAAATATGTCAGATTCTACCTCTGAACTATTTCTTATGGAATGAGCTCTCCATGATCATCACTGTCACTGCTTTAATACAGACTTTAAACATCATTCACCTTGACTATGTCAACAGCCTTGAGCATATAGTTCTATGTCCTGTCTGTTTCAAATTAATATGCTATTCTACAATCAAAGTCATCTTTTTTTTATAATGCAAACATTACCTTATCACTTCCATGTTTGAAAGCTTTAATGGTGTACAAAATATCTTCAGAATAACGTTGGCATTTCTTTGAATGTCATATAAAGCAGTCTATCATCTTTCTCTGGCCTCATCTCTTGATATCCTTTGCTTTGAGCATTATTCTTCATCAACATTAGATGTCTTGCAGTTTGCAACATACATCATGCTATTTTATAACTCCATTTATCAGCACATATAATTCTAAAAATCAAAATTGATTGAGTGATATAAGTGAATGAGATTTTACGATGTGTCAATAAAATCCTATGAAAAATAACTTGAAAAAGTATCTCTGATTTTTTTTCCCTTTAGTCCATACAATGTCTATTCTTTTGAAGCAAGTGAATTTTTCTGCTTTAATTAGTAATTCTGGAGTTCTGGTAAAACAACAGATAAAACAATAAAGACAGGTCACAGATCTTAAAATGTTTATAAAGCTAGAGAGTAGAACTTCTAACACCCCAAAACTTACAGCAGTTAATGTCATTGGTTGGGTAAAAATGTAACCATTTAAAGTATAGAAAGAAATAAAGTTCTAGGAGAGGAAAGTTGTGTTGCATAGAGTGAAGCATGCGAGCCATGGAAGCAGAAAGCCTCGGATTGCACTTTTGCTTCATCAGTAATCAAGCACATGACCCAAGCAGTTTCTTTGACTGCTCTATGCCACATTCCCTTAAATATAAACTAAGAAAAATAATGTTCCTACTTCATGTGACTATACTGAGAATTCCATGTGTGGGTATATGTGTAACGGTACGATATCATTTATAGATTTTCCTGGCACAGAATATACTTATTCTGTAAATATTATTCAATAAATATTATTATGAAGAAGAAAGGAATGCAATTTTGTGTATCTATAAATAGGAGTAAAATTATCTCATAGAAAACTTACTTCTAACTACATGTAAAAGAAAATACTGGATTTTCTGTGTTCAGAACACTGCCTCTTCCTGCAAAATAATGACTTGTTGCTCACATATTTGGACTTTTGTTTGTATCTGCATTATGTTTAATTCTGAAAGGATTAGGGAGCTGTGTATTATGATGTAGTAAAGATTGAATAAACTGTAAAAAAACCAACCCTACTCACATAGTAAAAAAAACAAACAAACAGATACAAAATACAGTGTGTAATTCTTTGTGCGATTTTGTATATTATTTAGCAGTAAGACCAATAATCCAAATATGCAGGTTGTTTTGGGACTCAACTGATATGGATACAATGTCTGTCCAGAAGATATCCGGCCATGTAAAATGAAAAACAGAGACATTTATTGAAGAAGATACAAGATACAAGAAACATTGTACATAGGACAATGACACCACGGTTTCCTTCAAAGTAGGGACCTTGGGACCTCATACAGTTCTCCCAATCACCATTAGCTGCCCCATCACATTTTCCTGAATCTCATGGTCTAATGCATGGTCTGAAATCTCTTCTCTTTAAAACATGATTTTAGTTTTGAGAAAAGCTGGATCCCAGATGCCATATCTGGGCTGTAGGGGGGCTGACTCACTGGGTTACTTGATGTTTTGCCAAAAATATCTGCATAAGATGTGATGTATGAGTGGGCATCTTGTCATGATGAAGCTGCCAGTCACAAGTTGTCCATAGCTGCAGCCTTCTGAATCATCCAAATAGTTTCTGTGGAGGAATGTTCAAGCTTAATGCAAAAGTTGATGCAGATTCATTGCTCTACTCACTCAGTTATTTTTACTGCAATGGCCACACAGTGCACATGCTCACTCAATGGCATCTACCACCTCCATTGACTAGTACAGTGAAGTTGTGCATTCCAGTCCACTCTCCTTGGCTGCCAGGTTATATCAATGCTGTACAAACCATTCTTGTTATATTAACAATGGCTGGACTTTTTCCAGACAGACCTCATACATGAATGGACATAGAAGAAAGACACATGGCATGTTTGTCTCAGAATGCATTTTTGATTAGAATAAGATCCTGGTAATGTGTATGTATGTGTCTCTGTGTGTATCCCCCCTGTGTGTTTCTTCTCCTTCCATTTTTTCTTTTGAGTGCTCAGAGATGTATGCTTGCTGTGTCTCCTGTAAGCCCAGGGGATTCCCTGTTGCCTCTGATTAAGATTATATGTCCTGTTAATTTCTGAGGAGTTGCCTGGGCACTATAGAATTAAAAGTTACCATGGCAACCACAGCATTCAGGATTACCAGAGACATTCCCAAAGCCTACATCTTTGGCATGAGTTTATTGTGTGCAAGAAGCTATAAAAGATCAGTGTGGCTAGAATGTGGTGCTAGATTTGATATAGAATTTTGTATTTTTAGACTTATTTCTAGAAGCAGGCATTGCCAATGTTTTAGTAGAGTAAGAATTTGATTTGGAAATGTATAATACTCAGAATGTGCTTATAACTGGAATAACTTTCCACCCCATTACTCAGTCTGGTCCACAGTCCACACTTGTTCTTGCCAGAAATATACGCATCAGTCTTTCCCACAAAGTTTATAGCCAGTCAATCATAATACCTTAGGCAATATTATTTTCTCAATAACTTTCAAATACTTCTATATAAATTTTGTTTATAAGAACTGTTTGGAAGTATACATTATATATTCACCCATTTTAATGATATAATTCACTGGTTTTTAGCAAATTACACAGTTGTGCAACAATCATTATAATTCAGTATAGATTTTCATCACCTCATTAGGATCCTTCATGCCCATTTATACCAAAGCCCCATTCCCTCCCTTGTCCTCCAGAAAACCACTAATTTATTTTCTGTCTCTATATATTTGTCTCTTCTGGGTATCTCAGACAAATTTAATTATATTATGTGTGGTTTCTGTTTTGTGCTTCTTTTGTTTAGCATAATACTTTTGAGGCTCATTTATGTTGTAGCATGCATAGGGTCCTAATAGATAGAACCCTATACAAAACATACAGTGACACTGATTAATCATTCTCATATCTCATTCTTATCCCTTTTTTCTTGAAATATTAGCATTTTATCATCTAGTTAAGATATAAGGGAATTAGATCTTCTTGTACCCCAAGTGTCTTCATAGTGCTCTTCCTTATATTTGGTAGCCCATAGTGTCATTTCTTCTGCACTCAGGTACCTAATTTATCTGTTAGAACTCAACTTCCTCAGAGAAGCTATTATTGGCATTCCAGATTTTTTTAGAGTTCATTTATATGTACACCAAATCCTCTAATTGTACTATCATTACTCACTATTGATATTAATTAATTATGTGAGTAAACATTATTTAAAATACCTCTCTACCAGTAAATAGCAAGGTCCATGAAACAAAGGATTGCATCTCTCGCAGACATTACTATATCTTCAGCTTCTTACACAGTGATGGACACATGGTAACTACACAAAAAAAAATGTTTATTTTTAAAAGAATGAATGGAGTCAAGGAGCAATTGATGATTCAATGGATGAAAACTGTCCATCTAGACACTATCAAGCTCAAGAACATCTTTATATATTATAAACATTAATAAAATGTCAGTCTTCACTGGAAAAATCAGCTACCCAAACAGAAACAATACAAGGAGAGAAAAGTATCATTATTTGATTGCATACATGTAATGCGTTCTTTCTCTTTTCAATGGAGAATAAATATAACTCCATATTATTTGTTGCCTTGCACCCCAACACTGAATAACTTATTGCACTGAAGGGTATGGTAGTTTGGGCCTCATGTGAAATTCCAAATTGTCGTATGCAAGAGATGGCCACAGGAGTAGATGGAAAATAATTTATGGAATCTTCTATGTACTAATTCATAGTGAAAAGGAGAAATTCTAAAAGGAGATACAGAGGGAGGACATCAGTGTGGGATTGTGTTCTGGGAGGCTGGATAATGGGAAAGTGATGGCTAATGCCATCCAAGGGGAGCTGGCATTCCCTGGGATTGCAGCAGTTAAATTTGCAGAAGGGGAGAGAAGCTTATAAGAAATGAAATTTATTTTTTTAACATCTGAATGCTTTCAAAGTGAAGTGATTATAAACTCACACATTTTTTCTTACAAGTTCTGTCTTTGAAAACAATGTTCTAAGAGCATGACAACTACCCTACAGTATATTTTAAGAATGAATAATATTTTTAAAATATCTTGAAATCTGAGCTGGAAATCATTGCATTCTTGAATCTCAATTGAACTTTTGATACTAACATGTCATTTATTTAGAAGAGGGCTCTAATTGTTTGTAGGACTTTTTAATTCTGATGAGAAGACACAGGAATCAGAAGATACAAGGATGCAGGCAGGTAAATGATCTGCAAATGTCACCTGAATAAGGACTACCATATAGGGAGTTAATTCTGATGGTGGAAACAGAAACTATAGCTGCACATGGAGAAGTAGGGAAAGCTCTGTGAAACTGTGACAAAAGAGGGTGTGAATTTAGAGAAATTTTTTAATTTCCTTAAATATAAAGAGGATGAACAGATAAATTTCCCAAAAGGATGACTTCTCCAGGCAGTTGGCAGCCAGAATGAAGCCCCCTGGACAGAAAGTTTATGGCTGAGGAACTATCAGATACAAGGTGGGTTCTGGATCCTGTCAGGGTCATGACACACACACACATCTCATCAAATTCTACTGGAAATATTAGGTCAGAGAAATAACTAGAAATCTCCCCAGATTAACTTCTAGCTTCTGCAGCCATGGCACACAAGTTTCACCTCTGTCCTTTCTTCTATTATATTTTCATTTTTCATGTTATTTTCCATACATCTACCCCTAAATACTGTCATCCTCTTGAGAGCAGAAACTGTGATGTGTATGGTTGTGCCCTCATAGTAGACACTTTATGTGCCAAATCATTGGATAAACAGATAGAGTTGCATACATGAATAAATCCCTTTAATGTTGCCCTTGACCAATTGGGATGGCTTTCTTTATTCTGCATGCAGCCTTATACCACACATTGAAAGATACCAAGGAAAAATGAAAAATTGATTCTCTAATATGAGTATTTTATTATCTACTGCCACAATTTTAAAAATGATGCTTTAGCATACTGTATTCTGTGAGTATAGAAGTAATTTCTAAATGATTTGTAGTGTTTACAATAGACTAATTTTCAAATACTTGGGGTACATATTTTCTTGCATAAAAACCACTTACTGGCAAATATATTTCTCAAACTAATGTAATGTTCTTGTCTGGTGTACTGTACTTAATTTAAAAAGTGGAAGACGGTGTGGAATTTCCTGACAGGAAGCTGAGTGATAACACATGTTAATAAAGGCAAAGTGTGTGACATAGCAATTTAGGCCTCATTGGATCAAAGCGTAACTTTCATAGACATGCAATGTCCTCATTCACCAGCTCATTGTCCCTGTATTCTCAGCACTGACATCTGAAGTGGGACATTCTTTCTGTGCTAATGTTGGCAAATAATGTTCATTACTATCAACAAACCACTTATTTAGAAGGAATGAAGATGACATTTTGCTGCTTTCCCTTACAGGGTCTACTGCAGATATTGACGCTGTGAGAGAAATCACTGCCTTAATCCCCAAGAGGCTTCCCCTTTTTTAAATTACATGGATTATTAATGATAAGAACAGAAAAAGAATCAAATCAAAAGTGTCTTTGAAATTTTTAAGTTCTTTTTGACAGATTAACCATGTTGTTTAATATTTCAAAGTGGATTAATAGCCATAGGAGTTATATAAAAATAATCCAAAGTATATTTCTGGTTCTCAAATTAACATAATGCATTGATTGTTTTTATATTTCTTTATTTCAAGGAACACAGAAACTTAAAGGATTTTGTCTCAGTGTGTTACTCTGCTCTTTCAGCATCAGCTTGGAGGAGCCCACTGTGGAGGCTGGCACGTCAAGTAGCCTAAAGCACTAGAGTGCTGGTTATTGCCTCTGGCACAAAATGTACAGTACTAATAATACCTCATTTATCCTCCTACTGCCCATAGAAAACCTGTAAGTGCTAAGCATAATTCATTTTATTTGCACTAGCTTGCTAATCCTTTTGCATTAGCACTTTCCAAGGTGTCTGTTGGCAAGTTGTCTTCCGTGCAGGAGACATTTCAAGTTTTAAGTGCCAAGGAAGTTAGAGTGGCATGGATTTATTAAATTATTGAATTTCCTCTTTGAAGAGATGCCTGGGTAAATAAATCTTTTTGTTATGCAAATTTGCTTCCTTAGATATTCTTGGGAAGTCTGTCCTCATTAAAGATGTAGAGGCAAGTTTGCCAAGCATGTAATGCTTTGTTTGTCTTGGCAAAATTAGTATCATAGTTAGAAAAGTTTTAAGTTCACAAAAATTTATTGAAGTACAGTTGAGATAAGGTAAGCAGGTTTAATTGCCATGGGAAGTTATCCCTTGCCACTCTCGAGTTTAGTTTTGCACCAGTGGTTTGGGTTTTTTTGAAATTTTGGAGTCTTGGAAACATTTATTCAGCTGAAATATTTGGAAGAAGTCCAATACATAAAATGCACACTAGGGAACTTTCTCTGCTTGAACTACATGTGAGCAGCCTGGAGCTTTGTCTTGTCTTTCATTCACTGACCCCAGCCTACTTATATCACCCTTTGAGTACTCCTCAGAGTACAATTTGAAAAGCACTCTCCCAGGCCTTAAGTGCTTGAAGGAAAATTAAGTTGAAAATCATTGTCAAAAATCACCCTGTATTGAGTAAGGTAGCATAACAAATTAATTGATTTGTTCATTTATTTAATTAGGTTTATATATGTATAATATTTTTATGCCAGGCATAAATATAATTCCTCCTTTCAAGATGGATTAGAAAAAAAATGCCAAAAAATTGCCTATAGAGCTCTGCCACTTATATTGAAGCTTCTTCAATAGTTCTTTTCCTAAGCTGGGATTCAAGAATCTGGAATATGTGGTACTGAATGAGTTTCTGTCCAAAGAGGAAAATCAGAAAGATAGTTCAAAGTTTAAGCTAGGAATAAATGAAACAAACTCTGAAAAGTCACAGGAGAAGAAATAACATCAATATAATGCTAGAGGACAAGGAGTGGAGACAAGAAATGAAGCATCCATGTTCAGAATAGAGTTAGCTCTCCTCTCAAGGGAACTCTTCTGTGTTGGCAGGGGGTAAAGGAAGGATCTGCATAGATGTAGGTGCCTGACACATTACAGGACACTTAATGTGTGTGTATTTTGTGAACAAAGAGACATTTGCCCTTACAGACATATTGTGCAAAGTTCTAAGGAAATATAAGAGGAAGCAATAACAGGGGGCGGTGTTGAGTTTAGGGAAGCATTTAAGATCATCTGAATTGGTAAACAGAAGTGTGGCAGTGTCATCTAAACAATGTACAAATACATGGACAAACCTGGCAAATAGCGGAGTATTGTTGAAATTTGAAGTAAAAAGAGTAGGAGTAAGAGAGCATAAAGTAAATATATAAGCAGTAGCCAGATCGTGAAGGACATTGCCTCTCAGGTAATCAATTTAGAGAGTGCCTCATGGATGATCATTAAAAAATATTGTTAGGAGATTAAAGAAATCAAATTTGTAGGACAGAATACTATAACAGAGTGAGGGAACAGTGATGGTGCATTGACTGATAGAATGGTTATTATTGTTATCAAAAAGACATTTCTCAAATTGTTTTTAGCAGACATATTACAAGTTACCACTGGAGTGATAAAATTCTCCATAGACTATGTTTAAATTGAAGTTACATTGGTTAATAACATTATATAAGTTTCAGATGTACAACATTATAATTCAATATCTGTATACGCAGTAGTGTGCTCAGTAAGATGGAAGCCAGATAGCTCTTTAATTGACACTTCCAACTGAATAAAAAAAAAGTTGTCTGCAGAATCTTGTAACACAGTAGAAAAATAACTTATTCTTCCTGTCAATTACACAAAAGAAATAAATGCAGTCTTTTAATGCATACTTTGCATATTAACTATATTTATAATTTATATCTAAGTTTAAGATTATCATGAATGAATAAGGAGAAATCTTAGGAAAGCTATTGATGACATTCAATAAGCAAAGTAAAATTATTTAAAGAGGAAGAAATAGAAAAACTTTATAGGGCCTTTCAAAATATTCATTAACACTATTTTAAAATTTTTGTCAGCTTTATTGAGATATATTTATGAATAAAGTTGTAAGATATTTAAAATGTATAATGTGAAAGTTAAAATATGTATGCATTGTGACAGGATTCCCCCATAGGGTTTATTAACACATCCATCACCTCACGTATTTACCATTCCTGTGGGTGTGAGGACATTTCAGTTCTACTCTCTTAGCAAGTTTCAGTTATAAAATGTGTCATCAACTACAGTCACCTTGTTAAATATCAGATCTTCAAAATATTCCTCCTGTTATAACTGAAATTTTGTACCCTTTACCAATTTCTCCCTATTTCTTCCATTCTAAGCCCTGAAAACCTCTTTTCTACAGTTTCCATGACTGTGAAACCTTTTTTTAAAAATTACACTTACAAGTGACACAATGCAGTATTTGTATTACTCTCTCTGGCTTATTTCACTTAGCATAAAGCCCTCAAGTGTCATCTATGTTGTTTAAAATGGCCGGATTTTCTTCCTTCTCATGGCTGAAACATATTTCATTATATATATCCATTATATTCATCAATGAAAACTTAGGATGTTTTTGTACCTTGGCTATTGTAAATTATACTGCAATAAATATGGACATACAAATATCTCTTCCAGATAATGGTTTTGTTTCATTTGGATCTTTACTCAGAAGTGGGATTACTGAGTTACACAGTAATTCTATTTTAAATTTCTTGAGGAAACTTCATACTGCTTTCCATTGTGAGTCTATCAGTTCACATTACCACTCACAGCGCACAAGACTCCCCTTTCTTCCACATCCTCACCAGCATGCATTACCTCTTGTCCATTTGACAATAAGTATTTTCTCAGGTGTGAGGTGGAATCCATCTATGGTTCTATTCGAGTTTTCCTGATGATTAGTCATACCGAACACCTTATTTTCATGTAATTGTGGGCCATTTGTATGTCTTCCTTAGAAAGTTGTCTGTTCAGGTCCTTTGTCCATTTTTTTTTAAATTGGGATAGTTAGGGTTTTTGCTATTGACTTACGTGAGTTTTTATATAATTTAGATGTTCATCTCTGAACAGGATATGTGTTTGCAAACATTTTCTGTCATTTGGTAGAATGTCATTTCTGACATTCTGTCTTTTTATATTTGTATTATTTCCTTTGCTGCACAGAAACTTTTTACTTTAGCTAGTCACACTTGTTTAATTTGTTTTGACTGCCTTTGGTTTTGGTGGCAAATAAAAAAAAATTATTGCCAAGACCTAAGTCAAGTAGCTTACCTTTTCTTCCATAGAGTTTATGGTTTCAATTTCATGTTCTAGTGTTCAGTTCATTCGAGTTGATTTTTGTGTATAGTCTAAGATAAAGATCCAGTTTCAGTGCTTTACAGTGGCCATTTAGTTTTGCCAAGATGTTTGTTAAACAGACCAGCATTTCTGTGTTTCTTTTCTTGACTCATTTGTTGAAAATCAGTTGGGCATATATATATAGGGTGAGGCAAAATCGGGTTTACAGTTGTTTGTATGGAAAATGGTACAATAATTAATAAAGATTAATATAAGAATAAACTCTTGTGTTTAGTGTACTTACAACTATAAACATACTTTTGTCCCACCCTGTATTTTTCTCTGTGCTCTCTATTCTGTTCTGTTATAAAATGCATCTGTTTTTATGCCAGTACTATAATGTGTCAGTTACTACAGTTTGAAATCTGGAAGTGTGATGGCTCTGGCTTTTTCTCCTTCCTCAATATCATTTGGTTATTCAGAGTATTTTTGTGTTTTCATACAAATGTTAGCATTGTTTGTTTCATTTCTCTGAAAAATGACTTTGGGGTTGGTTAAGTATTGTATTCAGTCTGTAAATTGCTTTGGGTAATATGGGCATGTTAATAATATTAATCCTTCAAATCCATGAGCGTCAAATGTCTTTGTTCTTTAAAATTAAATTTATTGAGGTAACATTGGTTAATATCATATAAATTTCAGGTATACTACATTATAATTTGACATATGTATGTTCTATTGTATGTTCACTACCAAAAGTAGTTTCCTTACTTTACCATATATTTAACCCTCTTTACCTAACTCACCCTCCTCCCATACCCTTTACCCTCTGGTAACCACCATGATGTCAGGATCTATAATTTTGTATTTGTTTTGTTAGTTCATTTGTTATTTTTTGTTTTATATTCCACACATGCATGAAATCATATTGCTTTTGTCCTTTTCAATCTGACTTATTTCAGATAATGACTTAGATAATACACTCAAGATCCATTCATGTTGTCACAGAAGGCAATATTTCATTTTTTATTCCATTGCGTGCATATATCACAGATTCTTTGAATATCTTTCCATTGGTGCCTTTTTCAACTCAATTTCATTGCTCAATTTCTTATAATTTTCAGTGTATAGATTTTTCACCACCTTGGTTAAATTTTCGAGTCCTACAACTTTACTAATTTGTTTATTAATTCTAATAGTCTTTTAGTTGGGACCTTAAGATTTTTTATATATAATCTTATGTCACCTGTAGAGCCAATTTTGCTGCATCTCTTCTGATTTGAATGACTTTAATTTATTTTTATTTTAATTTTAATTGTTGATCTTATACAGTTTTCTGTCTTTTATTCTCACCCCAGCCCACTGCCCCAGCCCTCCCCACCTCCCTCCCATTTCCACCCCCCCATAGTTTTCGTCCATGTGTCCTTTATACTTGTTCCTGTAAACCCTTCCCCTTTTCTCCTGAAATTCCCTCCCCTCTCCCCTCTGGTGACTTTCAGCCTGTTCTCAATTTCCATGTCTTTGGTTATATTATGCTTGTTTGTTTGTTTTGTTGATTAGCTTCCTGTTAAAGGTGAGATCATATGGTATTTGTCTTTCATTGCCTGACTAATTTCGCTTAGCATGATGCTCTCAAGTTCCATCCATGCTGTTGCAAAGGGAATGACTTTAATTTTTTTTTTTTTTTTTTTTTTTTTTTTGCCTAATTTCTCTGGATAGGATTTACTTGCCATAAAAATGGCAAGGGTGGGCATCCTTGTCTTATTCTTAAGAATAGGAAAATAAAGTTTAGCTTTTCACTGTTGAGTGTGATGTTAGCTGTAGGCTTATCATATTTGACCCTTATTATGTTGAGATATGTTACCTTTGTATAAAAATATTTGAAATTTCTTTTTATCATGAACGGTGGTTGAGTGTTATTTTTCCTCTTCTATTTTTTTGGAAGAGTTTAAGGATTCACATTAATTCTTATTTAAATATTTGGTAGAATTCACCTCCGAAACTCTTTGGTTGTGGATTTTCTTTCCAGTTTTTGATTTCAATTAGTAATTCCATCTATTTTCCTCTCATTAGTCTTTTCAGATTTTTTATTTTTTCATGATTCACGTTATATATATCCTTTTCTTCCATGGAGTTTATGGTTTCAATTTTGTGTTCTAGTGTCCAGCTCACTAATATATATATATATATATATATATATATATATATATATATATATATATATAGTAGTTTATAAGACTATATCCATTATCTCTAGGTTATCCAATTAGTTGGTGTATAATTTTTCATTAATCCTTTCAAACTTTTGTATTTCTGTGGTATCAGTTATAATGTTTTCTTTCATTTACAAATTTATTTATTTGAGTCTTCTCTCTTTTTTTGATAAGTCTAGCTAAAGATTTATTTTATCTTTTTAAATACCAGCTTTTTTTATTGATTTTTTCTATTATGTTTTTATCTATATGTTATTTATTTTTATTATGACCTGTATTATGTCCTTCCTTCTAATAACTTTGGAATTTGTGAGGTTTTTTTTTTAGTTCATTGGCATATGAAGTTGATCATTAGAAATTTTTCCCTTAATGTTGATGTTTATTGCTATAACCTTATTTCTTAGAAAATCTTTTACTATATGTTATATTTTCATTTTCATTATCTTAAAATATTTTTTATTTCCCTATTACTTTCTTTGGACTATTAATGTTCAAAATAATAGTGTTCAGTCTTCACATAATGGTTAATTTTCTAGTTTTCTTTTCTGTAATTTATTTCTAGTTTCATACCATTTTGTTTGGAACAGACTTTTGATATGATTTCAATCTTGTTAAAGTTCTTAAGACTTATTTTGGGGCCTAATACTGATTTACCCTGGAGGATATATCAGATACACTTAAGAAGAATATGCTTTCTAATGATGTTAAATGGAATGTTCAGTATATGTCTCATAGGATCATCTAATCTAATGTATAGTATAAGTATCATTATTGATTCTCTCTCTGGATGATCTATCCAGCTATGAAATTGAGTATTGTGTCCCCTGTTAGTTGATGCTACAACTCCCTTGAGCTGTTAATATATGCTTTATATATTCAGATACTCTTATGCTAGGTGCTTAGATATTTATAAATATTATATTGTATTGATGAATTTATTTATCAGTATATAATAAAATCCTTTGTTTCTTTTTTTAATTTTTTTAAATCAGTATTTTTTAATTGTTGATATTGTACAGTTTTCTGTCTTTTACCCCGCCCCAGCCCACCACCCCAGCTCTCCCCACCTTCCTCCCATTTCCACCCCCCATAGTTTTTGTCCATGAGTCCTTTATACTTGTTGCTCTAAACCGTTCCCCTTTTCCCCTTTGTTTCTTACTACAGTCTGGTTTGAAATCTATTTTGTTTTATAGAAGTGTAGCTATCCCTGCTTTCTTTTTATTTACATTTACATGAAATATTTTTTTTTCCATTTCTTCACATTTGTGTATGTGTGAAGTGAATCTCTTACAAGAGACTCTTACAAAGCAGCGTATGATTGGGTCTTTTCTTTTTTATTTATTCAAGCACTCCATGCCTTTTGACTCAAAAATTTAGTCTAGTTACATTTAAAGTAAAGTTGGCTTTCACTGCCTGGCTTATTTCGCTTAGCATGATGCTCTCCAGTCCCATCCATGCTGTTGTGAAGGGTAGGAGCTCCTTCTTTCTTTCTGCTGCATAGAATTCCATTGTGTAAATGTACCACAGTTTTTTGATCTATTCATTAACTGATGGGCACCTAGGTTGCTTCCAACATTTGGCTATTGTAAATTGTGCTGCTATGAACTTAGGGGTGCGCAGTATGATCCCACCTTTAACAGGAACCTAATCAACGAAACAAACAAACAAGCATAATATAACCAAAGACACTGAAATTGAGAACAGTCTGACAGTGACCAAAGGGGAGAGGGGAGGGAATTTCAGGGGAAAAGGGGAACGGTTTAGAGAAACAAGTATAAAGGACACATGGACAAAAACTAGGGGGGGGTGGAAATGGGAGGGAGGTGGGGAGGGCTGGGGCAGTGGGCTGGGGGGGAGTAAAAGACAGAAAACTGTACAAGATCAACAATTAAAAAATACTGATTAAAAATAAATAAATAAAAGTTAAAATTTTTCAAAAAATAAATAAATAAAGTAAAGTTGGGAGCTGGGTAGAGGGGGTCATAGGAGAGAAAATGAGAACTATTTGACAATTTTAAAAATTTTTTCTGCTTATTTTATGATTTCTTAGTTTCTTTCTTTCTCTTCTATCTTTCTTTATTATTTGATAATTTCCTATAGTGACATGCTTAAATATCTTTCTCTTTTGTGTATTTACTGTATATTTTTGTTCTAAAATTATCTTGACACTTACATAAAATATTTTAAAATTGTAAATCTACTTTAAACTTAGAACAACTTCAAATGTGCAAAAAACCCTGTCTTTCTTATGCCCTCTTCACATTCTATCTTTCTTTTACATATTTTATTTATTTATTTTTAGAGAGAGGGGAAGGCAGGGAGAAAGAAAGGGAGAGAAACAGTGTTGGTGGCCTCTTCTGCAGCCTTTACTGGGGATCTGGCCCACAACCCAGGCATGTGCCCTGATTGGGAATCAAACTGGCAACCCTGGTACTTCTGGCCAAGATGGATGAGTAGGTTGACACACTGTGCCGCCTCACAAAACCAAAATAAGGACAACAAAAATTTGGGAAAAAAATAACAACCAGTACTGACAGAAAATTGAACTATATGGAAGTCTGACAACCAAGGAGTTAAAGTAGACACATTCATCCAGACTGGTAGAAGAGGTGGAGTCAGACAGCAGGGTGGAGAGGGGTCACAGGAAAAAAAAAAAAAAAAAAGCAGTGGTTGGCGGACCCCAGTGGTCCACAAGGTGGCAGCAAGTGGACCCAAAAGGGCGGCGAATTGTGGAATGGCTTGGCGCCCAAGGTGGCTTGCGGAACTGGGTGGTCCCACATTTGTATCCAGGTAAACCAGGTTAACGAAACTGGGGAGTGAGACACACCTTGCAAACCAGGGTCCCATTGTGGGGAAATAAAGCCTCAAAACACCAATTGAAAACACCTGTGGAGGATGAGTTGCCAGGAGACTCTCAGCCTCACAGAAGAGTTCTTTGGAGAGACCCACAGGGTCCTAGAATGTACACAAACCCACCCACACTGGAATTAGCAGCAGAAGGGCCCAGTTTGCTTGGAGGAAGGGGCAAAGTGACTGAGATCCAGCAGAGAGCAGAGCAAGCACTATTGTTCCTTCTCGGACCCCTCTCCCACATACAGCTTCACAACCCAGCTTAGTGGATTGCCCTGCCTGGTTGAACACCTATGGCTCCACCCCTCACTGTGTAACAGGTGGGGCAAGACAAAAAAAAAAAAAAAAAAAAAATGGCCCAAAGGAAAGAACAGATCAAAGCTCCAGAACAAATACAACTAAGCAATGAAGAGATAGCCAACAGATCAGATGCACAGTTCAAAGCACTGGTGATCAGGATGCTCAGAGAATTGGTTGATTTTGGTTGCAAATTAGTTGAAAAAATGAAGGCTATGCTAAGTGAAATAAAGGAAAATGTACAGGGAAGGAAACTGGGGCTAAAATCAATGGAGTGGACCAGAAGGAAGAAACAACCAAACAGAAAAGAAGGAAGAAACAAGAATTCTAAAAACCGAGGAGAGGCTTAGGAACCTCCAGGACATCTTTAAATGTTCCAACATCCAAATTATAAGGGTACCAGAAGGAGAAGAGGAAGAGCAACAAGTGGAAAGTTATTTGAACAAATAATAAAGGAGAACTTCCCCAATCTGGCAAAGGAAGTAGACTTCCAGGAATCCAGGAAGCTCAGAGAGTCCCAAAGAATTTGGATCCAAAGAGGAACACATCGAGGCACATCATAATTACATTACCCAAGATTAAAATGAAGGAAAGAATCCTAGAAGCAGCAATAGATAAGGAGACAGCTAACTACAAAGGAGTTCCCATTAGACCATCAGCTGATTTCTCAAAAGAGTCGTTCCAGGCAAGAAGGTGCTGAAAAGAAATATTCCAAGTCATGAAAGGCAAGGATCTACATCCAAGATTGCTCTATTCAGCAAAGCTTTCATTTAGAATAGAAGGGAAGATAAAGTGCTTCTCAGATAAGGTCAAGTTAAAGGAGTTCACCATCACCAAACCCTTATTATACGAAATGTTAAAGGTCCTTATATAAGAGAAAGAAGATAAAAAATATGTACAGTAAAATGACAGCAAACTCACAATTATTAACTACGCCTAAAACAAAAACTAAGTAAACAATAGAACAGGAACAAAACCACAGAAATGGAGATCACATGGAAGGTTAGCAACAGGGGAGTGGGAGGAGGAGAGAGGGGGAAAAGGTACAAGAATCATCGATGGTAGTTAGAAAATAGACAGGGGGAGGGTAAGAATAGTATGGGAAATGTAGAAGCTAAAGAACTTATTGCCGCAGTCCAGCTGCAGCAGGATCCAGGGGGTCCCAAAGGTGGGTAAGGCGTCGACGATGGGAGACAGACAACTACACAACTCGATGGCTGTGCAAAGCTGTTCCACTTTATTATCACTTTAACATTGCTTATATACAGATTTTTTGGCGTTAACTTTTTGTGGTTACAGATTTATGGTTAGGCTAAACAGAAAATCATAGTTTAACATACAATGACTTTATAAATTGAAAATAAGTATTTGACTTGCCAAACAGAGTCTCAGTGAATTCTTTTGCCTGTGGTTAATGATTGATCTGTGATCTATGTCTATATCCTGATTCTATTCTACTAAAATGTTATGAAAGACTAAGTGCGCTTTCTATTATTATGTGTTCCTGTAAGATTATTTTGTTCTACTTACTTACAATGGGTGAACTGATTTAAGTCTTTCTGATTAATTTTCTTCAGCCAACCATCCTTCATTGCCTTTAAACAAATACGGACAGTCACCAAGGGGGACTTTGGCATGTTAGTCATTTCATAAAAGGTAGACTTTGCCAAGGAACATGTTTTCTATCCTTATTGACTATTCTTATGCCCTCAAAATAGGCTCCTGTAAAGGACAATGGGTGAAACAGTTTTTCTTTATTTTCCTTAATGACCAAGCGACTATGGGAGGGGGAATTCTTTGCTAACTTAACTAGTAAATTGTTAGTACAATCTGGACACGCAGTTACAGATGATTCAGGAGTGGCGGTGACTGTGTCTAGTTCTGTGGAAGCTGGAATCACATCCGAGGCTTGCCTATCGGTTTCATTCTCATGTGTCTTATTCATCTTTCCCAGGTTAATCATATATACAATGAAAATTATGACTCCTAGAAATATAATTCCCATACTACCAATTATCCCTATGCCTCGTCCTCTTCCCGGAGGACGCCTTCCTTGAAGCTTCTCTCCCCATATCCGGACCTTGTCAGACAATATGGCTGGAAGAGGATGGGGCAACTTATAAGTATGACACATGAACATGAACTAAAGGGGGGAATGTAGGTGAGAGAGGGTGTGCAGGGTGGAGAGGAGTGAAGGGGGAAATGGGACAACTGTAATATCGTAATCAATAAAATGTATATAAAAAAACTGGCAACCCTTTGATTCACAGGAAGGTGCTCAATCTACTGAGCTACACCAGTGAGGGCACATTCTATGTTTTTGATGCCACGGTTACATCTTTTTAAATTGTGTATTCATTAAGTAATAATTGTTGTTACTGCTATTTTTGCCAGTCTTGTCTTTTAACCTTCACACTGGAGTTATAGTTTATTTACCCAACATCATTACAATATTACAGTATTCTGAATAAAATACATAACTATCTTTATACTTTCATATATTTTCTTATTACTAATTAGCAATTCTAGTTTCAGCTTTAAGAAGTAATTTTAACTTTTGTGTGTGTGTACCTGTCCAATCTTCTCAATACTTTTTATTGAATAAACTATCTTTATCCCATTGTACATGTTTGCTTCCTCTGTCAAATATTAATTAACTATAAATGTGTGGGTTTATTTCTGGGCTCTGTATTCTGTTCCAGTGATCTATGTGTCTGTTTTATTCAGGTACCATGCTGTTTTGACTACTATGGCTATATAGTACAGCCATATATAGTACAACACTATATAGTACAGTTTGATATTAGGTAGCATGATTCTTCCAACTTTGTTCTTCTTTCTCAGGATCACTGTGTCTATGAGGGGCCTTCTGTTTTTGTGAAATATGCCATTGGAAACATGATAAGAATTGTATTGAATTTATAGATTGCTTTGGATAGTATGGATATTTTAATAATGTTTATTCTTCTTATCCATTAATAAGGTCTGTGCTTCTATTTATTTGTATCTTCTTCAATTTCTTTCTTCAGTGTCTTTTACATTCTGAGTTAGATTTATTCCTAGGTGTTTTATTCATTTTGAAGCAATTGTGAATGGGATTATTTTCTTAGTATTACTTTCTTTTGTTCATTATTGACATGTAAAAATTCAAGTGATTTCTGCATGTTAATTCTGTAACCTGCTACTTCACTGAATTTATTTATCAATTCTAGTAGTTTTTTTGGTGAAATCTTTGGGTTTCTCTATGTACAGTATCATGTCCTCTGTGAATAGAAACAGTTTTACTTCTTTTTTTTTCCAATTTAGATGCCTTTTATGTCTTCTTCCTGTCTGATTGCTGTGACTAGGACATCCAGTACTATGTTGAACAAGAGAAGTGAAAGCAAACATCCCCGTCTTATTCTCAATCTTAAAGGGCACACATGTAGTTTTTTTCCCATTGAGTATGATGTTAGCCATGGGTTTCTTACACCACACATAAGAATAAATTCAAAATGGATTAAGGTAAATGTTAGACTTGAAACCACAGAATTTTTAGAAGAAAACAGGCAGCAAAATCTCAGACATTGCTTATAGTAATATTTTGTCAGAGATATCTTCCCAAGCAAGAGAAACAAAAGAAGAAATTAACAAGTGGGACTACATGAAACTAAAAAGTTTATTTTCACAGCAAAGGAAAACATCAAAAAAATTAAAAGACAATCCACAGAATGGGAGAACATATTAATCAATATATCTGATAAGTGGTTAATGTAAAAAAATTGTAAAGAACTTACAAAACTCAACACTAAAAAACAACCCAATTAAAAATGGACCAAGGACTGAATAGACACTTCTCCAAAGTGGACATACAGATGGCCAATAGACATATGAAAAATGCTCAACATCGCTAATCATCAGGAAAATGCAAATTAAAATCTCAATAAGGTATCATCTCATACCTTCCAAAATGGCTATCAATAAATCAACAAATAACAAGTGTTGGAGTAGATGTGGAGAAAGAAGAACACTTTTTCACTGTTGGTTGCAATGCAGACTGGGGAAGCCATTGTGGAAAGCAGTATGGAGATACTTCAAAAAAATTAAAAATGTATCTGCCTTTTGACCCAGTGATACCACTTCTTGGAATATATCTGAAGGAACCCAAAATACTAACTTGAAAGAACATAAACACACCTATGTTCATTATAGCATAAGTTACAATTGTCAAGATATGGAAGTAGCCCAAGTGTCCATCAGCAAAGAGGTGGATAAAACAACTATGGGACATACACACAATGGAATACTACTCAGCCATAAAAAAGAAGAAAATTTTACCCTTTGTGACAGTATGAATGGACCCGGAGGACATTATGCTAAGGGAAATAAGCCAGTCAGATAAAGGCAAATACCATATGATTTCACTTATGTGTGGAATCTCATGAACAAACTGAAGTAGCAAGCAAAATAGAGACGGACTTATAGATGGAGAGCAGGCTGACAGCAAAAGAGAGGCAGGTTACGGGGTGGAGGGATTGAGTAAAAGGAAAAAAAGACTCATGGACATGGATAATAATGTGATGATTGTAAGGTGGAGGGGATTATAAAGATACTAAAAGGTAATGGAAAATAGAATAATAAAAAAATCTAAAAAAAGGAATGGGAAAAGGGGTATGAGATTTAAAAGTTTGTATTTGTTAAAATGAATGATGGGTATAGGGAGATTCCTTATACTCCTATCTATTCTTCACCAATCATTTTTTTTATTCTAACAAAAAAAGGAATAAGAAAAAGTAACTTTTCTTGCCAAGCTGGTATAGTGGTAATGAACTCTTTCAACCCTTTGTTTGTTTGTGTGTTTGTTTGTTTGTTTGTTTTCACACTTTATGTCTCCTTCAGTTCTGAAGAACTACTTTGCCAGTTAGAGTATTTTTGGTAAGAAGACATTTCCCCCAGCACTTTGAATATATTATCCACACTCCCTTCTGGTTTGCAAAGCTTGTGCCAAAAAATCTATTTCTAATCTTATGAGCTTCCTTGCTTGTTAAAACTTGCTTATCTTTTGTTGCACTTAAGATTCTCTCCTTGTCTTTAGGTTTTCACAATTTAATTTTAATGTTTCCTGGTGTGGGTATTCTTGGTTTTACCTTAGTTGGAAATGTCTGGGTGTTCACTTCAATATGTGTTTCATTCTCAAGATTAATAAAGCTGGACCATCAGCACTAGCTGGATGGCCCAGATAGTTGGAAGCATTGTCCTGTGCACCTAAAGGCTGTGGGTTTGTTTGATCCCCAGTCAGGGTACCTATCTAGGTTGCAGGTTGGATCCCCTGTTGGAGTGTGTTCAGAAGGCAGCTGATCCATATTTCTTGCACACAGCAATGTTTCTCTTTCACAGGAATGTTGTTCTCTCTTTCTCTCTCCCTCCCTGTCCCTCTCTCCCTAAAATCAATAAATAGATCCCATTGTGAAATTTTTTTAAAAAACAAGACTTCTAGTCATGATGGGGAAACAGGTATACATGGCTCACCTCCATGCACAACCACATCAAAATTACATCCAAACTATAGAACAACCACCACTCAGAACCATCAGAAATTGAGTTAAATGGAAGTCCAGCAACTACAGAAGTCCAACATTTAAAAAAACCACATCCTTCCAGACTGGCAGAAACGTGGAACAGCTTGTTCAACATCCATAAAAATAAAAATATGGAAGGAATGCTTCTGGAGCAAGGAGTCCCAGACTCATACGAGGACCCCACCCAAGGGTTCTAGTGCTTGAAAGATCAGTCCCTACAACTTCTGGCTGCAAAAACCAGCAGGGATTCAGTTGGTAGAAGAAACTTCTGGACCCCCAAGCAGTACCTCTTAAAGAACTCGCACATAGATTTATGCAGATTCATTCCCTCTGAGCTCCAGCACAAAGGTAGCAGCTTGATAGGTACCAGTGGCATACAGGGAGTAACTGAAGTGTCTGGCATAAAGGTGAGAGCCGAGAGATAGCTTTCTCTCAAATAGAAAAGCAGCAGAGGCCACTGTCACCCTCCCCCCAACAAAAGCACAGAGCAGGGAGGCAGGCAGGTATTTTGTCTGAGACTCCAGCCCAGCACAAGTAGAAACCATCTCAGAATACTTTATAGCTCATGCAGGGTGGTACCAGGCAGAACACAAGTAGGGAATAACCTTGGCCTGCACCACTCAGGGTATGCCAGAGCCTGTGCACCCAGTGGACAGCTACAAACCACACTGGAGTAACACTCCCCTGCACATGTGATCCTCCACAGAAGTTGGAGGTTTGTGGTCAGTGGTCACTGACAGTTCTTGCAGCTGACTTGCTTGGGTGAATCCCATTGATCTGCCAACAGCAACCAAGGTTCAATTACAAGAGGAGGATGTACTCAGACCACATGAAGGGTGAACCTCAAATACCCAGCTTGAGTGACATTGGACCTTACAGGACACCTACTACATTAGGCCACACTACCAAGACATAGAGTCAAGGCAATTCTACCTAATATGTAGAAACAAACACAGGGAGACTACCAAAATGAAGACACAAAGAAATATGCCCCAAATGAAAGAAAGCTCAAAACTCAAAAAAAAAAAAAAAAGTATGAAACGAAATGGAGATAAATTATTAGATGCAGAGTACAAAACACTGGTTATAAGAATGTTCAAGGAACTTAGTGAGAATATCAACAGCATAAAAAAGATCCATTCAAACAAGCAAGCAAAATATAACCAAAGACATTGAAATAAAGGACAAACTGACAGTAACCAGAGGGTAGAGGGGAGGAGGATAATAGGGGAAAGAAGAGAGAGGGTTGTCAAGGAATGTGTATAAAGGACCCATGAAAAAAGACAAAGGAGGGAAGGATTGAGTGTGAGAGATGAGGGTTTTGGGGTGGGGGAAAGTGGTGGTGGGAAAATGGAGACAATTGTACTTGAACAACAAAAAATAAAAAAGGTCCATTCAGAAATGAAGGATACACTAACTGAAATAAATAACAGTTTATAGGGAAACAACAGTAGAATGGGTGAAGCTGAGAGTCAAATAAATTATTTAGAATATAAGGAAACAAAAACAACCAATGAGAGCAACAAGAAGAAAAAAGAATCCAAAAACAGAACAATAGTGTTAGGACCCTCTGGGACAACTTAAAGCATTCCAACTTTCACATCACGGGGGTGCCAGAAATAAAGAAGAGAGTGAGCAAAAATTGGAACTCTGTTTGAAAAAATAATCAAAGAAAACTTCCCTAATTTGGTGAAGAAAATAGACATGCAAGTCCAGTAAGCTCAGAGAGTCCCCAACAAATGGATGCAAAGAGGTCCACTCCAAGACACATCATAATTAAAATGTCAAAGGTTAAAGATAAAGAGAAAATCTTAAAAGCAGCAAGAGAAAAGCAGCTAATTACCTACAAGGAAGTTTCCATAAGACTGTCGTTGATTTCTCAAAAGAAATATTGCAGGCTAGAAGGGATTGGCAAGAAATATTCAAAGTTATGAAAACAGGGACCTCAGCCAAGATGGCTCTACCCAATAAAGATATCATTTAGAATCAAAGGTCAGATAAAGAGCTTCTCAGACAAGGAAAAAAAAAAAAAACTAAAGGAATTCATCAATGCAAAACCATTATTACATGACTTATTTAAGAAAAAGTAGATCAAAATTATGAACAATAAAATGGCAATGTATTCATATCTATCAACAATTTAATCTAAGAAACAAAGAAAATAAGAACAGAGACAGAATCATTCATACAGAGAGTGTTCTGATGGTTTCCAGATGGGAGGGTGTTATGGGGGAATAGGGAAAGAGCTGAGGGGATTAAGAAGTACAAATTGGTAGTTACAGAATAGCCTTGGGGTTGTAAATTACAGTCCAAAGTGGGGTAGCCACTTATATGCATGACCTGTGACATGGACAATGGTGTGGGGATTGCCTGAGGTAGTGGGGGGTGCTGGTGGAGGGGGCGAAGGAGGAGAAAATTACAATTGTAGTAGCATAATCAATAAAATATAATGGAAACAAGATGAACTTTCAGACAGCATCTGCAAAAATATGTATTTATGCTCCTGGTAGGGGGAACTGGGAGATGGGCATTTTACTTACTCTCTTTGCTCTGAGCCTGGGTGTACAGTCATCATGAGGTGCTCCCTTGTCTGTTTAAAAGTTGATTCTCCTTTTTTATAGTCCTGGGGAACTTGTGAATGATAACCCTGATGACTATCAGAGATGGGTTGTTTGCGGTCCACCCTTTGTGCAGCAACTGGAAAACCTGGGTTATCAGACATGTAACATGTAACAGATCACACCGTGGTTTTACTGGTAATGCGGTGTTATTGTTGTAGTGAGCTGGAGGTAGATAGGGATGAAAATATCCATTGATTTCCTCAATCTCTGAGGAGAATTACTGCTAACCTTAAGATGTACACTAAATTAGAAGCGGTGCCACTGGGCAGCAACTTGTAAAGTATGTGATAGACTGCTTTCATGGAAAGATTGAGAGATGGGCTTTTTTTCTGCCAGTTTCTTTGCACTGAGCCCAGGGAGAGAGCTGAAGTGACTTTTTGAAAGCTTGTGCCCATTAGAAATTGCCTTTTCTCTTTTCTATAGTCTTGTAAGACTAGTGAATAAAAGTACCTTCGCTATCAAACCCAGGTGGTCTGGGTTATAGTTCCTTATATATCAGCTGCTAAAGTGAAACCTAGTTTGTGTGTTATGAACTCCTTTCTGGGAGATACAGATCACTTGCTTTATTGCAAGATAAGCTAGAAAGATAGGGTGGAGAAAATGTCTACTAGCAACTCCTATCTCTGGGAAGGATCACAACCAGCCCCTAGATGTCTGCTAAAATTGGAAGCCCGACCCTCAAGCAGCTGCTTATGAAGTATGCAGCTGGATCCATGTAGTGAAAGATGAAAGATAAGGATTTATGTCTGTTTTCTCCATGCTGAGCCCAGGGAGGATAGCCATGTGCTCACGGTTAAGAACTGCTTCTGGGTTTGCTATAGTCCTATGTGTCTCCTGGATGCAAACCTCTGATTGCTTTCAGAGATAGGTGTTTTGTGGGCCTTCCCTTAAACTGGATTCTTTTTTTAAGTATATTTTATTAATTACACTATTACACTTGTCCCATTTTTCTCCTCTTTATTCACCTCCACCCTGCACTCCCCTTCTACCAGCATTTCCCTCCCCCTTAGTTCAGGTCCATGGGTTTTACATATAAGTTCTTTGGCTTCTCCATTTCCTATACTATTCTTAATTCCCCCTGTCTATTTTGTGCCTACAAATTATGGTACAAATATTCCCTTCTTATTCCCTGTACCTTTTTCCCCATTCTTCCACTATCCCCTCCCTGCTGGTAACCTTCCATGTGATCTCCATTTCTGTGATCTTGTTCCTGTTCTAGTTGTTTGCTTAGTTTGTTTTTGTTTTTGTTTTTTTAGGTTCAGTTGGTAATAGTTGTGAGTTTGTTGTCATTTTACTGTTCATAGTTTTGATCATCTTCTTTTTCTTAGATAAATCCCTTTAACATTTCTTATAATAAGGGCTTGGTGATGATGAACTCCTTGAACTTGACCTTATCTGGGAAGCACTTGATCTGCTCTTCCATTCTAAAGGATAGCTTTGCTGGGTAGAGTAATCTTGCATATAGATCCTTGCCTTTCATGACTTCAAATACTTCTTTCCAACCACTTCTTGCCTATAAGGTTTCTTTTGAGAAATCAGCTGATTGTCTTATGGGAACTCCTTTGTAGGTAACTGTCTCCCTTTCTCTTGCTGCTTTTAAGATTCTCTCCTTCTCTTTCATAATGTAATTATGATGTGCCTTGGTGTATGTTTCTTGAGTCCAACTTCTTTAGGACTCTCTGAGCTACTTGAACTTCCTGGAATTCTGTTTCCTTTGCCAGATCAGGAAAGTTCTCTTTCATTATTTGTTCAAACAAGTTTTCAATTTCTTACTCTTACTCTTCTCCTTCTGGCAACCCTATGATTCAGATGTTGGAACATTTGAAGTTGTCCTGGAGGTTCCTAAGCCTCTCTTCATTTTTTTGAATTATCGTTTCTTCATTCTGTTCTGGCTGAATGTTCATTTCTTCCTTCTGCTCCAGATTGTTGATTTGAGTCCTAGTTTCCTTCTCTTCACTGTTGGTTCCATGTATATTTTTCTTTATTTCACCTTTTCCTCTATTTTGCAATCATACTCAACCATTTCTGAGCATCCTAATTACCAGTGTTTTGAACTCTGCGTCTGATACTTTGGCTATCTCTTCATCAGTTAGTTCCATTTTTCAAGCTTTGATCTATTCTTCCATTCTGGCCATATTTCTTTGTCTCAGCACAGCTGTTACATTGTAAGGGGTGGAACCTTAGGTATTCGCTGCGGGGAGGGAAATCCCATGTCACTATATTGTGGTACTGTACATGGGGGGAGGGGTCAGAGAGGGAACAATGCCACTTGCTTGTCTCTTGGCCGGCTCTCAGTCACTTCCCCCTCTACCTACAAGTAAATTGGGCCCTTCTGATGCTGATTCCTGGGTGGGTGATTTTTTTGACATTCTAGGACCCTGTGGGTCTCTCCAATGGACTCTCCTGTGAGGCTGAGAGTCCTCCCCACTGCTGCAACCCCCACAAGTTTTAAAAGCCAGAGGTTTTGAGGCTTTATTTCCCCATGCTGGAACCCTGGGTTGCATGGTCTGTCTCATGCCCCAGTTGTTCCTTCCAATTCATCCACATGCAAAATGTGGGATGGACCAGTCTGCCAGCCTCAGCCTCGCCTGCTGGGTCCTCCAGCCACTGCCTTGCTGTGCATCCTCTCCATATTGGCTGCCCATTTCTGCTCCTCCTACTGGTCTTGATGTACTTTTCTTCTTTAACTCCTTGGTTGTTGGACTTCTGTACAGTTCAATTTTCTGGAAATTTTGGTTATTTTTTTATTTTTAAATTTATTGATTTTCTTCTTTTGGTTGTGTGAGGAGGCAAAGTATATCTACCTACACTTCCATCTTGGCTGGAGTCAGATTGGAGTCTTAAGAGTTAGAGTGTTAAATGTATAGTCCAAACCTTTTGCACCTGAGGGATACGCTGGAAATTCAGTGTCCTCTCCTGAATACATGGTGTTGTGTTGTGAGTGAGGTTTATGGCAAGAGTATGTCTCAGCAGTTCCTACCTGTTTTGATATGGGCATTTTTTTCATTCACTTAATATGTAGGAGATACTCAGTTAATTTCTAGATTTCTTTCAGAGTGAATTCCTCTGTTCACAGCTACACATTCTGTGAGTCACGGGAGGAGAGACATACAGGATCAGCCTCTGTCAAATAATGACAAATATAAATTTTTTTTAAAAAATGGCACTTAGACCAATGGATATTGGCTAGATTAAAGAACAGATGAAAATAAATGATTTAGGTATGATAAACAAATATAGATTTAAATCCTAGAAATAACCAACACATTTTCCTTTCTAAAGCCACTTTTAAGCCAAATCCACTATATACCCTAATACATCTTGCCAAACACAACTCCTCTTCTAGAAGCGACCAAATCTGAGGTCTTTGACCCAAATGTTTCTGTTTTTCTGGTCATTGGGGTTCTGCCATAGTTTTTCAGGCATGACCTGGATTATCACCACCCATATCTTCATGCTTTAGTAAAAAAAAAATTAAATTCATCCTTATCCAAATTTATATTCCTCGTACCTTCACATGTAATAGCTTAAATCTCTTTGAGTAAACGTTTAAAATTACTCCCTTTGGTAACTTCGACATTTGCACACCTTTTAAATGTGTCATGTGTGTAGTCAAGACCTAGCTGATGATCATTATTGACATTAGTCTGCAGCATAGACTGTGGATGCATGGTGCTTTTACCAGGAAAATTCCTGGCATACTTGGTGTTGTTCGTGGTAAAACAGCACGAGGTGTTAAACCTTAGTTCAGGAACCTCAGTACTTGAGTTCTGGCTAAGAAAAAAATCAGAGCCAAGAAACAACTATAAGACACATTTTTTTTTTTTTTTTTTTTTTTAGAATGTCACAAAGGTAGAAGAAGTGAGCTATAGAAGAAATGGGTTTAGGAAGAAGGACCCTTGGAGGTTAGGGGAGACAAAGAGATGGGTGCCTTGAGAGATGAAAGAGGGAGGAAAGGTGCAAGCATGCTCTGGAAAAAAAGACAGAGAGAGAACACAGCACTCAAGGGGTTCCAGCCCTAAGGCCTTTTATCTGAAAGTCTCAGGGGAGGATTTCAATCGGATATTCATCAGTTTTCTAGGTGTGCCTCTTCAGGGTCATGGTCTCCACACATTGATTGGTGCCAGGGCAGGATGTCATTAGTGGATGCACGTCCTGATGTCAGCCATGGCATCTCTTTATCTGGTTTTGCTGCTTCTCTGGGCTTGGATATGAAACACAGCTTGGGCTAGCTGTCATCTTCCAAGAGTTAATGCTTAAAGGAGTGGTCCTGCAAGGGCTTGTAGTCTTGTCCATTGCTAGGCACCTGGGGCTGTCTGCCCTGGTGACCCTCTGCACCTGGCCCATTGCTCCTGCTCTGCTCAAGCTTATCTACCTGCCTACTAGTGTCATACCACTCCTTTCTCTCAACTATCCCCAACATATAATTTTGTCATTCTATCTTACACACTGAACACAGCATTTATTAAATTTTGATGTGTATATAAATTTCCTGGAAGATCTTGTCAAAATGTTGATTCTGATACAGTAAGCTTGAGATGAACCTTGAGATTCTGCCCTTCTGGCAACTTCTTATGTGATAGTAAGGATGCTATCCTAAGAACCACATTTATAATAGAAAGGTAGTGGAGTAACTAAACTAATGATTCTGAACCAAAGTTGTATATCAAAATTATCTAGGGATATTTTAAAAACATCTATGTACAATCCCTATTCCAGAATAATTAAATTAGAATTTCCATGGGTGGGGCCTGGTATTGACATTATAAAAAATACTGTTCAGGCTATTCTAATGTTCATGCAAGAACAAGAACCTCCGAGTTAGTCTTACCTATCTAAGTCCTGCATCTGAGTATATATTGCTAGTATCTGTTCATTTAAGGCATTTGTCCATGACCAGCTGAAAAGTCCTTGCTGCCAAGAACAGGAATATCATTATCTAATTCAAAATTTAGCCCTGATACATAGCACAGTATTTGAGACATAGAATTTTCTCAAGTCATATTTGTTGAAAAGTCCAGAAATTCCTCAGAACATGACTGTAACTTGTATGAATCTGATTTTTCTTTGCTTAATTTGAGCAATGAAGAGAGAGAGAAAGGGGGGCAGAGAAAGAGATTATTTATTAATAATCTCAAAACATATTTAGTGTCTATTCTCTGTAGGTATTTGGGGAATTCAAGGAGCCTGTCCTCCTGAGGAAAGTTGAAGACTAGTGAATTGGCATTTATTTGTCTTATTGCCTCATACCCAGACTAAGGTTTTTGAGGTCATTCTTTCTGTATTTTTAAGCAGTATAAGCATGATTTTAAAACAATAAAATAGACAACTAGCAAAGATAGCCTTCTTAAAGTAAATGCTATCGAATGAGCCAACTGTCAAATTATGTAAATAGGAACACATAACAACCTTGGTAAAGGTCCTTTAATTGGATGGCTTGTGTAGGAAATAAATGAACTGTCATTTAAAAGTCCTCTTATATAGTCAAATTTAAATGAACAGAAATAGTAGTTAAAAGCCTCAAGGTAAAATAAAAATCAGTAAGTTGTGGCATATTTTGAGATAGATAAGATATGTATATTTTAATATACACACATGTAGTCTCCTTTACTAAAAGTGTTATTTTATTTACTAACAATAGCATTTGATAATACTTAGAACAAGATTTTATATTAATTCATGGAGATATATAAAATATTGACAGCCTTTATAATTAGATGTCAGGTTTATACATAATTTTTCCTTCCTTACTTACCCTTTTTACATTCTCCAAATTTTCTAAGCTTACTGCTTATTTGTAATTGAGAACTTATAAAGCTAATATATTTAATAGCATCTCATTTTTTATTATTAAACTATATAGAAGAATTATATATGATAATTTTCCAAACTATTTTTACCTTCCCTCTTAGAAGATTCTATTTCTTGCCTTATCTGTTCCATTGACTATGGGTGTGTAACAGTGACATGTTTTGGTTGATTGATGTGTTTTGGCATTTGGATGGAAATTTAATGTGGTTTGTAGTTTACCTAGTTGTCTCTTGTTCTTGCTTTCTGTGTGAGATAAAGGTGTACCCAGAGTGTGCTACTCTTTGTGTCTGGACACTGGAATAAGGAGCAGGAGCAAAAACTGAGTCTACCTGCAGCTCAGCAGAAATAAACCATGATGGTCCAGTGCCATCACCTGACATGAGTAAGAAATAAATCTTTGTTGTTTATACCACTGATATATTGCTGTTCTTTCTTCAAAAAGCAAAACCTCGGGCCTGCGAACCAAAGCATCGCTGGTTTGATTTCCAGTCAGGGCACATGCCTGGGTTGCAGGCCCTGTCCCCAGTATGGGGTGTGAGATAGGCAACCATACATTGATGTTTCACTCCCTCTCTTTCTCCCTCCTTTCCTCTCTCTCTAAAAATAAATAAATAAAATATTTTGAGAAAAAGCAAAAACCAATAAAGAAGGAAAGTAGAAAGTGATATAAGGAAAGTGATATTAATAAAACTCCTATAATGATTCTGTTAGCTATATAATGATAGCTTTAGATAAAGGATAGTTAGAATGGGGAATTAAGAAGAAGAATCAGGGAGAGATAAGAGAAGGAGTACAGAGACTTGCTATTGAGTGGGAGGCTTTATTCAGGATGAAACATCTTAAATCAGTAGTCTAATGAAGTAATCTGAATGGATCAGAGATGAAAATGTAAAAATAACGAAACCATACAAACACTAGAAGAAAACATGTGTGACTCTCTGACTCCTTTCACAACTTTGGTGTGTGAGGGGCAAATTTTTATGACTCAAAATCAAGGAGCAATAAAAGATAAATTTAGCAACAAAAAATAAAGAAAAATGCATGGTTTGTGTAAAAAAAAAAAAAAAGCACACCATAAGTGAAGTCCAAAGGCAAATAACACATCAGAAGAAAACATATGAGTATATATTAGAGATAAAGGACGAATACCCCTACTATATAAAGTAGCCTGTTACATGAGGGAATATAACCAACCCCTTTTGGAAAATGGGCAAAACATAGGAACAGAGTTGACAGAAAAATAAGCAAGTGCATCTTAAGCATGTGAAATCATCTTCAGATACTTTCATAATGAAGGGAATGATAATAAAAATCTTTCTCACTTATCAAATTGACAAAATAAAATAAAATGCATGACTATGCAGTCTCTTGTAAAAACTACAGGGAAACAGTAATTTCATCCATTGTTGAGATAATGCAAAATGTTGTGATCCCTGGGAGGGAGAATATGGCAATATCTAACAGAACTGCATATTTATTCATCATTTCACTCTTTAGTCCCACTTCTAGAGTTTACCCTAAAGATATACCTCAAATAACATGAACACAAGTATGCACAAGATATTTGCTACAGTATTATTATACCAGTGAAATGTTAGAAGCAACCTGTGCAGCCACACAGAGAAGAGCAGATAAAAAGACACAGTGCCTGCTCATTTCAGAGAGCTGTGCAGCTGCAGAAACAGAATAAGGAAATCTCTGCGAGTCAGTGTGGGTGAGTTCCTGGATATATTAAAAGAAAAAATAGAATACATTACGTTACATTTTCTGATAGAGAGAAGGGGATCATTATTTTTATAATGAAGAAATGCAAGAAGGATAAAATAAAAACCAATGAAAATAGGTGACTACAATGTGTGGGGCTTTTCTGGGTATATCTCATTTAATATAGATTTAACTTTTCAACTGTTAATATTTCACATATTAAAAATTGTTAAATTGACAAGGATTAAGGAAAGGCCTTAAAATTGAATACAAACAGAAATTGATGAACTTACAGCTTCTTCTCTGGCTCCAGGTCCTCTATTTGACAGTGTTTTGGAACCCCGTGTTAGGTAGGGAACCAACCCCTCCAGTCTAGGTGCTTGAGTTAGTCTGATGAGCAAAGCCCTCTGACAACTTGCTTTTGGCATGTAAATGAACGAGAAGTAAGCTATTACTTAGTTCAGCAATCTCGTTATTTTCTGTCCAGGGCCTAAGTAAGCCTAAACTGAAGAATGAAACAAAATATAAGGAGAATGTGATGCCATGACATTTTAAAGATAGACTGTTATCAACCACCAAATCTTTATTCCCTCTGTTAGTAGTGCATGAGATGCAATAAATGTGGGTATTACTCTAAACTTATCATATACTTATATGTACTTCTAGACATTAAGATTTGGAGAGGTGGGTTGTGGATGAGCAGACACACAATAAGGCACCGACTGGCTTGAGAATCATGACAGTCAGAGACTTAGATGATGACAGGAACCCTGTGATTGCAGCCATTCATTACAGAAACCAGGAAAACTAAGGACTATTTCCACTTGTTTACTGCCATGCATAATAGAAAAGCATTCTCCTTTGGGAACAAAATCTTTCTGGAAAATAGCTAGAGAAGAAAAACAAAAGGGGTACAAAGAATGGGAAAGGATGTCCATATGAAAGAAATATTAAGAAATTACCTAAATGTAAAAATAAAAGGAAAGAAGTAAACATGAAAAGCTGGAGATGAGTGGGATAACAGTAACAAGTGATATAAGTTACTTCTGGAAAATGTTTTATCTTTTAATATTTTGGATGCTTGATGTTAAACTACATGTTCTAAGTCCAAGTTATTATTCTCTATTTCATAATTACATCTCTGACATTATAATCCTTAAATAGTTATGATCATTTTACCTACAAATAAATCATTAGGCACTAGGAACTCATTAAATTAGTCCAACGGGCTAGCACCTAGTGAAAACACATTTTATTGATGTTAAATATTGCAAAGCACATTACAAATGGTTGATGCTGCATAACCAGCCGATTTGTAGTTTACGGTACAAATTTTAAAGTCAAATAAAGGGTGGTTTCAGCAGTAGTTCTTGTGTTATGACTTGTCTAGGTTGTAAATAATTTGTAGGGCATTTATGATGTATTTCTAGAATCCATGTATCTCTTGCGTATAAATCCATTTATTAACTTTTATAAATAACTGATGGCCATATCTTAAAATGAATCATTCTTAAAATTGCTTAACTGTCTGGAATTTTTCTTTAGTAATATTATTTTTCATTTTCTTTTCATATCTCAATCAGGTATAAATAGAAGAACCTTACCTCAACCTTTTTTCTTTAATCCCCTAGACTAAGTGTGTGTGTCATTATTCACCTTTACGATGAGAAGCTATGAATTCGTGTCATTAATTCTCCTCTGTCACCTTCAGTGAGTAATCGGTTCTCTTCCCAAACCCTCATCTATGGCAGCTTTATAGCTAGCTTCTCTATCTAGTTCTCTCTCTCTCTCTTTCTCCTCTTCCTCTCTCTCCTCCCCCTTCTTCTCTCACCCCCTCTTCCTCCTCCTCTTTCTTCTTCCTCTTTTTCTTTTTAATTCACTACTTAGATACCCTACCAATTTCTTTCCATCTTTTAATATCAGGGATCTGAAAGCTAATTTGATCATATTACTAAGATTTTTTTTTATCACAGTAACTCTGAATATTCTGTGTCAATTAACGAGGAAGTCTTAGAATAGAGACAAGTAAGATGTAGGAAATAGACCAAGGATGGAAAGGAAACAAAAAGAAAGAAAAAATGCATGGCAGTTGCTTGAAAAAAATTGTCAAAGTGATTATTTGTTTTAGGCATTTGATCCTGCCCTATTTTGCACCATTTTTCTTGTTGAAATCCAAAATCCTCCCACTTTTCAGCCATCTATCAGGAAGTCCTTTAGTGAACTAATACATTTCCTTTTCCTTCATTCTATTCATATAATCATTCAGCAATATACCTTAATGTTTATCATTAGGCATTTACTCATTTTTTTCATATATTCCTTGATCTGTTTGTAAATAAGTTTACAATAACATATGAAATACAAATTTAAGTAAAATAAAAAAATGAGTGATACAATCTAGACAAAGGGCCATTTGGAGGTAAAAATAAAATAAGGCCAAGAGAACCATAGATCCTAACTTATTTCTTACAGTGCAAAATGCATATTCCAGAGCAATAGACATCCTTAAGACAACAGATATGCCATCATTCCATATTCATTTGGGCAATCTTATATTGTTACTTCATCCCTGTAAAAATGTCCTCATTCAAATATCGAGTTGACCAAAATGTCCCTTTAGTTGTTTTTTTTCTATAAAATAAAAGACACATTTTTTTTCATTTTCACCAATAACTTTATTGATTTGGATATTTTGAGTATGTTGGCTATCTCCCACATAATATAACATTGATTGTTCTCAATTAGTGTCTCGACTTCATTGCTATCAATTTCAATGGGTCTACCTGATCATGGAACATCATCCAGCAAGAAATTTCCAGCACTAAACTTTGCAAACCACTTTTGACATGTTTGATGAGTCACAGCACCTTCTCACACTGCACAAATCTTTTTTTTTTTTTTTTTGCACTTCAGTTGCCTTATTACCTTTCTTAAAATAATGGAGCATAATATGCCAAAAATGTTATATATTTTCTTCCATTTTAAATATTAAAATGGCTACATAAAAATTCATCAATTTTATCATTTTTGGGCATGCTGATATGACAGCTATCATAATACAATCTAACAAAATTGTTTTGAATTAAGTTAAAGACAACTAAGCACTACTAGAGCCATTTTACAGGAAAAAACAAACAGACTTTTTGGGAAACGTGATAATTTTTGCTGGAGTCTTCTTTTGTGTGTTCTAAATGTGCTAATCTTCTAGATTAAATGGCTCACTAGAGCAGAAAAGATTGTTTATAAATCCATCTTGGTTTCAAAGGAATTATTCACAGAAACATCCCATTAATCAAATAGAGATGAAAACTTACTTTCCACACTAAGGATGGTCTTCGTCAGTGAAACACAAGGTACCCTAGAAATTTCTTCATAGAAACAAATTCTTTTCCTTGGGTAGATTTACTTGGGGAAGATAAAAAAATGATTGTGTTAGTGAAATTAAAGTGTTATCTCCCTCCAAATGACATTCTGCATTAAGCAATATTTTAATTAGCTCCTCTTTGAAGGTAAAAGTTTCCACTGCATGAGAGGTCAGACCCAGGTAAATATGGTTTACTAAATCAAAAGGGAGCCTCAAACTGTGTGCCTGAGAAGTAAGAAAAGCAGTGCAAAGATTTGTTGAGAAAGGTGTTCAGTTGATAAATGATAACATTTATTTGTAATTTGAGGATTTGACCTAAATGACACTCATTACCTCAGCTTGTATAAATCCAATTAATTTTATAAATTTATTACTTGTCCTGATGATATTTACAAAAAGATTTCATTACAGTACTGAAGATGAGATTTCTTTTAAAACAAATGAGAGCCCTGGCTGGTGTGGCTCAGTAGTTGGGTGTCATCCTGCAAAACAAAATGTCATCTTTGTGATTCCCCATCAGGCACATGCCTGAGTTTCAGGCCAGGTCCCCAGTGGAGTTTGTGAGAGGCAGCCAGTCGATGTTTCCCTTACACAACCATGTCTTTCTCCCTCCCTTTTCCTCTCTCTAAAAAAAATAAAATAAAATAAAATCAATCTTAAAAAAAAAAAGCCTGGGAATAATTTCCTTAATCATGCTATTTTGCTTTCTCTATAAAATCATGAATATCTCATTTTATATAGCAAGCTTATAGATAAAAATACTAGTGGATATTTTTGACATAAAAATATACCTTTTGTATCTGAGACAAACTTTTGAAACCGTGCAAATTTAATTATTCTCTTCTAAGCATGTATGTTGTCCACCTTTGACTCCCCATTGATCCTAATAACACAAGCAAAAACATTTATTGAGAATTTGCTATACCCCAGGTAATGTGTAGTTTGCATGCATTCTCATTTTAATTTTATAACTCAGTAAAGCACATCCTGTTTTGTTCGCCATTGGGGAGATAGGGAGCTAGAACTTGGCAATCATGAACGATTGGCCTGTGGACAGACGCTAGTGCTGCAAGGAGCTGAACTAAGTACACACAGTGTGATTAGAGAGTTCATGTACCTTTAACTACTATTTCATTCTTCCTTTTGACTTTGGTGCCATTTGAAATGTTATTAGAATCTTTACCTCACATTGAAGTTGCTATTACTTTCCTTAGTGAGAAAGTATTAGAAAACAGATGGTTCCAAATATGTCTTGTTGGAAAATATCTTTAGTGTATTTGACGACACATTCATTTTTAATAGATATCAGGTGTGTTTTTCTTTAAGGAAATTCAGATATATTTCCTTTTACAAGCTAGTGTTCCTTATTAAACTGAACTGCTAATAGAAGTTAGGCCCATTTTGTCGCCACCATATGATACTATGGAAACTGAAATACAAGGGTTGCAGTTTATTTGGTAAATGGTCAACAGTAATTTAGAAGGGTTTTTTTTTGTTGTTTTTTGGGGTTTTTTTGCTGTTGTTAAAAATCATCTAATGTTGGCTGAGTGGATAGCACCAAAACATACAAATGAAAATTTCTGCAACTACTCAATTGTATCTTTTTCTTATAAAAATTACCTTTTATATTTGGAATTATTAGAAAAGTACTGTTAGGTTGGTTTTCAAACTATTTTCATGAAACCTCAAGCAAAAGCCACTGAAAGAGGGAGAGGCTCACTCTGGTTCGGATCTGAGCTCTTTTACCCCACATTGAAAAAGAATAGCTTCAAATTAATTTGTCTGGTTAAAAAAAATAAGTGTTTAGCCCTGGCTGGTGTGGCTCAGTGGACTGAGTGGCGGATTGCAAACCAAAAGGTCACCAGTTTGATTCCCAGTCAGGGCACATGCCTGGGTTGTGGGTCAGGTCCCCAGTAGGGGGCGCGTGAGAGGCGACCACATATTGATGTTTCTCTTCCCTCTCTTTCTCCCTCCCTTCCCCTCTCTAAAAATAAATAAAATCTTTTAAAAATAAGTATTTACCAACTCTTTTCAGAATATCATATGTTATTCATTCTCTCTAACATAAAAAAATAATTTGCCATTTTTCCATGGTTCATGATATACTTCAATATCAATGTTATTTATAGATCTCATCATTAACCATCAGTGAACTTTTAGAATCAAAATGTCTGAGTGAAAAAAAAAGTCTCTTAATGGTTAAAACTATTACTGAGTGATCAATTGATCGAACAATGGAATTATGAGCATGCTCACATATTCTCCAATAACTCTGTATATACTCACTGTATACACACTGAAAGGCTCTGAGAAAATTGTGTTTAAAAATATAATCTTTAAAGTAGTTAATCCATTTATTGGAAAATGGAATGGAAACCGACTTTATTACGACTTTCAATGGTATGAATTCCCTGGAGTAACTCTGAAGTTCGCTGATTGAAAAATGGTGACCCAAATGACTGCATTTACTGTACTCTGCTGCATTGTTTTTTCCCAGCACTCAAGACTTTATGAGACAACTGAATATTTATTTTCATATTTAATGAATGGGTAAACTGAGGCTCAAAATATTAAATACATTTTTCAAAAAAACACCCAAAGTAGCTAACACATAGGTACATTATTGATTATAATGTTCATAGTAAATAAAAACAATTTTAAAGACCACAGAAGTAATTTAATCTACTTGTCAAAGCATAGGAATATAGAAAAGCATTGATTAGGGACTTTAGTGAGATATTTGAGTTAGTTAAATCCTGCTTCCCCAAAATGTGCCCCTCCTCTCACAAAATTGTTCTGCCTTTTCTTCAAGTAAATGTGTATCATATTGTTACCTCTTTAAAATTACTGCATTCTTGCAATCTTCCTCAGTGTCTTCTTCCTAAACTAACACAGCAACTTAAATCCACACAAGAAATAAATGAACACCTCATATATTGCTACCTTGAAACATTTGTGTTTCACTTACTTATAAGCACAATAGAATATAAATGTCTAAATCTATGATCATCCTGAGAAAAAGGGAGACTTGGGCTTTATTTTATTATAAAATAAAGTGGAATGCGGGTCTGTGAAAGAGTCTGTGCCTGCATCAATGGGAAGAGGTGAGGCGTAGCCATGGAGAGAACCTGGCGTTTAAGACCCGACACCTTCCCTGTGCTGCCCAGAAGTTCTGTACATTTGGAGTGTGCAGGCAGGCACTCACTGTTGAATCACGGGGGGAAGTAAGGGCCAAGGGATCAAAAATATGAGTTAGTTATGTCTAAACACTCATCTCTTAAGACTCTTGAAAATAAGCAACAGGGTAATGCAGATATCGGAGTGGAATGCAGCAGTCACAAGGAGAAAACGAGCTGTGAGAAGAAGAAACAATGTAACATGGGCCCCTGCACTTCCCGTTCTTCATCCCCACCAGGTAGGAGGCATCTGACCGGCAGAGAGGGGGCTGGGACACTGCTGGACTTTACTCAAGTGTCATTGCGTTTTCTCCTACTCCTTGAGAAAATGAAAATCTAGATACACTGTGGGAATTTTCCTAAATGGGATGAAAGAGTGACAGTCAAACAATGTTGGAGTGAATTTAGTAATAAGAGTGCCAGGGACCAGTCTTTTGGACCAGCCACTGTCTTTTGAGATAAAGCAACAGTAACATCCAAAAATGAAGGAAATCAGACAAAATAGGGTGTTAGTGTCAAAGATGACTGTTCCTAATTAATTCTGGGGAAAAGCCAATGAAATGGAGAACACAGTTTGCCTAGTGTCAAGAGAGACATACTTTCACTTATGCTTCCATCAAAACCAGCCCTTGTGGTTTCTTTTAAGCCCCAATAGGCACAGGGAAGGAGATGTTAGTATTTGGTTCACTTTCAGGTGAGGCTGAATTCCTTCTGAGCACAGTACTCTTGAATAATAGGGGAAAAAAGGAGAAGAGAATGGTGTCTCAGTGTCCCAATTCCATCTTAAAACATTTCATTTTCAGAAATAACTTTAAAATATCAAATTAGATTATTTAACAATAACTAATACAATATGTAAGACATCATGAGCCCTGACTGGTGTGGCTCAGTGAATTGAGTGCTGGCCTGTGAAGCAAGGGGTGGAGGGTTTAATTCCCAGTCAGGGCACATGCCTGACTGAGGGTTGTGGGCCAGGTCCCCAGTAGGAGGCATATGAGAGGCAACCACACATTGATGTTTCTCTCCCTCTCTTTCTACCTGCCTTCTCCTCTAAAAATAAATAAATAAATAAAATCTCTAAAAAAAGAGAATACAATTTTTAAAAGACATAATGAATTCAAAAAGGTACAGAAGACCTCCTATTTCTTTACAGACAAAAGAAAATGAAAGGAGTAGAGGAGGCTCTTATTTTTCCCTCAGTACCTCAGTTGGGACTACATTTAGAATTGTTTTCATGTATTTGTGACTGACAGGTGCTCAGTGTACACAGCCCCTACTGCTAAATTCTCAGAAAGCTCAACGTGACCAATTAAGATTATGGCCATATGTCAGGACCCTTTCAAACTGGGAATTGATTCAAAATACGAAAAATGTCAAATGTATTTATTAAGTGTGTGTTTGCTCTTCAATTTTTTACAATGTGAATATTACTGCGTATTTATTTCCAATGAGAACATCTTTAAATATTGCATTCATTACTGGTCCTCAGGAAAGGCAAAATAAGTTTAATTCTCAGGATATATACATTTCAGTTTTCAATAAATTGCCTAAACAATTTCTCTGATAATTTGGAGTTTGGGGAATAGAGCACAGCATTATGTAGTTTTTGTCAGTATTTAGTTTAAATAATAAGCCACAAAACATCTAACGCTTCCCCTTAAACTCAATAAGCACTCAAAAGATGTTTGCTAAATGAGGAGAAATAAAGCAGAATTATTACTTCAGATTCCTGACCTTTTTCAATCCGGAGAAAAATATAGAAACTGATGGTTACCTAAATCAAAAAAATAATTCCAGCTTAAAATATTGCCTGGAGTCTGAATTATTGGATTTAGGAAAGTACCTCTTTATGTATTTTGCAACTTTAATCTTAAACCTGATTAATATTTTTTAAAGTAGCAGTTTAATGACTATAACTGAATAAACATAGACTAATTTGTCACACCTTTTTTTAGGTTCACAGCAAAATTGGAAGAATAGTAGATGTTAAAAATAAATAAATACAAATTAAGAAATAGAAAAAAGAATGGTGGAGACGGTTCCCATATACGCTCTGCTTCCATTCATGCACACCCAGTCTCTCTATTATTGACATTCCCTATTAGAGTGGTACATTTGTTAGAATTAAGGAACCTGCACTGACACATTATAATCACTCAGAGTCCATAGTTTACATTAGGGTTTACTCTTGGTTTACATTCTATTGGTCTGGACAAATGTATAATATATGAAGTCTGTCTGGAAAAAGTCCATCCATTGTTAATATAATGAGAATGGTTTGCACGACATCAGTGTAACCTGGCAGCCAAGGAGAGTGGACTGGAATGCACATGTGTTAACAATGACAACTTCACTGTACTGGTCAATGGGTGCAGGAAGGGTCAGATGGATACCATGGAGTGAGCATGTATACAGTGTGGCCATGGCATTCAAAATGACTGAGCAAGTAGAAAAAGGGATCTGCAACAAATTTCACATTAAGTTTGAACATTCTTCCATGGAAACTATTTGGATAATTCAGAAGACCACAGCTATGGAGAACTAGTGATTGGCAGCTTCTTCATGACAAGGTGCCCAACTCATGCATCATGTCTCGTGCAGTTTTTAGTGAAACACCAAATCACCCAAGTGACTCAGCCCCTCTATAGCCCAGATTTGGTTCCCTGTGACCTCTAGCTTTAACCAAAACTAAAATCACATTTGAAAGGGAAGAGATTTCAGACCATTGAGGAGATTAAGGAAGGTAAGACGGGGCAATTGATGGTGATCGGGAGAACCATGTGAGGTCTCCAGGTGCCTACTTTGAAGAAGACTGAGGCATCATTGTCCTATGAACAGTGTTTCTTGTATCTTCAATAAATGTCCCTAGTTTTCACATTCATGGCTGGATACTTTCTAGACAGACCTCATATTTCATTTCCTGAGGAATTCTGAGTATCTGGCCAGAATTAAGGTTCCACTCCTCCTGTGGTCCTTCATACAGAGCCCAGAAGAAGGAAAACCCTAAAAAGAAATCAAGGCCTTTAATCTGTAAAATTTACTGCTATTCTTTCTTTGTGGGGAAAAAAAAGAAAGCTACTTAATATATTTTGAAAGTGAAATATGCACTATTATAAATTAATACAACCACAATTTATATTACTATTTTTTGCTTCTAAATACCACCCCATTCCCATGCCCATACATGTACATGTTTACATGTTGTTGTATCAAATTTTTAAAGACAGGTAGTGATGCTATTTCTTTGCTAGAGCAAAACTTTACATTGGAATTGCTTCTATAATTAATTTATCCCTAGAATAAGAATTTTTTTTTTCAAATGAGAAGGTACAAAACAACTTTGAGTTTCAATTCACAAAAATACCAAAATACTTTTTTTCACAAATACACAAATTCTCCATATATATCAGATAACAGATTTTGATGTTATTCTAGATTGTTAATTTTTCTTCACTTTATACATTCAATAAAATCTTCATTTCCATAATATTAGTGCTACCACATTATCCTCCAAAATGAATTGTAAAATTAGAGTTATGCACTATGTTATACAGAGGATTAGCCTCAGTAGTGATAGTTTCATCTAAAACATTGTCCATATATTTATCTACATGTACGATAGGCAGTTTTTTGCCAATGACCCTCTCTTCCTGGTATCCATACTCTTGTGTAAGCCCTTCACCTTGGAAATGGTGAAGGGCTTATAATGAAAGGTGTATAGTAAAGGAAATGAGATGTTTCTTCTGATTAGGTTCTTTAAAAAAATACATCCCATCTTGGACCATTTTTTTTTTCACTCTGTTTCACTCCCTGAGGGAAGCCAGCAGCCACATTGTAAGCTGCCCTATAAAAGGCCCACATGACAAAGAATAGTTGTCTCTATCTAAAAACCAGCAAGACCCCAGCCTATGAACACCGGTGTGAATGAACTTGGAAGAGGATTCTCCCCAAGTTTAGCCTTGAGATAATGATCCCCCAGCTGACATCCTGATTAAGAAAACCTGAGCCAGCTGTGCCCAGATTACTAGTCCACAGATCCCGTGAGAAAAATTAGAATTTATTGTGTTAAGCTGATAACATTAAGGATATTTTTTTTTTTTTACCTAGAAATAGATCACTAAAACAAAAGGATTTTCTCAAATAGTCCAGGACTCTTCATTGAACACTGTGACTTTATCCTGAGCATTGCCCCAGCAGCTAATAAGTAGGCTAAAGCTCCCTGAAGTATTTTTATTAAATAAGATTTTCCTCTAACTTTAAATATTATGCATGATCAAATGGAAATTTATGAAGAACAAGTTGGGAGCTACCCATCACTCAGAGATAATCTGTGTTGATTTTCTTATATAAAACTCAAATTTTTAATATTTAGGTTCAAACATGGAAGTCTATTTTATGCATGTGTATGTTTATATACTATTCAGGGCTGGGGAAAAGTAGGTTTACAGTTATAATATAAATGATACAATAATTAATAAATTGTAATACAAGGTAAACTGTTTCACAAACTTAGAACTGTAAACCTATTTTTGCCTAACCCTGTGTGATTAGTCTGTTCTTTATAGGTTCTTATAATCTTTCTTTCTCTTTAAATACTTTATTTTTATTTTTAGGCTTAGTTTTATTTTAATTTTTAAATGTAGATATTACAATTTATTCTGTAAGCTTCAAAAACCTTAATGCATGCTGCCTTATGAATATCCATATATTAGTAAAACATGTTTTATTAACATAATTTATCAAATCACCAGACAGAAAAATAAAACTATTTAACTAACAGATAGAACATTTTTCCTTTGTTTAATGCAGTGTTATAAGGTGATGCCCTTGTAACAACTTGTGTTAAGAAATAAAACGTTGTGTGGGGGCCACACCCGACCCTTCATTTACCTGCTTCCAACTTCAAACACTTCTCAACAGCCAAAGTAATTAATACTTACCCTTTACCCTTTCAAATAATTTTTTCTTTACCCTTTTAAATGATTTCTTCTTTATCCTTTTAAATAATTTTATTCTGGACTTCCAGCCAAGATGGAAGCATAGGCGGACACACTGTGCCTCCTCTCACAACCAAAATTAAGGACAACAAATATTTAGAAACAAGAAAACAACCAGAACTTATAGAAAAATTGAACTGTACGGAAGTCCAGCAACCATTCATCCAGACCAGTAAGAGGGGCGGAGTTGCAGCAGGAAAAAGTGGAGGTGCGGACCCAGGATTGCAAGTAGCAGCGGCTCGCAGTTCCCAGGTGCACGGGCGGTGGCTGGCGGATCTCAGGCCCACAGGCGGCAGCTGGCGGACCCCAGGCACAGGGGGGCAACTGTGCAGACCCAGTGAGGATGCACAAGGCAGCTGGCTGACCAGGGGGTCCCACATTCGTGCACGCAGACGGTCCAGGCAGAGGGGAAGTGGCGGAAGGAACTGAATCCAGGAGAGAGCGGAGCAGGCGCCATTGTTCCCTCTCTGACCCCGCCCCCACCTATAGCGTCACAACCCAGCGACTGGGCTGCCCCGCCCTGAGGAACACCTAAGGCTCCACCCCCTCACTACGTAATAGCTGTGACCAGACTAAAACCAAACCAAAACAAAACAAAAAAACCCCACCAAAAATGGCTCAAACCGGAAGAAAAATGAAAACCCCGGAGTCAATTCCTCTAAGCAACAAAGAGATAGCCAACCTATCAGATGCACAGTTCAAAGCACTGGTCATCAAAATGCTCACAGAATTGGTTGATTTTGCTCATAAATTAGATGAGAAAATGCAGGCTACAATACGGGAAATGAAGGAAGACGCATGGGGAACTGATAGAGATGGAAGGAAAACTGGGACTCAAATCAATGGAGTGGACCAGAAGGAAGAAACTAACAACCAAACAGAAAACAAGGAAGAAACAAGAATTCAAAAAAATGAGGAGAGGCTTAGGAACCTCCGGGACATCTTTAAACGTCCCAACATCCAAATTATAGGGGTCCCAGAAGGGGAAGAAGAAGAGCAACAAGTAGAAAACTTATTTGACCAAATAATAAAGGAGAACTTCCCCAATCTGGCAAAGGAAATAGACTACCAGGACGTCCAGGAAGCTCAGAGAGTCCCAAAGAAGTTGGACCCAAGGAGGAACACACCAAGGCACATCGTAATTACATTAGCCAAGATTCAAATGAAGGAGAGAATTCTAGAAGCAGCAAGGGATAAGGGGACAGTCACCTACAAGGGAGTTCCCATCAGACTGTCAGCTGATTTCTCAAAAGAGACCTTACAGGCAAGAAGGGGCTGGAAAGAAATATTTGAAATCTTGAAAAGCAGGGACCTACATCCAAAATTGCTCTATCCAGCAAAGCTTTCATTTAGAATGGAAGGGAAGATAAAGTGCTTCTCAGATAAGGTCAAGTTCAAGGAGTTCATCATCACCAAGCCCTTATTATATGAAATGTTAAAGGGACTTATCTAAGAAAAAGAAGATCAAAAATATGACAGTGAAAAGACAGCAAACTCACAGCTATTAAGAACCACACCTAAAACAAAAGCAAACTAAGCAAACAGCTAGAACAGGAACAGAACCACAGAAATGGAGATCATATGGAGGGTTAGCAACAGGGGCGTGGGAGGAGGAGAGGGGGGGAAGGTACAGAGAATGAGTAGCATAGATAGTGGGTAGAAAATAGACAGGGGGAGGGCAAGAATAGTATGGGAAATGTAGAAGCTAAAGAACTTATGACCCATGGACATGAACTAAAGTGGGGAATGTGGGTGGGAGAGGGTGTGCAGGGTGGGGGGAATGATGGGGGAGAAACGGGACAACTGTAATAGCATAATCAATAAAATATATTTAAAAAAACTGCAAAAAAATAATAATTTTATCTTTTATGTTCACTACTAAAAAAATATACTCTCCTCTTAAAATTTAGAGTAAACTAAAATAAACAAAAATAGAAGAGCTTTAAAAGAAATAGAAACTAAAAAAGAGAATATTTTAAAAAAATCAAACTAACATGAAGGAAAATATAAAAAATAATTCTATGGAAAAAATCAATGAAAGTAAAATAAAGTTAAATAAATGTGTAATAAGAGTCTTGGAGGAAAAATTAAAGAATAAAGGGACAGAAAAAAGTGATGTGAACTAAAATTCCAGAAAATCTATCTAAACAAGTAAAGAAAAAGTTTGAAAGTAAATACTGAGAAAAGAGCCAAGTATAGTTCTGAAGATATTACAGTGAAATTTTAAAACAATAACAAAAAGAAATAAAAATTGCCTAAGCAAAGAACTGAGGAAAAAAATTATATTATCCTTTTTCATCATAGTAGTAAAAGTGATACCCAGAAATTGGAGAAAAATTTGAAAATATAAAAGAAAAAGGAAAAAAAGGAGCAAAGATTTTATATCCAACAAAACTGACTTGTAGGTATAAAGAATACACAAAAATTATTTCGGCAAGAATAATTCAGAGAATATTGCTCCTATGATCCCTTCATGAGGAATTTACCAGAAAAGGAACTTTATGAGTTTGATATTTAAAAAATATATTTTTCCCTTTATTTTAATTGTTGTTCTTGTACAGTTTTCTGTCTTTTACTCCCATCTCGGCCCACCGCCCCAGCCCTCGCCACCTCCCTCCCATTTCCACCCTCTCTAGTTTTTGTCCATGTGTCTTTTATACTTGTTGCTCTAAACCCTTCCCCTTTTCCCTGAAGTTCCCTCCCCTCTCCTCTCTGGTGTCTGTCAGCCTGTTCTCAATTTCAACGTCTTTGGTTATATTTTGCTTGTTTGTTTGTTTTGTTGATTAGGTTCCTGTTAAAGGTGAGATCATATGGTATTTGTCTTTCACTGCCTGGCTTATTTTGCTTAAGCATAATGCTCTCCAGTTCCATCCATGCTGTTGCGAAGGGTAGGAGCTCCTTCTTTCTTTCTGCTGCATAGAATTACATTGTGTAAATGGACCACAGTTTTTTGATCCATTTGTTTACTGATGGGCACCTAGGATGAACATATTTCTCTTCTGTATATACAGTTTCTTTTACTGTGATTGATTTTAAAAGCAGAATTGCTGAATCAAAGTGTTGACACAATTTAAATTTTGATACTTATTATCTGATTGTTTTCCAAAACTTTTTAATGATTTGAAGTTTTACCAAAACTTTTTAATTCCTAAAAATGCTTGCTAATTTTGAGTATTAATGATATTCTTAAAATTTATAAATCTGACAAACACAAACGAAATCATATATTTTTATTTTGTAAATAAATGTATTTTTTTACAAAAATACCTTTATGAAATGATGTCAATTTGATGGGAGGCCTTCATATTTTTGGTAAATATCTATTTTCATTTTCTTTGCTCGTTTCTTAAGAATTTTTAATCTTTTTTACCAAAAAAAAGATTAAAAACTATTTGTTTTAAGAAGAGTAGCACATTTTTCAAAATAATATTTGTCACAAGAGGTTCAATATTCGTTTGTAACTTGTTTTAATTATGTTCATGTTTCCTTTTTCTAAAGATGTTTTAACTATCCACACAGTCCACTTTGTCAATCCTTTCCATTCTATTTTCTGTCTTGGGTGTAAAGTTTAGCAATTACCTGATCACTTCAAAGTTACAAAAAAGTCTGCATCTAAATTTTCTTCTAATATTTTAATGTGTTTGCTTTGTTTGTGTATTTGTTTTGTTAACACTTTAAATTTAATCTGTCACCAGTATATATTGGTAAATTATATGAATAAGCTGACTCTGTCTCTTTCTTCTCTCTTTTCTGTGTGTGTGTGCATGTGTGCGTCATAGATGTCATCATATATATTGTGCGATTGAGTCTTAGAAGGTCTTGGAAAAGAGAGACTAGTCATCATTTTTTTTTCAGATTTAACTAAATTTTAAACTAAGAATGTTGTTCATTGCACATGCATCTCATGAATACTAGATTAAGTGGTACAAACTTCCAGTTATAAAATAAATAAGTTATGGAGGTATTGTGTACAGTATAAAAATAGTTAGTAATATTATAATAACTTCGTATGACTACAAATGGTAACTGGATTTATGAGCATCATTTTGTAGTGCATATAGAGAACAAATCACTCCAATGTACACCTAAAGCTAATACGATATTGTGTTAGAGATCAATTTTTAAAAAAATACTAGGAAAGAACAAGACAAAACTGAAAGTAAGTATGGAGGTTGCCAGAGCCATCGTGGTATAAATTAATGCAATTGTTTATTATACTATATTAATATATGGAAAATCAAGCACAAATGCAAACTAGAAGAGATATCAAGAAAATAGGCATAAAGGAATGTGTCCAAGGCATACCTGAATGTTTGTAACTCTAATTACAAAAGGCAGGTGACATTTAGTGTACTTAGACTTCAACAAGAGAGAGCAACGAATTAGCAGTACAGTTAAGACTGCATAATGAGCAGGTATTTAAGTCAAGAATGGATGCAATTGAATAATACAGAGAATATACTTTCTATCTCAGGTCCTAAGGAATAAAAAGAAACAGAAATACTTCTTGGTAGATTTTTCAAAGAGAACAAAGCAAGATTGGAATTAACCCTTTTACTGGCATTACTTTAGAAGCTAAAATGATTGAGGAAATGAGGATTCTCAAAACTATAATTATGTAATGTTGAGCCCTCATGACTTTATATGTGCTTTCAGAAAAAAAAAGAGGAAAAGGAATTATCAAAAAGAAGAAATAACATTTATTATGACCCTACATGATTTAAAAATTAGCCAGCAATGGAAGAAAATACTGATTGTCTTAAAATGCTAACAAAAAGTGCATGAAATTGCAAATTGGTAACAGTAATGATGTAACAATCCAAATAGCTACAAATTAATATATACTTTACACTCATTGATTCCTGTGAGGCAATATAGAAATCAATAAGGCAGTATACAGAACTGAGGAACTTGAAAAGAATGGCTGCTTTACTATGGAAATCATTGATGAGAAGCACAATGATTTATTCTAAAGATTAGAACATTAACTGTAACCAAGAAATTAATTCAATAAGTTCTCCATAAAACCTTATTGGACAATTAAATAGGATGTGAGTTATCAATAATATTCCACAAAGGACAGAACTTTCAATGAATTTTAGAAACAACTAGACATATTCTTACAGAGCCAGAGGATTGAAAAATACAGAGCCAATGACAAATGAGAGCAACGGAGTTGAGATAAAATTAATGAGGATGAGCTTGCTTCAGGCCCTTTTCTGTCCTGCATTTCCTTTCACCAGTGTCATTATAACCTATCCCAAAGATAGCATAATCTTATCAAAAAGTGTCCTCATATCCTATTTCCATGGATACATAGCAGACTAAGGGTGCCTTTCTTAGTTGCTAGTCTGAAACTCTACGAAAACCTTTCATGAATGCTGATGCCCAAATTCTGAAAAGATAGGAGATTGACTTTAAGCTATTAAACAATTTGGTTTAGCTTCACTGAAGCAAAAATATAGGAGCTGTAGAGTTCCATGAGAGTTTGTTCCCTTCTATCTTGACATTGTAGAGAAATGAGATAGAAAACTCTGTTTAGAAGTTATTGTGCCCAGGGAACATACTAGTTGACCTACAAAAGTTCCTTTCGGCACTTTATGGTTTTTGATAACTGAAACTTGACAAGCATGTAGCTGAATTCATTAATAGACTCAGAAAATATATATTAGCACCTATTCAGAGCAAGAGTGTGTTGGTGCTACAGGGCAGGCAGACGTGGGGCACAGGCTCCTCACTGTCAGTGTACCCTTCTGGAAATCATGTGTGTGGTGTCATTGATCAGAGATGTTAAGAACATATTACTTCCAGGTAACACTTACAAATGAATGAAATGTATTACAGGTTTTAGTGTGAAGATCTTTTCTCTGTTTCACTCAGTTTCTCTAGGGCAACATCTCTTTCTTGCCTGGGCTTGCTGAGTAGGGGAGTGTAAATTACCTGGAAGGCAGCCTGTCTTGAGGGTAATGAGGGAGGTTACTGAAGGTTCACATTTCCTATAGCACAAAATATTTTTTAGCCCCTGTCTCCCCACTTCCTTCCACTGTGCTTAGGGACCTCAAGTCTATTTGCTTCTTTTGCTTTACAGATTAAAACATCCCGTCTCCTGCAGCACTGACAGGGAGAAGCAGTTATCTCATGCATGAGGTAGGGAAGAGTCCCCAGGGCCAGAGAGACTGCACAAAAACAGTCCTCGGAGCCCTCTCTAGCCTCTTGTTAGCATGCCCTGCGTTGCCTTTCTGAGATCCTCAGCTGACCTGCAGAGCTTGTCAGCTTACTTCTTGAAGATATTTGCCTCTGTAGATACATTGATTTAACTTCTTCAACTCTATGGTCCGTTATCACTTTTCCATCTTCTTTATAAAGCTTGATGAAGAACTTTCATTTACTGTCGCTTCCCATTCCTCATTCCTGTTTGTTGTCTTTCCGGATTAACAGCTGACTACTTTTTTTCTTTTTCTAACTATCATGTTCCACTTTTAGGGGAGGGAGATACCTACAATATACCTCATTTAATTAGTAATTTATACATAATCAATATTTAACAGTTTGCATAACTAGTAAATAATTCTGAAGAATTTTGCAAAATGCTCGCTTGCTACCGTAGTCATGAACTAGGGAAAACATTTTGACCTCCCCTTTTTCTTTCTTTCAAGTAGTTTTGGTTTTCTACTTGCTTTTTTAAAAAATCATTTGTATTTACTATGGTAATCAACATTCTGTTCTTTAAAATTACATGTTTTCTAGTCTTTTTGCTGAATAGTACTAGAAACAGAACAGCAGTGAGCCTCTTCTACATGTAAATTGATGTCTCTAAATACTATTTTTAACTAGGAGAAAACAGCTCTTTAGACATTCTTAATACCATGACTAAAGAAGGAAATGTACACAATTAATCTCGAGCTACCATTCAGTCTTATTACTTCTCGACTATATAGTTCTCATGAATGCACTGTTGCTCTCCTGTTCCACCTGCTTACCAAAATCTTTACAGTGGATAACCCCACTATGTATGTTCTTTGAGAACAAAATTCTTCTCAATCATGTAAAATATCCCAATTCTCATTAACAGTAAAAGAATTACTCAGTTGCACTGTTGCAAAGTACACGTATGGCTGACTTTGAATATCAAAAACTGTATTATCAACACTATCAACAACATCCTTTAGGAAAATAACTTAAAATTGCCTTTGCAGATTATTTTTGTCTGTTCCTTTTGTTTGAAATCTCTACATTATTATCTTTGTGACAGAATCATTTGATTTTAATTTTCATTAATTGCTTTTTAATTTAATTTTGTTTTACAATCATGTATAATATTTATTTTTTTAATATTTATTTATTTATTTATTTTTAGAGGGGAAGGGTAGGAGAGAGGGAGGAGAGAAATATCAATGTATGGTTGCCTCCTATGCGTCCCATGCTGGGAACTGGCCTGCAACCCAGGCATGTGCCCTGACTGGGAATCGAACCGCGATCCTTTGGTTCGCAGGCCCGTGCTCAATCCACTGAGCTACACCAGCCAGGGCTACAATCATGTATAATATTTACATAGTTTGAAAATCACATCTAAAACAGAAAAACAGCAAGTTAAATCTCTGGAAATAATCTGCAATCTTTAGAGAGAATATTCCACCTCTAAGCCATTCTACCCTATTGCCATTATCCTATATGTAAGTATAATTATTTTTAATTACTTAATGGTTTATTTTTTTAAATATTTTAAGTAAGATATAATATACATATAGTGAAAACCTCCTTTTTAGAGCAAAATTTTGTAAATATTAACAAAGACATAATGTTGTATAATCATCACAGCAATCCAAATGTAGTAACCCTCCCTGACAACTTGCGTCCCTTTACAGCCAAATCTACATCTACTCCTGCCTCTAGCAACCATTAATCTGTTTTATATCTTTGCATTTTATCTTTTTCAGAATATCCAAGAAGAAATCATGTGTTCTGTAGTCTACCGAAGCTGGTTTCTTCAGTTATCACAATGCATTTCATATTAGTCATTGTTGTATATATTAGTAGTACATTTTCTACTGTTATCTAGCATTTCATTACAGAAATGTACCACCATTTATTTTTGTAACAAATTAACCAGTTGAGGGACATCAAGATTATTTCCAGTTTTATAACTCTTTTATATAGTAAACATTAATTTTCATAAATTGTTTTTGCATCTTGCCAGCTTGCTCAACTTAACAATTAGTTCTAATAACATTTTTTGGTAGATTTTTAAAGATTTTCTATGTAGACAATCATGCTGTCTGTTCGGGATGAAATTTTACCTGTAGTTTTCTTTTCTTATAACATATATAAGCAAATGCAACTATAAATCTATATTCTCAAGCTATGGCATTATTATATTTTTCACAATGCTTTATTAAAAAATGTAACAAAACACAAAAGGGGCTTCTGTCATGAGAGGCACATGTGGGGCAGTTCGATTGCTCTACGTGTGGAATCAACATCAACAGATTTCAAAAGCGTAATTTTTTGGTATCTGGGCAGCTAGTGATCGTTGGTCCCAACACCTACAAAAAAGAAAAAGAAACAAAACACAGTTTACAATATACCCTGGAAGTCACTCTTCATGATCATAGAGTGAGATTTTTTTTTTTTCCTTTTATAGAAGGTAGTTCCTCCAATGATTGATTGAATGCATAATTTTCCCATGGTGGGCACTTGGGTTGTTCCAAGTTCTTCATTATACAGAGAGCTATAATGCATAGCTTTGTGCATGTATCTTTTTAGATTTTTAACAGTGGAACTTTGAGGCATTTTTATAGAAGGGAAATTTATATAAACTGCATATATAATTTTGATAATTATTGTCATATTACTTTCCAATGGTGTTATGATGTTTTGCATTCCCACTAAAAGTATATGGGAGTTTTGGTTTCAGAGTTTCTCCAAGAGAACACTCCATTACATCTATAGAACTCTGTCACTTCCAAAAATGAGAAGTTGTGTTTCAACGTAGCTTTTATTTTTAAAGTATTGCATTAAGTATAATAGACACACAAGTAGATACACAATCTTAAGTGTATAATCCATGACTTGGTAAGCCCAATCAACCAACATTAATTGTACTCTAAAATATTCCAAAAGCTCTAAAAGTCACTTCTCCTATGTCCCACTTCTCCAGAAATAACCAATATCTCGATCTGTATGGGCCATCTGGATATTCTGTTTTTATAAAATTTCTGTGAAAATCTTTTACCTTTTATTACAGTGTTGCTCTTTTTCCATTGCTTTGCAAGGCTGTGTATATATTCTAGAAAGCATTTTTCAGACATATGCACTGTAAATATTTTCTTTCTATTGTTTCCCTATTAGCTTTTTTAATGTGATCTTTTGATGGACAGCACTTTTTAACTTGTGTGATATCTACTTTATAAATACTTTTTACAAATGTTTTTGTATACTGTTTTAGAAATATTCACTCATTGAAATGTCACAGAAGTATGTTCACAAGTTTTCTCCTGGAAGTTTCATTACTGTAGTGTCCATTTGGAGAAAAAAATGTATATCGTATCAATATTGATTCTCTTAATCCATGGGCAAGGTATATCTCTCTATTTCTGATTTTTAAAATTTTACAGCAATATTGTATAGGTTTTAGGATAGAGGTCTTAGACACTCTTTTGAGACATTATTTATCAATATTTGATTTCTGTGTTATTATAAACTATATTTTTAAAAATTCAATTTCTGATACTTTATTGTGAGTGTATCAAAACACAATTGAACTTTACTTTTTGATCTTGTATTCAGCAGGTTTGATCAATTCATAAGTTTGATTGTTTGCTACACTGGTTGGTCTTTTTGAAGCATGGGATTTGTAAAGATTCAAATATTATGCCCTGGCTGATGTGGTTCAGTGGACTGAGCTCTGGCTTATGAACCAAAGGGTCGCCAGTTCGATTCCCAGCCAGGGCATGTGCCTGGGTTGCAGCCCAGGTCCCCAGTAGGGGGGCACATGAGAGGCAACCACACATTGGTGTTTCTTTCCCACTCTTTCTGTCTCCCTCCCCTCTGTCCAAAATAAATAAATAACATTTTTTAAAAAGATTCAAATATTATTTTGCTGTCACTACTATATTGCCAAAATAATTCTTCTTTATTGGTGTATAAGCATATATTTTCTAAATGCATTATAAAGCAAATTTATTTTTTAAATCTCCAAAATTCCATTATCCATCTATTAGTTAACAATTTTTAACATGGTATCACTCATACTGTAGTACTTCATCATGGCTTCTTTTTAAGGAAGGATTAGAAAATGCTGTATCTACAATATGAGATTCCTTCAAGAGAAATAAGTGAAAAGAACAAATTGTAAATAAGAACCTACCTGGCTGGTGTAGCTCAGTGGATTGAGCGTGGGCCGGCGAACCAAAGCATTGCGTTTGTTTCCCAGTCAGGGCACATGCCTGGGTTGCGGGCCAGTTCCCGACAGGGGACTCACAAGAGGCAACCACACATTGATGTTTCTCTCCCTCTCTCCTTCCCTTCCTCTCTAAAGATAAATAAATTTAAAAAAATAAGAATTTAAAAATATGTTGGATAATTCATGACCATTATCTTATTTTAATCACACATTACATGCTTATATGGCATTTACTTCAGCCTAAACAATGATGAACATTTTCATACATGAAAAGGAGTTATAGTAGCAAAATCTCATTTTACAGTGATAATTTGAACTGTGTCATCTGGTTAGACTTACAGAGTGAACAATAATTACGGCTCAAGTTTTTGGCTTCTGTATAACATCCGTAATTCTCCACATATTAACACTTTAAATTTGTCAGAATTTCAGCATTCTTGTCCTTTGTATATGATACTTTTGTTTAAAATTAAAATAAGTACCTGACATGTTCTTTTAAAATTAAAATTTAAACATTGCTAGATGTAAGAAGAGAAGGAGAGAAGCTTATTGCATCAACATGCAAATCTACTGCCAAAGATGAAGCATTTTCTCCACATTCACAAGTTCCTTTCCTCTGGACCTTATAGGCCCTTCTCACAGGGTATTGGCCTAGGACTCCTGGGCTGTTTGAGAGGTTGGAGATGCAGGATTGTCCTCCAAGTGTATACTCCACAGAAGCATAGTGAAATCCTGAGAGGTGACATAAATACCTTTGGAATTCTTCTTTAATTGTTCACTCAACCCTTAATAAAAAAAATTATTCAGGACTTATCATGGATCAGATAGTAGAGAACAGAGCTGGTTGGTTCTCCATTCCTGTGGTGTAGATCCTCCAATATCACCTTATCTATCAAAAATCATACCTTTCTATAGTCGTAAGGTGCAGAGTGGGAAGTGAAAAGCTCCTCAGTGAACTCCCAATGAACAGCGTTCATATCCTGGTACCAGACTGGTTCTCTTGTTGCAGATGAAAGCAGAGCCCCATTGTAAACCTGACAAGCTCAGGGGAGATCTGCAGGGCAGGATTTACAAACTCAGAGACCTAAAGTAACCACATACGATGGTCTGAACATACAAATTTCTGACTAAAAGCAGACCTGCTACTTTCTTGATAAAGGTTAAACTTTACATTAGGTGAGTCCGTCTATTGTGTTTTGTTTTTGTTTTTTAACATTCAAGATAACATATCTTTGAAATGTCAGAGTAATCTTTGCCCTTAAAGCACAACTGCCACACCAGAGGATGAGACTTAAGTCCCTCACTGTTATTTTGTTTTCCACTTATAATCTCTACATGCTGTAAATAAATATTAATTATTGGCTATCTTGTACCCGCCAATGTAAAAGAAGTATGTGTTTCTCTATTGTGTCTTTTAATCCAATCTCAGAGATTTTCCCACTTTGCCTTCTCTCACCTCTTTAATCTAACACCAATTGATTTTATGTAAATCTCCCTTATATTTCCTCCTGTTATTTTAATATAAAAAATAAGCTGCAAAACTGCCATTCTCCAGAGCATTGTCTCAGTCGAGATTTTTTACTTCCCACCAATTGGCATCAGTTTGACTCAAATAATATCATAAAAATTCTCTACAGGTTTTGATATTTCTTATGTCAACACTGCAAAGTTGTGTCAGGGACATGGTGTATGAGGAAAGGAATTTGAAGCAAATCTTAGTACTGCTTTCTGCGACATGATTAAAATGGGTTTCATTCTCTCTACAAGAAAACAAAACAAGTTACCAGTGTTTGACAAAACAGGGACACATATTAGTCAGTCTCCTTAATTGTGAGGTATTCTTTCATTGTGTGTTACACCCCACAGCCTGATTCTTCACAAAATACATACAACCAAAAGCCTGTGGTGACTTATTGTTTTTTAATTTATACAAATTTTCCCTCATAATTTAAAATAAATTAGAAGTATAAGTAATTCCCCTTAAATAATAATGATGAAAATACAATTCCTATCTTTCACAAAGAAACAAAGTTTTTGATGAAACCTAACCAACCAGTCAAAAACAAAACAACCAATAAACACCCACTCCCCTCCAAACAAACCTAACAAACTCAACATTTTTGTTAAAACCAATATTAAATAGAATGTTCAGCCCAGAAACAGGTCAACTTGTTTTTCAATAGGTAATAACTAAGGTTAGGGATGTTCTCTAAGATTTTCTTTCTCAATTGTGAAGTGGTCTTTTCCTTTATATAATGCGCAACAGGCTCAATATGTAAGATGTTTTCATAAATGTAATGGTTAATTGGTTAAGCATTTCTTGAACCAAAATCTATAAACATTATAGCAGCTTTTGAATAAAAAGTATAATATTGATTAAACATTTATTAAGTAAATTTAAAATTTTTAAGAATTGATATGTACTAGTCTGCAATGATATTTTTTCTCATTTTCCTCATTTTCTCTGTTCTACTTTCTGCACTAACTGAATTTCTTATTTCAAAGATCAGAAATAGAAGCCAATGAGTCAAGAGATATTTTTATATCTTACACTAAATATGCTTTGATGCTTATTAATAAGTGGTAATAACAATAACTTCAATAGTTGCCCCTTAATAGATGCCATGGGTCATTGCTAGTGAAAACCATGGGAATAGTAGCCTTTCTGTCCAGTTCCTCATGTCTTGGCTCTTAGTCAGTAGGCTTTGAACTGTGACTTGACTCAGAGAACATGGGGGTAGGAGAGAAGACTCCCTCTGTTGGCGGACTGACTAACAAAAAAGAAATTCTGGAATAACCTATGGAAGAAATTGAACAAGTGTAAACATCCAGTACAATAGTGTGGTGATGGACTATTTTGTTCTAATGGAAAGCATGTATTCAGTTATTAAAGAAATGTCAATTTATTAAATAACATCATTGTTTTAATATAGAGACACAGTCATATTTTTTAAAAATAAAGCATCTAAAAATTTATCACAAGCTTGAAATTGGTAAGAATTTAATATTATGCTTTTATTCATAAGCTACTTTTCTTAAAACATTATTTTGCTGCAATTTTAACTCAAAATTCCACACACTTGCCCTGCCTCTAGGAGCATCCTACTTTTGCTGGTTACTAGGTGCTAGACTTATGTGGGTATGAGATTCTCTATTTTCTTGTCCAGCCTAACTCTAATATATTTTGTAGGGAACAGGGGAAGTGCCTGAAAGAGCGCCAAGAGCTGAGCAAGCAGCATTGTTCCCTCTTTGACTCCTCCCCCACACACAGGGCCACGACTCAGTGAAGTGGGTTGCCCTACCCTCACAAATACCTAAGGCTCCACCCCTTAAAATGTTGTCTCAGCTGTGCTGAGACAAAGAAATATTATCCAAATGAAAGAACAGATCAAAGCTTGAAAGATAGAACTAAGTGATGAAGAGATACCCGACCTGTCAGATGCAGAGTTCAAAACACTGGTAATCTGGATGCTCAGAAATGGGTGAGTATGATCGCAAAATGGAGGAAAAATTGAAGGCTGTGCAAAGTAAAATAAAGAAAAATATACAGGGAACCAAGAGTGAAGGGAAGGAAACTGGGACTCAAATCAGCAATTTGGAGCAGAAGATAAAAATAAACCTTCAACCAGAACAGAATGAAGAAACAATAATTTGAAAAAATGAAGAGAGGATTAGGAACCTCTGGAACAACTGTAAACATTCCAACATCCAAATCATACTGCTGCCAGAAGGAGAAGAGGAAGAGTAAGAAGTTGAAAACTTATGTGAAAACATAATGAAAGAGAACTTTCCTAATCTGGTAAAGGAAATAGACTTCCAGTAAGTCCAAGAAGCTCAGAGAGTCCCAAAGAAATTAAACCCAAGGAAGCACACACCAAGGCACATCATAATCACATTACCCAAGATTAAAGATAAGGAGAGAATCTTAAAAGCAGCAAGTGAAAAGGAGATAGTTACCTACAAAGGAGTCCCCATAAGGCCATCAGCTGATTTCTCAAAAGAAACCCTGTAGGCAAGAAGTGGTTGGAAAGAAGTATTTGAAGTCATGAAAGAAAAGGACCTACATCCAAGATTGCTCTATCCAGCAAAGCTATCCTTTAGAATGGAAGGGCAGATCAAGTGCTTCCCAGATAAGGTCAAATTAAAAGAGTTCATCATCACCAAGCCCGTGTTATATGAAATGTTAAAAGGACGTATCTCAGAAAAAGAAAATGATAAAAAAATACGAACAATAAAATGACAACAAATTCACAACTATCACCAACTGAACATAAAGGAAAAACAAAATCAAACTAAGCAAGCAACTAGAACAGGAACAGAATCACAGAAATGGAGATCACAGGAAGGGTTATCAGCAGGGAAGTGGTGATGGGAGAATGGGAGAAAAGGTACAGGAAATAAAAAGCATAAATGGTAGGTACAAAATAGATAGGGGGAGGTTAAGAATAGTATAGAAAATGGAGAAGCCAAGGAACTTATATATATAACCCATGGATATAAACTAAGTGGGGGAATGCTGTTGGGAGGGGCATTGCAGGTTGGAAGGGAATAAAGGGGAGGGAAATATGGGACAACTGTAATAGCATAATCAGTAAAATATACTTTAAAAATATGTCAGATATATATCATATATAGAAAACATTCCCTTTTGTCCATCTCTCAATAAAATAAAAAAATATTAACTTAAAAAATCATTCATTTATTAACTTCTGAAAAAAGATTATTCATTAAACACACATTTTATACTGGTCCTAGTTAGAAATTAATTTGTAAATAAACTAATTTCAGCTAAAAATTCAGCCAGAATGATTGGTTATTAATCTTTCATTCCTTAAAGAGAAATGTGACTCACAACCCAGCGACTGGGCTGCCCTGCCCTGAGGAACACCTAAGGCTCCACCCCCTCACTACGTAATAGCCGCGACCAGACTAAAACCAAAACAACAACAACAAAAAAACCCCACCAAAAATGGCTCAAACCGGAAAACAAATAAAAGCCCCAGAGCCAATTCCTCTAAGCAGTGAAGAGATAGCCAACCTGTCAGATGCACAATTCAAAGCACTGGTCATCAAAATGCTCACAGAATTGGTTGATTTTGCTCACAAACTAGATGAAAAAATGCAGGCTACAATACATGAAATGAAGGAAGCTGCATGGGGAACTGATAGAGATGGAAGGAAAACTGGGACTCAAATCAATGGAGTGGACCAGAAGGAAGAAACTAACAACCAAACAGAAGATGAGGAAGAAACAAGAATTCAAAAAAATGAGGAGAGGCTTAGGAACCTCCGGGACATCTTTAAACGTCCCAACATCCGAATTATAGGGGTCCCAGAAGGGGAAGAAGAACAGCAACGAGTGGAAAACTTATTTGACCAAATAATAAAGGAGAACTTCCCCAATCTGGCAAAGGAAATAGACTACCAGGACGTCCAGGAAGCTCAGAGAGTCCCAAAGAAGTTGGACCCAAGGAGGAACACACCAAGGCACATTGTAATTACATTAGCCAAGATTCAAATGAAGGAGAGAATTCTAGAAGCAGCAAGGGATAAGGGGACAGTCACCTACAAGGGAGTTCCCATCAGACTGTCAGCTGATTTCTCAAAAGAGACCTTACAGGCAAGAAGGGGCTGGAAAGAAATATTTGAAATCTTGAAAAGCAGGGACCTACATCCAAAATTGCTCTATCCAGCAAAGCTGTCATTTAGAATGGAAGGGAAGATAAAGTGCTTCTCAGATAAGGTCAAGTTCAAGGAGTTCATCATCACCAAGCCCTTATTATATGAAATGTTAAAGGAACTTATCTAAGAAAAAGAAGATAAAACTATGACAGTGAAAAGACAACAAACTCATAGCTATCAAGAACCACACCTAAAACAAAAGCAAACTAAGCAAACAGCTAGAACAGGAACAGAACCACAGAAATGGAGATCATATGGAGGGTTAGCAACAGGGGCGTGGGAGGAGGAGAGAAGGGGAAAAGGTACAGAGAATGAGTAGCATAGATAATGGGAAAAAAATAGACAGGGGGAGGGCAAGAATAGTATGGGAAATGTAGAAGCTAGAAAACTTATGACCCATGGACATGAACTAAAGGGGGGAATGTGGGTGGGAGAGGGTGGGTAGGGTGGAGGGGAATGATGGGGGAGAAATGGGACAACTGTAATAGCATAATCAATAAAATATATTTAAAAAAGGAAAAAAAAAGAGAAGTGTGACTCATTTATTCAGGTAACCTCTAATTCCATCAAGAGGATGAGATATTTAATAACAGTACAAATAAGAGTAAAATACCAAGGGTAATACTGGTACATAAACCCCTGAAAAATGTGGAACAAAACGTCCTTTTTCCAGGGTGGGTCCTGGATGAGCTTTCTATACCTGAAGAATAGAATGTGAATATCTGGGTTTTAGTTAGAGTCTAGGGAGCTCCAGGCAGTAAAGAAAGTACAAAGTACGGCACATGGAAAACAACTAAGTTATGATTCACTGGTTGAACACTTACAATGGGTCTGACCATGCTATGTGGTATTTCTCACACACTACTTTACAAATGTATGTTTGTGAAAAGAAAACCATTTAAGTTGTGGTTTCCTCAAGATAAAAGAATATATGAGACAAAGATAAGTGACTTAAAGAGAAACTAAAAAAAATTTTTTGAAATACTGAAAACCAAAATTTGGTACAGAAGTCAAATAGAATGAAGTATTTAGTAAAGCAAAGTGCTTCATGACTATAAGTCTAGACGGCACAAATACACCTTAAGAAAATGTGATAAATTCTGTCAATACATCAATATTTCCTTCAGTTACCTGTTATTCTTAAAATTTCTGAAATAACTGTTTTTTCTTCTATCTCAAGGTAGCTTTGGATCAAAAGTCCTCAGAAGGCAATATTTAGATCTGTTAAAATATATCAAGATACAGTGTTCACGATTCTTTATTTAGATTGAACCTTGAAACAAGTTTTGTGGTCCTTCACTTACACAGGACCTTCAAAATCATCGGAAGGAGCCTTCACAATCTACTCACACAATCATGTGTTTTTGCTAAAGTAGATATCCCGGGTCCTGATCTACCACTATGTGCATAGCTTAGACACTAGAGCATTAAAATTAAATTGAGTGTTTTTTTGTTTTTTTGGTTTTTTTTTGCTCAACATTTTGGGGTTGCCTGCCCATATTCCCTTTTACCATCTCTATCTTCTACCCATACTCATGAGAGAGCAACCTGCTCACAAAACATGACTCTAGGTAAGGTCACAGCTGAGAGGTTTAAGGGCGTATAGATGACTCAGTACTGGATAACCTTACTCTCTCATCAATTGATAGTTGGAGCTGAGAAATTTCAGAGTAATTCTGATTAAACCATGAACTTCAGAGGTATTGGTGGCCCTATTTCAATACAGGCTAAGTAGCAGAAAAACCTTAGGGGAATAGAATAGTAATTACAAATGGAAAGAAGCAGAGGACAGAGGAAAGTCTGTAGGTTCTCCCAATGATCTTTTCTTGTATTCTGGTTTCAAACTTTCCTGAGACCTAGTTGTAATATTGTCTTATTCCACAAAGTACATCTGTATTAATTAATACCCTTCATGACATCACCCTTTATGTATAATTCAGTGGTTGTTAAACCTTACAGCACAATAGAATTACCTGGAGAATGTTGGGCCTGTTCTGGAACAAGCTGATTGAGGTTCTCAATTAATTTTCAGCTTAGTATAATCCATGTCTGTAATATCCCTAGGTGGCAAGGCAAATGGAAATCAGAATAATTTATGTCACTAAACTAAGATGAATGAATGTATTTGAACTATATTACAGAATATATTTATATAAAATTAATGGATGTTTAGAGATGTTCTGATTTTAAAACTATTAAAAACATATAATAACATTAGGCCTGGCTGGTGTTGCTCAGTGGTTTGAGTGCTGGCTTGCGAACCAGAGTGTTGCTGGTTTGATTCCCAGTCAGAGCACATGCCTGGTTTGTGGGCTGGATTCCCAGTGGGGGGCATTTAAGGGGCAACCACACATTGATGTTTCTCCCTCTCTTTCTCCCTCCCTTCCCCTCTCCAAAAATAAATAAATAAAATCTTAAAAAACATATAATAATATTAACAAATAATCATTTTAAATGATGATTATTGAATTTTAAAATATTGATAAGGTTTTAAATTTCTGAATGCATATCACAAACAAGTATAAAATAGTCATACCATGAAGGTAGCTTGACAAGTACGGAGATGTCACAGAGAGCATGGTATTCTGAGTGAGTTCAAGCACATTTATGCCAAGATATTTTGGGGAAGCTTATTGACACACAAGATAATTTCTGCTTCAGTAAATATGTTCCCTAGTGCAGAGCTCCCAATTCTATTTGAATTCTCTATGATGTTCTGACATGCATGCTATTTTGGTCTTTCTTTCTTTCTTTCTTTCTTTCTTTCTTTCTTTCTTTCTTTCTTTCTTTCTTTCTTTCTTTCTTTCTTCTTCTTTTCTTCCTTTCTTCCTTCTTTCTTTTCCTTCCTTCCTTCCTTCCTTCCTTCCCTCTTTCTTTCTTTCTTTCTTTCTTTCTTTCTTTCTTTCTTTCTTTCTTTCTCTTTTTCTTCTTTTTGACAAACACCACAGGAATGGTAGGTAGTGCACAAACCCAGTTAACTTGAACTTGCTAAAAACTAGAACAAACAACAAAAAATAAAGCAAAAACCTTCCCATTACCTAATCATTCAAATGAGGAGATTTGAATATCTCTTGTGTATAATTGAAATTTTCTATTTTCAAGTTTTAACTGACTTTATAGTGTTTCTGGAATGTAGAAGTAAAAGGGAAAAAATAATGTACTGAAAATATATGAGGAGCTTCCAGTCAAGATGGCAGCATAGGTACACACAGCTTGCCTCTTTGCACAGCCACATCAAAATTACAACTAAAATATAGAACAACTATCACTCAGAACTTCAGAAATTGAGTTGAATGCAAGTCTGACAACTACAGAATTACAGAAATCACAACCATCAAGAATGGTAGGAAGGGTGCAGACGTGGAATGGACTGGTCTCTCACCTATACGTGGTGGATAAAAATTCAGAAGGGATATTGTAGAAGTGAGCCAGCCCAGCCCCACAACAGGCACCCCAGCCCAGGTTTCCAGTGCCAAGAAGATAAGTGTCCACAACTTCTGTTTACATGAACCAGTGGGGATTGAGTGGGTGGAAGACACTTCTGGAGTCCCAGCTAGTTTTTCTTAAAGAATCCACACATGGACTCACCTACTCAGACTGACTCCCTCTGAGTCCAAGCACCAGCGTGGCAACTTTAAGAGCACCAATGGCATACTGGGAGAGGCTGAAGTGTCTGGCATCAGGAAAAGCAGAGGCTATTGTCCCTTTTCTGAGCCCTCCCTCTGCAGAGCCACAGGGCCAGTAGGCTGGTACCATACTTGAGGCTCCATCAACCTGGCTAAAATCTTTGAGATGATTCCAAGAGACTGTCCCATACAATTTACAGACCCACCCAAGCTGCTTTTCTATATTAATGGCTGGTCTTGGCTCATTCTTCACAACTTCATAAATCCTATCAAACAAGCAACAGCTGGCCTCAGGGAGCTGCAGGCTGGGTACTAGCAGCAGCTAGCCTAGATTTGCAGCTTAGCTTTTCCTGGGAATCTTGAAGCCCAGCACAACTAGCAGCCTTCTCAGATTGTGTTATAGCTCAGGAATGGTGGCCCTGAGCAAAACACAGATTGGGGCTGACCTTAGCCACCACCACCCAGGATATCCCAGGGCCAGCATACTCAGTGGATAGCTACAGACCACTTTGCAGCATTGCCACACTGCTCCTGCCCAGCCAATCCTCCATGGAGGGCAGAGGTTGGTGGTAAGTGATCATTGCCAGTCCTTGCAGCTGAGTGGCCTGGGAAAATTTCTACCATTGATCTGCTAACAACAACCAAGTCTCAACTACAAGAGGAGGGTGTAGTCAGCCCACATAAAGGGCACACATTGAGTACCCAGCTGGGAGAAGCTGTGCCACTGGACCCTATAGGATACCTACTACATTAGGCCACACTACCAAGACATGGAGTCAAAGAGGATCTTTGGGGAGAGGGGAGGGGATTTCAGGGGAAAAGGAGAAGAGTTTAGAGCAACAAGTATAAAGGACACATGGACAAAAACTGGGGGGGTTGGAAATGGGAGGGAGGTGGGGAGGGCTGGGGTAGTGGGCTGGGATGGAAGTAAAAAACAGAAAACTGTACAAGAACAACAATTAAAATAAAAATTTAAAAAATCTAAAATAGTCCCCCACTAAAAGAAAGAAAGAAAGAAAGAAAAGAAAAGAAAAGGAAAAGAAAGAAAGAAACGTGCTGCAGTAAAATAGCACCTTCTGGGTGTTAAAATGTCACATGCCAATTTCTCCTCATAACTGAGGTCATTTGCACAAATCTTTATCCTCTCTGAGCCACTGCTTTCTCCACTTGTAAAATTAGAGTCTGAGACTGATGATTGCTGATGTTTACATGTTTATATTTTTCAAAATGGTGGGATCCTCTCCATGGCCAACCTGAGACAGGCTATTTCACCAGAGACAATAGCACAATGTTCCTTGATGCAAAGATTTGCCTCCAAAAAATCAGATAATAAATGTGTTTGTAAACAGTATAAAAAGGGCATAGTGAAGAAAGTTTTGCTCCCAAAATATTTTGAATTCTTTTAAGAAGTTGTACTTGGAGAAGTCAGTAGTCATAGTGTCAGGCACTATAATTATTCACAGCCTTAGCTGAGCTTCCCTTGACTTCTCACACTGTGGAAATACAAGTTGCCCTCTGGAATTAGAAGTAGGGCAAGGCAATTTTTATTCATTTCTGTTCAATCAAGAAGGGTTCAGTAGAGGAAGCTCTATTTCACAAACCTTGTTATGAAAGAAGAAAGAATGTTAGTTTAATGCTCTCTTTCATTAAGTGTTCAGTAAAGCATACTGTCTAGTTCACAGACAAGTGAAGTTATTTTTGCTCTAGTGACAGCAAGAGCAATGATATAGCATTAAGAGAGGTGACATTAAAACAAGTCTGCCACTAACTTACTGTGTGACTTTGGGCAAGTCGGTTCTCCTCTGAAGATAATGGTGATATGCAGTTCTTTCTAATTTATCTTCTGGCTCCCTAGAAACATATTGTAGATACCTATTGAACAATTTCTTAATTGAGATTTACTTTATACTTGGTAGTGAGAATAAAAAATGACTATTAACATACAGGACACAGAAATGAAAAGACCTCGGTTATTTGTGGTCATAAGTTATCAAGAAAAACTTTCAGAAATAGATAATATTGAAAGTGATAAAATCAAAATGGTGATACAAGAGCACTTTTCTGTAAACATTTGTAGACATCATCTATAAGTCAGTTATGGTTCAGATCTCTAGTATGTTGGCAAAGAGCAAGTTCACTTTTTCGACATAAAATTGTTCACTAGAAGTAATGAACATTGCCTCAATTTAATTTCTTGATTTACTGAGGTGCCAAAGCTAACTTAGTTCATGTAACAATGTCAAGACATTTCTTTCCATCCTTCTCACCTACCATATATTATCTCTAAAGTTGACAATATAAGAAAGGACATGTTTGTGAAAAAATTAAGGTAACAGAGACTAATCATACAGAGAGAATGAAACTGCCAAACAAATAAATATTATAGTAGACTAGTGATTTTTTAATGTGTTTTTCATTATTTGATTTATGAGAATATATGCTATAAGTTATTCATAATATTTAAATAGAATTTAGGTTCATATAACTAAGGATTTGGAGAGAGTATATAGTGTTAGCAAAAACCATGGTTTAGATTTCAGCTTCACTATTTGTAGACCTGTAACCTTGGGAAATTACCTGGTTCAAATATTTTAAAAATAGAGATAATAATCTCTTATTCATAGAGTTTTTCTGAAAAATAAATAATGTTGTATGCTTAAGGCCTATGAAATGCTATATAAGTACTCTGTTCTGGTAAATTATCACTACGTATTTAAATTTTGAGATAATTATCAGCTCAAAAACTGTCCTTACAGACCTGTAGAGTTCACACTTGTACATTTAAATATTAATAGAAATTAATAAAAATTAATATCTGCATCTGTTTTATTAATATTTATTAATATGATTATAAACTTTGCAATGTTTTCCACATTATGTCACATATAGAGTATTAAACATATATGACACACTGGGGTAAAATAGAAGGATTTGCATATATCTATTTAAAGTGTGGCATAGCAATATTATTTTGATAAGAAAAATTAAAAGTATTAGTGAAATGTGTACCAAACTTAAAAATAATATAACCTTCCTTTCATAAAGTGGCTATATGAATTTCTTATGAAGACTTATAGACATTTGAGAACATAGAACACAAACTCCCAGCAGCTCCACAGACGCCTCACCCAAGGAGTGTGGTGTATACTCTTCAGACTCTGAAGGGACATGTCCAAGAGCAGAGTACTTCACTGACCATGCTCAGGGTGTTGTGACAGAACAGCAATAAGCCATTGTTGCTCATCGTACCTACTGATCAGAGGGTTGGAAAGGCCCCCCATGAATCCATTTCACTTGGAAAGTCTTTTGAGATATCAAGATGAACCTGCTTCAGCAAAGACAAGTGGCCTTGTATATTCTTCCTACTATAGCTAAAAGCCTAATTAAAGAAGTAAGTGATATATGTGAATCACATAAAATATGTACAAATATACTTGAGTATGTAAACATTTTTAAATTTGATTAGAAAAGTTAAAGAAGAATGGAATAACCAGGGGAGATTGATTATTACATAGTCAGGTCTAAAGTAACAAGAAAAGATTCGATGTGAATTTTTATTTTGAATGTTAAGGCTTTAAATCATGTAAAATTTTGTTAAAGAATATGTTTTTACTCATTAGGAACTAATTACACAGTACAATAATATAAACCTTTTAAAAGGATAATTTGGCTTTATTCTATTATCTAAGATGTCAAGATACCAATTATGGTTTGATATACAGACATGCATTGCTTATGATGGGACATGTTCTGAGAAATGCATCATTAGTCTACAACATCTAAGTTACAAGAGATAGCCTATTACTCCTATAATATAAAAGATATAAAATAGTATACCTGTACTGGACACTTTCCATGAATAAAGCTTGCAGGACCGGAAGTTGCTTTGGTGAGTCAGTGAGTGGTTAGTGAATTCAAAGTCCTAGATTATGATTGCACACTTTATAAACACTGTTCCACAAGCCCTCCCCACCTGCTTACTACCAATAGTGTTAAAGTAGAATATCAAAGCTGTCAAAACTACTCCATAAACAGAAGTGGGCTGGATTGATTAGATATATCAAGGAGAAATAGGCTGAATAAGGTGTAAATCACCATAATAGTGAGTGTCAGGAGGATATAAAAGATGGCCTGAGTGTAGGAAGAAGCAATCAGATTAGAACCCTGGCTGGTGTGGCTCAGTGGATTGAGTGGCAGCCTGCAAACCAAAGAGTTGCCAGTTTGATTCTCAGTCAGGTCACATGCCTGGGTTGTGGACCAGGTTCTCAGTGGAGAGCATACGAGAGGCAACCACACACTGATGTTTCTCTCCCTCTCTTCTCCCTCCTTTCTCCTCTGTATAAAAATAAAGACATCTTTAAAAAAAGAAAAAAGAAATCAGATTAGTGATATAAAGAAACATAGGGAAAGGCCATGGCAATGTGGTTTTGTCTGTTGCATGCTGGTGCAGGGGTCAGATTAAGAAACTCTGCAGTTGTTTTGTTTGTTTGTTTGTTTTGTTTTGTTTTTTAAGAGGTGTTTAACATGGAGAGTGTAGAACTGAGGACTCAATTATTTTGAGTTTGGGAATTTGTTTTTGGTTCCATTGACTCTATCTGGCATGAAAGGATCTCTCTGGCTTTGAATTGATAGAAGAAAAAAAAATTACCTATGCTTTACATCATTATAACCTAAAATATGTATGACACACAGAGACAGATGGCTCCTCGTGACCAGAGAAAGCTTTTGATAAAATGGCAGTGACGCCTAATGCTTGTTAAGGTGACTCCTGCGGACCTGTGCCCTTGTATAGGGTCTTAGGTCCTCAACAAAGAATTTATAGCCATGCAATCTGAAGACCATCAAGCTAGATCTGGGAGGGCTGTAGCACCTTCTGAATATGTACCACTGAGTGGACACACTCCTCCGCACTGAAACAATTCAGTGACTAGTTGGTCTATGTGCTCAAAACTGAGTTACTGTAAGAGGAGATCTATTTCCAAGACCCACAGATACTGTTCTTGCCAGAGAAGGAAAAATCTCTTGAACTACAAATCCTTCCATTTCTCACAGGAAATTCAACTCCATTATAATCTTATGGGACCACCATTGTCTATGCAGTCTGCACTTGACTGAAATGTTATGTGGTGCACAACTGTATTAAAATCACTGTTCATGAATTGATTTGGGAGAAATTAGTTTCAGCAACTAAGTCACTCATTCTTTTGGCACACCCATGATCTGAAAGTTTTATGTATACCTTTCTTCTTCTTTCTTTTTTGAAATCTCAATTCTTTGTTTATTGGTTTGTAGTTTGTTCTAGGACTTTAAAAAATTGTTCTTTGACAATTGTAATATAAAGGTAATAATTCAGGAAAGTATTTAATGCACATAAAAAGCTCTAACCTATATGATGGAGAATGCTAAAATATCAGAATAAGAGCCATTGGTAGTGTTCAAAACCCAGAAAATATATACTTAATTTTTTTTGCTAAGTACCTTACTATTTAATACAGCATGTTGTGTGCTAATGAAATTATTTCTAATTTTATACAGTAGTTGGGCTCTTCCTTGTGTTATATTGACTTCCCTGTTGTAAAATCCCTCTGTATCTCAAAGCTCAATAATTTTTTATTTCTTGCTAACATCAGTTATCAACCAGTCAGGAAAGGGGTCTCTCTGCTTCATATAGTAATCTAATGACCTGGGTTCCTTCCCACCTGTACCTTTGTTTTTTATGTCCTTTAATTTTCTCTTTTTTAGTGATAAATGAGAAAAGGGAAAGAGCATGGAAAAGCACACCTGCTCTTAAGCTCCCCATCCAAAAACTGACATGTGTCACTTCCACTTTCATGCTATTGGTGAAAAATGACAATGTGGCACTACTTGGATGAAAGAGGAAAAAGAAATGTAGCCTAAATGCTAGTCATAACAATGAGAAAAATTGGTTATGTAATGGTACATATTGGTTACCAGCAGTCTCTGTACAGTGTCAAGATTGACTTTCTAACATCCAGGAAAAACTTTAGCTCCTAAAATAAGGTCAGTAAATTGAAAAAAGAATCTACTCCTCTGTTCAGGCAATATATAACCAATGGGATTGCAGTGCAAAAATCTGAAGAAATTATACATCAAAAAGCTTACTATTGCCGTGTCCAGGTAGCTCAAGTGGTTAGAGTTGTCTGCTACACTAAGGTTGTGGGGTAGATTCCCAGTAAGGGCACATACAGGAATCGACCAATGAATGCATAAATAAGTAGAGAAATAAATTGATGTTTCTGTCTTTCTCTCTCTCCCACTATCTCTCTCTCCTCATTCTCTTTCTCTAAAATAGAAAAAAAAAAATTAAAGGCTGCCATTGACACTAAATCAAAAGATTTGTTTTCTGATATAATTTAACATAAGTTGTTACAAAACTAGCATTAAAAACCAACAAAACAGAAATAAAACCAATTTCCTTTAGAGAATTTTATACTTAACTCATAAAATAATCTCTCAATATTTGTAAACTAAAAAGGAAAGGGAGGGTGTAATCGTGTTGCAGCTAGGTGCCACTCTTAGCAAAGTTCATCAATCTTTGAGATTTTTACTCTTATTTATGAAAGAAAAATGATCCAAAATATAAAGCAAAATATGATTAATTATACTCCAAAAATTTTTTGTCTTTTTGGGTGCTTGATCCAGATGGCTGGCAATCTGAGAAGATGGCAGGATTGACTAACAAACCATCTTAAATTCCATATTAAACTGACCCTTCTTATAAGGGAAATAAAAGTGTAGGTAAAGGGTTTGGAATTCAGGGGAAAAGTTAATCAGATAAAAACTGCAGCATTCTTTCATCTGTGCGCTGGGTGGTGGTGTTTATCTGTGTCCTAGGGGGTAGGCATCTCACCCGGGAGCACAACAGCTCAGATACCATCTTGATTGTTCACACTCCTCCTGAGCACTGAAGTGGAACTGCTTAGGGTCTCCTGGAGTCAGGGTGGGTCATACCTTCAGTTCTTGGAACAATAGCTTTTACATGCATTGATTAGTGTTGGGAACGGAACTTAGAGAAAGAATAAAGGGACAGCCCCATGCAGTCTGGCTGTCCAGGAATAAAGGAATGGGGTAGACTACCATTCAAGGAGATCACTTCCTGGAACTAAGGGATAACAAGTAGCCTAACTGCCAATAGAACAAAGAGTTTACTGACTTCCCCATAGTAGCCTAACTGCCAATAGCTAACAGCCACATCTGCTTCTGTGAAATGCTTGATTGCTTGCATCTATAAAAAGGCTTAGCTGTAAGCGTTAGGCGTGGCTCTCGTCTGTAGCTCTTCTGAGTATTGTGTCTCCGGACACTCTGGGAGTCCGCCCCTGCGCAGGTTAAAACTTTTGGCCAATAAAGTAACATCTTTGAATCCTGAAAGTTTCTGAGCATCTGTTTCTTGCGTCGGTGAATGCAACATTTGGAGGCCCCAGCGAGATCTCCCTCAGTGGAGTTTCGGTTCGGAAACTGGAAGGGCAGCTCAGCTGAGTAAGTAATTGAGAGGATCCTCTTTCGGTATCTGAGCTCCGGAGCAGACAACCCTGAGGTGGTAGGCGGAACGCCGCCAGTAGTCCACCCAGGAATCCCAGGGTCGGGTCGCCGCCCTCGGGATCTGGTTTCAGTTCTGTGAAAGTGTGACCGGTCACGTCAGGTTATAATTTCCCTCTTCGCGCTGCGCTGCGAACCGAAAGTAAATGTCTAGAGATTATGTGTTGTTCCTAATACTCTTTGCTTCTGTTTTTGTCCCTCTTATTATTCTCATTTCCCTCCCCTGCACTAAGGAAGAAAAACAATGAGAAAATGTGTCTTTTTAACACTCTGAATCCTCCTTCTGGAGGCCCAGGAACTGCTTCAGTCCTGGGAACAGGCCGTGCTATGCCTGGTGTCTCCTCTCTCCTTCTTCTCCAGCCTCCCTAAAGTTTTCAAGGGCACTAGATAATGAGACAGCTCACTTTTGACACACTTAAGGAATGCAGTAATCACCAAGAATAAAAAATTGTAAATGTATTTGCCAGTAAGGAAAAAAACTGTTCCTGAAAGTTATGAAATGTGTTCATAAACTTGTCAATCTAAAGCATGCTGATTACTTACTTTTGGTTATCACTAAAAGTTGAGAATTTTAATTAAATTAGAAAAATATATGGTTTTGGTAATGAAAAGTATAGAATTGTGTAGGAAAGTAAGAAGGAAAATGGAAAGGCCCAGTTAAACTATTAATTTGGGGAAGAGGGTATGTCTGTATTTACTCTGCAGAAAGATCTCTGGAACTGCAGGCAAAGAAGATGAAGCCATATCACAGAAAAGGCTTCCCTGGTCTCAAACCACCTCCACCCATTAGACCTTCCTGATCCAGATTTCCCCAAGCTATGTGTCATCACACTCCAGTGGAATTCCAGCCAGCATTCCTGGAGGCTATTCAACATCACCTAAGAGGGACTTTTTCTTAAAGGGACTTTAAATTGCTAAACAGCTGCAGGACTTTGAATACCACTGGTTGTTTACTGATGCTAATAATGTTTTCTGACTTGCCCTTGCTGCATATCTTTAAAGTAACTTCCTGAAGTCTGTGCTAATTCTCTCAAGAACTAAAGTCCTGTTGTTGTTCCCTTGCATTTGCAACATTTTTCATTGGATTGAATTTACAAATTTGGGTTATGGCAACCCTTGGGTGCCTCCTTGTTTTAATCCTTATTTGTGCTTCATGATGTATGTGGAAATTGTTTTCTTGTGATTGCATTCGAAAATAGCAGATAGTAAGTTTCACAGGCCTAACAATTACAATTAATTTTAACAATCTAAACATGGGGGAGGAGGGAGACACGGCAGTGGGGAGAAGGGAAATAGAAGATATCCTTCCCTCGCAACCCCCGGCCTGGGACCCAAACACTGCAGGGGGGAGGGATGCGCTACTCCAGTATCGCCGGGCTCTACTCAGAGGGCTAAAGGCAGCAGCGAGAAAGCCGACTAATTTTAGTAAGGTTAGTGAAGTTATTCAGAGAAGGGAAGAATCCCCAGCGGCTTTCCTCGAGAGGCTGATGGAGGCATATAGGGTATATACCCCTTTAGACCCTGAAGCAGAAAAGAATAGGAGGCTTGTTAATATTGCCTTTGTGACTCAGGCTGCTTCAGATATTAGGAAGAAGCTCCAGAAAATAGAGGGATTTGAGGGGGAGAATAGGAGCAAACTATTAGAGATAGTGCAGAAGGTATACATAAACAGGGATGATCCGGAGGGAGGCAGGGCAAAAGAGGTTGCTAAGATCCTGCTTGCCGCCCAGAAGACTCCAGAGAACAAGAGGGGAGGAGGACAGCCAAGAGGCCATGGCAAGGGGCCACGAGTAGCCAGAGACCAATGTGCCTATTGCAAGGAGAGAGAGGACATTGGAAGAAGGACTGTCCAAAGAGGAGAGTAGACAGCCGGAAGCAGGAGCAAGCTCCTGAAGTCCTGCTCCAGACCCTAGACTGACGAGGCCAGGGCTCCATTCCCGTTGGCTCCCAGGAGCCCATGGTCACTTTAACAGTTGAAGGCAAGCCGATAGACTTCCTAGTCGACACGGGAGCTACCTTTTCAGTTCTAAAACAACCACAAGGACAAACAAAGAAAAACAAGCATTCCAAGCACTCAAGAATGCCCTGGTAGCCGCCCCAGCTTTAGCCCTGCCAGACTTAACCAAACCCTTCCAGCTATTCGTAGCAGAGAAGGAGGGAATAGCATTGGGAGTTTTGAGCCAAGAGCTTGGACCCTGGAAGAGGCCTGTTGCCTATTTGTCCAAGAAGCTTGACCCCGTAGCTTCAGGATGGCCAAAATGTTTGAGAGCACTCACAGCCACCTCAATACTAGTCAAGGAGGCCAGCAAACTGACTCTAGACCAAGATATACAGGTCGTTGGGGAGCACTATGTTGAGCAAGTACTACGGGCTCCTCCTGACAGGTGGCTATCCAATGCTCGGCTAACTCAGTACCAGGCTCAGCTACTGAACCCTCTGGCTGTTCAATTTCTTAAGACAACAGCCTTGAACCCGGCTACCCTGCTGCCACTACCGGATTCCACTTCAGTCCACAATTGCAAGCAGATCCTAGACACAGTGACTGGCTCCTGCCCGGACTTGAGGGATCAGGCCTACGAGAGGGTGGATTTGACCCTTTTTACTGACGGGAGCAGTTATATCAAAGATGAGCAGCGGTATGCAGGAGCAGCAGTGACCACCAAGGATGAGGTCCTATGGCAAGGAGCGTTGCCAGCTGGAACGTCTGCGCAGAAGGCAGAGCTGATAGGACTAATCAGGGCCCTACAGATGGCCGAGGGAAAGGTTGCCAACATATATACTGATAGCCGCTATGCATTTGCTACTGCACACATCCACGGGGCCATATACAAAGAGAGAGGCCTCTTAACAGCAGGGGGAAAGGACATCAAGAACTGCAGCAAAATCCTTGCCCTCCTGGATGCAATCTGGCTGCCCGCCAAAGTAGCCATCGTGCACTGCAAAGGACACCAGAAAGGTGACTCCCCAATCATCAGGGGAAACCACCTAGCAGATTCAGCTGCAAGAGAAGCAGCTGAAGGGAAGAGAGAGAATCTCCTTCCTTTAGTACCTCAGCCTACCCTTCCTCTGGATCCCAGGTATACCCCAGAGGAGGAACAGGAAGGAAAGCAGTTAAAGGGGGAGAAAAATCAGCAGGGATGGATAAGACTCCCCGATTCCAGGCTATACCTTCCCCAGGGGGTAGTGAGAGAAATAGTCAAGGATATTCATACTAGCACCCACCTAGGACAGACTAAGTTAGAGCAACTGATTAAAAAATATATAGGACACAATGTAAGAGAAATAGTACACTCCATTGTCTCCAGATATGGTATCTGCGCAAGAGTAAATGTGCAGAATAAGAAGTTACCTCCCCTCGTGAGATATAGAGGAAAAGCACCAGGAGAACTGTGGGAGATAGATTTTACTGAAATGACCTCGGGAAAATCAGGATATAAGTATCTATTAGTTTTAGTAGACACTTTCTCAGGTTGGGTAGAAGCTTTCCCAACTAAGGGAGAGGCAGCCTCCGTAGTTTGCAAGATCCTAGTGAGGGAAATAGTACCAAGGTACGGCATTCCAGTAGCAATAGGATCGGACAATGGCCCAGCGTTCATTTCCAAGATCTCACAGGAGTTAGCCACAAGGTTAGGAATTACTTGGAAGTTACACTGTATATACGGACCTCAGAGTTCTGGCCAGGTAGAAAGAATGAATAGAACTCTCAAAGAAACTTTAATAAAATTAAAGGAGGAGACCAGCGAAAACTGGGTAGAGCTACTCCTTTTCGCCCTGTTTAGAATAAGATGCACCCCATACCTGAATAAGTGGACACCCCATGAGATCATGTTTGGACAGCCTGTTCCCCTTATTCCTCACCTTGCCAGGGAGGAGGTAGAAATTTCTAATCATAACTTCCTCAAGTCTCTGCAGGCATTACAACAAATTTGGGCTGAGGTGACACTATGGGGTCAGCCAGCATCCAACCCAGCAGTCGGCACGCAGAGACCTGACCCACCAGACCCTGGACAGTGGGTGTGGATTTTCAACCATAGGCGAGGAAACTTAGAGCCACGGTGGATAGGACCATTCCAGGTACTACTAAGTACACCTACGGCAGTTCGAGTAGCAGAAAAGCCTTATTGGATACATCTTTCCCACATAAAGCCAGCACAGGACCCAGGTGAGACGTTCCAAAAATGGTGCATCAAGAAGATCCTGGACAAGCCCTTAAAGCTCACTTTTTCACGTGCTTAGGACTGCTGTTCCTTGACTGGACACCGAGTAACAGCCTAGAACAGCAGGAGTGGGTACTCATAAGAACTACTGATGCGACTGTAATAGCTACTAACTATACTTGGACAAACAGACCTATAACTTTAAAGGTAGACTTCTCTAAGCTTTTTGGAGATGCCCTAACAGAGTCAGCCCTGTCTTACTGGCTAGGAAGCTCAAATCTCCCAGGACCTTACAAAGCCTATACACCTGATGAAGGAACCCAATATTACAGACTCATGCTGGCTATGTCTCAGTCCGAGACCACCATTCTATATAGGAGTGGGGGCAAATACCTTAAGGGTAGAGGGGCTAGCCCCCACAACTGAAGTCCTCAAAGAAGACCAAGAGCAGATAAGAGACTGTTTTTCTGATGGGTCCCTCACCCTAGCTGAATTCCACGGGAAAGTGACCTGCTATCTCTTAGCAAATTATACCCTGAGTAGCTTCAATTATAGTGAATACTGCCTCAACCAAGAGACCATATTTGTAACCCACGGGAATCTCACAGTAACAAAAGCTTCAGAGGGATTGTGGTTTGTATGCACTCAGGGCATCTTCAAATGCATAGTCCCTACTAACTCTGAGCTCTGTGTAAGCGCATACATCATCCCACAAGTATACTTATATGGAGGTAATCCAGACTTCTTATTAGAATTACCCCAGCGGGTTAAAAGGACCCCATTGCTAATCCCTATCATAGCAACTATTGGGGTAGTGGGATCTACTGCACTAGGAGCAGGAGCTCTCATCCACGGGGAGAACAGCCTCTGGCAGCTTTCGCAGACCTTTTCTAGAGACATATCCATAATTCAAGATCAGGTAATCTACTTGGAACATCAGGTAGACTCGTTAGCTGAAGTAGCTCTTCAAAACAGAAGAGGATTAGATCTCCTGTTTCTACAGCAGGGAGGGCTATGTGCTGCATTAGGAGAAGAATGCTGTTTTTACGCTAACCACTCAGGAATAATCAGAGAAAATATTAACATCTTCACTAAGAGACTCAAAGAGCGAGAACAAGAAGAAGAGAGCTCCAGCTGGTACGCCTCCTTATTTAGGACTTCCCCATGGCTAACAACGTTAATATCCGCTATAACAGGCCCCTTCTGTTACTCATATTAATTCTCACTCTCGGGCCCATAGTCCTCAACAGACTCCTCAAGTTCATCAGAGAAAGAATAGAAATAGTAAAACTAATGGTTCTGTCCCAACCTTATACCATTCTGCCCACTGATGAAGAATCAAGGGTTTGATTCTTGCCCAAAGGTAATGGGGGAATGTTGGGAACGGAACTTAGAGAAAGAATAAAGGGACAGCCCCATGCAGTCTGGCTGTCCAGGAACAAAGGAATGGGGTAGACTACCATTCAAGGAGATCACTTCCTGGAACTAAGGGATAACAAGTAGCCTAACTGCCAATAGAACAAAGAGTTTACTGACTTCCCCATAGTAGCCTAACTGCCAATAGCTAACAGCCACATCTGCTTCTGTGAAATGCTTGATTGCTTGCATCTATAAAAAGGCTTAGCTGTAAGCGTTAGGCGTGGCTCTCGTCTGTAGCTCTTCTGAGTATTGTGTCTCCGGACACTCTGGGAGTCCGCCCCTGCGCAGGTTAAAACTTTTGGCCAATAAAGTAACATCTTTGAATCCTGAAAGTTTCCGAGCATCTGTTCCTCGCGTCGGTGAATGCAACAATTAGTAAGTTTATTGGCTATTACCAGAAACTAGTTTTTTTGCAACATTTGTGTCCCCCATCATTCCTCCACTGTTAGTTTAAACTATCTTATTTCTATGAGATCAGTTTCATATGAAAATACTCATTTGGTGTTTGAGCACCTATCTTTGCATTACACCGTCCGGTAGGGGGATTAGGAATACATTTCATTGCAGATCCACATAAGGGGGCATATTGTATTTAACAAGTTATGATAAAGCACAAAACAGTAAAATTTTAAATCAGATTCTTAAAACTTTGTCAACTGCAGTTGTTAGAGGGATCATTTTAAAACAAATAGTCCTTTCATGAAAAAAAAAGAGGAAGAGAGAGATCAATTGTAAATGACAGAAAGATTGAGCCTAAGTTTTCCTTTGATTTTAAATATCAGTTTAAATAACCAGGTTATTGAGAAAAGAAAAATCACAGCCATTGCTTCAGTCTGCCTGATGTTTACATTCACCTGGGTCTGTGTGTGTCTGCACATGTACACAGTCTGGTACCTATTCTCAGAGAGTAGAAAAATAGAAAAGAGGGAGAGAAGAACTAATTAAAGACAAAATATGGAAAAGTGACAACTTACCTTTAACTGAATTTAATGTTATCCTTTGTAAGTATAAGCACTTCCACTAAAAAATTTATGTTTTAAAGGTAAAAATAGTATATTTAAGAATTTAGACAACAATATTTTTCTTCTCAAGAACTAAGTATAATTATACTATAAAAAGTACAATGAAACACTGTCATTTTTAAGTGCATACAATAATTTGAATAGCATATTTTCATGTTAAATGTCACCCAAGCCTTTTTTGAGTAAAGTAATAAAACTCATTTTTAATTAGTAGCATTCAGTTAATTTGCTAAAAAGTCACTTACACAATTTTTGTCATTATAATGGCTGAACATTTTTTCTTTCCATTTTTTTCACTAAGGATTTGACTTGCACATACTTTCTTTATAAATAATGCAAAGGTAACTTTATAACACAACCAAGATCTCTGTATCATCAACATGGAAGCTGCAGGTGACGTGGTGCCCAGTGTCTTCCCTTCTGGCCACTGGTGATGCCATCCCTCTGCACAGACATGCTGTGCAAGCGCAGGCTCACCTTGCAGCCCACGACCTAAAGCCAGTGAGAAGAGCTTGGTTGAAAGGACTACACCAGACTATCCTTTGTGAAGTCCTCACTCTTGACACATGGCTCCTGTTTGATATGATTCAATCCCAGAACACCAATCATGTCCCTTCTAAAAACAAGCCCAAACCCTAATTAATATATATGTTTGAGTAGCTGCTCTTTGGGGTTATGATAATGGAGAAAATAAAATGGAATAAGCTTTGCTAAGGAATCATTTCAAGGAAGTTGGAAGGCCTTTGAGGAAATGGCACCTATGTATGTCTCGTGTCAGTAATTGGAATTATTGTTGAGTTGCTGACCTGTTGCTGAACTCAGCTCAAAGCCAAACAAGAAACACCCTGGATCGGTGACTGCTACGTGGGCATAAACAGACTTTACTGCCTTCTCATCATGATGACCAGACCATCAGCAATTGTTCACCTTGAAAGGAACCAATCAGTTTCGACAACCATCTTTCATTTACGTAATGGGACTAATCAATCCCAGTTGACCTAGCCAATATTCTTCATTTACATGAAGGTCTAGAGTGAGTACAGCTCTTATGCTTTGCCATTTATAAGACCTGACTCTCCTTGTCCATTCAGAGTACAACTTAAGTTGCTTCCTGAATCTGTGCCAACGAATTGTGATCCCTCCTTTGTTCAAATAAATTATTTTTTATTGCAGTCTAAATACTTCTTTTTGTTACCAATTATACCATCTGTAGGGGAACTCGCTTAGAGAATCAAAGTGGCTCCAGCAACAAAGGTGTCTGGTAAACGTTTGACTCTCTTTTTAACTCTCTGTGACTAAGTTTCTGTAGCCTTAGGCTGTGTGGACTACCCAGAACACCAGAATGACACCTAAAGATAAAAGTCAGACCCCAGGAAGGAGGTTAGTGGTGGCCTAGGGGACTATCCACAATGTAGCTTTAGTACAAACCTCTTACAAAAAAGACACCATGTCCTGGGAAGGAGGTGGACAATTCCCAGCTGGCCAGCACTGGGAGCTCAGCTGCTTTCCCCTGTATGTTAGTTTCTCCTGTCAAAGCTCTTATGGATTTGAATGAGGCTATGTGTCAGTTCTTCGGAATCAATCCTGAATTTAGGCTTTTGGGACTTTCCACCAACACCATCCCTCTGTTTTCTTGTGAGATTAGTTGACAAAAGATATTAGTGTTACATTTAGTTAAATTTGTAATTATCTTACATTGAAGAAAGCATTATAATAAATTACTATCTATTCTTCATCTGATAGCTTTAATATGCATTTAATATGCAAAGGCAGGAAAAAACTTCTCCAATTAAATTATCTATATTGTATAAATGTGTTTATTTGTTTCTGCTTTAAATCCATGAAATATTTTAAGTACAACAATCTTTAAACTATTTCAGTTGTTTCCACATTTCACTACTGGGTTTGTTTAAATCTGTAACAGTACATTTAAAAAAAAATCAAACCATCATTTACCTCAAGTAGCTTTTCTCATAATCTGATATTTCTGTTTATTAAGCAACACCATACTCCATGTCTTTTATAACCAAATATTCAAAGTTATGTTTAACTCTAACTTGCCTCACACATTCAGTCAGTTGGCAGGACCTCTTGTTTCTTCTGTTATTGATACCATGCCTTTCACCCCTGTTTCTTCTTTCCTTCCTCATTCATTTCCTTATGACCTGTCAATTGTGACAGTGCCCTAGCCTTTTGAATTACCTCTTAGCTCTTTCTTCCTATGATAATGTCATATTCTGTTTTCAGCTTGGTCTGATAAATCATTGGATCATGATCTGTCTCTGTTGAAACAGAAAAATATCATAAACTCTCCAGCTAATTAAAAGTCCTTGCATATATCTCACTAAGTGCAAATAACATCTTGTATCATCTAATAAAATTAAGCAAAACACCTGACAAATCTATTTCTAAATAATGTTTTGTATTAAGTACATAACATTTATGTACTTCTGTCTATAAATAATCCTAAAATAGATGTAAGAAACATCCAAACCTGTAGAGAATTTCTGTGAGGTTATTTGAACCGAACTGGCAATTGTCAGAGAGCAAAACCTCAATGGATTGAGAAAATGCTCTGGAAAGTGGCAGTTTTGCACCTTATTTTATATATTTAAATCAAAAGAGGAGGTATAGGAGGGCTACCTGAAATCCACTGGTCACAGATTAGGGAGGCAGGAGAAAGTAAAGTGGGGAAATCTTTGGGACTGGATAAAAAAGTAAAATGATAGACACAAACTTTTACATAGGTGAGTATAGGATTGTTAATAGACAACAATTAAGGGATTTGTGATCTTTGCTACAGTGTCGTGGTTATGCCCTGGGGGTTGGAAAAAAGGGAAGTTCCCTGACATCCAAAGGTATGTTACCACAGATGCAAAAAGACATAGACAGGCTGTCACTGAAGAGTCTAACCTAGGGCAATGACTGCCCACCACGATCTGCTTTTAGTTAATAAGTTTTAATTTTAGAGTATCCTTTGTGAATACTTAGGCCTCTGAGTTTATAGGGCTGTCATACAGGCTTCCCCTGACCTTGTCAAGTTTTATATTTGCCCCCTTTTGTCCAAATAGGTCTAAAAACAGCATCAAAAAATTGTAAGAATGAAGACATTGACATATCTGCCTCAAGTTTTGGAAAACATAAAGATAGAATAAATCTTTGTGATGAGTTATTCCATTGTTTATATCTTATCACAAAATATGGTTGCTTTATTAAATTATTCTGTATTAGGTAATATGAGATTTGCAATTATTCAGGTTTTCAAAAATCATCCTGTTACAGGAAGCTCTGCACAGACCACTGGGGAGGAGTGAGGAAGGGACCACGGGAGGAGGGCACCTGAGACGGTAAACAAGCTAGGTCTCCCTGCTCTCCCTGCTCTCAGGTGGAGACACAGCAGGGGGAGACGCAAGTCTGCCAATTCAAGACAGGGTTGGCTGAGGTGCTGGATGCTTCTGGAGCACATGGAGTTACGGGCCAGAAGATTTAAACAGAAGGAAGACAGAGACTCACTCTCTTTCTCTTCTTCAGGGATGCCTGGATGATTGTGCTGTCGCAGTCTGCATTTCCCAAGTGATAGTATTTTAAATGGGAGAAAGAACTCTGGCCACAGCCTAGGACTGGTCTGGCCTGGAAGAGGGTAGCAGGATTAATTTTCTTTGGATGTTCGAGAGGGGATGAGCTCTGAAGCAGAAGATTGCCATTCTTCCAAAATTGTATAGCTTTTGTATTTTGTTGTTTTAGTTTATAAACTAATCTTACAGAAATAAGATAATTAACCCTGTGGAGGTCAAATCCAAAAAAATGACAGTGTAGGTCATGTTTATCCAAGAGATATATTCATTACTAGTATGTGCTGAAATAAAAAAAATGAAAATAAAACACTGCAGATTTGCATTTATTATATTTACATAGTAAATGCATGTTTTTTAATTTATCTTCAGTTACAATCTAGAAATTATTAAACAAAGAAATGTGCCCTGGCTGGTGTGGCTCAGTGGATTGAGCACTGGACTATGAACCAAAGGGTCACTGGTTTGATTTCCAGTCAGGGCACATGCCTGGGTTGCAGGCCTGTGGGGAGTGTGTGAGAGACAACCACATGTTAATGTTTCTCTCCCTCTCTTTCTCCTTCCCTTCCCTCTAAAAATAAATAAATAAAAATTTAAAAGGAAATGTAAAAACATGAAAAATAAACATTTTTTTCAAATAACAGAAACATGGATATCACTAAAAAAATACAACCAAAAATACCTGAACATTAATTAACTAGAATCTTCAATAGCTGGCTTGCAAAATGTTTGCAGCAGTCATCACCAACAATATTGCTGTGCTCAAGGCATAAATACTGTCCACAGCATTTGCAAAAGTATTTTGATGTTACTCAAAGTAACATCAAGTAGCATTTGCTGAAGTTCTTCTACATCTCGTGATTATTGAAGTGATATATCATTCCAGTCATTTTCCATGGTCAATGAAAATATAAGAAAACACAGCACTGACTTCAGAGTTTATGAAAAAAACAAGTACACCAACACTGACTTCGAAGTTCACTGTATCTCTCAGGTACAATTTGCTATCAAATATCATACATCCTTAATGTGATAACCAAACTGACAGCCTAAGAATTATGGGTTAACATTAGTCATGTACAAACAGGCAGCTAGTTATGATCTGGCACCTCTGCACCCAATATATGCAACAATATTTAAGAAAAGAGTTTATTTGTAGCTCATGGATCAGCCACAACTTCTGTAGGGCTCAAAAGCAACAAGGAGATGATAGGGGAACTTAAGGGTTAAAGATTTTAGCCTTAGTTGATAAGCTGAAGTGACTAATGCATGTGGAAAGCTGTTATTCCAAAATTGTGTAGCCTTTGAATAAAGACTCCTTTCCTTTCTCATCCAACTTCTGCCTTGAGAATTTGCCTATGGGCTGTGGGCAGCAGGAACCCACTTATTTGATAACAATCATCATTATCATTATCTCAATTTTTAATCTTTTTTAAAAATATTTTATTTATTTACTTTTAGAGAAGGGGAAGGGAGGGACAGAACCACTGATGTGTGAGAGTGCTGCCTCTCGTATCCCCCCAACTAGGGACCTGGCCTGCTACCCAGGCATGTGTCCTGACTGGAAATCGAACCGGTGACCTTTTGGTGTGCATGCCAGTGCTCAATCCACTGAGCCACACCAGCCAGAACATCATCTTAATTTTTTAATACAGTCATGTGTAGCAACTATAGACCACATACATGTCAATGGTCCTATAAGATTTTAATAGAACTGAATAATTCTTACTGCCTAGCAATGTCAAAACTGCCATAACATCATAACATTATACAAGTACCATTGTGCGCAACTGCCCATGGTATTCAGTGCGACAACATGCAGTAAAGGGTTGTAGCCTAGGAGCTGTAGGAAAGCAAAACTTGTCACTCCAATATATGCTCTTGGCATAGAAATTATTTTAGGCTGGTTAATTTTAAGAGACAGCAGCCCTGGGAGAACAAAGCAGAAATTACCCTCTAAAAAATACATTGACATTTGTAAGGGAAATATTCGTTTGTAAAAGTTTCTCCCTGGCTGTATCTGAGGGAAAGGGAAGACCTTATCTTAAGAAATTCTTATCAATGCAGAAGGCAATGACTAATTTGTAGAGCAATTTTACCCATGTTTACTGTGTCCTTCCTGGTAACCCTCCATAAGCGACTCCGCCCCACCCCCAACAACTTCTGTCTTTAGCGGAAGATGGTATTGGAGGTGGTGGCCTCAGCCATTTTGAAGCGTTATTCAGTTTTCCTTGATCTCTGCCATGCACACAGAAAGTATACATGTGACTAAATTTTTGTTGATGTTTTCCCTGTTAATATGTTTTTAATTACATCCAAGAGCTCAGAAGGGTAGAGGAAAAGTTTTCTTTTCCTGCAGAGCAATAGACTTATACAACATAACCCAGGTATGAAGTAGGCTATGCCATGTAGGTTTGCATAAATGCTCTCTGTGTATTTGTACAAAATAAAATTGCTTCTTGATATGTTTCTCAGAAGCACTGTAACTGAAACACGTGCCTGGCTGCCTGCCACTGTGAAATCCAGTACTCGAGAGGCAGGTGCTAATGTAAAGGAAAGTGATTTATTTTCAGATACCAGCCATCTGGAAATTGGGAGACTCATGTCTCAAAGCCCATCTCCACCTCTCATTGGAGACAGAGGTTTTTTATAAGGAGGGAGAGGGGAACAGAACAAAGAGATCAGGAGAGGGGGTTGCAAAGTTGTCAATGTTCAGGTGGGCACAGTCCATTCTAATAAGGCAACTGATGGTCCGGTGTGCATCATCCTGGTTTTGTCATCATGGATTCACATCATCCCTGCTTTATGTCATCCTGGCTCCATGGATAAAGGCCAGTAAACCTCCTGGAGCTGGGATGCTTAAAGGTCAAACTTTATATCTTATGAAACTAGTTCCTAGGATTCTTACACAAATATGCTATTCGTCTGTAAGCCACATTTTAGTCAGAGTCAGCACTAACAGAAACAATGTCAAAAGAATGGTGGGGTGGGTTACGATTTCCCACCATTACAATTTCCCGCTGTTACAGTATCCATATCATTAAAAGGCACAGTATTTTATTTAAGATGACATTTAATTTGCATCAATTTTTATTCGGACCAGTAATGATCACCATAACCTTCTTTCATGCTAGTAAAGCATTAAGCTTTACTTAGTGTTGCAGAGTGTCTTACCCTAGAAGCAACCTCTGAGACTATTTAGCATATGAGAAGTTCATTAGGGAGCATGCTTGAGATGAATACCTGTAGAAGAGGGGGGATGACATTTGGATTGAAAAGAGATAAAAACAGAGCTGTGATTTAGCCAAACAAAAACCTTCATTTATGTCCTGAGAAGTGCTGGAGCTGGAATGGCATTTTAGAGATGTCCTGAGTTAGGTAAGGAGACTGAATCTTTAAACCCCACGTTGATTAATCTCTGGATGTCACTTACCCTGAAGGACTTTCCACCTTGAGTGTGGTAGATAGACAGTGAGTAGGGAGGGCTGAGGGCTGAGGGCTGAGGGCAGTCTTCCTAGAGCACTTGCAGCATCTGTGAATGTTGATGGTGCATCACAGCACCCACTTCATAATAAACAATTATGATTCTGCATGTGAAGATTCTTCTGACATACCTAAGTTACAGTGCCCTGTAAACACCATCTGGACTTGAGGAAGCCCTCTTCTGATGCCAACTGTGAAACCACCCACCTGTGAAAAATCACTATCCCCTCAATCATTAACATATGGGATGATGAAGTCAGAATAATTTAAGTAAGAACTTCAAATAATCAGATTTTTTGGAAGTGGTGTTCTTAGTTTATTTTACAAAAAAAGCATGTGTATATAGACTTATCAGATTAACTTGCTGATGTATTAAAATACTGACAGTATTTTTTAAGGAAAAAATGTAAATATCAGTGGAAGGTAGGCTGTCATCATCAGCATCATATCATAAAAGCAACACGTTTAGCTGAAGCTTAGTTAGCCCCATTATTTGATTAAAAGAAAAATGAAGAACCAATATTCCACTGTCTGCTTATGGGAGGCAGAATAACAGCCTTCCAAAGATGTGCAAGCCCTGACCCTCAGAATGTGTGCCTATTACCATTCAGGGCAAATGAACTTGGCAGGGATGGGTAAAGTCACAGACCTTGAGATAGAGACACTTCTACTTTTCTAAGATGAATGGATCTACCATTTTGGTAGAATCTTTTTCCCCCCCACTCAATCCCTCCAGAAGTACCTTCGGCAAATTTGGCTCCTGGGTGAGTTCTTCCCTCTAATTATTGAGGTAATTCTTTATACTCCCAAGAACCTCTCCTTTCATCTACTTCTGGCCTTTACCCCACCCATTTTTACTGTTTTTAAAAGGAGAAAACTCAGGTGGACCTTTCACACCAGTGGATAAGAAATTGTCTGTGTTTAAAGGTATTTGATGTGGACACTGGTCCACACTGCTGATATCTAAGCATCTTATCTCTCCCTAGATTTTTTTAATTGCTGTCCTTAAATAGCCAGGTAAAGAGAGAAATGGACCTTCATAGCCCAGAGTACCATACGACCATTCTGGCTTTAATGTCTTCCTCTCGGGAAACTTTAAGCTGACAAGAAGGTTCACAGTAAATGCCTGGTTTGGTTATGGAATCATACTCTTCCCATCTAAAAGCAGCATTTAAAAACATGTCCCAGTCTGCTGATACTAGACTTTCCTCCCTGAATAAAGATCTCAAATTTTTTTGCAAAAATTCAAATTTCAAAAGAGATTTGGAAAAAAACATGTAGTGGCTATTACCTTATTTCCTTTGCTCACCAACTTGGATCTGCCTTCCCTCACATGGTTGTAACTTCCTCAGGTAAACTGAAATTTACTTGAAGGAAGAGATAAATTCTACTTCTCCTGGATTCCTCACAGTGCGGCATTCAGAGTAGTATTATCTGGCTTTGGGCATGCAGTGTGGAAAGAACAGCACATTGTGCAGAGGTCTTTTCAATCACACAATTGGAGACCATCTTTTGTAGCATTTTTATGAAATACATTGAATGAACTTGTAACCTCAATAGAAATGTTGAGGCATGAAATGTAGAATTGATAGAAGTGATAGAAATGCATTGATTTGTCTAATTCAGCCATTTAACAGATTCTTGTAGCATGCTTTTACCACTACCACTTCTAGAAAGTGGAAACTGGATTCTAAAATTAAAGTACTTCCCTATAACTTTTGTTTTCATCTCATTGATTTTTGAGCCTGGGCAAGGTAGTTTCTTACAATGCAAAAGGCAGCTAATAACACCTATATCAAAGAGTTGTTTTGAACACTAAGGTAAGCATTATGCATAGAAGAGTTGGCACCGGGCACATAATACATGCTTGGAAATATTATCTTTATTGTAGTTGGTTGTTGTTTTTATTGCACTGTTATTGAACTGCTGTCCAAACACTTTGAACGATATAATTGGAAAGCATTATTTCTAAAGTAGCCTCATTTAATTTTGATCCCCTTTATTTTTAATATTTTATCACTAAGTATTTCTTCTGTCTATAATTTTGAGGCCTTCTCCCTGGAAGCCTATAAACTAAACTCTCTCTTTTTCTAACATCTACTTTTTATATTATTGAAGACACTATATAACCCTACTTAAGTCCCCTTTTGCCCAGGTTAGCATGCTGAGATCTATCGGTCAGTCCACACATCATCAATAAATCTTCTCTCTATATATGTGCGCTCTAGCTTTCTCATTGTTATTGTTATGGCTATTATTTATTTTGGTTGTTTGATTTTGTGTCTTTATTTTGTTTTTAACCATTACTCTAAATCTCTGGCTTACAGAAGAGAATATGGTATTTCAGACCTACTCCAAAAAACACAGAGCAGGCTATCAGCATATATCATGTTTCATCTTGTTCTATTTATACTGCTGAACTTCCATTACTGCTTTTGATGCTAATATTATTGTTGAATCATATTTCTGACTTGCAGTGAACTGGCAATCACCTTAAAATTAGGATTTTTTCCCCTAGAAGTGATGTTTTTAGCAAACTAAGCAAACAGCTAGAACAGGAACAGAACCACAGAAATGGAGATCATATGTAGGGTTAGCAACAGGGGAGTGGGAGGAGGAGAGAGGGGGAAAGGTACAGAGAATAAGTAGCATAGATGGTGGGTAGAAAATAGATGGGGAGGGCAAGAATAGTGTGGGAAATGTAGAAGTTAAAGAACTTATGACACATGGACATGAACTAAAGGGGGGGAATGTGGGTGGGAGGGGGTGTGCAGGGTGGAGGGGAATGATGGGGGAGAAATGGGACAACTGTAATAGCATAACCAATAAAATATATTGAAAAAATTTTTTTAAAGAAAAACCAACTCAGAAAAAAAAAGAATCAGCCAATGAATAAATAAGTGGAACAAAAAAATATTAATTTCTCTATTTTATATTTTCATCTTGAATTGTTGGATCCAAAAGGCACTATATGTAGATATAATGCACATAGTACATTCTGTACAAGAGTCTTTTACTTTTTATTTGAACAAAGGTAAACAACACACAAGGGAAAACAAGAATCATCCATTTGCATGTCGCTTAGCAGGTATCACCATGCAGTTGGGTTCACTTTGCTGGCTGGCCTCCTTTCCTGAGGATCCTGGCTCCCTTCATGTTATAAGCAGTCAACACTGTGAGCATCTGTCTCTCTATTGGCCTGAAGACAATCCATGCCGTGTTTAATCCAAGACTGTTGTTAGTAAAGAACAACATTAGCAGCTAAAGTGTTGTGCCAATCATTGTTACAGTCAAGTGCATTCCTGAAAATTATTTTCTTTCTTTTTTAAAATTTATTTTATTATTGTTCAATTATGGTTGCCTGTATTTTCTCCCCACCCCTCCCCCCACCCCCTCCAAACCCACCTGAAAATTATTTTCTTCAAATTTCTCAGGAGAAAAGCAGAGGTTGGCTAGTGTCACATTGAAGGGACTCAGAAGTGGATTGGAAATGAATGCTTAGACTGAATTCGATTTGATGTAGTGCCAAGACAAAGTTTGTAATTTCAAGGATCCTTTATAAAGCACACTGCAGAGCAATGTGAAAGGAAATGGAGGAGGTGCACTTAAAGTTTCATTTGTTTGTAATTATTTCATTCTAAGACTTTCTTGGGGGATTTTGTTTCTGCTTAGAATTTATTTATTAGAATAGCATCATCTGAGTATCTTTTAAATATTTGTTTATATGGTTCAGATTTTTCTATTAGCGTCAGAGGAAAGTCAAGTGAAAAATAAATTCACAAACCTTGAGGAGGAATTTAGCCTGATATTATACTTTTAGTATATTTGCAACATTTAATTATCCCTGCTGTTGGAATTATAGTACTCTTACTCCTCAGAAAAAATATTTTAAAATGCTTAGTCGGACACAAGTACCTTCCCTTAACTACCTAAAATAACTTGAATTAGGGGCCTGGCCCATAGTAAGAGATGATCCAAGATAAGTCTTTTTTGACTTATCTAAAGGGCAAAGCAGACCTTTGTTTCTAAACATCTGCTCTTATGCTCCTCTAACGCCCCTCAAAGGGTTGGGTGATATGAGCAGCAACAATCGGCCATTCAATAACACAATGTCTGGATATTAAATCTTTCAATAAAAAAATACAACCATAGAAAGTTCTTAATTCAATATTTCTCTTTATAACCATTTTCTTGTGATTATTAAGATATAATTGACATAAAATATTGTGTAAGTTTAAGGCACACAGCATGTCGACTTGATACACCTAGACTGAGAAATGAACACCACCATAGCCTTAGCTAACAGAGCCATCATATCGCACAGTTACCATGTATTCTTTGTGGAAAATGGGAACATGTAAGATCTGATCCCAACAACTTTCAAATATACAGTATAACTGGAAGTTTGTACTCTTTGATCAATATCGACCAGTTTCCTCCATACCACAGGCCCTGGTATCCACCATCTAGTCCCTATTTCTACGAGTTCAGTTTTTTTAGATTCCACATACATGCGATATCACATAGTATTTGTCCTTCTCTGTTTCATTTATTTTACTTATCCCTCAAGGTCTATCCATGTTGTTGCAAAGGCCAAGATTTCCTTCTTTGTCACAGCTAAATAATATCCTAGTGAATATGTATTCCACATTGTCTTTATCCATTCATGTGTTGAAGGACATTTAGGTGGCTTCCATATCTTGGCTATTATGAATAACACTACAATAAACATGCAAGTACAGAGATCTCTTTGATATAATTTTTATTTCCTTTGGATATACACCAAAAAGTGGGATACTGGATCATATGGTAATTTTATCTTTAATTATTTAAACAGCAACCTTCATACTGTTTTCCATAGTAGCTACACCAACTTCCATTTCTACTATCAGTGAACAAATATTCTCTTTTTTTCCACATCCTCAGCAAAATTTGGTATCTCTTATTTTTTTGAATGTAGCCATTCTAACAGATGTGAAGTGATATCTTGTTGTGGTTTTAAATTGCATTCCCCTGATGATTAGTGATGTTCAACACTTTTATCATGTACTTGTTGGATACTTCTATGCTCTTTATGACTGATTTTTAATAGGTTTGAATATAATGTGTCTAGTATTGACTGGTTGAGGGATTAATTTACTTACCTGTTTACTTATTTATGTACTTATGTACTTATTTTACTATTAATTTTGCTTGATGTTCTCTTAGGTTCCCAAATCTGTGATAATGATGTCTCTTATTAACTTTGAAAAATTATTTGCCATTATCTCTTCAAATACGTCTTTTGCCTGTTCTTTCTATTTCTACACTGGTTCCAGTTACCTGCATGTTAGGACATTTGATAATGTTTCACAACTGATAGATGCTATGTTCCACTATTTTCCTCCCCAGTCTTTTTTTCTTTGTTTCAGTTTGGGTAATTTTTATTATCTGATCTTCGATTTCACTGATTCTTTCTTCAGCTGTGTAGAGTCTAATGATGAGCCATTCAATGCTTTCTATCTCTCTTACTATGTGTCTTATTTCTAGAATATCCATTTGATTTTTTTATAGTTTTCCTCATTTTTGCTGAAATTACTTATTCATCATGCCTGATGTTTGCCTTTTTCAACAGTCAGTAACATGTTATTCATCATAATTTTAAATTACCTGAAATTCCTACTACCTGTGTTATATTTCAGCTGGGCTGGATTGATTGCTCAGTTTCTTGCTGGAGTGTTGTTGTTGTATCTATTTTTGCTTTTTTTCAGTAATAATTTTAGTTAACAATTGGGCATCTTGTGTAGGACAATAGAAATTGAAGTAGATGTTATCTGTGTGAGAAAATGGCCAAATATCATCTCTTACTAGACACTTAATGTGAGGTAAGAGTGTAGTGAAGTAAATAGTATCTACCCGAAGCAGGCACACCTTGTATTCTGAGAGGACTGTAGTGTGGGAGGGTTAAAGCAATCTAGTCAATAGTTTAGCTGGGTTTGGATTTTGTTGTTACTTTGGTTACTCTCAATGCATCAAATTCTTCAAATTGTTCTGATGACTTAGCGTTTATGATTGGTGCTAGTGTGGTGCAGGGTTAGGTATTCTCTTTGTACTTGCATTTCTAAGGAAGTTATTAGAACAATACACTACTGTTATTTGTTACTGGATGCTTACTAGCCTGGCTAGGGGTGTGGGAAGCTGGTGACAAGTGGGTCACATTTAGTTGTTCTGTTTCATCCTAAGGCTAAGGCAAGCATGTGTCCCTCGATTTGAGGACTGGGACCTTCTGAATGATGCTGCTACTCCTCATTAGAGGATCTTTAACAATCTAGACCTAGGATATTTTTCTTTCTCTTCCCCAGGGACAGTAAGTTCTATTGTGTTCCTTTCCTCCAACTGTACAGGGTCTTCACCTGTGCTTTAAGAATGAATGTTTTGCTACTTTTTTTAGAAGCTTTAAAGGTTTACTTGTTGTTGTATTAGGGAAATAGGTGACAAGGATCTGAGCAGGGCTGTACACCTTGCTCCCCTGAGGCTGCTGTTAACATCTCTAGACCTACATCAGATATCCTTTCATGCCCCTAATTTTTCTTGTAAAAAATTTCCACACCATGAAGATGAACATAAAAGTGGAGTCAAATTCCTTTCAGTTCATACTCTAAGGGTAGTCCATGAATATTAGCAGTTCTTTAAAAAGTTTAGCTGAATTCTTCTTTTTTTTTAAAAAAATATTTTATTTATTTATTTTTAGAGAGAGGGGAAGGGAGGGAGAAAGAGAGGGAGAGAAACATCAATGTGTGGTTGCCTTTCACATGGCCAATGTGTGGTTGCCTTTCACATGGCCCCCACCAGGGACCTGGCCTGCAACCCAGGCATGTGCCCTGACTGGGAATCGAACCGTGGCCCTTTGGTTCACAGCCCGCGCTCAATCCACTGAGCTACACCAGCCAGGGCTAGCTGAATTCTTCTTAACATTCTTATATGACATCTGCCTCAGAAAGACAAGAATTTGCATTCAGTCTCTCCTTGGAAGCATCTGTATTTCCTTAGGTTTCAAGTTAGGAGGTTGGCTTCTGAATCTACGCTTAAGAGATATTGTTATTTTGTAGATTGGGGTACTTGTTGTTTCTGATGCTGTAGCATGTTACACAGGTACACGGGAGTATTATCATTTCTAGTTTTCTGCATCCTAAGTACATGTCAACCACCTACAGAAGTTTGGGGTTGGATTCTTATGATATATTAATTTTAAGAGTCTTTAATGTTTTCATGTGTTTCACTTTCTTTTTGAAGGTTTTCCTAGTTGGAGCTAAAATTTGTCCCATAAGGGCTTTTTACCCTGAGACAGGAAATTTCAATTCAAATGAGGAAATTATCTCTTCTTGGTTAATTTAGGAAGATTTGTAACTAACTTTAAAGAAAAATCCCATCTGAAATATGTAAAATGTGGTAAGTATTAAGTTAGTTTAAATTTGTTTGTGACCTTTGGTATTTCCTGGATAACTGGAGATTGATTTATTTTAAACTATTTCAAAGGATTTTGATGTTTTTCTTTTTGTTGATGCTGTTTCTTATTTCATTTGGGGAAATAATGAAATTATGTTTTCTGCAAAAAACATTTTTCATTAGCAGAAATAAGACCTACTTACAAAACTAAGGAATAATAAATAATCTATAAAATGCATTTTATTTTGTTTCACTGAATTTTATTTTCAGGTAAATACAATAACTGCATTTACTTCTTTTGCTTACTGTCAAGTGTAGAGCAGGAAAAAAAATATTCCTAGAAGAATGACAAAGTGAATTCATAAATTCATTCCTTTGACTAAGTTTTTATTTAGCACATTCTTTGTGCCCAGGACTTTAACAGACACTTAGAATCAATAATGAGCAAATGAGGATAGTATTCCTGACTTCATTTAAGTTTATGTTATTTGGAATTACATCTGAGACCCCATAAAATATTGCTTTTAGAGAGAGAAAAATTTATTAATCACATAATCATACAAAAAATAATCATATAAAATATGTCATTAAAAACTGAGGATCACTTTGACCAAAAATTTTGTTTCCAGAAAATAGTATAAAGGGACACTGAATTCAGACTGCCAGTATAGTATCAAAAAACACATCTGTGAGAAAATTACATCTAAGGTGAAATATAAGTGAAAAGTATGACTTGGTCACTTGGAGCAAGCAGAGTATAATGGCTGGGAGAAAGCCTTTCTAGATGAAGTGAATAACATCAGACATGTCCTAATAACATATATGTCAGAAAGGAGCTTAGTATATTGAGTAAAGCCTGGCCCTCCTGGAGGTCATAAAACAAACAAGAACAAAAAAAAAAAAAGTGTAGCAAAAGATGGAAACTAAGTGGAATTAACATTTCCTGATTATAAGCATTTGATATGTTTTAAAACATATACACTCTCAATATCTCAGGTTTTATTTCCATTTTGGAATAATTTGGACTGCCTTTGAAACCTTCTCTTTGAACAACTGGAAAACTGGACAAAATGTATGACAACATTGTTTTCAAATGTTGGACAGCAGGCAGCACAGGACTGTATTTCTCTCCGCCAAGAGTGAAAAACAGGTGATCTCTAATATTATCCCAAGTTTCTGCCTTTAAGCACTTTCTGATTCAGGACAAGCCAGGAAAAGTCAGGAGGACACGGTGGTCTTAATGAATTGAGGACAGAGAAATTGGAATTGAAAAGGGATAGAGATGAGTACATTTTACGGGACAAGATTCTACATAGGCAGAAAGTATGCAGAGAATGTGCTCTAGAAAGTGCCCTCAAGTCTTTGAACACTAACCTGTCTATAGAGAGGATGAAACTCAGCAAGGCCAGGAAAAAAAATTAACTATTTACCAAAAAACTTCAAGGTAGATATTTCCCATGTCTCAAACAAGGCCAGAAGACATTTAAGTTCTAAACAGTAAGAGTGATAAAACCTTGTTGGATATGTGACACATTCAGTGGAGACTTAGAAGGGTTATGCTTTAATAAGCAGGCTAAATTAGCCCTAGAATAAAGATGACTCCAGACAAACCCTAACAAAACCTGAAACATGTTTGAAAACACAGTTTGATTTAAAAGCTCAAGCGAATCTATTAGTAACTTAGCTGCCTAGATAAAGAAACCCATTTAAAGGAAGGTAACAAAAGTAAACACCTAATAAAAATATTCACAATATCCTAAAATGAAAAATATAAAACAAAAAGAAAGAAAAAAAAGAAAAATATAAAACAACAACCTTTAGGACATTGAACATTGGGCATTGAAAGAACATTAGACAATAATCCATGAGATATGAGAACAAACTAGGTGGGTCATTTATTTTATTTTATTTTATTATTTTTTAGTTACTTCCAGGAGAAGTTTTCCAGGTCACAGTGCAGGGAAGATGCTCAGGAAGAGCTTTCTTGGATGGAGGAAATGGAGCTGGGAGTTCAGGGGATTTAAGACAGCTAGAGCTTTCATAGAGAATATAAAACGAGAGAGAGAGACACACACACACATACAGAGACTCTGGGGTATGCAGAGAATACCACTTAAGTGTTCAGTTGATTACCTATTAGTACATCTATGTGAGAAAACTGTGTGAGGCCAGAAGGACCATCTGAAAGAACTGAGGGAACAGTGCCCAGAACATAAGAACCATTGGTACCATTTTTCAACAGCCAGAGAGTAAACCTCATAATTCACAAAGAATTATTTCAGAATTAATATGGGTCTTGTTTAAGTAATTTAAAAAATGACTCCTACTTAGCAAAGCAAAAAAACAAGGCCTGAAATAATTACATTGTTTCCAAGTAACTTACTGTCCTGGAACAAGAATCAATATTTTTAAGAATACAATACTATCCAGGGACCAAAAAGAAAAAAAATTACAATGGCTGGTGTCTAAGAAAAAAATTATCAGTCATGTAAAGTAGCAACACAATAGAATTCAGCAATCGAAAAAGTCCAAGACAAGTCCAAGATGGGAGAGGAGTAATTGGAAGCTACACTAACCTCCTACCAGGACTAATCTGGAATTACAACTAAATTGTAGAGAAACTATCCTCATTAACCAACTGACACTAGCTGGACAGATATACCACATACAAAGAGAAGAAAACACTTCACCACAATGAGACCAGTAGGGAGTGCAGAGGAGGCAAGGGCTGTCTGGGCTTTCACAGGTGGCAGCTGAAGTTCCAGGGGAAAATTTCAGCAGCCAGTGTTTTCCCCCTCAGAAGTGTGGTATATAAACCCCAAATTGGGCTTCCAAACTGGTCTCCCAACCTACAGCATCAGAACCAGGAAAGGAACCCAAATAACATCCATCTGTGAAAAGCAGCAGGGTTTCTATCTGCCAGGGAGAGATGGCTGGAGATGAAGACAGCCTCTTAAAAGGCCAATGAACAAAATTTCATTTCAAACACTTACCCTAATCTCTGGCAGAGAGAGGCCAGAGTGGACTAGAGACACTTGAGGAGAGTCTGGGATTGGTGACTCTGGGGAAAGAAATGAAGGAACAGCTGACAGGATCCCTGTGCTGAGTCATTCCCCATACTGCAAAAGCCATCTTTTTCAGGCAGAGCACTCATCTCCAAGTGGCATCAGCCTGAGGGGAATCAGTAGCCCCACCTGCAGGAATTGCTCTGCCCAACCCTTTGGAGCTTAAGCCTGGCAATTGATTACAACTTCATTAGTTTGACAGCTGAAGCTGATCTCTGTGAGATCTAGGAGACTTTAGCTGACCCTCCCCTGGGCACAGTCCCAATAAAAGCCAACTTTGATGCACCACCTGGTTCTTCCTACATACAAACAGGCCATACACTGTGAATCAATAGTGGCTCCCAATAGGTTGCCCAGAGCCAGTCACAAGCAACATCAACGAAAGTCTACACCGGAGTCTTTGCAGATCTATCTAATATATAGAAACAAATACAAAGAAGAATCCAATATGGGAAGACAAAGAAATAGACCTCAAATGAAAGAATAAGAGAATTCTCCAAAAGAAGAACTGGATGAAATGGACTCAAGAAATTCATCAGATAGAGAGTTTAGACTAATGATCATAAGGAAGCATGAAAAAAAGGCATAGAAATGATAAAAAAGGACCAGTTAGAAATAAAGAATTCAATATCTGAAATAAAAAATACACTGGAAAGAATAAACGGTAGGTTAGATGAAGCACAGGATCGAATCAGTGATTTGGAAGACAAGGTAGAAAAAATGCTCTGGCAGAGCAGAAAAAGAAAAAAGAATGTAAAAATGAGGAGTGCTTAAAAAACATTTTGGACTACATGAAGCATAACAACATCTGTATCATGGGAATACCAGAAGGAGAAGAGAGTGAGCAAGGGATCGAGAACCTATCTCAAGAAATAATGACTGAAAACTTCTCTAATCTGGTGAAGAAAAGAGACACACAAGTTCAGAAAGTTCGGAGAGACTGAAACAAGTTGGATGCAAAGAAGTCTATACCAAGACATCTCATAATTAAAAAGACAAGGCTTAAAGACAAGGAGAGAATCCTAAAACCTGCATGAGAAACGCAAGTAGTTACCTACAAGGGAACACCAATTACAATGTCACCTAATTTCCCAACAGAAACATTTCAGGCCAGAAGGGAGTGGTGTGAAATATTGAAGGTGCTGAAAAGCAAGAACCTGTACCAAGGCTACTTTACCCAGCAAGCCTATCATTTGAAATTGAAGGAGAAATAAGGAGCTTCCCAGACAAAAAAAAAAAAAAAAAAAAAAAAAAAGCTAAAGAGTTTGTTAACACTAAACCAGTACTGCAACATATGTTAAAGGGCTTGCTTTAAAAAGAAGAAAATGAGAAAAAAAAGAGGAAAATAGTCTAATAATAAAATAACACTAAATATATATCTATCAATAATTATCTTGAATGTAAATAGCTTGAATGTTCTAATCAAAAGACATAAGGTAGCTGAATGGGTAAGAAAACAAAACTGATATATATATGCTGGCTCTGAGAGACCCATTTGAGATTGAAAGATACACACAGACTGAAAGTAAAGGGATGGAAAAAGATATTTCACATAAATGGAAAAGATTTAAAAAAAAAAAAACTGGGACAGCAGTACTTATATCTGACAAAATAGACTTTAAAGCCAAGGCTATATTAAAAGACAAAGAAGGGTACTACATAATGATAAAAGGAACAACCCAACAAGAGGATATAACCCTAGTAAATATTTACGCATCCACATAAGAGTACTTAAATATGTGAAGCAAATGTTGGTGGACGTAAAAGGAGAGATCAACAGAAATTTACTCATAGCCCAGGATTTTAACATTCATTGACTTCAATGGATGAATCTTCCAGGTAAGAAGTGAACAAGGAGAGAATGGCCTTAAATGACACACCAGGTCAAATGGATTTAATTGATATCTTCAAAGCATTTCACCCCAAAGCAGCAGAATACACACACTGTTCAAGTGCACATGGAATTTTCTCTAGGTTACACCACATGTTAGGACACAAAACAAGACTCAAGAAATTTAAGATTGAAATCACATCAAGCATCTTCTCTGACCACAATGCTATGAAACGAGAATTCAATCACAAGAAAAACACTGAAAAACATGCAAAGACATGAAAGCTAACTAACATGTTATTAAACAATGAATGGGTCAACAATAAGACCAAGGAAGGAATAAAAAAATATCTTGAAACAAATGAAAATGAGGACAAAGCAATCCAAAAGCTGTAGGACACTGGGAAAGCAATCCTAAGAGGGAAATTCATAGCATTACAAGCCTAGCTCAAGAGAGAGAGAGAGAGAGAGCTCAAATAAAAAAAAAAAATCTAACTTTACATTTAAAGGATCTTAAAAATAACAACAAATAAAGCCCAATGTGAGTAGAAAGAAGGAAATAATAAAGATCAGAAAAGAAATAAATGAAATAGAGTATTTTAAAAACTATATATAATATCAATGAATCCAAGAGCTCAATCTTTGAAAAGACAAACAATATTGAAAAACCTTTAACCAGACTCATCAAGAAAAAAAGGGAGGACCCAAATAAATAAAATCAGAAATGAAACAGGAGAAATAACTAACACCAAAGAAATGCAAAGGATTTTAATAAAATATTATGAACAATTAAGTGCCAACGAACTGGACAACCTGGATGAAATGGATATATTCCTAGAAACATATAATCTTCCAAAACTAAATTAAGATGAATCAGATAATCTGAATAGACAGATTATACCTAGTGAAACTGAAGCAGTAATTAAAAAAAATCCCAACAAACAAAAATCCTGGACTGGATGACTTCACAGGTGAATTCTACTAAACGTTCTGAGAAGAACTAACACTTCTACTTCTCAAACTACTTCATAAAAATTCAAAATGATGGAAGGCTTCCAAATTCATATTATGAAGCCCACATTATCCTAATTTCAAAACCACATAAAGTAACTACAAAAAGAAAATGATAGGCCAACATTCCTGATGAACATGGACACTACAATTCTCAACAACATATTAGCAAACCAAATACAGCAATACATAAAAAAGATCACAAACCATAATCAAGTCCAGAAATGCAAGTTCAGTACAACATTAGCAAATCAATAAATGGGTTCATCACATAAACAACATGAAAGATAAAAACCACATAATTATATCAATAGATGCAGAAAAATTTTGATAAAACCCAGCACACATTTATGATAAAAACTCTTAGCAAGCTAGGATTAGAGGGAACATACCTAAATATAATCAATGCCACATATGAGAAACCCACTGCCAGCATCATACTCAATGGGCAAAAACTACAAACATTCCCCTTAAGATTGGGAACAAGACAGTCATGTCCATTTTCACCTTTCTTATTCAACATAGTACTAGAAGTCTTAGACACAACAGACAAAAAGAAGAAATAAAGGTAATCCAAATTGGAAAGGAAGAAGTAAAACTGTCTTTATTTGTGGATGACATGATACTCTAAATAGATAAGCTCAATGATTGCACCAAGAAACTACTAGAACTGATAAAGGAATTCAGCAAAGTAGCAGGACACAAAATTAATATCCATAAATCAGTGGCATTTTTTATATGCCAATAATGAACTAACAGAAAAGGAATTTAAGAAAAAAATTCCATTCACAACTGATGCAAAAAGTATAAAACACCTAGAAATACATCTAACCAAGGATGTGAGAAACCTGTACTTGGAAAATTTATAGACACTGAAGAAAGAAATTGAAGAAGATACAAATGAGCAGAAACACATACCGTGTTCATGGATAGGGAGAATTAACATTATTGAAAAGTCCATACTACCCAAAGCAATTTATAGATTTGATGAAATTCTTATCAAGATTCTAATGACATGTTTCACAGAACTAGAACAAATATTTCAAAAATTTATATGGAACCACAAAAGGCCCTGCATAGCAACAGAAATCCTGAGAAAAACAAGAAAGTTGGAGGAATCACACTATTTAATATGAAATTGCACTACAAGGCCATAGTAATCAAAATAGCATGGTACTGTTACAAAAACAGACACATGGATCAGTAGAACAGAACAGAAACCCTAGGAATAAATCCACACCTTTATAGTCTATTAATATTTGACAGAGGAAAGAAGCACATACAATGGGATGAAGGTGTTTTTTTCAATAAATGGTGTTGGAAAAATTGGACAGATATGTGCAGAAAAATGAAACTAGACCACCTTCTAACACCACACACAAGAATAAATTCATAATGGATCAAAGACTTAAAAGTTAGACCTGAAACCATAAAAATTCTAGAAGAAAACATAGGCAGTAAAATCCCAGACATTGCTTGCAGCAATATTTTATCAGATATATATCTCCAGCCAAGAGAACCAAAAGAAAAAAAGTAAACAAAAGGGACTACTTCAAACTAAAAAGTTTTTGCACAGCAAAGGAAATCATCAACAAAATAAAAAGATGACCCACAGAATGGGAGAACATATTCACCTATACATCCAAAATGGGGTTAATATCCAAAATTCATAAAGTACCTACAAAGTCAACACCAAAAAAATCAAACAACACAATTAAAAATGGACAAAGGACTGAATAGACACTTCTCCAAAGAGAATGGTCAGATGGCCAATACACATATCAAAAGATGCTCAACATCACTAAGCATCAGGGAAATGCAAATTAAAATCACAATGAGATATCATCTCACACCTGTCAGAATGGCTATCATCAATAAATCAACAAACAATAAGTACTATTGAAGACATGGAGAAAGTGGAAAACTTTTTGCTCTGTTGGTGGAATGCAGATTGGTGCAGCCACTGTGGAATGCAGTATGGAGATACCTCAAAAAATTAAAAATGGCTCTGCGATTTGACCCAGCTATCCTACCTCTGGGAATATATCTGGAGGAATTCAAAACACTAATTTGAAAGATCATAAGCATCCTTATGTTCATTGCAGTATTATTTACAATCACCAAGATATGCAAGCTGTCCATCAGTAGATGAGTGGATAAAACAACTATGGGACATTTATTCAATGGAATACCACTTGGCCATAAAAAAGAAGAAAATTTTTATACCCTTTGTGACAGCATGGAAGTACCAGAGAACATTATGCTATGTGCAATAAACCAGTCAGAGAAAGACAAACACCATAAGATTTCACTCATATGTGGAATCTTATACACAAACTGAACTAACAAGGAAAAATGGGGATAGACTCAGGTGGAAAGCAGGATGACAGCTGTGGGTGTGCATTTAGGGGGTGGAGGTTTTGAGTAAAAAGGAAAAAGGAATCATGGACATGGACAATGGTGTGGTGATTGCTGGATAAGGGGACTAAATGGTAATGGGAAAAATACAATAAAGATTAAAAAATAATTAATTTTAAAAAACTAAATCCAAAATGACACTCTTAATAGGTAATAGAGAAAGACATGAACACAGTTGTTCTGTCTATATTCCATGTGTTAAGTCTAGAGTAGGATTTCTCATCTTCTGTACTATTGACATCTTAGTAAATTACAATTACTATTTTTTTTTAATTTTTGTGGGTGCTTAGGTCTGTTCTGGGGAGTGTATAAGGTTAGCAACATTCCTGGCCTTTACCATTAAAAGTTAGCACTCCCTCCCTGCATTGTGACAATAAAGAATGTATCCAGTTATTGCCAGAGTCCCCTAAGTGGGTAAAATTACCTGTGACTTAGAACTATTGACTTAGAAAAAAGATACAGTGTGTAAGGTAGAAACAAGTAAGATTTTTAAAAAGACCCAAGTCACACTATTAGTGTTAAAAACCACATTATCTGAGATAAAAAATTCACTGGGTGAGATTAGTAGCAGGTTAGATATTATATAAGAAAAATAATAGAGTAAAGGTATAGAAATAGAAATTCTCCAAGAATAAAGCCTAGGGAAAATATTAGATCATAGGTGTTCTATGGGAAAAATTCAAGTGAGCAAATATATATGTAATTGGAGTGTGCAAAGGAGAAGGGAGAAAAATATATAAATAATAGCCTAAAATTGTCCAAGTCAGTTACAGTGTCATCCTAATGCCCCAAGGCTGCAAGTTCAATATTTCATCAGTGTACATACAAGAATCAACCAATGAATACATGAATAAGTGGAACAACAAGTCAATATCTCTCTCTATCTCTCTCTCCCCCTCCTTCTCTCTGCCACCCCACCATACCAAGGTTATGGGTTTGAACCCTGGTCAGGGAACCTACAAGAATAACCAATGAATGAATGAATAAGTGGAATGACAAATCAGTGTTTCTCTCTCACACTCAAACTTAAAAAAATTAAATAACTTGAAATAAAAAACAAATGTATAAGAAAGTTTTTGTTAAAAGCTTGTATCTATGGAATGGATTGAATAATGGTAGAATGGTATAATATGTGGGTAAATTTGAAAGTTTCTCCTTCATTAGTCTTTTAAGAAGATAATTATTTAAATGCAAGCCAAAATCAATGTATTTTAGGGCTTATAAATTATGTCGAAGTAGCATGTATGGTGGAGGTATAAATGATGGTACGTAAAATGGAATAATGCTATTCGAAGCTAGACTGCGATAAGTTAAAGATATATTGAAAGCTGCAGGGCAACTGCTGAAAAATAGAAAGAGTGTAAGTAACATGAAACAGAGAAGACAAAGTAAAATAATAAAAAAAATACTTAAGTAAACTTAAAAAAACAAGAAATGAGGAAAATGGGACATATAGGAAGATCATAGACATAATTAACCAAAACATATCTGTAATTATTTTTAATCTAAGTAGAATCACACTCCAAATTAAAGACAGAGTATGTCAGTTTGGATAAAAATACAAGACTCAACTATATGCTACATTTCAGAAACCTATTTTAATTATAAATATACAAGTCAAAAACAAAAAGATGGAAAAAAATAGACCAAACTTTAATGATAAGATGATGGGGATATGTTAATAACAAAGTAGAGTACAGAAAAAGGATTGTTTTCTGAGATAAAATGAGAAATTTATTTATACTAAAAGGTACAATTCATAAAGAAAACATAACAATCCTACATGTGTATGTACCCCATAAAAGAGCTCGAAGCCTACATGAAGCAAAATTAGACAGCACTGAAATTAGAAACTGACGTATCTACATTATAGGTGGAGATTTCAACACTCCTCTCCCAGCAATTGATAGAACAAGCAGACAGAAAATCAGTAAGCATATAGAAGATTTGAACAATACTATATATAATCCAACCTGACCTGATGATTTATAGAACACTCTGCCCAACAACAGCAAAACGCACATTTTTTTCAATTGCACATCAATCATTTACTAAGGCAGACCTCATGCTGGGCTATACAAGTCTCAGTGATTCACTTTACCTTCCTAAGGAATACATACTGATGTTACTTTCATTGTATAGATGAAGAACTAAGGGAAAGAAAAGGTAAATAAGTCACTCATTTGTTAGGATGAGATATTTTAACATCATACTATTTCAGAGCTCATTAGTTTTATTTTATTTAAAATATTGCCCAGGCCACCATCTTCAGTTCCTGTGAGATTCATAATGTAGACAGATGCATAGGAAGTAGTGCAAAAACAATTATAAAACTGCGATAAGCTGGGCTGACTAGGAAGACTCTAAAAGATGTTTAGCTCATATGTTTTTCATTCTTGCCTCATTTCCTAGTATAATTATTAACGGTATTCCTTTCACTCACAGAAGTTTCCTGGTTTGGATTATGAATACTGTGGTATCAAATCTAATAGGCTTCTTTCCTTACTAAATTCAAGACAGACTTATGCAAATTACCATACTCTGTCAAGTTACATGGAAAAAAAGGCAATAAAAAAAGGAATATTAGAAGATCCTCATCTGACAAGACTAAACCTGGGAAATTGGTATCCCAACTACTTTGGAGGAAGAAAGAGAGAGATGTTTGGCCTCCTTTGATGTTGTGAGTTCTGGACATTTTCCTGTGAAATATTCCTACAGAGAGGAAGTGAGAGGTGAGAAAACAGTGGTGGTGGTAGAGGGATTGAGTGAGAGAAAAAAACAAATCTACTCATTTGAACAAGCTTTTAACAGAGAACCAACCATTGCCATCAACTCTGACCTTTTTAGACCTGATGATTCCTGCTCTTTTTCCCTCAAAAAGTAAAAAATAGGAAAACAGATATATCCTCTAGTCTAGCAACAGTTCCAACTCTAATGTCACTGGCACCATCACAGGACCTTAGTTTCCCCTCCTTCTATTTGTGAATAGCCATCCATCACAACCAAATGCACATTGTAGTATAAGGCAGCAGCCTCCAAAGTAAACACAATGTGACAGGTGTTTGAAGGCCAGCAAAATAATCACATTAGAATTTAATTTTTGCAATACTAATGCTCTAAAAAGTGAATTCACTTATTTTTAAAAGGGAATAAAAAGCAACAATTTTAAAGATAAATTGGAGCCATTGGATAAATTTTTAAATAAATAGTAAAATATTAAAATTCCAAGTCAATCTTTCCAGAGTACTAAACTGTTGCTGCCATAGAATAGAGTTGTGCCATCTTATAAAGAATAGTTTCAATAAAACTTTGTTTGCCTTGTTATAAGGACTATATTCAATAAGGAATGTGCTATAGCAGCAAGACTTTTATTGATGTGAAGAAATAGCTCCACAATAAAAAGTTTTTTTAAAAAGACAGAATTTTCTTGTATTCCTAGACTTGATGGAACTATTTTTATGGTAATTTTCTGTAACTCTCTGGTCATTAACTTGCAAATATTTCTACTATAAATGAAATTAATGAAAGAAGATATACACAATTATAAATGTTTTCAATTTCTCTTTATTCTTATGCTAGTTAGTGGTAAAGGATTTGTCCTTGCTACACTTATTTCTTGATCTTCCATAGATTCCCAGTCATTGTCAAAAAGTTTTATTTTACTTTAAGGATGTGCTCTTGAGAAGACTGCTTTAACATCATGTTACTCTTATTTATTTTTATCTATTGGATTGTTTCTTTGAATTCAGTTTCATGAAGTTTACAAATAAATAATTCTGTTTAAAACAAAACCGTGAATTTCTTTTGCATGATTATAACCCCCACAGCATGAACATTTAAAAAACTGCCATTATTTCTTGCTGCAAGAAATTTCGTATAGTATCAACATGAGAAAATCAAGTTAGAATTTATTATTTGTGGACTTGGGGTATCTCACAAATAAATTCCAGCTACAAGCCATAACAAGTAGAGATTTAATGTTTGACTTTCTGGTTCACAGGGTGAAGAATTTGAGCCCGAGTTGATATTAGTGACCCTCAACTGGAATACATTGATGTATTAGTAAATTCTTCTTAAAGTTAGTCCGAACTTCTTAGTACTTCTTAGTCAAGAAAAATAAGCTACTTTGGGGGAGCATTAAATAAAACAAAGCATGAGAATAGGATCTCTTCACAGCACACACACACACACACACACACACACACAGTGCCTGCGTAGGGTTTCCTTGACCATTCAATAATGAAAATGCTATTGTATAATTCATCTTGTTATAAAAAATGAGAAGGGAGTGGAGAGAAGTAGAACTTAAATAATTATTAGATTGTTGTAAATTTGTTGTTAATTCTTTGTTGGTATGAGAACAAATCTGTAAGAATATAATCAGACGTGGTAATAATCCAAAAAATAAAAATTAAACTGACAGATTGGGGTTCCATGGTAATTCTTAGAATAATGTCCATATCTATATTTTCTAAATGGATGTCAAAGGTTTTGTTTTTCTAATTTCCAGAGCAGCAAACTCCACCTGGGATACCAAATTCAATGTTTGTTTGTTTTTTCTACCCCTTATATGAATAACCATCTTCACAATCTTTCACTCAGTTTTCACAGTTATTTGGCTTAGCATTTTTACAATTTGGGTAAAATCTTAAATGTAGAACTGGACTATAAATTCATGCATTTTATTTGAAAATTCTAAGCTAAGGATAATGAGTCTTTTACAAATAGAAATGACATCTTCCACATTGAAAAGAATAAAAAGTTGACTCATATGCTTTTTTAATTTGTCATGTTATATTCTTCAATTTTAATATATTTGCAATTCAATGGTATAATCACTAAGGAATATATTGATTAAGTAAGAAAGTATTATGGATTATAATATGGAAAAAGAAGAGTATTTCCCCCCAAAAGCCTTTGAAAATGAAGGAAGCGTGTAATACAATTTTTAAACAATTAGTATAGAAAATTACAAATACAAGATCTGTCTGGGAAAACGTCCAATCATTATTAATATAGTGAGGACAGTTTTTGAGACATTGATGTAACCTGGCAGTCAAGGTGAATGGACTGGAATGCACATGCACGAACAATGATGACTTCACTGTACTAGCCAGTGGGATCAGTACGTACTCTTGAGTGAGCACACGTACCGTGTGTCCGTAATATTCAATATGACTGAGTGAGTAGAGCAACAAATTTGCATCAAATTTTGCATTAAGCTTGTAAATTGCTCCGAGGAAATTATCTGGATGATTCCAGAGGCTTTCGGAGATGATGCAGTGAGTGCGGTGCAAATAAAATTGTGGCACAAATGCTTCAATGATAGTTGAGAATCTGTTGAAAATGATCCACATTCTCAGAGTCCTACAACAAGGAGAACACCTGAGAATGTTGAACATGTATGGGCTACAATCAACAAAGATCAGTGACTGAAATGCAAGAACTAGAAGCTGATCTTGGGACTTCAAAATCTACTACATGAGTTTTTGACACAAGATTTTGGTATGAAGCCTGTCACGGCTAAATTCATTCTGCAGCTTCTGCTATGAGAGCAGAAGGAATATTGTTCTCAATTCTGCTGTTGCTAATGATGCTGGGAGAACTGTGTGAAGTCCGAAGTTACCTACTTTGAAAGGGACCAAGTCATCATTGTCCTATGTACAATGTTTCTTGTATCTTATATCTTCTTCAATAAATGTATATTTTTCATAGTGCATAGCTGGATACTTTCTGGACAGACTGTGTGCATGTGTGTGTGAAACCTCTGAATTCACAGTGTTTGGTATTATTATATTATTGTTATTATATACTTGAAGTAGACTGAAAAATTTAAATCAGAAGAAAGTAATCAAAGTATAATATTTTATTTCAAAAACATTTTAGTAGATATTTCAGATCGAGCGCTTACTTATTGTTTCTTTCACTTTCTACATCCAAATTATTGTAGAGTGGGAATCCATTTTCAATGTAACAGCTGAGGCATTGCATGAAAGCCATCAAAAGAAGGCAGGTAGGCTCCCTGCACTATATTTATAAAGGCAGGAAAGTGGAGCAATACATTATGAAAGCTTTTCATGAGCAGGGATTTGGACTAAAAGTACTTTCTGTTTTTGTTTTCAGAGATTAAGGCTGCTAGACTAATATATCTTCCAAGACTGTGCACAGAGAAGAAAGTAAGCAACCCAATTATCAAACAAAAGAAAGTCAACTTTAAAAATTGTTTATGTATTTGATGATCACATTTTTTTTCTTTATAATAAGAAAAAATTCATTGTTTAATGAATAGCACTCTGGTACATGATCATTCAATTAACTTACTGAGTTTAATTCCTACCCAGTAACTGATTTCTGCAACACTTGAACACTGAGTCATCAACTTTTTTAAATGAGATATTCTAAAATTTTATTAGTTCTTATTTCTACATAATAAACTGCCCCCAAAACTTAGTAGCTATGAACAATTCATTTTGTTTCTATTTCATACTTTGTGCTAATCATAATTCTAAATACAACTTAACTGAATCCTCAGTTTTAAAGTCTCCCAAGCTCTGGCCAGTTATCTCAGTTGGTTAGAGCATGATCCTGTTACACCAAGGATGTGGGTTTGATCCTCCCTCAAGGGATGCACAAGAATCAACCAATGAATGCATAAATTTGTGGAACAACAAATCGATGCTTCTCTCTCTCTCTCTCTCTCATCAATAAATAAAAAATAAAGTCTCTCAAAAGTCTGCTTAAGATGTTAATCAGGGCTACTCTCTCATAAAAAGCTTGAATAGGGAGAATCTGCCTCCCAACTTAAGCAGTGGTTGGTAGGAATTAATTTCTCAAAGGCTTTTTGGTTTTAGAGATTTTATTCCTTGCAGATGGTTGGAAAGAGGCCACCTTCAATTCCCTGCCACCGGAACCTCCCCAGCTTGATTCATCAGAGCAAGCACACAGAAAGAGTAAGAAATTCCAGAAGACAGAAGTTACAGTCTTTTATAAACTTATCTCAGAACTTAAAGTTTTGCTTTATTCTAATCATTAGAAGCAATCAGTAGGTCTTACTCATACACAGCAAGAAGGGATTTCACAGTAGTGTGAATAATAGAAGGGATCTTTCAAAGACATTTTACCTGTCACAGACATTTTACCTTTCAAAGACATTTTACCTGTCACAACATCAGATCATTTTGTGGATTTGTATGTACATTATGCTAATATATCATAATTAAATTTTCAGAAAAACTACTTTTGCTTATTTTAAAAAATTATATAGATTAAAAAAACAGTAATTTCCTAGTCATTATTAGGACAGTGCTTTTTAAAGATTTAAATATAGACATTTTCTTATAATATGAGAGGTAAATAAGTGATAATGGGTTTTTTTCCCCTGAATGATGGATTTATTTACCATGCGTACAGAAAATTCTTCATATTACTGTAACCAAGCAAACTGATGCTCATCCATGTGGTGTCTTGATGCGTGACCTGACAATTGGTGTTGAAGGAAACAGGTGTTTATTTATAGGATTCCAAACTATAAATAAGGGGGTCTGGGGGCACTCCAGCTCAGATCCCTGTTCTCTCATAAGACCCAGCACTTCCCTTTGTCCCCATCAGGCTATAAGCCAAAAACTTGCCCAGAAGTTCCCAATATCCTTATCAGTTCTTCAGCTGTCTGTGCAAACAGTCATCTATTCCCTCTGGAAGATGCTCTTGTGGGTTTCAGAGTCGCCATCCTCTCGCAGCATCTCTCCCCCTCAGGATCTGGGGTATGCTGTCCTCAGCCTCCACGTAATAGTTAGGGAAATAGGTACAGTGTTACACTGAACCATGGTGGAGTCCAGGGAGGCATATGTGCCAAAAGAGTAGCTTTTCCATACATCCTTAAGAGAAGCAGAAGTCTGCATGCCTGGTCACAGTTCAGTTCAGCTCCAGGCATCTCCCACAAATCCATGCTTGGTTAGGCAGGTTCCCACACAGCTCCATCAGCTCTGTCCTTATAGGCTTTCCTCCTAGATGACTTCCTCCTCTCTTTCAGCCCACATGGATGCTACCTCACTACAGACCAGATGCCTCCTTCTTTACTACACCAGCCTGAGTGGTGGAATCCCTCAGAGAAGCAGAAGTAGCTCCTCCCTCACTACAGATAGTATGACAAAATCCCCCTAATTCATGGCTCCTTCCTCACGGCTGCCTGTTTCTATCTCAGCCTGCCCTCATTTAAAATGCTCAGCCCAGAACTTCCTATGTGACTTTATATCTAGCCCTTCTTATGATGTGCTACTTTTATCAGTTACCCTGTATCCTTTACCTTCTTTCTGCTGCCAACTTTAGTCAGGGTAAGAGTTCTCAGTGACACAGGGGTATCCAACTCCTGCCTCTCATGCAGGCTCTATATGAGCTTCCCCAGCTATGTCACAAGTACCTGCATGCTCCCAAAGGCACATATGTCTTTGTCAGGGGCAGCATTACAACTTTTAACTTGTCATTGTTATGCAAAAAATCTTAAAAGCTGAATTGTTCACTTCCTCTCCCCTCAGTTAAGATTTGTGGGGAATATACTTTTCTATTTTTGTGACCCCCTTCCCTGCACCCCGTAACATTACCAATGTACGTGTAATCATTTGTTCTGGATAGCAACACAATTTCTGAAGTTTTCAGAATTTCCAAGGGTTTTCTAATTTGAATTTTTTAGTTATGTTTTCATCATTGAATTTTAGGGCATTTAAGTAGTTATTTTAAAAATGATGATATTTATCCACTAGCTCCAATACTTTAATTATTTCCCTACAATCTATTCATTCGCATGCCAACAAACATGCTTACATGTATTCAATTGAATGTGCTGCTTGTTCAGAAAGTCCTTATCATATGATTTTACTGCATATAACTCTCTGATGGTAGCACATCCTAAATTATTACTTATGGCTGTAATTGGCTTTTATTCCCCTTTAGGGCTTGCCCAGGGCAGCCAACTGAGCAGAGGAATACAAACTTTTGGATTTGCATCTTATTTCTTGCTTCATTAATTTCATTAAGTTCCAGACTGATGAATTTTTACAATTAAAATGTCATTTACATTTAATACCACAAATCACTTTTTTGTATTTAAACATTTTAATTGTATTTTTTGAGTTCAAGTTGAAAATTGTGCTTGTCATGTTTTAATTAGATGTATCTCATAGGGATACAGGAGTTAGCTGAGCAGTAACAGGGCCACATAAGAAGGTTTTCTTTAAAAGAAATTGAAAAAGGTTTTCACATATCAGATATACAATGTAGACTTCCTATACTGTCTAACTAAAGTTATGTGTCTAAGATCAACGAATGGCGTATACAGGTAACTATTGATTGATAGAGGAAGATCAAATCCTCGCAACTGAAGAGGAGACATTTCTTTTTTCTTACCTTTTTAGACTGTGTGGGATTTGTATGGAGTCTTATTTAATAATAGAAGATTTTATTTTGCTGTTTACTTACAACAGTGATACAATAAATGATGGCCAGAAGGGAAAGCAAAGTATGTAATAAATCTTAACACCTTTGCTATTTTCCTGAGAGAACAATAACAAGAAAAAAAAAACTAAAAAAGAACAAAACACAGAGTGTACTTTGAGATAAAAGCAGAAAAGTGTCTGTGGTTTCTGCTATTGATGATGAAGATGATGATGACGATGATGACGATGATGACAATAGTGATAATAATAAAAACAATATATAGCATGGTGACTGTAGCTAATGATACTGTATTGTATATTTGTATTGCTAAGAGAGTACATCCTAAAAGTTCTCATCACAAAAAAAGAAGAAAGCGAGCACTTAAAAGAAATAAAAACTGTCATTGCAGACCTTTAAGAGGACACTGACAGGTATTAATATCACAGTTTCACAGATGAGGGTATTTGAGGTTCATAGAGGATAAGAATTGCCTAACTTGACACGTCTAAAAATAGCAGAGCAATATTTAAACCCAACTCTGTCTTTCTGTAAAGTCTGGGTCCTTTCCATCACTTCATGCTGCCTGCCATAAAGAGACTCACTGCTGTTGATAGTTACAGTTTAACTTATTATTTTCTATAGTGGTATTCACATAGAAAGTTCAATTCCTGCCAATCTTCCCCGGAAACTGTTTGGAACTTGTATTTTTTCCTTCTTTAAGAAATCATATTTAAAAAACACAAATATAACTCTACTACTCTGTGGACATATTCAAAGAAACTGAAACATATTGAGAACAAAATATAGCAAATTTTGTCTTGAAAAGAAGATAAATCAAAAAGTGGATACTAAACTATGACTCCTGTCATCTGGCTAAAATTCCAAGGCTCAAAGAAACTCATAAATATGAGCAGACTCATTCAGGTTAAGATCAAACAAGTTGACTCTGACATTTTTCCTGACATTACTATGGTTTCACAAGTGCTGATTCAATTCTTGCTAAGAGAAGGCATTAACACCTAGAGATTAAAGTCAAATAAACATAGGACAAATCTCAGTTTTGTCAATAGCCATGTAATTTATATTTAGCTTCTTAATAATTAACTTTTATGTGTATAGATTAACTAGCATGGACTTTAGTGCTATTGTGCATAATAAAGGAGTGATGTGTTCTATGAATGGACATCATTATAGTCTTGCCATTGCTATCATCCTCATAATACATGACTAAAAGACTACCACCCCCAAATTTAAAATTAAATTTAAAATTTTTTAAAAAGAATACCACCAATATGACTAGGCGAGATTGCTTCTTGATGGCTCTCACTCATTTACTGAATTACATTTATTGAAGTTGGATCATTTGCCTTAAATTGTGGTAGCCATTGAGATAGAAGGGAAATAAAATGCACACTTTCCTCTCAACCCCATTCCTAGTAGCCCTACTCCCAAACTGCCTGATGGCTTGAAATACAGCTCGGGCTTAACAAGAGGCCAGACTATAGAAGAATGTGTAGGATAAAAAAGGATGTTTACTTCTTCTTATAGTTTAAACACCTCAGAAAGGAAATGGGCATTATGCTATTTAAAAATCACTCTGGTTACTGTAAATGGGGCATGGGGGAGAGTGCCTGTGGAGATATGTATCAGTTAGAACTTCAGGGCAGCAGTCCAAAGAGGAAACTACAGTTGGTTTGACAAAGTCATTGGTAGTTGAGATGGAAAGATACAGGTGGACTTGAGATATAGAACGAAGGCAACATTGATAGATTTAATAGATTACATAAGTGAAAACAGGTAAAGGGAGAATAACAAGGATACACTGATACTAATTTGGGGAAGAGGAACTAACTTTAGATGAGCTTTGCATCAGAAAACCAAGAGATAAGCTTTGGACCTGCTGACTTTGAGATGTTTATGATATATCCAAGCGCAGATGTCAGTTAGGTCCTGGGCTGGAGAAAAATAAAATTATAAAAAAAATTTACATGAAGGTATAAATTAAGTTGTTTTTATCAGGCAGATGAGTTAAAAGTCAGTAAATAAGTAAAGGAACGTTTTACCAAGCTGTGAAAAAAATCCAACACATCAAGGTCAAATAAAGAAGAGGGTAATGTATGAAAATTACGTAGCAGAATCCATTGTGCATATTTAAATGTAAATAAAATTTATTTCAATAGCAATAATTAATTAAACATTTTATTTGTTCTTACCTCAGATATGCATACAAAATAAATATTATGCTAAACTGTGTGAAAGGAAGAAACATCCAAACCTATAGAGAATTTTTATGAGTTAATTTGAACAAAACTGATGACATGTGCCAGGAGGCAGGATCCAAAATGCTCCAGAGAACAGTTTTGTGATTTCTTTCATGCAGTTGAAATTAAGGAGAGAGTGTAAGGAAGATTACATGAAGGTGAGAGCAAGCAAGGCTGAGATTGGATTGCAGGGTAGTTAACAAGATTGTGTGCTCTCGTGAGGGTGGTCATGCTTTTGAGAACTATAACTTCTGGCATTTCCAAGGTGTGTTAACTTAGATGCGGAAGAACAGTGGACAAGGATGGCTTAAACACCTTTCACTCTAAAGAATTTATAGGCCTGGGTTGTAATTCCCCAGCATATCCTGCTCAGTTAAGAATTTAGGATCTTATCATCCTGTGAGGTTACTTGCAATATATCCCATTTTATTTTGTCTCCAAAAGTAAGGCACCTGAATGTATCTCAAACACTTTAATCATTTGTAGTTATTACACCCACTAAGTTATGGTTATGTTTGTATTTTAATGATTCCATCGATCTAATTATACTTTTACTTGTTTTTTCCCATATTTTAATTTTTCCATGTTTTATTTTCCAAAGATAGTAACTTGTAATTTGTACCACTTTTACTACATAAACTACAATAGAGCTCTCTGAGTTAAATACCTTTCTTTGTGATCTAGCTGAACAAGGATACAGCAAACACTACAGTGATGATAAGAAATATATGGGATGTGTTTCTCTGTTTCGTTGTTCTTCTAGCCTTCTGATTTGGGGAGCTCTGAACACTTTCATTTGGAATGTAAATCTCCTCTTCAGCAAAGGTGGCTGTGATTAAGTCCTGCAAGTACTTGGGTAAAATTTCAGCCAGTTCTCAAGGTCTTCAGTACATTTTCTCATTATTTAGTCTCTCAGCTCTCTTCAACCTCATTAAAAGCAAAGCCCTTATGAAGCATGCATTTTTTTCTGGATGGGGCACTCTATGCCATTTGTTCTTCAGTTTTTATCTACTTTAAGTGTCAGTGCTTTTTCCTGATGTTTCTTTCTTTTTTTTTTTAAGATTAAAAAAAAATAGAAGATTTGTTGCGGACCGTTCAGCCTGGTTTCAGGAGTTGTAACCCTCACCCCATGGTGGGCTGTGTAAGAGCCCAAGGGACCCACTTCATCTGGGTCTGTTCTGTCACAAGGACGTGAGCTACTAAGGAGACAAAGCTTATCTCCCTGGCAGACGAGTGCTACTTCTGCCTCATCCATCTCTGGCCCCAGTGATTGGTTGGTAGTCAATGACAGGTAAGACTCCTCATGGGAGGGGCAACCTAAGCCAGACACAACCACTTGGGAGGCCTCATGGAAGGACTCGGGGGGCTGCAGCAAAGAGGATGTGATGGACCCTCACCCCCCGGCTATTCTGACATAGTCCGAGTCCTCATTTCTGTCTGGGAGATGTCTTCTGCTTCCTAATCGGCTTAAAGCCTGAAACTATGAGGGCGAGTGGTGCAGCCCTGTGTTGGCCAGGACGATTCCCCTGAGTGATTGGGCATAAGAAAGAATTCCTAAAGTCCTGTGAAACCTGCTTTGCTAAGAGTGCTCTCATTTAAATGATAAGGGTCCCAGGAGGAAATGAGTATGTCTCCCAAAGTTTGGCAACCCCCTTTCCTGACAGACACTGACTCAGATTAAGCCCTCAGATTTCTTTGAAATGTTAAACCTGTATTCCGGTGTATTGGAACCCAATAAAAGCCTAGTGAGGAAGGCACTCTGGGTCATTCTCCTCTGAGAGTTTGGCCACCTTTCCTCCCCAAGCAGAAAATGTCTTGGTAGTTTTTATTTTCATCTGTGACGGAGGGATGGGGCTCTGCGGGCTGAGCTCCCCCACATCTGGCGCCCAGGACAGGGGCCCCTACAAAGATTTACTTTGCTTAGTCTATGAAGAAAGAAAACTGATATTCAGACTTGCATTTTTGCCCCTAATGTCTAGATCTATTCATCATTGTCATATTTATTTAGGGATATTTCTGTCATATTTTAAATCTCATTACTGACACGGAAACTTGAATATAACAACATTTTCTGTTGCTGAATATAGATGACATGTAGCACTTGCTCAGAGGTCTTAGTACGCAGACATCTGAGCTATCAACTTTGGCCAAATCATCTCTTATTTTGCATATCAATTAAATGAAGTCAGAATTTTCTGCAGTATAACATTCACACTCAGGCTCACTGAATGCATCTACATTTACATTTTTGGGTATGTTTGTGTTTTCCTTTTGAATGATCTAAGCATACTATCAGTCTTTTTTTTAAAGAAGTTCTATCCATCTTTTAAAACTAACACAATATTTCATACATCTCTGAGTTTGTTTTAGCCCACCCTTAAATAAATAGTTATAATTTGAAAATAAAAACCTTGAGTTGTACTGATACAGTTTTAGTTTTAGAGAAAGCAAAGAATGGTTAGAAAAAAATCTCATTACTGAAGCAATATTGGACTGGTTTTTGCTTTGGCTTTGCATAAACTGGTTAACTTGGGCAAGTTGTAAAATATATATTTATTAATTTTAAAAGATTTTATTTATTTATTTTTAGAGAGAGATGTGGGGAAGGAGAGAGGGAGAGAAACATCAATGTGTGGTTGCCTCTCATGCACTCCCTACTGGGGACCTGGCCTGCAACCCAGGCACGTGTTCTGATTGGGGATTGAACCGGTTATGCTTTGGTTCACAGGCCCATGCTCAATCCACTGAGCTATGCCAGCCAGGGCTATTATTTTTAGTTATTATTCCATTCCTGTATCTTTAATAAAATAAGAATATTAAACTATCTATAGGAAAAATTGTTGAAAGTATTAGATGAAATAGAAGAAATAAATTTGTTTCATCTGGCACAGGGTAGTTTTTATTATTACAGAATTCTGGACATTATGGAGCAGAGGTAGATGTTCTACACTGGTTGATTCAATTTTTCTTCCAACCTCTTTCTAGAGTGGACTGTATTCCCCAGCTCCCTTGTAGCTAGAATTCCACGAACTACTGTGAAAGAAAAAGTGAGCAACATGAGACTGGGGAGACCAGAACTTCTAGAAAGCACATCACTGGAAGGGCTTGGATTGTCTGGGGCCAAAAGTGATGGCAGGGGCTTCCTGTCGCAGTAGCTTTCTCATCAAAACAAGGTTGTGTGGTCACTAAAGCATGGATTACTTGCATGTCTATTGGCAGACCAGTTCTACAGGAACGGTCTGGGAGTTATTCCTAAAATTTCTGGCAGCCCACCCATCCCATGTAGTAAGAAATATATAATATTCCTTAATGAATTCTTTCCTATCCTTTCACTAGACTAGATTCTGTTCCCACAAAAAAAATGATCAATACAATAATGGCTTAAAAATGATGAAAAAATAAAATTCCTTATTTACGTAAGCCGCTGGCTTTCTTTGTTTTGAGGTGAAGCTGCTCTGTTACTTTAATTAAGCTTTATGATTAGAAAACATATGCTCAAAAAAAAAAGAGAAAAAAGTTATGCTTAGGAACTAGAACTTATGTGGAACTCACTAAAGTAATAAATGGTGAGTTATCTATTAAGAATCAGATATTGTAGAATAGAAGCCAAGGGGAATTGGGGAAAAAAAATGAAGATAGTGAGGTGTCAGGCTTCTCTAGGTTGGTACTATAGGCCCAGATATTCAAATTCTTAATCTTTTTCTATACAGATATCCAATTAACCTAGCACCATTATTAAAAAAAATTTACCATCTCTGCATCATGATGCAGTGTCACCTTATATTAAACCAAGGGACTGCACATGTGGGCTGGCGCTGGGCTCTCTTTTCCATTGTCTTGTACATGCATTCAAGTACCAACACCGTAGTATTAAACATTGTAGCTTTATAAGTATTTTTTTTTATTTCGTAGTGTTTGTTCTAAGATCATCATATTATTATTGGGCGAATCTAATTCCATATCAATATTAGATTGAAATTGCTAATTTCTATATACTTTTTATAATATTAGATTGAAATTGCTAATTTCTATATACTTTTTGACTGAGATGGCCTTGAATCTAGTTTATTTTGGAGGACCTGATGTCATTAAAATATTGATTCTTCCAAACTGAGAAAATAAAATTTCCTAAGTTTATTGAAATATTTTAAAATATTTCTGTAGTTTTCTCTGTATAGGTCTTACCCATTGTAGGGAAAATGGAGTCGGTCAGGCTCCCTCACCCAGATATCTGGGGAACTAGGACTCAGCAGTGTTTCTGTAACTGTACTTAATGGCCCGCATTCACAGAATCAAGGTCTGTTATACAACCAGTGATCGTCTACGTTGACACCCAGCCGGCTTTGTGGGCACTTAGCATATATGGGGGGTCAGGTCTTTCTTTGGGGAGACTTGCCGCCTGTGGTGTGCATGGATCACCCCACCCCGGAATAAAAGCATGTCTGACATCCCAACGGCTCCATGTATTTTCTTCTGTCTGCCCAAATCCTGTGTGAACCTGCTGGGATTGAATAGCTGCAGGACATCCATCTTTTATTACATTTATTCCTAAATGTCTCAGGGTTCTTAAAACAATATTTAATTGTATAATTTCTCAAATTTCACTTTCTAATCATTGCTCTGCTAGCACATAGAAATACAATTAACTTTACATATTGATCTTGTATCCAATTCATTTTCTAATTCTAATGAAACGGTACACAGCATGGACCCACACAACTCATGGTTGGGGGAAGGGGAAAAGCAGATGATAGGGCTTAAGATACTTTTCATAACAATGGTAAGCGATAGCCATGTCCTATCTGAAGGGAAGCTGTACTACCACTGGGTAAAGGCCTATGTGACCTTCAGTACATGTAGTGCTGAGTGTGAAGTAATGTAGGAAGCTCCAGGTCAGCATTTAAAATTAGGGTGGCCTGCCATGAATGGGGCCATGCATTTTGAAAGGGTGTAAAAGAGCCCCCACTGGCCCGCCATGAGGTCTGGAATGTAAGGAGGCACCATGCGGTTTTGCATTTAGAGCTGGAGGGAGAAAGAGGAGACCCGCTGGGATACCTGCCTAGGGGACAGGGCAGCATGGCTGACAGAATTGTGGAAACCTGACCAGCCAAGCACGGATTAATGGGAGACGCCTGGAATGCTGAACTGTGACTGGGAATGTGGAGCTGTGGACTTCTGTTTTTCTGAAAGACCATACCTCTGACTTGCATATTCTGAAACTGGCCTGGTTTGGCAAAGGGAGGCCAGACTGTATGTTTGTGCATGGGAGTCAGACTTAATGGCAGAATTCTGCCAATATTCTAAATCTGTATAGCTTTTAAATAAACAATTCCTTTCTTTTTCACCAAACTCTGTGGTTGGGAATCATGCTTCTTGGCAGCAGGCAAGAGGATGCCACATAGACCGCAACACCAGCATAGGCTAGAGTTCTGTAACAGTAACAGTTTATCATTAAATGCCTTTGGATTCTCTAAGACTACAAGTATAACTTTGGTAAATGACCGTATATATTTTTCTTTTACACACCTAATAACTTTATTTTGTTGTTGTTGCCTTATTGCTGTTTCATATCTCAGGTAGTGTTGAAAGGAGTATTGTTAGTGGACAGTTTTATTCATTTATGATATAAAGGGACATTTTTAGGGAAGAAAAAAATAATTTTTACTGTACTGTAGCACAGGGGCCCCAAACCAGGGACCTGCTTAAGTGTCCATGAGATTCTAAAAAAAACCTGGTGGGCTAGCCGGTGTGGACATGCGTTTGTCACATTTCAGGGGCGTGCACCGGCGGCAGTGCGTCAGCACGCGAGAGAGCGCACCTCCTCCAGTAATAAAGAGTCCCAGGCAAAGGAGGCACATGTCCTATGTGTAACTCTAAACTACATTACCGCAGTGTGTATGTACAGAAACAATGGTCAGGAAGCAGTCACAGGACAAGAAGCCGCTCCCCCGCCAAAAAAAATAAAGAGGGAGTTACGATCCATTCCTAAAACAATGCACATTCTCTCTGTCCAGGGGACCCTTAGAGAGCCCTGTCACAGGTGCTGGGAGAGCCATGCACTGACCCCACATGTACCCTTCTAGGTTCTCGGCTGAGACCCTTCTTTAATAAAAGACAAATTAACAGAAGAAAAACAGAGGTTTAGTAACATATGTATCTCCTGTAGACATGTGAGATACCCAGGAAAACTGAGTAACTCTTTAAAATGACTCAAACCACTACTTTAAATACCGTCTTTAGCTAAAGACAGAAGATGTGGGGGTGAGGATGGGTGGGAGGAGCAACAGTTATGTAAGGGAATCAGGCAAAGCACAGTAAACAAGTAGTTGTTATGCAGGCTTAAATCTTTGCCTTCTCCTTTGATAAGAGTTCCTAGAGATTTCTTTCTGATACAGAGTAAGAGGAACTCTTAAAAATGAAGATTTCCCTTATATATGTAAATTTCTCTTACAAGGAGGAAATTTCTACTTGGTTTCCAGGGCTGTTTTTGTATCTGCTCTTTCTTACAAATACTCAGCTTGAGATAACTCTTATGTCAAAGAGACATATTTGGAAGTAGCAAATTGCGCTCCCCTTTAAAAATACGCAGGGATTTCAGGTTTTGTGAAGGTGAGCGATTAAATGTTAACACACATAGTCTTTGATATGCAAGCGAATTGAATGAGCACCAACTGATACTCAAAATCATAATATCCACTGAGAGTTATCCAGATCAAATTTGCCAGCCCTAGTTAAAAAAAATAATTATCAGTTTTCCAAAAACAAAAATCAAAAATAAGGGGAGAAGTATATGAATATAGAATATTCGGGCTGGGAGTTACAGATAGAGATTTTTAAAGAAAAGCTTTTAAAGTGAGAATAAGACAGTTATGGGGTAGGGAAAGTCTGCCAAAGACAGAAAAAATAAAAAGAAGTTTAAAAAAACACTGCTCTGGACTATTTGTCACCTTTGTGGTGTTTTAGTAAGTTCAACTGAGAAACCTGGCCAGGTAGTTTAGTTGGTTAGAGCGTTGTTACCCCATACGCCAAAGCTGAGGCTTGTGGAAGGAAAGGAGCCCCATGCGAAACCTCACAAGCCCTGAAGAGGCTGGCATGGTGGGCCTTACAAACTCAAAGACCTAAAGTAACCACGTAGGTTGGCCTGAAATTAAAATTTTTTCACTACAGGCAGTTCATGGCAGGTAATCACATCCTAAGCTGGTATTTTTCCCTAACAAAGGTCAATCCGTACCTTCACTGAGCCTGTCTATTGTCCTTTTGCATCTAGGATAACATGCCCTTGGGATGTCAGATTTCCTTTTCTCAGACCCCTCAAAGCACAGGCACCACACCAGGGGAGACCACAGATCTCCTCATTGTTATCGTGATCATGTTAATATACCTGTGTAAAAGTGCCTGTCGCTTTACTTTTTATCCAATCCCAGAGGTTTCCCTGCTTTGCTTTCTCCCTCCTCCCTAATCTGTCACCAGTGGATTTCATGTTACCCGGTCAGGCCTCCTCTTTTGATTGTAATGTATAAAACAAAGAGCTATACTGCCATTCTCCCGAGCATTTTCTCAACTCATTGAGGTTTTCCTTTGGAGTAATTATCATCAGTTTGGCTCAAATAAACTCATAAAAATTCTTACAGTTTTACACATTCCTTACATTGACAGGATTCAACTCCCAATCAGAGCACGTGCAAAATTTAAGCAATGAATGCATCAATAAGTGGAAAAACAGATCAAAGTATCTCTCATTTTCCTTCTTGTCTCTCTAAAATCAACTTTAAAAATTACAAGTGAAATAAAGAACTTGAATTACTTTGAATTTGTTGTGTTTCCATGGGCTGTGTCCTTTTATTTAACACTACTCTGAGCCCGAATTGCATGGGTCAGGGCTGTTGAAGTATTTGTATACATTAGATTTATAACTTTCCTATGAATTGGGGAAATTTTGCACTGTGAGATCTATATGTTTTCACATAATACTTCTGCTTGCTGCTGTAGGGGAAAAACATTGCCTTCTACCCTTTAGTTTCTTTGGCTGATCTAATAATTAAATTCACATAACACAGAATAACAGGAGAAAAACAAGTTTAATTTCATACATAGAGAGTCCCTCAAAGACATGAGACCCAAGACAGTCAGGCAATTGAGATTTATATGCCATCTTTAGCTGAGGAATGAGATACGATCCTGGGATTCAAAGGGGGAAAATGTAATTCACAGTAAGATAAGAGGAGATGTTTGCCCTATGATTCAGGTCAGACTTTCAGACAAAAATATAACCTTTGGTAATAGTTCTTTTCTGGAGCAGGCTCCCTTTCTAAATTCTTTTGGCCAGTTAAGGGAGTTTATCCTGAGTCTGCTGGGTCTAGATTGTCTTCAGTTCAAAATAATTCACATGCAAAAGTGAATTGGGAATGACATGTGTTGCTCCCTTTAACTGCTGATCATAGCAGTGAACATATTAATTTCTGTACATGTTTCTAATTTTCCCATACCCCTTCTTAGGAACGCAGTTAATTAAATTGCTCCTTACCTATCAAACATAAGATATTCTGAAATGAATAATTAATGGCAGGTATTATTATTCCTACACTTATGTTCATAGTGTTTATAATGTTTCTAAAAATGGAGGCATTTATTCTTTGGCTACTCTACCAAGTGAGAATGTTAAGCTTCTCTGATAGTGGCCAGAATGTGGATACAAGTGCCTGAAGTGGGTGTAGTATTACAAAACAAGGAGTGGTGGAACAAAGATGAGCTCAAATTCTTTGACACCTTTTCATTGAGAATCTGGGGAATGAGATCTATTTATTTACTGGCATTATGCTTGCTTCAATTTGGGCTGGATCATGGCTGCTTTGACCAAAAATAGAGTAGAAATATATGGCAGAATGGATCTTGCATAATTTCTGAGACTAAATGTAAGATTTTTTTTTTTTTTTCTGCTTTTGCCCTAGTACTTTGTGACAATCTATCTGGGAACTCAGCCTGAGACACCATATAAAATGTCAAAGAACACTGAGACTTCATGGTGTGGAGGTCCCATGAGAGTTTTGTAGCATATCTTCCTGCTTTATGCTCATGACTCTATGGGTAGAGAATGCATTTAGACAGAGTTAGGGGAAGACATTAGCATGAAAGGAAACTATGTATGTGGCCCTCAGGGTGAGGCCAGGGAATAAGGATATGTATGGATATGATACAGAGATAGTTTACTAATTATGTGGATTTCAATTCCTAAATGTTTGAACAAAAAGTCCTTTTAAGTAACTTAGCTTGTTTAGTTTCTGTGGTTGATGTATAGAATTTTAAAGCCTGTCTTGAACTTCCTACTGGATCAGAATTAGAAGAGAATCTGTTATTGGCTATAGATATAAAATTGGCTTTTATCACAAGTGAGAAAGGAAAATAAGTCATGAAAGACTTATGTAAAATATAAATGTGACCTCTTGTTGTTGTGTCTTGCTTGGATAGACAAAACATAGGGTGTATACTAAAATAGTAAAATTACAAAGACTCCTTCCAGGTGGGTCAAAAGAAGAGGCTAATATTAATTTATCTTAGATACCTAGCTTTCTTGTGTCTAACTTTCAGCTAAAAGCTAACTGTTGTCTGTTTGTTTGTTTATTTGTTTTGGTCAATGAGACCAAGTTCTCACTGGGAAAAAGGGTAAATATATGCTGGGAAATGTGCAGGAGAAGTCTAGTGAGAAGATGTTGCTGATGGGTAGAACGGCTCAGAGTTATCCCAGGGCTAACCCTGGGAACATCAAAAAGATGATGAAGCTTGTGCTGATCTGAGGTTCTTTTAATCTTTTCTTGTACTAATATAACTTAATGAAAGCAACACAAACTCTATTGTTGTCTCTCACCATCAAAAATAGAGGGAAATTATGCCCACAACCAGAGGACGTGGTGCATCATCTCTAGGTTGTGGAGATAGCCAGCACACACGTATATAGGGAGAAAAGAATGTCTTCAGCAGCCTATGGATCTGAGGAAGACTGGATAATCCATCACCATCAGAGTACAGTAATGAGTACAACAATGACAACTTTGCTAAAGAGTACCTTCATTGTGTCAAGATTCCACTAAGAAAAAATAAAAACAGGACTCTCAGGCTCTCAGCCTGGCTCTCTGGCTCTGTCTCTCTTCCTTGAGGATGCCTGGATGATCGTGCTACAGCTGCCTGCATTTCCCAAAGGATGGTATTTGGGATGGATTTGGGGTGGGAGAAGAAACTCTGGCTGCAGCCTAGGGTCGAGCTAGCCTGGCAGAGGGTGGCAAGGTTATTCTTCTTGGGGTGTCCTAGAGGCGGCAAGCTCTGAGGCAGAAGCCTGCCATTCTTCCAAAATGTGTAGCCTTTGTATCTTATATTGTTTTAGTTTGTAAACTAACCCCATAGAAATAAAATAATTAAAATTAACAGCAACAGGTGGGTGTGTGTGGCAATGATAAGACAACTCAGGTGTTAAAGAGTTTAGCCTTAATTGATAGGCTTAAGTGACTAATGCTTGTGGAAAGCCATTATCCCAAAATTGTGAAGCTTTTGAATAAAGACCCCTTTCCTTTATCACCAAACCTTGGCCTCTGGAATTTTTCCTAGAGGGTGGCAGTGGGCAGCAGGACCCCACTTGCTGTTCAGAATATGATCACTTGTCTACAGTTTCTATTGCTCTCACTGTTCTTTTTTACTTAATTATTAGAGTGATTGCACTATTTTCTCTTAAAGTAATTCATTTCTAAAGTCCTATTAATTGATCTCTCATACCTTTAATGATGTTTACTACCACAAGTAGCAACATTTATTTCAAATTTCTTTCTCTATCTCTCTCTTTCTCTCTCTCTCTCTTCCCCAGCCCCTGCCATTTCTCTTTCTCTCCTGGTAAAAATCTGTGAAAATGAGAACTGAAACAATAGTGTAATAAAAATATTATTTTGAAAAAATTTGGTCTCTTGTTACTACTGAGTAGGAAAAAATTTTGCCACCCCATAATATCTCTTCCTTGTGATATTAATTTAATTTTTTAAGACAGGAAAGACTTAGGAATACCACCAATTTTCCTCCAACTTGCCTAATAATTTTAGAAAAGTAAGACCTGATCCAGGAAGGGAGATGTCATCACATACCACTATAGTTTAATATGAATTAGAACGTGCCACACAGAGAAGAACCTATCAAGGCCCATGAGATAAAGGTTCTCTCTGTGTCCCATTGTTAAAGATGACTCAGCAAACACTTGTTTACCACACATTTGTTTCTCCACCTCCATGTGAATGCCTGTCTCTTCTTTGAAGTCCAAACCACTACTTCCCCTCACCCCACACTTTTCTTTAGCTCAAAGTAATATATAAGCTTCAATTGCTGGATTTGTCCTTGGGCCCCAAATTCTTATAGAACCCCTATATGTATGTACTTAATTAAATTTGGTTATTTTCTCTTGTTAATCTGTCTTATGTCAATTTGATTATTAGCTCATTTAGAAAAAATCTGAGATGGGAGGAGGAGTGGATTTTTCTTTCTAGATCACTGGAAACTTTTTAAACCTAGTAAATAAAAATCAATCACAAAAGACATGACTTAGTGAATATACAAAGATATGAATGATGAAGTGAGGTAAAATTATATATGTTTATATACAATAAGCCTAAATCAAAATATACTAAAACCAAAGTTTTTAAAAATCCAGACTATATATATAGCACTATATATATATGTATATATACACATTAAAAATTGTACTACAATTTTTAGTACACTATATATATATAGCACATATATATATGGTACTATTCCTAATATATTTTACATACATATTTGACATACACTATATATATGTATATATATACACATTAAAAATTGTACTACAATTTTTAGTACACTATATATATAGCACACACATATATATACATGGCACTATTCCTAATATATTTACATACATATTTTATGAGACTTAAACTTGTAATTTTCTCATATAAGTGCATAATATTGAGATTCTTTATAAAAGCATAAATACATGATGACTTTTATGAGACAAGATTTATTAGGAAAATGTGTTTGAAAAACTTTCATGCCATATCTGATCAAAGAAACACAAGAAGTTATGGGAAGTGACATTAGTGAAAATAAGCCTCTTTGTCTGGACCGTAGATCCTATATTTCTACAACTTTGGGGATTATACAAACATACAACTATCATGCCTTATAATTGAAATGTCTGTTGGGGTTATTGAAGTAAGAATGTCCAACCCTTTAGAGAATTTTTATACAAGTTTATTTGAGCCAAACTGATAACATACTGGGAAGCAAGATCTCAAATGCTTCAAATGACGGTTCAAGAATGACGGTTTTGCAGTTTCTCTTATATATTTGGAATTAAGAAAGGGGCATAAGGAAGATGTCTGAAACACATTACTCTGGCATTTCAAAAGTGTGTTAACCTAGATGCACAAGACCAATGACCAGGGCTTGCTTAAACCAGACAAACCTTTCACTAAAGAAGTTACAGGTCTGGGGTGTGACTACCCACAGTGGTGTTCCCAGTTAAAAATTCAAGATCAGATCATTCTGTGAGGTTACCTTTGGTCATTGAACTTGTCAGAATTATTGCAAAGCTCCCTTTTTTGTTCAGAGTATATCTATATTAAGCCTCAATCTATGTACCTATTTATTCTGTGTGGTGGAGGTAACACTCTGACCACCAAAGATTCATGGTCTTTTTGCACAGTATAAATTAGGCGATGGGTAAAAACTATTTAGCTAAACATGTACAGGGTGGGACATAAGTAGGTTTACAATTTTTAGTACACAAAACAGAGTTTATTCTTGTATTACCGTTTATGAATTCTTATTTTATTTTCCATTTGAACTGTAAATCTACTTTTGCCCTTCCCTATATTTTTAGCCCTCTTCTATCTAAGCAGAGACACATGATTAACTCTGGCTAATGAAACGTAGCAGAAGTAATGAGTATCACTTCTTCAGTATGAGAGTAGTGTCTCCTACGTGTCTGTTCATGCTTTTCCACCCACACAGTGGTAAACATGTTGGTCACCAAATGCTAGGAGTTTGAACCTTTGTGTCAGCTTGGAGGAGAGCTGTCTAACAGAGCACATCTGTTTAGGTGGGCATGCTTTTTCCTGTAAAAGTTCCACTTTGTAAATATGTTAGCATTTGTGAGCCACCATTGTCTCTCTCACTTCTTCTCCTTTAAGACTTTAGAAAATATAAAAATGATTTTTAGCTTATGAGTCATCCAAAAGCAAGCTGTGGGACAGACAGGTCTGTAAGCACAAGCTTGCCTATATTAAGCCACTGAAATTGAAACCGAAAAAGACACTGATGTTCAGGTTGCCTGTCACTACCAAACCCAATAAGCAATGACAGCAATTGAATCTTTATGGGCACTTTATTCAGACAGCCGGTGGTCTGAGAAGATGGTGGGTTCATACCCTAACAGACCATCTTGCCTTCTCTTTCCAGGCCAAGGTTTTTATAAAAGGGAATAAACAAGGTGCAGTGAGGGGGTTTGAAGTTCAGGGAGGATTAGGTGATAGAAACTGCAACATTCCTGTCCTGGGTTAGCTGTTCCAGGGGCGGTGGTCATCTGTCTCTCCCAGGAAGACAAAGGCCCGGATGCCTCCACTTATCCGCAGGTGGTAATCTTTAGCAGTGCCCCAGGAGGTTGGCTATTTTCCCAGGAGCAGGATGGGCCTTATCAATCTGTAGTTTCTGAAACAAAAGCTTTAACATACACATTACTTGCTAGGCTTATAACTTTTTACCTTAAACTAAAATTTTCCAATTCTTGAGTCCCTTATCAAAATGTGGAGGTTTTGTAACAGTAGTGAGCATATCTTGATTAATGCTCTCTGTAGCAGGGGCTAGTTGCAGACTTCATTCTCAGGCCTAATCTGGTCTGTAGCCTATTTGTATAAATAAAAAAAAAATATTAGAACACAGACATACCCACTCATTTCTATGATCTCTATGGCTGTTTTTGCTTTACAAAGGCATTATGGAGCAGTTGCAACAGAGACTGCACTGCCAGCTCAGAATGAAATTTTTACTATCTGTGCAGAAACATCCTGCTAACCCCTTTTCTATAACTTTGGTAATAGTTTCCCTGTCTCTAAAAGTGCTTCTTCATTAAATGGCAGTCACAACTCTCAAGGCAGCTCATTACCCAACTTGATAGAAATTTCTCCCGTACATTAAGCCAAAATTGCTTTTCTAGTAAAACCGATCCATTGATCCTAGTTTTTTCTCTGTAACCTCACAGCATAAGATGTTTCCTTTTCTGCAGAGCAGCCAATCAAACATTTAGGAACATTTGAGAAGGAAATGAGTTACTATGAGATATATCATTTGTTCATCACAAAGAGGTATAGTTTGCTCTCTTTTCCTCAAAGTATATGTTAGAACATAAGAAAATAATAATAGTAATTACTAAGTTGAAATTGACCTCCAAAGTGAGTTCTTCCTCTATAAGTCTCAAATTCTCAAAAATTAAAAAAAAAATAGATTAATGTTCAGTGTTACGTTTCTCCTCTTGGTGATACTGAGAATACTCCCTTTTGCTTAAATGACATTTAAGATGAGATTGTATAATATGTAATAGTTAACTTTCAATAGTGGGGCTGTGGGGTCAGACTGACCTAAAGCTTAAATATGCTTTATCAAGTAAAATGTGCTATCATAGGTCCACATTCTTGGGTCCATTATACCACAGTTTCCTGATCTGTAAAATGGGAGAATTATTACATAGAAATGTTATCTCATAGGTCTCTCCGGAGGATTAAAAGAGGGGTAATACATGTGTAATATTTTGTGCTATATCAAGCTATCAGAAGCGTTGATAAAATGCTATTTATTATGGTAAAAAGCAAACTTTTATTTCTTTTGTAGCTATGCACTAGAAATAGCATCTCATTGCTGTGATGCCTACACATGATGTTACACAAAAACCATGGTGCACAGATTTTGAAATTTTCTATTGAATTCAGTTAACAATTAACTTACATTAAAACAGTCCTAACTCTATTGTGCAATTCTTAGTGATTGTTCACAAATTCTATAATATAATTGCATATTCACTTGAGCATATTTAAACATTATGTTAATGTGACTATTGTCAATCTTAAATTGTTTGGAAGACACAGTACAGTCCTTACAGACCATATTCCATTTGCTACCTTCATTATTTATTAGACTAAAAGGAGAATCAGATTCTTACAATGAATGAGAACTTAATCTAATCGTACTTTGGTCAAGGCATGAGTAACTTCAACAAGGTTTATTCAGGATTCAACAAATATTGCCTGAATGTCTACACTGTGTCTCATATAGTTGTGATCTATGTTCTCTTAAAATATTAATTTATTCCAGTGAGAGACAAAAATAATCGAAGTTAAAAATAAATAAGTGCAATGTGGTAATAACATTAGGGCTAGTTTTCCAAAAACAATTATAGAAGTTATCTCTAATCACTAAAGCTCAGCTCCAATGCTACCTTCTCAGAAAGAAAGATGTGAGCACTTTGGGCTAAGAGAACCACAGATAATAACTCCTTGATTCAGAATCAGAAATAAGACTATTCAGGGAAAGTAGCATCACATGACAAGTCATTATCTTGGTGCGGCTTAAAATAACATATTCTAACTGGTCTGGTCAATAGAAAATCCTTAGTATAAGAAAATGCTCCTTTTACTGCTTCCTCTTGTTTCTAGTTTAGTCCTTTGAAACTGTGCAATAATATAACCCCATTCCTTCTAATATCTGTCTTCTTTAGTACTAAGCTTTTGAAATTCCTTCTGACATTGTAAGGTAGTATAATAAGAAGTGTCCTGGCTTTGTTGTTAGATCAACATGAGCCCTCATATACTTTAATTGTGTGGTCTCAGTGTACTTTTCCAGCTCCAATATATATTAACTACGTGTTCTCAGGAGAATTACATAACCTTTCTTAGCTCCACTTTTCTGTCTTGTAAAATAAGGAAGATAACACCTAGCTTCCAGGAATACCGTGAGGATTAAATTACAAAACTGTATAGAGTATAAAGACAGCAGCAGGCACATAGCATAGCATGTGTGAAATAAAAGGTGACTGTAATAACAGTTATTAGTCTTATTAACCTTGTTTTAAAGATTTATTTGTTTATATTTAGAGAGAAAGGGGAAAGAAGGGAGAAAGAGAAGAGAAACATCGATGCAGACCCAGCCCTCAACCCAGGCATGTAGCCCAACTGGGAATCGAACCTATGACCCTGAGGTTCCCAGTTAAGTGCCCAATCCACTGAGCTGTATCAACCAGGACATTGACTTTATTTTATAGTAGCTGTCCTGTTTGTCAGTGTTCCTTTGAAAGTTGCTCCCAGAATATAATACAGAACTCCAGATAAAGTGCACTAAGGTCATTAGTTAGGTACTACTGCATTTGTTCTCATTACTTTACTTTTATAATCGAAGCGTATGATAATTTGAAAGATTTTTGGCAAGTAAATGATTCTTATATTGACCTTGCTGTAGACAAAGTGTCTGTCTTGTTAACATAGTTCTGCCTTTTCTCTCCTTTTCTGAATTCAGAGTTAAATCTCTGAAGCTTAGATGACAGGCAATGTAACACAGGGGATAAAATACTGTCTCTGCAGCTACATCCAGCTTTAAATGCTGGCTTTTTACCTACCTAAACTGGAACAAGTTGTTATAAAATTCTTATCTTTTCCTCATTTGTTGAGCATGGGTATTATAATTACTCAAAAGTTTCTGTAAAGATTAAATGATATATATTTTAATTATTATATTTATTGGGGTGATATTGTTAATAAAATTGTGTATGTTCAAATGTCCATCATCTATATATTGCATTGTGTGTTTACTGCCCAAAGTTAAATGTCCTTCTGTCACTATATAGTTAAAGTGTTAGCACAAGAGGCAGGGTATAAAAAATCAATAAATGGGAGCTGGATTAACATTGCAATAAATTGTATTATTCTAGTTAAGTATCTCTCTTTTTCTAGGTCCTCATTTATATATATGTATATATGTATATATATGTGTGTGTGTATATATTCATATATATAGAAAATCAGTTCTTAATTCCAATATATACTCTTTCACTTTTGAGTCAGGCATAAATTTTATGAATGTTCTATTAAATTTATGATCACATAATTGATGCAGCTTTGAAAAGGAGAAGGCTAAGCGTGGTGCTCTAGGAGAATCCACGTATCTCTTCATATGCATACTAATCCACTGTTCAGTACACTTGTGTATGGACACTCAATCACTGTCAAAGATACCTTTCTTCCTTTGAGATACACAAACTGCTGATTCATGTATAGTCCAGCTTTCTTTCGGTTGACATGTGATTATATAAAATGGATTGGGTAGATATCATAAAGAAAATTTACCTCATCACCCTTAATTTATGATATATGTTCATCAAATTTTTATTTTAATGACTTTCAAAAATTATTATGACTATTTTGCACAAGTAATACTCTTATTTATTAGAAGCAAGTGAGAATACATATGAATGGCCATTTTGCTGCAATTACTATAGTCTCATTTGTAACGATTTCAGTTTATTACTGACTATGGACAGAACAGTCCTTCATTCCAACAAATTATAATATAAGTACATAGTTGACAAAGTATTTTAAATTCTGCTATGCAAAAATTGCATGGGACTTTTTTAATGTTTTGATTTGTTAAATCCCCTATCAAACCGTGCCAAACAATATCATTAGATTTTGATGTAATTCATGTCGGTACCTAGAATCTCAGTAACAATTCTATTGACGAATGGTGCAGTATAGGGCTTCCGGATCAGGTAAATGAGAGGAGGAACCAATTTTAATTAAACTATAAAAGGTAATCATAACTTTAATAAATGTATAAAAGAATCAGTTGAAGTGAAGAAATGAAATGAGGTTAATTTAAATAATAGAAATGCCATTAAGCAATAGAGATTTCTAAATTTTACCCAATCCACTAGCTTTTCAAGACTTTACAGCTTGCAAAATTCTACTTTTAGAAGAAAATAGATAAATAAATGTTTTTGAATATTCTATATTCTTCTATAGAATATATTCTATATTATTGGTCTTTAAATGGAAAAAATAATTCTCACATTGATTCTAGTGTACATCATTTTTCTTCGTTGTAGAGATTCTTAGGAGACAGTAAATTTATGCCAAAATTAATTTTACAAAGGACTTTGATCAATAATAATATGTATTCTTTTTTTCAATCCTCACATGAGGACATTTTTATTGCTTATTAGAGAGCGAGGAAAGGAATAAGAGGGAAAGACAGAAAGAGAGAGAGAGAGACATGTGAGAGAAAAAACATCGATTAGTTGCCTTCTCATATGTGCCCAAACCAAGGATCAAATCCTCAACCTGGATACGTGCCCTGACCTGGAATTGAACCTGTGACCTTTTGGTCTGTGAGACCAGGTTCCAACCACCTGAGCCACACCAGCCAGGGCTACATATTCTTATTTCAATTTTAAAATACAAATGTCATCAGATTGGTCATTACGTTTTAAAGAAAACATTTCTTTGAAGAAGATACTTATTTAAAATCTACATGGTTCAATTTATTATATTGTTTACATATTATCACTTACAACCATTATTAAGTAAAATGTAAAATCTTTATTTAAAATAACTTCAAAAATAAATAGTACTGAAAACTTAAATTGTAGAACTGATTGTGAGGCAAAAAATCCTGTAATTGTTTTTATAAAATTTTAATTTGTTAATAATCTCCTTTTTATTTTCATTTAAAATTATGTAGGTTCAATGTGATTGAATAAATAGTTTATAATTATTTCTAAAGATGTTAATAGCATTACTGGGAAAACAAATTTATTACTATGCTTTATTGATATTAATATGGGTATTCTGATCTAATCAAATAAATATAGGGCTTGGGGAGAGATAAATCTTCTTTCTCTTTAAGAAAATGCTATAGTACCTTATCAAAATTAATTTTGGTCGAGCTATATTTCCTTGAATGAATTTAAAAAAATGTATTACAGATAATGAAATCACATAGTGTATTTAAAACATGGCCAAAAAAATGCATATAAGCTTTATTGGTTTGATGTTACATTGGCTTCATTTTAAAATTATTTACTTATCTATGTTAAATATATTTCAATTTTGATTTTAATTCACTGAGTGCCTTAAAATGTTTTACAATAAACTATTGGAAGGCTGTGGGCTATGGGTACAGTATGGCTTACAGTAATGTTTGATAGTTGTAGTAAATGGGCTCCCTTGAATCAGTAAAATTGAGAGCTAAATACAGTTCACTGTTGCAACCTTGCTCACTTTCACGCAAAGAGCTGAGCAGGTCTAGGCATACCATAAAGATTTCCTTGAAGAAATATATGAATGAATGAGTGAGTGAATGAATGAATGAATGCTAGAAAATATACTCAGAAAAATATTGGCAGTAAAGGTAGCCTTGAGTTTTCTGCAGATAGTCTAAAAATATAGATATATTTATAAATAAATGCATATTTTTAAAAGATTAAGAATCAGTTTGTGAGATTCCAATCAAAGATGGTCACATAGGCGGTTCCTGAACCTCCAACGAACATATCACATCTATAGCTACACATGAAGCAATTTCTCTCAAAGAAATTTAAATCTAGCTGTGACATCTACACATAGATGAATGAGAAAATACCGCCATCAAAAGGGGTAAGAAAAACTGAGACACACTCCCACCATCAACCACACTCCCAGCACAGTGACGTATAATCAGGAAAGTATTCACAGCTCTCAGCTTCTCCCTGAGGCACAACATCTCACACCTCAACCTTTAAGACTGTCCCCTGAGATGAGCCCCCAAAGCACCTACTGCTGGAACCTAACAGGGCTGGCACCAAAAAGATCTACAAGACTAATAAACAAAGAAACAGCCCTTAACAGGCTAGTGAGGTACTGTGGCTGTCCTCCCAGGGCTAGCTGAGCAAAGAGGGAGCAGACAGAAACATCCTTCTCCCAGTCTTTCCCAGGAAAATTCCATAGTGTAAAAGCCACTGCCTGAGTGTCAGCTTCTAATTTAGAAGACCCTGTTGGAATCCTTCCTGGAGACCAAGATAGCAGGTGCCATTTCCACATTCACCAGTGTCTTCCTGGAAAGAACTTGTGCACATGTCTGGTGCCCCAGTACTTGCAACGGCTGCCCAGGGGACGCACCCATTGATCACCTGGCTCTGGTGCCCAGTGGAGCTTGCATTCACAGGTCAGACAACTCTGTAGCTACAACAATAACAGCACAAAAAAATAAAAAAGAAGTAGTTCCTAACCAGCTATGTCTGCAGAGCACAACATAAATGAAACAGACAGAAAAGTCTGTAGCCCAATCTTTCTCTGAAAATGGCCCAATAAATACTTTAAATCTGCTGCCTGAGGGTCCACCTTCCAATCTACCTTCATCCAGGAGCTGACTGAGACACTTCCTTTTAGGACATAGTTGGGTCTTGGCACACTTTCAATTATTGGGAGCCATTAAGAATAAAATAGGCTTCTTGGACAACCACAAGTTTTGAGAAAAACCAAGAGCTAGGCAGAGCTGAATGATACTTCCTTTCTGACATAACACCACTTTATCAAGGCTTGAGGCTTAGAGAGATAGCTGCTTTATCTAATATGCAGAAACCAATGAGAGAGAGAGAGAGAGAGAGAGAGAATGAAGAAGCAAAATTCATGTTCCAAACAAAAATACAATAAAAATTTCAGAAACAGATATTAATTAAAAGGATATAAGTGATTTACCTGACAAGGAGTTCAAAATAATGATCAGAAACATATTCACCAAGGTCAGGAAGAAAACACATAAGCAAAGTGAGAATTTCAGCAAAGACACAAAAATTACATTTATTTATTTTTAAATTATATGTTATTATCTATGCACCACAGTTGTCCCCACTTTTTCCCCCTTTGTCCATCTCTGCCCAGGTCTCCCTCCCTCAGATAATCCCCACACCAATTTCTGTGGCCATGGGTCTTACATACAAGTTCTTGGGCTGATCCCTTCACCTTCTTTCATCCAGTCTGCCCTCCACCCTCCCCTCTGACAGCTGTCAGTGCATTCTAGGTATCTATGCCTCTGTTTCTATCTTTTTGTTAGTTTATTTTGTTCATTAGATTCCATATACAATTGAGATCATATGGTATTTGTCTTTCATTGACTGGCTTATTTCACTTAGCATGATTATTCCCATGTCCATCGATGCCACCCAAAAAGGTAAGAGTTCCTTCACTTGTACTGCTGCATAGTATTCTATTGTGCAAATGTATCACTGCCTTTATATCTACTCAACTATTGATGGGCACTTAGGCTGCTTCCAGATCTTTAATTTTGTAAATAATGCTGTTATGAACATAGGGGTGCATATATGCTTTTGTATTAGTGTTTTGGGATTCATAGGATATATTCCCAGAAGTGGAAACACTGGGTCAAAAGCCAATTCCATTTTTAATTTTTTGAGGAAATTCCATGCTGTTTTCCACAGTGACTGCATCAATCTGCATTCTCACCAACAGTGCAAAAGGATTCCCTTTTCCCCACATCCTCACAAGCACTTGTTGTTTATTGGCTTACTACTGGTAGCCATTCTGGCAAGTGTGAGGTAATGTTTCATTGTGGTTTTCATTTGCATCTCTCTGATGATTAGTGATGCCGAGCAATTTTTTGGCCACCTGTATGCCCTCTTTAGAGAAATAGACACAAAATTTTTTTAAAAGTACCAAACAAATCACACAACTGAAGAATATAATAATTTCACTGAAAAATTTAATATGAGGGGTTCAATAACAAACTAGAATAAACATAAGAAAGGAACCATGGACTCAAAGAGAAGGCGGTAGAATTCATTCAGTCAGAGGAGCAAAGAGAACAAAAAAGGCATAAAATACTTATGGGACATCATGAGCAGACCAATATTTATATTATTTGGGGTCCCAGAGTAGAATAAGAACAGAAAGAGGGGTAGAAAGCTTATTTGAAAAATAAATTGCTACGAGTAAAATTAAATTAAAATTCCTACGAGTAAAATTAACTAAGGGAGTGAAATATCAGGTGAGGGGGATGTCAGGGTGAAGGGGGACAAAGGTAGGAGAATGGAGGGGGCAGCTGTAATAGTGTCAATAATAAAAAAAGAAAGATATTTTTGCTCATAGATTGGAAGAACTAATATTTGTAAGTTATCCATGCTACCTGAAGCAACCTACAGATTCAGTTCAGTCTGTATCAAAATCCCAATGGCATTTTTCAAAGAAATAGAAAAAATAATTTTAAATTTTGTTTGGTGCCATAAAAGATCTCAGATACCTAAAGCAATTTTGAGGAAGAAGTACAAAGCTGAGCACATCACACTTCCTGTTTTCAAACTATGTTACAAAGCTATAGTAATCAAAACAATATTGTATTGGCATAAAAAAACAGACAGAGATCAATGGCACAGAATAGAAAGCCCAGAAATAGACTAAAACATACTTGATCGATTAATTTATGGCAATGGAGCCAAGATATACAATAAGGAAAAGATAGTCACTTCAACATAAGTTATTAGGAAAACTGCACAGTCACGTGCAAGAGAATAAAACTAAACCATCATCTTATACAAGACATAAAAGTCAACTCAAATGGATTGAACACTTGAACATAAACCTGAAACTATACTACTGCTAGAAAAAAACAGAGGGGCAAGCTCCCTGACATCAGTCTGCAATTATTTTTGTGGATATGACAACAAAATCAAAGGTAACAAAAGAAATAATAAACAAGTAGAACTATATAAAACTAAAATACCTTCTTCACAGCAAAAGAAACCATTAAAAAATGAAAAGGCAACTTATTAAATGGGAGAAAATATATTCAAATAATTTATCTGATACATAGTTAACATCCAAAATATGTAAAAACTGATATGACAATAGCAAAGCAAACAACAACAAAAAAAAAACCCTAACTTACTTAAAAAAAAGTGTAGAGGAACTGAACAAATTCCCAAAGAAGACATACAAATGGCAAACAGGTACATGAAAATGTGCTCAATATCATTCATCACCCATCAGGAAAATCCAAATCAAACACAATATTACCTTACAATGGTTAGTTGGAATGACTATCATCAATATGACAAAAGATAGCAAGAGTCAGTGATGGTGTGGAGAAAAGGGGACACTTCTGCATTGTTGGTGAAAATATAAACTAGTGCAGCCACTATGAAAAATGGTACAGAGTTTTCTCAAAAACATAAAAAGAGAATTACCATATGACCCATTCATTTCCCTTCTGGTTATATACACACACACACACACACACACATACATATACATATTACAGAAACAAAATCACTATCTTCAAGACATATCTCCATGTCCTTATTTATTGCAGCACTATTTATAATAGCTAACACATGGAAGCACCTGGAAACACATGTAAGTATACATTGAAGTATAAATGAAGAACATTTACACACACACACACATATATATGGACAAAAGTACGTTTACAATTATAATATAAATAAATACAATAATTAATAAATAATAATACCAGAATGAACTTTGTGTTTCATATACTTACAACTGTAAACCTACTTTTGCCAACCTGTGTGTATACATATGCACACACACAATAAAATTTCTTCAACCAAAGAAGGAAATCTTGCCATTCGTGACAACATAGATGGACCTTATAAAGATCTAGCATGTTAAATGAAGTAAGTCAGAGAAAGAAAGATAAATACTGTATAATTTCACTTATATACAGAATCTAAAACAAATAAATAAACTCAGAGAAACAGAGATTGATTGGTCTTGCCAGAAGTGGGATTTGGGGATTGAGGAAAATGGATTAAAGGAATGAGAAGGTACAAATTTTCAGTTACAAGATAACTTAGTTCTGGGGGCGTAATGTACAGCACAGTGACTGTAGTTAACAATATTGCATTTTTGAAAGTTGCCATGAAAGTAAATCCTAAAAGTTCTCAGTACCGGAAATAAACTTTGTAGCTATTTGAAATGATGGATGTTAAGTAAATTTATTGTAACAATCATTTCATAAATATACACCTATCAAATCATTATATTGTACACTTTAATAAAACGTTAGTGACAAATACATCTCAACATAGCTAGAAAAATATCAACCTTTTTTTCTAATTTACATTGATACTAAAAATATTCTCAAAAAGAAATGATTGAGGATAAAGGAAAAAGTGAGAAGGACTCTAACAAAGTCAACATTAACTCACAAGAATTTATACCATGACATTCTGTAAAGTTGTTCATTTCTCTAAGCCTCCCTACAGTCAACACAATGAGAGAAACTATACCTGACTCACAGTGTCTTTAGAGCAAATTGTCTGTTCAAAGGAAGCTAAAATTTTCCTGAAACTTAGCCCTGAGAGAAAATTTTCCCATGGGTCCATAAATAGAATTCTCTGAGCTGAAACATGATTATTCTAGATAAAGGTATTTCATGGAGTTGTTTCTTGTGGTAAACATGACATAGGCAATATGACAAATGTAATTTACTTAAAGATACACTAGAATGATACCCTTTTCTTTGATACGTTATAAATTGTCCAAAGCAGTGATTTCCGTATGGTGTACTGCAGATTCCAGGAAATCCCTGCAAGTGTCCTAGAGGTTTCCTTCAGAGAAATGAGGCATGGGGCTGGTTGAAGTAGAAACAACACAGGCAGGAACCTCTTAGATTTTGTGTAAAATTTAAGAAATTGTTTCACTCCAATAAAAATGTTTGGATAATCATTCTTTTACAAACATATTCAATAACATAACTTTTAAATAATCATTTCTAAATGTTTGCAAAAATCAGTTTTTTATAAAAAGCAAGTTGAAAGTTTTGTATATGGTAGGTTCAGATCAGTTATAAGTGCCCATTCAGAACCGTCATATGTTTTGTCAGTCGGTGACAGGAGACAAAGTTATTGTCCTCTTAGAAAATCAATGCCCTTCACTGAAACAAACACGGTCCAAATTGATGGGGTGACATTTTTCAAAACTAACATCATATGTTGAGCCTGAAAAGGCATGGATTAAAAGCAACCTATAAATTTTTTAAAAGGGAGACCAGTGACTAATCATTTATTAATATTTGATAAGCAAAACTACTTTGCAGTTTGAGAAATTGAGAGAACAATATGCTTTTGAAGTATTTGTTAACATAATGTTCTTTAGAACTGAAACTGCAGATTAAAATGTCAGTGTTAAAGACAACAGAAAAAAAAAAAGTTAACCAGAAAGGAGCTTGGTGGTTAACTAGCAAAGGTTTTTGAAATATACATGTATTAGTATTAACATATGTGTGTATATGGGTGCATACATGTTCATAGACATATATAAATATTTCATTTTTAAGTAGTATATATTCATTCCCAAATTTAAAAAGATAAAGGTAATATGAATAATCTATGGATTTCACCAATAAGAGATATTAACTCTTTTTTTAAAAATTTAAAGATTTTATTTATTTTTAGAGAGGGGAAGTGGAGGAGAGGGACAGAAACATCAATGTGTGGTTGTCTCTTGAGAGTCCCCTACTGAGGATCCTACCCACAACCCAGGTATGTGCTTGACTGGGATTGAACCAGTGACCCTTTGGTTTGCAGGCCAGTGCTCAATCCACTGAGCCATATCAACCAGAGTAGAGATATTTACTCTTACGTGCACTGTTACAATTCTGATTTTCATATATATATATATATATATATATATATATATATATATATATATATATATTTCATAAAGATTATATTTTTTCTAATATTATTTTTAAAAATATTATAAAGATTTTCTTTCATAATAAATGTTTATGAGCATAATTTTAATAGTTGTAAAATTTACTATTCCATGGCTATAATTCATTGAATTATACCTTTGTTTTATAGAATTAAGCTTCTTCCATTTTTAAATCTTTAAGAATTTTAAGAATTTTTTTTTTTTAGTATTTGTAGGCATTTTTGTGTTTTTTGTTGTTTTTGTAGAATGCCGTTTTAAAAATGAAAAAAAAACAATAAAAATCATAAACATTTTTAAGTGCATTGTACATATCATTCAGTTAATATCTAGGAAACTGTAAATATTTATAATGCACCTGCTATGCTTTAAGCTTCTCATCTCACTGCATATTTGACAGCATTGAATGTTATGTTAGTCTGCAAATTTTACAAAAGTTTTTTTAAATTTGCACCTCTATGTTTATAAGTAAAATTGAATATATCTGAGTTATTTAATGATATCATTCAGTTCTCTCTTCTGTGAATTGCATACTAATTTACCCATTTATCTACTTAACACAATTTTATCTCATAAGGAATTCATGATTTTTTAAATAATAACTTTAAAATTAAAGAAATTTTTTTAAATGAACTGATAAAAAATTTTAAAGGTGCCGCTTTGAATTATGTTTAAAATAAATATAGTAATAAATTTTCCATTAGACCTAGACACTGTGACTTTTATAACATTAACATTTTTATGATCTAATTCTTGGATAAAATAATATTTTGAGGGTTTATTTTCCTATCCTCTTCCAATTTCAGTAACAAAAGTCTAAAATATAGAGCATAATAAATACATTTACCATAATCACAATTTTTGTGGAATGTACTAAACTGTACATAATATTTACACTCAAAGTTTTAAAAATCTACTACTTTTAACTTCCTGTACTTGTGTCTTCTTACTTTAAGAGAAGTACTCTTGGAATATAATGCACCATGAACTGTAACTTTCTCTAGATGAGGTCTGATTTATTCTGTCATAGTAATTGGCTTCATAGAATAAAACAGAAGCATAATTAAGGTCATACTTATAACCAGAAAGTCTACATCTACAAGATAAAACACTTGAGCCATCACCCAGCAATTTAGCATGAATATCCAAGCACTGTTTTTTTCAAGATAGAATCAGCATTTACAAAAACATGTATCTTCAAACATATCATGTCCATGAGGAATATCTGGGGATAAGAAAAGTAAAAAAGTATCTACAGTGTAATAAACATCCAACTTGATGTATTTATTATCGAAGATCAAAATAAGTTTCTTATTTGAAAACCTATTGAATGTGATGTAGAAAGAAATAGATCAGAATACAGCCCCTAACTGAGGGAAGAAATAAATCAGAGGAAGGGATAAATCAAAGGAAAACCCCAAGGAGGAGGGAGAGGGGGAAAGGGAGTTAAAATTTATGACCGCATCTGCTGCGGAAGCCAGGAAGTAATGATGCTTAAAAGGAGAGTTTTGCCCGAGATCGGGGCCCAGAATTTGGACACTGCCTCCTCTGGGACCACGTGTGTAATAAAGAGTCGTGCTTCGTCAACTCCCTGCATTTGGATCGTTTCATTTCTCCTTAACAAATGAATAGTATCATTCAGTGGCTAAGAGCAGGGTTCAAAGTCAATAGTCTACTCAGAATTCTTGCTTTTACCTCCCTGCAGAAATTATACATGCACATTAGTTTATTCTCCACAAATGAGGTGAAAGTAAAAAACAAAGACATATTTTTTAGTGTTCCAAGTCATTTGGAAGAGAGCATCCATGTTATGTCATTTATAAATTTAGTTAATTTTGCCAAGGTTATCATAGACCACCATCTTTATGAAAATTTTGTAACTTATGTTGACACACCCACATATATATGCTTTCAGGTACATAGAAGTATGAAAAATTAAGTTTGCCTTTTATATCTTAGTGTTTTTTTGAAAAAATAATCTCATATATGTTATGCACTCCTTGGTACCAGAACATTGTTCCACTCCAGAATAGAGTTCTGTAGTATGTTCACTGAACCTAGTTGATGAACACAGAGTAGTATTAACAATAGACTCATACGGGTTAATAAAACTCTAGCCATAAACGAGAGGACTTTGCTGTCAGCAGCATTTTTATCACTGGGGGTAAGCCGTTCTACCAATTAGCTTTCAGTAGTTGGAGTACTTGATAAAGCATGGTAGTTTGAGAAAAAAAGGGGGGTCATAATACTTTATAATCTCTGAGGATCTCCAAATTTATTTTACAGCATCTTTCTCTGTAGACCTAGTTCCACCGACAGCATCACTTTGAAACTTCAACTTAGGTTGATATTATGTCCAACCCACCTTAACTTATTTCAAGTGAAACTGACCCTTTGCAAGAATAGCTTACTAAAAAAAAAGATTAATTATAGCATCAATTTTTTAAAAAGTTTCAACTTTTCACGTCAGTGAATCACTTTGTCTTGATTATTGTAACAAGGATCTGTGCATTTACATAACTTTCCCCTTCCAACGGTCTCTCCAATTACCTTGTTTTCTTGTATTATGACTGTTAATAAGTATATCATTTACAATCCATGAAATCAGCTCCTCTATTCAATTTTGTTTTTTTATCTCTATCTCCCTTTTTCTTAAGTACCATTTGAGAATCAGTTTCATTTAATGGAATTGTTGCTTTCTTATCATTTGTGACACATTCAAATTCTCACTGAATAAAAACTGAGGCCACTGAGCACCCTGTATTAGTCCTGCAGTTTTAAAAATTGATTTAATTCTGAGCTATTTGAGAAATTAATAGCAAGACTAAAAAGTTGAGGATATAATCTTGTATTTATAGTATGTTTAACTGAAAAAAAAATCTTGTCCTGATAAAAAATATACTGTTTGTAAAAGAAAAAAATATTCTAACTTCCAAGACCAAACTAAGTCTGTGTGGTGTAGCTAAACCGGCTCCTTACTTCAAGATCACTCACACCCTGGGCCTCCAGAGACGGATGGAAACGATAATTTAATAAATGAGTAGAGAGAGCTAGTTCAATGAAATTTATATGAAAGGACCTGAGAGTGAAATTTCCTCCTAGGGTGAGTCCATCCACAGTCTCTCGGAAAAGAGCTGGGACCGAGAACTAGATCATGACAACTATAAAGTGTACTTATAGGAGGGTTGTTGCATGCATGCTGGGGAATGAAATTCTTTATTAACCACACAAAGTTTCATGCCCATTGGTACGTTCCTCCCTAAAACCTACATTTGATCATTATACATAGCAGATACTAAAAAAAATGTATTATTCATCAAATGCATTTAATTTGCATCTTAATAATCTCCAAAGTCAAAATTTCTTTCTTGTTTTTTAACACTTGGTTTGGCATATGCATAACAGGAAAGTATATCACTAAGTTAAGAAATTGGAGACAAGTGTAATACAAATGTTTTCCTTCTTCAAACTCTACCAAAGAAAAAGAGGGGGGAACCTGAATTGCGGGGGGCTTCACCCGTAGAACCCCCCGTTCGTCACGGATGAAAATAAAAACTACCAAGACATCTTGTGCTTGGGGAGGAAAGGGGTCAAACTCTCAGAGGAGAATGACCCAGAGCGCCTTCCTCACTAGGCTTTTATTGGGCTTAAATCCACGGGAATACAGGTATGTCAGGCGACAAGGACCAAACAATGGTTAACATTTCAAAGCAATCTGAGGGCTTAATCTGAGCCAGTGTTTGTCAGGAAAGGGGGTTGCCAGACTTTGGGAGACATACTCATTTCCTCCTGGGACACTTATCACCTAAGGAAGAGCACTCTTAGCAAAGCAGGTTTCACAGGACTTTAGGAATTCTTTCTTATGCCAATCACCCAAGGAGCCGTTCTGGCCAGGACAGGGCTGCACCGCTCACCCCCACAGTTTCAGGCTTTAAGCCGATTAGGAAGCAGGAGACATCTCCCAGATGGAAATGAGGACTCGGGCTATGTCAGAATAGCCGGGGGGCGAGGGTCTATCACATCCTCTTTGCTGCAACCCCCCGAGTCCTTCCATGAGGCCTCCCAAGTGGTTGCGTCTGGCTTAGGTTGCCCCTCCCATGAGGAGTCTTACCCGTCATTGACTGCCAACCAAGCAATTGGGCCAGAGAGGCAGAAGTAGCACTCCTGCCAGGGAGATAAACTTTGTCTCCTTAGTAGGTCACGTCCTTGTGACAGAACAGACCCAGATGAAGTGGGTCCCTTGGGCTCTTACACAGCCCACCATGGGGTGAGGGTTACAACTCCTGAAACCAGGCTGAACGGTCCGCAACATCTCCCCCATTTTTAGATTGTTTAAATCAATTGTAATTGTTAGGCCTGTGAAACTTACTATCTGCTAATTTCAAATGCAATCACAAGAAAACAATTTCCACATACATCATAAAGCATGAATAAGGATTAAAACAAGGAGGTACCCAAGGGCTGCCATAACTCAAATTTGTAAGTTCAATCCAATGAAAAATGTTGCAAATGCAAGGGAACAATAATAATAACAGGTCTTTAGTTCTTGGGAGAATTAGCACAGACTTCAGGAAGTTACTTTAAAGACATACAGCAAGAGCAAGTTAGAAAACATTATTAGAATCAGTAAACAACCAGTGGTATTCAAAGTCCCACAGCTTGTTGATGTAATTAGCTGCAATTTATCAATTTGTCCCTTTAAGAAAAAGTCCCTCTTAGGTGATGTTGAATATCCTCCAGGAGTGCTGGCTGGAATTCCACTGGAGTGTGATGACACATAGCTTGGAGAAATCTGGATCAGGAGGGTCCAATGGGTAGAGGTGGGTTGAGGCCAGGGAAGCCTTTTCTGTGATATGGCTTCATCTTCTTCGCCTGCAGTTCCAGAGATCTTTCTGCAGAGTAAATACAGACATACCCTCTTCCCCAAATTAATAATTCAACTGGGCCTTTCCATTTTCCTTCCCCTAAAGGGTCTTTATATAAGACCCAAAGAGTGTGGAAAGGCAGGCCTGTAATGCACAAGGTGCTTGCTATGGGTGACTACAGATTATCATTAAAATTCAAAAAATTGTACGTATATATTGCTAGCATGGTTAAATTTCTAGGGGATATTTCCTGACTCCCTCTTTTTTGTTTATTTAATAATGTTTTAAAGGTCTGGTGAGCTCTTTCAACAATTGCTTGGCCCGTAGGATTATAGGGGATACCTGTTTTATGTCGAATTTTCCATTTTTCTAAGAAAGCCTGAGTGGCTTGGGCAATATATCCTGGGCCATTATCAGTTTTACTTTGCTGAGGCCATCCTAAATGATTAAAGGCCTCAAGTCAATGAACTCTGATATTTTTCCACTGACTCCCCAGAGAGGGGGGTGGTCGCATATGTAACACCTGAGTAAGTGCCTGCTTGGAAAAACAGGCCTCCTGCTGTTACTTTCTTTCCAAACCACACATGAATGTGGCATCTATCTTTTTCCTTTATTCCTTCCTACTTTTCTACACAATCCTATCCTTTCCTTTCCTTTCCTTTTTTAAATTCCTTCCTTACTTTTCTCCTACTCAATCCTGTATTTTCCTTCACTTTCTTAATTCCTTCCTTACTGACCATCTACAGCTTACTTGAACTTTCTGCAAGATATATAATCCACACACTTTTGCGGGGCTGAGAAATGCCCCCTATCCCAGGTATAGAAATGCAAACAAAAATAAAAAACCTCCTGTTTGAAATTAAGCATGCTGGCTGCTTCTTAAAAACTCAGAAGCTGCTGTTCCTATCTCAGAGATGACCTGGCTGGAAATTCCTTCTCCAGACTGCTGCGCGCCCACCGGCCTTCCCAGGTGGGGCGAGGCACTACTAGGCCGAAAAACTGAGCCGGTCCTGGAGGCGGGACCCCACGGTCCCGGACCGTGCCCAGCGCCCAGCACCCAGCACCCAGCACCCAGCACCCAGCGCCAGCAACGCAGGGCGCAGGGAGAGAGAGAGAGAAGCTCCGGAAGAAAAATGGACTCCAAACCGGCTGGGATCCGCGCCGCAAGGCGCAGGTCCCGGGCGCTCGGTCGCCGCTCGCCCAGTCGCCGCGCGAACAGGCTTCCCAGGTGCGGCTGCAAAGCCGGCCCTAATCTGGGCAAATCGCGGGAAGCTGCAGCCCACATCAAGAGTCGCCGGTCCGCGCTACAGGAGACGCGGATTGCGCTTTGCGGCCTGCGGGCCTGCGGGCTCAAGCTGCTAGCTACAGCCGAGGTGGGGGAAGGGCGTAGCTAGCATCGTTCCTCCATAACTCCAAAATGTAAAGATCCCTTATGTGGGAGACAGCAGCCCTGTAACTGCTGAACCTAAAACATTGCTCTCTGTCTAAGAAGAGCTCGTTCCTTAATGAACAAAAGAATTTCTTTCTAAAATTTCTCCCGCCGAGTGTGGCGCTTACAAAACCAGTTTCAGTGCCCCCGCCCCCAGCCCGCCACTGGGACCTGCCGGCGCCGGGGAGGGGGATGGAGTAAAGAGTGCGGTGAAGCCCTGCTTCACACCCAAACAAAAGAATTATTTCCTTAACTTCCTTAGTGCAGGGGAGAGAAATGAGAAGAAAACCACTCAAGAGGTGGCAAGAGTACCTTTCCTCTGATCTGTAACACGTCTGGGGGCCTTACCGAAAGGTGCCCCTGGTCCCTATGGGGATGAAGCGCTAATTTCCATACCACTTAGACGTGCTGTCCGATGACGATGGCTCGTAGCCTCTGGTCCAGCAGGTTTCAGGTCCCTGTCCCGGGCGCCAGATGCGGGGGGCTTCACCCGTAGAACCCCCCGTTCGTCACGGATGAAAATAAAAACTACCAAGACATCTTGTGCTTGGGGAGGAAAGGGGTCAAACTCTCAGAGGAGAATGACCCAGAGCGCCTTCCTCACTAGGCTTTTATTGGGCTTAAATCCACGGGAATACAGGTATGTCAGGCGACAAGGACCAAACAATGGTTAACATTTCAAAGCAATCTGAGGGCTTAATCTGAGCCAGTGTTTGTCAGGAAAGGGGGTTGCCAGACTTTGGGAGACATACTCATTTCCTCCTGGGACACTTATCACCTAAGGAAGAGCACTCTTAGCAAAGCAGGTTTCACAGGACTTTAGGAATTCTTTCTTATGCCAATCACCCAAGGAGCCGTTCTGGCCAGGACAGGGCTGCACCGCTCACCCCCACAGTTTCAGGCTTTAAGCCGATTAGGAAGCAGGAGACATCTCCCAGATGGAAATGAGGACTCGGGCTATGTCAGAATAGCCGGGGGGCGAGGGTCTATCACATCCTCTTTGCTGCAACCCCCCGAGTCCTTCCATGAGGCCTCCCAAGTGGTTGCGTCTGGCTTAGGTTGCCCCTCCCATGAGGAGTCTTACCCGTCATTGACTGCCAACCAAGCAATTGGGCCAGAGAGGCAGAAGTAGCACTCCTGCCAGGGAGATAAACTTTGTCTCCTTAGTAGGTCACGTCCTTGTGACAGAACAGACCCAGATGAAGTGGGTCCCTTGGGCTCTTACACAGCCCACCATGGGGTGAGGGTTACAACTCCTGAAACCAGGCTGAACGGTCCGCAACACTGAATAAAGTATATTTAAGTCATATTTTCACAAAGGAAGGTCCCAATTAAACTACTAGCAGTGCACAACAAAACACAGATTTATGCAATAAACTAGGGGCTCAGAAATGCTGATCTTCTCTCATGGGAACGTAAAGTACAACATTAGGGTTTTGGACCCTTATCATTTAAATTGAGGGTACCAGCAAAGTAGGTTTCATAGGATTTTAGGCTTTCTTTCTTAGGCCTGATGGTCCCGGGGAACCTGCCCTTTCCAGCACAGGGCGGGCACCCACCTCCAGCATTGTTTCAGGCTTAGGTGGAGACTTGCAGACAGAATGACTCAGGCTATGTCTGGACAGCCGGGGGTGAGAGTCCATCACCCTCTTTTTGCTGTGGCCCCCGAGTCCTTCCTTGAGGGCCATCCACATGGTCATGCCTGTCTTAAGCAACCCCTCCCTTGAGGGAATCTTACCCGTCATTGGCTAACTGACCAAGCATTGGGGTCCAGATATGAATGAAGCCAAAGTGGCGCACCTGCCAGGGAGATAAGCTTTGTCTCCTCAGTGGCTCAGGTCCTCTTGACAGAACAGACCCAGGAAAAAGCGGGTCCTTTGTGCTCTTACTCAGTCTAGCCATGGGAGGTTACAGCTTCCGAGACTAGGTGGGGCAGTTCCCAACATCTAATCTCCCCACTTTTTCGTTTGTAAATGCTATTGTAGCTGTTAAACCTGTGAAACCTACTATTTGCTGTTCCCGAATGCCATCTTAGTCTACGGCCATACCACCCTGAACGTGCCGGATCTCGTCTGATCTCGGAAGCTAAGCAGGGTTGGGCCTGGTTAGTACTTGGATGGGAGACCGAATGCCATCTTAAGAGAACAACCTTTATATAAAAAGCACAAATAAGGATTAAGACAAAGGGGGATCCAAGGGCTGCTAGGACACAAACTTGTAAGTTCAGTCCATTGAAACAGTTTTTAAGGTTCAACCATGGAACATTATGGGACATCGAGGGGTTGTTGCTCTCTGCAGGAGGTGCCTGAGCCTCAGCCTCTGTCATTGGGGCAGGCCCCATCCTCCTCCGTTGGCATACCCAGGCCCGTGAGTAACGGTGTAAATGTCCGTTTTCCTTCTAGTTGTTCAGGGTCAGCTGGGCCATCTGGTCTGTCAGTTGATTGGTTCTCAGCTCCAGGTAGCAGAGCTTGGTGTCTGTCCTGCTCAGGATAAGGCTTTACTCTTTTGGCTGGCAGCCAGGCAGGACCTGTAGGGATGGAAACACACACACCCTCTTCCCCAAGTTAAAGGATCTACAGGGCCAAGAGCCATCTCCCAGTGGATCTCTATATAAAACCTGAGGATAAGATGACTTCGGCTCTTTCTTCTGAAGACGTTTCTCAATTGGAATACAAAGTGATTCACCACAGTTTAGAAAATTATAGGTAAACAAGGCTAACATAATCAAATTTTCAGGGGGAAGGACTCATGACTCCCCCTTATTTCTGTTTTTTAAGAAGGTTTTTAAAAATATGACAAGCCTGTTCTACAAATTGTCTGACCGGTTAGATTGTAAGATGCCGGTTAGATTGATAACTGCTTTATGTTGGATATTCCAACGCTGAAGAAAAACCTGAGTAGAATGGGCAAGGTATACAGGGCCATTATCAGTTTTAATTTGCTGAGGCCGTCCTAAATAATTAAAGGCCTCAAGCCAGAAGGCTTGTATATTTTCAGCCTAGCTTGGAAAGACAGGCCCCTTGCTGCTTCTGCAAGCTGCAATGCATTCACAGTTTTCAAGGAAAGTAGGAAAGATGGGAGGGGGAAGTACTCTGAAAAAATGTTTCAGACAAAAAATGGTTGTGCGCCAAGGGCCTTTTGTGACTCGATTGATTAACTGTTTCCTTCGGGAGAATAGCCAGTTCTTCCCCAAGGAAATGATCAGTGTTTACAGGTACTGAGTTAAAAAATGGTACTTTGTCTTCCACGGAAAAGGGTTAGTTTTACATGGAAGACAATATACCTGTATTTCATTTTTACAATAAAGGTCATGGCTCTGGCATAAACAAAGAGGATTTTTAATATTTTTTAACATGTGGCACCCCCATCCCACTTATAGCATGCTTTAGATTGACAAATTTATGAACACATTCGCAACCTTCAGAAACAGTTTTTCTCTACTGGCAAATACATTTACTTTTTTTTTTTAATTGTCACAAGTGTGCCGGTGTGTCCAGGTGCGGGGAAGGTCTCCCCCAGTGCGCACTGGACGGGGGGAGGGGGTCGGGGGGGAGGCTAGGGAGACTAATCTCTCCTCTACACAGCTAAGCTGCAGCGGGTGATGCCACGGCATCCCGTGGGGGAGGTGTGCAGAACCCGACGCCGCCCAGGCCGAGTGTGTCATGAGGCTAGCTGCAGCCGGCACAAACCGTGAGATAAGGGCCTAGCAAGTGTGCATCCGCCCCTTCCATACTTCCAAAATGTAAAGGTCCCTTATCTGGGAGAAAATCAGCAGCCCCAAGATGCTGCTGAACCTAAAACATTGCTCTTGTTCTTAGAGAGCCTGTTCCTCGTGGTTGAGGAAGCGCAAAAACCTTCAAAAAATTTTTTTGTAATGGGCTGCAAGACACGGCTTAAAAGAAAGAATTTGCTGAGATGCCTGTAAACTGTCCTGTAACTAGTTGATGTTTTTAAAGGTGATTAAAGGGAAAATCTTTGCTCTTTCTCCCAAGCCCGGACCTTGGTTGAGGTTGCCTCCCGACAAAAGCCTGGGAGAGGGAGCAAAGCTTCTGCTTACTAAAGAAGGTAGGGTGGCAAGAGAGAGCGACCTAGGCAGAAAATCCTATTCCTCTGAATCCAACACACCCAACGGCATTCCTGAAAAGCACTCGGGGTCATCGGCCCTTACCTGGGCTAATGCTCACATACTCCCACCAAGTTGGTGTGTTGTCCATAATGACGATGGCTCGTGGCCACTGAGTCCCCGTTCTGGGGCGCCAGCTGATATGGACACCGGCTAGCAGTGTCCACATCATTATGGATGAAATAAAACATACACACGGACTGCTGAGTCCAGTGGAGGAAAAAGAACGACAGCATGGCTTTTCTCTCAAGGGGAGCAAAAGCCCTGGCCTCTGCCATGACAGGCCTTTATTTTATTTTTCCTCCCATTACAAGATGGTCCTCACTCACTATCCCCAGTTACAACAAAAGGAGCCAATGCCCTTAATCACATCACAGAAGAAGGATATTAGCAAATGAAAAGGCAAAAGTAGCTGAGTTAGTTACACTGGTCCCTGCAAGGTTTAGCATGGATTTTAGGAAGTTACAACAAGCATTTGCATGGTGAGGGAGTTTTCAGCAAAAAGCAGCTTAGGTATATTGCAAATCTGATTCCCCAGGAAAGAACCTATCTGTGGGCATGAGTCCTGTGCATCTCCAAGTGGGAGCTGGGCCCATGCCACGCAGAAGGGTCTGCCGCAATCTGGGCCACCTTATTCACCCAAACTTTACTTGTTAATAGGCAGAATAGTGATTAAGCATGCAGTCTCTGATTTATCCTGTCTGGTTTCAAATCCTGGTTCCACTACCTACTGTTACATGAACTTGAAGAAACTCTAAGACTTTTTATTTCTTACCAGTCAAATGAGCATGTCCTCAGCTTTACCACCTTACATGGTAGTTTCAGTGATTAATGAGATAAAATAAATTAATAATCAAAAACCAATAAAAGTATTTCCTAAAAAATACACCCCCTGCTAGAATGGACCCATAGGTGATCAGATGACTTATCTGTCTTGTTTACCACTCTGTCTCCACCATTTACTGGTAAACGGTGTTTGATGCATAACGGGAATTCAGTGAGTAACAATACAATGGTTGAAGGAATAGTGCCTCTCAGACAATGCTCAGTCATTATCTATTGAATATTCATTCAAACATCTCACAGTTGAGATATGACCTCATTCCACTGACGAAGACCTCACTTGCGAGTTAATTTCTGGCAATGGTTTCACTATTTTAATTCTCCCAGTCCAAGTTTGTACCTAATATCTTTCAGACTAACCACTACCTCCTTCTGAAGTCTTCCTGCCCAAAGCTAGATAGAGTTCTGTCTTTACTCTGTGAACTCTGCTTTGGGACTCCACTTTGTGTGACTCCACTTTGTGTGACTTCATATATGACTGTTTCCAGACTTCTAGTTACCTTGTTCCCTTGTTTCAGTCAGGACACTTACTAGTGTCATGTGCTCAGATTTTCTAAGACAGCTACCTGCTTTGATCAACATCTTCTCTATAACCGTGTCCCAAATTTAGCATCAGGCCACCACAGAATTTTGCACTTCGGTACGTACAACATTCTGATTGATAAGTGAAGACAGCTATTTCATCATCATCTAGATGAGTCATCACTCTTTTTTTTTTTTTTTTTTTTTGAGAATAAGAGATGTCTTTAAGGATTCTACTTCAACAGAATCTTTCTTTCTTTTTTCTTTCTTTCCTTTTTTTTTTTTTTTTTTTTTTTTTTTTTGGTCTATGTGTATATCTATGTCCTCTAGCTTAAAATGTATTCCTTTGATTTTGCCTCGTAAACAAATTTCCACATGCTCTCTTTCTTTCCCCAGAACTAGGAGTACTGGTAAGGCAAAAGAAGAGCCTGGTGCACACAATTTAATAAAGTATTAACTCACTGTCAGGATTGCACAGGTGCAGGGTCAGTCCTTGCATAACCCTGGGAGTGAATGTCTTTTTCAATTTTGTTTCCAAGGACTTTCCCTTGACTCACACTAGTCCAGGCCCGGTGCTTCACCTTCAGATTTAGTGGAAATTATTATGAAATCTCTATTTATCATTTGTCATTATAGGAGAAGAGAAAGAAGAACTACATTGTCTCACAAAATAAGAAAGATCCCTTAGAGTATTCTCCAAATGTAAATGTAATCTGTCAGTCTTGACCTTCTCCCATTATGATTAATCAATTCCAACTTTTTCCATCATGACCCATCAACTTCAACTTCTCCTACCATGACCTGTTACCCTCAACTTCTTCCACCATAAGCCTATAATCTTGACTTCTCCACTATACTCTTCCAACACTGACTTCTTCTACATGACCTTTTACCCCCAGCTTCTTCTCCTATTAACTCTGCCTCTTTCTACAAAACAACTTCTACATATTTTTAGAGAAGTTCCTTACAAACAATTAAATTATATTGTATGACCCATTTTTTAGCCTGGATTTGAGATTTCAAGGGTAGTAAGGAATAGTATGGGAAAAAAAAAAAAAAAAAAAACTGTCATCAATTATAATTCCTCCAGAAGCTGGAAAGAGAGATGGGAAGCAGTTCTTTCCGTACCTTCCTCCATCTAGATGCTACATTCAAACCGTGCAAACTATGCTGTATTCCCCCATTCTGTGCTGTAATACGTCTCCCTCCCAAGGGTCTCTGCTGTGTTAGCTTTCTAGTTTCATCCCTTTTTCTGTCACATTTCATTCTTCTCCTGACATTAATTGACTCTAATGGCACCCTTTGGACATTTGTGCTTACAGAATTATTTACGTGGGACAGAGAACAAAATGCTGCCTGCCTATGAGATTTTCTCTAGGGTCATGATATCCTAAATTTTATATTAGTTTCTTTTTTACTGAGATAAAATTAGATACTTTTATTTAGGTCAAGTGGTAAGGTAAGGAGAGTAACCTACTTTTTAACGATTTTCATCATCGCAAAAATATTTCAATTATTGACTATTTACATCTTATCTAAACACTTCAAATGTGCTTTCTCTCATTTAGGAATGTTAAGGGGTTTTTGTCTGTTTGTTTTTTTTATTTTTTTCACTTTAAAATTAAATGTCATAAATTAACCACATATTAATCTATAATAGCGGTATGATATCTTTATGAGTTAAAGCAAAATTAATTCTTAATAGATCCAAAACTCTTCTTTTTTTATTTTTCTTGTTTGCATAGTTTGAATGTCAACATTGATGCTAATGACCTGTCATGACCTGGTTTCATAAACTAAGGTAAAAAGTTACAAGTCTAGAAAGTAACGTGTATGTTAAAGCTTTTGTTTCAGAAACTACAGATAAGGCCCATCTTGGCTCCTGAGAAAACAGCGGGCCCTGGGGCACTGATAGAAGATTACCCCCTGCGGACATCCGAACCTTTGTTCCTGAGCGAGCAGAGGACCAGCATCCCCTGGGAACAGCTAACTGCCCAGGACAGGAATGCTGCCGCTTTGCTCACCTAATCCTCCCTGAATTTCAAAGCCCTCACCGCACCTTGTTTATCCACCCACCCCCCACCTTATAAAAGGTCTGGCCTGGAAAGAAAAGAGATGGTTTGTTAGGGTATGAACCCGCCATCTTCTCAGATCACCGGCCATCTGAATAAAGTGCCCATAAAAGATTCAATCGCTGTCATTGCTTATTGGGTTTGGTAATGACAGGTAGCTGGAATGCCGGTATCTTTTCTGATTACATTATCAGTTTTTAAATAACATTAAATCCACAGAATTTCTCCAAGGAATCTAGAAAAAAAAGTCATGCAGCATGATCTTACTTCAAAATTAATTTCCTAGGTATTTTAACAATCACAAGAATACAAAAAGAAAGAAAAAAGAGGGAAAAGAAATAGCAATGCACTTGTTTAGAAAAGATATTCAAAGGAGGCACTTATAAAAATGCTCTTGAATGAAAAAAATAAGCTGTGTTTAAGAATTACATTTTAAAGGTTTTCTCTTTGTAATGCTATTTCAAGTGTTTTAGGGAGAAGTGTCAATTAAATGCTTGTTAGTTTACGTTCAACAGTTTTCATCTGTCAGAGTGCAGTTAGAGAAGCATGGCTACTGAGTGTGAAGAGAGTAAGTGACCTGAGAAAGGAATAAAATACTGCATAAGATGGGGAAAGCTGGGAAAGTAGAAATCGGGGTGGTGGAAAATTGAAGGAGAGGAAGGATTACTAGCCCATTCTCCTAGAAAACCAGTGCAGGTGAATGAGTCAACTTTCAGTAAAATCTGTGGAGCCAAGATAGTGAGTTGCTAAAAGGGGATGATGCAAGATGAGCTCATCAGAGGTCTTTGAACTTGCTGCTTCTTTGTGGTACCACCTCTGAGGCTCCTCAGCCAGGCATCTAGTATGAGCCTGGGGTCAGTTCTATCAAGCAGGAAGGAGAGACTCACTTAAGCAAAGCACCTCTGTGTTGCATCTCATTGCAAAGACCTTCCAAGAATATTAGCTGCTGCTTCACTTCCACTTTTCAGATCATATGCATATTTCTCACTTGGCCAACTTTAACCTAGAAGCACAAGGGAGAGTGGGTCCAGGGAAACATGGTCCTCACTGTAAGTCATTCTCTGAGTCCCTAGTTTTTATTGACTGGGGTGTTTACCCACAAGGGGCAGAACAGCAGGCATTGCCAGGGTTGACTGGAGGGGCACCAAGAGAAGTGAAACTTGTGAATGGCTTTAGAGACAAAAATAAATTGAACCCAAATATCTTAAATTTGTGATTAATTTCATGAAAAAAAAATTGGTCAAATTTTGCCATTTATAACATTGTGTTAATCTGTAAACTCTGAATCTCAGTTTTTCTTTTTGTAAAATGGAATTTAGTATGTAACTAACTGTGTTAGGATGAATTCCCTGGTTGCAGACCTTGAGGTGGGTTTTTGTATGAAAATGGTGTATTAGAAAGTATTCTCCAGAAAGGGATGGAAATCAGACTCAAACGAGTTATTAGTACAGTACCAGGGAGGGCTTGCTTTAGTCCTACAGGGCAACTCTGACGAAAATGGAGACTTCACCTCTGTGTTTACTCAACCAGGGAAAGAGGAAACTGGAGAATATAATTATACTCATGCGTTAAGGCTACCTTGGGGGGATGTCCCAAGAACTTGCCTCTTCATATGCACAGGCAAAGCAGTCTGGCAATATGAGGTAAGATCCATCACAAAGAAACACAGGTTTTAGCTGTTGGTAGTAAATTAGCTATTGGAAGCCAGAGGGCAAGAAAATGGTGAGAGAATCAGAGGCAATATGCTTCAAGTACTTTACGACTATTACAGCAATTTGAAAGTTTCTCATTCAGTCTTAATCAGAAAATGTATCTGAAATGCCTAGAAGTTAACTGACACAAAGTAAACATCGAATAATATGTAGTCAACAGTAGCAGCAGCAGTAGAGGCACTGTTGTGTGGAGAGCATTCAGGATAAACTATCTCACGTAAGATAAGGAAAACATCAGCGACAAGACTGGCTTCAGCAAAAATAAGGTAGTCATGTAGGTAAAGTTATGAATACTCAGTGAAAACATGAAACCCAGGGGCAAAACTGATTCTCACTATCAAAATACACTGCAAAGCTATTATAATTTAGGCAATTTGGTGATACTATGGAAATTGATAGTTAAATAGAACACAGCACGTTGAAAAGCAGACCAGAGAATATATAGCTATGTATAGATATATATCTCACATGATAAAGGAGGCACTTGAAAATAATGAAAAAAAAATGGTACTTAATACATGGTATTGGAATTATTGGCAATCACTTTGCAAGTAAAAATTAAATTTTGCTTTTTATCTCATACAATGTATGGAAATAAATCTCAAATGCAATTATGATAAAAGTATTTAAACAAAATATACAAATTTTATAATAAGGTCTTCCAGAGTTTGACAAAAAAGAAGATGTCATCATAAAAATTTATGGCAGATTTGACACCTATTTTTTAAAAAAGGAACAAAATAACACATTGTGATGAAGTATTTGAGGTATATGTAGCAGGAGGATTAATATCCAATAGGCATAATACATTCTCAGTAGGAAAATAAAAAAAAATTAATAGATGAGAAACATAGATTTATAATAGACATAAAAATAAACAACACATTAAAACATGTAATATTCAAATTCTGTAGTAATAATGAAAAACTTATGAAATATAATATTTTTACCTATTAGATGTGCAAAATAGTAAGAATGCTTGTTAACATATAGTAGGGACTGGAATGTGAATAAGTACTTTCACACACTTTCAGTGAGCCTGTGAGGGAGGGCTCCACCCACAGAGCCCCATCCCTCCGTCACAGATGAAAATAAAACTACCAAGACATGATCTGCTTGAGGAGGGGAGGTGGTCAAACTCTCAGAGGAGAATGACCAAGAGCCCCTTCCTCACTGGGCTTTTATTGGGTTCAAATACATAGGAATACAGGGTTAACATTTCAAAGAAATCCGAGGGCTTAATCTAAGACAGTGTCTGTCAGGAAAGGGAGTTGCAAAACTTTGGGAGACATACCCATCTCCTCCTCGGACCCTTATCGTTTAAATGAGAGCACTCTTAGCAAAGCAGGTTTCACAGGATTTTAGGAATTCTTTCTTATGCCCGATCACCTGGGGAACTACTCTGGCCGGCACAGGACTGCACCACTCACCCTCAAAGTTTCAGGCTTTAAGCCAATTAGGCCCAGGAAGCAGAAGACATCTCCTAGACAGAAATGGGAACTCGGGCTATGTCGGAATAGCCGGGGGGTGAGGGTCCATCACATCCCTTTTGCTTCAGCCCCCTGAGCCCTTGCATGAGGCCTCCCAAGTGGTTGTGTCTGGCTTAGGTTGCCCCTCCCTTGAGGAGTCTTACCCGTCATTGACTACCGACCAAGCACTGGGGCCAGAGATGGATGAGGCAGAAGCAGTGCTCCTGCCAGGGAGATAAGCTTTGTCTCCTTAGTAGGTCACGTCCTCTTGACAGAACGGACCCCAGATGAAGCGGGTCCCTTGGCTCTTACTTAGCCCACCATGGGGTGCAGGTTACAGCTCCTGAAACCAGGCCGAAAGGTCTGCAACAAGCCTGAAAATTGGTTTGGGATTTGGGGAGACAATTTGTTACTATTTATCAAAAAGCATAGAAGTATAATTAACAGTTCCACATGTTGGTATATACCCTGGAAGTACACACAGAACTGTACAAAAAGCACATATACAGAGATTTCATTGCAGTATTTAGTGATATGATTTGAAAATAATCTAAATATCCATTTTAAAGAATTGGTAAATCCCTATGAAGGAATACAATGCAGTACTTAGTGTAACAAACCAATTTCTTCATGAACTTATATGAAATACTCTCCAAAACATACTATTAAGTATAAAAATTGACTTTTAAACTGAAGTACAAAATTATGCATTTATTAAAACACTTACAATAAATTTGTTGACAAATGTAGAAACACATCTTCTGCTCAAAGCACAAAAAACTGCTCAAACTGTTATTGTTTAGAGGAAAAAACTAAGATCACAATAATTTTGCTGATTTGTGACTTATGATAGAATTTGGCAAATAATGGATATTGTTTCAAATCAAAAAGCATTTTGTTTGTTTTCTGAGTTGAGTAATTATTAAATGAAACATTATGAGAGTCATATAAGAAATCAGAATTGCCAGCCTCTCTTTTCAAAACCCGATTTGCCAATGGTAGGCAGAAATTCTGCATGGCAGGTCATTCGTTCAAGCCCGTCACAATACCTATTGACCCTTGTACTTCATCTGGCTGGGACCTGTGGTCTCATTTCTCTGGCTTTTTTCACTATCACTACATTTAATATCTAAAATTCTTGACACACTTCCTTGGATTATGATTTACTACTAGAACCAATGGCGCATCTGCAAAATGATGATGTAAGCTTGTGTGAGTGCTCCCTAATGGATGTATTCTCTTTTAAATGCAGTAATGACCTCAGTGTCCATTACAGTGTGCAAGGCACATCACAGAGCCTCAAGGGCAGAGAGAAGAATGAAGCCACACAGCAATCCCCCTCTTACTCACAGTTTCCCTTTCTTTGGTTTCAGTTACCTGAGATTAGCCATGATCCAAAGATAGTCAATAAAAAATTCCAGAAATAAGCAATTCACAAGTTTTAAATTGTACGCCATTCTGATTGGCATAGTGAAATCTCATTCTGTCAGACCCAGGAAACGGATTCTATCTCTGACAAGCATCTTCGTACTGTATGTATTCTCCACCTGTTTTTCACTTAGTAGTGGTATCACAGAGCATATGTTCAAGTAACCTTTATTTTACTTTATGCCACATTAACACACTTGTATTACAGTGCATTGTTATAGTTGTTCTAGCTTATTATTAGTTTTTGTTGTTTATCGCTTACTGTGCTTAATTTATAAGTTAAAGCTTATCTTATTTATGTACGTATAGGGAAAAGCATCATATGTATAAAGTTTGGTAGTATCAGTGGTTTCTTGAGACATATTCCCCTTGGAAAAGAGGAGACTATGGTAAGTGAAATCACTGTCTGTGGAACAGAGTAAAGGCAATGGATTAAGCCTGTGGTCTCATTAACTAAACATTATAATTGAGCTGAACAACTATAGTTATGGTTGAATGTGGCAGTTGAAGTTTTAAAAGGAGATCTAGGGTGATTAATATTCCTTAGCTCTCTGCATGGCAACAGAAGTACCCTCTGACTAGCTGCCAGAAGACTGTGAGTTACTTGGCCCTTGATGTAGATCAGAACCAAATGGTAGGAGACTCATAAAAATGAAAGCCACCACACAGGTAATTCTGTTAAATCTAAATGATTAGGACAAAGCCCAAAGGCATCGTTCCTGATTTCAAAGATAAGATGGTTGGTCTTTTCTTCTGTCAGTCTGGGAAATCCTTAGGTTTAACTTCAGATGTATATAAATTCTAAATAAAGCAGTGGGCTAACATTCCACGGTCTCGATTCTTCAGATAAGTTGAGCACCCTGACAATTCAGTGTTTCTCTTCAATTAGAACTAATGGAAAACTTACTTGTCTTGGACATTTCCTATATGTAAGGGGTATAATTGACCTGGGAAATGGATATATGGGAAATCAGGATTCATTCACTAAAATTTTAACTTTTATTTGATTATATTTATAAATCTTGAGAAAACAACTTAATGTATATATAATGTATATTTTAACATTTTCCTTTGATCTGTCACTTGATTTTTCTGTTTTGAGTGAAATGGCCCCACTGTACACACAGGAAGACTTGCAAAGAAGTGAAGTCTTACTTTTTAATTAGAGTAAATGTATTAAAGTAATCTGAATACAGCAGAGACCTCTTAAACCTCCATCAATAAATCTGGAATTGCAGCAGGACTATCCCTGCACCATCAATTTAGTTAAGGTTGAGCGTGAAATATGACAGTGAAATGAATTTGTTACTAATGCAATAAAATGTTTCAGTAATTCATGAGAAAGTAATTCCTCAATGTACATGACTCAATAATTTAAGATGTTTCAGGCTTGATAATAGAACCAATAAGCTCTTCGCTTTTTACATTAAAAAGAAAATACATTCAGGACCTGCTTCAAGAATTGTATTTCTTAAATTCATTTTAATTATTATGCCATTTATTTTATGAAATAAAACACGCATAGTAGTATGTTCTTCTTTCCCTTTGTGATGTTTCTATAGATTCCACACAAAAATTGTTTCCCACATATTAATAATAAGTTTGGTTCTGACTATTATTAAACATTTGAGTAAAGTAGTCAATTATTCTACTAGTTGGATGTTCACCATATATAATGGATTTGTTACAGATAAAGATTTATTTTGAGGAGCAATGATCAGTATAAAAGATCAGGGTTTTATAGACATCCATTTGGACTTTGTCTATTTTACAGGCAACATTTTCTTCTAAAGACATTTATTTGAAAATGCCGGCCAGTCTGTATTACTTGTGCTACAGAAGGATGAAATAATTTGACAAGTTATAAAAGGCTAATTTTTTTTCCAACTTGACATTCGCTATATATACTCCCTTTGCTAAAAAACTGGTTTTGATGTAAAAAAAAAGTCCAGACCTGAAGAGAATTTTTATAAGACTTTATTCGAGCCAAAATGACAACATATGCCAGAGAAGCAAGATTGCAAATGCTTCAGAGAATAACAGTTTTGCATCTTATTTTATTTCCTTAAGATTAAGGAGGGGCATAAGAAAGATTACATGAGGGTGAGACAGAGTAAGGTTCAGATTAAATTACACTACAGTTAACAAAATTAGGTGTTCTCTTGAGGCGGTTATAACATTCCAAAGGTGTGTTAACCTAGATGCACAGAAACAATGGATGGGGCTTGATTACAACAAAGATAAGCCTTTCACTAAAGACATTATACACCTGGGGCATGATTACCCACCATGACCTGCCCAGTTAGAAATTTATGAACGCATCACCCTGTGAGGTTATTACTTTCCATAGGACCTCCCTTTTTAATCCACAGAGCAAAATTCGTATCTGTTTTCATCTCTTTTGTACACTATTCATTCATTTCATCTCTTTTTTATACTTTTTTCTCTCCTTAATCCAATGTTATGTATTTTTTAAGATTTCCATCCAGTACTATAAAGATGCTCTTATATCATTGTTTTTGGTGTTGAATCTTCAAAAGTCCTTTGAAAGTGTATTGGATATAGGGGAGCAAAATTGGCCAACCCCAAATGTCTGTTTGCCCTGAGGATTATTTTAAGACTTCTAAGAAACAGAAAGCTTGGGAAGAACTTTCTACCATCCCTTAAAAGCCATCTCTAGAAATAACTATAAACAATATGAGCTAGATGTGGGAGAATGGGGGAACTAAGCTAGTCCTGCTTGTTCAAAGCCTTCTCTGTGTCTCATTATCTCTACGTGGTATAGCAAACCTTTGTTTACCAAGCCTTTGCTTTTTCTTCTCCATGTAAACTGCCTTCCTCCCCTTGAAATCCCAGACTAACCCCTTCTCCTTAGCTTAGGATGTCATATAGCCTTCTATTAATGGCTGCCCTTTGAGCCTTATGTTATTCTAAAATGTACAAAATTAAATTATATTTTCTGCTCGTCGTCTCTCTATGTTGAAACCAGAAAAATTGGCATTCGTGCTGTTTGTCACTACCAGAACCAATAAGTAAAGGCAAGGATTGTATCTTTATGGGCACTTTATTCAGATGCCAGTGATCCGAGAAGACGGTGGGTTCCGTACCTTCAAAAACTATCTTAACACCTCACCTCAAACCAATCTTTTTATAAGGTAAAGAAAAGTGTAGGTAGGTGATGCAGACACTGGCCCGAAGTGTCTGTGTCATTACAGATGAAATGAGATATTCACACGGATTACCGAGTCCAGTGGAGGAAAAAGGACAGCATGGCTTTTCTCTCCAGGGAAGCAAAAGCCTTGGCCCTTGCCATGACTGGCCTTTATTGGGTTTCCCCACACATGGTCATTTGCTATGCACAGGTTCGCTATAGGGGGTTACCTTTTACAGACAACAAAGGAGCTAATGCCGCTAATCACATCACAGAAGAAGGATATTTGCAAATGAAAGGGAAAAGTGGTCAAACCGTTACACTCATCCTAGAAAGGGTTAGCATGGATTTTAGGAAGTTACAAGAAGCACTTGCTATCTCAATTCAGGGTGAGGGAGTTTCAGCAAAAGCAAGACTCAAAGAGGTTTAGGTACAAATGCAGGCCTGATTCCCAACGGGAGAACCCATCCGTGGGCGTGGGTCCTGTGCATCTCCAAGTGGGAGCTGGGCCCACACCACGCAGAATGGTCTTCTATGGGTAGGGGGTTTGGAAAAAATGTAATCAGGTAAGAGTTGTAATCCAACAGCATTTTTTCTAGTATTTCTTTATCTACTGATCAACAATTGCTTATCTGGGTCACTGAACTCTGTCCCTGGAAGACAATGGCTCAAATACTATCTTGACCTTGCAGACCCCTGGGGCACAAATGTTGAATTGCTTGTCAACCACCTGGAGTCATATAGGTCGTGTATTTCAGTTCTTAGAATAACAGCTTTCCAGTGCATTAATCACTTAAGCCTATTGACCATAACTACAGCTTAAATCTTTAACTCTTGAGTTCCCTGATCGATGTCAATTGAATTTTTAGACTAACCAGAAGAGCTTAGAAGAATAAAGGAGAAATTTTTCTTCCCTGATGTATATCTTTGAGGGTCTCTTAGCTACACATCTATTTCAGCTCCTTAAGCATTTTAAGTTTCCCCTTCACAAAAATAACATTGGCTTTTATACAGTAGGATGTTTTGTTATTTAAGTTATGTAAAACATGTTGAATTTGGTAATGTGCTTAGAGTGAGAAGAAAAGGTTGTTTCAATTTAATCTAAACTAAATTCTAGCTTTAGAAAACTTTATGCCAATAGCTGTGAATGAAAAAGGGGCTATGCAGCAAACCTGATAAGCTCAGGGGCACCACATGGCAGACCTGACTAGCTCAGTGAACAATAGCCTTATATAACTCCCTTGCATGACCACTTCCTTAGGTACTAAGTTCTCAGGACACTGAGGTTATAACCTACATCAAATAATCTTAGCAACAAAGTCTCAGGTCTATTGATCACATAGAGCTTTGGTCAAACTAGAGATAACTTGTAGGCCTAAGTTGTATTTCAGCTCTCGGCCCAGAAAAGCACAAGGCCAGGCAAGGCAACACCACGGCTAACCTCAGGACCATCTGTGATGACTAATGATCACCTGTCCTGGTGCGGACCAATCAGTGGAGACCATGACCCTGAAAAGATGCACTTAGAAAGCTGATATATATTCTATTGAGATCCTCCCCTGAGACTTCCAGATAAAAATCCTCAAGAGGAAGAACTCACTAGGTACTTTTTCTGTCTCTTGAGCACACTCAAGATTTTCTCCCCCTTTCTTTCCTAAAGATGTGTACCTTTGCTTTCTTTCTCCTAAGTTCCAAAGGTCCTACTTTTGCTCCTGTAAATTGTTTCCTGAATCCATGCAGCCCAGCTGGCTCACTTCTTCCACACCTAACTTCTTCTATCTCTGTGGCTTTCTAAATAAACTTTTGCTTATATCTGAGTGTTGGCTCTGAATTCTTTCTTAACCAAAACTCAAGGACCAAGGTCTAACATTTGGTGCTATTTACCATTAACAAAACTAGAGATAATATCTAGGCTTCAGTTGTGTTTCAGCTTTAGTCCCAGAAAAGTGGGGAAAACAGAAGAATATATGCCATGACTGATATCAGCACCAGATGCATTAATCAACTACCCCCTACCCTAGCTTTGACTTAATCAGTAGAGACCAAGACCCTGACCATGACCCTAACTGACTTAGTCACCATGATTAATGATTTTTCCCCAATGTAACCCATTCCCTGGAAGTCACTGGGGAGCCAAGCCACTGAGCATTAGCTCATCTGTCTCTGGGTATGGGCCATTTCCTAAAAATAAACTTAGAGTTTCTTTTTAAAAAGATTTTATTTATTTATTTTTAGAGAGAAGGGAAGGTGGGGAAAAAGAAAAGGAGAGAAACATCAACGTGAGAGAAAAACACTTATCAGTTGCCTCTTGTACATACCGCAAACAGGGACCAAACCTGCGACCCAGGCATGTGCTCTGACCTGGAATCAAACTGGTGACCTTTTGCTTTGTGGTTTAACGCTTGAAACTAAGACACACTAATCAGGGCAAACCTTCCTTCCTTCCTTCCTTCCTTCCTTCCTTCCTTCCTTCCTTCCTTCCTTCTTTCCTCTCTCTCTCCCTTTCCCTCTCTCCTTCCTTCCTTCCTTCCTTCCTTCCTTCCTTCCTTCCTTCTTTCTTTCTTTCTTTCTTTCTTTTTCTTTCTGATGCAAGGTCCTGTTCATGCCTTATTGAGCTCTGATGCACACAGGCAAACAAACCCTTTAGTCCAGTAACAATTTTTAGAAACACTTTATAAAATCTTTTCTGATAGCCAAAATCCTTTCAGCAAACTTTAAGGCTTTGAATCAGGACGTTAGCCAGAGGAGTCGGAGATAAATCCTCAGATAGGTCAAGACTCTTTTTTTATCTTCAGATTTTATGAGAGTAATCAGAAATTGATGGTGTCAGTTTTACTGAGAAGTTTTAATAATACTTTATACTCTAAAAAAATGACAATACTATGCAACAGAGTGAAATTCTTGGTTTCTGTGATTTTATTTTGTTCGACTCAATGTTGTTCCCATGACCTTCAGGCTAATAGCTCCTGCTTTGTCTTGCATGTAGACCTGCTAATCATTTCAAAAATTCTGCTAGTGGGTTCAGTTTTTCAAAAACAGCCCCCTCCCCCCATATCCCTTCCCTTGACATTAAAAAAAAGTTCAACTTTGTACTTTCCTAAGATGTATTTGAGGAACCACTAGGGTTCCCATCTTCTTGGTTGGTGGATTCTCAATCAGTAAATCATCCTTTACTCCAAACTCTGACATTTTGACCTTTGAAAAAGGACATTTACATTTATAAGGATACCCTCCATTTATAAGGGTGCTTCCTTCACTTTACCTGGCCAGGCAAAGAACAAGGCCTGGACTTAAATCTGCATGATAATCTTACCCTTGTTTACTTTGCTTTTCCTGATAACCTCCCATTAATGGCTACCTACCCTCAACACCTTTCATCTTTTGGTGAATTACTCAGTGTTCCTAAGTCTCTCCCATGCATATAGGAGGTAAACATGTTTGTAAGGTAAACTTTAATTTGTTTTTCTCTTGATAATCTGTCTCATGTTAATTTGATTATTAGGGCAGCCAGAAGAACCCGGAACGGTAGAGTATGATTTTTCCTCCTTAGGAATCTGATGGGAACAGAGTAGTCAATCCTGACTGTCACTACTTCATTTCTGAAACCTGTATTTCTCTAGTAGAGCTTTACTAAAGGCAACAACGACCTATTTTCTTCCATAATCAGAGTCTGGTTGCCTTTAATCTTCTGAAACCCAGAACACCTGAGACTCAGCCCTAGGGGTGTGTGGGTCATATAGTGACAGGTGAATTTGTTAAGAAGTTAGTCATCTGTGTGTGTCAGTGGATTTATGAATAAGCTAAACAAAGATATTGCCTTCAGAAAACTTAACAAATAAATAAGATTCAAATTTATAAATATTATTTAATTTATAGTTGTTTGGAAGAAAGATTTTACCACTTATGCCTCAAAGCCATGACACATCTTAGTGAGAATATGTATTGTTAAATGCGTCAGGTCATTACCTGTGTTTGCAGTACAATGTCCTTAATTAAACAATGAATCACCAGATGTTAAATCCCTGTACCTCAACTTTTTAGCTCTATGACTTTGGTAAAGTAGCTGGAAGAGCCAAACTATGCAATCACACAATATGTCTTTTGGGATTAAGAATTATTTTGAGTCAAAGGCAATTAAGGAAAATCAGATTTAAAAAAAAAAAAAAGCTCCTGGAAAAAAAGAGCATACATTTCCTTTTTGTACAGAAAATTAACATTTATAAAGAATTTCATTCCTAAATGTGCTTCCCTTTCCTCTACCAGGAAGGAGAACTCACAACAACCCTTATCAATAGAAAAGACACCAAACCACACCAACACTTGATTGCTATATGTTTTTTTGTCTCTTTCCCATAACATATACCTCCTCCCCAGCAGCCCAGAATTTCTCCTTTGTTTAGCCTGAGATGGAATATATGCCCCCAAATTCTGGCTGCCTCCTGGGATCATATTTTCTTGTGAATTCTCATGTGTATGCCTGTGCTTGGCTATGCATTTTTTCTCTTTTTATGTTATCTGTCTTTTATCAGTTTGATGTGCAGGCTTCAGCTATTGAAATTAAGATGGTAGAGAAAGAATTTGTTTATCTCTTGTGGTATTTTAAAAATTCTAAAACTTTGCTTTTTTATCAGAATAAATTATCTATTTCTTAAGGCATATGTGAAAATTGAAATATATACACAAATTTTAACATTAGTATCCACTGCTAAATCAAACCTCTATGTTTGGAGAAAAAAAGGTAGGGGCGCACACTATACCTGACCAGCTCAGAGGAGGCCTGCGTGGAGGGCCTTACAAATTCAGACACCTAAAGGAACCACATAGGATGGTCTGAAATTAAAAATTTCTAACTAAAAGCGAGTTATGGCCAGTAGTTATGTCCTAGGCTGGTATCTTCCCTGACAAAGGTCAATTGTTACCTTAACTGAAGCTGTCTACTGTTTTGTTTTGTTTTTTGCATCTACAATAATATGCCTGTGCAATGTCAGGGTAATTTCTTTCTTTTCAGACCCCTCACTGTAGCGGAACAGAGACCACAAAACTCCTCATGTTTGTTATTGTGTTAATTGTGAACTGCTAACTGTCCTCTACCCATCTATGTAAAAGAAATATTTGTCAGTTCATTTTGCTTTTTATCCAGTCTCAGAGATTTCCCTGCTTTGCTTTCTCCTGTTTCCCTAAACTATCATCAATGGATTTCACGTAACCTTTTATCCCTACTCCTTTGATTGTAATGTATAAAATAAGGTGAAAACTTCCATTCTCTGGTGCATTTTCCCAATTCGTTGAGATTTTACTTCCCAGAAATTGTCAGTTTGGCATAAATAAACTCGTAAAAAATCTCTACAGGTTTAAGTGTTTCATATGTTGACAATATAAAAATATTATTATGTTATGATTAGTATTAGAGTAATGTAATAGTAGTTTGCTCTCTGCTTCACCCCAAAATCATATTAGGTTGTTTTATTCATTAGTCTTACTATTGTAGCTATCTCAATAATTACAAAACTAAGTTGTTGTTTTTTTAATTAGACTGTATGTCTTCTTTACACATTAGAGTTTAACTAAGCTAAGAAATGATTCATCATGGGTAGAATGCTGTACAGTAATACAAATTAATTTAAAAACTAATTTCATATATATTTTAGTTGAAAGAAACTAAGATACTACAGAATTCTGTGACATTTTCTGCATTTTTCTTGGAGTCACTTTGATGTGAGGCATGTTAGATTGCTTTCAGACAGCAGGCCAAACTTCCATGAAGCTAATTTATTGGACTAGAGTTTCATAAGATTATGCATTTTAAAAGCTGAAGGACTCATAGAAATCCATCAATACAGATCGCTCCTTGGACTAATTTGGAAAACTTAACATTTCTTAACACTAGCATATTTAAGTTGCTGAAATATCTTATAATGAAATATATTCAACCTTCCCCTCAATGTTCCACATTGAACTGCAGCTCCATACACCTCATATTAATTTATTTTACAAAAACACCTATTAATATCTTAAAGGATGCATTATCTTGGGTAACAACTTCTTTTACAGAGAAGAAATGAAGAAGTTTTGAAATTATGAGAATCGTACGAGAGAACAGAATGAGGGTGCATACGTTGTGTGTTAGTAACGGTGAAATACTTGGCCTCTCTGACTCCAAGCCTGCTTTGTTTAATAGCTTCTGCTTAGTCTCGCATATAGACATGCTAATACCAGAATGTGCCTATCCCCTCTCCTGAGGGCATAAGGAATGTTTACACTGCTTATCAAAGATTTTCAGTATCCTCCTAACCAAACAGATATCAACTAGCACAATTTTTCTCAGACCCTTGCTGCTGCCCAGATGCTCACAATGGTGAATCACCTCTTGCCCCTCCCCTTCCTCCTTTCCTTGACCTAAACGAAGGCTGACCTTTGTACTTTCTCAAGATGAATTTGAGGAACCACTAGGTCCCCCATCTCCTTCGTTGGTGCCTTCCTGATCATCAATAAACCCTTTCTTCCTCTAAACACTGACATTTTGAATTTTGGTCTTTCAAAGAGTTGGACATATGGACTTGGGGCTGATGATGTTTAGTTTTTAAGTACAGTTATACAGCAACTCTTTCTGTTTCTTATTCACCTAAATAGCTGTGAGAATATGAGTCATATAAAGATCATTAAGAGATCTTTTCCTGGACATTTCTTAGTTAAACAGAATGAATATAAGCTTGAGCAGTGGTAACACTCTGCAATGAGCATAGCAATGAGCTGTAGGGGAGGAAACACTTTTCCTCGACCAGTTTAGGTTCAGTGGTGGTGGGGGTGGTGCAATAAATTAAACTGAGAGTTGACAGATTAAAAGAAAAAAACATACATATTTATTATTTTAAACTTTCATGTACATGGAGTTATTATGAAGAAGTAAATATCCACCCAAAGCAGCAGCAAGATTTGAGAATGTCTACATAATTTTCTAGGGAACAGAGAAAGGCAAGGGACACCTGTGAGAACAAAGGACTACTTAGAAAGCAGGGAAAGGGCATTTGTCAACGTACAATAAATTCTTTTTGGAAAGAAAAATCAGTCCTTTTTGGAAAAACAGATAGGATCTATGATAGCTCTGTGACGATGTCTGTTTGGATGCAGTGCTGACCTCTTGTCTCGAAGATGAGAAATTCTGGAGAGTAGATTTTATGAAAACTGAGTTCTTTTGGGAAGGACTGCTCTTATGAAGATAAGAAATTTCAGGGACTCATGGTGTCTTCAGCTCAAAATAATTTTGTGTCAAAATGGCATATTTTGGAGTGGCATATCTCTGTTCTGCTTTGGAGGTTATAGTAAATTGTAATAATTGATGTACTTCTGATAGCATAGATTTATTTTGAAGACAGTATGCTAAGTGAAATAAGTCAGACCAAGAAATACTATATAATTTTGCTCCCTTGTGAAATTAAAAAAGAGAAAGAAAGGAAGGGAGGGAAGGAGGGAGGGCGGGAGGGAAGAAGGAAGGAAGGAAGGAGAAGAAAGAAAGAAAGAAAGAAAGAAAGAAAGAAAGAAAGAAAGAAAGAAAGAAAGACGAAAGAGAAATAAGAAAGAAAGAAAGAAAGAAAGAAAGAAAGAAAGAAAGAGAAAGAAAGAAAGAAAGAAAGAAAGAAAGAAAGAAAGAAAGAAAGAAAGAAAGAAAGAAAGAAAGAAAGATCATAGATGCAAAAAACAGGTTGCTGGTTGCCAGATGTGATGACTGGGAATTGAGTAAAATGAGTCAAGAAGACCAGAGGTACAAACTTCATGTTATAACATAAATATGTTCTGGGGATGTAATGTACAACATGGTGAAAATAGTTAATAATACTGTTTTATATATTTGAAAGTTGCTAAGAGAGTAGATTTTGAAAGTCCTCATTAAAAAAAAGTAACCTTTGTAAATTTATTACTGGTCATAAATATTTGTTGATGGCTTGATAACTATTGGAACAGTATGATAGACAAAACATTAAACAACTATTATTTTAACTGCGCTAAAGTTTGTCTTTCCTGAGGAAAAAAAATCATTAAATTGATGCAGTCAGTTGTAAATCATACTGTGTATCCTTGAACTGTGTTTCAGTCTATTTTGCAGGTGGACAATGAGTGCTTCTGTTCTTTGTAGATGTGTATGTAATACTATTTGCCTTTAAATTTATTGCTGAATTTGGCACCAAAAGAATGTTGTTTAATTCTAGTCCATGCTTGGGGTTTACACATGTAAATTAAACTTGGCATAGTAGAGGTTTTCTAAAAGCCAACTGTATGAATTTTCAAAATCTCTTTTATCTGGAAATATGGTATAGAAAATTGAACCACATGTGGTCATCAGTACAGTATATTAACTACAGAATGTTTGTGAAGGAACTTTATAACTACTTTGGGTCTATATATCTAGGATCCTATCTTGTTAAATAGCTGATTTTATAAAAATCCATAGAAGACCAAATGGTCCAATAAATTTTATCTAACTTTGAAATATATATATGCATTTGAAATAAACAAATAAATGTAAAATATATAATAAATAAATATAAATGTATAATAATATATAATAAATAAGCATAAATATATAAGTACATATACATATATATATTTACTGAGGACATCCTTGCTTTGGATTTACTAAGCATATAGTCTTCAGTGGGTGTTTAACAGAATTATAGCATACTGTATTAGAGAAAGCATCATCATTTCCTGACTCACTGTGTGCGAGATGATACACAAGCCTTGCAATGTAGTTTATTGGAGTTTATATTTGACTGGCGGTATGCAAAATGACCATTGGTATAATTAAAGTGAAAAGACAGATTTTTTTGTTCTGTATGATCATACAGTTTTGATCAATTGCTAAATCTGCCTAGAAGACAAACATCTGCCAGCATATTACTTTGAATTAAAAAAGTACTTATAAGTATTTTTAATATGGTGATGGGAACTGTAATACACTTCAAGGAACTATCATGTGCGAATGAGTCTTCCTGTTCTTACCAAAGGGCAAGTGTCCACCAGTTGTTTAGACAGATCACATGGACTACTTCCTTCTACGTCACAAAACACCGTGGACAGGCAGGGTACAAGCATTTCTAAGGTTTTCCACATATGCTTATTGCTGATCCTGATTACCTTCTGCACAATTAAAAATAAAAGGGAGTAAGTAGTGAGCATAGAGGTTTTCTGAAGAATTTTTCATATTGTTCTAAGCAGTTAAGCAAAAGTTATACATATTTTTCATAAGTAGACTTAGATGTTGTGGGAAATAAATACAGATTCCTAAAAACTACTGCATTTGGAAGCCAAGAAAACATTATTGAAAGGTGGTACTAAAGACTGATATTGCCTTAGAGATGTAATTCCAATCATTGTGAAGTCGTTAGGTACAATTACCTTAGACTCCTTGTGACTCTTCTGAGAAGTTATGCTTGTGGGAGGTACTGAATCTGGAAATAACTGTGGTAAGTAACATTGCATAATAGGAAGAGCAATTATGAGCTCTAAAGAACTACTATCATGAAATAAATTTTAAGATAATACTACAAATTATGATAAATTATTAAAAGTAAATGAGTAACAAAATTAAAAGTATTTATTCCTCATTTATCATTTTTACCTATTTCTAAAGGACAAATATTTGTGTAGATATAACTCTTAGTGGTTAACCTTACTTTGACTTTGATCATTGACTGAGCTGAATTTTAAATTTGTCTTAAGAACTTTTGAGAATTTTTAATAAGATATACTTTGATTTTATTAATTGCAGTAGAACTTTTTCTGAGTATTTAGTGGTAGTTATAGTTCTCTGCCATTTGTAAGAAGTTGTGATAGCTTTTTATTAGAAATAAACAAAAGAAAGTTTGAAACAACATGCACTATCTTTTTCCGAAGTTCAGAATTGGGTGGCAAAGCTTTGAAGATTTTAGATATACAAACGTCATTTATAAAAGAGATTTTAGCATCTTGGGGGGAACAAATTAATTGGGCTTTATAAAATATTTTGTAGGCCTAAGTTGTAAGGGTAACAGTGATACATTGGGGGAACATAAATATAATCATGTGAGTGTATAAATAGACAGTATGTATTTCAATTACAAATAATTAGAGTTCTAATTCCATTAAAATTTTGGTTATTATTTTGTTAAAAAATAAAAGTAGTAATTATCATGCTAGACATCACTACAATTGGGCCTTTAATCCTGTTGTTTAATCATTTTAAAGCTGAGTTTTGTTTATTCAGTTAGATTAACAGAAAACCCATAATATGCCAAGTGCTATTCTTAGAAAGTATAATAAGGATGTGAAATATAATTTACATTAACCACAATTAACTCCTCATGTGTCTCAAACACATGTCTTATGAGTAAGCATATGTCCTAGACAGTGAAATAGTGTGGAAGTTACACTAATGTGTTGTGAGATCTCCCTCCACTCCCATCTCACTCTTTTTCTTTTCTTTATTTTTTATAATAGCCATTTTAATAGGTGTGATGATATCTCATTGTGGTTTTTATTTGTATAACCCTAATGATTTTTAATGTTGAGCTTTCATGTGCTTAATTAATATTTTGTGTATCTTTAGGGAAATGTCTATTGATGTTCACTGCCAATTTTTTTGAATTGGGCTGTTCATTTTTGTTTATTTTGAATTGTAGGAGTTCTTTATATCTGCTGGATATCATTCTCATCAAATACATAATTTGAAAGTATTTTTGCTCATTCTGTGGGTTATCTTTTCACTCTCTTAATAATGTTTTCTGATGCACAAAATATTTCTAATTTAGACAAGTGCCAATTTTTTAATTGTTATTGCTGTCTCTGTCTTTTGTATCATATCCATGAAATCATTTCCAAATCCAATGTCATGAAGTATGCCTCCTATATTTTCTTCTAAGTAGTTAAACTCTCATGCTTAAATCTTTGATTATTTAAGTTTGGTACATGGTGTAAATTTACGGTTAAATTTCAGACTTATGCATATGGATAGCCATATTTTCCAAAAACATTTGTTCAAAAGACTGTCATTTTTGCATTGTATAGTCTTGGCACCCTTGTCAAAAATCATTTGACCGTGTATGCAAAGATTTATTCCTGGGATCTCTATTCTATTCCACTGTTCTATGTGCCTGTCTTTATTATAATACTACATTGTTTTGATTGTTATAGTAATTTGAAACCAGAAAGTGTGAGTCCTCCAACTTTGTTCTTTTTTCCCCCAAAATTGTTTTGTCTATTCAGGGTCTTTTAAAGTTCCATGTGAATTATAGCTTGGAGTTTTACGTTTCTGCAAAAAATGCCATGGGAACTTTGATAAAGATTGCATTGAATCTATAGATTGCTTGTGGGTAGTACTGCCATCCTAAAACATTAAGTCATTCAATCCATAGACACAGGTTGACTTATCTGGCTTTGGTATTAGGGTAATGAGGGATAAGCTAAGAAGTGTTCTTTTCTCTTCAATGATTTGGAAGAATTTAAGAAGAATTGGCATTAAATCTTATATGAGTGATATAAGTTACCAGTGAAGCCATCTGTCTATGGCTTTCTTGTTGTCATTGTTGCTGTTTTTGTTGGAAAATCCTTGATTACTAATCCAACCTCCTTAATTACTGAATCAGTTCTACTAGTTGTAGGTTTATTCTAATTTTTTTCTTTGTGATTCAGTTTTAATAGGCATTGTGTTTTTAGAAATTTGTCCACATCATCTAGGTTAAGCAATTTGTTGGCTAACAAGTGTTCATAGCATTCTCCTATAATCCTTTTCATTTTTTTTTTTTTTTAATGAAATGGAAACTTTTTTTTTTTTTTAAAGATTTTATTTATTTATTTATTTTTAGAGAGGGGAAGGGAGGGAGAAAGAGAGGGAGAGAAACATCAGTGTGTGGTTGCCTCTCACGTGGCCCCCACTAGGGGCCTGGCCTGCAACCCAGGCATGTGCCCTGACTGGGAATCGAACCTGCGACCCTCTGGTTCGCAGCCCGCGCTCAATCCACTGAACTACGCCAGCCAGGGCCCTTTTCATTTTTGTAAAATTGGTAACATTGTCTCCATTTTAATTTCTGATTTTAATTATTTGAGTCTCCTTTCTTTTCTTATATATCAAGGTGAAGTTTGTTAATTTTGTTGATCTTTTTGAAGAATCAACTTTTATTTTCATTGATTTCTCTTATTGTCTTTTAACTATATATCTCCACTGCAATCTTTATTATTTTTTTTTCTGCTAGCATTGTTTGTAGTTTACTCTTCCCTTTGTTATTCATTAAGATATAAATTTAGGTAGTTGATTTGAGATCTTTCCTCTTTTTTAATATGTTTTCAACTATAAATGTTCCTGCATCCAATAAATTTTGATAGGTTGTTCCTTTATTTCTCTTTGTCTCAAGGTTATTTTGAATTTCCCTTATAGTTTCTTCATTGACTTAATGGTTGTTCAAGAGTATGTTCTTTAGTTTACACATAATATTTAATTTTCTAATTTTCCATCTATAATTAATTTCCAGTTTCATCCACTGTGATCAGGAAATATATTTTATCTTATTTCAATCTTTTTAAAAATTTACTAAGACTTTTTTATGGCCTGACATACAATTTTTTCTTAGAGTATGCTTCACATGCACTTGAAAATAAAAATGTATATTCTGCTCTGTAGTATATTCTGTAAATATCTGTTAGGTCTCATTGATCTATAGTATTATTTAAGTTCTCTATTTTCTTACTTATCTTCTGTCTGGTTATTTATTTCATCCATTATTGAAATCCCTGAGTATTACTGCAGAGCTGTTTACTTCTTCATTTAGTACTGTCAATGTTTGCTAATACATTTTGGAGATCTGATGTTTGCAGCATATGTATCTATAATTGTTACATTTTCTTTGTGTACTATTTTATCAATATATAATGTCCTTCTTTAGCTCTTTAAATGGTTTTTGACTAAAAGTATATTTTTGTGTGATATTGGGTAGCCACACCAACTCTCTTTTGGTTACTATGTGCATACAATATCTTTTTAAATCCTTTCTTTTTTACCTTATTTATGTCTTTCATACAAAGTGAGTCTCTTGATTGAGGAGTTTAATCCACTTACATGTAAAATAATTATTGATAAATAAGGACATACTTTTGCTATTTTGTTATTTGTTTCATGTATGTTATATCTTTCCCTCCCTCATTCCTTCCATCACTGCCTCCCTCTGTATTTAGTTAATATTTTGTAGCGACATGTTTGATTCCTTTTTTATTTCTTTTTGTGTATACTCTATAGATTGTTTTCATAGTTACAGTGGAGGTAACATATAACCTTCTAAAATTATAACATTTTAACTTAAATTGACACTAACTTCATTTACATACAAAAATCTACTCCTTTACAGCTCTTCCCTCCTCTATTTTATGATACTAATGTCACAATATACAATTTTATACATTGCCCACCCATTAACATAGATTTCTAATTATTTTTATCCATTTGTATCTTTTATTGTGGCAAGATACACATTAACATAAAATGCATTTGTCTTTTATATACTGTAGAAAATAAAAAGTATTGTTACAAATAAAAATTGCCATAATAGTAGTTTTATGCCTAGTCATGTATTTACTTTTACCAAGGATCTTTATATCCTAATATAACCTTGAGTTACTGTCTAGGGTCCTTTCATTTCCATCTGGAGGTTTACATTAAGCATGTGTTTTAGGGCAACTCTAGTGGTAATCAACTCCCATAGCTTTAGTTTATGGTGGAATGCCTTATTTGTTACCTCATTTTTAAAGAACAGTTTTGCCACATATAGAATCTTCATCTGACACCTTTTTTCTTTCATATCTCTTTATATATCATCCCACTGTAACTAAATGCAGGTCCAGATACTTGCCATTTCAAAAGCCAACACTTGAGAGGCAGGTGCTGATGTAAAGGAAAGAGCTCTTATTTCAGGTGCCAGCAACCTGGAAGATGGGGAAATATTGTCTCAAAGCCCATGTCTACATCTCAGTGTAGGGAGAGGTATTTATAGGGGAATAGAGGGGAAAAGATCAAGGGAGGGGGTTAAAAGCTTTCTACATGCAGATGATCATAACTCACTCCAATAAGGCAAGTGATGGTCCAGTGAGCATCATCGTGGTGTCAACCTGGGTCCACATCAACCTGGCTCCATGGGTGAAACTCAGCAAATCTCCCTGAGCTGGGATGCCTGAGGTCAGAGTCTGTATTATTTGAAGTTAGTTCCTAGGATTCTTGTACAAATATGCAGTTTATCTACAAATTACATAGTCAGAGTCAGCACTTACAGAAAAAAAGTCAAAAGAATGATGGGTGGAGATTCAAGATGACAGAAGAGTAAGTGGAAGCTATACTAACCTTGTTCCTCCCAGGGCCAATCTAGAAATTACAGCTAAATTGTAGAGAAATCCTCCTGAATAACCAACTTAACAGAAACTGGAGAGAAGAATAGACATAACCAAGAACAGAATAACCAAGAACAAGCAGAAGAAACCATTTCACTAAAAGACTGGTAGGGCATGTGGAAGAGGCATGAGAGGTCTGGCTGGCTTCCCAATGGAAGCAGCTGAATTTCCAGAGGATATTTCAGTGTCCAGCAGTTTTCTCCTGAGAAGTGTGGGGTCTAAACCCCAATTGAGCTCCCCAGCCCATAGCACCAGAGCCAGAAAGGGACCGAGATAACATCCAGCTGTGAAAAGCAACAGGGTTTCTGCCTGCCAGGGAGAGATGGCTGGACAAACGAAGAGCCTCTTAAAGAACCAATGCACAAAATTTTGTTTGTAGACTCTTAACATGGGCACTAGTAGAGGGAGGCAGAGTGGATTAGAGATGCTTGAGGGGATTCTAGGGTTGGTGAGTCTGGGGAGAGAACTAAAGGAACAGCCACCAGGATTCCTGTGTTGAGTCTTCCCCACACTGCAGAGGCCATCTTTCTCAGGCAGAGCACTCCTCTCCAAGTGGCATCAGCCTCAGAGGAAGCAATAATCCCACTCACAGGAATTACTCTTTTCCACCCCGTGGTGCTTAAGCTGAGCTGCTGATTACAGCTCAAGGCTGCTATCATTGATTAGTTTAACAACTAAGGTATAAAATAAGAAGAAGCAGCCAAAATGGAAAGGCAAAGAAACAGATCCCAAATGAAAGAACAAGAGAATTCTCCAGAAGAAGAACAGGATTAAATGAACTCAAGAAATTTATCAGACAGAGAGTTTAGAGTAATGGTCATAAGGATACTCAACAGAGTGAAAAAAGACATAGAAATAATAAAAAAGGAACAGTCAGAAATAAAGATGCAATATCTGAAATAAAAAAATACACTGGAAGGGATGAACAGTAGGTTAGATGAAGCAGAGGGTTGAATCAGTGATTTCAAAGACAAGGTAGGAAAAAAAACAAGCAGAGCAGCAAAAAAAAAAAAAGTTAAAAATCAAGAGAAATTAAGAAACATTTTGGACAACATGAAGTGCAACAACACTCGTATTATGGGAATAGCAGAAGGAGAAGAGAGCAAAGAAGAGAGTGAGAACCTATTTGAAGAAACAATGATTGAAAACTTTCCTAATCTGGTGAAGCAAAAAGACACACAAGTCCAGAAAGTTCAGAGAGTCCCAAACAAGCTGGACCCAAAGAGACCCACATCTGGACACATCATAATTAAAATGGCAAGGCTTAAGGACAAAGAGAGAATCCTAAAAACCACAAGAGAAAAGCAAGTAGTTACACACAAAGGAGCACCAATTAGACTGTAATCTGATTTCTCAACAGAAATATTTCAGACAAGAAGTAAGTGGGGTGAGATATTCAAGGTGATGGAAGGCAAGGACCTACAACCATGGTTACTTTACCCAACAAGTCTATCATTTAAAATAGAAAGAGAAATAAGGAGATTCCCAGACCAAAAAAAAGAGTTAAAGGAGTTGTTAATACTAAACCAGTACTGCAACAAATGTTACTGGGCTAGCTTTAAGGAGAAGAAAAAGAAAAAACAAACAAACAAACAAAAGAAAGTAGTCTAATAAATGGCACTAAATACATATCTATCAATAATCAACTTATATGTAAATGGCTTAAATGCTCCAACCAAAAGATATAGAATAGATGAATGGATAACAAAGCAGGACCCACATATATGCTGCCTCCAAGAGACCCATCTCAGATTGAAAGTTACAAACAGACTGAAATTGTGGGGATGGAAAGATATTTCATGCAAATAGAAAGGAGAAAAAGCTGGGGTAGCAAGTACTAATATCTTACAAAATAAACTTTAAACCCAAGGCTATAGTAAGAGACAAAGAAGAATATTACATAATGATACAAGGAACAATCCAGTAAGAGGATGTAAACCTAGTATACATTCATGTACCCAACTTAGGAGCACCTAATAATGTAAAGGAAATCTTGATGGACATAAAGGGAGAGATCAACAGAAATAGTGTCATAGTAGAGGGCTTTAACACCCTATTGACATCAATGGATCGATCTTCTAGACAGAAAATCAACAAGGAGACAGTGGCCTTAAATGACACACTAGGTCAGATAAATTTAATTAATATATTCAGAGCATTTCATCCCAAGGCAGCAGAATATACTTTTTATGTGCACATGGAACATTTTCTAGGATAGACCACATTAGGACACAAAATAAGACTCAATAAATTTAAGGAAATTGAAATCATATCAACATCTTTCTCTGGCCACAATGCTACAAAACCAGAAATCAATCACCAAAAGAACATTGAAAAACACACAAAGACATGGAAGCTAACTAACATGTAATTAAACAGTGAATGGATCAATAACAAGATCACAGAAAAAATCAAAAGATACCTTGAAACAAATAAAAATGAGAATACAACAATCCAAAATCTGTGAGACACTGGGAAAACAATCCTAAGAGGGAAATTCATAACAAAAAAAAACAAGAAAAAACTCAAGTAAGCAATCTAACTTGACACTTAAAGGAACTTGGGAAGAACAACAAACAAAGCATAAGGTGAGTAGAAGGAAGGAAATAATAAAGATCGAAGCAGAGATAAAAGAAATAGAATCTTAAAGATACAAAGATCAATGAATCTAAGAGGTGGTTCTTTGGAAAGATAAACAAGATTGACAAGTGTTTAACCAGACTCATCAAGAAAAAAGAGAAAGGACCCAAGTAAATAAAATCATAAATGAAAGAGGAGAAATAACAACTGACATCAAAGAAATACAAAGGATTGTAAGAAAATCTTATGAAAAACTCTATGCCTGCAAACTTGAAAACATGGATGAAATGGATAAATTCCTGGAAACCTAAAATCTTCCAAAACTAAATCAGCAAGAATCAGAGAATCTGTATAGACAGATTACATCTAGTGAAATTGAAGCAGTAATCAACAAACTCCCAACAAACAAAAGCCCTGGACCAGATGGCCTCACAGGTGAAATTTACCATACATTCTGAGAATCAACACTTCTCCTTTTCAACCTATTTCATAAATTTCAAGAGGAGGGACAGCTCCTAAACTCATTTTATGAGGCCACATTATCCTAATTTCAAAACCACATAAAGTAACTACAAAAAAGAAAATTATAAGCCAATATCCTTGATGAACATAGATGCTAAAATTCTCAACAGAATATTAGCAAACCTAATAAAGCAATGCATCAAAAAGATCATATACCATAATCAAGTGGGATTTATTCTGGGAATGCAAGGTTGTTACACAACATTAGCAAATGCATAAATGTGACTCACCACATAAACTAAAGGATAGAAACCACATGATCATACCGATAGCTGCAGAAAAAGCATTTGATAAAATCTAGCACCCATTTATTATAAGAACTCTTAACAAAGATTAGAGTGAACATACCTAAACATAATAAAGCCCACATATGACAAACTCACTGTCAGCATCATACACAAAAGCCAAAAACTACAAGCATCCTGCTTAAGATCGGAACAAGACAGGGATGTCCACTTTCACCACTCATTTTCAATATAGTAGTGGAAGTCCCAGCTACAGCAATCAGACAAAAAGAATAAAAATTATCCAAATTGGAAAGGAAGAAGTAAAACTGTCTTTATTTGTAGTTGACATGATACTATATACAGAGAATCCCCAAAGATTCCACCAAGAAACTACTGGAACTGATAAACTAATACAGCAAAGTAGCAGGATACAAGATTAATATCCAGAAATAAGTTACATTTTATATGCCAATAATGAGCTAACAAAATGGAAAATTAAGAAAACAATCTCATTCAAAATTTCTACAAAAAGAATAAAATACCTAGGAATAAATCTAACCAAAGATGTAGAAGACCTGTACTTGGAAAAATATAAGACACTGAAAAAGGACATTGAAGAAGATACACATGGGATAATAAGTGGAAGCACATACCATGTTCAAGGATGGGAAGAATTAACATCATTAAAAAGTCTATACTACCCAAAGCAATCTATGGATTCAACACAATTCCTATTAAAATACCAATGGCATATTTCACAGGTCTAGAACAAATACTTCAAAAATTTATATGAAACCAGAAAAAAGACCCTGAATATCCTCAGCAATCTTGAAAAAGAAAAATAAAGTAGGAGGGATCACAATACCTCATATCAAAATATATTTCAAGGCCATTGTAATAACAACAGTCTCATACTGGCACAAGAACAAACACATAGATAAATGAAACGGAATAGAGAGTTTAGATATAAACCTATGTCTCTGTAGTCAGTTAATATTTGACAAAGTGGGCACGAGTATACAAGGGAGTAAATATAGCCTTAGTCTCTTCAATAAATTCTTTTTGGAGAACTACATTGGTACATGCAAAAAAAAAATGAAACTAAACCCCCAACTTACAGTTACACTATACACCAGAATAAACTCAAAATGAATAAGAGACTTAAATATAAATCATGACACCATAAAAGTCAAAGAGAAAGACATAGGCAGAAAAATTTCAGATATCCCATGTAACAATATTTTTGCTGGTATATCTCCTAGGGTAAAGGAAATAAAAGAAAAAATAAGCAAAAATGGACTCCATCAATTTAAAAATCTTCTACACAACTAAAGAAATCTTCATTGAAATGAAAAGGGAACCAACTCTGTGGGAAAACATATTGGCCAATGATACATAACACAAAGATTTAAACTCCAAAATACATAAGGAACTCATTTGACTCAACACCAGGAAGACAAACAATCCAATTAAAAAATGAGCAAAGGACCTAAACAGACACTTCTCTAAGGAGGACATACAGATGGTCCATAGACATATGAAAAAATACTCAATATCACAAGTCATAAAGAAATGTGAATTAAAACCACAATGAGTTATCACCTCACACCAATCAAAATGCTCATCACCAATAACTCTGCAAAAAACAAGTGCTTGTGAGGATGAAGAGAAAAGGGAACACTAGTGCACTATTGGGAATGCAGGCTGGTGCAGCCACAGTGGAAAACAGTATGGAATTTCCTCAGAAAACTAAAAATGGAACTGCCTTTAACCCAGCAATTTTGCTGCTGGGCATATATCCTAAGAATCCCAGATCACCATTTCAAAAGAGCTTATGCACCCCTCTGTTCATAGCAGTACTGTTTACAATAGCCAAGCTCTGGAAACAGCCTAAGTGCCCATCAGTAAATGAATAGATCAGAAAGGTGTGGAACATTTATACAATGGAATACCACACAGCAGAAACAAAGAAGGAACCCTTACCTTTTGCACCAGCATGAATGGAACTAGAAAATATTATGCTAAGTGAAATAAGCCAGTTGGTGAAAGACAAATACCATACAATTTCACTTATAAGAGGAATCTAATGAACAGAATAAATTAATGAACAAAATAGAACCTCAGGCATCAAAATATGAAACAGACTGACAGTGACCAGAGGAGAGGTGGGAGGGGGATAATGGTAGGAAAAAAAGGGAAGGGACAAGTCAAAGAACATGTATGAATGACCCATGTACATGGACAACAGTGTGGGAATTGATTATGGGAACGGGGGTTGGGATGGGAGGAGGAGGGCAAAGTGGAAAAAATTGGGACAACTGTAACAGAATAACAAAACAATAAAAATATTGTTTGTATAATGGATCTTCTGAACAATTAAAAAATACTGGTAAAGTTCAATTACTGTTTTGTCTTTTACGAATGCATATATTAATGAATTATGTAATGTTTCTTAAATATTTAGATGTTACTTTTCAATATTCTATTACTGAAGATCTCATAAAATAAAATTTATAATTATTTTTAATTGAATATTAACAAAAGAAAGTGTTACCTCAAAATGTTTAATTATACCTTCTACTTGTCTATTCTTTCCAATGAACACTGATACACTGACAACAAAAATAATAATAATCATGTATCATTAATTGAGACTACTTATGTACTAGGTATCATTCTACTACTTGATTTACAAGTATTTTACTCACAGGTATTATGTGAGATATGCATAATTATCATCTTCCTATTATATTTGAAAAAAAAACTATAATTAAAAAATAATTTCATCAGACTCATATATCCATCTGTGAAAAATTATTTTATAGCCATATGACTTTGCAAATTTAATGCCTTTTTTCTACAATACTATACAATTCATTTTGGGAAAGAAACATTAATGACTAAGAAGATTTTTATTTTGTAATTTTCTTTTTTGCTAATTTTGCTTCATTCGTTTAACTTATAAATCAGAGTATATTTTAACCTATAAAATATCATTAAAAATGAGAATTTGTCAAAAGTATGCAAACAATATACAAGAAATTTATTGCAGCTTATCATCATAATTTTTACTATGCAAGAGACTGTAGTGTTCTTGAAGAATATTCACTCTTTTCATATAAATAAAACTTCCCTTCATCACATAGTAATGGTTTTCTAAAATTTAATCCTTTGCAAAATATCCCATCATTTTTTTTTTTGTCAACAGATATACTGGTTCTCACCTCGTGAAATTGCAAACAGGTACAAGCTGACAGAGAGTTACCTTATCTTCATTGTTTCAGTGATGTAGAACTCACATGCAATGTTTTGGATGTCAATGACAAATGTCAGGATAAGGACAGAAATAGTGATGATGAAATAATTTTCCGAATGGTGAGAAAACCACCTGGGAAACGTCTACTTCAATCTTTCATTATAAAATTCATTTTTGCAGAAATACAAACTTAGAGTGAAACAAGGTTCTATGTCCTTCACCTTACCTTTGATTCTTACCACTGTAAAGAATCAAGTGAGCAAAACCCTAGGTAATATCAAGGGATTTTATTCATTTTTTTAATGCAAGTGTCTGCTTATTCCTGGGATAAGTGCTCAGTTAGTCCGGTACCATGACTGTCACTAGCACCAAACATTGCACTTAATAGTGGGAAAAAAAAAAAAACAAGTGATATTTTCAAAAAATCCAGTGAAGTCTAAATAATTTTGAATATGCTTTATTAAAGATGGCAGGAATATACATATTTCCAAAAAGTTCTATATTGAAGTTTTAAGATGTTTGAGAAATACATACTGAAAAGAAAAATTTAAATGAACTGTGTGAACTGTTAAATTCTATTTAAAATTCACATATCAACAAGAATTTTTTTTTTCAGCACTAATATCTTTGCAAGGATTGGCAAACATTTTCTGTAAAGAGCCAGAGAAAAAATACTTCAGAATTTACTGGCTATCTGGTTTCTGTTGCAAGTATTTGATTCTGCTGTTTTAGCATGAAAGCAGCTGTAGAAAATACATAAATGGGTGAACATGGTTGTGTTTATAAGTTAGTCATTAAAGCTTTGGTACACCTTGGGAAATGAAACATATTAAAGTTCAATGGTGGTGAGAGGAGTCAGGAATTTTCATTAAGGTGTGCAGTTCAGTGGTACAGTTTATTATCTTCCTCTATATTTTATTTATTGTATTACCAACTATCTGCAAGAATCTCTAAAAATCCATTAAGTATTGTGTCCATATTCTAGGTCAATGTTGATTAAAATACAAACAGACATTAACTCAGGAGCTCTGCCTTTGCTATGGCAAGTCAGTGGTCCCCTTGATCATAACAAAGACTTTAGAGAAAAGGGTGCGAGTTCCCCAGGAAGAGGCTATGGGAAGAATAATAAATTCATTACTGCCAGCAAAAGCTCAAGATTGGTGGATAGCTTTTTTTTGCAGTTCTCTAAATTTGATTAAAACCAATGGGCTCATATCTAATAAACATACACTTTCAATTCCCACTTGCAATTTAGAGATAGCAGCATGAAAATACACGTTAATATGTGCGAACACAGTCTCAGGGGATGTAAAGACCTCACGATGTATTCCACAGCTTCCTTGACTAATGTCTCCAGAGTGACTTGTTAATCTCTACATTGATCAAGTGGCTATTAAAGATAAAATTGTGCTAACCTTTTTAAGAATTAGAAGAGCATGACTACAGGTGAAGTGGCGATGGCTTCCTGGATACGTACCCTTATAGGTGAAAGATCGCCCTATCCAGGCAGGATTATTATTTATGCATTATTTATACAATGTGTCTGGGGTCTGCATAAAATATGAAATCCCCGTCCAGAAAGTGCCTTTCTCAGCAGGACTATTTTAGTTAAAGTGCACAATAGAATTGGCTGCATTTCCATAAGCTGACTAAAAATGGAGAGAATGTAAAGAATAATTTCTTCTTCTCTCTGGGCTTGAGTCTATGTAAAAACAAGACTAATGAATAATATAGGTGAAAATGAATGGGCTGTGCTGGGGGACACTGAAATTTATTGTAGAGAAGTAAACAATTATTCACATCACTAGCTTATTCCTCTGCACCTTCTTTTAGATTTACCATTATTTAGTATATGTTCTTTTACCCCAAAGAAAAGAAGCTGTTTTTGTTTGTTTGTTTGTTTGTTTGTTTTTTGTAAACTCAGCTACTTCTACTTTCTCCCTGGCATCAACTTTCTTGGAAACACTAAAGCACTCACCTTAGTACCTGATTGAATGAATGGAGGGCAAAGAAAAAATATTTTTAAGTATTTATTAACATTAAAATAATGTCTTGCTATAGTGCTTCAGCTAGCATTTTAATACCTCATACCCTAAATTAATCTATTCAGTGTTGTCTCTCATTTCTCAGGTATTCACTAATTCTTATTATAATTCTGCCACTTTGAAATGTTGTTTACAGTGCCTATGATAAATTTTTCCTTTTCCTACTCAACAATGCAGGGTCTTTCAGAACAGTTACACGAGGTTTATAGTGTTCACCTGTGCATGGGTATACGGTGAGTCTGAATCACACTTAAAGAATTAGGCCATTGTTACTTTCCCTCAGAGGTCTTTTGTCTTTTCCAGCTTCAGGCTGGTAAATGCTTTACCTGTATTTCTATAGCTCTTTGTATAAATCTTATTCCAATTTTAAATTCATTATTTCAAATTACAATATAATGCCTATGTACTTACAGTAGAAACAGAAAAGTATAAACCTGATTAGATTATCATAAAGTCCACCTTAGAAAATAAGGCCTCATTTGGAAAGTTCTTAGTAAAGAATTTTAAGGGGGATTATTTGCAGTAAATTAAAGATGAAAACAAATTACTTGTTTAAAGAACACTTTTCCCATTGAGAACAGTTGGACTACCCCCTTGAATCTGGCTGATTTCTGTGACTTGTTTCGCTAAAAGAATGTAGTGGAAGTGACTTGCTATGACTTCTGATGTTAGATCACAAGAAATTTTGAAAGCTTCTGCCTGAGCCTCTTGAAATGCTCGCTTCTAAATGTGCTCCCTTTGGAATACTTACCCTTGAAACTCAGTCATCATGTTGTGAGAAAACCTAAGCAGTTTCTGGAGAGACCCACATGGGGAAGAATCAGTCTCCAGCTATAGTCTAAACTTAATTCCCAAATAACAGCCAGCACTGATTTGCCTTCCACGCAGAGAGCAGTCTTGGAAGTGGATCATCCAGCCTCAGTCAGGTTGCTCTAGCTATGACCACATGGAATGAAGATAAGCACCACCCAACTCATAGGCTACTGAGAAAAATAAATGATTGCTGTTGATCTAAACCTCTAATTTTAGGATATTTTGTAATTTAGCAATAGATAACTAGAACAATAATGACCCAGATGTTTGAAGAAAATCTCCCCTAGGCATATATATCCTCACATATATGAGGGAGAAGTTAGTAAATATTTATATTATCCTTATACCAAATATCTTTTACTTAAGATTTTATTTATTATCCTTGGCTTGTGTGGCTCAGAGCATTGAGCACCAGTCTGCAAACTAATGTTTTACTGATTTGATTCCCAGTCTAGGGCACAGGCCTGGGTTGCCAGCCAGGTCCCCGGTAGGGGGTATGTGACAGGTAACCATACACTGATGTTTATCTCCCTCTCTTTCTCCCACCCTTGCCCTCTGTCTAAAAATAAATTAATAAAATCATTTTAAAAAGATTTTATTTACTATATATTCTTAGAGAGAGAGCAAGAGAGGAGAAAGAGGAGAAAAACTTCGATGTGTGAGAGAATCACAGACTAGCTGCCTTTTGCACACGCCCCTACCAGGGACTGGGCCTGCAATCCAGGCATGTATCGTGACAGGGAATCTAACCAGAGACCTTACACTTTGTGGAATGACACCCAACCAATAGAGCTACCCCAGTCAGGGCTATATCAAACATCTTTGATTTTCCTGTGAATAGACCTTATTCTTCTAATATACGCCATACCAAAATGAAGCAATTAAATTAAAAAAATATGAATATGTTGCATCATAAAATGGTGAAATTTCAAGAGGTCCCTGAGATTATCAACTACTTAATTGAGAAAACCAAAATGAAGTTCACATAATTAGGTGACTTACTCTAGGTCACACAGCAACAGAAACAATCAAAATAGTTCCCTGATTCTAGGTCTGGGCTAATCGAACTCAAATACAAATTTTAAAAAGGAAGGAAAAATATATCACATGTGATTAGATTTCTAATTTCTCAAAACTCTCAAGTAGAAATAGTATATCAATTAAAGGACCTTTAAACATAAAAGTTCTTCTGTATCAGCATTAGTCTATTGCTATTGCAGAACTGTGTTCAGTGACAGATGGCTGGTCACTCAGTTACTAAGGGGATATAAATATTTCAAACTGATTATATATTGGTCTTTAAATAAGAAGATAACAATATTTTTATAACTAACTTCCCTTGTATTAAGCAACTCCCCTTAAATGCCCATAACAAAATATATTCATCGAGGACGTCTAAGCCTATTTATATTGCAGAAAGGTCTCACAAAATAAAAATAAAACCACAAAAATTAACTTTAGTGGATGATATTTTCAGGACTGTCTCTAGAGTAAGACACTCCTTTATTGGCACAGTATAGGTGCCTACAGGTATTCTATTCCTATTTTATAGAATTTTAAAGAAAATAAGTTGAAAAAATTGAATGCAATGACAATGTGAGAACTGATGGCGAAGAACTTGAGAATAGAATTTCCTTCCCCACTATGGAAAAGATAATATAGTCTCTTGGACATTGAGGTAACTTGTCAGTAAGTACCTGTGTGTGTATGTGTGAAGGTTCTGATAATGTAGAAAAGCTTCTTCTTGTGTGGTTGAATTTGTAGACTAAGAACTATATCAAAAACGCATTTAGAAATACCTTGAATCTCAAATCTCAAAACCCGTTTCCCAAGCCCAGATCTTCACCTCTTGTTTTTATACCTACCATACACAGGGTCCCACCTGCTTCCTAGATACCCACCCCTCAGGACCAGCATAAAGCATCTACTCTCAAATGAGTCACCTTTTTGGAAGTGTTCTCTTTCAACTCACCGAGCTGGCCTCCCTTTATCATAAAACCACAGTTAGGATGCTATGAAAGAGAGAAAGAACCATCATCGTGTATCAAATTCTTCTTTCAGTCCTGAAACAAACATTTCTAAGGATAAAATAAAAGGCTTTGCCTGAAGTACAAAAAAAGAAAAACATGGATAAATATTTTAACTCTTTTTTATTATGTTACCCTACTGGACTTGGATATAAATTAAGAAAAGTGGTAGGCTCAAGAATGTTTGCCATATATCTAGGTTTCAAGTCTGGTTGAATGGCTGGGCCTCTACGAAGATGAGGAGTAGTAACTATGAACCATTTTTAGCAAAAATGATCAATTTAATTTTATATATGTTCAATTTGAAATGATAGATAGCTAAAGGGAGATGCCAAGATGGCAGCTGTATAATTGTCTCTGGAGCACGAAATCTCTATCCAGAAATCTGGATAGAGATAATTATATTGGAGGGTTGTATAATGGTGATGAAGATGTAAATGAAAGCTTTTGGCAGTACATGAGATTATGTAGATGGTATATGGTAAAGAATGATTTAAAGCCTGTGTATAAAAGAGTAACATAACAAAACTGATTGCAAATAAGACTGCAGAGAGTTGGAAGGAAAATGAGAAGTGCATGATATCAGAGAAGCTAAGAGAGATAATATTTCAAGAAAAAAATGTCATTGGCATCAGTTATTATTCCTCATAAGTCAAATACGGAGAGAACTTCAATCCCATTGTAACCTCCCAGGCTTCTTTTCAGTGATGCATTTTTTAAGTTTCCTAAACATGCCACTATCTCCCTCACTTCTGGGCTGTTCAGTATGCCTGAAGTGAACTTTCTCTCCTTATTATTAGGTTAGTCATTATTCAGCTTTTTTGACTTAAAGGTTACATTCTCTGAAAAACATTTCTCATCTTCCCCCAAGGTAGGTCAGGGATTCAACTTACATGCTCATAGTGTACTTTGTTCTTTATTATTGTTACTTAAAAAATCCCTGTTATTCCTTCCCATTAAATTGTAACTTCCATGAGGATTGGGGTCATGCTTCTTTTGTGTACCACTATATCCCCAGGATATAGAAAATGTTTGTTAAATATTCACATGCTGAATTAATAAATAAAGGGGAAAAAAAGCTTCACTTTTTTTAAACTCAGAAATCATTTATCTCGCTTCCCTAACAGCCCCCCCCTCCCACCCCCCAGACTTCTCTGATTCCTCTCTGGATGCTCCTCATCTCTTTCAAGGCACCTATAATTCTGCTCTTAAATGTCCATCTTCCCAGGGTTCAGTTCTTGCCCATCTTCTCTTGTTAAACTATTCCTACAAACATACTTTATTCCTACAACATGCTTTATTTATTATATTTCGATCAATACCATATATTAATCTTTGAACTCAATTCCCTCCCATGATCTTACCTATATATCCTTCTATTTATTAAATCTTTCAATTTGATAGCTTACTGGCCCCTAGATTCAATACAATATAAGAATATCCTCTCTCTAATACATTTCTCCATCTGTGGCCACAAACCACAGTCATTAGCATCAACATTCTCCTGGTCACCTAAAGAAAATATCTGGGATTTATCACAGACTACTGTGAGTTTTTGCCCACCATATCTGATCAGCCACATATTTTCTTAACATTTTGAAAAGTACTATTTTATTTCTCATTTTTAGATCCACTGTTTATTGTTTGTCAAAAAATTTTCTGAAGAATTTCCTTATTTGATTTTTTACCCCAGGCTTATTTACCCTTCAGTTTATTTTGTATATTGTTTTATTATCTTTCTAAATAGCTTGCTTCAAACTCTACCACTTCAAACTCTTTAGTGAGATTCCTCTTCTTAACTCTCTTTAGCAAGGCATGATTCCTGCTTCCCTCTGACATCCCTGTCTGTCTGTATCCCTCCTCCATCCTTAAAAGAATTATAATTCCCTGAATGTCATGTTCTTTTTGTACCATCATCACTATGTACACCTATCTTCTCTCCCTAAAACAGTCCATGCTGTGGTTCTTGTCAAGAATAAAATATAGCCCTGGCTGGTGTAGCTCAGTGGATTGAGTGCAGGCTGTAAACCAAAGGGTTGCCGGTTCAATTCCTAATCAGGGCACATGCCTGGGTTGTGGGCCAGGTCCCCATTAGGGGGCATGCAAAAGGCAACCACACATTGATATATCTCTCCCTGTCTTTCTCCTTCCCTTCCCCTCTCTAAAGGTAAAATAAATAATAAAAAAATAAAAATTAAAATAAAAAACTTAAAAAAATTGTGATCAGCTATTAATTTTTTTGAGAAGCATGCCACTTCCATGCCCAGATAATAATTTATTTCTGAGGTAACCCTCGACTTTGTATTTAGATTTGCTGCTTTATTTTACCACTGAATTCTCATGGTTTCTATGAGTTCAGGTTACTATAACTAACTTTATATTTTCAAGGCGTAGTACAATGTCTATACTCAATAAGTGATTTATAAATTTAAATTAAACAGCTTCTTGAAACACAATTGTTACAAATTTTAAAACTGATTTTCATCCTGTTATAATTCATGTCCTTTTAAAATTACTCTTGTCCCTAAAGCAGCCAAGCTACTCTAATACCAAACTTAAAATTAATCAGTGTTAAATTTAGATCCACTAATGTCATTGTTTCTCATAAGATATTGGCATATAAGTAGAAAGTACTTTGTTAGTGGTGGTTGTGTTACTAACTGAATTGATTATCTTGCTAAGGAATTATTAGAGCCATCATATTTGTGCTAACCTACAACAAAATTTAGGAGCATAGAACTTTTATTATATGTAAAATATTAGATATAAGAGGATAATACTAAAACTATCTACTAGAAAATTACTTTAGTACTGTAGCATGTCATTTTCTTATGCTTAAACTCTGTAAAGCAACTTATGAAAAAATATTCTATAAATCTCTGCAGCAATGGAGAAAGGAATTAAAATTCAAGGAATTAATTTAGAAAATTTAATCTAAATTAAATTTTAGAAGATTAATGTTGCCTGTTATGTTTGATGACAATAATAAACATAATGCAATTTTTGTTAACTTCTTTAAAATACAAGTTGATAACCAACAATGGTACCATTTTAGCACAGGTAACTACTTGTGCTTGAGTGTCCCACAAGGTAACCTGAATTGCAATAATGAAGAGGTACTTAGCTCATTCATGTTATTTTTTATGTCAAATAAAATCAGAATTTCTTTAGAGCCCCTAGAATATTCAGTGACTACATATGGGATCTGTTGTTCATGTCTTTACCTATATATCTATATTTATTTTTATCTTCAATTAAATATCATTTTCTAGTGGGATATTAAAAATATATAAATAAGTCTTCAATTACACAATAAAGTCTCATAAGTAGGAGATGCTTTTAAAGTTATATTTAGTTCATAAATATTGCTCATTAGTGAGGTAGATTCCCACTCACTTTAATAAAGAGCCATCCTTTATCTACTAGTTGAAATCAAATAAATTTGCTTGACAGTTGTGAACTTGTGTTAATAAGGTAACACCTCAGTGGAATCCTACATAAACATGGTCCCTAGATCTACATCAGCATCACCTTTGAGCTTGTTAGAAATGCAAATTTGTGGGCCTAACTCTAGAACTCCAGATTCAGAAATTCTGGGCTGGGGCTCAGCAATCTGCATTTTAGTATGCCTTCTCAGTGATTCTGATGCACACTAAAATTGAAGAACCTCCGTTTCCAAGTAAATATGTTCATGGAATTTTGGAATCTAAAGGAGCTATCTAATTAAAAACTATCTAATTTTCTAGATGGTTTCAATTGTGATTAAAAAAAAAAACACCTCAAGGCCACTCCATAGCTAACTAAAATTTTAAACTACTTTTTCTATGCAGGTTTCTAATCCTGGGAAGCCCAGGCATAGAAATACTCCTAAAATTGGAGTGTGCACACACACACATTCACACACTCACTGGTGCATGCATAAAGTGATTCTAGTATCTACTTTTTCAAGGAGTTTCTGAAATTTTTATTGACCTCTCAAATGAATTAACTTTATTACTTTATAAACAATAGTCAATTATTTAATATTTAACAGGTAGACTTAACAAGTCTTAATAATTCAACCCGTAGATATATCATAAACCTAGAAAAAGCTTGATCAATATTAATCAAATTTGTTAAATGATTTATATGTGGGGAAACAGTTAAGGCAAAGATAGCAAAAAGTCTCTTGTGTCATAAATTCTGAAAGATACTTTAAAACAAAAATTTGCATTTCAACCCTTATATATTTGATTAAACTTATCTATTTAAGGCAGAAACATTAAACTTATCTACTTAAGGTAGACACATTGAAATTTTGATTCTTTTTTAAAGGCTTCACTGTAGTTGCAATACTTATTTTAATGTTTATATACAATAACTTTTCCCTAGTGCACTCATATGTAAAAGTATCTTTTTAATTTCTGTATCTGCATGAACAGACACACTGTTCTCCAGAAGTTTAAATTGCCCACAGTACAAAAGTTTTGTTTCTCTAAAGAAAAGGTAGCAGTGTGGTAGGCAGTTAGACAGACGTGAGCAGAGCTAGGACGATGGGCCCTGTAGAGAAGGTTACCAGGGTTGAAAACTTCAGTTAACTAATGATGGGCAAAACTGGAAAAACAAGAACCTCATCCCCAGGGTAGCCTTTCTTCTCCTAACATAACATTGGTAATGTGGTTTACACCCCCAGCTTTTCCTTCCCTGGCATGTTGCTAGTAATTCAGGCCAGACCCTCTCAGGGGGGATGAACAAGAGGTCTAGAGAATAGCTCTTAAGCATTAAGCTCCCAGGACCATAAGGACCACAGCAAATACTGGATTGGCCAAAAAGTTTGTTCATTCATTTGTTTGTTTTTCTTTAAGATGGGTCTAGTAGAGATTAGTTGTCTTTAACTTCATTCAAAATAATTTTGTTAGATTTTATTGTGATAGCTGTCATACCAGAATGCATTTAAAAATTATCAAAATTGGTGAATTTTTATGTATCCATTTTTATACTGAAGATGGAAGAAAATACACAACCTTTTTGGCATATTATGCTTTATTATTTCAAGAAAGGTAAAAGGTCAACTGAAATGCAAAAAAAAATTGTGCAGTGTATGGAGAAGGTGCTCTGACTGATGGAACATATCAAAAGTGGTTTGCAAACTTTCATGCTGGAGATTTCTCAATGGACAATGCTCCATAGTCCAGTAGACCAGTTGAAGTTGATAGCATTCAAGTTGAGACATTAACTGAGAACGATCAATGTTCTACCTTGTAGGAGATAGCTGATATACTCAAAAGATCCAAATCAATAAAGTTATTGGCGAAAATGAAAAATGTGTCTTTTATTTTAAAGAAAAATTCATATGAACTTTTTGGCCAACCCAATACCTCTAAGTCTCAGTTGTGTTTCAGCTCCAGGCCCAGAAAAGCAGCAAAAGCAGACAAGCAATGCCATGGGTGACATTAAGACTAGATGCATTGACTAATGACTACCTGATCTGGTGCTGACCAATCAGTAGAGACCACAATCCTGAAACATCACACCTGGAAAGCTGATGAATATTCTACCGGGATCCTCCCCTGGGACCTCCAGATATATACCCTCAAGAAGGAAGACCCAGTGCAGCCCTCACTATGGAGCACACCCATGCCTTTCCCTACCTACTTCCCCAGTCTTGTTTTCCCTGCCTCTCTCTTTCTCCTAGGCCCCAAGAGCCCTTCTTTTGCATCTGTAACCTGTTTCTTGACCCCATTTCTTCTACAACTCACTTCATGTATCTTTGTGACTTTCTAAATAAACTTTCTTGCATGCAGTTTGAGCTTTGACTCTGAGTTCTTTCTTAGCCAGACTCAAGTAGTTAGGTTGATGAACCGACCTCCAGTCTGACATCAGCAGTCTAACACCTGGTGCTGTTTCACTGCCAAGAGAAGAAATGAATGGAAACAAATTCCCTATAAAGAGTTGAAATTACACCAAAAAGAAATTGTGTTTTCCAAAAAAAAAAAAAAAAGTCTCATTATTGAGGAAAACAGAAGCCAGAGGCTAAATAAATCAAAGTCCCACTTCAATGGCCATCTGAACAAAACCTCAGCACTAGATTTGAAGATGGGTCAAATCCATGAGGTTTCCCAAAGAAATCAAATGTGATTTTCAGTTTTATTCTGATTATTAATATGTTTGGCCAAAGGAGGACTTAAAATATCTGCTTGAGGAAAGTCAGAAATTTTCATGTTATACTTAAGCCTATCACCATCTCACCTACCATTCCCCCACCCCAAATTCCAGTAAACAGCAGCATGAGGAAACTATACTTTGTTTTTGTGAAATGTGCCATTTCGTATCAAGTCATATAAATATAGGCTGATAGTCAGATAGAATGAGCCCAATAGTTCCACAGAATCAGGTTAAATACTGCTGGAATTCCCAGTAGTAAATTGGTAATACACCTTCTATAGGGCCTACTCTGCTTTGAAGGATTAGTTCAGCAACTATTAATCTGACTGAGAATGTTTCTCCTTGTGCCCAGTTACGACCTGTACCAATGTCCTAGGATTTTTTGACTGACTTACCTTTAGTAAACCAGGATAGGAAAACTGTCTAAAAGTTTTCAGAAAGTTGGAAACACTGTTTTCTACATCTAGCAATGCATAGCCTTGCAGTTATAAAAATAATGTGAATTCAAGTATTGAAGTTAAAAGTCAATTATATCCCAATTTGAGATCAAGCCATCAAACCTCTATGATAATAATATACTGATCTGATGTGGGATTAGAATTTGTTATTCTTGAGATTGATTTACTATATAATATTACAGTTTCTAATGCAGTATAGATAGACCTAAGTCTCAGTTCTATCTCAAAGACAGATTCTGCTTAGAATCTAACAGGGCTGCAGATGTTTGAGCAATAAGATAGCATTCATTAACTATTTACAATAAAACTTTTAAGTTTTATATCATGTATTAGTTAGAAAACATGTAAAAAGAAAAATCCTGAGATTTCCCCCTCTTTAGAAAGCATGTAGTAATGTACGCTTTCTGCCTATATATAATCCAGTAAAATTTATGCAGGAAGAAATTAAATATATAAAATGATTTATAGGTGAATTGAAAAAGGCTGCAAGTTTGGGATTTCATAAGATCTTCGTGAAAACTATTATAAATCTCTGTGACTAAAATTGCTTATTTTACCTCTACCAAAGCAGTATAAACAGAGCAAGCAATTATCTGCAATAAACTTTTTCTTTAATATTGTGGCAATCCCGTTTTCTTAACACACTTATAATACATCTTGTGCTCAGAAGTTGGGCAGACATTGTAGATACTGTGGGTAAGTCAGTGTGACTGTAATGTTGAGAGCAAATTCTTAATACGAATGAAATCTTAGCTATACCTTTTGAGAGCTAACACTTTTTTATGAACCAAATCTTAGCCATTACCATTTGTAGAAAAAGTCTCAAAATAATATATTATGGTTATGATTTTAAGAACATTTGTTAAATTTAAGTTCAAGATTCTATAGAGCATTATATACAATCTGGGAATATTAAATGAGTTGAACAACATCATAAATATGAACCATTGATATAAGTGCTCAGTCAGTGTCTCTAGGAATTAATAATAATCCATCATTTTAAATTTACAATTTAAATTTAAATACATTAAATTATTAAAATGATACCAATTTTAATGATGAAATTCCATTGGCCATTCTGCAACAAAGTGGAGGGGTAATCGAACCACACACATTGTTTTCCTAAGGAGTACAGACATCCATTAGAGATATTGCAGGTTCATTGCTGGACCACAAAAATAAACTGAGCCATAATCTTTTTTCTGATGAAGAGTCTTGCCTTCAATTTGTGAAAAATGCAACACCTACAAAGAGCAATAAGGTGATGCTCAATAAAATAAAATATACTGGTGGCTTACTAATTTTTAAGAAAATTTAAAGACATGTGCAAGGTATATCCTCAAAATAGTTTATTTTATCTGTTTTTATAATTATATTTATTAAAAATATTAGTACTTTATGCAGATCTACTTGAAGACAGTTGTACTGGTTTCCTGGAGGAGAAAGGAAACCAATCAGGTTTAGATCTTGGAAAACAATTTGAAAATGGATAGAATGAAGGAGAATTTTATTCTCATGGAGACATTTGTTTCATTTCTTTGAGATTAAAAGATAAACTAGTCTTAGGATTCTTTCCTTTCACCACATCCTTCTCCCTTTTTTATTTTATTGAATTTATTAGGGTGACATTTGTTTTCAAAACCATAGTTTCAAGTGTACAACTCAATAAAACATCATCTGCACACTGTATCATGTACCCTCACCCCCAAGCAAAGTTTCTTTCTGACCCCATCCCTTCCCTTTGCCCACCTCCACCTACCCACAACCCCTCTCCCCTCTGGCTTTCACCACGATGCTGCCTGCTTCCATGGGTTATACATATATGCTTTTTAGCTTGATCACTTCACCTTCTTTCATCCAGTCTCTCAACACCCTTCCCCACTAACAGCTGTCAATCTGTTCCATGCATCTACACCTCTGTTTCTGTTTTGTTCATCAGATTCCAAATATAAATGAGATCAAAAGGTACTTGTCTCTGACTGGCTTATTTCACTTAGCATAATAATATCTAGGTTTATCTATGATATTGCAAAAGATAAATATCTTCTTTTTTTAAACAACCAAGTAGTATTCCATTGTGTAAATATACCACAGCTTTTTTACCCATTCATCTACTGATGGGTCCAGGGCTGTTTCCACAACTTGGCTACCCTGTAGGTTTGGGGTTATTGTTAAGCTAATTAATACTATTATCTTTTAAATAGGGCAAGGAGCACTTAATTTTTTTTTTTTTTTTTGCATAAAGTTATAAACTCAAGTAACTACAAGGAGAATTAAAAAAATTAGGTTGTGTGTCATGATTTTTTTCAATGTTGGCTCAATTAAATTAAAAAGAATGTGTTCTCCTAACCAAAAAAAAAAAAAAAAAAAAATCCTACCTCTATTTGTCAGTCTCTGAGCTAGTCTCAACCTCCTCTGGGAATACAAGTGAAAATTTTATGACATTGTGTACTATCACAATATTATTATTTTTATTTATGGAGGAAATATTTTATTATTATTTTTAATGTTTATTGTTTATACTACTACAGTTGTCCCAATTTTCCCCCTTCATCCTCTTCCACCCAGCCTGCCCCCACTTCCATAGTCAGTTCCCACATCATTGTCCATGTCCATGGGTCCTTCATACACATCCCTTGACTAATCCCTTCACCTTCTTTCAAATAGTCCTCTCTTTGTCCTCCCTTCTTACATCTGCCAATCTATTCCATGATTCTATGCCTCTGATTCTATTTTGCTCACAGTTTATTTTGTTCATTAGTTTCCTCTTAAGAGATAATATAGTAATTGTCTTTAACAACTGGCTTATTTCATTTAGCATGATAGTTTCCAATTCCATCCATGCTATTGCAAAAGGGAGGAATTCCTTCTTTCTTTTTGGCTGTTTAGTATTCCACTGTGTAAATGTATCACAGTTTTTTGATCTACTCACTAACTGATGGGCACTTAGACTGTTTCCAAATCTTGGCTATTGTAAATAGTACTACCATGAACATGGGAGTGCATAAATTCCTTGAATAGGTATTCAAGGAATACCAAATTTCTTGAATATTGTGATCCCTCCAACTTTGTTGTTCTTTGAGATTCGTAGGGTATATTCCCAGCAGTGGAAGTGCTGGGTCAAAACATAGTTCCATTTTTAAATTTTTGAGGAAATTCCATACTGCTTTCCATAGTGGCTATACCAGTCTGCACTCCCACCAACAATGCACTAGGGTTCCCTTTACTCTTCATCTTCCCCATCACTTATTTGTTGATTTATCAATAATAGCTATTTTAGCAGGTATGAGATGATATCTCAATGTGGTTTTAATTTGTATCTCTTTGATGGCTAGTGATGCTGAACATTTTTTCGTATGTCTATTGGCCCTCTGTATGTCCTCCTTGGAGAAGTGTCTATTTAGGTCCTTTGCCCATTTTTTAATTGGATTATTTGTCTTTCTGGTGTTGAGTTGTGTGAGTTCTTTATATACTTTGGAGAACAAACCCTTGTCTAACATATCATTGGCAACTCTGTTCTCCCATACAGTGGGCCCACTTTTCATTTTGATAATGGTTCCTTTAGCTTTCCAGAAACTTTTTAATTTGAAGTAGTCTTATTTATTTATTTATTTATTTATTTATTTATTTATTTATTTATTTATTTTATTTCCCCTGGCCTGGGAGATACATTGGCAAAAATACTGATACTTGAGATATCTGAAATTTTACTCCCTATGTTTTCCTCTAGGAGGTTTATGGTATCACAACTTATATTTAAGTCTTTTACCCATTTTGCATTTATGCTGATGTATGGTGGAAGTTGATGGTCTAGTTTCATTTTTTTTCTTGTACCAGTCCAATTCCCCCAATATCATTAATTGAAGAAACTACCTTTATCCCATTGTATTCTTATGTCCCCTTTGTCAAGAATTTTTAAAAAGTTTGGAGCCATTCTTTTATTTTTAATATACTTAATTTTAGAGAGAGGGGGAGGCAGGGAGAAAGGAGGGAGAAAAACATCAATGTGAGAAAGAAATGTCCATGAGTTGCCTCATGAGCCCCCAACTGGTGAACTGGCCTGCAACACAGACATGTGCCCTAACTGGAAATCAAACCAGTGACCTTTTGTTTCTCAAGATGGTGGTCACTCCACTGAGCCACACCAGCCAGAGCTGTCAAATATTAATTGATCATAGATACATGTGTTTATCTAGGCTCTCTATTCTGTTCCATTGATCTATGTGGCTGTTCTTATGCCACTACCAGACCATTTTGATTACAGTGGCCTTTTAGTATAGCTTGATATCAGATATTGTGATCCTTCCAACTTTGTTCTTCTTTCTCAGGATTGATAAGGCTATTTTGGGTCTTTTTTGGTTCCATATAAATTTTTGGAATTATTTGTTCTAGATCTGTAAAATATGCCATTGGTATTTTAATAGGAATTTTACTGAACTTACAGATTGCTTTGGGTAGTACGAACATTTTGATGATGTTAATTCTTCCAATCCATGAACATGGTATATTCTTCCATTTATTTGTATCTCCCTAAATTTCTTTCTTCAGTGTCTTATATTTTCCCCAGCACAGATCTTTTACCTCCTTTGCTAAATTTCTTCGTAGGTACTTTATGTTTGTTTTTTGTTGCTATAGTAAATGGGATTTTTTTCTTAGTTTCCCTTTTTGATAATTCATTGTTAGTGTTCTAAAATGTTATTGATTTTTGAATTGTCTTTGTGTCCTGCACTTTGCCAAGTTCCTTTTTGGGTTGAGTAGGTTTTGTGTGTGTGGTTGTTGTTTTTTTTTTTTTTTTTTTTTTTTTGAGTCTATAGAGTTTTCTATGTACACTATCACATTGTCTGTGAACAACAACAGTTTTACTTCCTCCTTTCCAATTTGGATGCCTTTTATTTATTTTTCTTGTCTGATTGCTGTGGCTAGGACTTCCAGTACTGTGTTCTATGAGTGGTGAAAGCAGATACCTTCGTCTTTCCCCAATCTTAAGGGAAACACTCTTAGTTTTTTTCCTGTTGAGTATGATGTTAGCAGTGAGTTTATTACATATGACCCTTATTATGTTGAGGTACATTCCCTCTATTCACACTTTGCTGAGTGTTTTTTTTTTTTTTATCATAAATTGGTACTGAATTTTGACAAATACTTTTTCTGCATCTATTGATATGATCATGTGATATTTGTCTTTTATTTTGCTTATGTGATATATCACATTTATTGACCTTTCAGTATTGTACCATGCTCGCATCCCTGGAATAAATCCCACTTGATGACGGTGTATGATCTTTTGATGTATTGCTGGATCCGGCTTGCTAATATTTTGTTAAAGATTTTAGAATCTATGTTCATCAGAGATATTGGCCTATATATTTTTTCTTTGTTATGTCTCTACCTGGTTTTGGAATTAGGATGGTACTGGCCAAATAAAAAGAGTTTGGGAGTCTTTCCTCTTCTTTAATTTTTTGGAATAGTTTAGGATAGGTGTTAATTCTTTTTTGAATGTTTGGTAAAATTCACTTATGAAGCCATCTGGTCCAGGGCTTTTGTGTACTGGGAGTTTTTTAATTACAGCTTCAACTTTGCTAGTTGTTATTGATACATTAATGTTTTATGATTCTTTCTGATTCAGTTTTGAAAGATTATATATTTCTAGAAATTTATCCATTTCACCCAGACTGTCCAATTTCTTGGCATATAGTTATTCATAGTAAATTCTTACAATCCTTTGCCCTTCTGTGATATCAGTTGCTACTTTCCCTCTTTCATTTCTGATTTTATTTACTTGGGCTCTCTTCTTTTGTTGACAAGTCTGGTTAAATTTTGTTAATTTTGTTTATCTTTTCAAAGGACCATCTTCTAGATTCATTAATCCTTTGAACTGATTTTTGTTTGTTTATTTGTTTATTGTTTGTTTGCTTTTTTAATCTTTATGTCATTTAATTCTTCTCTGATCTCAATTATTTCCTTCCTTCTACTTACTTGGGCTTTTGTTTGTTTTTGTTCCTCTAGTTCTTTTAGATGCAGAGTTAGGGTGTTTATTTGAGTTTTTTTTAATTTTCTTTAGGTAGGCTTGTAAAACTATGAACTGCCCTCTACATACTGCTTTCTCTGTGTCCCATAGGCTTTTTGTTGCTGTGTGTTCATTTTTGCTTGTTTTCAGATACTTTTTGATTTCTTCCTTAATCTCATCATTAACCCATTCATTATTTAATAACCTATTATTCAGCCCTTATGTATTTTAACTTTATGAGTTTTTTTCTTATGATTGATTTCAAGTTTCAAGCCATTGTAATCTGAGAAGATGCTTGATATGATTTCAATTTTCTTTAATTTATTAAGGCTTGTTTTGTGTCCTACCACATGATCTATCTTTGAAAATAATCCATGTGCTTTTGAAAAGAATGTATATTTAATTTATTTGGAGTAAAATGTTCTATAAATATCAATTAAGTCAATTTGATCTAGGGTGTCATTTAATGCCAATATATCCTTGTTGATTCTTGGTTTGGAAAATCTATCCATTATTGACAGTCAGATGTTAAAACCCCATACAATGACTATATTGCTATTAATCTCTTTCTTAAAGAGCTCCAAGATTATTTTTTTCAATTTTTATTTTAATTGTTGATCTTGTACAGTTTTTTGTCTTTTATTCTCACCCCAACCCACCACCCCAGCTCTCCCCACCTCCCTTCCATTTCCACCCCCCATAGTTTTTGTCCATGTGTCCTTTATACTTGTCCCTGTAAATCCTTCCCCTTTTCCCCTGAAATTCCCTTCCCTCTCCCCTCTGGAGACTTTCAGCCTGTTCTCAATTTCCATGTCTTTGGTTATATTATGCTTGTTTGTTTGTTTTGTTGATAAGATTCCTGTTAAAGGTGAGATCGTATGGTATTTGTCTTTCACTGCCTGGTTTGTTTTGCTTAGCATGATGCTCTCAAGTTCCATCCATGCTGTTGCAAAGGGTATGAGCTCCTTCTTTCTTTCTGCTGCATAGAATTCCATTGTGTAGGGAATTTCAGGGGAAAAGGGGAACGGTTTAGAGCAACAAGTATAAAGGACTCATGGACAAAAACTATGGGGGGTGGAAATGGGAGGAAGGTGGGGAGGGCTGGGGTGGTGGGCTGGGGTGGGGTAAAAGACAGAAAACTGTACAATATCAACAATTAAAAAATACTGATTAAAAATAAAATTAAAAAATGGAAAAAAATGGGCAAAGGACTTGGGCAGACACTTCTCCAAGATTATTTTTATACATTTGGGTGCACATATGTTTACAAGGGTTATATCCTCTTGTTTGACTACTCCCTTTAGTATTATGTAGTGACTTTCTTTTTCTCTTGTTATAGCTTTTGTTTTGAAGTCTGTTTTGTCTGATGTAAGTATTGCTACCCTGCTTTTTATGTTCATTTGCATAGAATATTTTTTTTCATCTCTTCTCTTTCAACCTTTGTATATGTTTTGCTCTGAGGTGGGTTTCTTGTAGACAGAATATGTGTTTCCTGAAGCTGACATAAGCCAATGTCAGATGTTGTCCCAAACTAGCTCTATGCCATCTGTTCAAAGCTACTAGCAATCCACTGTCTGTGGTGGCCTCCTTCAGGCATGTCTGCATCCAGGATGTTCCTTGCTGCTCTGTACTGCTGGTGTTCTACCAACACAAGGTCCAGGGGTATGTCAACTAATGATTGAAAACACTGCAGGTACTTTCTCCCCTTGCTTTTGTCTGTGGTCCTGCCATTAGTCTTAGTCTAGCTGCTGACTTACCTGTTTCTGAGAGGGCATCTGGTGGAATTGGGAAGATAGGACCCCTGGATCTCCTATGGGAGTTGCCGTTCAGGCTTCCATGAAGATGGTGGGTGCATTTACATGTCTGAGACTGTCCCAGACTATTTCCCTGAACTTGGCAGGTTAAGTCTCTAGTAGGACAGCATGTGGAGCCTCCAGAGCCCAAAGTTTGGGCGTGCCAGAAACCAAGAGGGCATTCCTATGATCTCTGGTGAAGGGGAAGTGCCAGTCTGGTTCCAGGAAAATGTATGGAATGGTCATGCCCTAAAGCCAGTCTCTAACACATCTGAGTCCACCTATGTTTCTTTTTCCTCAGCAGGGGATAAGATACAGGTGAGGAAAAATAAGTGAGAAAGAAAAAAATGATAAAAAGAAAAAGATATATGGTGGGGTAAACAGGATTTAAAAGGGTGTGCCAAGCAGGATTCCAGAGGAGCAGGTTAGGAGGCTTCCTGCGGCTATGGCAAGTGGTTTTCCCACAGGGCTGGGTAATTGTTTTTCCACTGGGAGGGGCTTGCTCTTCTCAAGAAAAATGGCTGCTATGGTGTGGTGTTACATCCTAGACCTGGGAACCCATCAGCTGTTGCACCATGCCTCTTCCCCAAGCCTCTTACTCCAGACCCTCCTCAAGCAACTGAAGACTGTGTTGCTCTCCATCTGAGCCAAAGGTGAGTGGCTGGGAATGTGAAACATATGCAATGGCATCTTAAAACAAAATAAAGGGGAAAAAAAAGAAAGAAAAGTGGTAGCTTTGTCTCCAGCAGGGTCCAACTTTCTCTGGTGGGCAAAAAAAAAAAACAAAAGCAAAAATCAAAAAAACAAAAAAATAACAGTGGCTTTTCACCACTGGATGCAGTGTGCACAGGTGATTCCAGCACTGTTTGCTTGGGAGCAGGGTCTGAGGTCCAGGCTTCACTCCTCTCTGTGGAAAGATACCACAGCCCTCTCATTATATTCTAAGGAAATTTATTTTAGATCAATATCCATTAGTGTATTCATGCTCATATTGACCTGGCTCAGAATCTGCAGGTTCTTTAACAATTATAAACACTTATTGTGTGTTATGATGTGATTCCCAGTGTTACAGATGAGAAGAAAGAGAAACTTTAGTATCTGGTATTCAGGTTGGAATGTTTAAAGCATAATGTGAGCCATAAATCACTTTATACATTTTATGATTGTAAAGAATATGCTAAATATACCAGTATGTGCAATGACTTTGAGATATCTTTTTCCTTCTCTTCTTAAAGAATTGTTTATTATTTTACTGATAGAGTATTATCTTTGGTTGATCAAAATGCAAAATATTCTGTAGTCACACAATAATATTTACTAGGTACCTGCTTTATGTACTAGCAGCAGTATATCTATATTTAATAAACCATTTTAGCTTCCATAACTCACAGAACAATATAGAAGAAAAGCACAGAATTTACAGTAAATGATTTGTATTGCTATCTAAAATTGCTGTGTGGCTTTGGGCAAATATATTAATTTCTGAGCCCTGGTTATCTAAACTATTAGGTGAGGCTCACAATCTCTCTTTCCTATGAGAAGACAGTAGAGATGAATATTCTTTGTCAAATGTAAAAAATACTATAAAATATTTGTTATCATCTTTAATAGATCATTTAACAGAAACTGGAGAGAAAAGAAAAAAGAAGCAGATGTGGCCATAGCCTTTCAAAAGATAATCTTGTTGGAGAAGCATCTGTAAATATTTCTGTCGACAATTTTTTTAATATAATTAGCATTCTAATCTGTCATACACCATCATTCTGGGCAAATTTCTCTTTTAAATGTATCCATAATTTTAAAAATTACTCCCTCAATATTAACTAAATAATTTTGTGCAGCCTTCACATTCTCTAAGCTATTATCTAAATGTATTTATTATAAACAGCTATTTTTTTTTTACATTAGGAGAAGAAAATTAACTGAGTTGAATATACTACATAACCTTCAGGCCTATATAACCCTTATATCTTTTTGTAACAAAGTTAATTAAGTGCTTATCACACTACTTTTATAGAACTACTTTTACCTACTTCATGCAGTGCATGGGTTTAGATATTTGAAACCTACTTTCAGAAGTGACAGTGTGCATAGCGCTACAGCTCACTCAGATTCAACAAGGTGTCAACTCAAAACCGTAATGTTTCATACATCATTGCAGACAATGTTACTGACTCCACATGGAGTTTAATAAGCCTTCACTCGTAGCCCTGAAATCACTGACATCTAGCTTTTCATGTGCATACCTAAAAATATTAATAAATTTAAAAAGGTGTTTAGAAGCATTTTTCTGTCACCAAAATGTATAACAGAATAGAAACTGTGCATGACAAGTTTTAGTTCAACGAAAATTAAAATTGATATGCGATAAATCACTGCAGAATGGAACTTTCAGTAGAAAGCGGTGAAGGATTTACTACCAGCTCTTGGCTTTGTATATGTAATTAGAGGAGGAACCCGTCCAAAGGGTGGATCTTGTAGTTGTCATAGTCAGTAGCTACATGACATAAGAATATGTGGAGATGATAGATTGCGAATGTGTTTTTCACTTTTAATTCAGACATTTTGGCATCAGCAATGAGAAAGCTTTTGAAATATATTGAGTTCTTCAGGCTACACTTTCCTGGGTGATTCAAATCAATATTAGCAAATTGTTCAACCTAGATGCCTCTCTGCTATGTGAGGAGAAATTATTAGGTGAATAATGTGGTAGATTTGAGCTGCTCTTGCCTGAAGAAAGCAGCCTGATTTGGGTTCCCAAAGTTGATATTTACCAGCTACAAAACTATGGATGAATAAGCTCTCCGAACCTAAATTTCTTCAGCTCAAAAAGAGAATAATAGTAATAATCATAATCAATACACATCTCAATAGGCTATTTAGAATGAAAAACCATATTTGAAAAAGTGTCATTTTAATAGCACCAGCTTTATGGCAGTTGTATCATTACTACTATTACTATTCTTCTTCCTCCTCCTCCAAAATGGAGACAATAATTAGAACAAGTACCAACAAATTCTGCATAACAATTTACCACAATTACGAGAAATTCATATTTTCCAGGTCACTTTTATCTTTATATCTTTGTATATCTTTTAAATTGACTCAAACTGCCACCAATCAAACCTTGACAGTAAATGTTTCACTATGTCATAGAACACATGGCCTGTCATTGTCCTTTGGCATTGGCATGGAAGTTCAGACCACTCAAATTCCAGCCCAGCAAGGGAGCTGTCAGACAGTCCCAAGCCCTTCCCACAATACGTATCAACATCCTTACCACTCTCTTTGCTTAAGTTGTTAAGGATCTTAGGTGCCTATGCTGCTTTCTCCAGAAAGTTCCATTGGGCGAGCCATAAAAAGTTTTTATAATCTCAAGGTGCATGCATGGAATAATTAATCTTGGCATTCAAACAAATTTTAAGTCTGTGTTTGGGAGGCAGGTTGACCCTACCCTTCACAGGGCACCCATGTAATGTTCGATCCCTTCTTCATCATTCTTTAATGTTTTTTATTTTTAACATTATTTTTTAAAAATTTTAGAGAGAGGGGAAGGGAGGAAGAAAAAAGGGAGAGAAACATCAATATGTGAGAGAAATATTGATCTGTTGCCTTTTTTGGTTACCTCTCACGGTTGCCTCTCACATGTGCCCCAGTTGGGAACCAGGCCCAAAACCCAGCAATGTGCCCTGACTGAGAGTTGAACTGGTGACACTCGCTTTTTGGGATGATGCCCAACCAATGGAGCCACAGCAGTCAGGACTATTCCTTGTGTTTTTGCTCTAATTGAAACTTGGCAATTTGAAAACCCTGATCCCATACATTCTTCTCAACTGGTAGTTATTCTTATCTTCCCATACGTCTTACCATTGGAGATGGAGTTTTGTCAGAGATACACCTCATTCAGTACATTGTTTCTTATCCTCTGTAAAAAACAAAATGAAACAAAACAACCAAACATACAAAGGGATCTCCAGCTCCTATCACTTATCTGGCAAATACTATATCAACTTTTTCCTACCATGATCTCCATCGATCATTTTGATTATTCTAACAGTAAAATATATTACACCCCTCTCATTCAATAGCATCTGCAAACATTCAGTTGCTCAGGTTAATAGCATTGACACCATTCTTACTCCTTTGTAACTGCCATCAACATCTACACACAATTCACAAATAAATGTACTCCACATTCCAAAGTTAATTTACCATTAATACACCCCCACCGCCTCCACTATCTAATAACCTGCATTTGGCTTGAACTACAACAGTTTTCTGAGAATTTTACTGTTGGTGGTTTGAATAATGACCCCAAAAATATCCATGCCCTAATGCCTGAAATCTGTGTATGTTACCTTAGATATTAAAAGCAACTTTGCAGATGTGATTAATTAAGAATCTTGAGGTGGGGAGAATATCTTGGAGTATTTAGGTGGAACCTAAATGTAAGCACAGGGGCACTTATAGGAGGGAGGCAAGGAGGTCACAGGAAATAACAGAAACAAGAGTTTGCATTGATGTGAATAAAGGGGTTATAAGCCAAAAATGCAGGTGATCTTGAGAAGCAAGAAAATTGATTCTCCTCCTTGTTATTATCCCAATGAAACTGATTTTGTACTTCTGGTTTTTAGAACTGTGAATATTCATTTTTATTATTCTCAGTTGCCAAATTTTGCAATTTTTACCGCAGCAATAGAAAGCTAGTACATTTGCTTTCTACTATTTCACCCTTACAATCTGCTGGCGTAAGATATACAATGTGTTCCTTACAACATGCAGATGCAGTCATTTTACTCTTCTGCTCAAAATGCTCCAGTAACTTTCCATTTCAAAATAAAAATCCAAAGTCCATACCATGGCCTATAAGGCCTCGAATGGTTTGGCTACCTCTCTTTTATTACTCTACCCTCTTTCAGGCCACTCCAGCCACACTGGAGTCCATACTATTCCTTGGGCATGTCACATGTGCTACAGCCTCAGTCATTCTTTCTTCATTTCATTCATAGCTCAACTGTCCCTTTCTCCCAGGACACCTCCCTGACTGGTTATCCACACAGTAGTAGCCTTGTTATCACTGTTTATCCTTTGACTTGCTTTCTTTTGTCATTTTCTCTTTTATTTTTAGCTCTAGTTGCTATTACATCACTTATTAATTTATTTTCTTTTTCTTCTAGAATGTAAATTCCAGGATGAGGTAAGGAGCTTTAATTTTTTACACCTCTATCACCAGCGCTTAGAATAGTGTCTACCTTATAATAGGCAATCGGTGCATATTTGTTGTACGAATTACTTAAGTCCTTATAGTAAATGTATTACTGTCTATATTTATCTATCTCACTTGACTCTTAGGATACTCTTAACTTATTTAAACCTCATATAAACTCTATGTGGTAAGTACCATTATTATGTAAATTTGATAGATGAGAGAACTGAAGGACAGTGGTCAATTTGCCCAAAGCCACAGAGCTTATAAGTGATCTGCCTCCAAAGTTGGGTAAGTTATGCTGTCTCTGTAGGAGTTGGTCAAGGTAGATAGCAAACCTAGGCAGGGAAGAGGAGGGAGACATATCTCACCTATTAACTCAGTAGTCCCGAGCCTGGTCCAATAGTATTGCCAGGACTTACAACAACCACAAGAAGCACCATGCTAACACAGGAGGAGGGCAGTCCTTGAAATTCTATATATCGTCTCCACTATCTAAGAAAGAAAACCTTTGGAACTGTGATTTCATCCCAAGGCCTAGAAGGCCAGAAAGGGTTCAGAGCACCCAAAGGAAGAAGCCCATTAACACCTTTGGGTATTCACCACCCACTCCTCTCGGGAAAGCTGGCACCACCTTTACCTGTCCTTCAATATGTAACTTCTTCACCCCCATCCAGCCAACTATATAAGTCTTCAGAACAAAGGACCCTGGGCTTGACACTCTTGGTTACCTTGGCTCTGGCCACCTTGCCTCTGAAAGCTGTACAAGGGCTTTCCTACCCTACACATTCCCCTCCCTCCTTCATCACCTGATAGTACCACTAAGAGCTACAAGCATTTTGTTGTTTTCCTCTAAGCAAGAAACAAAAGACAGTACACTAAACACATTTAGCTAACTGTGGGGAATTAGGGCTCCCACTGTTAGCATGGACATCAAAGAATAAAACTCTCTGTATTCTAGTAATTTGGGCGTACATAGTCTAATGGCTAGTTCTCTATCTGCTGCACTCATACTGGTTATCAAACTGTGTTCATGTATGTGGCATCTCCCCCTCTTCATAAGAAGAGAGATTTAACAAGAGCACATATCCAGGCACTCCACATTAGGGCTGGTGGTGAGAAACTACTAGTATTAATAGCACAATTCCCAACCTCATATGCGAATGGATAACAAAGCATCAGCAGCAGAAAGAATGAGAATAAGCCATCCAAAGAAAGAAAATAAGTGATCTGGAAGGAAGGAAAGATTTTGTAGTGTATAGAAAAAAAATACTAATTATTACCATGAAAGGGAGTAATACTATGAAGACCAACAAAAACACAATAGAGAAGATCAATAAATCCAAAAGCTGGTTCTTGTAAATACTAATAAAATAGACAAAATACTAAAAGGTTTAATCAAGATAAACATAAACTTGGAAAAAAATTGAAACATACACACAAACACATACACACACATTAATACATGCTTTGGGAAAAAATACAGGCCCATCTCATAAAAACTAGCAGATGAAAGGAGTGAGGAAATGTAAAGGCTCTATTTTCATCTTAGTAGGAAGCCAACTGATAATATTAAAAGTAAATGGAATATTAAGTAGAAGTTTGACTGTGTAAGACCTTAGACAAATTATACAAATGGAGGGAGAAAGAAGGAAGTGAGACATAATATCATTGCCTTAATAGCAGGAAGTTTTATCTGAACTAGGAAATAGTTTAAGCTTATATTTTTAAATTATTGCAGTAACCATCAAGAAATTAAAACAGAACGATGATGCTGGGATTGGTGGGAAAAAATATGAGGAGAGAACTAGTGTTAATATTTTAAGTTCTCTTGTACTGTTTTTGTTTTTCTACTACACATTTCAATGTTTTAAAAACTAAGATCAAAATATTATTTAACCAGATAGATTTAAAGCAGTAAAAATTAGTTAAACTGGTTACATTTAATATGGTTTGACAAAGTGTCTACTAATTTGACAAGTGTCAAATCTGACTGAGTTTATCATTAAAGAGGAAAAATAATCACATGCACAGAGTCTGTAGCTAGATGATACTTTTTCTTGTATTTTATTTAAAATGTGTTACGCCCTAGCCAGTTGGCCCTGTTGGTTGGAGTGCTGTCCTGTGCACCAAAAGTTTGCAGGTTCTATCCTCAGTCTGGGCACATACTTAGGTTGCAGGTTCTATTCCCAGTCAGGATGCAAACAGGAGGTAACCTATCACTGTTTCTTTCTCTCTCTAAAGTCAATAAACATATCCTCAGGTGAGTATTTTAGAAATAAATAAATAAAATGTGTTATTAAAAAAATAAATGCTTGTTTATTGTAGAGACCCAAACAAAACAGGAACAGCAAAATTACTTTTACTATGATGACTGGGTCCTTTTAAACTACTATAATGATTTAATACATTTATTTTTCTGAGGAAGAATTCTCAGGAGTGAATCTGGCATTTTATAATACTCTGTTAATAAGCTCACATTATTTATAATAAAATGTATTATTTGTACATATAAGTTATTCAGCTCCAAGTTTTCAGTTATTAAAACATTTTATTTTACTGTGCAGTTTCAGAACAGAGATACTGACTACAGCAATAGTCACTTAGGAGACCTAATAAGAAAAGAGGGGATTTTTTTAAGAAATAAATGCAGGTTATTTCCATTTCAGACATAAGACTTTACTTATTTTAAAATTTAGTTTCCTTTTTTACCTTCATTTTGCAAAATAAAGTTTATGAAAAAAATTGAAATTTAGTTTAATTTTTTGGAATTCAGCTATTAGCTCATATGCCAATTTAAAAGGCCACAAGCAACTCATGGATAAATCAATGGAAATGAAAACAAAGCAATCGTCATCATTGTGATATAATTTTGAAAATTTTCATTGTTGGTTGAGTTAATATTTGCAATAGACCTCTTTATTTATCATTATAATCTGTCCTTATGATAATTTGTTATTTTTGAACAGATCACTTGATTTCCAGATCTGGATTTTTTAACTCAAGAAATTTTATAAATCACCTATTATAAGGAAAAGAAGCTGTTGGATACTGAATATACAAATGTATACTAACATGGTATTTTTTCACTTAATAAAAGCATACATACAAGTTAATACAAAAAAGTGTCTAATTTATATATGTTCTTAGGGCAGAGGGTTTACTGAAACCTGGTTCACTAAGAAGATGTCATATAAAAGATGGGATACAGAACGAAAAGTAGGATTAGGAGGACAAGCTAGGAAGAGAGAAGTCAGATGTGACTTTTTTACACTTAACCTGAAAATTTTTAGTCCTGTGCCTCTAAGACTTGTTCGGAAATGTAAATCACCTGGGCATCTGCCTAATCTTCAGGTTCAAATCAATGGATCCAGAGTGTATTCTGAGATTCTGCATATGGAATAAGCTCCCACATGAACCCTATGCTGCTGGTCAAAGGATCATGATTGGTTTAGGCAAAAATGATTCCACAGAGATTCAAAGCAAATGTTTTGAACTGTGTGCATATTTACTGAAGCAGTGGTGAAGGTGATGTGTAGGTAAATGATTCAGGGAAAACCTATTCCTCCTTCTTTGCTCTACAACTTTCCTAACTTCCAGGGAACAGGTTACATCTAAGTGACAAGTCCTCCTTATTCACCTATGCTTAACTTTGCCTACCTTTTACTTTTCAGAAAGTGATTATGCCAGTCTGCAAGAAGCTATGGCTTGTTTATTTTATCTGTATGTAGTCACATAGGCATTATTCTCCTTGTCAGTTAGTTTCAATGTTGCTATTATTTTACCTAAGCAGAACACTTCACCTGGATGGCTAATTGAGTTTTTACTCTTACTATGTGATATTTATAAGCAGTGTACATGTGTTACTCATAACCAAGAACTGAAAATATGTAATTCAATACAGTGGTCACTTAGGGATATGTTGAACATCTTTGATGGTGGATGTTTCTCATTATGGGTATCTACCTACTGACTTTACCATTTATGTGTTTTTGCATAAGAAAATCATTACCTTTAAAATACATAAAATGCAGATTTCATTGCTCTCCATTCAGAGATGTATATTCAGTACCCTTGGTATTAATCTGAAGAAACTGCATTTTCAAATTAGTGCCTGCATGAGTCATACTTCGTATGAACCTCTAACTGGACTGATCTTTCCTTTGCAATTCCAGAATGACAGCACAGCTGTCGAGCATAAATGGAAATATCTGACAACCCCTCTGGAGGTGTTGATTCCTAAAAATGAGAAATTATCAATTTGAACCAATTGGAAAAATTATAATTGAGATCCACTAATGATCTGATGATCATAAATTGGATGAGTTATTTTGTTATTAACAAAGAAAAAAGAAATTGACTCTCAAATTTTTTCATTTTTTACTATAATGTAGATGTCATTCAACTAAATTCCCAGTATACCTGATAGTTAGATAAAAGATAACTTTTCCCTAGAAGATATTTTAAAATGTTAATTTTGTATGTTCAGCAATGGATAATCCAAACATGTCAAAATGTCTCTGGAATTGGAAAGGAACTAATATGTACATTAGAAATATTATGAATAAGAAAGGATTGCTACTAGGAATTTGCATGAGCTTGAATCTTAAATAGTTCTTCCTGTGCTAACATGTCTAAGGGACACATGGACAAAGCCAAAGGAGGGTAGGACCCAGAGAGGGTGGGAGATAGAGATGTGGGGAAGGGGGAGTGGTGGGGGGAAAATGGAGACAACTGTACTTGAACAACAACAAAAAATGTTTTTAACTAAAAGAAAAAATAAAATAAAATGAATAAAAATAAAAATTTGAGAAGACAGAATCTTCATGAGGTATTATGCTAAATTAAACTAATTAATCACTAATTTTAGAAACACAGATTCAAGATAAATCATTTATTAGGGTAGTATTGGAAAAGAAAACTTTATGTGACTGTGTTTCAATCACCAATTGCTCTGTAAATAGCCATTTTCAACTTAATAGCTGCTCAACCAATTTAAAATTACAATTAAGAATTTTCAGGAGTAGGAAGATGGCGGTGAGGTAGGAGGGAGCAGATTCCACTTCCCCCTAGACACAGGAGAGAAATCTAGCCAATCCAAGGAGGAACAGAGCAAACAGCCAACAGTACGCCAGCATAAATGAAAATAGAAGACCAAAAATTGTAGCGAACATTGAAAAACCAGATAGTAAGGAGACTACGTCAGGACAATAAGGTCTCAGGGACCAGTGTAGGGACCAGGCCGGCTGCAGCCCCAGACCTGGTGCCTGCAGGGTCTGCCACAGGGTTCTTGGGAGAGAGCTGGGTCAGTTGCTCCCCCACAGCCAAACAAGGTTTGAGCAGCACCAGGAGAGACCTGGTTGATGGAAGTCACAGAGAGGGGAATAAAGACTAAGTGGCAAACACACAGGGGCTGTGAGCAACCACGAAGTCTGTGGATGTCGGCTGGGGAAAATTGAGAGTTGTGCAGTGATGGGCCTTGACCCTGATAGTCCCTGGTCTGGTTGGAGAATTGGGCTTTGTGAGAAGCCAGGCTGCTGTACAGAGCAGCAGGCTTGAGTAGGAGGAATTTCTCAAAAAGAAAAAGTGAAAATAGAGACACTGTTTGGGGAATTCTCCTGCAGCAATCCCTCCAGCCTCCTCCCCACCCACTGGACAGCACTCCCAAGGTAGATCGGGAAGCCCTGCCCACCCACATAACCCTGGGAAGGGTGAGCACCCCAACCTGTGGGGCCAGAGGTGGCCTGGCCAAGTGTGTGCGCCCACAACCTGGGGAGAGTGCACTCTGTGGAAGGCCCCAGCCAACAGCAGTAATCTGGGGGTGAGTGCCCTCTGAGGAAGGCCTGAATCCCACACCCTGGCCCCATGGAGAGGAACCAGCCTAGCTCTGGGGAGAGTGCACCCCAGGCTGACTGACTGTGGATCAGGAAGGGAGAAAAATCCCTCAGCCTGCTGCAGCCAGCAAGGCCAGAAAAACTGGTGTGGCCCATTTGAAACCAGCAAGAAGCATTTTTTTGTTTGTTTGTTTAAGTAATGTTTTTTTAATTTTTACTATGTTTTTGTCTCTCAATTCCTTTTCCCTCTCTTTCCTTTTTTCTTGTTTTATTCCTTCTTCCTTTCTTTTCAATTTTATCTTTTCTTTCTTCCTTCTGCTTCCTGTTTAAAAAAAATACCCACAAGTGAGACAAAAACCCTGAAACTGTGAAAAGACCAGAGTTGGACCCAAAGAGGGGCCATCCCAACAGCTGAGACAGTGAGACAAATTTCACTTAGCTATTACAGAGAATCTGCAAATTATTGCATATTTGTATATTATTTTTTCATTATTCTTACATTTTTTATAGTAATTTTGTATTCCTCTTCTTTCTGTTTAGCCTTCTTTGCTCAGCTGGTTATATTGTATCATTTGACAAGTTTCCGATGTTCTCTCATTCATAGTGTATTGCTAATTTACTGTCCTTCACTTCACTTGTGTTCCATTAGCACACTACTCAAGGTCCTATACTCCCTATTCTTGTTATCCAGATCACATAGATTCTGTCATATGATTGTTGCTCCATTATTGTAAATAATAGCTGTTCCATATAATTGTAAATACTATACAACACCCCTTTCAGATATTAGCCCACTTTATGGTTTCCTGAACTCTATTACTGTAGTGGTTAACTCTATTCTTTCACATACTATACCTATTTACTATCCTTTACTCTTACCTTACCTCAGAATCTGACCTCCCACAACCTCACTTACTTCTAGATCCAACTCACAACCATTCCCTCCCCAACAAGAGACTTATCTTCTTTCCATCCTATCTAAAAACTGGCTAGTTGGGTGGAATATCCTGGTTAACACTATACACAGCCAAAGGATTTCCTATCTCTTCCCTACTGGTTGCTACTATAAATATCATAGAATACTCTCTCACTGTCTTAAACCATTTTGCCTTCCCCCTTGAAATGATTTAAAAAAAAAAAAAAAGAGTAGATGGAAGCTGTTAACACCAAAATACCTGCTGGAAGAGGGAACCCAACAACAAAGAAACCACCAAAAGATAACAATAGAAGATGAATGAGGGAGTGGAAGCCACACTAACCTCAATCCAGGACCTATCTGAAAATACAACTAAATAGTGGGGAAATTAAGCAGAACAAAAAATTGAACAAGAGCAAGAGAGAATCCTCAAAACCTTGTACACACAGAAGAACTAGCTTCAACACAACCTTCCCTTACAAGCAAAACAAAATACAGGAAGTGGTGGACAGAGTGACCTTCAGTTAACCAGCTGGTGGGAAAGATCCACCAGAGAAAGACCCAACAACACCCAAAACCCAAGACAAACACGGAGTCAACTTAAATGACAGCCTAAGACCAGTGAGCTTGGGAGATTAAGGAGACTGCACCACTGAATCTCTCAGGTATTCTACCACAGAGGTTCACACCGTAAACCCAGGGAGCCAGAACAGATCAATTTAAGAAGCTGAAGCTAACAAAAAGAATCTCACAAACAATGGGAAGAAAAAGAAACACTCCCCAAATAAAAGGAAAGGAGGAAACCTCAGAAAGATTGCTAAATGAAATAGAGGCAACTCAACTATGAGATACTGAGTTCAAAGAAATAGTTATCAGGAAACTCAATGAGCTCACAGTGAATTACCAGAAACTACAGGGAAACTACAATGAACTTCACTGAAAACTATATCAACATGAAAAAGGAAAAAGAAACTATCAACAAGGGCCAAGAGAAAATGAAGAATACAATTTCTAAACTAAAGAACACAGTAGAAGGAATAAAAGCAGGATCAATGAAGCAGAAGATCAGATCAGTGAGTTGGAGGACAAAGTAGAAAAAAACACCCAGAAAGAGCAAGAAAAAGAAAAGAGGCTCAGAAAGAATGAAAAGGGATTGAGGAAAATGCAAGACACTATGAAACATAATAATATCTGTATAATAGGGATACAAGAAGAAGAAGAAGAAGAAGAAGAAGAAGAAGAAGAAGAAGAAGAAGAAGAAGAAGAAGAAGGGATAGAAAACCTATTTCAAAAAGTAATGATGGAAAACTTCCCTAATTTGATGAGAGAAAAACTCACACAAATCCAGGAAACACAGACAGTCCCAACCAAGAGGAACCCAAAGAAGCCCAATTCATGACACATCATAATTAAAATGGCAAAATTCCAAGACAAAGAGAGAATCTTAAAGGCAGCAAGGGTGAAACAGAAAGTAACATACAAGGGAGCCCCAATAAGGTTGGCAGATGACTTCTCAATGGAAATGCTCCAAGCCAGAAGAGAATGAATGGCAAGAAATATTCCAAGTAATGAGAACCAAAGGCCTACAACCGAGGCTACTTTACCCAGCAAGGCTTTCAATCAAGTTAGAAAGCCAAATAAGGAGCTTCCCAGACAAAAGAAGTCTAAAGGAATACACCTCCAACAAACCAGCTCTATAAGAGTTGCTAAAGGGACTGCTTTAAGGAAAAGAAGGGAGAGGGAGAGAGAGAGGAACACAGGTATGAAAATGGCAATGAATAAGTACCTATCAATAATAACCTTAAATGTAAATGGATTAAATGCTCCAATCAAAAGACATAGAACAGCTGAATGGATAAGAAAGCATGACCCACACATATGCTGCCTTCAAGAGAGAGACCCACCTCAGGACAAAAGACCTACACAGACTGAAAATGAAGGGCTGGAAACAAATTTTCCAAGCAAACGGACATGGAAAAAAAGCCAAGGCAGCAATACTCATATCAGACAAAATAGATTTCAAGAAAAGAGACATAAAGAGAAACCCAGAAGGTCACCTTATAGTACTCAAGGAAAGAATCCACCAAGAAATCATAAACATTGTAAATATATATGCACTCAACATAGGAGGACCCAAATACTTAAAGAGAATCTTAGAGGACTTCAGGAAAGATATTAACAGCAACACAATTATAGTAGGGGATTTTAACACCCCACTGTCAAAAAATGGACAGATCTTGCAAACGAAATATCAACAAAGATATTGTGGCATTGAACAATACTCTAGGTGAAATGCACTTAACTGATATATATAGAGCCCTACATCCCAAAGAAACTAAATACACATTCTTTTCAAATGCACATGGAACATTTTCAAAGATAGGCCACATAATAAAACATAAAACAAGCCTCAACAAATTCAAGAAAATTGAAATTGTACCAAGCATTTTCTCTGACCACAAGGGACTAAAACTAGAAAACAACCCCAAGGGGAAAATAAACACTCAAAATTATGGAGATTGAATAGCATGCTATTAAAAAATGAATGGGTCAAGAATGAAATTAGGGAAGAAATCAAAAAGTTCCTGGAAACAAACAAAAATGAACTCACAACCGTCCAAAACGTATGGGACACAGCAAAGGCAGTCTTGAGAGGGAAGTTTATAGTGATACAGGCCTACCTAAAAAAGATAGAAACATTTTTAACAAAAAACCAAACCCTACCCCTACAAGAACTCGAGGAACAACCACAAAGACACCCCAGAGCAAGTAGAAGGGAGGAAACAACCAAGATCAGAGCAGATTTAAATGGCATAGACACCACAAGCACAATTCTAAGGATCAATGGATCCAGGAGGTGGTTCTTTGAAAAGATCAACAAAATCGACAAGCCTTTAAGCAGGCTCATCAAGAAAAAAAGAGAGAGGACCCAAATAAACACAATCAGAAATGAAAAAGAAGGTATTACAACTGATACCAGAGAAATACAAAGGATTGTAAGAAATTACTATGAAGAACTGCATGCCAAGAAATTTGAAAACCTAGGTGAAATGCACAAATTTCTAGAAAAATACAATTTTCCAAAACTCAATGAAGAAGCAGCAGAAAGCCTGAACAGACCAATAACAGGAAATGAAATTGAAGCAATAATAAAAAAATCTCCCAACACACAAAAGCCCTGGACAGGATATTTTCTCACAGGAGAATTCTATAAAGCATTTAAGGAAGAGCTAACCCCTTCCCTTCAGACTATTCCAAAATATCCAAAATGATGGAAGACTCCCAAACTCTTTTTATGAAGCCACCATTTTTCTAATCCCAAAACCAGTTAAAAACACAACAAAGAAAGAAAACTTCAGGCCAATATCACTGAAAATCCTCAACAAAATATCGGCAAACTGCATCCAACAATACATTAAAGAGATCATGCACCATGACCAAGTGGGATTCATTCCAGGGATGCAAGGATGGTACAATATTCGCAAATCAATAAATGTAATACATCACATAAACAAAAGCAAAGACAAAAATCATAGGATCATATTAATAGATGCAGAAAAACCATTTGATAAGGTACAGAACCCATTTATAATAAAAATGATCAGCAAAGTGGGAATAGATGGAGCATTCCTCAACATAATACAGGCCATATATGAGAGACCTACAGTCAACATCATACTCAATGGGCAAAAACTGAAATCCTTTCCACTAAGATCAGGAACAAGACAAGGTTGTACACTTTTACCACTTGTATTCAATATAGCATTGGAAGGTTTAGTCACAGCAATCAGATAAGAAAAGGAAATAAAAGGCATCCAAATTGGAAAGGAAGAAACAAAACTGCCATTATTTGTAGATGACATGACAGTGTCCATAGAAAGTCCTATAGACTCTGCCAAAAAACTGCTCAACCTAATAAATGAATTTGGCAAAACAGCAGAATACAAAGTCAATATCCAGAAATCAAAGTCATTTTTGTATACCAACTGTGAAACAGCAGAAGCAGAAATCAAGAAAAAAAAAATCCCATTTGATATAGCAAAAAGAAAAATAAAGTACCTAGGAATAAACCTAACCAAGGAGGTAAAAGATCTGTATGCAGAAAACTACACAACACTGAAGAAAGAAATCAAGGAAGACACAAACAAATGGAAACACATACCGTGTTCATGGTTCAGAAGAATTAACATAATTAAAATGTCCATACTACCCAAAGCAATTTACAAATTCAATACAATACTTATTCAAGTGCCAATGGCATATTTCATAGACATAGAGCAAACACTTCAAAAATTTATATGGAACCTAAATGACCCCAAATAGCTGCAGCAATTTTGAGAAAGAAGAGCAAAGTAGGAGGGGTCACAATACCTGATGCTAAACTGCATTACAAAGCCACAGTAATCAAAATAGCCTGGTACTGGTATAAAAACAGGCACATGGACTAGTGGGACAGAACAGAGAGCTAGGAAATAAACCCAAGTCTCTATGGCCAATTAATATTCAACAAAACAGGCAGCAACATAAAATGGAGTAAAAATAACCTCTTCAACAAATGGTGTTGGGAGAGCTGGACAGCTACATGCAAAATAATGAAACTCAAGCACCAACTTACTCCATACAAAAAAATAAATTCAAGGTGGGTAAAAAATTTAAATATAAGCTATGACACTATTGGAGTCCCAGAGGAGACCATATGTAGAAAAATCTCTCATATTTCCTGCAGGAACATTTTTACTGATATGTCCATCCCCTATAGCAAGAGACAGGAGGGAAAAGAATAAACAAATGGGATCTCATCAAAATAAAAAGCTTCTGCACAGCTAAAGAAAACAGTATTAAAATAAAAAGAGAACCAACCATATGGGAAAACATATTTGCCAATGATACCTCAGAGAAGGGTTTAATCTCCAAAATATATAAAGAACTTACATGACTCCACTCTGAGAAAACAAGCAACCCAATTAAAAAATGGGCAAAGGACTTGAACAGACACTTCTCCAAGGAGGGTGTACAGAAGATCCAGAGACACATGAAAAGATGCTCAGTATCGCTAGCTATCAGAGAGATGCAAATTAAAACCACAATGAAATACCACTTCACATCAGCCAGAATGGCCATCATAAACAAATCACCAAACAACAAATGTTGGAGAGGCTTTGGAGAAAAGGGAACCCTAGTGCACTGTTAGTGGGATTCCAGACTGGTACAACCACTATGGAAAACAGTATGGAATTTCCTCAGAAAACCGAAAATGGATCTATGCTTTGATCCAGCAATTCCACTGCTAGGTTTATATTCTAAGAACCCTGAAACACCGATCCAAAAGAACCTATGCACCCCAATGTTCATAGCAGCACAATTTACAATAGCCAAGTGCTGGAAGCAACTTAGGTGCCCATTGGTAAATGAATGGGTCAAAAAATGATGGTACATTTACACAATGGAATTCTATGCAGCAGAAAGAAAAAAGGAGCTCCTACCCTTTGCAACAGTATGGATGGAACTGGAGAGCATTATGCTAAGGGAAATAAGCCAGGCTATGAAAGACAAATACCATATGATCTCACCTTTAACAGGAACCTAAACAACAAAACAAATAAACAAGCAAAATATAACCAAAAACACTGAAATAGAGAACAGGCTGATGGTCACCAGTGGGGAGAGAAGAGGGAATTTCAGTGGAAGAGGAGAAAGGTTTATAGAAACAAGTATAAAGGACACATGGACAAAAACTAGGAGGGTGTGGAAATGGGAGGGAGGTGGGGAGGCCTGGGAGGTTGGACTAGGATGGGAGTAAAAGACAGAAAACTGTACTTGAACAACAATTAAAATAAAATTGAAAAAAAAAAAAAAAGAAGAAGAGGAAGTTTCGCCCTGGCTGGTATAGATCAGTGGATTGAGCTCGGGCTGTGAACCAAAGGATCACGGTTCAATTCCCAGTCAGGGCACATGCCTGGGTTGTGGGCCAGGTCCCCAGTGGAAGCCATGTGAGAGGCAACCACACATTGATGTTTCTCTCCTTCTCTTTCTCCTTCCCTTCCCTGCTCTCTAAAAATAAAGAAATAAAATATTAAAAAAAAAGAAATTTCAAATGCAGTCAGTCTACAAATATATTTTATCATTTATTATATCTAATGATAAATTTCAAGTTTAGAAAATATTAACCTTTTATAAATAAGAACTAATTAATATTCTTACTTTGAGTATTGCAAAGAACTAGATGAATAATTAATAAATGATTTCAATTAAAAATAACATTTTTCTCTTTCCAAGTCTACTTTAGAGCCATTTTATTTTGTGTTAATTCTTTCAAATCAATAATGTACAAATTCCAAAGTGATTATGAAATATATTTTATATTCTAGTTGGTTGATGGATGAAAAATTCAGTAATGCGTTCATTTATTTATTTATAGAATTTTAGCAAGGACTTATTTTAAAGAAAATAATAATCATTGCTATAGAGACTATGACAAAGGATCTACATGTAACATTTAACCACTTCTTTTTTAAACTGCAATGCCTAATAATTACAAGAGTCAAAATCTTCCTCTTTGAATTTAAATACAAGTATCAGAATACTTCATTTAATTAAAATGTAGACATTGAAAAAATTACTGTCACTCTAAGGTAATGAGACTTCAAGAAAAATGATCTCTAGGGAAAAAGAATTCCTCAGTGGGTTTCAAGGATCACGAACCAATAAAGTGGGACAACAAAACAATTAGAAATAACATTAATAATACAATTCATTAAATGCATTGCTAGTATAATGACCAACATCTGGTAGAATACTTAGCAAAATCTACAGAAGGAGCTATTCTCTGCATCTAATCTAATCTCTTCATCTTATCTCTCAACAACCCAATTACTATTTCCATTTTGCAGATAAGAAAACTGGAGTCCCAAGGCATATCCTTAACTTTCCCAATTTAACTGCTAACCTGTGAGTAAACCAAGTTTTGATTCCAGATCCATCTGATATGAAGAGTTCACACTCTTAATAACTATAGGGCAATTGAAGAAAATTTGTGGAGCGAAATTATTCTTGAACATTCCTCAAAATCTCTTATTTAACATAATAAGTTGGGAGTCAAAATATCATTTTTGAAATACTTATGGACAAGCGGTATTTCCTATGTACTGGATAAGGCCATTGTTTCTTTTGTGGTAGGAAAGGTAGATTTATTTTATTTTTTTAAAGATTTTATTTATTTATATATAGAGAGAGTAGAAATGATGGAGAAAGAGAAAAACACAGATGCGTAAGAGAAACATTGACTGGTTGTCTCTCTTATACACCTCAACTGGGGACTGAACCCACAACCCAGGCATGTGCCCAGACTAGGAATTGAACTGATAACTTTTTGTTTTGTGAAACAATGCCCAACCAACTGAGCCACACCTGTGAGGGGAGGAGAGGTGGGTTTCTTAGAGTCTTCGTTACAAACAGATAGACAGAGTGTTATTTACATAATAGAATCAAACGCTGTATAGCAAGATGGTCACATTCTGGAAGTCACATGCAGTCTGAGGCAAACTACAGAAATCACAAATGAACATCTCCCATCACAGGCCTGTTCTAGGGCTGAATGCTCATTAAGCGCTTTATCAAGAGAATTCACCAGCATTAAGAAAATACTTTTTCTCTTCCCAGTAATCCCCAAACCCATTTGTTCCATTGGCATGCATTTTATACCCATATGAAGTATTTCTACTAAACCCTTCATTGGAAGCACAGTACAAAGCACCAGAAATAAGAGCTTGGGAGAAGAATCTCATGCTGAGGCAAAGCTCTAATTAGCTTGGTATTTGTTTGTAAAAAGCTCAACAATACATTAATCACTTTCTGTATTCTAAGTAGAGTCTGAAGTATTGGTGCTGTACTCAGATAGTCCCTATTTTAAGGGAAAACATAGTTCAAGTAACCACTAGATTAAAAAAGATAATTTCACGTTCAATGTAGTAGAGTCTATAATAGGAATCTGTACAGGATGTTAAGGAAACATAAAAGAGAATCTCTTAATTCAGATTGGAATGTAGGGTGGAGCATGACCTCCCAGAGTTAAGTCTCACCATGAAAAGTAATATTCCAACAGATAAAGGGTGAGAGGCATGTGCTTTCTGTTAGGACAACAATCAGTCCTGAAAGTCAAGTACTTGGCAATCATTGGTATATTGACTGTCCTTTAACTGGATGGTGCATGTAGGTTGAAGCTGTGGGTAGTGCGGATGTGTGGAAGTTAGTGATTAATTCTGGTTTAAAAAGTGGTTAAAATATTAATAAATTGAACATAATTTTACAACAATAATATAAAAGTGCTATATTTATATCCTGGAGCTTCTGGATTGGTGAACACATCAAAGGGTTGGGAGGATGGGGTACCCAGAAAGGGCAGGAAGGCTCCATTGCTCCCCAGGCTCCTACTTGCTGCCCTCTATATCTCTCCCATTTGGTTGCTTCTAAATTGTATTCTTTATAATAAATTGGTAAGAGTAAGTTTAAAAAACTCTCCCTATGTTACCAATCATGTGAAGGTATTGTTTATTGAATTTATTTTGAGCCGTATAAACTCTATCTACATGCAGAAGCACAATAACCTCACTTACTGACTTTTCTCCGGCATTTAATTGACCACAGGCATTATCGCCTGACCCGTGGCAAGGTATTATAATGCTTGAGAGTGATTTGGAGTTTTACCCATTTCAGAAGAGATCATCTCCCAAACACCAAAAAGAATGACCTTATCTTAATGAAATTCCCATTAGAAAGTTCCTTGGGATGATAAAGTGGCAGCAAGAATTAGCATTTCAAGGAGAAGCATTATGTTTTCCTGACAACCATGCTCCCATGTGTTTCAAAAGAAGGGTAGGCGATACCCAAACCAGGAATTGCTAGACAGGAACTGGCATTTCAATTTAACTGATTGGATATGGTAATTTTCTGCTTATTTTTGAATGAGGTATTTTTTAAATAAAGTTCTGTGATGATCATAGCAAACTACCTTTTATATATGACTTCAGTCTTCTCCATGGTTACTTTGTATTCCTTTGTGTGGGTGGTAAACTCTCTCTACTGTCATTACCTGCAATAATGAGAAAATTTGCTGATGAATAATGTATTCCTAAGGAGTATAGTGCTAGTCCTGACAAAAGGGGTGAAAAAGAAGGCATAGTGGTAGAAATTATTCTATTTATTCAAGTACCAATGAGGGGAAACTCTTACCAAAAAAAGGAAAATATTCCAAAAATTGTGTTATAAGAACCAAAGTCTAGTTTATGGTAAACCACAAAATTGCCTCGGTGAGTTACTGACTGAAGGAATACATGAACTATGCATGGGGATATATATATGTATTTTTTATATACATTTATATACATATTTTTATATACATTTATATTTATATATATAAAATGGTTAAGTTCTATTGATGTTTTTGGTTTCTTCATTGTTTCTTCTCTTCCTGTTCTTCTGCACTCCCAACCAAATGTTCTTATTAATGACTCAATATTTCATTCTATAATCGAAATGGCAGTTTTCTTCTGCTAAAAATTTAGTCAGTGACCTCACTGTGGACTTAAGTAGCTTTCTACTTTCTAAGATTAATTAAGAATGTAGTCAGTAATCAGTTTCACTCCACCCGGCAGTGTCAGCCTCCATCTCCATGAGGCCAAACCCTACAAATGAATAGTCTCTTCTCTCAACGCCTTTACGGATTCATGGCACAGCCCATCCTTACCTAGACCGGGGCTATCGAGTAGAAATATAATTCAAGCCATACAAAAAATTTTAAATTTTCTAATTGTCACCTACTAAAAATAAAAAGATAGTTGACATTCATTTTAATAAATTTTTTGTTAAACCCCAATATATTCAAAATGTTACTATTTTAAAGGTTAATCAATAGAAATAATTACTAATGGGATCCTTTGCAATCTTTTTTTTTTTTTAAATAAGTCTTCAAAGTTCAGTGTGTGTTTTATACTTTCAGCACATCCCAATTCAGACAAGCCATAGTTCAGGTGCTCCTTAGTCACCTGTGAATAATGGCTACCATATTGCACAACACAGGTTCAGAGGATTGTCATATTGTTGGAGGAGAGTGTGTATTTCCATGAATTTAAAAAAGTTCATAAAATCCTATGTCTTCAAATGATTTTCCATAAAATTATAGTATTTAAGAAAAGACTAAATCAGATATATCATATATACATGCCCATATTAAGGATAAGTACCAAAAAGCACATAAACTCAATTCAATAAGAGAACAAGAAAATAAATAAAAAAACTAAATTGGAAGTGTCATTCTTTAAAAATGATTTTAGAAAGCAACGAAAGCAACAGTAATATGTTGTGATGTGTCATCTTCCTCAGAATTTGTTAATTCTAATAAATTGTAAATAACACATTATTATGTTAATGATTATAAGACCACATGTAGGTCAATAAAAAAGTAAATTCTCCTTAACCTTCAACATTTATTTTCTACTTCTCTAGACTCTAACTCCTCTGTCACCACTGCATATATTATTTCTATTTTTCTCAAGCAGCAGTATGGGCTCAGAAGATAAGAAAGACAAATTTATAATTAAATCTTTTGGGAAATGGATAGCCCTATCTATGACAGAAAGAGAGGGAGGGATGTTTGTACAGAGTTGTCCATGTTAGTTGAAATAGATATGTTGTTTGCACTGGAATTCTCTGGTAATTACTTTTTAAATGCTTATAATTGTTTTAAAGCAGCTCTGCCACTCATTCACAGAGAAAGTAATAACTGCACAGGATGCATGAAGCATCAGAGCCACCCAGAACTAGCTCAAGAGATGGTTTTATCATACGATGATAAAAACTGTTTTAATAAGACCCTGAAGCAACTAATCTGTCAATCCCACTGACCAGCCAGATCAGTGGTGGGGCCAAGGTGAGAGGGGGTTAGGGGTGCGGAAGTCAATTAAATTAATTATTTGGCTGAATGGAGTTGAATGTTCACTGGCATAATCATGGCTTCAGCTGTAATGTGACTGACAATATTCATAACACAGACGCTATAAATAGAGTGGATACAAGAAGGAATTGATGGTTTCAGATTTGTCAGTGAATTTATCTGAAGCAAATATTTAGATAACTGGGTTAGGATTCCCACCTCATTTTGGGTCTAAAGACCCAACCTCCTATCAAGAAATGGGAGAAAGTAACCAGGGAGCCATGAACATCAGTGAAACAGGAAACAAAAGCCAATAAAAGAGCAGAAATGAAAATACATCAGGGCAGAGAATTAAAAAACAAAAGCAAAAAACAGAAGGGACCAGAATAATTTAAATTAAAGAATAGGATTGAGGTGATTGATAGAAAAATAACACACCTTCTTCTCCAAATTTTCCCTGCCTCTTTCTTTCTCTTTCTCTTTCTCTTTCTCTTTCTCTTTCTCTTTCTCTTTCTCTTTCTTTCTCTTTCTCTCTTTCTCTTTCTCATTATTTCCTTTCTTATCTAGATTGTCCATAGAATTATATAAGACAAACAATTCAGATGTAATCTGCAAACCAACAATTTATGCTAGAGTAATTAATGTTTCCTAAGGTTTTAGTTTTATTTCAATAAGTTCTGTCAAAAACAATTTTAGAGAGAATTCAACAAATGTTCACATGTAACTTCTCTACTAATAATTAACATATGGGTAACAAAAAATTTCTATTTAGCTGCCTGCCTACCTACCTTTTTCTACAAATGTAAATATTATATGACTAACTAGCTACTTCAGAGGTGCTTTATTTTTCATAATTATAGTAAATTAATTTTGGCTGCAAATCTCATTCTGACTTGTTGCATAATCTTTTTAAAATCTTTCTATAACTCAATTTCTATACTTGTAAAATGGATGAAATATGTACAACACAGAGTCGGGATGAGGACTAAATGGTACTCAGTAAAGGACACATACAATTGCGTAGATATTTACTAGCTTTTGGTGCTTCCATGAAATCCATAGCATTCTATCCAGCATTTTGTATATTTGCCATGTGTCCCAATTCCCTGCCCATAAGCTTCCAGAGTGCAGAGGCTGCAGACCATCTCCGTGGTCTGCTTGTGCTGTATGAATTGTCCTAGCGTAATTCCACTGCTTAACTCTCTGCTCTGCTTAGAATTGCTTCCCTTCACTTTGCATGTTAAACACTGCTTTTCCTCATTCAAAAATCACCTTTAGCTCATTTTCTATGAAACTCTTGATTCTCTCAGCAACGGAGGCACTCCTTACACTGTGCCTCTATTTTACCTTGTCTATATCCCCTTTATACATGTTAGAGCCATGTTTTATATAGGTACAGTAGTCCCAAAGTCTTTTAAAGTTGTTTTAAAATATTTTAATGTAATGAAATTAATAATACTACATAATGAATAGCTAATATTTACATAGTGCTTGCTAAGTACCAGGTACTGTTTTAACTTCATAAGATATATTAAATTACTTACTCCTATTGCAACCTTATGATGTATTATGATTACTATTCCCATTGCAGAGATAAGAAAACTGAGTATCAGAAAGATTAAGTAACTTACCCAAGACCACACTGTGAATAAGTGATGAATCTCATCTCCGTGGTTGGATCAGGAGCCCTTGTTTTCTACCTCCTCAATCTAATTTTTAGTACCTCTCACATAGAATGTTTTATAGAGTTTGGGATGAAAGAATGAGTCAAAGCAAGGAGTTAAGAGTATTTAGGTGCAAGCAGCTAAAGAAGAAATCTGCCCTGATATAGTGAAAAAGTCCAATAAAACATGTTCAGTATGTGGTTGAATTAGAGACTCGGCAGTTTTATTTTGTTTTTTATTTCATTGATTTTTAAAGAGAGAGAGGTAAAGAGTAGAGAGACAGGGTGAGAGACATCAATTTGTTGTTCCACTTATTTATGCATTCACTGCTTGTCTCTCGTATGTTCCCTGACTGGAGATCGAACCCACAACTTTGGTGTATAAGGATAACATTCTAACCAACTGACTCACATGTCCATGGAGAGACTCATTGTGCCTTGCAAAGTTGTGGTGGCATATCTAGGATGTCATTATGGCTTTTCTGCTGCTAATCAAAATCTGTTCGGATAAATAGGCAACTCAAGAATGCCAAGATGAAGCCCTGGCTGGTGTAGCTCTGGGGGTTGAGCATGGGCCTGTGAAGCATAGGTTCACCTGTTCAATTCCCAGTCAAAGCACATGCCTGGGTTGTGGCTGGGTCCCCAGTAGGGGACCTGTGAGAGGCAACCACACACTGATGTTTCTCTCTCTCTTTTTCTCCTTCTCTTCCCCTCTCTCTAAAAAATAAATAAATAAAATACTTTTTGCAATTATTACCCATTTTATTTATTTTTTTAATAATTAAAAAAATTTTAATTGTTGTTTTTGTACAGTTTTCTGTCTTTTACTCCCATCCCAGCCTCCTGCCCCAGCCCTCCCCACCTCTCTCCCATTTCCACCCCCCATAGTTTTTGTCCATGAGTCCTTTATACTTGTTGCTCTAAATTCTTCCCCTTTTCCCTTGAAATCTCCTCCCCTCTCCCCTCTGGTAACTGCCAGCTTGCTCTCAATTTCAGTGCCTTCGGTTATATTATGCCTTCATAGACACTTCTCCAAGGAGGACATACAGAGGATCCAGAGACACATGAAAAGATGCTCAATATCGCTTGCTATCAGAGAAGTGCAAATTAAAATCACAATGAGATACCACTTCACACCAGTCAGATTGGCCATCATAAACAAAGGAACAAACAGCAAGTGTTGGAGAGGTTGTGGAGAAAAGGGGACCCTAGTACACTGTTGGTGGGATTGCAGACTGGTACAACCACTATGGAAAACAGTATGGAATTTCCTCAGAAAACCAAAAATGGATCTACCTTTTGACCCAGCAATTCCACTGCTAGGATTATATCCTAAGAACCCTGAAACACCAATCCAAAAGAACCTATGCACCCCAATGTTCATAGCAGCACAATTTACAATAGCCAAGTGCTGGAAGCAACCTAGGTGCCCATCGGTAATGCATGGGTCAAAAAACTGTGGTACATTTACACAGTGGAATTCTATGCAGTAGAAAGAAAGAAGGAGCTCCTACCCTTTGCAACAGCATGGATGGAACTGGAGAGCATCATGCTAACTGAAACAAGCCAGGCAGTGAAAGACAAATACCATATGATTTCACCTTTAACAGGAACCTAATCAAAAAAATAAAATATTTTTTTAAAAAATGCCACGTTGAAGGGAGCTAGGAGCCAACAATGTTACATATAGAGAAAAATGTGGTTTGTTGTTTCGTAATATTGGGTCTGAGTTTCCAATGATTTCCGATGTTGGTGTGTTTATGTGTGTCCTTGTTCACTTACTTTCCTCTACAGAAGTCCTTCTGTTTTTCCTGTTATAAACAAAAAGAAGAATAACTTTGTCAGTGATGATTAATCAAATAATGTATATTATTACTCTCAAGGTTTTTACAGTATCACTAGGGAGAGGAGATTAAATCCTATGAATCAACTAGAAAATAAAACCTACAACCAACTTAAATTATGAAGTCTGATTAGAAACAGTAAAGGAGGTCAGAAAAGAGAAGAGTCTTTGTGGAGAGATAGTTTTAAACTGTCTCTGAAGGACATGTCACTCTGGGTCAGGGAAAGGTGGTTTGGTGGCCGGAGGGAGAATGAAATAGTGGCAAGGCTGCTTGACAGGTTTCCGAAAGGAAACAAAAGCACCCATGAAGGCAGAGTTCTATTAAGGGCTACAGGTATTTGAGCCTCTGCTTGACAGTCAGTAGCCAGACTGTTTTCAGGGTATATTTCATAGATGTTTCTCAGACAGAGTTGCAGAAAGGTTGTCTATCACCATTGGTACTAATTATAATAACAGTTCTTCATAAGGCCTATATTTTGAACCTAAGTCACTGTTTAGTATTTTCTTTGCGTCACTTTGAAATGCTACCACATTTTCTTTCTCTTACACTAAGATTTTTTTTAAAAGCAGATATTAAATGAGCACAGATGGCACAGACAGGTTCCTTAGTGCTTGTTAACTGGATGGCAATTTTTAAATCTTCTCACAGTCCAGCTCAGCAAAAAGAGAGGGGGAAACAGGTGATCAATAGTGACATAGTTTTACAGAGGACTAAATTAAAAAAAAAATGAAGTGAAATCATGCTAGGACATTTATGCTAGACATACAAAGACATTTCTTGATGGCCAGGGAAATTAGACACTGAAATAGGTTATTAGTGCAGCTCGTGGAATCTCTAGTCTGGAAAATCACCTAACATTGAATAGACCATATGTTCCAAGGAGTTTGTTTACTCCTTGGAGTTGCCTGGAACAGGTGGTAGACTGCTCAGAATCCAAGCATCTGTGGTATGACTAGATTTCACACATTGGCCAAGAGAAGGTACACCCTTCTGCTTATCATATATTCTCATATATTCTGATTAAGTAGCAAAAACTGTGGCTGATTGTTTCATTTTAAACAGAGCTAATTATCACATATATGTAGTTATAGATATAATACATTATACATATACATATAAATACATATTCTTTTGAATGTATAAAGTATTCATAACATAACATAAAATGTTATTTTATTTAGATAATTTACCATAAAGTATTATTTCTGACATGCCCAAACTTGATTTGTGTTTAAAAAGACTGAAGAAGTATTTAACACCTACCAAGCTCCCAGGCAGGGAAAGAGCTGGTGGGTAAACAAAAATAGGATGCAGATTTTGCTTTAAAGAGTATTTTAGACAGATTCATACAATGTTGAAATGTGTGTAGATCAAAAAGTTTAAATATAAGTAATTATCTTCTGGTTCAACCTAATAAAACTTAATGGAGGAGAAATAAAACAATCACACCCGGAGCAGTTAGGTCAGTCATCACAGAAGAGATCACGTGAGTAAGCATCCTGCTGAGTACTAGAGACAAGAGTATTTAGAAGTTCAGAGCAGGCAGAGATCAGTGTGGCCTGCAGTAGTCTAGGTAATAAATGTTCATGGATCTGAATTGATTAAATTGTTTGTCCAGTTCTGTTAAGCAACAAATCTCTTTTTCCTCTTTGGGTCTGTGTTTTTCCTTGCTCAAGGGTCTTCAAGATACCAAAGTGAGTAATAACATGGCACTTGACTCAGTGAATTCTTCAACAAAGTACTTCCATGGCTAAATACCTGGGAAGATATGAAAAATAAAATAAGGTCTGATCTCTTCCCTTGAAGATATTATAATTCCATTGATTAAATATTACTGAACACATGAGACAAAGTAAAGAAACAAAAATACTACTGAGCAGTGCAATTCACAGAGTGACACTAGAATTTAGTGGGAAGAGCAATCATTGCAGACTAATGTTATCGGGGAAATTTTTCCAGGAGTTTGACTTATCTGGTTCTTGAAAGATGGAATAGCTTTCACTAATAAGAGTCAGGACAACAGTGCCCTTGTAACTGAATGACCGCAGATCTGACAATAACCCTTTTCTTGAAATAAGCTGCATAGTTAAAAATTCTCATTGTTTTTGAAAAAGATTGATGTAGTTGTACCATTTTTTCCTATACAAATTTCTTTTCAGTATTCATTTATCTATCTACCTGTGCTGCAATAAAATTTAGTCCAAGTTGAGTCCCACATTTTAGTAAACTTAATTCTTTGCAGTGCTGCGTGACCACGAAAGTTCAGGTTCCAGAGAATTAGTCTTTGATGGTATTTTAAGAAGCAATTGTACAGGATACTGATTAAAGGTTTGCAGTCAGAAAAAAAGAGAAGTATATTAGAGACTACCAAAAACCAATTATGAAACAGCAAAAGAAAATTGGACAGCTGATTAGATCAGGGGTCCTGAATCTACAAGTAGTAAGAACCTGGTTAAATTGTTAGTGGCCGTTATTTCCAAAGGATTTGATAATTACCTATATCTCACTGAGCTTAGGCAAGACTCCACTGAGCCTTAAATATTCAATTACATAATGGAACTGAACTCCAAGTTAAAAAAAATCGTCAAATCAAGTAAGAAATTTGAAAATCAGAAAGTTGGCAAATGATAGGTGAAGCCATGTTCCCTGTTGAGGAAGTCAGGAATGCTATTCCATGCAGGTCATGCTGCTTAAGTTGAGTGTTAGCTACTGGTTCCTCAAGGGAGCTCCACTTACCTGGGTTTCTAGTATAATCCTGTAAGCCAGTAACATTTCAATAACTAAATTTCTATGTCATGATTCCTTTCGATTTTTCTTTTTCAAATTCTATTCCTTCCAATTATCTTTTCCTCTGTACCTTCCTACGTTCTTTCAAACCACGCACATTTCTTTACAAGCACTTGTTATTCACAAGCTACTCTTTCAGAAAGTACTTAAGAGACAAGGACTAACATAATGAATTTATACTTGCATCTGTAATCATAAAAATGATTTCTTTTTATTAAGCCTTAGTACAAACAGTCACCCCAAGGTCTACACATATTGTATATTAGATATCCTTGCATATTTTAAATTAGTGAACAACTCTATGAATATTTCTAACAGGATGAAGTTCATGACAAAGCAGATAAAATTTAGAAATACAGAACTTTATTAAAGGAGAAGAATATTAATATTTTCTCATTTTTAAGGGTGAAATACATTCTAAAAATGGTCTAAAAATGTAAAAATACATTCTTACATGGCATAGGTCCAACATCCTATGCCATGTAATTAAAGGGCCTCGGGAGTAGGTGTCAAAGTACAATCTGCAGGCACACAGCCTGAGTTGTGTGCAGCACCTCCACTTACCAGCTGCACCTTGTGCCAATTATTTTAACTCTAGGAGATTTTGTCTTATTACTTATAAAATGGGCTTAAAAACTTTATTGTCTATTTCATATGGTAATCAAATAAGATAATAGAGATAAAACACTTAGATTTTTTTTCCAGGCACTTAAGATAGTGACTGGAATATGGTAAATACTAAGAATTTAACAGTTATTATCAGTGTAATTCAAAGTACTGCTACTATTTTTAGCAACTCCTCTTAGTTCTTGAATGTTAGTTTTCAGAGCTCATTTAGAGTAAGGGGTATGGGGATGAGGTTTTGGAAACGGAAAAAGTGAGGTGGGTTAGAAAAATACTTTGAGATAGTTAGCTATCAATAAATAAAAAGGGTTTGCATTCCAATACAGTTTGCATCCTTCAGCATCCCTGGGGACCAAGCCTTGGAAAGAGCAGATAATTAATAGCATTGTGTAATTGCATAGTGCTTTGAATTCTTTTTCTTAAGGAGCCTGTTAACTTTTTCCACATGAAAAATTTATGAAGTAATAAGACAAACAGCATTTGCCTTGTATTTACTATTAAAATATAGTTCTAAATATATTACTTCCTTTGCATCTAATAGGTAATGTTAAATGAAGTAATACATGGGGGAATACCTAACACAGTAGTAATTACTGAGTACATGCTCAGTATAGTGATAGTGCCCTCCATCCCTTTTTAGATAAAAGTCAGAGTCCAGCCCTCACACAGAAGGTACTGTACTTCAAAAGGCTTTTGTGTTTGAAGGAAGGATATCCTGTCCCAGTTTGGGGCCTTGTGGATATTCTAAAAATGAAGACAGATACCATAAGTTTATTTTTTCATTAAAAAACTAAAGTTTACCTGGCTGGTGTAGCTCAGTGGATTGAGCGCGGGCCTGCGAACCGAAGGATCGCGGTTCGATTCCCAGTCAGGGCACATGCCTGGGTTGCCAGGCCAGTTCCCGTCAGGGGACATACAAGAGGCAACCGCACATTGATGTTTCTCTCCCTCTCTCCTTCCCTTCCCCTCTAAAGATAAATAAATAAAATCTAAAAGGAAAAAAAAATCTTTAAAAAAAAAAAACTAAAGTTTAAATTTTAGTCTATTAAAAAAGTCCCACATGATTTTTTTCCAAAAGAACCCCAAACTGAATTAGAAATTAATATCTTTTACATAGAGTTATCTTATTATTGTCTCATTCTACAAGTGAAGCAACTGTGGTCCAGAATAGTTAGAGAGACCCAGTAGGGATGAAAGCCATTGTCAAAAGGCACATTTCCCTTCATTAGTTATTTGAATATTCAAACTATTCCAGTTAATTTTTGATAAATCAAAATATTTAACTATTCTTCAAAATAAGCTATACGTCTCTATGAAATATCTGTACCTTTGTGGATATAAATAAGAAATAGTTACATGGTAATTCAACATTGTCAATACCTCCATCTGTGAATAAAAAAAATATTTTCTAAGAATGTATTCTTCATTGCTATTAGCAACAAACATAAATCATTATTGAGTATCGATTATATTAGAGAAGATAGCATTGTGTGCCCTGACTTTGAGGGGTGAGCACACAATGCAATATGCAGGTCACATAAAATCAAAATGTATGCTCGAAACCTATATGATCTTATTAACCAATGTCACTTCAATACATTTAATAAAAGGATTTAAAAAAGAAAAAATATTTTTGATTAATAATTATCTTTTTAATGTGTTTGCTATTTCAAAACATTGGTCACATTTCCATATAGACCCATTATCATAGGATATATTATATTTGTTCCTTGTTTTCCAAGAATGTAGTCTGAATTCCCAATTCTTGAAAAGTGTTCATACATTCATTCAATTCACACTCTTTGACCATTGACCCTATATTAGGCACAGTGTAAGTTTTGAAATGTTTAGCCATTCTGGTCAGAGCTTCTAAAACCCTATTTCAGTAAAGTTATTTCACAAAATAAATTTGTTCACTACTATCTTCTAAGCAATGTTTGCCAGTGATATCAGTGCTCATCAAGTTAGTGCTTAAACTTTCATATCTGCACACCAATACGTGTGATAGCAAGTAATGAGGTGATGACCTTTTTCAGCTAAGATTCCCGAGGCTTCTATGCTAAAATAAACTGTGGCCTTGGATACATCTTTCCTTTAGGCAAAAAGAAGCCTAGAAACAGATATGTCTTTGGAGGCATAAAAGGAAAATAACTTGAAAATAGAGGTCAAAGAATGGATGAAATATCATGAGAGAGACCTGACAGAGCCGAAAAGATGAAGTCAACCTGTGGTTCTCCAAGACATGACCCCTGGTTGGACAGATTTTTGAGGCTTGGGTATCTCAAGCAGCTACACAAAGTTGGGGGCCTATTTCCTAAGCAATGCCTCTCACAAGATTTTACTGCAAGGTTGAAGTTTAGAATTACAGGGGAAATCGTAATATTACTATGTTGATCAGATGCTCAAATCCTGTTTATATACAAACAGCAAAGGCGTGCTCTTAATTATATGTCTTATTCATTCCACAAAGATTTATAACTAAGCAGCCCTGGCTGGTGTGGCTCAGTGGATTGAGTGCTGGCCTGCAAACCAAAGGGTCACTGGTTTAATTGTCCATCGGGACATGTGCCTGGGTTGTGGGCCAGGTCCCCAGTAGGGGGAGCGTTTCTCTCCCTCTGCTTCTCCCTTTCCCTCTCTCTAAAACTAAATAAATAAAGTCTTTAAAAAAGATTTACAACTAAGCAGTAGTTCTCAAAATTTAGCATGCATCATAACCAAAGGCTTGTTAAATGGATATTTCTGAGTCAGGAGGTCTGGGGAAATAGGGAATTTGACTTCCTGTCAAGTTCATAGGTGATGCTGATACTGGTGGTTCAGGGAGGATGGTGAGAACTACCACAATAAAGTGACAAATAGATTTCATTAGAAATTGATTTCAGCCATAGTAGGAATCACTTTGAAAGGTTGGAAAGATCATTTGTTCTGAAGCTGGAAAAACCTGGACTATATTTCTAGATTTGTCATGTTTCAGTTGCTGATGACCTTGACTTCAAAGGGTTACAGTCACCTCACTGAAAATTAAGATTACAATACAGCTGTGCCTTTGAGATATTTCAGGTTCAGTTACAGACCACCACAATAAAGCAAATATCACAATCAAGCAAGTCATACAATTTTTTTGGTTTTCCAGTACATATAAAATGTATGTTTTTTATTTTATTTGGTTGGTTGGTTGTTGTTGTTTAATAACAACCTTTTTATTTATAAGTGATTTATAATCAGAAAACTCAGGTGGGAGGTGGGGCCAAAATGGGGCATGGGATGGCATTTGGGCTCCAGCAGGTCAATTGTCTGCACAGACAATGAAGGCAAAGAGGTTTTCCTTCCAGGTGAGCAGCTTCTCGATGGCACCATGCTTCAGGGGAACCACCAGGTCTGTACTCAGAATGGTGTGCACATAGTTATGTTTACAATATATCATAGTCTATTAAGTGGGAAATAGCATGCCTTAATTAAAAAAATATTTTATTGCTCAAAAGTGCTAACCATCATCTGAGCCTTTGGCAAGTAGTCCTCTTACTGTCGATGGCGGGTCTTACCTTCGGTTTGTGTAAGCACTATGAAGCAAAGCACAATAAAATGAGGTAAGTGGATACGGTAAGGATTAATTAAATATTGTGTACAAAATACCTAACATACATCGAGTGCTTAAGGCATAGCAGTTATAATTATCATTGGTAGTTTTCAAAATACTATTTTTGTAAAAAACATATGTATTAATCAGTTTGAAAGTAGATGGACCTTACAAATTTAGCAAGAATAGTTGTACCCTTTGCTATAGTCACTGGGCAGAGCTGTGGCCTCATACTGCCTATGAAGGATGTTGCTTCTTATTTGAGAGGAGAACCCCAAAAAAACAGAATTATCTCCTGGAGAGTGGGAACTATTTAGAACAGGCTTCCCTTGCTAGGTGAGTGATGAACCCATCTGTATCAGTATACCAGTTGGTATTGTTTTGGGAAGCTGTGTTTCACTTCAGTGAACTTTTTTTGATGACTCTTTCAACGTGTTTGCTGATTTCACGATGGGTGATTTCTGAGCACACCTGCCCCCACCCACTGCATGTTCCACAGTTTTTGACCAAATACAGCATGACCCCCATACCCACCTCCTTGTTCTCCTGATCTTGCTCCAAGCAATTTTTTTTTTGTTTCCCTAAAGAAAAAAGTTCGCAGAGGGAAAGATTTTGCCAATGTGGAAGAAATGAAATAGAAAATGTCAGAAGCACTAGAAGGCATCAAAGTCAACGAGTTCAAAAACTGTTTTGAGCAGTGCAAAAGTCTCAAGAGGTGTATTGTACCAAATGGAGAGTACTTTGAAGGTGACTGAAGTTTAAACATGTGAGAATAAATACACATTTTTAATAAATAAATTCTGTTTTGGGGGGAGGTCCCCCAACCTCTCCAATCTGGAGGATCATGTCAGTCACAATGAAATCTTCTCTCTTCTCATTTTTAAAAGACAATGTCTATCTGACATCCATTGCATTATTAGTAACCTAACTCTCCTTGCACCCCTCTCTTCATGCAAAACCCCAGATTCCTAGATATTCAGTCATCACATAAACATTTATTCACATATGGCCTTGAACATTACCTACTGGAACCCATGTCCTATTCTCACCTCTCCTCTCCAAACCTATCTTACTATGTCCTGTGGCTGTATGTCCCTATAAAACAAAAACTGGCCAATTTAAGAACATATTGAGTCTGGGATCAACAGACTTCTCTACATCTATAAATTCTTCCCTAAACATCTCTTTTCTAACTAATGGGGTCATCTCCTGAGGCCCCAGCACCTCAAGGCTTAGGCTAAAAGGCTTTATGCTTCCAGTTTATTTGAGTTTTTAATCTCAAATAAATTCCCCTCCCATTTTCACAAACTCTAGTGACTTTTGCAACATGTCATCAGAATTTGCCCTCCTTATTTTTGTTACATCTATGTCCTCTCCCACATTTACCCAGAATATTTTTTCCCCACACAACCCTATTATTATCATTCTTAGGGACTTCAACACCGAATCAAATGATCTAAGAAGTAGATCTCTGGACTGTCTTAGAAAAAAGAATTATTTCCTCTACTTCAACCAAGTCACCTACTTACATTAGGTCAACCCGGATCTCGTGGATATCAACAATGGCATCACACACAGAAATTTTTTTTCAAATATTTACTGCTTTTTCACCATCCCTTCTCTTCTGTCCTATGTATTCAACTCTAATTCTTATGCACTACTAAAGTTCTGGAAAAATAAATTTTATAAAAAGCACTAAAGCTTTCTGAAGAAAGAGTTTGTCCTATCTTCTTAGTTAATGTTCCCTGGATCAACTGTGGAATGAATTTGAAGAGAGAAAAGACTCAGTTAACATACAATGACCTGACTTTATATAACTCTTAATAATTTATGGGAAAGGTTTGAAAACCAGAATATGTATTTATCTTGTCAACAGAAAATAAGAAATTAGATAGTTTTGCCCCTAGATGCATGTGTCTAGAATAAGTAAGTAAGTTAGTAAGTAAGTAAGTAATACAATGTTGGCCAATTTTGGAACTTCTAGGAGGAAACAAGCAAAATAAATATCACCTATTCATTCTTTTGCTGTGTGTCTCCACCCCACCTTGCCTCCACACATAGTAACAGGACCTGACTGAATTAGACCAGCATATAAAGAAAGTAAACATAAATATTTTAGTTTCTTGAATCTCTACAACTTGCTTTTTTAGACAAAGTTTGCAAGACTAACCATGGATATGATGGAAATCTTTCCTGAATAGCTCTTTAAATCATATAATGTCCTAATTTCCATGACTAAATTAAACCATTCTACACACAGAAATGAGCTTCAGGGCTCATAAACAAGGATGATTTTCCTCTTGCTGTTTGTGCCAAGTATAGGACCCATAGCCTTGAGCCAGAGTAAGTGGTCACAAAGTTTTGTCAGAAGGAACTACAATGATCTTTCCTTTGTTTGAACCACATGGCTCAGACCACATGTATGGCCAAAGAAGAGTGTAGCTCTCCTTGTGAGGTTGCTGTGGAAGGAGGCTTTGGCTCAGTCCCAGAAAGGTGATTAATAACCGTACGACGGCCTCTCTTATTGCCACAAAACCCCTTTCTACATTTTGGCAAGAAAACAAACATGAATGAAAGACTATAGAGGACTGTAGTAAACAACATTGAAATCACAGTTTTGAGCAGCTAACATTTTAAAGCTGTCTAATTTCCTCAGGGAAGATTATTGGGAAAGAAAAAGTTGCTTCTTCATTGTATAATACAGAAGAGGTAGGTCAGGGAAAAGAGTTTAAAGGGACCTCACAGAAATACCTAGGAAGACATATGCTTGGTGATCGATTTGGTTTGTTGGACAACAGATACCTGCTAGGAATACAAACTGGAACTCATTACTGCTCAATAACTATCAAAGACTTTACTGAATTGAGAGAAATAATATTAAGGGAGAAATTCTTGAATATATCACAGTTCATCTTAGATCTTCTAAAATAACCCATCCTTGAATATAGCGAAAACAAAGAGCTATGCACCTGGATTGCATGACAATGCTTTTGCACCCTCCCTCCCACCCCACTACCACCAGCATACTGCCAGAAAGAGCAGCCATTACTGATTCATGCTTAGGTATGTTGCACTTGATCTATGTAGAAAATATGTTAAGATATAACTCAAAGAAACATAGAATATCTACTGTGAAGACATTGTTCATAGTGCTAATTATGAATATCCTTAGAAAATAAAAATCTTTTACCTCAGTGCCCAAAAAAGTTTGATTGTGTTGATTCGGTTATTTGGTTTTGTATCTTGGATGCTATGGATCATGCAATGAATTTTATTTCCCTTTTACATAGCCTGTTAAAAAGCTTAGAATTAACTCTGATGCTTACCTGTAACAAGCATTGCAGAATGGCCTTACTTATTTAAAATCTATTTGCTGCTGCCTATATTCCGCTTCTGGTTACAAATGAGAATAAAAGTATATTAATATGTAAAATAAGATCCACTGCTTATGGTGATAAGGGAAGTGATTCAAAGTGCTATGCAATTAGGTGATATGATCTCGCATTTCCCTGTATTTCTACCACAGCACTATAGGAGGTGGCCTGGCATAATAGTTCAGAAATGTGCCTGGAATTGGACAGGATTTTGATTTCTGGATTCTTGATGTTTCAGCTGTGCTATCTTGGATTTGTATCCTATTTTCTCTGAGTCTAACTTTCTCTTTCTATATAATCAGATTATAATTTAATTAAATGACAATTTGATGCCATGAGATTTTTAACAAATACAGAGTGGGCAAAAGTAGATTTATAGTTGTTTGTATAAAATAACACAATTAATAAATAATAATACAAGAATAAACTGTGTTTTCCATGCTCATAACTGTACACCTACTTTGGCCCCACTCTGTTCTCAGTACCCATGGACATAAGTCTATGGTGTTAATATATGTATAAATGAGATGATATAGGATAATATATTGTAATAATATAACAATTATTCAACAAATGTTAGATTCATGACATCATCCCTCTTCTTTCCTGCTGTTGCTCTTCCATGCATGAGCTCTGGGTAAGTTGAATCCATTCCCAGATGGATCCCTCTAGAGAAATGGAGGTTTCATTGATGGGCACAGGTAATAGGAGTTTTATTGGGAGACCACAGGTTATACAAAGCAAAATAAAAGCTAGTCTATTTATTTAAGAAAATTTTAATGATTTTAATATGTTAATATGTAAATGAATTCTTCAAACCAAGGACACACAATGCAGCCTTTAACCAGTTTATTTCATCACACATTTTTTTTCTCTCTCTCTAGAATCATTTTGGAGACTGGATTTCTGGAGAACCAGTCTTGGGAAATGCTACACTGTGCTAAAATTTATGTTAGTGGCTTACTAAGGTGCCTGAAATTCTCACTTCATTGCAGTAAATTATTACGTGAAGATCTGTTGAACCACGTCTTGTTATATGGAAACTTTTGGGCCTCAAAGTATAATCACCTGAGCAGTTTACAAGCTTTCATGTAAGAGAAAAAAAAGACTCAGACAGATGGAAACACTGCATGTTATCGAGGGCATGGGTCACGGTCAACAGAGCAAATCCAAGTGGAGGAACCATAGAAGTTAAAGCACAGCATGAAGTCACCATGGGAAGGAGATAGTGGAAAGAGGGGGAGGAATGGAAGAAAAGCAGTAGATGGAAGTGTCTTGGACAAACTTGATGAGTCTGTAGGATAGGTCATGGACAGATGTGCAAGCTACCAGATCACATATAAGATGGTAATAGAATGGTTAAACACCTATCCTTGATCTTCTTTTAGGAGACAGGTAGGGAGACTAAAAGATGCCAGTACTGAAACGAATGCTTGTCCCCACATGCTGCACATCAACATCATCCAGCACACTCTAGAAAAGAACCAACAGTTCAGTCCAAACCAATTACATCAGGATCTGCGAGCTTAAGGCCAGAACACTGGTAATGTTTTAAGCTTCTTAAAAGATTCTAATATGCATCCAGGGTTAAAACACTGCCTTAGAGAAAAGGCCATTACAGAAATAGTGGAGAGCAGAGGATAGTTTCTTAAAGCTAGCACTTAGGGGCAAAGTGGTTTCCTTCCTACCAAAAGCCCATCTATGATTAATGAATCCCTGCCCAGGGGTAGTGAGAATTATGAAATTCTTTGAACTTATTCCCTAAGCCTTTACTTACTTATATCTTAACTTTATTCCCTTATCAAATTGCCAAGGGCAATTTCTCAGTGAATGTGAGCCAATTTCAGTTTAACGCTCCACAATTAGGAATCCTTATATACCTTGAGACTAGTTGATGGGGTGCAGATGGAATTTCTCTCCAGAATCGTATCATCCTTGCATGAGTCAACTTGTTTGGTTGCTCAAGCTGATTACCAAAGAGCTTGTTTTTTGTCAGATCTTAGCAGATTTTCTCTTTCCTTCTCTAGATAATGCTCAGATTTCTGCTGAGAACACCTCAAGGGAATGATGGATTTGGGGATAGTACTTAAGTAATGATGACTTAAGGTAATAGGTACATCAAGGAGGAAGAGGAATATCTGTCAAGTACAGGACCCTTTTTGAAAGCGTACCTAAACCTGTCATATAGCTGATTTGATTTACATGGCTGAGTTTCTATGCCACTTGCAATATTGATCCTTCTGTATAAGTTTGCCTTCCTCCAGTGAACTTTCTCCAGTGAAATGATTACTTTGTTCTTTGTTTCTCAGACAATCCAAGGGGAAAGGAAAAAATTCTAATAGCTGAAGGCAATGCAATAGCCTGTATCACGATAACAACTTATGCCTGTCCTCTAGATGAATTTCGATGTGCTGGGGAAGAAGAAGGAAAAGGTAAAAAAAAAAAAAAAAAAAGACAACTCTTAAAAGCTATTTTTCCAGCCAACTGTAGTTAAATCTGTTTTTTTCCCCCAGTGAGGGAAACACAGAAAGATGTAACTATACAGAATCCTATTACTCAAAATTTTGAATAAGAGAACTATTTTTTCACCTCCAATAGTAACGAAATTTTATGCAGCCAGGATGTAATTACCCTACTACGCATCAATTTACATCACTGAAATATTGCACTGTGTCTTTTTGTTTTTCTTCTGAGTGATTCCTACCAGGGTAAGTATTTCCTCTGGGGAAATAGAGAGAAAATACAAAGGATTTTAGTGTAAATGCTGTATTAGTTAAGATTAAGTACAGTTTTAATTTCGTATTAACATAAATGAAAATCAAGTGCAGAATGGTTCCTTTGGTAATTAGAAAATAACAGTGATAATGCAAAAATTCCAGTAATTTGTTTTTCTCCTTTAGAATTATTTCCACATCTTCTTATTTATATATATAACCTCTCTAGTCTCTTAGCGGCAAAGTGGCATGTTCTATATTAATAAAATGTGTCCAAGCAAACTATTTCATTAGTATATTCAGACAATTTACATAGCATTTCTATCTAGGCTCCTCATTTTTAATGTCTTTCTTAGCACAAAGATCCATTTTATCTAACAAGATAATCCCATCATTTTATGACCTGTGATTGCAAATAACAAACTTTTTTTCTTGTCTCTATTAACAAAAACACAAACATAAAAGGAGAGAGAAGAATGTTGATCCAATTGTTTTCTTATCTTTCATTAGGAAGCACTAAAATCTTATGAATTAATTCAGGAATATTTAAGAGCCTATGACATACTTGCTACTATTTTAAGTTTTATCTTCAGAACAGTGAACAGAATTGAGCAAAGATGTCTTCCTTTGAAACTTACATGCTGGTAGTATTTTTTTAATGGAAGATAGAATTAAAGGAATTGAAAATAAAAGATCTCAAGAGAACTGTTAAAGTTAAAAGTATGATGATGAAGGTATAATCCCACAGTTTAGAGGATTAATAGTATTGTCAATAATAGTCAACTCATATTTAATACTTATTGTGGGCCATGAATTACTCATTGAATAAAACTTTTTGTTCAATGTTCATAACTTCTTATGAATTTGGTACCTTTAAGTTCTCCATATTACAGGTAAGAAAATTGAGAGTGCTTTAGTGACTTGCTCATAGGCTGACGACTAGGAAGTGGTAAAGCTAGGACCCAACATCATGGAGACTGATCTCCAGGTCTGTGCTTTTCACCCCTTCACTTTCTGCCTCTCTTGCACACAAGATCTGAACCAAGATCCAAAACTAAATACTTTAAAAGTAACTGTGTTTCATCTACTCTGTCAGATCTTAAGTTACTTTAAATATTAACAGTATAAAACTCTTTCTTCTTAAAAATTTTATTACAGATGAGGACATGGGCAATTAGGTAAAGGGTCTGAATATTTCACCCTTAAATATCAAAGATATGTCTAAATTATTATCATTATTTTATGGAATACAGTGACATGCCAGAGAGCATGAACTTTTTATACAACTTAGTATCGTATGGAATAGGCTTACTCTTTTTTTCGTTATTATTCAACTTAAAATCTAAATATTAATAGAGAATATTACTAAAATTGATTAGTATTTATATTGCCAATTTACACCTTTCAGATGAGGTTGTTTCTTCTGCCATCTACTTACAGAATGAAGTGATGGAGAATTTACAGAATTATAATGATTTATGTAATAAATGGCTTCTGCTGGGCAGCCTTGTTGTTAGCCAGTTCTAGTATTAATCACAAATTAAACCCCATTTCATTTTTCCTACTGGAAATTCCAAACCCTCCCCACACTTATTTAGCCCCAATCTGATTTCTATCATTGTTGTTCTCCCAAAATCATTAATTGAAGTCATCAATTAATCATTAATTGAAGTCATTTAACATGAATTCCTTCAATCACATTCTGTTGAAAAGTTTCTGTTTTTCAAACATGCCATCTTACAGTGCAGCATCCTCTGTTTGACAGCATATTTTAACTCTTTTCAATTATTTTTCCCCACTTCCTCTCTTGCTCTCCCCCCCTCTCTCTCTTTCTCTCTTTTCCCACAACCCTCTTTTCCTGATATTTAAACAGATACTGGTGGAATTACTCTTATTAAAGCAAGGATAGGTCCTCAGGTGGCTCTGCCTTCTTGGACAATTTCTAAGATACTTTCTTACAATCTTTCATACTAATCACATGCTCCCCAAATCACTCCTATAGAACAATCAAATGCTGAGGAACAGTTCGATTGCCACTGCACCAGACCTCACTCAGATATAATCAAATAGGCTTGTTCTAGCTTTTCATGGGGGTGGGAGTGAAGGCAGGGGAAGGGCCAAGCACAGTATACAATAAATAGATTATAAAGGGTACAGTGAAAAATTCTTGGGTTAAGCAGGAAGCCAATCCAATTTCCCAGGAACAAGCACCCTATAAAACAATTCCATCAACAGAAGTACTCTGTTTGGGATACTCAATCTTTCTCTCTCTTTACTATTTGCCATTTGCTTTTCACAGCTAAAATTCTACATGGGTGTTCTCCATTAGAATGATCACTTAAAACCAAGTTGAAATTCCCTCAACATATCTGGAAAAGGTATACACACACACACACACACACACACACACACACACAGTAGGGAGAACTCTTTAAGTCATGCCTACCTCTCGGCCTTTATTCTGAATTTTCTGAAAGCTTGAATGCTACATTCCCATGCATCTGCATAAATTATTTCAGCCATAAGTGGATTTTCAGCTACTGGCTAAACTGATCCTGTGAGGTTAGCAAAAAAAGAGGAGGAAACCTACATTAAGTCAGTAAATGTTGCACGTAAACCTGAACCCAGGACTCTGTGTTTATTCAACTCAGTAGTTCCGCCTCCACAAGAAACAACTGCCTCATTGGCACTTGCTCATCTCCATGATGATGATTTTCTTGCTCATCACACTTTTTTGAGACCTGCACTTTACTGGGACCATCGGGAACCAAGTATTCCTATTACAGTAGAACATCATTATACATCATTGACAGTTTCAAAATGACACTGAATCATGAGAAAGGATGAAATATGTCATTTCTATTTGCTCAAGGAAGGGAAAGTTATACAATATATATTTTAGGAAGTTGCTAAAAATTTAGCATTTTAGAGGGAAAGCTTCTCTTCCTTGAAATTCACTTATGTGAACTTCTTTGTCATCTAATAGCATATAGATGAATTATAGCCTTTTCATATTCATTATAAGAATAATATTTTCCATTTATTAGTTGCATAGTATTCATGAAGTTAGATACTAATCACCAAGCCTTACAATTGCTCCAGAAATAACTATTACCATATTTGACTTATAGAAGGAGCTTGTATTTTTCTTGATGTTTTTCCCCAGTATTTTTTTTCTTCAGTTTATCTTCCATAAGCTCTTTAATCTTTGGTCTAAGACACAAAGGCTTTTGGAATCTAACTTCTCTATGTTAAAATATTCTTTTCCTCATTCTACTTCACTTCCAAACTACTTTCACCTTCGTTGCTGGTGCTGGTGTCTCAGAACCTGACTATTTTGCCAACGTTTCACGACACACTCAGCCACCCCACACCATCTCCTTTCCCACAGCTCCACTCAACGGGTAATGCCCTGTGAAAGATAATTAATGGCTTTCTAATTGACATGTTTATGACTTTAATTCATAAAATTATTGAATACCACCTTATCATTTTCTTTCTTAATACCCATATTCATCTATTTTTCCTACTTGTATAACTATTATTTTAAAGATGCCTTTGTTGCTTCATTCTTTAATTGCTTAAGTGTAAATTCACCCAGTAGTTAAATATCAACTTTGTGTACTTTTGCTCACCACTTTGCCCTTGAAAGTATCATCTACTTTCAGTTTCAACTTTCACTTTCAAGTTCATGACTCCCAAGTCCATGTCATCAAGACTTGATTCTTAGCTAGTTTCTAAATATCTCAATGTAACCATGCTGCTAGCTCCACAGTTAGAGCCCAGAAGTGACCTCATTTTCCCCCTCTCCAATGCCGCTTTCTCTCTTTACTTCGTTTTGAGTCACCATCAGCTATTCTCACTAATTCACTCCTTAAACTGTCATTTCTATCTGATAATTCTATCAGAATTATGCTGTTTGTTTTCATGATTTTACCTCTATTCCCCATGCTGCTGAACCAACAGTCCTGAATTCTCTTCTAGGACCATTACAATAACTTCCTAATTGGTATACTGACTTTTAATTTATTTTTTTATTTACAATTCTTATCACCATTGAACTTCCCTTCCTAAACAAAAACTTCATAAAAATTTCCTATATCTAATGGCTACACTACTTTCTATTATTATACATAGAAAGTGAAATACAAATTATTTAGCCTGGCATTTTACTGATCAAGTCACCAAAACCCTCCTTACATACCTAACTGCAGTCATCAGTCTTTATTATCCTTTAAAAGGGATGCACCCATGTTCCTACCTTACCGATTTCATTTACAGTCATGCCCTGGGAAACAATAGACTGTGCATATGACAATGGATCATAAGATTATAATGGAGGTGAATTTCCTCCATTATGGGATGGGAAATGGGATGATGTGTGGCTCAGGAAAAACAATTTTTATTCTCTGATAGGAACAATATTATGTGGAGTTTAGCAATAGATTCTCCTCACTCAAAGCATCTCAGTTTTGAGTGCGCAGATTATATCCCAGTCAGCCACCAACCTGTTTCAGCACGGAGGAACCTGCCACCCCAGTGCTACATATTCAGAGGGTGTGACCACTCTCCCAGATCCAGCTTCATGGTCTTCAGGGTACATTCCCGTAATTTTTTTTCACTGAGGATGTAAGATCCTATGCAAGGAAAAGATTCACAGAAGCTACCTTTGCAAGTGGTAAGTGCCACTGCCAGTTTGGTAAAAGCTTTCTGTGGTCATGTGAAGCTAGCCTGCGTGTACTGTGGAAATATTTTTAGATTGTAATGATGTACAGCATAGAAAGTTTCATTTATTACATCAGTTTAATACTGGAGAGAGCCCTTTGTGCCAGATAAGGTCAACAGAACTCCCCCCCGTGCCCCGCAAAAAAAAAAATCCCAAAGACAAAATATTGAGTCCTTAGTTCTATACCTTTAAATGAATATCACAAATATCTTTAATGTGACCACTGCTTCAACATGTAATAACTGAAACCAAATTGCCACACCAACCTTCTATGATTCTTTGTCTCTCCATTTTGACTTCTTATTCCTACTGAGCCTCAGGCCACCTTTCACTCATTCTTGACCATCACTATTATGGCGATCTATTCCTGTCCATCCAGTTTCTCCAAATATTTCCAATCAGTTCAGCCCACATCTTTGTTAATGAAACAGCATTGACAATTTTTATATTCTATTTCTGACCTTGTCAGAAAGGAGCCGCAGGGAGGGTCTGCACAACAGTATTTACAAAGTCTTCAGCAGTGTGCAGTAGTATCCTAGGCTTTACATTCACTTACCACACTCACTGGCTCAGCCAGGGCAACCCCAGTCCTGCAGGCATCGTTCACAGTAAATGCTCTATACATGTATACCATATTTATCCTTTATACCATATTTTCACAACATATCTCTGTGTTTAGGTATGTTTAAATACAGAAATACCTTTGTGTTATAATGGCTTATAGTATTGAATACTATAGGCAATATCTGTACAGGTTTATAGCTTAGGAACAATGGGTTATACCATATAGCTTAGATTTATTGAAGGGTGGACCATATTGGTTTGTAGAAGTGTACTCTATGAAGTTTGTATAATGATGAAATTGCCTACAACACATTTCTTGGGACATATGCTCATCATTAAGAGACACAAGAATGTATGTTATTTTCTTATATGTTTTTCTTCCCTTAGCTCTTCTCTATCATACCATTTTTGTTTTCTAAGACCTATTCAAATCTCTTTGACAATTACTAGCTTTTGACCTCATCATAGTGCATATTTTATTGAATGAAATGGAATTTCTTAAAAAAAAGTTTGAATGCATTTTGAACAATAAATTTTTTTTGGCCAAAGTGATAAGATTAGCTAGGAATTAGTTGTCAATGAAACAGTTGTGATTTTAAAAGCACTTTAAATGTATTTAGAGATAATCTCCACCTGAAACCTTATAGTACAATTAATAGGTCATGATGTTATTTTTTCAAATGTATTAATTTTGAGATACTGATGTAGAAATTTCAGAGAATGAAATTTAAAGAATATATATGTGCAATTAAATGTTTCTATAATAGACTTGATATGTTTCAATTAATAATAAAATTGCCTTATTATACAACCTAATTTGTATGTTAAAAAGATTGTTTTCTACAATTTATAACTGAGTTCGAAATTTGAAAATGCTAGTAATCATATACTGAGATAGATTAAGTTTTGTTTTGCTACAAAATTCAGCCTAAGTTTCAGAAGAACTAACTCTATCGTACTTATATTCCTCATAAATCACAGAAGTATATACAGTGCTTCCATTATTAAAATAGTAGATAGATAACACAAATAATAATTAAGTACTAGTAATCAACACAGTTGGACATTTTCTCACCAGTCATCATTTTCATCTTCACTATTAGGCAATAAAAATTAGTAAAAGTCTTTAAAAGATTTAGTCAAATTTTGTGTGTATGTGTATCAGAGAGACAGATAGAGAGACTGATGGAAAGAGAGAGAAGAAATCAATGAGAAAATTGTAGTTAAAAAAGGTATTTATAAAACAAGATTAGTTAGCTAAATTAAAGATGCATATCTAGCAAGAAACACCTATTAGTTGATCTTAGACACTCTCTCAGTATTTTATAGAGCAACAGAAAGTCACTCTCAGGCATTTACTCTGTCATATCTACTCATAGCTTCTCTTCTCACGTAAATCATCACATGCCCATTTTACACAGAATACTGGTCATAGGAAGACTGAGCAAGTGCTACAAGTTGAGTTCCATTCCTCATCTGTTTTCCAAAAGAGCCAAATCACACTACTTTTATGAAGCAAGTTCTGTTTCTAGGTAGTCTGGAGGACTTGCTAATTAGAATGTAGCTATAAGTAATGCAACGGTTAGCTGACATTAAAAGCATTCCGTGTTACGTCTGAGCTCAGCTGAAGTTGAAAGAGGGCTTAGGGAATAATCATTGTGTGGACTATGTTTTCAGGAAATTACATTAAAAACTTTATTAATACTTTAAGGCTAGAATCAATTTTCCATTTGTCTTTGTAGTTCTGGTCTCATTTATCGGAAGTATAATAACAATTTCCAACATAGTTACTTTCAAAAGACATTTTCAGAGCCCTTCTATGCCCTTCTCTCAATCTCTTCAATTTTTCTATTTGCCACTTCATAGGTCCTTCATGTTTTACGGGAGCCATAATCCTATATCCAATTAGGGGTTGTGGTGGCAAAAATGAAGCTAAGAGAATTAGAAATGCATTCTTCACAGTCTAATTTATACAACTAAAATTAATTCTTTTTCCAGTCATAACTAGTCATTATGGTTTTATACCCAGAGTCATATAATTTACTTTCTACCACTGAGTCATCAGAATTTCTTCCCAGTTGTTTGTGTACTCTGACTTCTAACATTCTCCTGTACCCATTCCCTGAGACAATGTTAAATTTTATCTGAGATCTGTGCTCCCCCCTCTTTTGTGTGCCAATTAAGGAGTAAGAAAAAGGACCACTAGCTCTTTTTATCCCCAGATAAGACCCACTATTACCCTTCTTCAATGACTCCACTCCATCCATCTTCATGACTCCCATAATATTCACAGAAGGCTCACTTGTTTACCTGCCTTTGTAAAACCCCATGTCTCTTCCTGTCTCTCTGTGTCTCTGTGTCTCTGTCTCTCTCAATATTTCCCATCAATGAGCATTTTCCCTATTGCTATTGTCTGAATACATTCATCTCCTTAGTTGTCCAGTATAGGGTTTGATCTTTTGTAACTGCAACCCAGATATTATTTACGTAAAAAGTTGTCTAAAAACATTAATAACCAAAAAGATATTTGCCTTTTGTTTTCATGCAACTTATGAGGCTACTCTATTGGCATAAGAAAATATTTCATGGAACTGGTAACCTACAGAGATGTGGAAAACATTTTACATATATATATTTGTGGTATTAGATATTATAACAATAAATAGATGAGAAAGAGGAAAGACTGGGAGAAATTCACATATTAAAATAGTACACTGTTGTTTGAAAGCCATGCTTTTATCTGAAATTAATGAAGTTTAGCAAGTTTTGGTGCACCTTGAACTGGAAAATTGGGTGAAAATCTTGCTAACTATAGGAAGTTTATGACTTCTTATTCAGCTCCTTTATGGGTTTCTGAAACACATAATGAATATGAATGTTTATTTGACATTTTATGAACCCTAATGTGGAAGAGATGATTCTATGTTTAAAGCATATATTATCAGTACTTGATATAAAGTAGGGGTTAATTAGATTGAAACCACAACGTGCTGTAGAAATCCATTAACTTCAGTAAAATTCAAGAAACGTGTAATGTTCTTATATCTTCCTTCCTAAAAAAAAAAAAAAAAAAAAAAAAAAGGCATATCTAATTTGTCATGTAAAAACAGCCACCTGAGAATGGATTGTGTTTGGAATGGTCTCATTGGGTTTATAAAATTACTGACAATTCACAGGAGAATTCTACAAAACATTTAAGGAAGAGCTAACCCCTATCCTTCACAGACTATTCCAAAAAATCCAAAATGATGGAAGACTCCCAAACTCTTTTTATGAAGCCAGCATCATCCTAATCCCAAAACCAGATAAAGACATAACAAAGAAAGAAAACTTCAGGCCAATATCACTGATGAATGTAGACGCTAAAATCCTCAACAAAATATTGGCAAACCGCATCCAACAATACATTAAAAAGATCATACACCATGACCAAGTGGGATTCATCCCAGGGATGCAAGGATGGTTCAACATTCGCAAATCAATAAATGTAATACATCACATAAACAAAAGCAAGGACAAAAATCACATGATCATATCAATAGATGCAGAAAAAGCTTTTGATAAAGTACAACACCCATTTATGATAAAAACACTCAGCAAAGTGGGAATAGAGGGAGCATTCCTCAACATAATAAAAGCTATATATGAGAGACCTACAGCCAACATCATACTCAATGGGCAAAAACTAAAATCTTTCCCACTAAGATCAGGAACAAGACAAGGCTGTCCACTTTCACCACTTCTATTCAATATAGTATTGGAAGTCTTAGCCACAGCAATTAGACAAGAAAAGGAAATAAAAGGCATCCAAATTGGAAAGGAGGAAACAAAACTATCATTGTTTGCAGATGACATGATAGTGTACATAGAAAATCCTATAGACTCGGCCAAAAAGCTGCTCGACGTAATAAATGAATTTGGCCAAATAGCTGGATACAAAGTCAATATCCAAAAATCAAAGGCATTTTTGTATACCAACAGTGAAACAGCAGAAGCAGAAATCAAGAAAAAAATCCCATTCGATATAGCAAAAAGAAAAATAAAATACCTAGGAATAAACCTAACCAAGGAGGTAAAAGACCTGTATGCAGAAAACTACACAACACTGAAGAATGAAATCAAAGAAGACACAAACAAATGGAAGCATGTACCATGTTCATGGATTGGAAGAATTAATATTATCAAAATGTCCATATTACCCAAAGCAATTTACAGATTCAATGCAATATCTATTAAAGTTCCAATGGCATATTTCACAGACATAGAACAAACACTTCAAAAATTTGTATGGAATCATAAACGACCCCGGATAGCGGCAGCAATTTTGAGAAAGAAGAGCAAAGTAGGAGGGATCACAATACCTGATACCAAACTGTATTACAAAGCCACTGTAATCAAAACAGCCTGGTACTGGCACATGAACAGACACGTGGACCAGTGGAATAGAACAGAGAGCCCAGAAATAAACCCAAGTCTCTACAGTCAATTAATATTCGACAAAGGGGGCAGCAACATAAAATGGAGCAAAAATAGCCTCTTCAACAAGTGGTGCTGGGAGAACTGGACAGCTACATGCAAAAAAATGAAACTCGAGCACCAACTTACACCATACACAAAAATAAATTCAAGGTGGATAAAAGATTTAAATATAAGCCATGACACCATTAAAATTCTAGAAGATAATATAGGCAGGAAAATCTCAGATATTTCACGCAGCAATATTTTCACTGATACGTCCCCTAGAGCAAGGGACATAAAGGAAAGAATAAACAAATGGGATCTCATCAAAATAAAAAGCTTCTGCACAGCTAAAGAAAACAGTATTAAAATAAAAAGAGAACCAACTGTATGGGAAAACATATTTGGAAATGATACCTCAGACAAGGGATTAATCTCCAAAATATATAAAGAACTTACAAGACTCTACTCTAAGAAGACAAGCAGCCCAATTAAAAAATGGGCAAAGGATTTGAACAGACACTTCTCCAAGGAGGACATACAGAGGATCCAGAGACACATGAAAAGATGCTCGATATCTCTAGCTATCAGAGAGATGCAAATTAAAACTACAATGAGATACCACTTGACACCAGTCAGAATGGCCTTCATAAACAAAGCAACAAACAGCAAGTGTTGGAGAGGTTGTGGAGAAAAGGGGACCCTAGTGCACTGTTGGTGGGATTGCAGATTTGTACAACCACTATGGAAAACAGTATGGAATTTTCTAAGAAAACTAAAAATGGACATACCTTTTGACCCAGCAATTCCACTGCTTGGATTATATCCTAAGAATCCCGAAACACCAATCCAAAAGAATCTATGCACCCCTATGTTCATAGCAGCACAATTTACAATAGCCAAGTGCTGGAAGCAACCTAGGTGCCCATCAGTTAATGAATGGATCAAAAAACTGTGGTACATTTACACAATGGAATTCTATGCAGCAGAAAGAAAGAAGGAGCTCCTACCCTTTGCGACAGCATGGAAGGAATTGGAGGGTATCATGCTAAGTGAAATAAGCCAGGCAGTGAAAGACAAATACCATATGATCTCACCTTTAACAGGAAGCTAATCAACAAAACAAACAAACAAGCATAATATAAAAAAAGACACTGAATTTGAGAACAGTCTGACAGTGTCCAGAGTGGGAGGGGAGGGAATTTCAGGGGAAAAGGGGAACGGTTTAGAGCAACAAGTATAAAGGACTCATGGACAAAAACTATGGGGGGTGGAAATGGGAGGAAGGTGGGGAGGGCTGGGGTGGTGGGCTGGGGCGGGGTAAAAGACAGAAAGCTGTACAATATCAACAATTAAAAAATACTGATTAAAAAAAATAAAAGCCTATATTAGTTCAAAAAAATAAAATAAAATAAAAAATAAAATTACTGACAAAAGTTCATATCATTACAGCATTTCAGCACCTGAATGATGTAATGAAAAAAGCCAATGTTTAAAGCTATCTAGAATACTAACTTGATACTAACAATGAGTCATTTTAGCTGGATTGTTATTTATAAATTGTTATTTATCACCTATTATGTTCAATTCCCTGCAAAAATATCCCAGAAACACCAAGGAAAATAAAAGAAATAAAATTTTTGTCCTTCATACTAAACGTTCAAAGAAATAATAATGATAAACAATCTAGAAGGATAAGATAGGGGAATTGCCAAATGATTGGTATAGAATGAATTTGAGAAAATGGATTGATGCATGATACTGAATGCAAAGAGCTAAGCAAAATGGCTGGCATTTAGTGAGTGGTTAATATATGATATCTGAGAAAATCATCTCTTTATCCTAGAAAAACCACCCAGGGAGAAGGAATGTAAGTTCTCCTTTACAGGAAAAGAATTTGACTCTGATAAACTAAGAGAAAGTGCCAGAAGATAGTATCCTAGAAAGTAAGGATTCAAAAAAAGAAAGTTATTGAGAAACTATGACTATAACATTAATGTTTAGAGGTTTTTAATTGTACCTATGCCCTTCTTTATAGTTTAAGGCTAGACATAAACCTATCAACCACAATGAAAACTAAAGCAGTGATTCTCTAGGGGGTGCTCGGGTTTGAGGTGGACTTCACAGAGTAGATACATAGTTTAAAAATGGACCTGGAGATTCTAGTTTTATCTCCTCAAATTCACAGGATGTAGCAAACAATTTGCAAGATTAGTTGGAAATAAATGTGTATATGTAGGTGAAAGTATAAATGGCAGTAAATATCCATGTAAAGATTGGGGGACATTTCAGGGAGATTATATACATGCATATAGACATATATGCACATATACATACATATGTGTACATACACATGCATATACATACATATACATATATATTCGGTTGTGCAACTAGTGAGGTAGCAGACTCATGGCAAGGTAACTGATTAGGAGACCAGGAGTACTAAAACTGTCTAAAACTAAACTTACTCACCCGAGTATCTTGACTGTTAATTTGATTGCAATTTATACTCCAACCCTAGTGTTCTATTTGTCAATTTCTGGGTAACAAACCAACCCACAACTTATGCTTAGTGATTCAATGGGTCATGTAGATGTATTTCAAAAGGGCACAATGAAGCCTCAGCTGGAAGGATTTGAATGTCTGGGGTTGACAAGATAAAAGTTCTGAAATAAGTCTTCCAGAGAAAGACAAACATCACATGATTTCACTCATATGTAGAATCTAATGAACTAACAAGCAAAATCTACACAAATTCATAGCAGGATGATGGTTAAGGTGGTGGGTAGAATGGGTAGGGAGTGGAGGGATTGAGCAAAAAGGAAAAAAGACTAGAGGACGAGAACGTCATTGTGGTGATTGTGGGGGCCGGGGCATAAAGGAACTAAATGGTAATGGAAAAAAGTACAATAACAAAACAAGAAGTTTTGAGATGTCTGAATTAAATTACAGTGCCTATGAGTGAGAAAAAGAGATAAGAGTAATGAACCAGTTAATAGCTGTGTGCCAAGTAACAAGTGAGCTCATATTGCTGAACGTATGTTGGAGTTTTTAATCTTCTGTAGAAACCACCACGTGCTGCTTATGCATGAAGTTTCAAGACTGTTGCCTACTCCAATCAAAAATAGTAAATATTTCTTCCTAACAGACTGTACCTATCATAAAATTACCCCACTCACCTTTTCCTACCTGCCCAGTTTTTTCTAGCCAATGTAAATTTTTTCAAAACAACTCATTCTTTATTTTTCTCCCCAGATGATAATATATAAAAGTGTTCGTCATCTCCAGGATGGTGGACATGTTGCCTTTTCAACCTTGCCCTGCTGTTGCTGCTGATGGTTTCGACTTCATGCCTTAGGACCTGGTCTTTTTCTGGCTTAATAAATCCTTTCTTTAAAAAAAAATTAGCTATGAAATTTCTTATTTAACAAGGTGACTCAACATCTGGAGACTTGGATTTTTTGCAGGTTTTTTCTTTTTTTCTTTTTCTTTTTCTTTTTTTACATTCTCTAGCTCCTAGGCTAAGAGAACTGAAAGGCTCACTTTAGCTGGAATTGTGAACCAGAGTACCTAGTCAAGGCTTGACCTTTCATGCACTGTGGACTTCTCAGAATGTGAGGTCTTATGTGCATGGGTCCTCCGGTAGGCAGTGAGCAATCCGAGAAACCAAAGCAAAGCTTCAAGGCTTCTTATTGAAACAGGGTGCAGGCAAGAGTGGGGGACCCAAATAGGGGTTTGGAGTGGGGTCCAGAACTCAAGGTGTCCAGGAAATATTAGAAAGATATATAGGGTGCCCCCCCTACAAGTGTGAGTTGGGGGAAGGGACACATGGAGCAGGAACATGCAGAGCTATTTTGTATAGCGACAGCTTTGCAGCTAACCTCTGGCATGGTCATTTAACATATCTATAACCTATAACTGGTTTCATGGATATGTTAAATAGCTGTGGCCACACTTTGAGCCAGGGGGATGGAAATGACTTCCACTCAAGATGTAAGAGGGAGGCAACTCCCCCTGGTTACAGCACCTGCGTGAGAGCTTGAAGATGATCGGCTCCATGCCATGGGGCCACACTTGCTCAGACTCACAATGGCAGCCTAGTAAACTTGGAAGAATACAGGAATGCTGGCAGATGTAACTGATTGTGGGAGGAGTCGGAAATGGGGGTTCAGAGGAAGTTTGGCTTGGGGATTTAAACCCAGACACAGCAGCCATTGGAGAGAGAACCACATGGCTTTGTCAGAGTGGGGATTCCTGCAGTTTTGGTGAGAATGAGGACCATGTGGCTTTGGGGTGCTCCCTTTTGCCACGTGGCTTAGAAAGCAGGAGAGACTTTGCCTGGAAGAAAAGGGGTGAAAGGACTCTTGCTGGTGGGCCATGAGAAGGTGCCACATGGCTCTGGATTAACTGGAGATCATGGCGGTGACACAGCTGATGGTGCCAGTAGCCTGAATCACGGACTTCTACTTCTTTTCCTGAGATGTGGTACTCCAGACTAGGGCAAAGGGAGAAGGAAGGACTGCGGGCATCTGTGGGTATCCTAAAAGACTTCAATATTTTAATGAAGACATTGGGTCACTACTTTAAGTCTGTATAGCTTTAAATAAACATTTCCTTTCCTTTTCACAAATCTCTGGCATTGAGAGATATCTTTCCTCTGGTGTTGGGGATAGTGAACCTAGTGGGGGGTCCTTTCGGTAATAGTATATTGTACGCTCCCCCCCCCCAGTTCTGTTCTGTAACATTATGGTCTTGTCTTAAAGTCAAAGTCATGAACATAATTTCTTCTGCATTATATCAAAGCAATTGCCCAGATTGAAGGGGAAATGGCATAGACATCAACTTTCAATGATAATGTTACCAGAACCCCAAAATGTGGCTGCCTGTGTGCACTGGCTCAAAAAATGCATGAGCAGAAGTTTGCAATACAGAAAAAAATAGTTTAATATAGACTTGGCTAATCTAGAGAACTGTGAGCTAACACTCTAAGGACTCCACTGCCTGATGGCATGTAGGTTGCCGATTACATAGGGCAAAATCACAAGACACATGGGTTATGGGGTTGAAGGTTGTGCTGGTAGCTGATTGGTCATAGATGAGGTAAGTGTAATAAATCATTCTTCAGACCTTGAGCACAGTTCTGAGGTCTGTTCCAGTTTCCCTCTGTCTGGTTTCATGGGAAAGTACCCAGAAGGTCATTCCAGTTTCAGGACTCAGGAGCTGAGACATAATTTAGGTCAAGATGTTATCTTCAGTCTGCCAAAGGTCTGGACCCTCTGATTATCAGTCAGGTCTGGGCTATTGTCTTCTGCTACCGCAAAGGAATTGCTGATTATTTTGGGAAATATTAGGTCCCTGAGGAAAATTTAGAGAGAGAAATATGCTTTCTAGGGCTAGGACTTAAAACTAAGTTTATCCATAGTCATGTGGACACATGCTTTAAAACTTCCACATATAGATAATAACAATAACAAAACATATTCAATGTGAAATAAAATCAGTTCTAACAACTATTTTCAAAGAATCTACTAAAAATTACATACTACTTATTTTGGACATTATTCATGCAATTTTATAACAGTCAAAATTAAGGGGCATATAAGGGGCATGACACCATAGCTGTGTTGATGGAACACGACCAGAAGCAGAATTGTTAACCAACAATTTAAGAACATTTCTAACTCAAAATTATCCCATTAGGAGATTAAGTATTAAGAGAGAGACCATTTAAAAGACTGACATTTCTTAGAAATGCATGGCTGAAAATATGGCTGGCCCTCAAATGCAAAAATCATAGAGATTTAAAATGGTGCAATGAATTATTCAGATGTTTCAAATGTTGGTGTTTACTGTTACTTTTACAATATCACCAGTTGTTTGGTTTAAATTTTTCTTTACATTTGTGTTCTGAGTTGCAAATTTATGCAGAGAATGTTGATCACTCTTAAGAAAGCCCATTACCATGTGTTTTGTTTAGGCCTGAAAAATGAGAATAACCTAAGAGACAGGTGAAGGGTTCCCATCAACAACTATTATCTTTGAGTAATGGGGTTTTAAAGAGACAACTTGGAGTGTTGCTCTTTAGGAACCTCCACAGCAATTGTGCTTTAGCTGCAGGTTTCACGATCCAACAGTGTAGCTTTGGCTCCAGTGAGCCCCTAGCTTGTGTCACCACTGTTTGAACCCCCTCCATGGTATGCATCTGTTACCAATTCTCTTTCAAAGAACATCTGCCACCAGTAGAGGCAAGCTTTTAATACGTTGATTTACCATTGTCAGATACCAGGTTTTATTGCTTACATTTGAGTATTGTATTTAAGGTGCTTTTATGATTACAGATGTTTTACATATAAATTGCTTTATATTAGAAAAATCTTTTTTTCAGTGAAACTTCACATTCATGTGTTTTACATTTTAATGTCGTCTGCATTGCTGAGCTCATGCGAATTGCTTTCTGTCTGCAACAGCAGTCTGTATGAGCAACAGCATCTGTGTCTGTTTCGAAGGAGAAAATTAAATGTGGCTGTAGTTTTTTTTTTTTTTTCCCAGGGAGACAGAACCTATTAATTACTAAGGGAAGCTTTGTTATTTTACCCCCAAAAGGGACAGAATAGGTCACTACATAATAATAGCTCCCCTTCCATAAGCTTTGCAAAGGAGAAAACTATGTGAAGTTTTCACACTTCCCTCACTTATATCTGTAGTTTTAAAAAATTCTGGAAGTCTTTGGGACTGTACAGTCTTTGAAATAATAGCACCATCTACTGTCTGATCCTAAATTCATTTATCATGCTGAAGAAAAAATGAAGTGGAGAGACAAGAGGGGGTATTCTGAGTCATTTTATAATATGGAATTAAAATAACAAGTACTGAAAACTAAAAATTTTTGCCTAGTAGGAAAATAACACTAGTCATACCTGTAGTTAGTTACATTAAATAAACATTATGAAATACTCATTTTCATCAAGAAATTTCATAATATAGTATTAAAATTTATAGATACAATATTATCCTTATATCATCATTGTCATCATCATTATTTTAGTTTCTCAGTTTCTGAAACTTACATCATATTCATTCAGATAAAGATGAAGGGTGGGTTAGGCAGACTTAAAAAGAAATACCTTTTAAAAAATCCCTACCTCTCAGCAACGCATCATGATGGAAGCATAATCACTTCAAGTCTGCGTGGAGGGCCAGCCTGCTCACGTGGAACACCTCTCACAGTGGGAGCTGCTCCTAGGCCTGATAATTCCCTTCCCTCAAATTCTTTCCCCAAAGGAATAATGTTATTTTATTAAAGAAACTCAACTGTCTGGATAAATGATCAGTGAAAGTAGGTCTCTGGACTCTCACAAAACTAAGCTACCAACTATTAGAAGAACATAGTGTGAAATTCAGAACATTCTCCACATCTCCAGTCATGCTGATTTCTTTCAAAGAGCAAGAGGTCAGTTGCCACTCTGCCTTATGCACAGTTATCTCCTTAACCTTACAGCTCCCAGAGGAGTGTTTTGCCTCCCACACATCTACTACAAATGGTATATGGCTCTTCCTTCCTCTGGAATCACTATCAAGTTAGTCCACCTACAAAAGGACATGTATGCTTTCTGTCCAGTTTATTATCTCTTTTCTAAATCAATTTGGAAAGTTTATTTTCTCTATCTGGCTTCCCACTCGCTTTCTTCCTGCTTTCATTCTACTTCATGTTTTGTTTTGTTTCAAAATGAGGTCTGAATTTATATTCTTTACTTACAGAAGTTTTTATTTCTACATTTTAAAATAACCAATAGCTTTTACCTAAAATAGTTGGAAAAACATATATTCTCATGATTGACATTTCTTATTCTGTTCAACTTTTTAAAATGAAACAAAATGTAGTGAACAGGAAATAAACAATGCATTATTAAAGTGTCAACTATGATTCTATACTTATTGACCAAATATGTGTTAACTCTCCACTATCTGACAAATAGATGAAACACAATCTCTACCTTCAGAAGAGCTAACATTCGTCTAAATCTTTTGTTATCCTGTGTTTTTATTTTATTTTTTAGTTTAACTTTATTGTATTTTTTCCATTTCCAATTTGTCCCTTTATACCCTCTCCCCCCAGCAATCACCATACTGTTGTCCATGTCCATGTGCCCTTTTTCCTTTTTTCTCAATCTCTCCACCTCCTAACCCATCCCCCTATCACTAGCTGTCATTGGCTCTCTATCTATAGGGATCCCTTATTATCTCTTCATCTCCATTGTAGTGATGTAGAAAAGAAATAATTAGAATACAAAACCCTCATTGAGAGTAAAAATAGGTCAGAATACAAGCCCTGATTGAAGCCTTAATTGAGGAAAGAATAAATCACAGGAAAGGGGAAAGGGAGTTAAAATTTATGACCGCATCTGCCACGGAAGCCAGAATGTAATAATGCTTAAAAGGACAGTTTTCCCCAAGATTGGGGCCCAGAATTTGGAGACTGCCTCCTCTGGGACCACACGTGTAATAAAGAGTTGTGCTCCGTCAACTCCCTGCGTTTGGATCGTTTCATTTCTCCATAACAGCAGCAGCTAGATACTGGCCAAGTGTTCAGTTTTCTACCTGGTCTAACCTTAACTTAGTTATTATTGTAAACACTAGAAGGTAACATTTTGAGATATTAACTATTTTTATTCACTAGGCAAAAAATCATGGCTTTATGCAATGTGTATGTAGGGAGAGAATGGATGAAAGTAGCAAATAATATAGCAATAGTAATAATAATACTAATAAGAACAATATCAAAGTTAATTGAGTTGCCAAATATACATATTTTTTAAACTCATGGAAGACAACAACAATCATGAAAGACAATACATTTAATTCAAAGGACTAATTTTTTTCTTCCTTTTTTGTATCCTGAATGAGGAAAAGGCATTTCAGTGTCAAAAAACTAAGCACCAAAGGAAGCAGAGTAGTAAGATTGAAGCTGGAAAAGACACCAGAGATCATGCTGCCTGTCACGTACTAAACCCAATAAATAGAGACAGGGGTTGGATCTTTACGGGCACTATATTCAGATGGCTAGCAATCTGAGAAGAGGGTGGGTTCACACCCTAAAAAAAAACATCTTACTTACTAGGCTTATAGCTATTTACCTTAAACTAAAATTTTCCAACTCTTGAGTCCCCTAGCAAGATCATCTATAAGAAATGTAGGTGATTTCACAATATAAGTGATTTTATGATGTAAGGGTGGTGGTATATACCACTTCCACATATTCTTCTTTGCTTTAAAGATTATTTTGAGCTGATTACTTTGAGAAACAGACAAAAGGGGAGAAACTCTAAAAACAAAGTAGAAGTTACCCTTTTAAAAGGAAAATATACATTTCCTTTACATTTATAAAGGAAATCTCCATTTGTAAGAGTATCTCCCTCCCTGTACCAGGAAGAGAGGAATGACTAAATCAAGAGAAATGCATACCAGTGGAGAAGGCATGAACTTAAACCCTGCATAACATAGTGTACATTTGTTTTCATATTTTTCCTGGTCACCTTCCCATGACTAGACTTCCACAGCCTTCTCTCATTTGTCTGTATTTGAAAATGGTATTTAAGTTTGAATTTTAATCTACTCAGAGTTACTCTTATTTCCCTGGTTACTCCCATGTGTACATGAGAGAAACATATTAATACATTTGTTTATTTTTCTCTTTTTAATCTTTTTGTTACAAGTTTCCCAGCTGCAAACTTAGAAGGGTAGACATAAAATAACTTATTCCTCCACTGAATTACCCAAAAGAGAATGAATTTTAAATTGCAAATAACTGTGAATAAAAACAGGTTACATTTAGTTTAGTTTTAGAAAATCTAAAAGATAATTTTTCTATTTGTATTTAGCAACTCAAAAATGCGGTTTTTGTAGCATCAGCACTGTACCACCTGGATGCTTGTTAGGAAGACAGAATTGTGGGTACCTCATGAAATCTGAAGGGAATAATCTGCATCTTAGGTACCTTCAGTGAGGAAAATAAAATGATCCTACTAACAAAAGACCCGTACATACTAATATAAAACAAAAACGTGAGAAAGAGAACATAATTTTAATATTGGTTAAGCATTATTAGGGTTTCATTCATGTAAGTAAGTTATACATACATAAAAGAAAAAATATTTTTTTCTTTACTCTTCTAGCTTCTTTTCTGAGACCACTTTGAAACAAAAAGACAGATTTACAAGAGAAAAACAAATACATGTTTAATAACATGCATACTTTACATATACATGAGAGATAGCAAAAAAACAATTAGTGAACTCTCAGAAATGGTACAATCCACCACCTTAAATACCATTTACAGCTAAAACAAAAGAAATATGTTAGGGGGTAAAAAGCCAGTTAAGGGGGTTTAGAAGAAAAATAACAGGAAATAAGAGTAAGGTCTTTTTTCCAGTTTTAAGTTCATGCTTTTGCCAATAAAAAACATTTGTCCTGATTTAGCCATCCTTATCTCCCTGGTACCGAGAAGGAGACACCCCTAAAGTGGATATTTCTCTTCTACAAGTAAATTTTTCTTGCAAAAGGGTAACTTCTGTTCTGTTTTCAGAGATTCTCCTGTATCTGCTCTTTTTAAAAAATAATCAGCTAAAAGCCATTTTTATGCCAAAGAAGCATATTTTGTGATATTCTGCTACATATTTTGTGAAAAAGACTATAGAATCTGGACAGAGTGTTACACAAATTTATACAAAAAGTGGAAGAGAAAACAAAACTCTTTTTACTCCCATGACAGATAAGAGGACAAACTCTGTGATGATGTCACCTATACCTGTGGGAGACGCTGGAGGAATGTTCACAGTTCCAAGGGTCAGAAGGCCCAGAAGCTTGCAATGTCTAATTAAAAAAAAAAAAAAAAAAAACTAAGCCTTTTTGTCACATCTCTTGTGTTCTCTAGGAGACACTCTAAAGCAGCAACTCCCTTCTCAAAAAGAATCTGATCATTTGATCCTTCTTCTACATAGGTAGTGTTCATATTTACATTTGAGAAACATTATGTTACATCAGCAACTTAAGACAATGCTCAAGTGTATGTATGACTACAGGGATTAGTTTGATGGTTCAATCATCCATCTCACAAGACTTCTGAAAGGTTTCCAGTTATAACAAGGACAGAGTAATCTAGATCCCAGTCAACAACATTTTTGTAAAAGGCCAGAAAATAAATATTATAAGTGACACAATGAGTTTCACAACTACCCAACTGTGCTGTTGCAGCACAAAAAAATAGCCATAGGAATGAACATAATTATGTTGCAGTAAAACCTCATTTACAACAATGGGCAGTGTGCCAGATTTGGCCCATAGGCCAGTTTCACAAATGTCGATTTAGAATGTTCTATGGAATGAGTCTTTTAAATATAAGGCAGTGGTAGCTAAAGAATAGGGTTTGTAGCTCCTCTAAGATCATTTCTTCATAATTCATAAATTTTCTAGCAGCCTTTTGGCACATGGCCTCTGCTGCTACAGAGTCATTCCTCTCGGTGTTAGTACACATGAGGGCACGGCCTTGCTTTTCTCAATTGTAGATTTAGTGCACTTTTACTTATACTGATAATGAAACTCCAAGCTGTCAGATTTTTTAAATTTTACTGATGGATTTGTGGCATCTTTAAAATTAATATAGAAATATTTTAGTTATTAAGTAAAGTGTGATAACTATAGAACACTTAAAAATATGAGCTTAATGATGTTAAATAAGAAAGCAATAGTAGCCATAGTATCTTTTGAATATATAATGATTTCATATCTCTCCTTTGCCCGTTTGTCCTTTGACTGTTAAACAGTTGGGCCAGCTAGATAGGAAAATTATTTCTGGAACTTTGGAAAATTAAATGAGGTGTTCAAGGTCACATAGCAAATAAAAGTTGGACCTTGGCTCAAACCCACATTCCTACTTTCTGTTCTAGTATAATTTTCACCACAACATAATGTCTTCAAGTAGTAATAAGACTACATATTAGTGTGGTTGATAAAATCAGTAGTTATAATCCACAATACTCTTTTGGTAATGTCCTCAAGTTCATTAGTGATCTAGACAGAACTGTTACATTTTTCTGTTATTTTATCATACCCTGTCTCATTGTGCATTTCTCCTTTTCAGAAAGTTTTAAAATTTGTTTTCCCCCTTACAGAAAGTTTTAAAAAATACAATAGATTATCAGTTGGTGAATAAGTTTTTCTCTTTGCATAAGTTATATTCTTTGAGAAACTCACAAACAAGTTAATTTACCCAGTAAAGTCCAGAACAAATTCTAGTTTTGTACATCTCTAAAAGGTGCATTTGGCTTCTCCCATTCACACCCATCTGTTGGAGATCATCTGCCCTAATTTATCTTTTCTATGTAAATATTAGTTGCACTTGAAAGTATGTATTATTGAGTTTTAAATTCCATTAGGAGGGTCTCGATTTTTCTCTTTGTGCTCTTTCCCTTTCCATTACTACCTTGTTCATCTTTGAAATATTTTAATAAAGTTAGAATAAAAAATTTTAAGTTCTTGACATGATAGTCTTCCTTCAGAAATTAGGAAAGCTTTCAGGCAACTTGGTAAATATGGATAAGTATGCACAGAATGGCAAGGGTCTCTGTTTTTGTTTTACTTCCTTCTCCCAAAATACTCTGGTGTTTTTTTTTTTTTGTTGTTAAGAAAAGAACATGTAAGTGCTGAAAATGACATTATGATTCATTCTTTTCTTGTTAGCACCAGTGTGATTCTTTTGATGCTTGCTTATAAAAGTCTTCCAACATGTTTTTGCTATAATGAATGGAAATGTATTCTCTCAAAAACCTTTTAACTTTCTCCATAATAGGGAGATTCAAAAGGAAACTGAAGCTAAAAACAAAGTGAAAGAGTAAACTAGAATTACAGGTACGAATACATAGCTTATATATTATAATGGATTTAGATCGTTTCACTGAAATTATTCAACTTCTCTGACTGTATTGTCTACTCATTTCTGTTGTGTATTTTTGCCTTAAGAAAAGATTTGAGACATCTAACAACTAGAACATGAACAATACAATGTTGGTAAAATAGGTAAGAAACTGTAGTGCTCCAAACCCAAACCAGAGAGCTGCTTGTGTTCATGATATTCTGGGAAAAAAAAAAACAAACACTCACTGGACTAGTTGATGTGGACATGCCATTTATCACTCACATTATAGGGGGGTGCACTGACAGAAGCAGGTCACAGTGAGAGAGAGATGATGTCTCCTCCAGTCTGAGGTGCATTATAAGGAGCTCCAAACAAAGGAGGCACATGTCCAATGCATGAATCTAAACTACATTACCTCAGTGAGCAAAAGGGTCAAGCAATATTCAACAGACAAGAAGCTGCTCCCCAAAGATAAGGAGGGAGTCACAATCCATTCCTAAAACAATACACATTCCTTCTAGCCAGTGGCCATTCGACCAGTCCTCAGTCATGGAATGGGCAAGGGCCATGACCACTGACCCCACAGAAACAAAAATAAAAAATAAGGTAAAATGTAAGTAAAAAAGATAATCATTACTGGGTGACGTGTGCATCTGCCCAGTGTCCTCGGCCTTATGGATGAGATACGAGACAAATTCACATGGACTACGGAGTCCTGTGGAGGGAAAGGAAGAGCATGGCTACTCTCTCAAGGGGAGAGCACCCCGACCCTTGCCTTGACAGGTTTTTATTGGGTTTCAATTTGCACAGGAATACAGGTAAAGTTCATTAATCATTGTCAGGCAGTAAGGATCAAACAATAGATAGCATATGAAGAACTACCAGGGCTTACTCTGAGTCAAGGTCTGTTCGCTAAAAGGCTTCAAAACTTTGGGAAACAAACTCATTTCCTGCTCAGACCCTTATCATTTAATTGAGAGCATTCTTAATAAAGCAGGTTTCACAGGACTTTATGTATTCTTTCTCAGGCCTGATCGCCCGGGGAACCCGCCCTTTCCAGCACAGGGCTGCACCTGTCATTGTTTCAGGCTTAAGTCAGGCAGGGGAAGTAAGGCAGCCAAGAAATTAGGAAACTTCTCGCAGGCCAAATAAGGACTCAGGCCATGTCAAAGCTGAGGGTCCATCACCCCTTTTTGCTATAACCCACCCCCCAAGTCCTTCCCTGAGGGCCTCCACATGATCATTCCTGTCTTAGGTCATTCCCCCCTTGGGGAATCTTACCAGTCATTGACTAACTGATCAAGCACTGGGGGCCAGTTATGGATGAAGTAAAAAGGGCAGAAGCAGTGCTCCTGCCAGGGAGATAAGTGTTGTCTCCTTAGTGGCTTATGGTCCAAAGGTTGTTCACTCAGCCTTAGCCATGTGAGGGTTACAGCTCCTGAAACCAGGCATGGCGTTTCCCAACAAATGGGAAGAGTCAATGAAATCATACAGTGGAAGAAAAAGGAGTGGCAAAGAACCAACCAAATCCATGAACTCAGGTTTTATGGTCCATATATTTGTGATCATTAAACCGTAAGTTAGACTCTGTATTTACTAACAACTAAAGCAAAAAAGTAGTATAGCTATGGTTATCGTAAAGCAGAATTACATTATTCTTCAGGTCATGCAATCTGCAGTATGATACTAAGATCTAAAAGCAAAAACAAGGTACCTTAATGTTATGAACTGACTTATGTCTTCCCCAAACCCATATGTTGAAGCCTTCATCCACAACAGTGACTGAATTTGTAGAATCTTTTAATACACAATTAAGATTAAATGAGGTCATAACAGTAGGACTCTAATCCACTAAAAATGGTATACTTCTAGGAAGAGGAAGAGATACAAGTTGTATGTGTGCCCCGCAAAAAAGGCCATGTGAGTACATATTGGGAAGTTAGCCATCGGTGAGCCAGGAAGAAAGCCTCATGAAACCCAAATCTTCTATCACCTTGGTCTTGAACTGTGAGGAATCAGAAGTGTGAAAAAATAAATTTCTTTTGTTTAAGCCATCTACTCTATGATTTTCTGTTATGGCAGCTCAAGATGACTAATACACTTAGAGAAAGCAATATGAGCAGTGTGCTAAATGAGTTTTCCATTAGCATCTCTATACCTCATCTAGTAATTCTTTAATATATTCTCTTATAAATGCCTCCTTTAAGAAGCAGTTGTGCATCAATCCAAGTAAGCATAACCCCACATAAGAGTTGTGCTGGTCTAACTCCAATTAAGGATATGACTTAGATAAAAAGGTAAAAGATATCTGAAAATAGACTCCAGGTAAGTAGGTAGGTAGTTAAGTAAATAGATAGTGATTAGGTGAATAGATCTTCAATGTTCTCACCACAGAAAAACATGGTAATTATATGGGGTGATAGAAGTGTTAATCACTTAGTAATATATGTGTTTATCAAATCATCACCTTGTACATCTTAAACTTACACAATATTATATATCAATTGTATCTCAATATAACAGAAAAATAAAATTAAAAAAGAAATATCAAGCAAAAAAGATTACATCTATTTAAAATGTGAATTTTCTTGATCCAACTTCACAATAATAGACAAAATTATTTTCTTTATAGTTAAAAATGACATGCATTATTTAAATATAATGTAATATTTAATATTTTAATACATTAGTAGCATTTTATCTGTCGACAATTTTATCAACTTTTTGAGGAACTGTCAACTACTTTTCAAAGTGGCTATACTATTTTAAATTTCCACCAGCAATGTATGAGGATTTCAATTTTTTATTCTACTCTTAGGTATATACCCCTCAAAATAAAAACATGCAAAAATGTGTATGTTAATGTCCATAACAGCCTTATTTATAATAACCAAAAAAAGGGAACAATTTAAATATCTATAAACTAACAAATAGATAAACAAGATGTAATATAGCCATAAATGGGGTACTGTTCGCAATAAAAAAGAAATAAAGTACTGATCCATGCTACAACGTGGATGAACCTTGAAACATTAAGCTAAGTGAAAGAAGCCAAATACAAAAGACACTGATTTCCATATATTTGAAATGTACAGAAGGAAATTCTGGAGATAGGAAGTAGTTCATGGCTGCTTCAAACTGGCTCAGGGGTACAGGAAGAGTGAAAATTGACTACTTACGGGATGGAGTTCCTTGATATTTGGCAGGGGTGGGTCAAAATGTTCTAAAATTGATAGTAATGACTATACAACTCTGTCAATACACAAAACTGAAAACATTGAGTTATAAAGTTTTTTAAAGATTTTATTTTATTTTTTATTTTTAGAGAGGGGGAATGGAGGGAGAAAGAGAGGAAGAAAAACATCAGTGTGTGGTTGCCTCTCACACACCCCTACTGGGGACCTGACCCCACAATACAGGCATGTGCCCTGACTGGGAGTCAAACTAGTGACCCTTTGTTTCGAAAGCCTGTGCTCAACCCACTGAGACATCCCAGTCAGGGTGAGTTATACAGTTTTAAATGAGTGAATTATATGTAGTGTAAATAGTAACTCATAAAGCCTGTTAAAATATTGTTATATAGACTACCTGGAAAATATATATTAAAAATTGGCTGTAATTTCAACAAGACACAAGTAATTACTATTATATTTAGTCTCATGTTTGCATAAATAGATTACTTTTTAAAAATTTAGATTATAATACACAAAACATTTTTAAGTTTTATTTTCTTTTATAAATATGCTGGGAGAATTTCTGATACTATTGACCATTCTTCTGCAGAAATTCATGGTAAGTTCTTCAAAGACATAAAAGAATCATCTAAAAGGGCAGCAGTTCATACTAGTTCTTCACATTAAGAACTTTCCTTACTCTGCCTATAAACAGTGGAAAATTGTAATGGTAGGAAATTGTAACCCACTCCACCAATCTTTTGACATTGTTTCTGTTAGTGCTGACTGTGACTAATATGTAGCTTGTAGATTAACAGAATATATGTATAAGAATCCTAAAAGACTAATTTCAAAGCACACAGACTCCATGAAGGCATGCCAGGATGACTAAACCAGGTTGATGCACACTGGACCATCACTTGCCTTATCAGGATGGACTGGACTGTGCTCGTCTGCATGTAAGGAACTTTTCACCCCCCTCCCTTTATCACTTTGTTCTGTCCCCCCTCCACCTCCTTATAAAAACCTCTTTCTCCACTGAGATGTAGAGATGGACTTTGAGACATGAGTCTCCCACCTTCCAAATGGCTGGCACCTGAAAATAAACCACTGTCCTTTACATCAGTACCTGCCTCTCAAGTATTGGCTTTTATAGTCAGGCAGTGAGACCTGCTTTTGGTTACATCCCTACTCTCTGGGAATCTTTGTTATTGTTGGCTATGGTTACTAATGGAAGTGTCAAATCCTTTGGGTATACTTAGATAAAGCTTGACAACCACTAAAGAATAATTACAGAGAATGGTTGTTTTGATCAGTCTGTCCAGAGGCAAGCATGATTGCCTACTCAGGAATTTATCTGGGTATCCAGACAGATAACACAATGAACTCAACAATGAATATAAAGACAACATGTATTTAGTACTCAGAGTAAGATGGAGATTGTGAGGAGATGAGGAAGGACAGTGATGGAGAAAGGGAGGAAGGGAAGGAGGAAGAGAGGAAGAAAGTAAGGAAACTTCAACTCACCAAAGCTTAAATCTGATTTCTATTTTGATAAAAATAGAGCCCCTTATTCTTATAATATAAATTTAGTCTTCTCTGCCAAATTTAATTCTTACTCTCAAAGCCATTCTATTTCCAATTAAATAAATAAAGGTGACCTCAAAAACTCTTGATATTTACCCCTTGTACTTTCTAAATTTTTACCTTTCCTATCTCTCTATTACCACAAGTTGCTAAAAGTGCCCAGGTCCTGCAAACAGTTCACAGATTCCATGGGGCCTACTACATTTTTCTGTCTTTACTTCATTTACCCCCCATCAATCAAAGCTGGCTTTTCTTCTTACATATATTTCAAGGGATCATCTCTCAGTAGCTTGGTATCTTGGTGAGAAGTGCTCTGATATTAAACCACTTTACACAATATACTGCCCTCTGGGTCATTTGCCTGAAATAAAGGACAGAATTTTAAATGTGTAAACTCAGTACCCTTAACCATGCAATAAGAGATATTTTTCAAATTTGTAATATTAGCTGGGCAGGGTATAATTGATAATGCTGTTTAGTTATACAATAATCTTGCAATAATAACAGCAACTATTTATTGAGTATGAAAACATAATAATACTAATATGTGCATGAATTGTAATTGAATATTATGTGTATGAATAATACACATTATGTGTATAATAATATTAATATGTGTATGAATAATACACATTATGTGTATAATAGTACTAATGTGTATGAATAGTAATTGAGTAATAATATGTGTATGAATAGTAATTGAGTACATATATACCAAAAACTGCAATTAACTATTGTATGTTAGCTTTTAGGCTAAGTTCTTAATGCCTATTAACTCATTTAAAGTTTCCAAGAACTCTGAAAGATAAGTATTCTTTATATCTGCTTTATGTCTATAGAAACCAAGGCTTGCAGAGATTAAATAACTCACATAGCTGGTAAGTGACAGTATTTGTATTTAAATCAGGGCCTTTAAGATGTCAAAGCCCTTTAGAGTGTTAATGCAGGGATCTTAAGAAATCCTTGGCCAACTGACCACACAATAGTAAATCCATTGAATAGGCTCAACACTTACAAAGTGTGGTACCCTTGTACAAATATTAACAGCTCTTTATTTTCCCCAGGCATTATTCTAAATTTATTTGATTTCCCTTTCAAGTTCTCTTATTTTTTAGAGTAGGGAAATTTTGTTTACAAGCTAGACATTTCTACCCATGCATCCCTGTGGCTCTGACATTAATCTTGGTTAGCTGTAGCTAATTTTGTACAGTTTGCTCCTCAGATGGTTCACTCTTTCAACTTATGTTAAGGTCATTGATACAGTGAAGTTTCACTGTACAGTTACTTAACTCTTAATTTTTAAAAAAAAGAGAGAGAGAGAGAGAAATTGAAAGTCTGCTTCTATAAATCATTACAAGTTGTATTCTTAGGAAATTAAATTATTTACATATTCCTCGTGAACTCATTATTTATGATTAAGAATAGTTTTAATGGTACTTGCAAAATTTTAGTAAAAGTTTTTTTATCTATAATATTTGGTCCAAGTTTGTTAGTTTCCCATTAGTTTTTTTAAGGTTTCCTAGGTTATTATTTTTCCCCTGAATTTTGCTTTGTACTGATATTTGTTTCTGGACAAAAATGTTTAAGTTATGCTAGATACATATGCTAAAATTATTTTCCCCCATAGTATTATGTTTCACACTATAAAAGGATTGGTTTTATTTGTTTATTCAGGAGTTTTTTTCCCTATATTTTGCCAGCAAAGTTACTATATTGTTGTTTCTGGGTATACGTTCCTCTTTCCAAAATCCTCTGAATTCTCAGCTCTCTGGTGAAAATTGTAAAATTTTTCTCACCCACGTCTGGGAAAAATTGGTTCCCCTTAGAGGATGGAAGTCTCTACTCTGACCTCCTCAGTGCAGTGGGCAGGGCCAAGTCAAGAGGAGAATGTGGATTTCTTTGTTCAAAAACCAGGGGGCAAGTGCTGTTAAAGGTATTAGAATGTAAAGCACTTCCTTTCCCCTGTTGTATACCAATGTGCCATGGTCTCTGTGCCATTTAATTTTATTCTAATTTCAAGTATTAAAATTATTAGCATTAATTTTATTCTTTTTATATTGTGCAATGCTGGTTTTAAATGCAAATATAATTATTTCTTTCATACGTGGAAATGCCAAAATTACACAATTCATATTGATAGGGGACTCGAGAGTTGGAAAATTTTAGATTAAGGTAAATAGTTATAAATCTAGTAAGTATATGTTAAAGCTATTGTTTCAGAAACTATAGATAATTCCTATCCTGGCTCCCAAAGAGACTGCCAACCTCCTGGGGCACTGCTAAAGACACACCTGGGGACAAGTGGAGGCATCAGGGCCATTGTGTTCCAGGGAGAGACAGATGGCCACCCACCCCTGGGAACAGCTAACTAACTGCCCAGGGCTAAAATACTGCAGTTTTTTTTTTAAATCTAATTTTCCCTGAATGTCAAAACCCTTCACTGCACCTTGTTTATTCCCTGTTATAAGCACATTGGCCTGGAAAGAAAATGTAAGACAGTTCATTTTAAGGTGTGAACCCACCACCTTCTTAGATCGCTGGCCATCTGAATTAAGTGCCCATAAAGATTCACTCTCTGTCTCTGCTGTTGAGTTTAGTATGTGACAGGCAGCATGAGCTCTGGTGTCTTTTCCAGTTTCTATATTTGCAAGCTCATACAGATACATGTGTTTCATTCTTACCAGGACAGTGGAAATGTTGTACAATATTAACTGTTTTTTATTTTGCTCTTTCTTTTTTAAAAAGATTTTATTTACTTATTTCTATTTTTATTTATTGTTTAAATTGTTATTCGATTACAGTTGTACCAGTTTTCCCATTTCTCTCCCCTGCCTCGCAAACCCCTACCCCCACAGTCAATACCCACCCTGTTATCCAGGTCTATGGGTCATTTATACCTGCTCCTTGACTATACCCCTCCCTTTATTTCCCCCGTATCCTCCCTCCCCAATACCTCTGGTTGCTGTCAGTCTATTCCTTGTTTCCATGACTCTGGTTCTATTTTGCTCATTTGTTTGTTTTGTTTATTAGTCCATATTACTTAAAGTAATCTATAGAATCAATACAATCCTTATTAAAATACTAATGACATATTTTACATATATAAATAAGTATTTCAAAAAGTTGTATGGAACCAAAATTGATCCCAAATGGCCTCAGCAATTTTGAGAAAGAAGAGCAAAGTAGGAGGGATCACAATATCTGATATATTACAAGGCCACTGTAATCCAAACATCCTGGTACTGGTATAAGAACAGACACACAGATCAATGCAACAGAATAGAGAGCCCAAAAATAAACTCATGTCTCTATGATCAAATAATATTTGACAAAGGGGATAGGAACATAAAATAGAGTGAAAATAGCCTCTTCAACAAATGGTGTTGGGAGAACTGGACAGTTACACGCAAAAAAAAATGAAACTCTTAAACCAACTTACACCACACACAAAAATAAACTCAAAATGGATAAAAAAACTTAATCATAAGTTGTGATACCATTAAAGTCATAGAGGAAAACATAGGCAGTAAAATTTCAGATATCTCATGCAGCAATATTTTTGGCAGACATTTCCTCTGGGGCAAAGGAAATAAAGAAAAGAATAGACAAATGGCACTACATCAAATCAAAAAGCTTCTGCCTGGCTAAAGAAAACATTAGCAAAATACAAAGGGAACCAACCGTATGGGAAAACATATTTGCCAGCAATACTTCAGATAAGAGTTTGGTCTCCAAAATATATAAAAAACTCATATGGCTCAACACCAGGAAGACAACCCAATTAAAAAATGGGCAAAGGAGCTGAGCAGAGAGTTCTCCAAGGAGGACATACAGAGGGCCCATAGACATATGAAAGTATGTTCAACATCACTAACTATCAGAGAGATGCAAATTAAAACCACAGTGTGATACCACCTCACACAGGTCAGAATGGCCATCATAAACAAATCAACAACAGTAAGTGCTGATGAGGTTGTAGAGAATGGGAACCCTAGTACACTGTTGGCAGGAATGCAGACTGGTACAGCCATTGTGAAAAGCATTATGGGATTTACTCAAAAAATTAAAAATGGAACTGCTTTTTTACCCAGAGATTCTCATGCTGGAATTATACCCTAAGAATCCTGAAACACCTATCCAAAAGGGACACATATGTGCCCCTATGTGCATGGAAGCATTATTTATATTAGCCAAGTTCTGGAAACAGCCTAAGAGCCCATCAGTAACTGACTGGATCAAAAAAACATGGTATATTTCCCTCTTTCTACATGCTATTCTAATAACATTCTCAACCTTTTGCTGACTGATATGTAAGGAAAATTGAAATGAAAAGGAATTATGGGTTGCCCGATATTTTCCCTTTCCTGATCTATATCATCATTGTTAGCATAAGTGATTGGCTAATATAAGAAAGTAATATGAGTAAAAGTTAATATGACAAGATGCCTTGGTCATTCTTGTTACTCAGAACACTATTGCCTTCTTTCTGTATTTCAAGTAAGTCCTGGTTCAAATGGCACGCATGGCCTCTAAAGACTGTCAGTACATTTGCCTACTCATACATAGAGGTTACATAATTCATTTGAACTCTTGAGTTTTGTTGAACTACCATGATTCATATGTCCACTGGAATTTTGTGCTCACAGGGCAGTACATCTGTTAAAGGTAAGTGGGGCAACAAAACATGCATGTTGCATATATTCACTGTGCCCATGTGCATGGTCCATTTGCAGCTTTCATTTGCAAAGCATAAGATCAAAATAAAATTAAGAATTTTTAGTTGGTGACAACGGAACCTTAAAGCAAGTTCAGGGTACTTCTGAGCACAGGTGCTATGCAAATGTATAGGTTGCCCTCCCAGAAATCCTGCCTTGGCACAATCTACCTAGACCCAGTGGCAAACTTTTACTATATGCTTCTGTGTCTATGGTTGTTCTGATCTTGGCTGCATCTTATTTAGTTTAGGTGTAAGACACTTTTTTGCGAAGTCACCTTTAACTCAATGACACCTCTGTGAAAACAGAAAAAGGTACCTCTTACTCCATCAGTCCAAACCCCAGAAGGCAAATAACTAATTCATTCACCAATGAACACCATGGTTATGGACTTTTTAAGATACATTATTTGCATATTTAAATGCATCAGCCTTACTGTTTTTTCACTAATATTTGTGGACTGTTAAAAACCAAAAATTAGCATAGGAAGCAGATTTTATTGTTGTGGCCCAGCCTCTGATATCCTGAATGTTCTTTCACAGATACTTTCTCTTCTCTTCTGTTGCCCTGTCCCCTTTAAGACATCTACTTTCATTGTTCCCGATCTCAGCGACCTGTAAGCAGTTCAGGTACCTCCTAATACTTTTATATTCAGTTGATTAAACTGGCCTTGGAATCCCTAGAATTAAGCTACCACAATTCCTTCCTACTCTGCTGCTCACCATTATTGCTGTAGAACCACTGTTGAAGTTTCCTTGCAGTCAGCACTGATGTTCTGAGTTCCTCTTGGTCTAGAGCTTGCCTAGATTTGCCCACCTGTTGCTGGCACTGTCCCCTATCTGAGTTGGTGTGGTGGCTGCTGCTGCTGCAAAAGCATTGCTGACACCAACTTCATGTGAATTTAGAATGTGACCTGCCTCTGGGATGTGTAGTCTTTATCTCAGTAAAAGAGAAATTTAGAGACAAAATCCTCTAGAAAATGGAAGGAAAAGTTTACTTGCAAAAACGAGAAGAGAGTCAGCCATTGAAAAAACTAAAATAAACAAGAAGCATTTAAAAAACGCAAAATTTCCATGGTTACCAAGTGAATACTGTTGTATTTATAGTGAAAAAACTGCACATGACTATGATATTTAGAAAGACTTGTCATATTATCAGACATCACCATAGAAAAAATCAGGGACAAAACTGTTTTTTGCCAGAAAGTTCAGATTAAAGTAGATGCTAAAAATTTCTTTTATTTTAAATACCAGAACCCAAGAAAATGAGCCTGTTATTTTTCTGGGAGCATAAAATGTTCTTTTCCTCATGATGCATGATGTCAAGAACATAGTAATGTTTGTTTGTTTGTTTGTTTCAAGTGCATAGTAATATTTAAAGCAGGGTAAATTGTCAGCTTTTGCTTCCATACATCTCAGCATTAGTATTCTTTGAACCAATTCTCAACGGAGAAGATGTATAAAACAGATATGGTATCAGAGGCACCCACAATATAGCTCTTTCTTTCATTTATAACTTAATGCCATTGGGGTTACAGTACATTCCCTTCAGACAATTTTTGGAAGAGGCAACCATGAGTTTCGTCAAGCAGAAACTATATGATTCCAGAATCCCATGGACTAGGGCATATGCACAGTGAGCCTAAACAGGCTTAGACCTGGCAACCTTCCCTTAGAGGTAGACATCTCTTGCTGTTATCAATGTGAACCTTTACTTCTATGACACGTTAGTCTTTCATTAAACTACTCTGTAGTTTCTTTCTCAGTAGCTTATGTGTTGATGGACAAATGATAGGACTGGTGATTGGTCATAAAATTTTATGTCCTTGAATCTGCAAAGCACACAAAGTGTCACTAAGGTTAGACATCATGATCACTAGTCTTCAGCAAATCCTGGAGATTTTCAGGTTGTAGGGCCCTGCATTTTAGATTTCTAAAATTCCAAAATAGTAAAATATCATTCCTAAACAATTCATCATTATCTTCTCAAACCAAGAATATTTTTTACATAACCATGAGGGTAGTTAATATTTAGCCCATATTCAAATTTACCCAATTTTCTCCAAAAATATCCTTTTATAAAAATCAGACACCAATGAGATATCACATATTCTGTATAATAAATAATCCGGCACTCATCACTCAGCTTTGACAATGATTAGAAATGATTTCTTCTTTTTTTCTTTTATTGATTATACCATTACAGTTGTACAAGTTTCTTCCACTTCCCCCCTCCAGTTACCACCCCACACCCCCTCCAGCAATCACCAGTCTTTTGCTCTTGTCTGTGGGTCATGCATATAAATTCTTCGGCAGCTCCATTTCCTATACTTGCTATTAGCATCTCCCTCCCTATTCTGTAACTATCAATTTGTACTTCTTAATCCCTTCGCCTTTTGCCCCATCCCCCCATTCCACCCTCTCCACTGGCCACCATCTCAATGTTCTCCACATATACAATTCTATTTCTGTTCTGCTTATTTGCGTATTTGTATTTTAGATTCAATTGTTGATGTTTATGCATCTATTGCCAATTTAATATTCATGGCTTTTATCTTCTTTTTTTAACTAAGTCCGTTTAACATTTCACATAATAACAGTTTGGTGATGATGAACTCCTTTAATTTTACCTTGTCTGAGAAGCATTTTATCTGTCTTTCAATTCTAAATGATAGATTCACTGGCTAGAATAACCTAGTGTGTAGATCCTTGCTTTTCATCACTTTTAATACTTCTTGCCAGTCCTTTCTTGCCTGCAAAGTTTCTTTTGAGAAATCATCTGACAGTCTTATGGGAACTCCTCTATAGGTAACTAACTTATCTCTCACTAGCTTTTCTCTCACTGCGTTTAAGATTCTCTCTTTATCTTTAACAGTTGGCATTTTAATTATTATGTGTCTTGGAGTGGACCTTTTTGCATCTATCTTGTTTCGGACTCTGTGCTTCCTGGACTTGTGTGTCTATTTCCTTCACCAAAATTAAGGAATTTTTCTTTCATTATTTTTTCAAACAGATTTCTAATTTCTTTTTTTCTCTTCTTCTTCTAGCAGCCCTATCATGTGAATGTTTGAATACTTGAAGTTGTCTCAGAGGCTGTTTATGCTATCCTCATATTTTTTGGATTCTTTTTTTCTTCTTATTGTTTGATTGGTTGTTTTTTGCTTCTTTATGTCCCAAAGCATTTATTTGATTCTTAGCTTCATCCACACAACTGCTGTTTCCCTGTAAATTGTTCTTTATTTCAATTAGTGTATCTTTCATTTATGACTGGATATTTTTTTGCTGTTGAGCCTCACTAATTTCCTTGAACATCCTTATAACCAGTGTTTTGAACTCGGCATATGATAGATTGCTTATCTTAATTTTGTGTAGTTCTTTTTCTGGAATTTTGATCTGTTCTTTCATTTAGGCTATGTTTGTCTCTTCATTTTGGCAGCCTCTCTGTGTGTGTTTCTATATATTCAGTAGAGCTTCAGTGAGTCCCTGTCTTCATAGCATAGCCTAATGCAACAGGTGTCCTATAGGGTCCAGTGATACGGCCTCCCCTATCACCCAAGCTGTGTACTTGAGGTGCGCCCTTTTTGTGGGCTGAGTACACCCCCATCTTGTAGTTCAGTCTTGATTATTGTCAGCAGGTCAATGAAAGGGATTTACCCAGGCCAGTCAGTTGGTAGGATTGGCTGTGACCACTGGCCAGCAACCACCTCCCTCCATGGCTCGTGGAGGTGATTGGGTAGTGGTGCTCCAATGTGGTCTGTGATTGTCTGCTGGGCACAGGTTCTGGAGTTTCCTGGGTGGTGCAGGCCAAGGTTAGCCACCACCTGTGTTCTGTCTGGGGCCCCTTTGGCATAAGCTATGAAGTGATCCTCAGATGGCTGCTGCTACTGCCATGCCTGGGGCCACTCAGTGAGAATTATGGAGGCTGGGTTCAGCTGTTGCTTGTTTGAGTGGATTTAGGTAAGTCTGAAGCTTGTGCCTAGATCAGCCATTCTTATAAAAAAGCCAATGTTACCAGCTTAGCTGAGGTGGAGCCTTAGGTAATCATCAGAGTGGGGCTAACTATGTGAACCACATTGATGGAGACTTACATATGGTACCACTGCACTGTGGTTCTGTGTGACAGAGAAGGAATAATGGCCATTGTCTGCAGTTCTGTTCAGGAAGAAGCTGTCTCCCAGCTCTCACCCTGATGCCAGACACTTCATTTCTCCCCATATGCCACTAGTGCCATTCAAGGTGCTTCCCCAGTGCTGCAGCCCAGTGGGAGTGAGTCAAAGTAAGTCCACGTGCGAGGTCCTCCAAGATGAGATGCCTTGGGAATCTTGCAGTTTCTTCTACTGACCCAGCCTCCACTGGTTTTTACAGTCCGAAGTTATGGGGACTTAGTTTCCTGGCACTGGAACCCTGGACTGGGTGGTCTGGTGTGGAGCTGGGATCTCTTGCTCCTAAGATATCCCTCCGGTTTATACAATCCACTTGTGGGTTTGGGACCAGCCTGTTCTGCATCTCTGCATCTCCACCCCTCTATTCTGCCTGCCTGTCTGGAATAGTGTGGTTTCTTTAATTCCCTAGTTGTGGGACTTCCAGAGAGCTCAATTCTGATGGTTTTGAGTGATATTTATTCTGTTTAGCTGTAATTTTGTTATGGTTATGCAAGAAGGTGAACTGTGTTTACCTATCCCTCCATCTTGACCATAAGTCAATTTCTTCTACTCTACCTATAGTCTGTGTCCCCTGGATCTGTTTCATTTTACACCTTTTTTATTTTTTAACTTTCATGCTATAAACATATGATCTTCTTTGCTAAAATATCATTATTGTTTCAAGGCTCATCAAGGTTTTACTCTTAATTTATGTCTGTAGTAGTCAAAACAAAAGTGCAAAGCAGTGCATTAAATTAAACTAAAAATAATTGATTTATTGAATAGACATTTCTTTCCACATAGTAGATTAGAATAACCAGGTGTTGGGATAAATTATTTAGATGCTTCATTGTTTCAAACCCTTTCTAGAGATAAAATGAAATGGAAGTCATATTAGGAGTATACCATATATATGACCACATTCGCTTAAAGAAACATCTTTTAACAGTAGGATACCAGTAGGGAAGCACAGAAATTTTTAAGAATGCCATTAGCATCTATCTAAATTGTTCCATTTAAGCCAACACTGGTTGTCTGAACACTTACACTGACTTCATGGTACGCAATTGTTCAAAGAACTAAGTGAAACTAACCCACCTACTTTGTGACCTCTACTTAACATTCCAGCCTGTCTCATGCAACTGCTCCCTCACACTATGTGGTCCACCTGTTCTGTGGTCCATGGTTCTCCACATATTTTCCTCTCCATTTGCCTCTAGACATTTAAGTGTATCCTTACTCTCCACACTCTCTCTCCTTTCCTCCATCTCTCTTACAATAAGTACCAGTTCCTAATACAAAAGTCTAGATTAATATCACTCCTCTTGGAAACCATCCCTAACTCCCATATTCTGATTTGTACAATTTGGGTGTCATTATTTGATCTGTATTTGCATCTTTCCTTCTGTAGACTATGAGCTCCTTGAAGGAAGAAGCTGTATCTAAGTCATCTTTTTATTTGTATCTTTTAAGTAAATTTTCATTATCAAATAAAGCTTACAAATATAGGTGTATAAACACTATAATGCAAACATTGTCTCTCAATGGAAATACAGAGACTGATTCAGAGAATGTTAGTTGTAGCTCTTTGTCTGCCAAGAAGGTACCCTGTGATACACAGGGCATTTCTCTAGGTATGTTTGATAGCTCTAAAGTGATAACCCTACTATCAGTCATGTATAACATAAAATTACTGTGACAGTTGAATGTATCAAAAATATAAATGTAAGACATTCTGGAAAACAGTAACAGGAATGTTATAACATCAACCTGGAACTTCTGACCCATTACACTACAAGGAACAGGCACAGTACCTGACATAAATGAGCGTTTAATATATGTTAGTTCATGTCCCTCGTATACCACCTCAAAGCTAGACTAATGTATTTAGAGAGGAATGCATTGAACTTGCAATTATTGCAATATGTCTAAAAAGCTCTGCTACAATGAGCACATTTTATATGAAGACTTTCAAGGATAAATGTTAAGAGGTATCTACCTATTATAAATTAGCACAAAGAAGGAGCAGTAAGTTTCAAAGATCTTTGAATAATTATCTAATATACACATACAAATTATTTTGTAGAAAGGTAGTGTGAGGGGGCTTGGCATGTATCTTTTGGAAAAAGCAAAATATTTTATGGCTGTACCTTTACTCTGTAGCTGGCTGAACTAGTGGAGCATTATCATGCTTGATGAAACATTACTTCGCCTGCTCAAACAAATGTATATAATAATGAAAGTAAGTAGAGAGATTACTGCTTTTTAGATTAGTGTCTGTTATCAATAAGCAGAGAGTTTGAAGTGCTTTAGCTAATGTGATTTCTTTTTCATTGAGGATAATTTATTGTTCTATTGTATGAATAGTTGTCAAATCTTTATACAATGAGTCAGATAATTCACTGCACAATATTTAGAACCTTGGTAAAAAATGAAATTTGAAATGTACTCAACAAAAGACTAGATTTTACCATGTCTTCCCAGATAAAATGATTACTGCTTGAATATTTGATACATATATAATCAGATATGATCTACATGTGGCCGAGTGCCCAGTAGCTATTTACGTGTGGCTACCATCTTGTTAATTAATCACACTTGATCTATATGAATTAATGAATCTGATATGATTGAATTGATCATGTCACCATTACTGCAATGTCAAAACAGGTTCAACACATCAAAGTATTTAATTTGGGATTTGGCTACACACAAGATTTTTTGGCAGTAAGTTTAATAGGATGTGTTCATGTGTCTGTGGGGATGATGCAGGGAGGGTGGAGGAACCATAGGTGTAATAGAAGTGCATAACAGTCCACAGCAGCATCTTCTGGTTAACACTTGGTAAGAATGGTCCAGGCAAAGGGATACTGGAGTCAGGGAGATCAAGAATGAGTGACAGACTGTTATCCCAGAAGGCTGGCTTAGAATTAAGGAATACATGATGCAGAGATCCTAGCAGAATCTGTCACAAAATTAAAATTTGAGGTTCAAGTTCTGGATCACAAGCAATGTTATCAAGAGAAAGGCATGCTAGTTTTATAGGAAATGTATATGGCATGATATTATGGTATATATCCATGAATAAAAAACCATGAGTTTGGGTGCCAATTAGTAGTCCAAGGAATGGATCAGGAGTTCATACATTTCAAGGCAGAAAATAAAAATATAAAATTCAAAATAGAACACAGAGAAAAATTGACTTGATGCTTCAAAATCTGAACTATGTAAAATGGCTTCTTAAATAGTCCTTGAACAAGAAAAAGATTTTCCCAGGGGTCTAGGTTTAGATGAATAAATCTAGATTTAAATTAAAAAAAAAAAATAAAGGGAACCATGCAAGACATGCACAATGTTGAAAATACTCTATCTAAAGTTTGCTGATAAATGGGTAACTTTTGTAACATTTGCAGTATAAATACTCTCATCATGGATGATTTCCAGCTATTATAATGTCATTAACATGCTCATAAAATTCCTGAAAATATTAACAATCAGCTCTTGCGGTCCACTAAAAACTAGTTCCAGCACACCACACTTACCATGGACGAGTCTGTATCAAAATAAACTTACCAACTTATTGAACTTTCTAAAACTAAAATTATCAGTTATTTTTAATCAATATTTATTTGTCTATCATTCAAAAAATATTTACTGAGCACCTCTTATATCCCAGAACTCATGCTGACCATTGTTCAAGGCTCTTTGAGTCCAATGGAGCATTTATTACAGAAGGTCACCAACTCTGTTGTATATGTGGCATAAACAATCCCTGAATTATTTTAAATTATGCATTTCCATCAGAAAATTCTTTTACTTAACCTATTTTGATAGATTATATATAGTCCCAAGTCCTTTCCTACTTCTTTCTCTGAAAGTAGAAGGTGACACTGCTTTCCTTGTACCTCGTCTGGCGTTAGTACTAGATTGACCTAATGTAGGGCCTAGTATGTCGTAGATATTTAATAAATCACTGGTGAAAATGTCAGGTTTTCTTTATTTGGGTCCTTAATAACATGTAACTCATCTCTAAATGACATGCCACTCCTCAATAATTTATTCAATGCATTTGCATATATGCAGTTTTTCACAGACATAAGCAATCCTGTTTATCCAATTTTCATTTTCATATAAATACAAAATAAAGTTTCTCTTTATTTCCTTCTCTCTCCTTCATGGCACAAAATGCTGAAAGTACTTTTCTATTTTCTAAATTCTCAAAGCATTGCACTTGCGATTTTATTGTAAGCTCACTGTTTCAGAGTTCTGATGTCCTGTATTTTCTCTCCAGGGTCCCCTTACTTCCTGGACAGCAGTTTCCATGTCTTACAGCCTCTGGGATCTCAACCCTCAGCATTTATTAGTGAACCTCATACATGGCGTTTACTCAATATTTTTGTCAAATTGATTTGCAACTGCAAGCTTCCTACATCCCAATGTTTAACCAACAAAAAATAAAATATAAAATGAGTAAATATGATTGCATGATAGATGTGTATCATTTTCTCAGACTTTCCACTGCTTCAAATTATATCAATTTGATGGTGGTGTTCATGCTCTATTTGAAACATTTCTAACAGTTACATATCCAGGATGTAAACTATTGTCATATTAATATAAATTTGTTAAGATAAATTACTTAAGGTAATTGTATAAGAAGAACTTACTGGGATCAAAATAAAATTTATGACAAAGTGGTAAGGGGACTTATTTGCATCAGGGAGTCTGTGACAACATGTTGCTATGGAGACCTACTGATATGATCAAATCATCTTTAACAAAAGAATACAGGTCACCAGCAAGAGGGAAGCTCTGATCTTCACAGTCTTTCTGTGGCTCCACACACCATCTCTGCTAATGTTAATGAACTTTTACAGATCGATAGATACAACTTCTCACCCAGCAAAGTGCCTTCATGTTATAAATCAGGACACTTTGAGGTCTAATTTTTCATATTGGTTATTTTCATATAGCTCTTTCAACCTAAGCCAAATAGAAGAGTTAATATGTATCTACACATTAGAAATGACATTTTCCCAGAAGAAGTGATGATGAGAGAGGGAGGTATTAAAAAATACCTCATCTAACAATTCTGTACTTATTTTGTAAAAGGTTAGATCCACATTTAGATCTATAAACTCTAGAGTTCAATTTTAATTTAAGCACTCTTTTTCAGTGAACTTTCCCCTTTACTGGGAAAAGACAGTGTTCAGTTTAAAACACTTTTGTTCTTCAAAATCTACCTGCTTCTTTGACCTCTAAGTGAGAACTGAGACAGCCTATCAGTCTGTTATAAGGCAGGTATTTCTTTTTCTTTTTCTTTAGGGCTTTTGAGTTGCCTTTATTGGAGTAGGCATTATTAAGCCTAAGGCAAGAGAATCCTACAAGCAGTGTTTAAGGGAGTTACGGTAGATTGTTAATGAAGAGAAAAAGGAATGTCACCTTGTCAGTGATGCAGTGATGAGTCTACAACCTCACACTCCCTACTCTTTTCAAAGACTGTCAAGTACCATCAGCTTGTTAAGCATATGGTCTGATAAAAATTAATGTTAATTTAACTAACGCTTATATTCATTTCTCTAAGGGGTGGAAATGAGTGACAAATTACTCAGTAATAGCAACAGCATGTACGTTAAATTTATTTTTCCAAGATAATGGAAATTTCCAGCAATTCAATAGTATACACCATTAATTCCAAAGTAGACTGGTTGGAAAATGTGAGTCCTTCAATGCAACTACTACTGGAATACTTAATTAAAACTAGTCTAATAATGGCAATTAAATATGTCATAGTTCGGGTTATCATAATGTGGTTTTTAAATGCCCTCTATACAAAATACCATGAAATAGAATTTTTTTCAAAATTATTGCCAACAATATTAATACTTATGTATTTAGAACAAAAATGATCCAAGACAATACTTATTAAAAAGAGACACACCATAAATATGATAGACATTGTAGACAGCTTCAAGTGAAAGAAATAACAAGGGCCATGCGCTTCTGATGCCAAATTAAGTTTATTCATCTGAACCAATCATGCTCCCAGTTGACTTAGTTTTGGGAGAAAGCTGTTTGACCAAAACTATTTTATTCAATGAAAAATATTTATCTCACAGCCTCAAAAACAAAAAGCAGAAAATCACACAGCATTTTCCTATAGTGATGATTGCTAGTAAATAGTCAGTAAACACTTTTTCCCGTTCTCTTCCTCTTTTTCCTCCTTCCTCTTAACAATTATTTAATCAGCACCTAATGTGTTTTACATATTATGTTAAATACCTGGGTTTTAAAGTATTATATCTGACCTTATGGAGCTACTATCAAGTTGAGATGGGATGGGGAGATCTCTTTGAAAGTAAATTATACTTAAGTGATTCAAATAATTACTTATATTAAACCTCAATATAAGGATCTGAAGTGAAATAATAGTGCTATATACAGAGGACAGTGAGGAATTCTGCCTGTGAAACTGGAGAAAGCTCTGTAAAGGATTCTTCACTAATGTGTTATGAGAAATACATGAGAATGTTCTTTCTCAGCAAGCTTATGTCCCTTCAGAACTTGGCTGGGGCTGTATCTTCGAGCACCTCCTCATTCCCCCACCCCACACACAAAACCTCACAATTACCTGAAACACACTTTTCTCCTTCAGCAATTATCTACAGCCCATATTTAAAGGTTCAGTTAAAGTCTAACTAAAACTTCTTTAAAGTTCACAGAAAATGCTCCCTCCATCTTTGTGGTTTACTCATAAACATAACCAACAAAATTTCACACTAGTTTTCTAGTTTTTTGTCTCACCAATTAGACAAGAAACTGAATAGATGATATATCTCTGTGGAGTCTCTTGGTTATTCTAACAGGACATTTAGTAATTGATAACTATGTGCAACTAGTTTGATTCTTTTCCCTCAGAGTTTGACAGTTTCCTAATAATTTCTACTTATTCCTTCCCTGTTTTCAATCTTTAACCCACATGTTCTAATATTATATTTTAAGCTATATATATATTCTAGACTGCACACACACACACATTCTCTTGTATGAGAAGATATAACAAGAAAAAAGACTTTAACACACTGATTGGTATCTCACCAATTAAGAATATGGTCTTGGTTTTCTGTTATTTATAAGCCTTAAAAACATTTAGTGAGACTCATTCTCAGTGATAATAGAACTTGTTCTGGATTTAATAGGATTCTTTGAAAATAGACTGTTAAAGAAGAGAGTCGAAGAAAGATGATTCATATGTAGAAAAGACTGTATGTGGTTATTAGATACCATATGTGCATACTCATTTGCCGAAGGACACTGGCAATGTCCTCTTTCTGATGTATTTTCCATTTTTATTTTGGCTTTTAATCATTCTCCCTCTAAAATACAAGGAAGAAAAATTATGAAGGATATTTAAAGGATGAAAAAGTCATCTTTAGGTCTCTTTCTCTCCTAAACTTGCAAGTCTTTTAATTATCTTGTTTTAAAATGGGTGCACATTTATTCTGTTAGGAAAAAAACATGAAATTTTGACATTTTGATATTATGTCCTTCCTCCAGCTATTCACTTCCAGTTAAAAAAAGGTTTTTTAGATATTGGGGGTTGGTTTATTATAGTACCTTTATCTTCCCCTCCTTCCTCTGCCTACACTGAACACAGAGAAATTTTCTCAGAAGTTTAGGAGAAAAATGACATTTCCCCTGGGTTGTCCTTGAGCTAACAGCTTCAGATTTTCCAGATAACTCGTGTATCAGCACATGTAAGGAAACAGGCCTTGCCCTCACTTAAAAGTTCAAAGACTATGGTTGAAAAATGTGCCCGTATCAAGTGGCTTCTGAGGATGCTGAACCTGTACTGAGCTCACAAGGTTAAAGGGTGACAAATATGAGGAGGCTAGGGTAAAAAGACTCAATAAAGACCTACTATAAAAGTTGCACAAAAAAGAGATGATCTAGAGAAGGTCAAAGGATGGAAGATTTGTTCAGCATGACACATACACATTGATCACAAATCAAAAGAGAGAGGAATTGCTGAATGAGATGTCAGCTGATTTTTTTACCCATCAAGATGTTAAAATGTAGGTATATAAATTGAAATAAAATACTTTTAAGCTACATAACAATTACTCGAGTTCAGTTTTATATGATTCACGTCTGTTTTGCCTTAACACAAGCAACATCTTTAACTTGGGACCAGTTCTTAGGGCTGCCTTATAAGTGAAGCTCCCTCGTTATTACTTCTCTTTCACTGTTCAGAAAATACAACCCCTGAAACATAAGTAAACCTAACATAAATTTGTTCTATATTATCTAATAACATTTTCAGCTTAATAAATAGTTTTTCATTATCTACAGCCCTCTAGGCACACTAATTTCTTTACCATGTTGCTTTAAATTTTACTAAAACAAACATGTTTTTAATCCTGCTCCTTCACTGGGGAAACTAAGCCACAAAAAGCATTTAGGGAGTCTGAAAACTGTTCTTCAGATAGCTTTTAAAATGATGTCTCTAAAATTACATTTCTTATGATACTATTGTTAATAATATCTTCCATCCTCATTTTTTTGGAAAGAATTAAGTGAAGTAATATATGTGAAAGATCCACAATAAGATGGCGTTCAATAAAAACCTATCACTTTCTCTCCCTTCTCCCTGTCTTAAATGACAATATATAGGCTAGATCAAATGGATAGCTTACTCATCACTTATGTATCATAAGAGACAATGGATAAAATCTAACAAATTCCTGTTAAATGTGCCGCTGAACATTTAAGGAAGTAATAAAAGCACCAGAAGGAAATCATGAAGAGGAAATACTAACAGAATAATAAATATGAACTGGTACTGGGACTGTAATAGGTGGCAATAAAGATTTTTCTGTCATATATATATTTATAAATAAATTAGAATTTGATGGTCACCAAGAGACAGAAGATAAGGCTTTTGGTTTAGAAGGTCCTGGGACTTTTGAAATAGAAGAGGTCTCTAAAGGAAGAGAAGAGGACTCTAAACCAATGTGTAAAGCATTGGTCCTCTGGAAGGACCACATCCTTAGAGAAAATATAACATAAAAATTAAAACAAATATTTATCTTCACATAAAAAACACCAAGAAGCTTGGCTCTCTTGTTCTCACTCTCAAAAAACAAACAAACAAACAAATGAACAACTCTCGCCTGGCTGTTGTGGCTTAGTGGACAGAGTGCCAGCCTGCATACCAAAGGGTCACCAGTTCGATTCCCAATCAGGGCACATGTCTGGGTTGTGGGCCAGGTCCCCAGTAGGGGGTGTGCAAGAGGCAACCACTTATTGATGTTTCTCTCCCACTCTTTCTCCCTCCCTTCCCCTTTCTCTAAAAAATAAATAAATAAAATCTTTAAAAAACTTTCTTGAGAAAAAAAGCACAATATTGATTAAATATGAATAGAGAATAAAACATACTAGAACAGAAGTAAAAATAAATTGAAGCGCTAAAGATAGATTTGAAGAAATTATATAGAATCCAGCTTAAAAAGATCAAGCCAAAATACGAGAACATAGTTTTAGAGACACAGAAGATAGAAAATATCTTGCCAACTTTGTCCATTAGTTGTCAAAAAAATTAAACAGACGAAATGAGTGGAAAAAGAATATTTAATGTGAAAATGAGTTAGAATTTTATAGAATGGAAGCAATAGGAAAATCCATAGACTTGGAAATCACAATTAGTATCAAATACATATAATCTGTACTATTCACCTTTAAGCAAATGCAGAAGTGAATCCAGAAATCACATGGAAATGCTTTGAACAAAAAGAAAAAGAAAAGAGAAATTACCTATAAAGGAATGTAAAGAAGGCTACAACAAACTTCAATGTTCTGAGAAAAAGTAACTACTAATGCAGAATTCTATACTCAGTAAATGCTTATTTAAGATTAAAAGTGATTGGAATAAATACTTCTCAAACACACAGTAACTAAACACCCTCTCCAACAGATTCTCAAATAAATAACTATTTTATATTTTTATTTTTTATTGTTGAGACTGTTACAAATGCCCCCCATTTCCTCCCCTTTTGCCCACCTTTCCCTAGCCCCCACCCCATCCTGTGCCCTTCACCCCTGCTGTTGTCTGATTACATGGGTTATGCATGTATGTTATTTCACTAATCCTTTCCCTACTTTTATCCAGCCCCCACCATCACACTCCATTCTGAGATCCATCAGTCTGTTCCACATATGCATGCTTATGGTTCTATTTATAATTTTTAAAAGAAATAACTTCCAGGAGTAAAAGAAAATTGGAACCCAGAAAGATGTAAAGAGAAATTGGTAAGAATAGTGAGCAAATAACTTATTAAATATATAGTTGGATTAAAAATATAAATAGTAATAACTAAAAATAATTGAGTTAAAAATAAGGTAACTAAAACACTGTATATTAAAGATGTTAATATTAGCAATGAAAAATTCTGCATACTTATAGTTAGAACAGAGATTAAACAATTAATATGAATATTGTAATTGTGAAAGACCAACTGATTCAAAAGTAAGTGAAACCTTGACCACTTCTATAACAAAGAATTAAGTCAATCTGTAGTGATATCTACACATTAGGCTCAAACACCACAAATGCCAAATAAAGACTTAAATTCTACAAAAGAATTCAAGAACAAGATTATTCGATTTTTAAGATATTGAGAGAATAGAAGTAGAAAAAAATCATCTTTGTTTCATGATTTGAATATAATTTGATATTAACATTAAATAGATTATGACAAAAAGAAAGTATAGGTACATCTTTTAAACCTAAATAAAAAAGCAGTAAGTAAATTCAATGACATAGATAACATTCTACTAAAATCAGGTTACGTTTCCTAAAGAATACAAGAATGTTTTAACAGAAAACATTTAGTAAGACAATTCTTTTTATTAACATATTAAAGTCAAAACTTACACCTCAATACATACAAACATTAAGATAATCCAACACTGATTGATGAAAAATCTTAGCAATTCAAACTTCTCATCATGATGTGAGCATGGGTAAACATGGCTTACCTCCTTGCATGACCACATCAAAATTGCAACTAAAATATAGAACCACCACCACTCAGAAGCATCAGAAATCAAGTTGAATAGAAATCTGACAAATACAGAAATAAAGAAACTACATTCATCCAAACAGGTAGGAGGGGCCAAAAAGCAAAATGTGTTGGTCCCATATCCATGTGTGATGAATATTAATTTGGGAGGGATATCTCAGGAGTGAAGAATCCCAGCCCCACATCAGAGCTCCCAGGTCAGGGTTCCAGTGCGAGGAAGATAAGTCCCTACAGCTTCTAGCTGCAAAAACAGGCAGGGATTGAGTTGGTAGAAGAAACTTCTAGAGTCCCAAGCAGTTCTTCTTAAATAACCCATACATGAATTTACTCAGAATCACTCCCTCTGAGCTCCAGCACTAGGGTAGTAGCTTGAAAGGCACCAGTGGCATATAGGGAGAAACAGAAGTGTTTGGCATCAAGGCAAGAGTGGGGGGACAGATTTCTCCCCAACAGAAAGGTGGGCAGAGGCCACTGTCCCTTTTCTGAACCATATCCCCCACAGAGCCACAGGTGCCATATCTGAGATTCCATCAACCTAGCTAAAACTGTTAGCCCTGCTCTGGATATCCCCTGAGGCTCCATCCCATCCATCTTTCAGCTGTTAACTATGACTTTTCTATATGCATGGCTGTTCATGACCCTACAGGACACCTACTATATTAGGCCATGCTATTAAGGCAGGGAGTCATAGCAACTCTACATAATACATGGAAAGAGGGCCAAGATGGAGGCATAGATGGATACACTGTGCCTCCTCTCACAACCAAACTAAGGACAACAAATATTTAGAAACAAGAAAACAACCAGAACTTATAGAAAACTGAACTGTACGGAAGTCCAACAACCATTCATCTAGACCGGTAAAAGGAGCGGAGTTGCGGCAGGAAAAAGTGGACGTACAGACCCTGGAACACAGGCAGCAGCTACTGGCAGTTCCCAGGTGCACAGTTGGCAGCTGGCGGACCCCGGGCACGGGGGACAACTGTGCAGACCCGGTGAGGCCGTGCAAGGCAGCTGGCTGACCAGGTGGTCCCACATTCCCGAGCTCAGACAACCCAGGTGGAGGGGAAGCGGCGCAAGGGACTGGAATCCAGAAGAGAGCGGAGCGGGCGCCATTGTTCCCTCTCAGACCCTGCCCTCACATACAGCGTCAGGACCCAGCGACTGGGCTGCCCCGCACTGGGGAGCACCTGAGGCTCCACCCCTCATACGTAACAGCCGCAACCAGACCAAAACCTAACCAAACCAAAACAAAACAAAACAAAAAACACCAAAAATGGCTCAAACTGGAGAAAAAAATCAAAGCCCCAGAGCCGATTCCTCTAAGCCTTGAAGAGATAGCCAACCTATCAGATGCACAGTTCAAAGCCCTGGTCATCAGGATGCTCCCAGAATTGGTTGATTTTGCTCACAAATTAGATGGAAAAATGAGGGCTACAATACATGAAATGAAGGAAGACGCATGGGGAACCAATAGAGATGGGAGGAAAACTGGGACTCAAATCAATGGAGTGGACCAGAAGGAAGAAACAAACAACCAAACAGAAAACGAGGAAGAAACAAGAATTCAAAAAAATGAGGAGAGGCTTAGGAACCTCCCAGACATCTTTAAACATCCCAACATCCCAATTATAGGGGTCCCAGAAGGGGAAGAAGAAGAGCAACAAGTGGAAAACTTATTTGAACAAATAATCAAGGAGAACTTCCCCAATCTGGCAAAAGAAATAGACTACCAGGAAGTCCAGGAAGCTCAGAGAGTCCCAAAGAATTTGGACCCAAGGAGGAACACACCAAGGCACATCATAATTCCATTAGCCAAGATTCAAATGAAGGAGAGAATTCTAGAAGCAGCAAGGGATAAGGGGACAGTCACCTACAAGGGAGTTCCCATCAGACTGTCAGCTGATTTCTCAAAAGAGACCTTACAGGCAAGAAGGGGCTGGAAAGAAATATTTGAAGTCTTGAAAGGCAAGGACCTACATCCAAAATTGCTCTATCCAGCAAAGCTGTCATTTAGAATGGAAGGGAAGATAAAGTGCTGCTCAGATAAGGTCAAGTAAAAGGAGTTCATCATCACCAAGCCCTTTTTATTTGAAATGTTAAAGGGACTTACCTAAGAAAAAGAAGATAAAAAATATGACAGTGAAAAGACAGCAAACTCACAGCTATTAAGAACCACACCTAAAACAAAAGCAAACTAAGCCAACAGCTAGAACAGGAACAGAACCACAGAAATGAAGACCACGTGGAGGGTTAGCAACAGGGGAGTGGGAGGAGGAGAGAGGGGGAAAAGTTACAGAGAATAAGTAGCATAGACGGTGGGTAGAAAATAGAGGGAGGGCAAGAATAGTGTGGGAAATGTAGAAGCTAAAGAACTTATGACACATGGACATGAACTAAAGGGGGGAATGTGGGTGGGAGAGGGTGTTTAGGGTGGAGGGGAATGATGGGGGAGAAATGGGACAACTGTAATAGCATAATCAATAAAATATATTTTAAAAAAATACATGGAAAGAAACACAGGGAGGCTACCAAAATGAGGAGACAAAGAAACATGGCCCAATGAAAAAAATAGATCAAAACTCCAGAAAAAGAGGTAAACAAAATGGAGATAAGCAATCTATCAGATGCAGAGTTCAAAATGCTGGTTATAAGGATGTTCAAGGGACTTATTGAGGACCATGACAGCATAAAAAAGACCCAGTCAGAAATTAAGGATACACTAATTGAAATAAAGAACAATTTACAGGAAAACAACAGTAGAGTGGGTAAAGCTAAGAACCAAATCAATGATTGGAAATGTAAGTAAGTGAAAAACAACCAATGAGAACAACAATAAGAAAAAAGAATAAAATAAATGAGGATAGTGTAAGCAGCCTCTGGGACAACTTCAAGTATTACAATATGCACATCACAGGGCTGCCAGAAGAAGAGAAATAGCAAGAAATTGGAAACATATTTGAAAAAATAATGAAAGAAAACTTCACTAATTTGATGAAGGAAATAGACATGCAAGTTCAGGAAGCACAGAGTCCCAAACAAGATGGATGCAAAGAGGCCCACTCCAAGACACATCATAAAATGCCAACAGTTAAAGATAAAGACAGAACCTTAAAAGCAGCAAGAGAAAAGTAGTTAGTTACCTATTGGGGAGTTATCATAAGACTATCAGCAGATTTCTCAAAAGAAACTTTGCAGGCTAGGAGAAATTGGCAAGAAATATTCAAAGTTATGAAAACCAGGGACCTACAGCCAAGATTGCTCTACTCAGCAAAGCTATCAGTTAGAATCGAAGAACAGATGAAGAGTTTCCCAGACAAGGAAAAAAAAAAAAAGGAATTCATCATTACCAAACCATTATTATATGAATTGTTAAAGACTTATTTAAGAAAAAGAAGAAAACAAAAACTATGAACAATAAATTGGCAATAAATAACATATCTATCACAATTAAATAGAAAAAACTAACAAAGCAAACAAGAATAGCAGAGACAGAATCATAGATACAGAGAGCATTTTCATGGTTGCCAGATGGGAGGGAAGGTATAGAGTAATGGTGAAGAAATGAGAGTAACTAGTATAAATAGGTAGTTACAGAATAGCCATGGGGATGTAAAGTACAGTATAGGAAGTGGAGTAGCCAAAGAACTTACACACAAGACCCATGGACATGAACAATGGGGTGAAAATTGTCTGAGGTATTGGGGGTGCTGTGTGAAAGTGGGGCAAAAGGGAAAATTTGGACAACTGAATCCCAGGGATGCAAGGATGGTTCAACATTCGCAAATCAGTAAATGTAATTCATCACATAAACAAAAGCAAAGACAAAAATCACATGATCATATCAATAGATGTGGAAAAAGCATTTGATAAGGTACAGCACCCATTTATGATAAAAACACTTAGCAAAGTGGGAATAGAGGGAGCATTCCTCAACATAATAAAGGCTATATATGAGAAACCTATAGTCAGCATCATACTCAACGGGCAAAGACTAAAATCTTTTCCACTAAAATCAGGAACAAGACAAGGCTGTCCACTTTCACCACTTCTATTCAATATAGTATTGGAAGTATTAGCCACAGCGATTAGACAAGAAAAGGAAATAAAAGGCATCCAACTTGGAAAGGAGGAAACAAAACTATCATTGTTTGCAGATGACATGTTAGTATACATAGAAAATCCTATAGTCTCAGCCAAAAAACTGCTCGACCTAATAAATGAATTTGGCCAAACAGCGGGATACAAAGTCAATATCCAGAAATCAAAGGCATTTTTGTATACCAACAATGAAACAACAGAAGCAGAAATCAAGAAAAAAATCCCCTTCAATATAGCAAAAAGAAAAATAAAGTACCTAGGAATAAACCTAACCAAGGAGGTAAAAGACCTGTATGCAGAAAACTACACAACACTGAAGAAAGAAATCAAGGAAGACACAAACAATGAAATGTAATTTAAAAAAAATCTTATTAATTCATGAATCGAAAGAAACTTTCCTAAGCCCTTCAATAAACATTAAATTTAATGGTGTAATATTAGAATTCTACTTAATTTAGAATTCCATTTAAAATTCCATTTTAACAAGTAACTATTAGAGGAATAAAAAAAGAAAAAATATTTTCTTGTTATGTTCAGTATCTGACTAGAAATTTCAAGGAAATTGACAGATGGGGTTAAAGACAGGTTTCCTCAAAATATGGCATCTTGCTATATTGAATGTTTTAAGCTAAAGGAGTTTGAAGAAGCAAACTTTCCACTACTGCCCTGAAACAGGTCATATCCTCATGTGAGAGGTACCCCCCTTGTACCTGGAGGAAGGGAGCATCCTCACCTCCAAAAGCAAAGGAATGACCAGAAGAATCTAAATTAAACAGTACTCGCAAAGTTTCTCCCAGTTTTCTACACTTACCTCATGCTATTTTACTTATCATATTTCTATATGACTGTCCATTGTTTATAAAAGCCTAAAAATACTCAGGTTTAACTTTATTTTCCTATAAAGTCTCCTGTGTTACATAAAATTTATATTAGCAAATTTTCATGTTTTTCTCCTGTTAATCTTTGTCAGATTAATTTTCAGACCCAGCCAGTGACATTAAGATGATCAAGGGAAACTTTTCATTTACCATAGATAATCACAATAAAAGAATTCAGCAAATGTGTTAAATAGAAGAATAATGTAAGAATTAATTGATTGTTTATATACCCACAAAAGTAAGAAATATATTTGATTTAAAAAATAAAAATATGATTAAAAATGAAGTAAAAGAATAATGTTATCAGTATGAAATTTCAAATTATATGTACAACTTTTATAAAAAAATTTAGAAAAATTTGAGGTACAAAAACATCCTAAAATCATTGGGTAAATTTCAATTAAGAGAAATGTTCACTACCATTAATATAAAATATTCTCATATTAGATAAATCTAATATTTAATACATTTTACTCAAATCCCAACAAGTTTTACTATATCAGGACAAAATAATTCATAAAAGGTTAAGCGAGTATGAATACATAGGGCATATTAGTGACTAATAAGAGCTGCTAGCACAAACAGATATTATGTTACTATCATTTAACAGTAAATAAGAGAGTATGGTACTGACATATAAATAAACAGATAAGTTAATAGGTGTTTTGAGTCTTAAACTGACATTTTCACTTATAGAAATGGGATAAGACAAAGTTAGCTTAGAAAATCATTGAATAAAATTTGAACCATTCAACAAGTGGTCCTGATAACATTTGTTTTCCACATGGAAGAGATAATATTGAATTCATATTTCATTTCACACACTTAAAAATATTTCATATGGATTTGAGATTTATATGTAAAAATCAATAGTTTGGGAAGAAAATATACACAAACATAATTATGGCATACAAGTAAGGAAGAATATCTTAACATGCAAAAATGACAAACCATAAACAAAATAATCGATTAATGTGATTGTTAAATTAATAAAAATAAACTTCAGAAACAAGTTAGGGATTTGGTAAAGTTTTATTAGGCAACATACATAGAGGATGAGATACTTAGTTTTCATCCTAGAAATCAATATAAAAGAGATGAAATAAAAAAGAAATATGAGTAATGGATATTAAGCATTTCTCAGAAGAGGGATTTTCAGTGACCAATAAATATAATAGAAGAAATTGAACCTCATTAGTAACCAGAAAGATATAATTTTAAACCAAATGAGATATAAGTTGCCACATTTCAGGTTGGAATCACATTAAAGAACACAACACCAAATGGTTATGAAGATGCAAAGCAACTGACAACTTCATATGCTAATCAAGGAAATGTAAATTGGTAAAACCACCCTATAGAAAATATTTTTGCAATACACAGTAAATTTAAAAAGGTATATTCTTTATATTCTAGCAATTCCTCTTATATATCCATCCTAGAGAAATACTTACACACAAATTCAAGGAGAAATACACAGGAATGTTTACCAAAATATTATATCTAATATCCAAAAAGAAGAGAGACATATGGAAATCTACATCAAAGGAGAATAGATACATAATTTGAGGTCTATTCACACATTGAAAGAGTATTATATAATTAAAAAGCACTAAAGTATATATGAACATAGATCAATATGTCTACAACAAAAGTCAAATAACATTAACAACATTGGGCAGTGTTATTGAATGAGATATATAAAACAATGATTTCAAAATCACAAAATAATTCTATACATCATTTATGTATATATGTAAATGAAATTGCATGGGAATAAAAGAACCTTCAAAATGATGGTATTTGCAGGCAAAAGTGGAGAGCAAGGGGTAAGGTAGGAGATTTCAAATTTTTTGTTTTTTTTTTTTAAGAATCTCAAGAAAACGGAGCTTCCGGCCAAGATGGAGGCGTAGGCAGACACACTGTGCCTCCTCTCACAACCAAAATTAAGGACAACAAATATTTAGAAACAAGAAAACAACCAGAACTTATAGATAATTGAACTGTACGGAAGTCCAACAACCATTCATCCAGACTGGTAAGAGGGGCGGAGTCGCGGTAGGAAAAAGTGGAGGTGCGGACCCAGGAACGCAAGTAGCAGCGGCTGGCAGTTCCCAGGTGCACGGGCGGTGGCTGGCGGTCCTCGGGCGCACAGGCGGCAGCTGGCAGACCCCGGGCACAGGGGGACAACTGTGCAGACCCAGTGAGGACGCACAAGGCGGCTGGCTGACCAGGGGGTCCCACATTCGCGCACGCAAATGGTCCAGGAAGAGGGGAAGTGGCGGAAGGGACTGAATCCAGGAGAGAGCGGAGCAGGTTTGTTTTGTTGAGTAGGTTCCACACATAGGTGAAATCATATGGTATTTGTCTTTCACTGCCTGTTTTTTTTCACTTAGCATAATGTTCTCCAGTTGCATCCATGCTATTGCGAAGGGTAGGAGCTCCTTCTTCCTTTCTGCTGCATAGTATTCCATTGTGTAAATGTACAGTGGTTTTTTGATCCATTTATTTACTAATGGGCACTTTATGTTGCTTCTAGCATTTGGCTATTGTAAATCGTGCTGCTATGAACATCGGGGTGTATAGGTTATTTTGAATTGGCTTTTGAGAATTTTTAAGGTATAATCCTAGCAGTGGAATTGCTGGGTCAAAAGGCAGTTCCATTTTTAGATTTTGAGGAAATTCCATACTCTTTTCCACAATGGCTGCACCAGTCTGCATTCCCAACAACAGTATACTAGGGTTCCCTTTTCTCAACATCTCCCAAGCACTTACTGTTTGTTGATTTGTTAATGAAGGCCATTCTGACTGATGAAATGATATTTCATTGTGCTTCAAATTTGCATCTCTCTCATGACTAGTGATGCTGAGCACCCTTTCATACGTCTCTGGACCTTCTGTATGTCCTCCTTGGAGAAGTGTCTGTTTACATCTTTTGACTATTTTTTAATTAGTTTGTTTGTCTTCCTAGAGTGGAGTCACGTGAGTTTTTTAATATATTTTGGAGATTAATCCCTTGTCCGACGTATCATTGGAAAATATATAATTTCCAATATATTGGAAATATATTTTTTCAAATGGTTGATTCTCTTTTCATTTTGCTGATGTTTTCTGTAGCTGTGAAGAAGCTTTTTATTTTGAGGAAGTCCCATTTGTTTATCTTTTCCTTTATATTCCTTATACTAGAGGACATATTGGTGAAAATATTGCTGTGTAGAATATCTGAGATTTTCCTGCCTATATTCTCCTCTAGGACTTTTATGGTGTCGTTACTTATACTTAATTCTTTTATCCATCTTGAGTTCATTTTTGTGTGTGGTCAAGTTTCATTTTTTTGCATGTAGCTGTCCAGATCTCTCAACATCATTTGTTGAAGAGGCTATTTTTACTCCATTTTATGATCCTGCTCCCATTGTTGACTATTAATTGACTATAGACACTTGGATTTATTTCTGGGCTCTCTGTTCTGTTCCATTGATCTATGTGTCTGTTCTTAGGCCAGTATCAGATTGTTTTGATTACAGTGGATTTATAATATAGTTTGATATCAGATATTGTGATTCCTCATACTTTGTTCTTTCTAAAAATTGCTGAGGCTACTCAGGGTCATTTATGGTTTTATATCAATTTTTAAAATGTTTGTTCTATATCTGTGAAATATGTCATTTGTATTTAATAGGGATTGCATTGAATCCATAAATGAATTTTCATAATATGGATGGACATTTTGATGATTTTGATTCTTCTAATCCATGAACACAGTATATGCTTCCATTTATTTGTGTCTTCCTTAATTTTTTCTTCGGTGTTGTATCATTTTCTGAATACAGTTCTTTTACCTCCTTGGTTAGGTTTATTCCTAGGTACTTTATTTTTCTTGTTGCTATATCAAATGGGATTTTTTTTCCTGATATCTGTTTCTGATAATTTATTGTCAATGTACAAAACTGTCTTCAATTTCTGAGTGTTGACTTTGTATCCCACCATTCTGCTAAATTCACTTATTAGGTTGAGTAGTTTTTTGGTGGAGTTTATCGGGTATTCTATGTATACTACCATGTCTTCTGACAACAATGACAGTTTTACTTCCTCTTTTCCAATTTGGATGTCTTTTATTTGTTTTTCTTGTCTGATTGCTGTTTCTAGAACTTCCCATACTATGTTGAATAGATATGGTAAGAGCTGACACCCTTGTCTTTTTCTTGATTTTAGTAGGAAAGCTTTTAATTTTTGCCCATTGAGTATGATATTGGCTGTAGGTTTCTTATATATTGCCTTTGTTGTGTGGAGGTATGTACCCGGTGCTCACACTTTGCTGAGTAGTTTTATCATAAATGGGTGCTGCACCTTATCAAGTGCTTTTTTTGGCATCTTTTGATATGATTATGTGATTTTTGTTTTTCCTTTTGATTATGTGATGTATTACGTTTATTGATTTGTGAATATTGTACCACCCTTGCCTCCCTGGGATGAATTCCACTTGATCATGTTGTATGATCTTTTTAATGTATTGCTGGATGTAGAAAATGGTCCAACCAAATAGTCCTCTAGACGCACAGTGTAGGACTCTCAGGCACACCCCTGGGTATTTTCTTCACTGAATTCTTCTTCTGGGGCCACAGCAAACATTGGTTAGGTTGCAACCACATGGGGTCACTCTAACTGTGAGACAGAGGGAGCTTAAGACACCTTTGCTCCCAACCACTGCTGCTTTTCCTGGTGTGGCCTGCCACAGCCTCTGCCTCTTTGGCTCTGGCCACCACTGTCTGCTCCACTGTGGACACCTGCCCTAATCAGCATGCTCAGAAGAGACCTTTCCAGATGCCAGCACAGCTGCTGTTGCCAGAGCACCCAACCTGTGCCACAGTCCTCTAGCCCCATCACTCGTGGCGAATTTGTTCCATGTCTATGTGGGGCAGGGGAGTGGAAGGGTGTATGGAAGTGTCAATTACCCTCCTCTTCTTCTGAACCATTCACTATGACTGAGGAGGGGGATCATGTCTGCTCTTCTGTTTGGAGATCTTCCTCCAGGGCACAGACTCTGGCCTCCGAGGCTTCCTCTCTGCCTTGGAGTTCATGAGCCTTCACTGCCTTGCAAAGAGCAGTCTCCATCTTAGCTCACAAAGCTGAAAAAATCGCCCAGCCCACAACCCCGGGTGCTCAGGTGCTTGGCTTCTCTGGGGTTTCTTCTACCAAATGCACAGCCTTCTCTACCATGTCAGGTGTGCCACTAATATCAGGCCAATTCTGTGGGTGAACCCATCCTGACTGGAGGCTCACCACTGGATGACACTGTTGACCCATCACCTTTCCAAAGCCCCACCTAGGGTGGCCTATTGCTCCTCCATATCAGAATGCAACAAATCCTGCTGATGGTGCCAATTGTCTTACAGCCTTGCAAGGCCAGGCAGGTTCACTGAGGATTCAGGCAGTCAGAAGAATATACACGGAGTTAGGGTAGGAGCTCCTTCTTTCTTTCTGCTGCATAGAATTCCATTGTGTAAATGTACCATCGTTTTTTGACCCATTCATTTACCAATGGGCACCTAAGTTGCTTCCAGCACTTGGCTATTGTAAATTGTGCTGCTATGAACATTAGGGTGCATAGGTTCTTTTGGATTGCTGATTCAGGGTTCTTAGAATATAAACCTAGCAGTGGAATGGCTGGATCAAAACATAGATCCATGTTTAGTTTTCTGAGAAAATTCCATACTGTTTTCCACAGTGGTTGTACCAGTCTTCAATTCCACTAACAGTGCACTAGGGTTCCCTTTTCTCCACAACCTCTCCAACACTTGTTGTTTGCTAATGTGTTTATGATGGCCATTCTGACCGGTGTGAAGTGGTATTTCATTGTGGTTTTAATTTGCATCTCTCCAATAGCTAGCGATACTGAGCATCTTTTCATGTGTCTCTGGATCTTCTGTACATCCTCCTTGGAAAAGTGTCTGTTCAAGTCCTTTGCCCATTTTTTAATTGGGTTGCTTGTTTTCTCAGAGTGGAGTCATGTAAGTTCTTTATATATTTTGGAGATTAAACCCTTGTCTAAGATTTAATTGGCAAATATGTTTTCCCATATGGTTGGTTCTCTTTTTATTTTAATACTGTTTTCTTTAGGCATGCAGAAGCTTTTTATTTTGATGAGATCCCATTTGTTTGTTCTTTCCTTAATGTCCCTTGATCTATGGGACATATCAGAAAAAAATGTTGCTGCATGAAATAGGAGAGATTTTCCTGCCTATGTTCTCCTCTAGGGCTCCAATGGTATCACGGCTTATATTTAGATTTTTATCCACCTTGAATTTATTTCTGTGTATGGAGTAAGTTGATGCTCGAATTTCATTGTTTTGTATGTAGCTGTCCAGTTCTCCCAACACCACTTGTTGAAGAGGGTATTTTTACTCCATTTTATGTTGCTGCACCATTTGTCCAATATTAATTGGCCATAAAGACTTGGGTTTATTTCTGGGCTCTCTGTTCTGTTCCACTGGTCCACGTGCCTGTTTTTATACCAGTACCAGGCTGTTTTGATTACAGTGGCCTTGTAATACAGTTTGGTATCAGGTATTCTGATCCCTCCTACTTTGCTCTTCTTTCTCAAAATTGATGCAGCTATTCAGAGTCATTTATGGTTCCATATAAATTTTTGAAGTGTATGTTCTATGTTGGTGAAATGTGCTATTGGTACTTTAATAGGTATTGCATTGAATTTGTAAATTGCTTTCGATAGTATGGACATTTTGATGATGTTAATTCTTCTGATCATGAACACAGTATATGTTTTCATTTGTTTGTGTCTTCTTTGATTTCTTTCTTCAGTGTTGTGTAGTTTTCTGAACACAGGTCTTTTACCTCTTTGGTTAGGTGTATTCCTAGGGATGTTATTTTTCCTTTTGCTATATCGAATGGGATTTTTTTCTTGATTCTGCTTCTGCTGTGTCATAGTTGGTATACAAAAATGGCTTTGATTTCTGGATATTGACCTTGTATCCCTCTGTTTTGCCAAATTCATTCGTTAGGTTGAGCAGTTTTTTGGCAGAGTGTACAGGATTTTCTATGTACACTATCATGTCATCTACAAACAGTGATAGTTTTGTTACCTCCTTTCTGATTTGGATGCCTTTTATTTCCTTTTCTTGTCTGATCCTTGTGGCCAAAACTTCCAATAATATATTGAATACAAGTGTTGAAAGTGTACAACCTTGTCTTGTTCCTGATCTTAGTGGAAAAGATTTTAGTTTTTGCCCATTGAGTATGATGTTGGCTACAGGTCTCTCATATATGGCCTTTATTATGTCAAGGGATGCTCCATCTCTTCCTACTTTGCTGAGTGTGTTTATAATAAATGAGTGCTATACCTTATCAATTGCTTTTTCTGCATCTATTGATATGATCATGCAATTTTTGTCTTTGCTTTTGTTTATGTGATGTATTACATTTACTGATTGTGAATATTGTACCATCCTGGCATCCCTGGGATGAATCCCACTTAGTCATGTGCGGGGGCCCCTGTCCTGGGCACCAGATGTGTGGGGGCTCCGCCCGCAGAGCCCCATCCCTCCGTCACGGATGAAAATATAAACTACCAAGACATGACTGCTTGGGGAGGAAAGGGGTCAAACTCTCAGAGTAGAATGACCCAGAGCCCCATCCTCACTAGGCTTTTATTGGGCTCAAATACACCGGAATACAAGTTTAACATGTCAAATAAATCTGAGGGCTTAATCTGAGTCAATGTCTGTCAGGAAAGGGGGTTGCCAAACTTTGGGAGACATACTCATTTCCTCCTCGGACACTTAGCACCTAAGGGAGAGCACTCTTAGCAAAGCAGATTTCACAGGGCTTTAGGAATTCTTTCTTATGCCCGATCACCCAGGGAGCCATCCTGGCCAGTACAGGGCTGCACCACTCGCCCCCACAGTTTCAGGCTTTAAGCCAATTAGGAAGCAGGAGACATGTCCCAGATGGAAATAAGGACTTGGGCTATGTCAGAATAGCTGGGGGGGGGGGGGCGGGCAAGGGTCCATCACATCCTCTTTGCTGCAGCCCTCCGAGTCCTTCCATGAGGCCTCCCAAGTGGTTGTGTCTGGCTTAGGTTGCCCCTCCCATGAGGAGTCTTACCTGTCATTGACTGCCAACCAAGCATTGAGGCCAGAGATGGATGAGGCAAAAGCAGCACTCCTGCCAGGGGGATAAGCTTTATCTCCTTAGTAGCTCATGTCCTTGTGACAGAACAGACCCAGATGAAGTGGATCCCTTGGGCTCTTACACAGCCCACCATGGGGTGAGGGTTACAACTCCTGAAACCAGGCTGGACGGTCCACAACAGTCGTGGTGTATGATCTTTTTAATACATTGTTGGATGTGGTTTGTCAATATTTTGTTGATGATTTTAGCATCTATGTTCATCAACGATAAGGGCCTGAAGTTCTCTTTATTTGTTGTGTCTTTATCTGGTTTTGGGATTAGGATGATGCTGGCTTCATAAAAAGCATTTGGGAGTCTTCCATCATTTTAGATTTTTTGGAATAGTCTGTGAAGTATAGCGGTTAGCCCTTCCTTAAATGCTTTGTAGAATTCTCCTGTGAAACCATCTGGTCCAGGGCTTTTGTGTTTTGGGAGTTTTTTGATTACTGCTTCAATTTCATCTTCTGTTATTGGTCTGTTCAGGCTTTCTGCTTCTTCACTGAGTTTTGGGACATTATATTTTTCTAGAAACTTGTCCATTTCACCTAGGTTTTCAAATTTCTTGGCATATAGCTCTTCGTAGTAATTTCTTATAATTCTTTGTATTTCTGTGGTGTTAGTTGTAATCTCTCCTCTTTCATTTCTGATTGTGTTTATTTGAGCCCTGTCTCTTTTTTCCTTGATGAGCCTGCTTAATGGCTTGTAGATTTTGTTTATCTTTTCAAAGAACCAGCTCCTGGATTCATTGATCCTTAGAATTGTGCTTTTAGTCTCTATGTCATTTAATTCTGCTCTGATCCTGGTTATTTCCTTCCTTCTACTTGCTCTGGGCTGTCTTTGTTGTTGTTCCTTGTGTTCTTGTAGGCATAGGGTTAGGTTGTTTGTTTGAAACATTTCTATCTTTTTTAGGTAGGACTGTATTGCTATGAACTTCCCTCTCAGGACTGCCTTTGCTGTGTCCCATGAATTTTGGGTGTTGTGAGTTCATTTTCATTTGTTTCCAGAAACTTTTTGATTTCTTCTCTAATTTCATTCTTGACCCATTCATTGTTTAATAGCATGCTAATCAATCACCATGATATTGAATGTTTTTGGTTTTTTTCCTTGGGGTTGGTTTCTAGTTTCAGTCCCTTGTGGTTGGAGAAAATGCTTGATGTGATTTCAATTTTCTTGAATTTGTTGAGGCTTGTTTTGTGTCCTATCATGTGGTCTATCTTTGAAAATGCTGCATATGCATTTGAAAAGAATGTGTATTTAGCTCCTTTGGGAAGAAGGGCTCTCTCTATATATATCAGTTAAGCACATTTCTTCTAGGACATAGTTCAATGCCACAGTATCTTTGTTAATATTTTGTTTGGAAGATCTGTCCATTTTTGACAGTGGGGTGTTAAAATCGCCTACTATAATTGTGTTACTGTCAATACCTTTCTTGAATTCCTCTAAGATTTTCTTTATGTATTTAGGTCCTTCTATGTTGGGTACATATATATTTACAATGTTTATGTCTTCTTGGTAGATTCTTCCCTTGAGTATTATGAAATGACCTTTGGGGTAGCTCTTTATGGCCCTTTTTATGAAGTCTATTTTGTGAGTATTGCTACCCCAGCTTTTCTTTCCTGTCCATTTGCTTGGAAAATTTGTTTCCAGCCCTTCACTTTCAGTCTGTCTAGGTCTTTTGTCCTGTGGTGGGTCTCTTGTAGGCATCATATGTGGGGGTCCTGCTTTCTTATCCATTCACTTATTCTATGTCTTTTGATTGGAGCATTTAATCTGTTTACGTTTAAGGTTAGTATTGATAGGTATTCATAGCCATTTTCATACCTGTGTTCCTCTCTCTCTCTCTCTCTCTCTCTCTCTTCCTTCCTTTCCTTAAAGCAGTCCCTTTAACATCTCTTATAGGGTGGTTTGGTGGAGGTATATTCTTTTAGACTTCTTTTGTCTGGGCAGCTCCTTATTTGGCCTTCTATCTTGATTGAAGGCCTTTCTGGGTAAAATAACCTTGTTTGCAGACCTCTGGTTCTCAGTACTTGGAAGATTTCTTGCCATTCTCTTCTGGCTTGGAGTGTTTCCATTGAGAAGTCAGTTACTAGCCTTATCGGGGCTCCCTCATATGTTATTTCCTGTTTCTCCCTTACTGACTTTAAGATTATCTCTTTGTCTTGGAATTTTGCCATTTTCATTATGACATTTCTTGAAGTGGGCCTCTTTGGGTTCCTCTTGATTGGGACTTTCTATTTTTGCTGGATTTGTGTGAGTTTTTTTCTCATCAAATTAGGGAAGTTTCCCATCATTACTTTTTCAAATAGGTTTTCTTTCCCTTGCTCTTCTTCTCCTGGTATCCCTCTTATATAGATATTATTGCATTTCATATTGTCTTGCATTTCTCTTAACCCCTCTTCATTCTTTCTGAACCTCTTTTCCTTTTCTTGACCTTTCTGGGTGTTTTTTTTTTCCTACTTTGTTCTCCAGCTCACTCATCCGATCCTCTGCTTCATTGATCCTGCTTTTTATTCCTTCTACTGTGTTCTTCAGTTCAGAAGTTGTATTCTTCATTTCCTCTTGGCCCCTGTTGATAGTTTCCATTTCCTTTTTCATGTTGATATAGTTTGCAGTGAGTTCATTGTAGTTTCCCTGTAGTTTCTGGTAATTCACTGTGAGCTCATTGAGCTTCTTGATAACCATTTCTTTGAACTCAGTATCTGATAGTTGAGTTGCCTCTATTTCATTTAGCATTCTTTCTGGGGCTTCCTCATTTCCTCTCTTTTGGGGAGTGTTTCTTTGTCTTCTCACTGTTTGTGAGACTCTTCTTGTTAGCCTCAGCTTTTTAAATTGATCTGTTCTGGCTCCCTGGGTTTATGGTGTGAACTTAGGTGGTAGAATACCTGTGAGATTCAGTGGTGCATCTCCTTCAGGTATCCTGGTGTTCACAGCTTTCATCTACTCTTTTTTGTGATCAGTTGGAGGGGTAAGGCAAAATGGTTTAAGGCAGCAAGACAGTATTCTATGATATTTACAGTAGCAGCCGGTAGAGAAGAGATAGGAGATCCTTTGGCTATGTATATTGTTAACCATGATCTTCTGCCCAAGTAGCCACTTTTTAGAAAGGATGGAAAGAAGATAAGTCTCTTTTTGGGGAGGGAAGAGTTGTGAGTTAGATCTAGAAGGCAGTGAGGTTGTGGGAGGTCATAATCTGAGGTAAGGTGAGCATAAAGGATAGAAAACAGTTGTAGTGCGTGAGAGAATAGAGTTAACCACTACAGTAATAGAGTTCAGGAAACCTTGGAGTGGGCTAAGATCTGGAAGGGGTGTTATGTAGTATTTACAATTGTATGGAACAGCTATTATTTACTATAATATTAGAGCAACAATCATATGTCAGAATCTATGAGATCTGGATAACAAGAACAGGTAGTATAGGACTTTGAGTAATGTGCTAATGGAACACATATGAAATGAAGTGTGGGCAGGCTCCACCTGCAGAGCCCCATTCCTCCATCACAGATGAAAATAAAACTACTAAGACACGATCTGCTTGGGGAAGAGAGATGGTCAGTCTCTCAAAGGAGAAGGACCCAGAGCCCCTTCCTCAATGGGCTTTTATTGGGCTCAAATAAATAGGAATACAGGTATGTCAGGTGGCAAGGATCAAACGATGGATAACATTTCAAAGAAATCTGAGGGTTTAATCTGAGTCAGTGTCTGTCAGAAAAGGGGGTTGCAAAACTTTGGGAGACATACTCATTTCCTCCTCGGACCCTTATCATTTAAATGAGAGCATTCTTAGCAAAGCAGGTTTTAGAAGACTTTATAAATTCTTTCATATGCCTGATCACCTGGGGAACCACTCTGGCCTGCACAGGGCTGCATTGCCCACCGTCATAGTTTCAGGCTTAAGCCAATTAGAGTCAGGAAGCAAGAGATCAGGAAGACATCTCCCAGATGGAAATGGGGACTCGGGCTATGTCAGAATAGCCGGGGGTCAAGGGTCCATCACCCCCTCTTTGCTGCAGCTCCTCAAGTCCTTCCATGAGGGCCTTCCAAGTGGTCATGTCTGGCTTGGGTTGCCCCTGTCTTGAGGAGTCTTTCCTGTCATTGACTAACCAACCAAGCATTGGGGCCAGAGATGGATGAGGCGCTCCTGCCAGGGAGATAAGCTTTGTCTCCTTAGTGGCTCAGGCCCTCTTGACAGAATAGATCCAGATGAAGCAGTTCTCTTGGGCTCTTACACAGCCTAGCCATGGGGTGGGGGTTACAGCTCCTGAAACCAGGCAGAACTGTCCGCAACAGTGAAGGACAGTAAATTAGCAATACACTATGAATGAGAGAACATGGGAAACCTGTCAAATGATACAATATAACCAGCCAAGAAAAAAAAGACTAAACAGAAAGAAGAGGAATACTAAAATACTATTAAAATAAAACATGTAAGAATACTGAAAAAATAATAATACAAATATGCAATAACTTGCAGGTTCTCTGTAACAGCAAAGTGAAATTTGTCTCACTGTCTCAGCCATTGGGATGCCCTCTCTTTGGGTCCAACTCTGGTCTTTTCATAGTTCCAGGTTTTTTTGTCTCACTTGTGGATATTAAAAAAAAAAAGCAGAAGGAAGAAAAAAGAGATAAAATTGGAAAGAAAGGAAGAAGGAATAAAACAAGAAAGAAGGAAAGAGATGCAAAAGGAATTGAGAGATAAAAAATAATGAAAACTAAAAAATAAAAAAATTACTTAAAAAAATCAAACAAAGAAACAAAAAACCTCTTGCTGGTTTCAAACTAGCCAAACCATTTTTTCTGGTCTTTCTGGCTGCAGCAAGCTGAGGGGCAATTGTTATAACTTTTCTCCCTTCTTGTTCAGCACTCAGTCAGGGTCTGGCATACTTTCTCCAGCGCTAGCCTGGTACCTCTCTACAGGGCCTTGGGTGTGGGATCCAGGCCTTCCTAAGAGCGCAGTCTCCCCAGGTTTAGTGGGCCTCATGCAGAGTGCAGGCTCTCCCTGGATTTACGGGTGTGGGCTCCGAGCCTTCCACAAAGCAAACTATCCCTGGGTTGCTGGGCCAGGCCACCTCTGGTCACATGAGTTCAGGCACACACTCTTCCCAGGAATATGTGTGGGTGCTCACAGCCCCTGTGTGTTTGCCACTTAGTCCTTATTCCCCTCTCTGTGACTTCAAGCAACCAGGTCTCTCCCAGTGCTGCTCAAATCTTGTTTGGCTGGGGAGGGAGCAATTGACCTGGCTTTCTCCCAAGGGCCCTGTGGCAGACCTGGTGGGCACCAGGCCTGGGGCAGCAGCCTCCCTGGTCCTTGTGTCGATCCCTGGTCCCTTATTGTCCTGAAGCCCTCTCCTTACCATCTGGTTTTTCGATGTCCACTACAATTTTTTATCTCCTATTGTCATATATGCTGTGGTATTGTTGGCTGTTTGCTCTGTTCCTCCATAGATCAGCTAGGTTTTTCTACCATGTGTGAGAGGAAGTGGAATCTGTTCCCTCCTACCTCACCACCATCTTCCTCCTCCCAGAATTTCTACATTTATTTTCACAGCCAAAGAAGATTACAAAGGAATCTGACTATGATACAAAAAGACCAAATAAAGGACCAGGGATATTGCTGATATATTAAAATTTAATTTATATCTACATTTAAAATTTTTTTAAAGATTTTATTTATTTTCAGACAGAAGGGAGCAAAAAAGAGAGTGAGAGAAATAACATGTGGTTGCCTCTCACACACCCCCTACTGGGGACCTGGCCTGCAACCCAGGAATGTGCCCTGACTGGGAATTTAACTGGTGACCCTTTGGTTTGAAGGCCAGTACTCAATCTACCTAGACATATCAGCCAGGGCTATATCTATTTTTATTGGCCTGACTTAATTTTAAACTTTTCTGGAGATTTTGGGGGCACTGTTAAGGAGGAATACATTATGCCTGCACCAGCTGCCTCAGGAGAATAGCTAGGGTATTGTGTACATTAACCATTGTGAGAAGAGAGAGAAGCTTTTTTGGTTCCAAGGCTGAAACAGATTGCTCAGGCAAGCCTTCCATCAGGTTTCTATTTGGACCCTCCTCCCTGCTTTTAGGGTCTCTTATGATGTCCTCATAAGTCTACATAGGTTCCTACAAGTAGTCAAGAACCTGAATTCCCTTCTGATCACAAACCCATACTTTCTGCACCTCTGCTGTAGAACATTGTTTTACACTAAATCAATTTAGTGTATCAACCTCATCAACAGGTAAATAAAAAAATAAATATTTTTATTCTTTTTTTTTACTTTCTATTTGTAGACTTTACCCAATTTAAACTTAATACCAATTGGTAAACCAATGATGTTGCTTTTTAATTTAAAAAAAATTATCAAGTTAATTTGACATGGGTTTTCTCAAATTTTTGCTGTTTTCATCTGAAATAAGTCAGTAAGAGAAAGACAAATATCATATGATTTCACTGATTTGTGGAATCCAATGAACAAACTGAAATAACAAGCAAAACAGAGACAGATTCATAGATGGAAAACAGATGACAGCTAGTGGTGGGGGGTGGAGGGATTGAGCAGAAAACAAAAGGACTGATGGACATGGACAGCAGGGTGGTTATTGCTGGGGGGAGGGGAGTATAAAGGGACTAAATGGTAATGGAAAAATGTGATGAAGTTTATTTAAAAATTAAAAAATAGAAAAAAGAAAGTCCTTAATTCCAGTTTGCTTAATTTTTCCTTCATTTTAATGTTGCCTCTTACTTTCCTTAACCATTGACTGGTTTTTAGAGTCACAGGACATTTTTCTCTTTAAATGACACAATAATACATTTTTATTATGGAAAAATTATAAATTCAAAGATTCAAAATGATTTATTTTTATATAATGTATCTTATTGAGTAGGTATTGTGTATTTTTCTACATGATAGGGTGTATTCCTTGACCAGACATATAATTAGTAACTTTGAAGGGACTTGTCTTATGTTTCCTTTCTGTTATTAGTAATTTGTGTCTTTCCCTTTATTCTTGATTAGCTTGAAAAGAGGTTTATCAATTTATTTATCTCTTCAAGGAAACAACTTTTGTTTTAATAGATTTTGTGTCTTGATTTCTGTTTTCAAATTTATTGATTTCTGCCCTGGCTGGTGTAGCTCAGTGGATTGAGTGCGGGCCTCCGAACCAAAGGATCGCGGTTCGATTCCCAGTCAGGGTACATACCTGGGTTGCAGGCCAGTTCCCAGCATGAGACACACAAGAGGCAACCGTACATTGACATTTCTCTCCCTTGCCCTCTCTCCTACAGTCCCCCTCTAAAGATAAATAAATAAACATCTTAAAAAAACAAATTTATTGATTTCTGCTAAAAATTAAAAAATGTTTTATATATTTTTCTTCAATTCTTTTAAAAATATTTTAAAGATTTTATTTACTTATTTTTAGAGAGAGGAGAAGGGAGAGAGAAAGAGAAGAAGAGAAACATCAATGTGTGGTTCCCTCTCATGCATCCCCACTGGGTACCTGGTCTGCAATCCAGGCTTCTGCTCTGACTGAGAATTGAACCAGTGACCCCTTAGGTTCCCAGGCCAGTGCTCAATCTACTGAGCCACACCAGCCAGAGCTGATTTCCCCTCTAATTTTTATTTCTTTTCTTCTACTTACTTTGGGTTTAATTTGCTATTATTTTTGTAGTTTCCTAATTTACATTATTGGTAATTTAGGTTACTTACTTTAAATATTTTCAACTTCTAATTTATTCATTTAATAAAAATACATCCACCATAAATTTTGCCCTAAACACTGCTTTTGCAGAATCCCACAAAATTAAAGTTGTGTTTTATTTTCATTTAATTCAAAATATTTTTAAAAAGTTCTCTTAAAGCTTCTTCATATATGCTATATGGAAGTGTGTCACTAACTCTCAAAATATGTGGGGATTTCCATCTATTTTTCTGTTATTGGTTTCTAATCTAATTCCATTGTGGTCTAAGAACATACTTTTTATGACTTCTATTCATTTAAATGTATTAAGGTATTTTTATGTCCAATTATGTCATCTATCCTGATAAATGATTCAGATAAGCTGGATGAAAATATGTAGTTTGCTGATACTTTGTGAAGTATTCTATAAAAGTCAATTATATCCAGTTGATGGATGGGGCTGTTCAACCACATTCTTACAATTTTATGCCTGTTGGATTTGTTAATTGCTGGTAGAGAGAGATTGAAATTTCCAACCATCATAGTGGATTGTTAAGGTTTCTTGGAGAACTGATGTCTTTATCATTATGAATTGTCCCTTTTTATAAAACTTACCATATTTTGGGAGAAATAAATGATAGTCAAGGTATATAAACATCAAGATAATACAGAGTTAAAGGCAGTCAGCACAACAACTCAGAATAACGTGGCAATGGGCAAAGAGAGATGAAGGATCATTGGAAAGGGTGGCAAGAAGAGGTCTCCTGAAGGAGGATAGTTGAATGAGAAGAAGGCTCTTTATAAAGATGCAGAGAAAAGTATCTTTGACACAATGGGTAGAAAGAGCAAAAATCTGGAGGGAGAAAAAACTAGATGAATTCAAAAACAGAAAGAAATTCCATATACATGGCCATTCATAATCATAGAAGATTGTGGTGGGAACTGTACATGCAATTTGTGTTGCTTTCAAGCCACAGAAACATACTCTGGATAACCTAAATAGAAAGCATATATATTGGATATTTACAGGCTGTTCAGAAAAGTGAAAGGTAAGTAAAGAATCATAGACAGGAAGAAAAGAAATCTGCCGATTCAAGGTGCTTGTGTAGCACGAACAGTTTCAGTTCTTCCCAGTTGGGCCCCAATAGCATAAAACATTCATTGTATGAAATAAATTAACTTCTCTGTATCTGGAATGATATTAGCTATATACCATTCTTAGAAGACTTGAAAAACTACTCACTTAAATCATTTTCTGTAAGCCTAATTCTGTTGCACAGTCTTGGTTGAGAAAAGATGACAAGAGGAATATAAAATAATTTCTTTTAGCCATATATCTCAAGATGCTGTTTTCTAAGATTTGGCTCATGGAGAGTGGAATATCAAAACGTCTTTTTACTATGGTTTTGAAGATTGGAGAAAAGTAGTTACCATAAGAAAATTTGGGCTAATCTAAGGGGGGAAAAGAAAAAAGCAATTCAAGGCAGTGAAATTGACACATTTGTATTTAAATACGGATGTAATAGTTTTCTCACATTTGGACACAGGTGGATATTCACTAAATGAATACTTCTTGCAAAAAATCTTCACTATTGGATTTTTATATGTATTCCAATATTTTGAAACTACACAAAACATGTCAATGAATATGTGTCAATAAATGCAGCCTTAATTATTTCCTAAGAAATGATTGGTGTTGGATATGTATATTTTGAGTGCTCGTTTGTCCCCCAAATTCAGTCTTACTCTATATACAAGAACAAAACTACTTATTTTCCACAATTTCCTCACTTATCTATGTATTTTGATAGGTATCCATTGTTTTATTTAAAGTATATTTAAATTATATTTGTATAATTAGAACTAAATTAACATTTCATTCACATATAATTTGCCTTTGTTAAAATTAATTTTTCATTCATTCCCATTATCAGTTTTACAGTTAAGATCTTCATTTCTTTACTGACTTTTTAAAGAGAGACATTATTTTTTAGAATAGTTTTAGATTTGCAGAAAAATTATGAAGAATAGTATAGATAGTTCCTACCCACATTCAGTTTCCGCTATTATCTAATGCAGTACATTACTCTAGTACATTTGTCACAATTATTGAAGGAATATGGGTATGTAATTATTGTTATTGACTGAAGTTCACAGTTTATTCAAATGTCTTAATGTTTGCCCTGACCGGGTGACTCAGTGGCTGCAATGTCATTCCTTACACCAAAAGGTTGCAAGTTTGATTCCAGGTGAGGGTACATACCTAGTTTGTGGGTTCCATCCCCAGTTGGGGTGTGTACAGGAGGCAACCAATCAATGCTTCTCTCTCTTTCTCTCTCCCCACCTTTCCCTCTCTCTCTAAAACCAATAAACATATTCTTAAGTGAGAAAAAAAAACATAATGATTTATAAGTTTTTTTTGAAACTACACGAAAGTATATTTGTTGGACTATAATTAAACAACTTTCAATTGCAGAAACATAACACAACTGAAAAACAACCCAACTATTCCAACATTACAAATATATATCTAAATAAACAATGGGCCAAAGAGAAAGTCAAAAGGAATATTGAAAAAAGGTGCATAATTAAATTAAAAAATTGTAAGTTACATATTTATAAGATGAAGTTAAAATAGACGATCCTACTAATTCTGTTTCTCTAGGGACCTCTTGCCAATATAATCACAAAAAAGGAATTATCTATAGTCTGATGTAATTAAAGATGTTGTTGATAAAATATATGCAAGTATATATATGCATGTATGACATACATACACATACATTATCAACTACATTGTCGGGATAAATATTTTAGATTTCTGGCCAAGATGGAAGCATAGGTAGATATACTTTGCCTCCACACACAACCAAAAGAAGAACAACAAATTTAAAAAGAAAAAATAACCAGAATTTCCAGAAAACCAAACTGTATGGAGCCAAGGAGTTAAAGAAAAAACATTTATTCAGACTGGTAGTAGGGGCAGAGACTGCCAGCTAGGGTTTAAAGGCTACACAGCAAGGTGGCAACGTTCAGGCTGGTCGGCAGAGCAGTCCCCCATATGTGTGGAGATAAATTGGGAAGAACAACTGGGAAGTGAGCAGACCACACAAACCAGGGTTCCAGTGTGGGGAAATAAAGCTTCAAAACTTCTGTTTGTAAAAACCAGTGGGCACTGCAGCAGCAGGGGGAGCTCCAAGCCTCAGAGGAGAGTTTATTGGAGACACCCACAGGGCCCTAGAAGATATACAAACCCACCCACCCAGGAATCAGTACCAGAAGGGCCAAATTTGCCTGTGGGTAGTGGGGGAAGTGACTGAAACCCCACTGAGAGCTGAGCAGGAAGCATTGTTCCCTCTTGGACCGCTGCCCCACAAAGCATCACGAGATACCAAAGTGGGTTGCCTGACCTGGTGAATGTGAAAGCCTCTATCCTGAACATCCTAACAGGCACACTGAGACAGAGAAATATGGCCCAAATGAAAGAATAGATAAAAGCTCTAAAAATAAAACTAAGTGATGAAGAGATAGGCAACCTATCAGATGCAGAGTTCAAAACACTGGTAATCAGGATGCTCATAGAAATGGTTCAGTAAGGTCGAAAAATGGAAGAAAAAAGTGAAAGCTATGCAAAGTAAAATAAAGGAAAATGTATAGGGAACCAACAGTGATGGGAAAGAAACCAGGACTCAAAACAACAGTTTGGAGCAGAAGGAAGAAATAAACATTCAACCAGAAGAGAATGAAGAAACAAGAATTCAAAAAAAAAAAAAAAAAAATGAGGAGAGGCTCAGGAACATTGGGAGAAACATTCCAACATCGAAATCATAGGGGCGCCAGAAGGAAAAGAGAAAAAGCAAGAAATTGAAAGCTTATTTGAAAAAATAATGAAGGAGAACTTCCCCAATCTGGCAAAGAAAATGAAATTCCAGGAACCTCAGAGAGTCCCCAAGAAAGAAGTTGGACCCAAGGAAACACATACCAAGGCATATCATAATTATATTACCCAAGATTAAAGATAAGGAGAAAATCTTAAAAGCAGCAAGAGAAAAGGAGACAGTTACCTACAAAGACTTCCCGTAAGACTATCAGCTGATGTCTCAAAAGAAACCTTATATGCAAGAAGGGGCTGGAAAGAAGTATTTGAAGTCATGAAAGGGAAGGAACTACATCCAAGATTACTCTATCCAGCAAAGCTATCATTTAGAATGGAAGGTTAGATCAAGTACTTCCCAGATAAGGTCAAGTTAAAGGAATTGATCATCACCAAGCTCTTATTATATGAAATGTTAAAGGGGCTTATCTAAGAAATAGAATTTGATCAAGAATATGAACAGTAAAATAACACTCACAACTATCAACAACGGAACCTAAAAAACAAAAACTAAGCAAACAACTAGAACAGGAACAGAATCACAGAAATGGAGATCACATGGAGGATTAACAGTGAGGAGAGAGAGGGGGATAATTTTGGGGAAAGGTACAGGGGATAAGAAGCATAATAGGTAGGCACAAAATAGACAGGGGGAGGTTAAGAATAGTATAGGAAATGGAGAAGCCAAAGAACTTATCTATACGACCCATGGACATGAACTAATTGGGGAGGAAATGCTGGCGGAAGGTGGGGTGCATAGCAGAGGCAAATAAAGGGGAGAAAAAGTGGAAAATGTAATAACAATAAATAATATATATAGCTGAATAAATAAAATATATATATAAAAGTGTTTCTATATTTTTCAGGTAGGCCTCAACACTATTAACTTCCCTCTCAGGGACTGCCTTTGCTGTGTCCCATAGGTTTCAGGCTGTTGTGTGTTCATTTTCATTTGCTTCCTTAAACTTGTTGATTTCTTTCTTGATCTCATTATTAGCCCATTCACTGTTTAATAGCATGTTATTAAATCTCCATGATTTTGAATATTTTTGAGGTTTTTCCTTGTGGTTGGTTTCTAGTTTCAATCCCTTGTGGTCCAAGAAAATGTTTGATATGATTTCAATTTTCTTGAATTTTAAGGCTTGTTTTATGTGCTGTCATGTGGTCTATATTTGAAAATGTTCCATGTGCATTGGAAAAGAGTGTGCATTTTGCTTCTTTGAGATGAAAGTTTAGGTGTATATCAGTTAAGTCCATTTGGTCTAGTGCATCATTCAGTGCCACAATATACTTGTTGATATGTTGTTTGGAAGATCTATGCATTATTGACAGTGGGGTGTTAAAATCCTCTAGTATAAGTGTCTTGCTGTCTATATCTTTCTTGAAGTCCTCCAAGATTTTTCTTATATATTTTGGTGCTCCTATGTGGGTGTATATATATTTACAATATTTATGTCTTCCTGACGGATTCTTCCCTAGAGTATTAGGAGTTTCCTTCTCTGTCTCTTTTTATGGTCTTTGTTTTGAAGTCTGTTTTGTCTAAGTATTGTTACCCCAGCTTTTTTTTTTCTGTTTGCTTGGAATATTTTTTGCCAGCCCTTCACTTTCAGTCTGTGTACATCTTTTGTTTGAGGTAGGTCTCTTGTTGGTAGCATATTTGCAGGTTATATGTTTTATCCATTCAGCTACTCCATGTCTTTTGATTGGAACATTTAATCCATTTATATTTGAGGTTATTATTCACAAGTACTTATTTGTTGCCATTGTCCCCCTTTGTACCTGTGTTCCTGTCTCTCTCACTGTTTTTCTTCATCTTCTTAAAGCAATGCCTTTGGCATATCTTGCAATGCTGGTTTGATGGAGGTTTATTCTTTTAGTTTTATTTTACTGGGGAACTTCTTATTTTTGCCTTCCATTTTGAATAAGAGCCTTGCTTGATAGAGTAGTCTTGGTTGCAGACCTTTGATTTTCATTAATTGGAATATTTCTTGCTATTCCCTTCTGGCTAGGAGTATTTCTCTTGAGAAGTCAGCTGCTAGCCTATTGGAGCTCCCTTGTATGTTATTTCCTGTTCCCCCTTGCTGCCTTTAATATGCTCTCTTTGTCTTTAAAACTTAGCATTTTAATTATGATGTGTCTCGGAGTGGACCTCTTTAGGTTTCTTTTGATTGGGACCCTCTGTCCTTCCTGGACTGTGTAACCTTTTCTCTCATCAAATGAGGGAAGTTTTCCATCATTACTTTTTCAAACAGGTTTTCTATCCCTTTCTCCTCTTCTTCTCTTTTTGGTATCCTTATTATATGGGTATTATTATATTTCATGTTGCCCTGCAGTTCCCTTAACCTCCTCATTATTTTCAAGTATTTTTTTTCCTTTTCTTGCTCTTTCTGGGAGGTTTTTTGTACCTTGTCGTCCAGCTCACTGATTTGATCCTCTGCTTCATCTAGCCTGCTTTTGATTCCTTCTACTGTGTTCTTCAATTCAGAAATTGTATTCTTCATTTCTTCCTGGTTCTTGTTGGTAGTTTCTATGTCCTTTTACATGTTGATGTAGTTTGCAATAAGTTCCTTGTAGCTTCCCTGTAGTTTTTGGTAATTCTCAGTGAGTCCATTGAACTTCCTTATAACCATTGTTTAGAGCTCAATATCTGACTTGCCTCTATTTCATTTAGCACTCTTTCTGAGGATTCCTACTTTATTTTCAATTCATTTTTTGTTTCCCCATTGTTTGTGAGACTCTTCTTGTTTGTTTCTGCTTCTTAAATCGATCTGTTTTGACTTCCTGAGTTTGTGGTGTGAACTTCTATGGTAGGAGATCTGTGTGATTCACTGGTGCAGTTTCCTTGATTTCCTGAACTTGATGCTCTTGGGATGCTCTTTACACTGTTTATGCTGGTTTTCTGGATGCAATTGGGTTTTGACTGTTTTGGAGTTATTCTTTGGTTGGTCCTTCTCTCCAGCTGGTTGATTGAGGGTCACTCCATCCACCATGTCTTGTATTCTGTTGTGCAGATGCTACCAAAACAAAACCACAAACCCCAGGAAACACATCCACATACACAAAGTAATTCCCCCCGTTGCAATTCCACTATCAACAGCAACTAATCCAATATTAATAAGGGTGTAAATTGATTAAGACTATTATAACAAAGGAGAGCGAATATGAGATGACCTCTGAAAGAAAAATGATTTCGAGAGAGTAAAGGGAGGAGTGCTAATAAGAGTTGAGTGTTGAAGCAATGTGAAAAGAGAAAGTAAAGTTTACATCATGAATGCAGAAGGCAGTTTATGTACAAACTTGAAGAATTAGAAATGAATGTTAAAAAGCTATGCAGGTTAGAAAATATCACAAATCATGGAGAAGACCACAGTGGACTTCATCTCAGTGGCCTCTAGTATTTACCACTGCTTTTTCTTTCTGGGTCTGCCTTTAGTGATGTCAGATGTTGACCCTGTCTGACCTTAGGCAGCCTGTTTGAGACAACCAGGGCTCTACTGTCTGTGGCTGTCTCCTTCAGTAGCTAATCTAGTTACCTTGCACTCAGCAATCAGGATTAGGCACCTTAGAGTTGGACAGAATCCCTCCTGGGGTTAGGGCTATTGTTTCCCCTCAGGCTACTGCTGCTTGGCTGGGAGTGATTTGCCTGAGCAGGATGGCTGCCTCAGTATGGAGGATGACTCAGCACCAGGATCCTGGTGTCTACTCTCTCAGTTCTCTCCTCAAAGCTTCTGACCCCAGCCTCTCTTCAGGTATCTTTAGCCCACTTAATCTCCACCTTTCCTGGAGCCCAGGGTAAGTGGCTGCAAATGAAAATTTGTGCATTGGCCCTTTAAATGGCTTTATATGTCTCTAGCTGTCCATCTCTGCCAGAGAGCAACCCTGAAGTTTTTCACAGTTGGTTGTTATTTGTGGACACTTTGGGCTGTGGTGCTCTATGCTGGGGACCCCAGTTTAGGGCTTAGATCCCCCAATCTTCCCAGGGGGATCCAACTGGCCACTTAATCATCCCGCTGGTGCTGCTGCTTGTGGATGCCCAGCAAGCCTTCTGGAGTCTCCACTGCACTCCTTACCAGTCAGGTTATACTGAAACCTATTCTTCTGTCTGTCAGACATTATAAGGCTTCTCTCTCACTATTGTTCAGTTGTTTGTTCTGGGTGATTTCTCCATAATTTAGTTGTAATTCCAGATTGGTCCTGGGAGGAGGTTAGTATGACTTCCTCTGCCATCTTTCCAAATCTCTACTGAGATTTCTTTTGAGTTATTTTTCACTTTCAATTGTATCATTTTACTTTATGAAAAAAATTAGATATTACAAAAAGCAATTAGCAATATGAGAAACTCTAATATTTGGCTAAATGCTGTATTAAAGTGAAAATGAACTTAAATAAAAGAATTTAATGAGTTTTTTTGACCTTTGATAAATTCAATCAAGGAGGAATAATGGTATTAACATTTCAATAAATTATTTTTCCTCATATAGAGACATTTTACTCAATACAATAAATATTTATGGATGAATAAACTTCAAGGTTAAGGTAGTGGATTGAACATATAAAGCTAAATTAATTCCAATCCCAACTTCCACTGAAACAACTATAAATAGAAAACTTTGTTTTAAAGTTGCATAACCTATTTTTAAAAAGGGAGAATAAGAAAGAAGGTAGTAAAAATAAAATTTTGGAAACTGGAATAAGGGGAAAATAACTAACTCTGCAGACTCAAGGAAGCTTAATTTAAAATCAACAGTGGAGAAAGCTGAGAACCAACCCAGTTTACATCATAAAAATCTTTGAAAAACTCAGGGATGAAGTGGGGGCTAAAATAGAGAAGATATGTTAAAAGATGTTTGTAAAACAGATTCTTCTTACACTCCATTTTGTTTACTTTATGAACACACATGGAGGGTGATTGGAGGTTTATCCTCCGAAGGCAGTAAAAAAGAAGAAAGTTTATACAAGAGTGCAGGGCTCAGTTGCATATGTGGGCACAATAAAAGAAAGAAGTGTTTAAGTTGTTGCACATATTCTGACTGTTAAATGAAAAGGCCACACAGTTCCCTTCCTTGACTTGGATTCCTAGAATGCTGCAAAATTTTATACTATGTGCTGAGTATTGGAGAAATCTGACCAACTCAAGAAGACCTAATGGTGTTAACACCATGATATTTAAAAAATGGCCCAAGTGATGGCCAAACTCACTAAAATTGTAATGCGAGATCTCTTTACATGTTCAGAGCTTTCAATGAACTCTTTAGTTCCCCGCTCTTCAACATGAGTGGGCAGCCAAGGACTACCTCTATCTGAATACCAGAAAGTAAAACAATAGACAAAACCAAGAGAAGCAATTATTTGTGAAGAAGAAAATTATATACTTATGTATAATATAAATATATGTGTGTGTGCATAGGTACATATATGTTATATATGATTCAGGTGTGTATATGCACATATATGTATAAGCTTACATATTTATATGCATATACATACATAAAGCTACTATGAATCTCCCCAGAAAGATATAAGTAAATATTATATTCATTACAAAGAAAAAAGTGCTAAAACAAAGAACATTCAGAAAATAAAATGACCTTTTAAAAATTAAAAATATTATAGCAATAATGTTTATTATAAGACTTGAAAAACATAATTGAGCACTTTCCCAAAAGAGATTGCACCTATTATTCTGCATTAGAGGTAAATGATTCAGGAAAGAAAAATTTAGAAGAGTACCCTTGATGCCTCAGACCTCCCTAAATACTGTATGAGCCTTTGAATTGCCCATACTCTTGACATGACTAGAAAAAGACAGTATTGGGTAAGATGTTTGATTTATGTGAGTCTCATTTGACAACTTGATCCTGTGTGTTAGTTCAAGACTGTATGCCCATTTTCAGGACCAAGCCACGAGAAACTGATAGTTTCCCCTCCCTGTCTATTGGAGTACTCTCTTTGAACAGTCGTGAAGTGAGTCAAAAGTAAAAAAATAAATAACTAATTAAAACACACATATATACATAGGTATATGCATGTAGAGTGTCATCAGCTGCCACTCCTTTTTCCCCTCCTGTCCCAAATCAGCTCCCAGCACAGCCAGTCTGTCCTCATAAGAGAAAGCACCCATCTGCTGAAGTAACTATTCCAGGAAACTTCAAGGCCTCAGCTTCATTGGGACTGAGAATATTTTCAGCCCTGGCATCTCTGGACAAAGTGCTGTCTCAGAATTGGAATGATCTGAGAGAGTCAGTGTCTAAGCCCAGTTGGAGCACCAGCAGGCCAAAGGGTTTTATCTGAGCTCTGACACAGATAAATTCACTTTGAAGGGTTGTGTGGAACCAGGCCCTGTATAAAACCTCCTGTATAATTCAAATCATCTCTAGATTACTTATAATACCTAACACAGTGTAAATACTGTGTAAATTGTTGTTATACCGTATTTAGGGAATAATGACAAGAAAAAACTTCTGTAGTTGTTCAGTACAGACACAAACATCATAGGCTTAACTTCATAGTACATGTCAGCAACAATGTAACATTTTGATCAACTGTTAGTTGAATTCCCAGATGCAGAACTCACAGATATATTCGCTAGATTACTTGTAATTACGCACAATGAATAAGGGTCTTTAGACCCTTGAAAACAGATCTAATCCATGAAAGGAATTTTGGAATTAGAGACAGATATCAGAGAGGGACAGTGTATGCATCGTTTGTGCTCAAACTCCAATTTTGTTACTAATCAGTTGTGTACTATTACAGAACTTAACTTCTCTAGGTTTCTATATGCTCATTAATAAAGTGGAAATATCTATTTCAGTAATAATAAAGATAAATGACATAATCCATAGTCTAGTAGCTGTCATTTAACATGTAGCAGATTATTTTTGTTTTTCTCTTTTCTTTATGTATTTATTCATCCTTATTTATTAAGTGTTAACATTACACATAACCCTTATCATGGCAGAGTCTTTCAAATTGAGAAAACTAGAAATCTAAAACTGATCTTTGGAAATTGATGACTAAGGAGGCAATTTATTGAGAATAAAATAAAAGATTTTTAAAGTAACTTCCTGTGTCAGCATGAGTAGCCAGACAGTATTAATGATTAATTTAACAGCATTAACAATGAATCAATAGTATTATTGAAGCTGAATATAAGTTCAAACTTTCTTGTCAGTCATAGTTGAAAATGAACTCTGAGGCACCTCTAAGAGAGAAAAAGATAAGCCAGTGCTTAGAGAGAAAAGGTGATAAGAAGTTTAAGTTGATGATGGAAAGTGGTTTTCAATTTTTATTTCTTCCAATGTTTGTTTTAGCTAGTACCTTTAATAATTTTAAGCTTGGTCTGAAAATTTAACTCATCTGTTATTACCTACTGAAACAGTTTATTTTCTTTTATTTTTAAAGGAGAAAAGTGTGTCCACTTAAGTAAATTACCCTTTTAAAAAATTCATGCTGTTATAATTCTAACTGCTTGAGCCTGTAGCACTATCATCAAAGACACCAATACTAAGCAGCAGCTACCACCCAAAGAAAAGGCCGGCAGAGCTCAGTTTCTCTAGGACTTGCTCTGAAATATCAACCCTTTTTAAAGTAACATAAAAACATTAAGGAGAAAAAAAATTACCAAAGGTAACTTGTTATAATGTTATCTTCTAAAAGGTGACCTTAAGGCCTAGCTCTTGAGAAATGCATTACAAAGACATCACTGAAAGAGATTAAAAGGTCCCCTACCCCCTACCATGCAAGGTCCTTCTTACTGACAGAATCTCAGAGGCTGAGGGGAACCTTAGTCCAAAGGCAACATAGTCAATCTTCCAGACTCCTGGAGAGCCAAACCTAAAAACAGCATAAGTTCTAGTTATAATACAGACTCCTGAGGCAATTCTTTCCTTTGCTAAAAAACCTTCACTGGGAGAAAATTACTTAAAAACTTGGGAGTCAGTTCTCTTATAGAGTCCTCTCCTCTCTTACCTTGATCTGGACAAATATATCTCAGAATTCTAGGTTCTTCGAGTTCTAGGTCAATTCTAGTTCTTCAATTCTAGGTCAACCTCAAGTTCATTATCAAGCTTTGCATGACTTACTTTTCTATAATTTCCTTAAATCACTCTAATTTCAGAAATGTATTCACACACACACACATACCACTTTAGGAATATATCAGTATGTAAATGTGGAAGCGGTTATTAATCTCGATTGAAACCCAGAAACTTTGCCTTTTATCATAATGAATTACAGGACATGATTTTCCCTTGGAGATTGTGTGTGGATTAGAGAGAAATACTGTTAAACCTTTCCATCCTTTCATGAAAAAGGTATAAAAATATAGCAGACTCAAAAGCTATACCTTTGGGAAACTGCCCTATATTTAGAATATGAACAGGTCCCACATCAACCCACTTGTGAAAGGATATTTTTACCTGAAATAGAATAGTAACTTAGTTACCCTGAGTGAACTTTCCATGAAAGATGCTAGTGGAGTACCTGAAAAGACAGTGAAAGCTGACACTCCACTGAGCCTAAAGGACAAGTGTTATGAATAAATTTGTATGTGCTTGCTGATCAATGCCTATAAGTAAGGCAGAATTTATTCTGAGACTTGTTTTTCTTCCTCTACTTGATAGGCGAGTTGAAGACATACAATCCTCATCTACCTTCTTTAACTGTTGGAAGAGTCCAAATTCTACCAGAATCTCCCAAACACAATCCAGTAATTATGAATGACTAATTTTATGAACATGCAACATGATTCCTCCCTTACATCCCTAGTCATCAGATGTCACAGGTATTGTTAGTCTGGAACACACAATGGAGCACTTATTACAGAAATACATCTGTGCTCTTCCCTTTCCTCACAGTGATCTAACTATTCTTTTCCAAACTTTCTGGCTCTCATTGATACGTTTTTTCTGTTTCACTTTTTTTTTTTTTTTTTTTTTTTTTTTTAGTTTTCTTCTTATCAAACAAAAGCAGAAAACGCAGTGTGGGTAAAAATAGTATAAATATTAGGAATGTGCTAGTAGATTCAAATCCTGACTACACAATTTCCTAGCAGTTTGACCTTGGGAAAGTTACTTAGAGTACTTCAGTCATGTGCTATGTAAAATGCATATAATTATGACTAACTTATTTGAGCTTTCTGAGATATAAATGTACGCAGTATACAAGGTGCCTAGCATAGTGCTTGACAAACAGTACACTTTCTAAAGTTATTGTTTACCTTCCTTTTTATAAAGGCACAAATTAACAAATAAAGTAAATACTTGCTCACTGATTGACATATGCAAATAAATTTTTGTTTAACATCATTTTGGTTAAACAAATTTTATTATTTACCTCCAACATCTTATCACAATTTTTTGTGTCATATGATGGAGCCTCTATGTGATTTAAGTATAGATCATTGATTATTTAATATTCATTCATATTTTTGAAGAAGACATTGTCACCATTACAAGCCAAGTAATCAAATAAAAAATAGGTATAAAAGGCCAGTATCTTTTTCAAACACTTAATATGTTTAAGAATGATATACCTGGGTCATAATCACTAACAATAGTTAATATATTTTTTCTTCAAGAGAATAATCTCTTGTTGTTTTTTTGCCATTACATTTCTCAGCTAATTTCAAAAATTCAGTAAAACTCCAGATACAAAAATTAAACTATGAACCTATGTTAACTCTGCTAAGAAAAGCAATTAAAAGAAAATATTAAATAATACAGAATCAAATAGTTTAAATCACATAATATTTATGAGAAGGCAAAAAAATGGACAATTTTTACATTAACATCAACCTAATATTCAAGTACATGCTACAAATCAAATGTCAAAAGAGCAAAAAGGCATATAAACATGGGGAACAAAGTGCAGCACATTTCCATGTCCCTTTCTTGTTTAGTGGACTGCCAGTCAATTATAGGCTCTCCATTTTCTGCCTAAATGACTTCTGTATCATCTGGGCAAAGACGGTTATCTCAGACCTAAAAAATCTTTAGTCTAACTATTTCATATTCCTTATCTCACCTTTGTCAGTTTGTCACGCAGGCCCCAATTCAGGGACACTGTTTGGAGGTGGGCATCACACCAGGAACGATAAACTTGAGTTGCTATGATATGCTGTTTCATCTGTTTTTCACTCTCTTTGGAACTGAGATCTTGGGGTAAGAATATTTATGTATGCATGCAGAATTGAAGTACTTATTTGATGTCTTTCTTTATATATGTCTAAGCCACGTTATGGTTTTTAATATATTGCATACAATCACCCCACATCAGAAATGCTTCATTTTAAAAATTAGTGGGTTTACCTTAAAAATGAAATATTTCTTTGACATTGGTATCAATTATGAAGTTGCATTCAAATTATCAAACACAGAATATGTTGATTATGGTCAAGGAATCTTCACTGTAGTTGACATTTCATTCAATTTGCCTTCTGGGATACAGAATGCTGTGACAATCAACATACTGCAAAAAGTACTGCCATTGATAAAGGAATGCTCAGCACACACAAAGAAAACTGGCCAAGACCAAAATACACAGTTGGAGTAGAAAAGGAAAGTTTTGTTTTATTGTCTGTAGACTAAGAACAGACTCTGTGTGCATGCATGTCTGGGGGTTGTTTTTTAGGTTATATTAGCAATGATATTTAGGTAGCTCTGTGTATGTTAGGGATACTTAGGGAAGTGGTACTTAGAGAATGGCTTCACAAGGAATGTAAATGTAATTCAGCACCCACATGGAAAACCAGTGGGGAGTGAGTCGGCACACAGGGTCATGCCCATAAAGAAGTTCTCCTGTGGGAAATCAAGCCTGCATTGTACCTAGGCTGCTTAGTGACTTGCTCTTGCTAAAAATTCCTCACCCTGAGTTCAGGCAGCAATTGCTTACTGCATATCTTTAAAGTAATTTCCTAAAGTCTGTGCTAATTCTCCCAAGGATTGAAGTGTAACCAGACCTGTTACTCTTGTTGTTCCCTTGCATTTGCAACATTTTTTTCTTGTTAATCTGTAAGAAGTAATCAGTAACATCCCTTCCGTTGCTATCTGTAAAAAGTAATTACTGAAAGCAAACCTAAGGATAAAGAATGAAAACCTTCTTTGATGTATGCTGTTAGAAAGCCAATAAAAGCTTGTCAAGGCAAGGGTTGGCACACTCTCCTCTTGAGAGAGTGGCCAGGCCACTCTGAAGTGCTCTCCCTTGAGAGAGTGGGCGTGCTGTCCCTTTTCCTCCACAGGATTTAGTAGTCTGTGTGAATTTGTCTCATCTCATTCATAACTCTGCGGATACCGCAGGCTGGTGTCTGTGTCAGCTATGCTAAAATTCAAAGGAATTATCACATCTTTTTCAATGTGTTCCCTCATACTAATATGTATAGAGCACTGTTCCTCATGGCATGGAAAATGTAGCCCGGCACCAACTCGGAAAGGCCAGTGGGGAGCGAGGTTCGGCACATAGGACCCACGCCCACAGATAGGTTCTCCTGTGGGGAATCAGGCCTGCATTGTACCTAGGATGCTTTGAGATCTGCTTTTGCTAAAACTCCCTCACCCTGAATTGAGGCAGCAAATGTTTACTGGATATCTCTAAAGTACCTTCCTAAAATCTGTGCTAAATCTCCCAAGTGTGAGGTGTAACCAGTTCAATCACTTTTCCCCTTGATCTGTAACATCCTTCTCTTTGAAGTAGTTAGCAACATTCTTTCTTTTATTATCTGTAAAAGGTAATCACCTAAAGTGAACCTGTGTATAGTAAATGAGGATCATCCTCAATGTAATGTGCCCAGAAAAGCAATAAAAGCCTGTCCAGGCAGGGGCTGGGTCCTTTCTCTCACTCAAAGGAGTGGCTGTGCCATCCCTTTCCTCCACAGGACTTCTGTAGTCCATGCGAATTTCTTCATCGCAGCCACAACACATGGAACCTGCCAGCCAGGGTCCATATCAAATATGCACAGAATTTAACATAGAAATAAACATATTAAAGTAGATTAGATGAGAATCTATCTTTTCTAAAAAATTCCTAAATATATTTTTCTGCCTATTCATGTCACTAGATCAACTGATCAACAGTCCCTGGGTTCAAATCCCCATTCCTCTCTTTTTGGCTATGTGATGTAGCAAACACTACTAAAGTCTCCATCTTTCTCATATGCAAAATAGGCATGATAGGAGCATGTGCCTCATGGAGATTTTGTGTAGACTAAATTAGTCAATATCTGTGAAGTACTTATAATAGAAATGTGATATAGTAAGTGCTTAATCATTATCGGCTATTATTATCATAGATTTATTGGCTTTTTCCAATAAAAAGCACTTCCCTTAATTCAAGTTAATTGCTTTCATTTTTTTTTTCAGAGTACTTGCAAAACAACTTCTTTATAGCCCTATAGAATATGGCATTTCATATGGCTGCTTTCAATCTAATCTGAAAAAAGTATTTATGAAATATTCAATACATGCCAATCAAGAGACTATATTTACATATATTAGATTAACACACATTTAATTCACTAGATTACCATATTTTTGGACTATAAGATGCACTCCCCCCCCAAAAAAAAATTGGGAGGAATAATGGTTGTTATTGGTGCTGTTGAGTTCTGTTTACATTTATACTGGTGAAATATTACGTTATCTATTTTCCTCCTCTAAAACCTGGGTGCGTCTTATGGTCCAAAAATATGGTAGGTGCTTTATACCTCTTACTTTATAAAGAAAACCAAGGCACACAAAAACTAGTAACATTTTTACCCAAATTCTTATTATAAATATATTTTAGAGCTGAGCCATGCAATATATCTAAGGCCAATATTGTGCTTTTAACTACAACCTATAACAGTGAAATAGTATTCCAATGAAAAGTGAGGCTAAACAGTTGACGTGCAAAAATTTATCTTTTTAAATGCTAAGACTACTTGCTCTGTGCATAACTCATTTCATATATTCTCTTTTATCTAATACATAATCATGGAGAGTGATAAGTCATACTTGATAGGTAATTGTGAAATTAAAATATTTTCACTAAGTGATACAGTATCTTTAACTTTTTCTAAAAGTTCTTGATTTATAATTCTTTAATTAATTTTTTGACCTTCTTGACCCTCTCCTATTTCTCCAAATCTCTTTTAATGTGTGAAAACCACAAGTAGAAGCATAACTAATGAAAATTCTAATAGATGTTTCAACTTTGAGAAAAATTTTTTAACTATTACATTTTCTTATTGTTATGGGAAGGCTCAGCTTTACTCTAACATAGGAAAGAAATTATTTCCCACTTCTATCACCTTGCTTGTATTTATCCTAACTTTCAGGCAGCCAGTTTCTATGGTCTAAGAGAATGCTTATTGTCTCAGAAAATTTTCACAAAATGTATTGGAGGAGCACAGAAATCCCACAAAGTTATCCTTTTGAAATGGGTTCCATGCACAAAGATATTAAGCAAACTATAACTTTATCTTGTTGATTCCCAGTGCAGATTTTAAAAACACAGGCTCCTTGTTTTTGCATGACAGACTTTCCCAGTTAGTCACAGAGACTTCTTTCTCACAGCACCTATGTTCATCCACTATTATCTCTTGTAAGAAGCATTAATTAACTATTCATAGAGTCGAAATGAAGATTAAAGTTGATAATAATGGAGACTTCTATTTTAAGTAATATCAGATAATGTAATTTGGGTCAACCATTCCACTTCAATAAAAGAAACTAGAAAAAATACTTCTAACGTGTAAATTATTTTGTTAATTTCCTATTTCTGTTCTCACATGTAAGGTGCTTAGAAGTTACCAATGGCAAGAAAAAAAGCTGACCTACCAACAACAACAAAAAGGCTGGACAAACTAAAAATCAACAACTATTCTTACATTTAGGTCACAGGGTGAACTGCTGTCTTCAAAATTGGAGGGACAGGCAAATACAGGAAATCACTCTTCACCAGAATGGAATTTTCACCCACCAGCAGAACTCTGCTGCCAAGACCAGTAAAGAATAAAACAACGTGTAACTGATGAATTGCTGGAGGGCTCAGTGTGACTAGCTAGAGAGTTAAAAACTTTCCTCAGTGTTATCTCTAGGAGTCCTTGCAGCTTCTCAGAGTATCAAAGAAAAATCCCCTTGGGCTTCTGGTGAGGAGGTCCAAGTGCAGGGAGAGGAAGTAACCTTTTTGAAATATGTCAGAGCATTCTCTTCAATTTAATAAAAGCCTGTCCTCAAGGAAAACTATTTGCCGAAGTTTTTGTCACGTTGGGTCTCACCAGAGCTTAACCATCCTTGGGAAAGGTAAATACCAAACTCCAGCCCCCTCCAGCCTTCCACCTGGAAGAGATAAGAGGCTTTCTAAAGGACCGAGACATTCTGGAAAATGCAAAACTCTAGGGGCTGTAAAATGATTGCAGTTTTCAGGTGTTTATATGAAAGGAAAGGAGCAACGAGGTGGAGAATAGGGATTTTTAGGGTAGTGAATTATTTCTGAATGGTACTGTAATAGTGGATACATGTCATTTACATTTACATGGATACATTTTCTAGCACCCATAGAGTGTACAACATGCAGTGAACTGAAATGTACATTTTGAACTTTAGTTAAGATAATGCACCAATATGGATTCACCAACTGTATAAACTTAGTACATTAATTCAAGATGTTAATAATAGGGCCCTGGATGGGTGCCTCATTTGTTTGGAGTGTTGTTCCACACAAAAATTGGAGGTTTGATCCCCGGCGAGGGCACATATCTAGATGTGGGTTCAGACTCTGTTTTGGGCACATACAGGAGGCAACTGATCAATGTTTCTTTCTCACATGGATATTTCTCTATCTTTCCCCCTTCCTCTCTTGGTAAACTTAATAAGCATACCTTCTGGTGAGGATTCTAAAAGCAAAAGATACTGATAATATGTAAAACTGTATGTGAGGTGAAGGGAGTATTATATGAGGAGTCTCTATAGTACCTGTTCAGTTTTTCTGCAAATATAAAACTTTCCTAAAATATAAAGTTTATTAATTAAAAAATAAACTATGTGGTAAAAACTTAACAAATTGCACATTTTTAAAAGGTACAATTAATTGCACATAATTAACTCTTCAATAATGTTGATTTTTCAAAAATAACTTTATAAATATAAAACACTTAAAACTACATTTAACAGCAATAAAGATGACCTATACACTAAACAAATGAAAACATTGATATACAACTTAAATAAAATGTATTGGGTTGGCCAAAAAGTTTGTTTGTTTTCTGTAAGTTGGTTCTAATAGTGCTTAGTTGTCTTTAACTTCATTTGAAACAATTTTGTTAGGTTATAATGTGACAACTATCAAATAATCATGCATTTAAAAAAACATCAAAATTGGTGACTTTTTGTGTAGCCATTTTTAATATTAAAGATGAAAGAAAATACACATATTCAGCATATTCAAGAAAGGTACAATGCAACAGAAATGAAAAAAAAAGATTTGTGCAGTGTGTGGAGAAGGTACTGTGACTCATCGAATGTGTCAAAAGTGGTTTGCAAAGTTTCGTGTTGGAGATTTCTCACTGGACAATACTCCACTGGCAGGTAGACCAGTTGAAGTTAATAGCAATCAAATGAGACATTAATTGAGAACAACCAATGTTATACCACGTGGGAGAGAGCTGACATACTCAAAATATTCAAACCAATAAAGTTATTGGTGAAAATGAAAAATATCTTTTAATTTACAGAAAAAACAAACACACGTACTTTTTGGCCAATCCAATAAATATATGGAGAAATATGTCATCCTTATAGATTAGAAGACTGAATATTATTAAGCTACAAATTATCTCTAAATTGATCTATAGATTCAATTCAACTGTAATAATCCTAGCATTTTTTTTAGAAATACACAAAAATTGAAAAATATGTGTGGAAATACAAAAGAAATGTAAATGTTTGTATTAGAATATCCAAAAAATCTTAAGTTAAAAAAATTACAGGTATTCAAGGCTTAGTATAATGCTGCTATAATCAAGACAATGATTCTGACATAAAGATAGACATATAGGTCAATAGAACTGAAGATCGAACTCAGAAATAATCTCTCGATTGTATGTTCAACTAATTCTCAACGAAGTTGCTAGAGCAATCTAGTGGGGAAATGAAAGTCCATTTAATAAATTATGTTGAAATACTTAGAGCTTAAGCCCTATCATACACACAAAAAATTAATTTTAGATGGATCATAGATTTTAGCATTAAAAATTCATTTTAAACTTTTTTCTTGCTAGTTAAATTTCTATTTTATTTTACTTTTTCTTAAATTTATTGGGGGAACTTTGATTAGATTTTTAAGCTTCTAAAATACAAAAAAAAAAAAGACAATATCATCACAACTTGGAAGTATGCAAAGGTTTTTATAGAAGAGACACAGAAAGTCAAGACAATAAAAGAGGTGGGAGGAGATAAATTATATTTTATAAGTGCTTAAAAATTCTGCGTATCAAACAAGATACTAGGAAAATAAGCATACGTATGAGAGACAGTATTTGTAAAATGTCTGTCTAATGTAAGATTTGAATCCACAATATACACTTATATCTACCAGTATATAGCCTACAGGTCAGTAATAAAAAGTAAGAAAAACCCCAAAATTTCAAAATGGGCAAAAGAATTGAATAGTCACTTCAAAAATGAAGATATACAAATGGCCAATAAGGTCTTGAAATGGTTTCAACATGGTTAGTCATTATGAAAATAACATTAATCAGAATTTCATAGCAAACAAAGAAAGAAAACCATACAATACTAGGGGTTGAAAAAGGTGCGGAGTAACCAGACCTCTTCTTCATTGTTTAGGAAAGTATAAAACACCTTGAAAAAGTTCTGGCAGTTTTCTATGAACCTAAACATGTACCTACCCTATGAGGTAATAATTTCACTTACAGATATTTACTGGAGGTAGAGGAACATATGTTCACTAAAAAACTTTTTCAAGAATATTCTTAGCAGCTTTATATCTGAGAAGCTGAAAAATGGGAACAATTCAGGTGTTCATTAGTAGGAGAATAGAAAAACACAATGCTATATATTAATACAACTTAATATTACTCAGCAAAAAAGAGAAACAAAGTACAACATGTAAGTATATAAGTGAATCTCAAAAATATTGTGCTAATGACAGAAGTTTTACTCAACATGTATATACTATATAATTTTATTTTTATAAATTTGGAGAATAGGCTAAACTAATTTTTGTATATATGTATCAAAATTATTAAACAGCACAATTATGGTTTGTACACCTCATTACATGTAAATTTGCCAAAACAAACAAAAAACATAGACATATATTGAATTCTAGTTAGTAATATGAATGTTGGAGTGTTTTGGGATAAAATGTACTAATAGCTGTAATTTACTTTGAAATGCTTAAAAAAATTGAATTCACTGATGGATATACGAGTATATGATAAAGCAACCATAACAAAATGTTAATATAGATCCTAGGAGGTTTAATGAACAATTCTTTCAACTTTGCAGTATGTTTGAAAATTTTCATAATGAAATAATGTGAAAAACATAGGGAGCTAAAAAACTGATGCATGCAAATATGGACACTACTAATCACAGCGATTACATTGTAGAACAATATCTTTTCAACAAAAGGTGATGGGTCAATTGGAGATCATAAAAATGCAATGACCCACAATTTACACTGTAAATGGAAAACAAAATCTATGTGTATTATAGATCCAGGCATAAAATTTAAAACATAAATCTTCTAGAAGATAGCAAAGAGGGATATTCGTATGATCACAGGATAGGTAAGGGTAAAGATAAAGATCGCAGGGTGGGTGTCTCAATAAACTAGGTACTGAAATCACTAACCATCAAGAAAAAAACTTGCTATATTGGGTTATATTACTGAAAACTGAAAGAGAACATTAAGCAAGTGAAAAATGCAAGCCAGAATATACAAAAGATATTTCTGATAAATATAACCACAAAGCACTCATATCCAGAATACAATAAAAATGTATTCAAACTATTAGAAAAAGGAGAACCCAGAAAAATGACATGTCACAAAGTAAGATATTTTATTTATTTTTTTGTTTGTCTAACATTTTTTTAAAGATTTTATTTATTTATCTTTAGAAGGGAAGGGAAGGAGAGATGGAGAGAAATATCAATACATGGTTGCCTCTCATGCGTCCCCTGCTGGGAACGTTGCTGGGACCTGTCCTGGAACCCAGGCATGAGCCCTGACTGGGAATTGAACTGCAATCCTTTGGTTTGCAGGCCTGCGCTCAATCCACTGAGCTACACCAGCCAGGGCAGATATTTTAAATTAACCAACCAGTGAAACTGTAATCTGGGAAATTCCAATTAAAACTACAAGGACGTTCCACTATACTTCTATTAGAATGACCAAAATTAAAAAGACTTTACTAGAATTTACTAAATATTAATACAGATATGAAATTATGAGAACTTTCATATACTCCTGATGCTAATGTAAGTATGTATATTTATTGGGTGATGGGGAAGTTTGGCATATTCCACTGAGTTTGAATATACTTATTTCTTATAGCCAGAAATTTCACTGCTAAGGCGTATACCCAACAAAAATGCATGGGCACACACTCCAAAAGATACATACAAGATGTTTATAGCAATATTAATTCAAAGGTGTCAAAGGTAAAATGGCCTAAAAGTGGCATATTCATGCATTGGAACACCTTATAAAATGAAAATGAAGGAACCACCAGACCATGCATCCACAACATGGATCTCACACATAAAATATTGAGCAAAAAGAGCCTCATGCAAAATAACACATACTTTGTGTTTGACTGGGAATAGACTTCAAAAATCCTTATATCTCCTCTACCATGATTAGAGTACTTGTTAAACTGGTAAGAGTATAAATAAAACCTAGGAAATGTTTCCCATAAAACATGAAATCAAGAAAGTACTTATGTTTGTGGATGGAAGAGGTAGTATGGGGAAGGTAAAGGGTGGCTACAGGAGTTGTGGCAATATTCTATATTTGACCTGGGTGTTGTTTTGATTTCTCAATGAATTATGCTGCATACTTATCCACTTTTTTGTCTATTGTGATATTTCATAATAAAAAGCAAGTTTTGAAAGAGTAATATTGAATAAAAGCTGATATATAAAGGAACTTAGAACACTGCTTAAGAAGGCAATCTCTGGGGAAAATTCAGGGGTTCAAATCCTAGTTCCTCCACTTACTTGTGTGATTTAGGGCAAGTTTAATTTATTTTGGTTTTAATTTCCCATTTGTACAAAGGAACTGTCATTGTAGCTACAATATAGCTTAAGCTTTAAATGAGTTAAACCATGTAAAAGTGATTAAAACAATTCTGATATATAGGTATTATTGATGTTAACATTGTCAATTGTCATCATCTTCATCATCATTAGCCATCAGAACTGCAAAAATAATAAGAACAATTAGGAGCCCTGGCCAGGTGCTCAGTTGTTTGGAGTGTTGTCCAGTTAAGCCAAGGTTGTGTGTTCAATCCCCCGTCAGGGCACATACAAAAGTCAACCAATGAATGCAGAGAAAAGTGGAACAACAAGTTGATGTCTGTGTTTCTCTGTCTATATTAAATCAATAAATAAAAATGAAAAAACAAAAATTGGGAAATAAATTTGACTAAACACCCTGACATTTAAAAGCCAGTAAGAGCAGACTAAAAGCTTTGTGCTGTACCCTGTGACAATGTAGCACTTAAAAAAATCTATTTTGAGGTGTTATCATAATTTACAAGAAGAAACTGAAACTTAAAAGAATTCATTACTGTGCTTTGACCACTCAGCAAGTAAATGAAGAACAGAAACTCAAATGCCTTAGGAAGCTTAATCAGGCAGTAGGGTATAAAATGGATTCAGAGGGGAAATGTCAGGAAGCAGGAGGAAAAAGTAGAAGATTTTTTTCAATATTTCATCTGAAGAATAAGGACTTTAGTAGTGGAAAGAGAAAATTGGGGATGGAGGAGAATCAACAAGATTTGAAAAGAGATTTAATGTGACAGCAAGGAAGAGATCAAAGAGGAGTCCATGACACTTCGGGCGGGCAGCCTGGAAAAATGGTGGCACCATAAACAAAAGTCAGGAGTAGCACTGGGAGATGGAAAATTTAATTTAGACAAAGTAGAATCATGGGGTCTAGTTAGCACACTCATCATCATAATGAAAACTATTTATGAAATGCAGTATTATTCAGGCCTATGCTTCATAGTACAAGCTGAATGCATCCGCCACCAACTCTCCCTATAGGAGGAAAGGGAAGTTAAGGGTGAGGCATGGAGGGCAGCAGAAGGCTGACTGAGAAAAAGTTAGACCGAAGCTTTGACTTCAGCATTTGGTGAACTCCCTCCTTGTGAAAGCCTGGGCAGTTCAGAAGCTCTTTGAAATTTCTGGGAAACAAAAGAAAGAGGAGGCTTCTGGCAGTATGGAAAGAAACCCATGAAAAAATTTCCCTGGGAGGTATCCGGTCAGAACTCCCTGAGTCTGTGCCAGCTTTTTATGAGCCTGGGCTCCGTAGAGGGTGGTATGGTCCTGGCTACCACGCTGCAAGAAGGGAGCTCAAAGTTTTGTCCAGGAATAAAGCTGGAATTGAGCTAGGCTGTGAGGCGGGACCAGGTGCAAGGCAGCAAGAATGTTAAATCACCTGGGCGAGAACAGACTGGTGGAGGCAGAGGGAGACGACTGAAGGAAGCAGCATGTGGAAACATTCCACATGGTCTGGAGTTTCATTTCAGACCACATCTTTCTATTGGGAGCCTCCGGACTTGGCTACAACTGATAAATGAGTTTGTTACAGGAACTGAGACTGTTTAAGCGCAACAAAAATGGGCAGAGACTACCAAGGTGGCAAACAGACATATAGATGAAGGCAAATAGCAAAATTAATAACAATAATAATAATAATAATAATAATGATAATAATAATAGAAGTGGAGCTCATGTTGTTCTCAAACTAAACAGGAACCCATAAAGCACCTTTGTAAATTTTTTACAACTTATTTTCTTTTTCCTTTTAACTGCTTTCTAAGTCTCAACTCTTTTTTTTTTTCAAAGAAAGCCTATCTTGAAATCCTATCTTTTACAAATGACACACTCTCCCACAGAGCTCTTTTTCTAAGATTTGAAAGCTGGCATATGGCTGGGAGAGAAAAGTCTGAGCTGCCTCTGCCCATATCATGTTCACCTCAGAGATAACAGAGGACTTTCGACTCCCTGGCTGCCAATCTTCCATCTTTCATCTGCCCCAAATTCACAATGAAGAGGAAGAAAGGAAAGCAATTTAATTCTCAATGGTACTTCGTATAGCCACTGCAAAACATCATTTCTGCTGTATATAAGTAAGAAGTTATAACATAGGGACACTGAAAATTGTCAGCTGAATGGTGAAAATGGTAGAAGGAAAGTTTTACAGAAAAAATCTGGGTAGTAAGGAATATACATGCCACAGAGGATTTTCATCAAGGATTCCAAAGCAACACCCTCTTATCCTCTGGAAAAAAAAAAAAAAAAACTTGTTACAACTCATTTTCTCTCTGTGTATGTAAGTAACATCATCCTAAAATGAGCATCTGTCAAGCCTGGAAAGCATGACATTTATAATATTGTTTTCATTCTTGACTGAACACATAAAAACCACAAAATCTAGTTAGAAGAACATAAGTGCATGTGGGTTTTCTCAAAGCCTTTGCCACAGGCTCTCATACACCCTTGTATTATTTACAGGCTACTGGTGGGTTTTACTTTGAGGATTAGGAAAGCAGTAAAAGAAATCGTTAAAATTTCTCTTTAGGCAACTCCCAGAAAGGCATGGGAATGCACAGTGTTACTTACCTCTATACAATCTTCACATTTTCATTTTTAATTGTCGTATTATCCTCATATTAGAAGCTGTAGTTCTGATTTTCCTCAAACTAGAGTTAAGAATCCCAATGCCTGATGAGATAAATTCTTCGGTATCTCTGTCGGAGTTTCTTTCTGTGGAGGTTTGCCTCCAGGTTTGACTCCCACTTGGATAAGGATGCTGCTGGCTAGGCAGCTCATCTCCTCTGGCTTTAGTGGGGAACTTCTACACCATTACTCATCTTTATTCCTTAACTCCATGTAAAGACCCACACCTGTGACAATCGCTGTATTTGGTTTTGAGATAAATTGATTCTTTTTTTATGGCAGGCTGTTTCATCCTCATGTTGTAATTCTCAAGAAAGATATATCCTGAGACAATCTGTTGATTTAGTTGGAAGTGGATGGGAGAAAAGAGTGCTGATGCCTCCAGGAACATTTTCTCACTCCAGAAATATTACTCCAAGTCTTCATTAGTTACAATTTTCCCTTTGCATGGGTTCTTCCCTAGCACCTGACCTAGAGTCCGACCTATGGTAGCAGTAGTGCCGTGGAGTACAGTTGTCAAAGGGCATGGATTTGAAGTCCAGAAACTTGACTTTGGATACCTACCCATCACTTATTAGCTGTGTGATCTTAAACACATTGTCTCATTTTCATCCGCTTATTTGCTTGTATGAAGAATGGTGATAAAAATAACTATTTCAAAAGATTTTATGAGAATAAAATGTGTTTATGCATGTAAAGCACCTACTTCATTGGCACTTTAAGTAGTAGGCTTTTAACATATTATAGTTATTGCACTAGAGTAGTAATTTAATACTATTTTGCTGCTGTGCTAAATAATTATTGCCTAAGATCAGAATTGTTGGAAGTATAGCAAAAAAACAAAACAAAACAAAACAAAAACAGGTGCAGCAAGATTCTGTAACTGCTACCTACTCAGGCTGCCCTTACAAAGTGTGGTATTTTCCTCCATGAATTTCCCACAGGGGCTCCTCCAGGGCCTTATTAATTTTTCTTTGCCATAACTCAGGGTCATGTGGAAAGGATATCAAGAGGAAAAAAAGAAAACATTACTCTCCTTCAGAGAAGCAGCTCAGAATTTCTCTTATCCTCTTAGGGTACGTAAACCTGATTCTCATATGCTTTCCTGTGATGTATCCAATACATTCTACATGCCATTCTGATTTTATTGAGGTAATTTAAAAGGTGTTGTATGTAATCCTCAAAGCACTTTCAGAGCAATGCTTTGTGCAAACAGTTATCACTTCTCTTATTTGTCACTTCATTTTGGTTTGGCTACTTCTTCCTTGAGCATTGTTTCTCAGCCTTACTTACATATTAAAATCCCTGGAGGGGATTCTTCAATGTCATGTCCTGAATGCACCCTGTATTGAGTATACTGCAATGTCTGGAGGTGAACTGCCAGCATAGGTATATTATAATATCTTCCTGAGTGATTCTAATGTGGATACAGAGTAAGAATCACCTTGCAAAGGGAATAAACACAATTTTCCTGGGTTAACAGGTAACCCAGCTAACTAGATCAGCTTAACTGATCACTCTAGTCGAACAGTCTAAAGCTGCTGATGGAGGTTTTACGGGATCTTTAAGACCATGTGATGGGTGAACACTATTTGTTGAGAGGCTGTACACCTCCCTGCATTTATTCTCATTTCCCAGATCTCTCAACATGGAAATTCTCCCACCCAGATCTCATCTTCTAAGGGCTTAAGATCTGTTTAATCTCAGGAATCTGATAAATCAATTCCTTCCAATAAAACAAGATGGCAATATATACATTTTAATTGATTTTTTGAAGATTATACCCATTTTTTTATTGCCAATATAATCTAATAGTGGGAATTCATATAAGTACAAAAGTAAAATAGCTAAAGTAAGAAGACATTCTGAAATACTGGAAGACCTGTAATAATAAGAAAAGACTACTTCGGTACAGTGGAAAAGCATGGGGTCTGAAGATCAGGGTTCAAGTCCAGTCTTCCATTTAAAAAATGATTGAAATTACAGTTACTGTTCTGTGCTGTGGGAACAGAGCAGTGAATAAAACTATTAAGGTTACTCCTGTCATGGAAATTGCTAGACCAAAAATAAGTAAATAAAAATAAAACAGTAACAATAACCCCCTCCCACACACACTGGAAAAACAAAGCATTTCTTATTGTGTTAAATTTAGGTATAAAAAAATAACTGATGAGACACTTGTAAGTGGATTAAAGACTGAAATGAGCAGAAGATGTGGAGGCAGTTAGGGTGCTTAGGGATAAGCTATTGGAAGAGGTGATGCTTGGTTGAAATCCAAATGGTGGCATCATGAACACAGACATGCAAACATCTGGTGACAAAGATCTCCAAGCAAAGGAAAAATGAGTATGAAGACCACAGGGTCTTTGATGTGTTAAAGATAGAGGAAAACAGCTACTACATCTGAAGGATATGGACTAAGTATGGGTGACAATGGAGTTCAGCAATATCTTTCTCTAGATAGCCCTGGCCCGATCTCATTTAAGTATCTGCTAAACATGACCCCATGAGAGAGAGAGATAGAGAGGTTTTCCCGGACCACCCTATCTTAAAGAACATTCAACCACACACACACAGACACACACCTTCTTTCCTTTAGTTGTCCTCTTCCAACCAATGTCAGTTTTACATGAGCAGATACATGAATCCTTAGGGAAATAAAAAATATTTTTTGAGGTGAATGAATGGGTAAAAGAGGAAGGCAGAATCAGATGAAACATGGGTGTATAGCTCACGGTAAGGAATTTGGTTGTCCCTGGAGTGTATTATGCAAGGAAGTGTTATGGTCTAAAACATGATTTTAAAGTGATTCTGGATTCTATGGAGGGAGATGGTCTATAGAGAGATCAGGGCAGAAACAGAGAGAGTTAAGAGCATTCTGCTGTATTTTCCAGGTGAAAATAATGATCATCTGGGCAGTGGCATAGCAGATCTGAGGATAAAATCAAACAGACTACTTAGGTATTAATGAAGTTTAAGATGTCTAGCAGACATGCAAGAGGAAGAAGTGTGTAAACAGATGAAGGTCAATGAGAGGTCAGGACCTGAAATACAAATGTGAGTTGTATTATCTTATAGATGGTAATTAAAGTAATGAGACTTGTGAGATCATCCAGGGAGAGGGTTTAAGTGGAGTACAAGAACCTAGGAGAGCTCCATTGTCCAGAGTTGGGCAGAAGAGGAAGACCCAGCCAGACCGGCAAACTGAGAAAAAATGGTTGTTGGGATAGAAGGAAAAATCAGAAGAATCTGGTATCATAGAAACCAAAAAAGAAAAAAAAAATGTTTCAGAAAGAAACATTCAGCTGTGCTGCACAATGCTGGAAGAAGAAGTAAGGTGAGGACAGAAAACTGACCAACAGCTTTCACAAGATGTTCATCTTTGGGCCATCATAATAAGATCCATATTAGTAGAACTGTCTGAATAAAGTGTCCTGAGAAGAGGATAAGAAGGTGGGCATTGGAGTCCATGAGTAAGTTCACTGATTAGCTGGGTAACCTTGAAAAAGATTTTGAGGCTTAATTTCTTCTTTTCTGACCTGGGAAAAGCAGTAAAGCAGGTGTTCTACCGACTTCAGGAAGTTGACACCTTTGTGAGACTATGCGTAAGTTTATCCCTACAACCTTAAAGTACAGGCAAATATTTACTGTTGTTATTGTTATTATTTTTGGAGGCAAAATAGTGTTATTCAGACCACATAATAATAATCTGAAGCATCCAAGAGTATACTAGTAGAATCCAATATGTTTGAATTTTTTTAATCTCTTAATATACCAGGTGAGACAGAATGTTTTTGGGTCACAGCAAATGAAGAAAATGTTATTGCCAATATCTCCCCTATTTCTTGGATGAACAATATGGCATGATTACTGACAAACAACATATTGGTTGTGGGAAATGACCACTATTGCATTTTGCCAAGGAGGTGGCAGAGATTTTCTGGAGCAGTGGGTCTTTACATTGTCTGCACAATGAAATCACTTGGGAAGTTTTAAAAAAATACTGATGCCTGGAATTCACTTCCAGAGATGCTAATTTAATTGGCCCATGGTGCAGTCTGAGCACTGGAATTTTTAAAAAGCTCCCCTATTGATTCTAATGGGCAGTGAAGGTTGAAGATCAACGGAGGAGAGGCAAAGAATTACATGCATGGAGGAGCCCAAAGAATACATTTACCTATCAAGACAATCCAATAAATCCTCAGGTACAGCTCTGTCTCTTTCTGCCTTGACTTCGTTGCCCTACATTTTGTCATTTCTTTTTTGCAGAGCACTAAATTCTGTTGCTCCTTAAAGGCAATGGTAACTGAAAAGGAATGATTAAAAGACTGATCAATGCATAGTATTTCTAGGGAAAAAGAAACCAAATTTCAAAGTTGGCTTTTAATATAACTATTCCCTTCACTAGACAAATAGCAATGACTCAAGGGAAAATGGACAGAACTCTATCTACACTGATAGCTTTGAGTTATTAATGTGAAAGTTATTTCCTTAAATTCCCTAGTGGCAATCTTTAAAGCACCTTTTCCATTCACTTTATTTTACCAAAGGCTGCTCGGATTTAATCTGAGTTAACAGTGTTTTCAATGTTTAGTTCAAAAAAAGAAGTACATTTCTATTTTCTCTAATTATATTCTCTCTTCTAAACATGTGCAGGTATGTCTAGCACACTAATTTCTACAAGTAATGGAACTTTTCTTCGAGTTCAAATATGAGTAAGGTTTTAAAGCTGTTTCTGCTATGTTTGAATTTGTATTTGTATGCATCAATAGACTATTTGATGAAATATTTGAATATAGAAGACATTGAAAAGTATGTAAAGTCCCAATGTTTTGAAACACTTTGGGATATGATAACCTAAATTATTGAAATGTCTACAGTACAGATTGACTTACAAGAGATGCAGAGTCAGACATTTAAAATCATCCAGTCACTGGCTAAAAGGAATAGATTCAGTAATTTTAGCTAATATTTACATAGTGCCAAGTATGTTCTCACACAAATAACCATTAATCTGTATAAGCATTAATATGTAATCCTCATGTGAATTCTATGTGGTAGGTACTTGTGTACTCATTTTACAAAGGAGGAAATTGAGGAACAGAGAGGTGAATAATATATCCAAGTTCCCACAGCTGTTAAGATACAGACCCACGATTCCTACTCAGCCAGTGTGGCTGCAAAGTCCATACTTAACCACTCTTCCATCTTTTGCTAAAGTGTGTGCTTTTCATGAAAGTAATCACATACTGACTGGCCTATTCACTCAGTTCAAAACACATTATTATGTACTATAAAAATTGAAGTTATCAGAGCCACAAATATTTTAATCTTATTGTATATTTACTAAAGTTCATGATAATATAATAACTGTGTCATAGAGGAAGACTAGCTGGCAGCTTTAGCCTGAGTCCTATATGATGACAATATCTTGAAGTTGTCACTACATATACTTTGGTTCTTAATTTCACAAATGTGAAAACTCAATTCTGTTAGTGCATTCAGAGTTAATTCAGCTACCACAGACTGATTTATTAAATAAAGTTTCAGAATGACAATACACCCATTATATATTAGAGGCTATATTTACCTTTTCAGAGATCATAATATTCATATCTTCTGTTCAGGAAATTTTCAGTGCTTTTGGGGAAACTAAATCCAGCTTATGACACTTCTTGTTGAACATGGACTCAATGAAAAAAAAAATGTAATGCTATATTCCAAAATAAGGATCTTTTTAATATAACACAATCACTTTTATTATAGAGAATAGGAATATTTAAAATATGTTTCACAAGAAGAAGAGCAACAAATGGAAAACTTATTTGAAAAAATAATGAAGGAAAACTTCCCCAATCTGACAAAGGAAATAGAATTCCAGGAAGTCCAGGAAGCTCAGAGAGTCCCAAAGATCTTTGACTCAAAAAAGCACACACCAAGGCACATCATAATTGCATTACCCAAGATTAAAGATAAGGAGAGAATCTTAAAAGTAGCAAGAGAAAAGGAGACGGTTACCTACAAACAAGTGTCCATAAGACTATCAGCTGATGTCTCAAAAGAAACCTTACATGCAAGAAGGGGCTGGAAAGAAGTATTCCAAGTCATGAAAGGCAAGGACCTACATCCAAGATTACTCTATCCAGCAAAGCTATCATTTAGAATGGAAGGGTAGATCAAGTGCTTCCCAGGTAAGGTCAAGTTAAAGGAGTCGATTATCACCAAGCCCTTATTGTATAAAATGTTAAAGAGACATACCTAAGAAAAGGAAGGTGATAAAAACTATGAACAGTAAAATGACAACAAACTCACAACTATTACCAACTGAACCTAAAAAAAACGAAAACAAAAACAAACTAAACCAACCACTATAACAGGAACAGACTCACAGAAATGGAGATCACATGGAAGGTTATCAGTGGATAGGGGGAGGAGGAAGAATGGAGGAAAAGGTACAGGGAGTAGGAAGCATAAACGGTAGGTAGAAAATAGACAGGGGGAGGTTAAGAATAGTATAGGAAATGGAGAAGCCAAAGAACTTATATACATGACCTATGGACATAAACTAAGTGGGGGATGCTGGTGGGAAGGGGGATACAAGGAGGAGGGGAATAAAGGGGAGAAAAAAGTGGGACAATCGTAATAGCATAATCAATAAAATACATTTTAAAAAAATGTTTCGCAAAAATATTAGTACCCAAAAGGGCTACTGTAAACAACTTAAGGTATTTTTATATGCTAAAGAAAATAGTTGATATATATTTTAAAGAATTTTATAAGTTAATTTTTACCTGAGGATGTAATTAAACATGTTTGATAGAAGTAATCAAAAATACATTATATACTATATAATTATAAAACAATATGTATAATTATATATTGTAATTTTATAATGTTCTCCTGATTATAAAAGTAATACAAAAAGTACACAAGCTCATTATTTAAACATAGAAATTTCAGAGAAATACAAAGAGCAAAAATTTCTTATAACTTGAACACTTGGATTTAGTCCGCAAATATTGATTTTGTATCTGCTACGTGTTAAGCATTAGGCAATCAACAGTGCAGAAAGCACTCAAAGAGATGTCAGAGAAATAAATGGTCAATTAGCATATAACAGGATGTGCTATTATGACATAATCACAGGATGCAAGGGAGAACAAAAAACGGAAACTGAAGCACAGAATGTTTTATGATTCAGTAACATTCAAGCTGAGGCCCAAAGGTAAAACAGAATTTTAAAAGACTTCGTTTATTGGACTAATATTGTTTAATAATGTTATATACCTTTCAGGTATATGATTTTATAATACATCATCTGTATGTTCCATTGTATGCTTACCACTCAAAGGCTAGTCCTTCCTTCACTATATATTTGACCTAGTTTATCCTTTTTATCCTCCTTTCTCTCTTCTTCCCCTCTGGTAACCACCATTCTGTTGTCTGTATCTAAGAGGGGTTTTGTTTGTTTGTTTGTTCCTTTTTGTTTTATATCCCACATATTAGTGAGATCACATTGTTCCTGTCCTTTCTGTCTGATGCATTTTAGCATAAGAAAATAGAAATTGATATCAGGAAAGCTTAAATGTTTTTAACACCTTTAGGCAGGCATGTTGGGAAACAGTGTGGAAGTTCCTCACAAGGTTAAAGACAGAGTTATCATATGACCCAGAAATTCCACTCCTAGGTATATACCCAAGACAAATAAAACTACATGCAAAAACTTGCAATGCATGCTCAAAGCAGTATTATTCATAAGAGCCAAAAAATAGAAACATCACAAATGTCCACAATAAAGTACTGATCCATGCTGCAGTCTGGATACATAAAACACATATATTCTATTGCACTATTTATGTAGGAAGTCCAGAATAAATAAATCTATAGAGACAGAAAATAGATTGATTAGACATTACCTAGGGCTGGTAGAGTAGGGATGGGGAAATAATAGGATTAGGGAGTGAAGGCTGAAAAGTATGGGGCTCCTTTTGGGGATAATGAAAATATTTTAAAGTTGATTGTAATAATTTACAACTCTATGAATGTACTAAAACAATTAAATCGTACAATGAATTGTATGATATGTGAATGAGATCTCAATAGAGCTGTTATAAAACACACGCACATACACACGGAACGTGGTATGGTGTTAAGCGCACCTCACTGTATATAGGATTTTCATCCTTATGATCTTGACAATTCTCCAAAATATTCTGTGAGGCATATTGAAAGAGCTGGGATAGGTAAACTATGTTTCCAAGATTCCAATTTATAATTAATAATGGACAGAGCCATGACTCATACTCAGGACTTTTGATTCCACAGAGTTATCTTTTGAATTATTTACAGCTGAACTAATTTATGTCATTTAGTACAAAGAATATAGATAGTAATGTGGTGTTTTATATATAATTACCTCTCTGTCTATGTGTGTGTGTTTGTGTGTGTGTGTGTGTAGAGAGAGAGAGAGAGAACGAGAGAGCTTAATACTAATGAAATCACAATCACAAACACAATTGTTAATATCAAGCATATAGAGAATGTTAGAACACCCATTTTCTAAGGTATGGGCCTTTCAGTAGCATGTGGAGACTGGGGAATGGGGGATGAGGCTTACTCACCAGGGAAGAGAGTTTGTTTCACCCAGAGGAACCAGCTTAGGCTATGCTTCTCATGAAAGAGATGAGGTCAGGTGGTAAAGGAAGTCACTTTAGATAATATCCAAATGGTATATTTGGGGGATATGGACATGAAAATAAATTTCCTGTTGAGAAGGAGTCTTTTAGATGATGAATGGACCCATCTTAAGGAATGCATAATTATATATATAAAGGTATATATTCATACATGTATATAAAATCATAATATTTATATAACTGGACTATAATTCAGCCATAAAAAAGAAAATTCTGTCAGTTGTGACAACATGGATGGACATTGAGGGCATTATCCTAAGTGAAATAAGTCAAACAGAGAAAGACAAGTATTATATAATCTCACTTATATGTGGAGTCTAAAAATGTAGGAGGTACAAGAACTGAGAGTAGAATGGTGGCTGCCAAGGACTGGGGGTGGGGCAAAGGAGAAAATTTTGGACAGGTGGTTCAAACTTTAGTTACAAAATAAGTTATGGAGAACTGATGCACAGCATGGTGACTCTGGTTAACAATACTATAATGTATACTTGAAATCTGCTAAGACCCTGGCTGGTGTGGCTCAGTGGTTTGAGAGCGGGCCTGTGAACCAAGGGGGTCCTTGTTCGATTCCCTGTCAGGGCACATGCCTGGGTTGCAGGCCGGGTCCCCAGTGGCAGGCATGTGAGAGGCAAACCACACATTGATGTTTCCCTCCCTCTCTTTCTTCCTACTCATTCTCTAAAAACAAATTTAAAAAAATTTGCTAAGAGAGTAGATATTAAGTGTTCCCACCACACGGAAGAAAATAGTTACCATGTAAGGTGATAAATATGTTAACTAGTTTAATTTGGTAGTCATTTCATAATGTATACATACATACATTAAATCTCTCAAAATCATCACATTTTACACCTTAATATATACAATTTTCATTTTAAAATTATAACTAAATAAAGCTTGGAAAAAAGAGAGAGGAGACTTCAGGAGAGTCAGTTACCTCTTTGATTACAGCCCTTGTAATATTGGAATTAATTTCTTACCTCATTGGGTGAATGTGAAGATTAAATAAATGTGATTAAAACTCTTAGAGAGATAGATGCCTGGTATACAATAAGGGCTAAAAACTCTTGTTGACTAAAAAAATAAGAACTTCATATACTTGCAGTGAATCATCACCTAGGATTTTTATTCAATTAATCTTGATTTTTTTCTAGATATTTGTAGCTCATTTCTACCTGTTTCTCTTATATGTTCTTTACCCTTTTTCTGGGAGACTACAAACAAACTCAAACATTTCTCATTAAAAATAAAACAAAACGTGTTTTAAATTGTCTTGCTGTTGCCTTATCATTTCTTTATCTAGCATAATCCTCGAAATAATTAATCACTGCCTCATCTTCCACGTATTAAAACTCTGAAGTGTCCAGCAGTTACACCACTAACTGCACTGCCTTGCAAAGAGCACAGCCAAAGGTGCTTAGTCGCCAAATCTGTTTTTGCCTCAGTCCACCTCTTAATTTATTCTGGCAATAAAACTACTACCCACTCCATTCATCCCCCTCCACTCTCTGACTGACTCTTAAAAATACATCTCCTTGTCTCAGTCCCCAGAGTTTGCAAGGCCCTCTCAGTGCTTTTACCCCTATTTTTATTTCTTAAATGCCCACATTTCCTAGGCCACTCCCTTTGGTTTTATCTTATACCCTTAATATGTTAGTGTGTCTCAAACTGTGGTCTGGGGACCAACCAGAATATTAGAATCATGGTGGGAGTTATGGGGTGGACAGTTAGTAAATAATTTAATTTCCGGAACCTCACTCCAAACCTATTTAATGGCAATTATCTGGTAAATACCATCTCATTTTTAGAGATTTAGCTCACGGTCTGGTTGTCCTCTATGAAGGCTTTTCAGACTCTTCTTTTCTCTCCCCTTATCCATAGGGAATATGTTCCAAGACCTTCAGTAGACACCTGAGACTGCCGATAGTGATGAACTCTCTATATACTGTGTTTTTCTTATATACTTTAAGGATTCTCTTTGGCATATTTGAATTGCCAGCATTACTACTGTTTGCTTTTTGGGGTCATGAACACAAGTACCTTGGTACTTTGACAGTTCATCTGATAATCCAGAGGTGACTTTGTGACTAACTTGTAGGGAGCATATACAACAGGGAGAAGCTGGGCAAAGGGATGATTCATGTCCCAGGTGAGACAGGATGGGGATGCAAGAGGTTTCGCTGCATCACTCGCAAAGGTGTGCAATTTAAAACTTATTAATTGTTTGTTTCTGGAATTTTAAATTTAATATTTTCAGACAGCAGTTGACCATGGATAACTGAAACAATGGAAAGTGAAACCAGGGATAAGTGTGGGGAAGACCACTGTAGTAGCCACCAACCAAATGTGTCTATTTAAACTTAAAATTAAATTAATTAAAATTAAATAAAATTAAAAAATCAGTTTCTCAGTTCAGGTGCACCAACTATGTTTCAAGTGCTTAATAACCATGTGTGGCTAGTGGCTACCATATTGGATAGAGTAGAAATAGAATATTTTTTTATTACAGAAATTTCTATTGAACAATGGTGCTCTAGTGTTTGAATTAACCACTTCTTTTGTTTTTTTTCCTGTGACCATTACATACTTCTATTATATTATATAAAATACCTTATTATCATTTTGTTTATTAATTTATAAACATATATTTACCCTGATTCTACTCTGAGTTCCATGATAAGTTTTTTGTAAAGAAAGAAAAAGGAGGCCTGTCCAAACATATCAGGGAACTCTTATCAAATAGAAAAGGGTTTAGGACAAGATAAATTCTTAATAAAAATAATAACAAACAAATAAACATGCATACACAAGAATTATCTTTTTAGTTTTAATTTAGAAATAAGTCCTTAAATTCATAACTCTAACTTCAAAATGGAATTGTGCATTAGTGACTTGAAAATTATGTTATTAATTTTATCAATGAAAAGTACACTTTTAAATGTATTACTGAGCAAAATACTTGCCTTTGACATTCAAAACTAGACCCACTAAAGATAGTATATCTTCTTATACAACAGTGTGAGTCTATTTAATTTAATAACATGGTGAAGTGCTACTGCTGTTATATTAGAATTACCAAGTGTTAAATATCAATTAGAAATCAAAGTTTAAGCAAATCCAGTTGTTTTTAAAATGGTTTGCTATTTTAAAAACCACATTAATAGTGCCTTAATCATTCTTAGTATAAAAGAGTTATCACCTCCAACAGTCCATTAATTATTTTAAATCTCTGAATACAATATATCACATTTCTGAAGTTCTTACTATAATTAGATCCCCAAATGCTCTTTGAACCTACATTATATATATATATATATATATAAACCCAAACGAAATATGAAAAGAAACTATATCTTTTTAAAAAATATAACTTCTAGGAATCTATAATGAAAATTTAAAAATTATTAAAAGATAATGATTTGTAGAGTCCCATTAATGAGAGATCTTTACAGTGTGGTCCCCACACCAACAGCATCAGCAACAAGAGAGAACTTGTTTGAAATGCAAATTCTTGGACCCTACCTCAGACTGACTGAAGAGAAGCTCTGGGGTACCAGTTGTGTGTTTGATAGCAAGCCCTTCGGGTGATAGAATTCATGCTAAATGTTGAAAAACAATATCTAAAAGAATGCACAACCAATCTAATTGAAATGTCACAAATAAAAAGTTTAAAGAAAAGAAAATGTAAGTAGGAGTACACAATAATGCTCTATATGTAACAGACTGGAGCTAGAGCTATGAAAGCAACTTCTTCATAATACAGACTAAATTGAGAACACAATGATATGAAACAGACTTACACACTCAAAATTCATGGGCCACATCAGAACATCGGCTTTATACCATGGACATTTCACGGCAGAAAAGGAGTTACAGAATATTTCAGTTCAAAGAAACACAGCCAGATAAAGACTGTGAAGTGCTTTATAATTTAATCCTAATTCAAAACAAATTTTATTAATTTGAATCCATGATTTAATGCATTTTTGATAACTCTTTTAATGCATTATTGACACTTTATCGACTTTTATGGTTAAATGTATGCATAAAGTATTTAAAATTATAAACATTAAAGAAATGTGTTGTTTTCATATTTATATAAATAATAATTAACTACTTTGCTGGGTATTTTGCACTGTCCTTTGGATCCACTCTTCAAATGTCTTTATCTTGTTCTCTGAGCACTGAGGCTCATCTATATGGACAATATTGACACAGTGCTCCTACCCTTAGGATATGGCCAAGGGGACTCCTCAGCAGGAGACCAGAGAGTGGAAGGAGGAAATGCCAGATGTCATTATCTGCCCACTTTTTATGTTGTGCCTGAGCCTGGTTGCTTCCTTAGACTGAAGGTTACAACTCTTTCAAGATGGTCCACTACGCATGGCACTTTTCTTCAAGGTTCCAAAAACCAAATATTAGTCTAGATGCATTAATAGCTCTACTTGCCCCAGAGTATTGAACTATGGCTTATATGTTTTTAAATCTTGTCTATGCTTTTGTAAATAGTCTCTTTATTAAATTCTACTCATATTATGAAATTTTGTAGCTAGTTCCTAGTCCCTTGATCACAATAGTAATGTTTACAATTAACTGTTACAAGTGCATAAAGATGCTACCTTTCTGTACTGAAAGTGATAAAGGTGGAAAAATTAGAAATAGTTTCAAAAGATATTTTCTGCTGTGTTGCTCATTAGGGAGACAGGCTCATGAAGTTTGATTGGTGAAGAGCTTATAAAGAGAGGGTGGCTGATTAGAGGGAAAATGCAGAATAGTATGAAGATTCTATCATGAACTGATCAATGAAGATTTTATTGTATGCTTGCCATGTGCCAGACATGGTACAGTTGTGGCATTATAGGACCACAGTGATGAAAAAGCTCGACATTACCTCTGTCCTGAAGTATGGAAGCAACGTCTCTGACAGAGGAGCATGAACAAAACCTGGATGCAGGGGAAGGAAAGCTCATTCCAAGAATTAAAATAAATTTGATGTGCTTGATAAGTTTGAAAGAGTACAAAATTAGAAGAAGTGGGACTTAGTGCTGGTTTGCATCAATATTCATATCGTTACTCACGGTAAGAGAGTATAGTATGAACTGGGGAGAAAGACTTTGATAAGCATTGGAAGAAAGGGATGTTAGAACCTGTGATCAACCACGCTATTTTCCTTTCAGCTTCAAACTTTGAAAGTAAAATTTTAAGAAGTCCTCATTTGCAACAGATGGAAAGAGATAATTATCTAACTTGGAACAGTTGTTGTTTTCTTATTAAAAATTACTTTAGACTTTGGAATTTTCAGATACATTCTAATAGGAGATTCAATATCCTGAGTAACAGACTTCAATTTTTAAGTAATATACCAATTGTTTGTATGGGTTATTCAGGAAAAGCTATGAAAATATAATTTTATTTTTTTAAAAATGAATAACAAGGTAAAAATAAAATTTTAAAAATTGAAGTAATATGGATATGCAAGTGATTATTTTATACACCCATAAATCTAAACTCAAAATTCACCTTTTAAAATATATATGCAATTTATTTTTTAAATATTTTATTTATTTATTTTTAGAGAGAGGGAAAGGGAGGGAGAGAAGGAAAGAAACATCAGTATGTGGTTGCCCCTCATGTGTCCCCTTCTGGGGACCTGGCCCACAACCCAGGTGTGTGCCCTGATTGGGAGTCGAACCAGCAACCCTTTCATTCTCAGGCCAGCACTCCATCCACTGAGCCACAACAGCCAGGGCAGATATTTGCAATTTAACACAAAGAGAATTAAAATCATGCATCAAGAATGGAGAAAATGTATAAATATATATATGTGTATTGAATATCTCCATGCTATTGTAAATCCTTGATGAGTTAGCACATGTCTGATAAAGTGTTGGCTTAAAGTCCCACAGAATCTACTTGGAACTGAGGAATCTTCTGGAGAATAATGCAATTATGACTGTAGTTGGGGCTGTCCTGAATAGTCAAAGCACATTTTAGAAACTCTCTCTGCATTTGATGCTGGAACAGTAAGTCTGCTGCACAGGCAGTGAGGACATCACAGTAGGCCACAATGTCACTATCCTGGGCTAGAAACCCGAAAAGACAGACTGTTTTGTTGCCTCTGACATCACGGACCAAGTATCTGGTAAGTGTCCAATAGAACCTTGGGCCCTTAGTCATGGAGGTAAACATACAAAGCTAACCCAGTAATTAGAGAAACTGAAGAAAAAAATCTGGGGTAGACAGAGCAACTTCAGTTCCAAATGCTGACTCCCCGCCGAACAAGAAGAGAATTTCTCTTGAAGCCTATTTTAACAGAGAGCATGCAAAGAACAAAGCTTTGGGAAATGCATTTCAGCCTGGCAAGCCGACACCTGACACAGACATCACACAATCCCAGTGCCGTGAGAAAAGTACACATATTTACTTCTAAAAGTTTTAAAGTTTTTGTTTTCACTTGAAATCGATTTTCAAGTATATGTGTTATTAGGGAGAAATATTATTTTTTCCATGAGAAAAACCAGATTTTCTAATCTTCTTTATCAGTTTATTCTCCCAAATGAGCTACAGTTCCATTCATATATCAACTTATCAGCAATATTGTAGTTAATAACTTAGCACATGACAATAGTTGTTTATATGTATATATATGTGTGTGTGTATGTATATATGTATATATATGCACATATGTTCCTTATTTTGTTTATCCTTCTAATTCTTTACCTCTTTACCAATGGTGCATTGTTTAAATTAGTTTAGATTTTGATAAATATGGTAGTATAAAAAAGAAAAGAAAAATAATATCATTCAAAATGAATGACCTAAAGTGAAAGGTAAGTAAATTTAATATTGAAAAATTAATGCTGAACAAAATAAATATAAACTGAGGAGGCAAAGATAAATAAAAAAGTATATATACATGATAAAATGTTTATGCTTTTTAAAATCATGCAAAATTACATATTGTTGAATGGTATATACAGAGTGAAAATATAAATGAATGCATTTAAATGGTATGGGGAAGTAAGCCAGTCAATAAAGGACAAGCAAGTACTGTATGATTTCACTTATATGTGGAATCTAGTGAACAAAATAAACTAACAAAATTGAAACAGGTTCATAGATACGGAGAACAGACTGACAGCTGTCAGAGAGGAGTGGGGTTGAGGGCTGGGTAAAATAGGTGAAGGGATTAAGAAATAACAACAACAACAAAACCAAATTCATAGAGAGACAACAGTACGGAGATTTCCAGACAGAAAGGAGGGTGGAGGAAGTTAGAAGATGGTAAAGGGAGAATGAATGGTTGGTTATAGAAGGAGACTTGACTTGGAGTGGTGAACATACAATATAGAGATAATATATTATAAAATTGTACACCTGAAATATATATAATTTTATTGACCATTGTCACCCCAATAAATTCAAAAAATAAAAAAATAATATGAGGAAGGAGTGAGATGTTATAAGGGTAGGTTACAGAGGGGTCTTCAAATTTATTGGTAATATTTCCTTTACCTGGATGGATGATAGATATATAGAGATTACATTATCTTTTATACCTTTTAATCTATTTGACCATATTGAAGTGATATGTCTCTAGTTTCAAAGTGTCAGTCAAAGTAGTTGCTTCGGATCAGTCTCTAGTAATGTTCTAAGAGCTTTGATCTGGAAGAGCCCTGGGAGAGACTAAGCAAGCCCAGCAGGGCATTGTGGCAAAGCTGCAAACCATTAAGGAGTCACAGCAGCCTGAGTGGCACAGGGAGCAGGCTAGGTTTGGGAGCACACATAAGACTTGGCTGGGAAATTCCAGAAATATTGGTAGTGTGCATGTGTGAATTTGCAGAATACTGGACAATCTCTGTGAGTAAATAGGTTTACCCCATAGGGCAATTCAGTTTCCATATAATTTTGTTCATATATTTATTCTCTGATGCTTAATAGTAGCCATGCAAAATCAGGAAACTAAAATTTCATATTTTGTTCATTTTTAAATAGAACAAAATGGTAATTTATAATGAATTAATTGATAGGCCAGTACATATTTCTCTGGTACTGAATTGTCTAGGTTATTTTTATTCCCTAATATCCTTAATGATACCCAAGATTTCTACTTAACTATAAAATAGTCTGCCTCAGTGAAGATATGAAAAATAAATGTAATGAAACAGTGACATTCAAATGGAGTGTACTTATCTAGTCTGCATAAAAAATAGCAATGATTCAGTATGGAAATTTTAACATAGTTTTCACAAAAAGAATTCATGGACAGTATTTTAGAAGTAGAAAGATAAAGGAATTAAAGTCCTCACAATTGAACATCAAAGGATTTAGCCCTCGGGTTTACAGGAAAGAATGCAGGCAATACCCTCATCCTTTTTATCTTCAAACATCACAGTTTCTTTCAGAACTCTTTTGAAGGCTTGCCATTTTTATTAAGGTGCTACAGCCCCTCAACCAGAAGCAAAGTTTTGTACCAAGAATAAAATGGCTTTTTAACTCTCATAACAAAGCAAAACCTTTTCTACATCAAGTTGCTTATTAAAGATAAAAACGCACAGATATATTAGACTTAATAGGAAATACTATGGAAGGTTTGCAGACATTTTATTAATTGTGAGAAAATTAAGATATGTGTGTACTTGTTTTTTTCCTCCTAAAGTATCAAGCAAATAGGAGAATTTATTAAAGATTATTTCTATCGGACTTTATCTTATTGACATATAATTTAATAAAGTTCTCCTGTAAGAATCCAATGTTGGTAGGATCCAAGATGGTATAGAGTAGATGGAAGCTACTCCCAAGACCAAACTAGAATTGCAACTAAATTATAGAACAATCATTCTGAACAACCAACTTAAAACTAGTTGAAGATAAGTCTAATAACCAAGGATTTACAGAAGAAGCCCCATCGAGATTGATAGGAAGGCCAGAGATGTGAATAGGGTTGGCCTCACTCCCATCAGCAGGACTGAGGTTCTGCAGGGATATCACAGCTCGGCGGGGAGGATTTCCCTGAGAAGCATGGGGTCTAAACCGCAAGCTGGACTCCCCAGCCCAGAGCACCAAAGCCAGGAAGAGGCACCCATGTAACCCCTGGCTCTAAAAATCAGCAGGGTTTCTATCTGCCAGAGAGAGACAAGAGTCTGCTTTTGATACAGGTACCCTCTTAAATCGCCAACACACAAAATTTTGTTCACAGCCATGCACCCTGGGCTCCAGCAGAGGAAGGGTAGAGTTAATTGCAATTGTGTGAGAAGAATCTGAGGTTTGTGGCTCAGAGGAGAGAACTGATGGAGAGCTGCCAGGATCCCCATGCTGAGTCATTTACCATGTTGCCATCTTTCTTGGGTAGCATAGTCCTCTCCATGAGGCATCAGCCCAGGGGAAATCAACAGGCTTACCCTCTGAACTTGTTTTTCACCCTATTAGGTAGCAGCTAAGGATGAGTGGCCAGGAATAGAATAAAGGCAGGTCCTTTGCCCTTATAATCTAACAAAGAACTTAATACAGGAGGCTAGAAGCAAAAGAAAGACATGTCTCACCAATGAACTCCACAGTCCTGAGCTCGGTTTGATAAGATTGCCAGGTGCCCTGAGCATTGCAAACAAAATATCTCAGGAGGAGGGGAAAGTCCTTGAGCCTGTGCTGAGAAAAGGGGCTTTTGTAACAATCTTACTACAATTGCCAGGTGTTCTGAACATCACAAGTGGGAAATGCACAGGAGAAAGAGGGGGCCCTACGCACGCTGGGAAAGTGGACCTCTATAACAATTTTACTAAGACAAAGAGCTTTTACTAACTAAGAAAGACTTTGTAGCTGTACATTATTCCCAAGGGGAAGATGAGGGGAACCTAGAAGCCAGCTGAGATATATAACCCCTGATCCCCAACAGTGGGCATACTTAGATCGACTAAGTACCCGTTTGTAGCCTTGGTTCATGTGTATAGAATAAACTCACTAATTTACTAATAAACTTTCTAACAGCTTTCTTTCCCCTATATATAGGGCATTTAAGCTTACTGGGTGGTCACTTTCAGTTTCATGCTATGCTTGTATATGTTTCATAAATAAACTTGCAATTTCATTTCCCCTTTACATGTTTGTCTCTCGCTTGAATTATTCTCTTGCGGTGAGAAAGAATTGAGGTGGGGGAGAAAGGCCTCCTGAATAGGGTGTCTCTCCCTCTCTCTCCCATCTGTAACAACCCCACAATGTTAAATTTATGCCCTACTAAGGAGCATAGCCAGAGACTCTTTAAGTGACCGAGGCTTACAGACAGCCTGCAGGCAGAAACCAGAGGAGGAGGATTTAGGGATGCCTTGAGAGTTTTGCTGACCTGCCCCCAGGCCTGGACTCAGTAAAAGCTGGCCTTGGTCCATGGCTTGGTCCTTCCCATGCACCCAGGCCCAGCAGAGGCAGCCAAAACTGTAGATCACTTGTAGCTACAAACAGATTGCCAAAGGCCTTACATTGGCCTGTTCCAGAGTCCCTCCCAAGAAGCTCAGAAGTGATATACCCAGTGGTCAGCTTCAGATAACATCACAGCAGGAACCAATAAACTTCACAAGCATGATATCCAAAGAAAGATCTCTGGAGGCACCAAATCCTGATGAGGCAAATTTTACTTTGAGGGCTCAGTACCTACACAGCAGCTCACATGCCATGGTCAGGATTGAGTCTCACAGCCAGCCTGAGAGTCAATCCCATACATAAATGAGCCAATAGCAATTAAGACAGAAATATACCAGGACTTCCCCACATAACCCCACCAAGGGACATTGTGGAGCATGCAGTTCAGATGATCACGGGGTCAGCACCACTGGACCTCACAGGACACATTACATAAGTTCACCCCACGAAGACTGAGAGTCATACCCCCTTTGATTTGCAGGCTGGCACTCAATCTATTGAGCCACGCCAGCCAAAAAGGAACATTATTTTAAAAATAAAATGACAATAAATACATACCTATTAATAATCATTTTAAATGTAAATGGCACAAACGCTCTAATCAAAAGACATATGGTAGCAGAATGGATAGGAATACAAGATACAAATATGTGTTGACTACAAGAGACTCACCTCAGAATGAAAGATACAGACTAAAAGTAAAGGGATGGAAAAACTTATCTATGGAGATAGAAAGGAATAAAAAGTTGGTGTAGCAAAATTTATAACTGACAAAATAGACTTTAACGCAAGGGTTACAGTAAGACAAAGAAGAACACTATACAATGATAAAGGGAGTAATCCCACAAGAAGATATAACCCTTGTAAATATTTATGTGCCCAACACAGGAGCACATAAATATGTAAAGCAAATCCTGAAGGACATAAAGGGAAAGATTGACAGCCATAGCAGGGGATTTTAACACCTTATTACATCAATGGATAAATCTTCCATACAGAAAATTAGCAAGAAAACAATAGCCTTAAATGATATACCAGATCAAATGAATTTTATTGATATCTTCAGAGAATCTACTCCAAAGCAGCAGAATATACATACTTATCAGTTACACATGGCATATTTTCTTGGACAGACTACTTGTTAGGACAAAACAAGTCTCATTAATTTTAAGATGATTGAAATAATATTAAGCATTTCTTTTGACCATAATTGTATGAAACTAGAAATAAATCACAAGAAAATACTGCAAAATACACAGACATGAAGGCTAAATGACATGTTACTAAACAATGAATAGCTTAGCAATAAGATCAAGGAAGAAATCAAAAGATAGCTAAAAACAAATGCAAACAAGAACATAGTAACCTAAAATCTGTGGGATACAAGGAAAGTACACCTTAAAGGGAAGTTCATAGCATTACAAGCATATCTCAAGAAACAAGGAAAAACTGAAATAAACAGTCTAACTTTACATTTAAAGGAACTTAGAAAAGAACACAAAACAAAATGAGTAGAAGGTAGAAAATAATAAAGATCATAGTGAAAATAAAAAAAAAAAATAGAGTCTAAAAATGATACAAAGAAGCAATGAAACCAAAAGCTCATTCTTTGAAAAAAATAAATAAGATGGAAAAACTTTTAACCAGGCTCAAGAAAAACAAAGAACCAAAATAAACAATCAGAAATGAAAGAGGAGAAGTAACAACTGACTTCTAAAAATACAACAGATTATAAGAAAATGCTATGAACAACTATATGCCAACAATTGGATAATCTGAAAGAAATGAATAAATTCCTAAAAGCATACAATCTTCCAAAACTGAACAAAGAAGAATCAGAGAAACTGAACAGACAGATTACAACTAGTGAAATTGAAGCAGTAATCAAAAAACTCCCAAAATGCAGATAGTTTCACAGGTGAATTATACCAAAGATTCAAAGAACTAACAGCAATTCTTTTCAAACTCTTCCAAAAAAAAATTGAAGACAAGGAAAGACATAAAAGTTCATTTTATAAGACAAGTATTATCCTAATTCTAAACCCAGATAAGTGCACGACGAAGAAAGAAAATTACAGCCCTGGCTAGTGTGGCTCAGTTGATTGGAGTGTTATTCCGTAACCGAAAGTTTATGGGTTTGATTCCTGGTCAAGGCACATATCTAGGTTAAGTTTTGGATCCACAATCCAGGCATGTATGATCTGGGTGCAGGTAGTAGCAATTTCTAGCCTGTGTGCCTGCAATCCCCAGTCTGGGTGCATAAGGCAGGTAACCAATCAATGTTTCTCTTTCGCATCGATGTTTCTGTCTCCTTTCCTCTCTCCTTTCTTCTATTTCTGGAAGCAAAGAAAAAAAAATGTCCTCAAGTGAGAATTAAAAAGTAAATAATTAAGTAAAATGAAAGAAAATTATAGGCTAATATCCCTGATAAACATAGATGCTAAAATCCTCAACAGCAATGAGCAAACTGGATCCAGAAATACATTAAAATGATAATACACTATGATCAAGTCAGATTTATTTGGGGATAAAAGGTTGGTACAATATCCACAAATCAAAAAACATGATAAACTACATAAACAAAATGAAGAATAAAAACCACATGATCAAATTAATAGGTGCAGAAAATGCATTTGATATAGTCTAGTCCTTACTTATGATAAAAATGTTCTGCAAAATGAGAATAGAGAGGATTATACCTCAGCATAATAAAGGCCACATATGACAAACCCACAGCCAACATCATACTCAATGGGAAAATCTACAAGTGTTTCCCTAAAGATCAGAAACAAGATGAGGATGTTTGTTTTCACTACTCTTATCCAACAAAGTACTGGAAATCCTAGTTATAGTAATCAGACAAGAAGAAATAAAAGGCATACGAATTGGCAACAATGAAGTATAACTGTCATTATTTGCAGATGACATGATACTTTATAGATAACCCTAAAAATTTCACCAAAAGCTACTATAACTGATAAATGAATTTATTAAAGTAACAGGATACAAAATAAATATCCAGAAATTAGTTGCATTTTCATACACCAATAATGAACTATCCCAGTATTGAAAGGGAAGCTAATAAGATTACCCCATTCACAACTGCTTCAAATAGAATAAAAAATCTAGGAATAAATTCCCACAAGGATATAAATGAACTATACTTGGAAAATTGTAAGACACAGAAGAAAGAAACTGAAGAAGATACAAATAAATGGAAGCATATACCATGTTCATGGATAAAAAATATTAACATTATTAGAATGTCTATATTACCCAAAGCAATCTATAGATTCAATATAATTCCTATCAGGATACCAATAGTGTATTTCATAGAACTAGAAAAAATATGCCAAAAATTTATATGGAACTACAAAGATCCTGAATAGCCACAACAATCTTGAGAAAGACTAACAAAGTATAAAGACTCTCACTACCTTATATCAAATTATACTACAAAGCCAAAGTAATTGAAACAGCATGGTACTGGCATGAAAACATATAGATCAATGGAACACAATAGAGAGCCCAGAAATAAACTCATGCCTTTACATCAATTAATATTTGACAAGGTAGGCAAAATTATACAATGGGGTAAAGCTAGTCTATTCAATAAATGGTATAAGGAAAATTGGACAGATACATAAAAAAATGAAAATAGACCATCTTCTTATACCACTCACAAGAATAAACTCAAAATAATTTAAAGATTTAATGTTAGAATTGAAACAATAAAAGTCCTAGAAAAAAGTAGGAACTATAATCTTGGTTATTTCTTGTAGCAATATTTTTTTTTCTGATATATCTCCTTGGGCAAGGGAAATAAAAAATAATAAATGGGACTACATTAAACTAAAAAGTGTTTGCATAGCAAAGGAAACCATCAACAAAATGAAAAGACAACTTACTGAATGGGAGAACATATTGTCCAACTATGAAGGGTAAATATCCAAAATCTATAAAGAACTTATAAAATTCAACATCAAAAAAATCCAATTTAAAAAAGGTCAAAGGATCTGAATAGAAACTTCTCCAAAAAGGACATAAAAATGGCCAATGGTCATACGAAAAGATGCTCGTCATTAACCATCGGAGAAATACAAATTAAAACCACGATGAGATATGACCTCACATTTTTCAGAATGGCTATCATCAATAAATCAACAAACAAGGGTTGGAAAGGATGTGAAGAAAGGGGAACTTTTCTGGACCATTGGTGGGAGGCAGATTAGCGCAGCCACTATGAAAGCCGTGTAGAGTTACCTCAACAGATTAAAAATGGAACTGCCTTAAGACCCAGTGAGTCTAATTCATGGAATTCATCCAAAAAAAAACTCTAACGCTAATTCAAAAGAATCTATGCACCCCTAGTTATTTCAGCATTATTTACAATAACCAAGATTTAGAAATAGTCCAAGCGTATATCAGCGGATGAGTTGATAAAAACGTTATGGTACATTTGTGCAATGGAATACTACTCAGCTGTAAAAAAAAAAGAGGGAGATCTTTCCCTTTGTGACTGCATGGATGGACCTGGAAAGCATTATGATAAGTAAAACAGGCCAGTCAGAGAAAGATAAGTACCATATGATTTCACTCACATGTGGGATCTAATGAACAAAACTAACAAGAAAATAAACATAGACTCACAGATAGAGAGCTGGCTGACAATTCTTGGATGGGGCGGGGGGGGAGGGGCAATTGGAGAGTCCAGGTTGTAGGGTGGAAGAATTAAGAGAAAGAAAAACAGTAATAAAATAGAAAAAAACTCATGAACAAGGACAACAGAGTAGTGGTTTCTGGGGGACATGGAGGAGGGTATAGCCGGGACAAACAGTGATGGAAGGAAACAACCTGGGGAGGTAAATACACAGTACTGTAGGGAACCGCTTCTCATGGTGTGGAAATGTAGCTCAGCCTCCATATGGAAAACCAGTGGGGAGTGAGTGCTACACAGGGCCACGCTCATGGAGAGGTTTTCCCATGGGGAATTGGGCCTGCATTGTACCTAGACTGCTATGAGACTTGCTTGCTAAAACTCCCTCACCCCGAATTGAGGCAGCAAGGGCTTACTGCAACTTCCTAAAATCTGAGCTAAACTTCCCAAGTATGGAGTATAACCAGTAAAACCACTTCACTCTTTACATTTGCAAATACCCTTCTTCTTTGATGTGATTAGCAATATCCTCTCCTTCGTTGTCTCTAAAAGGTAACCACCTAAGACGAACCTGTGCATAGTCAATGAGGACTACTGTCAATGCAATGTACCTAGAAAAGCAATAAAAGCCTGTCCAGGCAGGGGCCGGGGCCCTCTTGCCCTCTCTCTCTCTCTCAGAGAGTGGCCATGCTGTCCCTTTTACTCCACAAGACTTCTGTAGTCCGTATGTATTTGTTCACTAGCAACCACAACATACACCAATCCTGTAGGCCAGGATCCACCTCATAATACAGTGTACTGGCGATGGGTTGTAGAATTCTGCACCTAATCCTGTATAATTGTTTTAAATAGTGTCACTCTAATAAATTCAATACAAAGGAAAAATAAATTAAAAAATAAAATAACAAAATAAAATTCCCTTTAATTTCTTCAAAAGCCCTAATTCCATGGAAACTAACACACTCACTCAGACATACACAAAGATACGTATTCCTGAGAAGAAGACTTAGCGTCCATCTAACTCTGTCTCTCTTTGTAGTAGGAATAGATTGCTGTCATTTTGTGCTATATGGATAAAGTAGAACTCTTTAATTTCTGCTTTATGTATGATTTTTAAATAGTGAATGTGCATTTTCTCTGAATTTGGTGAATATAAGCTAGCTCTCCACAAAGGGTTGTGTTGTTCTGAGTTGAAAGACAAAATAAAAGTCATTTCTTCCTTCTTCTTTTTTTATCCTCACCTGAGGACATTTTTTCATTGTGTTTAGAGAGAGAGGAAGGGAGAGAGGAGGAGAGAGAAACATCTACGTGAGAGAGAACATCGATTGCTTGCTTCCCATACATGCTCAGACTAGGTATCCTATGCCCAGACTGGGAATTGAACTGGCAATCTAGGTATGAGGTCTATCCAGAAGGTATCCATGTAATATGAAAAATAGAGATATTTATTGAAGAAGATACAAGATACAAGAACATTATACGTAGGACAATGATGCCTCAGTCCCCTTCAAAGTAGGCACCTTGAGACCTCACACAGTTCTTCGAATTACCATCAGCTACCCTGTCATATTTTCCTGAATCTCATTGACCACCTGAAATCTCTTCCTTTTCAAAGGTGATTTTAGTTTTGGTAAAAGCCAGAAGTCACAGGGCATCAAATCTGGGCTATAGAGGGGCTGAATCACCTGGGTAATTTGATGCTTTGCCAAAAAACTCTGCATGAGATGCAGTGAATGGGCAGGTGTGTGTTGTCGTGATGAAGCTGCCAATCACTAGTGACCATAGCAGGGCCTTCTGAATTATCCAAATAGTTTCCACAGAGGAATGTTCAAGCTTAATGCAGAATTTGATGCAGATCATTGCTCTGCTCACTCAGTCCTTTTGAATGCAGTGGCCACACAGTGCAAATACTTACTCACCGGCACCTACCACCCCCATTAACTAGTACAGTGAAGTTGTCATTTTTCATGCTTTCTGGCACACTCTACTTGCCTACCAAATTACATTTGATATTGTGCATACTGTTCTCATTATATAAACAATGGCTGACCTTTTTATGGACCTTTTGTATGTATGCACATACAAGGTCTGACCAGAATCAAACCCACAACACTTTGGTTACAGGATGATGCCCCAAGCAACTGAGTCACACTGGCCAGGGCACAAAAGTCATTTTTTATACCAAGCTTGAGAGGTTGAGGTAAGTAAATGAATTAATTTTACATTTATCTAAAAATGAAATAACTCAAATGAAACATTTTTTAAAGTAAGTTGACTGAATGAAAATGTCTCTCTTTTGAAATACTGTCAAATAGGTGAACTGTCTATATCTGCCACTTCATATGTTAGTTTTTGAAAGCAACACAGAAATTAATATAAGGTGTTTACTCTGGCTCAGTTTATTCTCAAAATAAAGGAAATATACTTGGTTATTTATAAAAGTAATGAAAATTAGTGTAGGAGTTTTGATGAAATCATGAATTACGCACCCTCTCTTTACTTCTCTTCCTATTGTCACCTAACCACAGCACCCATAAAATACTCTAGAAAACTGCGACACTGTAGCATTTCACTTTCCAAAGGAGGTACCAAAACTCCTAAAATATTGCTATCACAACATTTAATAATATGCCCCTGAGATTAATGAACAGTTTTCAGGAACCATCAAAAACTGGTAAATTGTGCCCCTTTTCTACAAAAGAAAATACACTGGAGGCTAGGAAATGTGACAATTTATGCCATGTATCCAATCGTGAAGTAGTAAACTTGAGGGTGAAATTTTATCTTATATTTCTCTTTTATATCTAATTTCTTGTTTGTTATCAATTTAACAAACACATATTGAATAAGGATTATGGGTCAAACTTTGGACTTGTAGAGATGAGTGACTCATGAGAAATAACAATAGGAGCACACATGTAAAAGTAGAGGAACCTAAGTTTATACAACAGCCTCTCATCGATGGTTGAATGACCATACTAAATCTGTTTTCTGATTTGAAAGATGGAAATTAAAAATAATACAAGGGACAATAAAATTTACTCTTCGAGCTTCTTTTGGCCAGTCTAATAATTAAATCTAAATGAGCAATTAATAAGAGAAGATAATAATAAACAAAGTTAATTACATGCTTATGTATAGAAAGCCCACATATGAGAGAGACAGAAAATGAGGTATATATGACATTCTGAGCTAAGGGTGAGGTAGTGTATTAGGGCTTTAGAGGGAAGGAATGTCATTCACAGGAAGATAAGAAAAGAGGATGTTCAGTAATTAGAAGTTTGCCTTGCCATATAAAATAACTCTTATTTGGGGCAAGACCCCAAATTTAAATTATTTAAGGGAGAGGTAAACATTTCTCACTAACCTGCAGGGCATCAATTGCCATCAACTCAAAATAATTCACATGTCACAGAGTCACATCTTGGAGAGGTCTATGCTAAACACTTTCATTAGACATCTCATAAGGTAATATGGCTGTGGAATCAGGTATTAGGTTGCAATTAGAATAAATGGAATAGAGAAATATAAGTTGGAACCACATGGGGAATGTGTTCTCTTAAAAAGTTTGGGTTTTATTCTTTAGGCAATGGCAGGTGGCTGAAGAATTTGAAAAGACAGTGGCATCTATATTTTTGAAATGCACAGCTGGTTGGCAGGTTAAAAAATAAATCAACGTGTTTCCAAAGCACCGTATGATGCATCATAAAATAAGCATATGCATATAAGTTAGATTATCCAATATTGTTTTACAAAGCTTTGCCACTGGTCCACTTCATTATGAGAGCAGTAATTTTCAAACTTATTTTTCCCATAGCATCCTCTCTTTAGAAGAAATCTTAGCCAGGAGCATAAACAAATAAAACGGATAAAAACAGTGATTCTGTTGAAGATGAATAAATTGAGGGCTTTTCAGCTGTAAATTACTAAATATTATATTTATCCTATGAATTTCCATAATTACTCATTGTTTACATCTCTCTTGTCTCCTGCCAAATTACACACTTCCTTGAATTTTGTTTGTATGTAAGTGTAGTATCCCTTTTACTAAATTGTGAGCTTTCTGTGACAGGGATCCCAACTTCTAAAGCTTTACATCTCCCTCCCTACCCAGCACATTAAAAAATCTTTCACATAGTAGGTGTATCCTACTATGTACATGTTTCCAAATTAATTAAATATGATGATGAATGTCTAGGTTTACAAATGAAAATTAAATTTATTTTTATACATTTTTTAGGACATATTCCCTTAGGTTCCTTAGAGTCACAGAGTTAAAAAAAAAAAACAATCAACTGATATATGTCAGAAATATCAAAGTAATATATGTCATAAAAATGAAATGTTTGTAAATTTATCAAGTAAATCTCTCATAAAACTAATGCATAAAATCATCCTTGATAACATTTTACATAAAATGTGGGCACATAAAAAGATAATAGGTGCTTATTTTAGGTTATGGCTCAGGTAAAATTCCATGTCTTTACTTACTGAACTGTTTTACCTTTCACTGGGGGTACAGCAAACATTGTCAAATCCAAACATTTGTATCTCTCTGAAGCAGGAGAAGGCCAGTTCAACCAGTTAGTACAAGTAATCAGGGCTTGAACTAAGAGGATGACAGAGAGCTTGAAAAAGAAGAGGAAGATGCAAGAATTGTTTTCTTCCTTGTTTTTAGCTTCACAGTGAACCAAGCTTGCACTACATGCACAAAAATAGACCCACATATTCGGATTGGAAATTGCCTGCATTTGTCACAAGGCTTTCTATGCATTCCATTTTGTTTAACATTAATTTAATGCTTTCAGCCAAAAATTATCTTGTACTTATTTCAATTAAAATATGCCCCATTGATAATAAGTAGCATGAGCATTGTAAGAAACTGTTGATGGGAGAGATCTGGTTCTTCTTTCGGATGCATGTAAAGAATTACAGATCAGCAAATCTATTAGCATGTAATCACAGTTTATTAGTGATCTGTTCCCATGGAGGAGAATGGGCCTAGCTGAAGTTGAGGGTCAGGGGAAAGGCATAGGTTCAGAGCAAAGCAGGGTGGTAAAAGTAAGGGCAGCTGAAGGCCAGGGTGGCAAGCCCCCAAGTGGCCAGAACCCTGGCGACAAGAGAGCCAAAAGAGCCAAGAGAGCAAGTCCTTTGTTCTGAGGACTCATACAATCGGTGGGATGGGAGTAAAAAATGTTACATGTTGATTGACAGGTAAATATGGTTTGGTGCCAGCTTTCCCAGGGTGGGGAGTGGGGGTGGGGTTAGCGGTGGTGCTGGACTACCCAAATTCAGGTATGTGTGGGGACCTGTTAGCCCAATCCTTATCATGCTCCAGACTGTATTTTTTCATCTTGTTGTAAAACAGCTACATGACAGGAGGCAGTTAATTAAAGTTGGGGCAGCTACCCAAAGTTATTTATGGGCTCTTCTTTCGGCACTGTGGATCCTCTCCTGCATTTTAGGTCTTGGAATGAAAGCATAGTCTCAAGGTTTTCTTTCCCAGATAGTGGCAACCTTACATAGAATTCCAAGGGCTGCCCTCCTCCTGCGCTAACACAGTGTTTCTTGTGATGTTGGAACACCTGACAATATTATCGGACCAGGCTCAGGACTGCTGAGCTAGTGGGTGAAACATGTCCCCCCTCTCCTCCCTGCCTTGGTTTGCTATTCATTCTACCTACCTCATGGGTGTCAACCTCATTTTCACCAGGGACCAACCACATCAGCCTTATGGTTGCCTTCAAATGGCCGAATGTAATTTCAACTCCTTAACAGTTAAGGAGTAGTTACATTAATACACTCCTAAAATTATTTAGGGCCTTTAAAGGCAACCTCAAGGCTGATGTGGCCCCCACTGAGAACATGAGTTTGACATCCCTAACCTAAGTACCAAAAGGCATTTCCTGGCAACCAGGATGCTAGCTGCTGGCCAGTAAGAGCAGTACAGTCTTTTCCTAGCTATCTTCTGTTTCAAAACCACTCTGAATTTTAAAAAAAATTTCCACAAAGAAATATGTGCACACACATACACAACTTCCTAGCTTGTTGTACAAAGGTTGGACAAGCAATAAAATATGTGAAATATGTATTTCATTTATTTTACATGCTCTTTGCAAATGGTACATTTCAAGGCTTTCCAAATAATTGGATGAGTAATTTGGCAAGTCTCCTCAGGTATCTTTTAAAACGGTTCAATGATAAAGTGATGGCAGTTAAGGTTATTGTAGCTACAATTAAATTTAGTATATACAAGTCAGTGTCTCATAGATACTCTGTTCCATTTAGAAATGCTATTAGTCTTCTTCAGTCCTAACCACTTCTCAAATGTTTTCAGTGTTTATATAAACATTCATTAATCTCTTTAGTGACATATGGCATACATTCTCTTTTTTCTTTTTTAAAAAATCTTTTCATTTGACCAGTTTTGCCCCAATTTTTTAAATTTTATTTTAATTGTTGTTCTTGTACAGTTTTCTGTCATTTACTCCCATCCCAGACCACCGCCTCAGCCCTCCCCACCTCCCTCCCACTTCCAACCCCCACCCTAGTTTTTGTCCATGTATCCTTTATACTTGTTTCTGTAAACACTTTCCCTTTTCCCCTGAAACTCCCTCCCCTCTCCCCACTGGTGACTGTCAGACTGTTCTCAATTTCAGTGTCTTTGGTTATATTTTGCTTGTTTGTTTGTTTTGTTGATAGGTTCCTGTTAAAGGTGAGATCATACGGTATTTGTCTTTCACTGCCTGGCTTATTTCTCTTAGCATGATGTTCTCCACTTCCATCCATGCTGTTGCAAAGGGTAGGAGCTTCTTCTTTCATTCTGCTGCATAGAATTCCATTGTGTAAACGTACCATCATTTTTTGACCCATTCATTTACTGATGGGCACCTAGTTTGCTTCCAACATTTGGCTATTGTAAATTGTGCTGCTATGAACATTAGGGTGCATAGGTTCTTTTGCATTAGTGTTTCAGGGTTCTTAGGATATAATCCTAGCAGTGGAATTGCTGGGTCAAAAGGTAGATCCATTTTTTAGTTTTCTTAGAAAATTCTATACTGTTTTCCATAGTGGTTGTACCAGTTTGCAATCCCACCAACAGTGCACTAGGGTCCCCTTTTCTCCACAACCTCTCCAACACTTGCTGTTTGTTGCTTTGTTTATGATGGTCATTCTGACCGGTGTCAAGTGGTATCTCATTGTGGTTTTAATTTGCATCTCTCTGATAGCTAGCGATATCGAGCATCTTTTCATGCATCTGTGAACCCACTGTATGTCCTCCTTGGAGAAGTGTCTGTTCAAGTCCTTTGCCCATTTTTTAATTGGGCTGCTTGTCTTCTTAGAGTGGAGTCACGTAATTTATATGTTTTGGAGATTAAACCCTTGTCTGAGGTATCATTGACAAATATGTTTTCCCATACAGTTGGTTCTTTCTTTACTTTAATACTGCTTTCTTTAGCCATGCAGAAGCTTTTTATTTTGATGAGATCCCATTTGTTTATTCTTTCCTTTATGTCCCTTGCTTTAGGGGACATATCAGTAAAAATGTTACTGCATGAAATATGAGAGATTTTCCCGCCTATGTTCTCCTGTAGGACTTTAATGGTGTCACAGCTTATATTTAAAATTTTTATCCACCTTGAATTTATTTTTGTGTATGGTGTAAGTTGTTCAAGTTTCATTTTTTTGCACATAGCTGTCCAGATCTCCCAACACCACTTGTTGAAGAGGCTATTTTTACTCCATTTTATGTTGCTTCCCCCTTTGTCCAATATTAATTGACCACAGGGACTTGGGTTTATTTCTGGGCTCTCTGTTTATTCCACTCATCCATGTGCCTGTTTGTGTGCCAGTACCAAGCTGTTTGATTACAGTGGCCTTGTACTACAGTTTGGTATCAGGTATTGTGATCCCTCCTACTTTGCTCTTCTTTCTCAAAATTGCTGCAGCTATTCGGGGTCGTTTATGATTCCATATAAATTTTTGAAGTGTTTGTTCTATGTCTGTGGAACATGACATTGGTACTTTATAGGTATTGCATAGAATTTGTAAATTGCTTTGGGTAGTGTGGACATATTGATGACGTTAATTCTTCTGATCCATGAACACGGTATATATTTCCATTTGCTTGTGTCTTCCTTGATTTCTTTCTTCAGGGTTGTGTAGTTTTCTGCATACAGATCTTTTACCTCCTTAGATAGGTTTATTCTCAAGTATTTTATTTTTCTTTTTGCTATATCGAATGGATTTTCTTCTTAATTTCTGCTTCTGCTGTTTCATTGTTGGTATACAAAAATGTGTTTGATTTCTGGTTATTAACTTTGTATCTGGCTGTTTGGCCAAATTCATTTATTAGATCAAGCAGCTTTTTTGCTGAGTCTATAGGATTTTATATGTACACTATCATGTCCTCTTCAAACTATGATAGTTTTGTTTCTTCCTTTCTGATTTGGATGCCTTTTATTTCCTTTTCTTGTCTAATTGCTGTGGCTAAGACTTCCAATACTATATTGAATAGAAGTGGTGAAATTGGACAATCTTGTCTTGTTCCTGATCTTAGTAGAAAAGATTTTAGTTTTTGCTCATTGAGTATGATGTTGGCTGTAGGTCTCTCACATATGGCCTTTATTATGTTGAGGAATGCTCCATCTATTCCCACTTTGCTGAGTGTTTTTATCATAAATGGGTTTTGTACCTTATAAAATGCTTTTTCCGCATCTATTGATATGATCGTGTGATTTTTTTCTTTGCTTTTGTTTATATGATGTATTGCATTTACTGATTTGCGAATATTGAATCATCCTTGCATCCCTGGGATGAATCCCACTTGGTCATGGTGTATAATTTTTTTAATGTATTGTTGGATGCGGTTTGCCAATATTTTGTTGAGGATTTTGGTGTCTATATTCATCAATGATATGGGACTGAAGTTTTCTTTCTTTGTTGTGTCTTTATCTGGTTTTGGGATTAGGATGATGCTGGCTTCCTAAAAAGAGTTTGAGAGTCTTACATCATTTTGGATTTTTTGGAATAGTCTGTGAAGGATAGGGGTTAGCTCTTCCTTAAATGCTTTGTAGAATTCTCCTGTGAAACCATCTGGTCCAGGGCTTTTGTGTGTCGGAATTTTTTGATTACTGCTTCAATTTCATCTTCTGTTATTGGTCTGTTCAGGCTTTCTGCTTCTTCTTCATTGAGTTTTAGAAGATTATACTTTTCTAGAAACTTGTCCATTTCACCTAGGTTTTCCTTCCCCTCCCTCCCTCCCTCCCTCCCTCCCTCCCTCCCTCCCTCCCTCTCTTTTCCTTCCATTCCTTAAAGCAGTCCCTTTAGCATCTCTTGCAGAACTGGTTTGGTAGTTGTGTAATGTTTTAGATTTCTTTTGTCTGGGAAGCTCCTTATTTAGCCTTCTATCTGGATTGAAAGCCTTGCTGGGTAAAGTAGTCTTGGTTGCAGGCCTTTGGTTCTCATTACTTGAAATATTTCTTGCCATTCTCTTCTGGCTTGGAGCATTTCCATTGAGAAGTCAGCTGCTAACTTTATTGGGGCTCCTTTGTATGTTACTTCTCGTTTCTTTCTTGCTGCCTTTAAGATTCTCTCTTTTTCTTGGAATTTTGCCATTTTAATGATGATGTGTCTTGAAGTGGGCCTGTTTGGGTTCCTTTTGATTGGGACTCTCTGTGTTTCCTGGATTTGTGTGACTTTTTCTCTCCTCAAATTAGGGAAGTTTTTCATCATTACTTTTTCAAATAGGTTTTCTATCCCTTGCTCTTCTCCTTCTCCTTCTGGTATCCCTATTATATGGATATTATTACGGTTCAGATTGTCTTGCATTTCCCTTAATCCCTCTTCATTCTTTCTGAGCCTCTTTTCCTTTTCTTGACCTTTCTGGGTGTTTTTTCTACTTTGTTCTCCAACTCACTGATCTGATCTTCTGTTTCATCGATTCTGCTTTTGATTCCTTCTACTGTGTTCTTCAGTTCAGAAATTGTATTCTTCATTTCCTTTTGGCCCTTGTTGATAGGTTCTTTTTCCTTTTTCATGTTGACGTAGTTTGCAGTGAGTTCATTGTAGCTTCCCTGTAGTTTCTGGTAGCTCACTGTGAGATAATTGAGCTTCCTGATTACCATCGCTTTGAACTCAGTATCTGATAGTTGAGTTGCCTCTGTTTCATTTAGCATTCTTTCTGGGGCTTCCTCATTTCCTTTCATTTGGGAATTGTTCCTTTGTCTTCTCACTGTTTGTGAGACTCTTCTTGTTAGCCTCAGCTTCTTAAATTGATCTGTTCTGGCTCCCTGAGTTTACGGTGTGAACTTCTGTGGTAGACTACCTTTGAGATTCAGTGGTTCAGTCTCCTTCAGGTATCCTGGTGTTCACAGCTTCCACTGTCTCAGCTGTTGGAATGCCCCCTCTTTGGGCCCAATTCTGTTTTTTTTTTCCACTGTTTGGGTTTTTTGTTTTGTTTTGTTTTGTTTTTGTTGTTGTTGTTGTTGTTTTTTGTCTCACTGCTGGGTATTTAAAAAGAGTAAAGAAAAAAATGAAAAATAGGAAAAAAAAGAAGAGGAAGGAAGAAGAGATGAAATTGGAGAGAAAGGAAGATGGACTAGAACAAGAAAGAAGGAAAGAGAAGCAAAAGGAATTGAGGGCTAAAAAAATAATAAAAAATATGATTTAAAAAAAAAACCATGATTAGTTTGCTTTTGTTTTAGGTGTGGTTCTTGATAGCTGTGAGTTTGCTGTCTTTTCACTGTCATAGTTTTATCTTCTTTTTCTTAGATAAGTCCCTTTAACATTTCATATAATAAGGGCTTGGTGATGATGAACTCCTTCAACTTGACCTTATCTGAGAAGCACTTTATCTTCCCTTCCATTCTAAATGACAGCTTTGCTGGATAGAGCAATTTTGGATGTAGGTCCCTGCTTTTCAAGACTTCAAATACTTCTTTCCAGCCCCTTCTTGCCTGTAAGGTCTCTTTTGAGAAATCAGCTGACAGTCTGATGGGAACTCCCTTGTAGGTGACTGTCCCCTTATCCCTTGCTGCTTCTAGAATTCTCAGAAATGGAGATCATATGGAGGGTTAGCAACAGGGGCATGGGAGGAGGAGAGAGGGGGAAAAGGTACAGAGAATGAGTAGCATAGATAATGGGAAAAAAATAGACAGGGGGAGGGCAAGAATAGTATGGGAAATGTAGAAGCTAGAAAACTTATGACACATGGACATGAACTAAAGGGGGGAATGTGGGTGGGAGAGGGTGTGTAGGGTGGAGGGGAATGATGGGGGAGAAATGGGACAACTGTAATAGCATAACCAATAAAATATATTAAAAAAATAAAATATATTAAAAAAAAGAAAAAAAAAACCATGAAAACAAACAAACAAAAAAAAACCTCTTGCTGGTTTCAAACTAGCCAAACTGGTTTTTCTAGTTTTGCTGGCTGTAAGGGGCTGAGGTGTGACTGGTATCACTTTTCTCCCTGTTCAGCACTCAGTCAACTTTGGGCTACTCTCCTTAGTGCCAGCTGCACACTCTCCCCAGGGCTATGTGTGGATGCTCGGCATATATTCTTTAAGAAAAATTATAGCAATTTGTTCTGTTCCCTTTAATAGGCTAAAGACTGCAAACAAAATTTGGATATCTTGCCTTTAAAATATATATATATTTTTTGAGTCAGCTTTGTTCTGTAAGGTGATGTATATTACTTAAATTATTCTGTTTTTGCCTAAATAGTTTGTAAAATGATGTCAATCATAGAACACATTATGGCAGATTAATAAATGCTCCAGAAGTCCCTGTGCTCAGTACACTTTATGATAAGCCCCCTAAAATATTTGCTGGTATGAATAGCACATGATTTATTAGAACCTTTTATAATTTCTTAGACATTTCAAGATCAAGTGTCCATGATATTTGCATGACATTTACACCATTTTATTAAAATATAGGTAAATAGGAAAGTTTTCTTTTGAAATCAAATGGCTGAAATAAAAATGTAATAGTGTCTTAAAGAAAACAGCAAAGTCAATTACAATAATTTGGGTAGTGAGACAAGTAAGGTAAATTTGTTTTGGTTTTTCAAGGAGATTATGACTGTGAATTTTGAAAAGGAACTTCTAAACTTGTAATGTACAATGAAATAGTGCTGATGAAAACAAGGGAATAAGTGAGCAGCAAATACATGTGAGATGCTCTCTAAGACAGGGATGTCAAACTCATTTTCACCAGGGGCCACATCAGCCTCACGGCTGCCTTCAAAGAACTGAATGCACTTTTAGGACTGTATAAATGTAACCACTCCTTAACTAGGGGCAAGGAACTCAGTGCCACTGCCAGGTAGAAACAAGGTGCTGGGCTGGATAAAACAAGATGGAGGGCTGGATTCGGCCCCCAGGCCTTGTGTTTGCCACCTGTGCTCTAAGGACTCAAAGGGTAAAAGTGCAGTCTCTTGAAACTGTAAATTGATAAGATGTATACAAATTTTAAATGCTTGACTTCCCTATTACACCTTTGAAAATTTATTCTGTAAGTATACATGTACTTTCTCATATACCCATAGATACATAAGGATTTCATTGACATTGCTTGTAATGACTTATAAAAATGGAAGTAGCTTAAATATACAACAGTACAGAACCTTTTAAATAAAATGTAGTATGTCCATGTGATGGAACACTGTATGGTCAAGACAAGAACAGGACAATGACAATAATGTTACCAACAATATTAATCATCTTCCATTGAGCTCATGTTATATGTATTAAGGAAGTAGCATGGTATATTTTTGTAGAGAGTTCTGAAATATGGCTACTTGTAATAAAATCGTATTCTTATCATGTCTGAACTCTGATCCTCGGTTTATATATCTGCAGTCATTTTCACTAAAGTCTGTATTTTATAGGTTTGAGAGATTCAATGAAAAGTCTGCTCAGTACACAATAAGAATTAACTATTATTATAAACTAGTAAAATAATCTTTTTGCCTTTATATCTACCATATGAGCTAGATAGTATTATTATCTCTATTTTTATGTATGGAGAACAAGGTTGCTTATAAGGAAGTCACATCGTTGATAATCATCAAATAAAATACTCAATGCATTTATCATTTCAATTAAATTTACCTAGAACTTACATTATATTATGCCTTTATGAATATGGTGGAATAAAACCTACAAAGTCCTACCTTCCTGGAGCTCACATTTCAGTAGGAAAAGTAGACAATAAATAGATAAATGTATAATGGCAAAGTGGCTAGTGCTGAGTGCTAAGAAAAAGAGAGATGAGGGAAAGAACTAGGAGGTGAGGTGATAACACAGAAAAGGTATGTATCAAGGAATGATGTAAACTATTTAGATGGAGGAAGAACCTTCCAGGCCAAGGGAACTACAGTGCAAAGCCAAAATGAGGTGTGCTCACTATGTCACAAACCCAGGCTTTAAACTAAAGTTCTGTGTGTCTGAAGATACACCTGTACTGATTTGGAAAGATATCCAAGATACACCCAAGAAGCAAAAGAGCTATTATAGCTCATCATTTATATTGTAATAAAGATTTGTATGTCAAATTCATGTTTATATGGCAATGCATGCAAGCATTTCTTAATGGGCAGGTCAAATGATGCCATTGCCCTTGAAATTCCTGACATCTCTAGCTTGAACGTCTGATGTTCTGCTGTGGAATGTGGTCCAGATACTTGCTCCCCTCATTGCTCCTGGGCTGCTCCTGGTGATGGCTCAAAGCTCCCTTGTACCTATTTTTATCCTGGGACAGATCTCCCTCGGTCTGCTCTTCTTGCTAATGTTATTCATCTTCAGCGTTTGACAAATGCCTTCCGATGCTCTGGACAACCTATACTTAATACTTACTTTAGGTACAGAAATGTCTTTTATTACTTTAGGATACATTTTTTTAAATAGGGGCACCACATCAGAGTTACTAGCATCCCAAAATTTAAGTAAAACTCATTTTTTGTTTCATAAACAGTCCTTTATTACCCATAATATTAATATGCTGCCATATGGGATAAGTCAGGGATGCAGCATTCAAATGACACCACCATAATGTCCTCCTCTATACGTTCCTTTCAGTCACTGAGTACTGACATCTATACTTGTCTTCTTAATAGTGTATTATGTCCCCCAAAACCTGGAGCCCTGCCTACTACTCAGTTTCTTCTGCCTTCTCCCACGTTCACCATAATTTATTTATTTAAAATTTCAATTACAGCTGACATACCATATTATATTAGCTTCAGGCATACAGCATAGTGATAAGAGATTTATATCATTTACAAGGTGACCACTTCATTAAGCCTAGTACCCACACAGCACCATACATTACTATTACAATATTATTGACAGTATTCCCTATGCTGTACTTTACATCCCCGTGACTATTTTATAACTACCTAATTTCTTCTCCTTTTCTACCTATCTCTCTAGCCCTCCCACCCATCAGGCGACCATCAATTTGTTCACTTTGAGTTTGTTTTTGTCTTTCTTATTAGTGTATTTTGCTTTTTTTTAGATTACACATATAAGTGAAATCATATGCTATTTATCTTTTGCTGCCTGATTTATTTTACTTAGCGTAATACCTTCTAGGTCCCTCCATGCTGTCATTCTTTTTCATGGTCAAGTAATATTCCATTGTATATATGTACTACATCTTCTTTATTTATTCATCTATCAGTGGACACTTAGGTCACTTCCATATCTTGGCTATTGTAAATAATGTTGCAATGAACAAAGTAGTGCACATAACTTTTGAATTCTTCAGATAAAGACCTAGCAGTGGAATTGCTGGGTCATATGGTAGTTTTATTTTTAACTTTTTGAGGAACCTCTGTACAGTTTTCCATAGCAGTTGTACCTATTTGCAACTCAACCAATGGTGCACGGGGGCTTTTTTTTTCTTTCTAGTGTCTTTTTTAGTTATTCTACTGTTTCCTTTTTATTGAATTTATTGGGTTAACAAAATTATACAGGCTTCAGGTACATAGTACTAAAACACATCATCTGTACACATTGTGTGTTCACCACCCCAAGTCAAGTCTCTGTCCATCACCATTTATCCCCCAATGCCCTCCTCCACCTCACACCCACCCCCGGCAGTCACCACACTGCTGTTCTTGCCCATGAGTTTTTTTCTCTCTTTTTGTTCTTTTGAGGGTTCCCTTTTATTTAAATCCTTGCCAATTCCAAGGTCACTATATTTGTTTATACATCTCTGAATGCTCAACACTCACATGTATTTTTTTCTTAGCAATTTCATAAATATCAGCAAAACCAGAGAATACACATGTAATATCATGACGATTGGAGTATATGTCTGATCTCTTTATGATCATCTCCTCTCACTAAAGTATGTCCCTTTAGCATCACCAACTGTATTTCCCTAGAGCTAGGCAAAAATTCCATATCTCATGGCATGGGTTGAGGAATAGGAAAGGGCTTTATAGAGGAAGTTGTCAGCCAATGTTTAACAAGAAGGCACAGGTCTTCTGATCTTCAGTATTACCACACAGGCTGGCATCATTCCAGTGAGTTCTACATAATGTGTAGTCTGTGTCTGCATTCTTGGAAAGATACTCCATCATCCCATGCTCTCTCTCTATAGAACAATTGACAGATAATTGTACCTAACAGACAGGGTAGAAGCTCCAAGGTTTTACAAGAGTTATCTGGAAAAGGTTGACTGTGGCTTCAGCTGCTAGGGGAAGGAGACCATCAGTCTTTTGAGAAGTTTTATTCTGATGCACCTGTTTTTAATAGGATAAGGTGTGAGTAGGAAAATGGGGGTTCTGAGGAGGTAAACAATTTTTCTCCCACATTCTAAATTCTTCTAGCTGGACTAATAATCAAAGTAACTTAACTCAGATTGACAGGAGAAAGGGTCCAAAGTTTATTTTCTTTTTTTAAAATGAATGTCTTTTTTTTCTTTAAAGATTTTATTTATTTACTTATATTTAGAGACGGGGGAAGAGAGGAAGAAAGAGAAGTAGAGAAATATCAGTGTGTGGTTGCCTCAATCCACTGAGCTATGCCAGCCAGGGCCAAAGTTTATTTTCTGAATGAACATTTAGGGGTCACATCATATGAGTCTTAAAAAGGCATTGGATGGTTGGGATTCATAGCCGTTTTGGACAAAGGAAAAGAGGAGGCAAGGGTTGGGATTTCGAAAGGGAAGTAGGCAATTTGTAGATAAATGGGAAAGAGTGAACACATGGCAAACAAATTGCTGCTAGGCAACACAGAAACAATGGGGCACAGTGGGGAAGCCAGTGAACAGGATTTTGCATGGATCCTTCCTGTCTACCAAACTTAATTCTAATAAGCTAAAGGGAATATGCTAAAATTCCCTTCCAAAGCAGACTTCTCTATTAAATTTTCTTTGGCAAAAAAGTGAGAAAGTCAAAGGTTTTTATTTATTAATAATCAGCTTAAAATCAATATCTTAAAAGGGGCATTTGGGGTCAGAAAAATGTCAGTCCCCTTCAGTTCCCAAATAGCTTCAGTATCCAGACAACCAGTGAGCTCTTAGGGTGATTTTCCAACAAATCTGCTTGTCTTTCCAGCACACATGAGTTTCTGTGATCATCCAGCTGTCTCCCCTGCTATAAATAGTCTACAAGATTGAATGAAATAATATTAGGCAGTCAAGTAGGTCAGAATAATTTTGTTCTGAAATAGAAGTTTTTAACCATTCAAGAACTGTGGATCGCATTAAGACTTAGATATTATCCCTGAAATATGAGCTTAGACAAACATATCAAGTCTACCACATTGCAAAATATCAGGGGGATATTCACATGAGAGTTTATATATAAACTCCACTATGTATAAACCACACTATAAAACTCAAAACTAACTTGTTTATATGCTTACAGAGTCGTATGCTTTCTCATGTTTTTATTTTTCAGTTAACCCAACTCATATTATTGTCATAGCATGTTAAAAATTATTACAAAGGAAGACTGAACACTTACATAAGTGGTATGTGAAGTGAGATATAAGTTTAAAGTTAACCTTCAGAAAGGTTAATTGCACTTGCTACTATACAGATAGACAGCAAGTATTCAAATTTGATAAATAATTTTTTAAAAAGAGGCTCATTGTGAGTGTAGTTCTTATTTCACTAATTGTACTGCATCACAGTACAATGCAATATTAACCTTCCTTCTCAAATTAAGACCTCACAATTATATATATATATATATCAATCAACAAAAACTGTAAAAGAATATAAAGTAGACAAAATTGACTACTGGTATCTTGTGTAGTACCCTCAAATTATTTTAAACTTTCCTGGTTTTCAATCTAATTTACAATTTTATAATATACACCAAAATTAATTTAAGACAGTAATGAAGAATAAAACATCCCTAGCTGGTGTGGCTCAGTGGATTGAGTGTTGGCCTAGGAACTGAAAGGTCACAGGTTGGATTTCCAGTCAGGGAACCAGGTTGGGTTGCGGGCCAGGTCTCCTGTTGGGGAAGTGCAAGAAGCAACCAGTTGATGTTTCTCTCCCTCTCTTTCTCCCTCCCTCCCTTCTCTCTAAAAACAAATAAAGAAAATATTTTTTAAAAGAATACAAAAGAGCAGAAAGGAGCTGTGGCCCAGGACACACACAGGTTCAGATCACAACCTAAATTGTATTCCACTAAGACAAAGGGGAGGCAGCCTTTTATAGCAGGAGTTCCCAACAGGTTCCCAAAAAGGTCAACTTTATGTAAAAATGGCATTGAAACCAGAAAAGACACCAGAGCTCGTGCTGCCTATCACTTGCCAAACCCAATAAGCAGAGATAGGGATTGAATCTTCATGGGCACTTTATTCAGATAATGGGCGAAATGAGAAGATGGCGGGTTCGTACCCTAACAGACCATCTTACATTTTCTTTCCAGGCCAACATTTTTGTAATGGAATAAACAAGGTGCAGTGAAGGGTTTTGAAGCTCAGCGAGGATTAGATGAAAGAGACTGCAGCATTCTTGTCCTGGGCAATTAGCTGTTCCCAGGGATGGTGGTCTGCTGTCTCTCCCTGGAACACAATGACCTGGGTGTCTCCACTTGTCCCCAGGCGGTAATGTTTAGCAGTGCCCCAGGAGGTCGGCTGTCTCTCCCAGGAGCCAGGATGGGCCTTATCTGTAGTTTCTGAAACAAAAGCTTTAACATATGCATTACTCACTAGGCTTATAACTATTTACCTTAAACTAAAATTTTCCAACTCTTCGGCCCCCTATCAGTATCCAAATTGTACACATTTGGATACACAGGGCAGGTCTTAGTCCATTGGTAGAAAGGAAACACAAGGCTTTCCTTGTAGTATTTGACTCAGTCGGCATAAACAAGCAGGGCATACTGCTGGATGCTGAGAGTTCAGACTGGGCTTTGTCCCTCTATGCCGACTATGCAAGGAGTGCCTGTAAGCAAATGGTTGCTCGGTTTTTATAAAATTTGGGCCCTCAATTGACTATGAGAATTCCATCTCAGCAGTGAATTCCTTCTCAAAGTTCACATAAAATGAATCGTTCTTCTCAAGGCCCACAGTATGTTGTGGAAAGCTGATACTAATGGAAATAATTAGTTTTGTTAGCTATACAATGAATTTTGTCCAGTGAAGATACAATTGAGCACTGCCCTGTGGTTATTGGCCAAATCTGTTTGCATTTGCTAATTCACTGCAGTGTTTCTATTTCTCTGTATTTGTGTCCTTTGAATTCTCTTTTGAAGCAGCTTTTACATCTTGCTAGTTTCCTCAAAATTATTGTGTTGAATAAAATCTGCGAAATATATTTATTTGATGAGTCCATGTCATAATTTAAACTGAAAAAATATCTTCAGCACATATTCTAAGGTCTCTCAGAAGTATAAAAGAAAAAAATCATATGGCATGGGTAGGGGATTTTAAATATTTGTGTGTAGATATGCTTCAGTTCTGTAGCTCCCATGTAGTGTTATGGACCAGGAAGATAAAAGGGAAGACAAATTTTAGTCATTTACTATTTTTTTAATTTAAAACATGTAAGACCCTTCTCTAAAATGGTAGACTTTAACGAAAACTATCATCCTGAAGTTCTACACTTAGCCAATTGCAATGTCCTTTGTTATTGTGTGTGGTGTTTACACATAGGGAAGTGTAATAACAGAATTTATATTCTTCCAAATTTAATGAAAAAAGATTACTCTGAGCAAGCTGTCTTAAATATTATAGACTAAAAAATGTAAAGGTAAAAATATGTTCACAACGCATATTTTTGCTCAGTGAAATATATAGTTATCACAAGATTGTATTTATTCTTATTTCCAATGTTTTCACTACAATTGCATTAGTATTCCTTAGACAAAGAGCATTCTGATCATTTGGCTAAGAGTCAAAAGAGGTAATAGTTTAATCGTCTGATTTCTGTGGAATAACTGCATCTTCTGGGAAATGCATTATGACAAGGTACAGATTTATTTCTGTCCTTTCAAGAAAACAAGCTTCAATTAAATGTTAACACCCCAGGTGTTTTGCATCTCTTCAGTGAAAACATTATCGCTTCATCTATTGAGGCAGAGGTGTGTCAAAAATCCAGATGCTCCATACATTTCCTTCAGAATTCAATAAAGAAAGTTAAGGAAACTACCTGCATGTGAATTAACTCTGTGCAATGAAGGCATCCTGACACTGATTAATTGCCAAGCAAAACTCATATTCACTAGAATGACAGTTATATGCAAATAGGAAAGGCCAACAGGAAAAGGCCCAGAATGACACCCTACTTACAAGAAATTTAATTTTCAAGAGATAAATGCAGCATGCTGAGATAGTAAGGTTTAGAGAAAAAAATAAACCAAATAGTTTAGAGGTATAATTTTATTTTCCTCTTTTCAAATCATTTCTCACTTCATAGGTCTATGAAAGTGATTTATACCTTTCTTTTCCAATAAAAGGTTTTTTAATTGATCCACAGATCTTTTACAAAACAGCCTTTAGAAATAGTTAAGATCTATTGTTTTCTCTTGGATTGTGGAGAGCAGGAATTTACAGGCATGTTAAAGAGACAAAGGAGAGATTTTGGCATCTAAAATATAATGGGACCTTGTAATTATAATTTAATTTGAAGGATGGGTGACTGACACCAATCTAGGGAAAATATAACACCAGTACATGATAAATGCTGGAATGTTCAAAAGGGGAAACTTCTGAGGAGGGTCAGAATAATATGCCACTTTGGCATAAGGAGTATTTTAAACTCTAGACAAGTGAGAAATAGTAGACATAGAAAGAATCCTCTGCCCTATTCCTTTCTGCCTAAGAATAGGCATACATAAATTTCCCTTTGTGAATGCAACATAAATTTCCATTTGTGAAAATGCTGTCCCTTTCATACAGGCAGAAATGGAAATGGCACTGATAGGAGTCTGCATAAACAAACCTTACTAAAAGCAACACACACACAAACAAAAAAATCCCCTCATTCACCATTTATTTCCTAGTCACCTTACCACAATTTATATCTCTTCGTTAAAATGACATTCAAGCCTCCTAGTCTAACCATTTCTTTGGGTTTTGCATTTCTTTTCTGTAAATCCTTCTACATACAAAAAAATACTAACATTAAGTAAAATTTGTATGTTTTTTCTCCTATTATTTTGTCTTTTGTCAAATTAGTTCACACACCAGGGTAAAAAAAAATTGAGAGGATAAAGGGAAAGTTTTTCCTTCCCTACATTTCCATACAACTCAACATTTTTAAAACAATTGGTTTTATTACATTCTTCTATCAGCTCTAGAAATATATAAAAGAAAATGTCTGCAAGTGTATGGTTGATTTTGATAATGCTGTTACTGCCAAGGGTAATTTGGCATGATTACTATGTACTACATGGAGCACCAGGGTTAATTATGGTACACTCATGAGTTGGACCATGGCAAACCTTAGACTATGGAGTTTGGCCTTAAGCATATTTTTAGAAGTTTCCAGCCTGGAGCTTAACCACTCATTTGCTTAACAAATACTTATTTGTTAATTTAATATGTATTTACTGAGCACAGTATTCTGTGTCTTTCACTATTAGGTACTGAAAATAAAACAATGTATCAGAAAATTCGCTGCCCTTAAGGAGCTTACAATAGATCAGAACGAGTAAACATTTGTAGAAAGTTGACAGGATTGTTTATAACAGGAAATGCTAGGGGATACACAAGAGTTTGACATTTATGTTAATAACCTGGAAATAGAGATGCCAAGGAAAACTTCCAGTAATTTAAAAGACATTTATTATTTGTCTTCTTATCTGTATCCAAGACTTATTAGTACACGTTAAAATGCAAAGTGGCATACATTTATTTTACCAGGCCTCAGATAAAAATTTGTCTTAAATCTGGCTCAACAGGTTGGAAGATAGGAAGGCCAGCTTCACCACAGACCTAACCTGCCACTTTGCTCAAAAGGATGAAGAACTGTTACCGAGCAAAACAAGAATTCATCTGCCTCCACACCCAGACAAATATACATAGTTGAATAACATACACACAAGCAGGAGTTTGCAGTGGAGCAAATAATTAGTTTATTAGGATTGGCACCCATTAGGGAACTGTGAGTCCATGCTCCAAAAAAACATGGATCTCAGAGAGCTAGCAAACAAGAAGCCACTGTGAGTAAGGAGTTTTGGGATTGTGAGTGAAAGTAATGGATCAATGGTGAAGTAAGGGCAATAAATAATAATTTTAGGTCTTGAGGTCCATTTGGCATCACTCAGTTTGGTTTCACAGAGATGTGGCCAAGAAGTAGTTCTGCTTTAGGGCTCAGGAGCTGAAACACAAGTAGGGGATGATGTCACCGTTAGCTTAAGAAAACCCATACCTTGTGATCATTGAGCCTGGTCCTCATTTCTTGCCGCCCCAGGAAGATAAAAGATGTAAGGGGTAGCACCAATGCTTATGAGGCATGCTGTGAAGAAGCTGAATTGAATGCCAGGGCTGCATATTAATAAAAATTATACAGTAAATCAGGAACCTAGCTTCAGTAGTAAAGTTGTAGAACTCAATGTCTGCAGGAATGTTGACTCATTAATGATCAGGAGACTTCAGGCCCACACATCATTGGGTTGATGGTCCTGATGAGGTTCAGAACATGCTACCCCAAAATATGGAAACTTGCCAGGTCGAATATGTTAAGCTAAAGAAATTAGAGGCCTTATTCTGTTACTTAATTAAAGGGGCTTGCAATTTTCAGTTTTCCATTCAAGGAGACAGGGTTGTCCCAAGGTAGTTTAATTTACTTCTAGCAAGTAACTGAATCAGGAAATTCACATCCAAAACTGTGTCTCCTGGAAGGGAAGGAAAGGAGTCTTAGCCACTGCTTATATACACTATTTAGTCAATTACACATTGATTTCTTCTTGCAGCTGGCTACACTTATCAGGTAGGGCTCCTGTCAAGCTCTCATCCTCTTTACAGCTACATCTGCAAAATACTGTGTTACATTTTAACATTCACCAAAATGCACTTAGTAAGAACTGCACAGAACTTGAGACTCTTATCTGACAGTTCCTTAAAATTTGTCCTAAAACCTTCATGTGAGAAGTGCCTTCCCTATACCAAGAGGAAAGCGGCATTCTTACCCCTGCAGACAAAGAGACACCAAGAAGAATCCTAACGAACTGGTTTGCTAAATTTCTCCAGTCAGCTACACTTACTTCCCACTCTCTGTCGTATTTCTATAGGATGACACAATCTTCATGAAACCTCATAGGGGACTCAAGAGTTGGAAAATTTTAGCTTAAGATAAAAAATTATAAGCCTAGCAAGTAACGTATATGTTAATACTTTTGTTTCAGAAACTACAGATAAGGCCCAACCTGGCTCCTGGGGGAAAAAGCTGACCTCCTGGGGCACTGCTAAAGATTACCCACTGGGGACAACTGGAGGCATCCAGGCCTTTGTGTTCCAGGGAGAGACAGATGACCACCTGCCCCTGGGAACAGCTAACTGCCCAGGACAGGAATGTGGCAGCTTCTTTCACCTCATCCTCCCTGAATCTCAAAGCCCTGACTGCACCTTGTTTATTCCCTGGTATAAAAAGTCTGGCCTGAAAAGAAAAGGCAAGATGGTCTGTTAGGGTATGAACCCACCACCATCTTCTCAAATTGCCTACCATCTGAATAAAGTGCCCATAAGGATTCAATTGCTTTCATTACTTATTGGGTTTGGTAGTGACAGGCAGGCAGCCCGAATGCCGGTGTCTTTTCTGGTTTCAAGCCTAGCACAAAAAATAGTTGGGCAGGTCTAGTAATTTTTCGGGGTCTTAATTTCCTTATGAGGACTCACATGTCACATAATGTTCAATGTGTTAAATAGATGTATATATTTTCCCCCTGTTAATCTGTCTTTGTGAATCAATTCTCAGAACCATCCAACAACCCTAAGAGGATCAAGAAAATACTTTCTCTTCCCTCTGGCATAATTGCTCTTAAAGAGGCTAACAAACATTGTGTGGGTTGCCCAGAAAGTCCGTGAACTGAAATGTTCTCCACCTGGAATAGCTCTTCTAATAATCCAAAGAATTGAAAGGCTTTCCCATAAAGTATTTATAATTCTCTTATTTCAAAATTTACGTTGTGTACTTTGGTTTACTTTTGAGTTTTTTTCAACCATAGGTAGTCCTTGACAAATATATCTCATTTTCAAAAATCGAAACTCTCAAAATATGTTCCATTCTGTCTAAAACATGTCTCACATGCTGCTGAATTGAATCTTTAATATAAATACATTAAGTAATTGACAAACATATTAAGCTATTGGATTTTGGTTGATCGAGTATTGGATTTTGGTTGATCGAGTATGTATAATTGAGGATTTTACTATATTTTACAATTACTCATTGTTTATTATGTGAAAATGTAAGACTGAAATACCATGGATACTACTAATAAAAAAATACCATTCTCAAGATAAAGCTGAAACAAGGTAGAATATAAAGTAGGATATCTGAAAATATTTCACTGAAATTGTAATTTTGGCAAAGTTATATTAGAGATTTTTTTTTTTTTATATTTCTAGTCCACCTGGAATAGATGAGTCTATTCTTTGTAAATCTGTTTTCCATTGCATGGATATTCAGAATATATACATCTTTTCAAGAAAGAAGTATAAACAAAGGTAGAAATTGTCTTATGAATAACACTGAAGTGAACATTTTTATGTTTAAATTGTGGTCTGCTTCTCTGTTTATCACCATTGCTAGAGCCATACTTTCTGTACCACGGATAACCTTGTTGGGAACATTGTGTTCCTAATTCTTTGATGCTACCTACCATCATGGTAGATATCTTCAAGTAAGAGTACTGGGTGAAGTGTATGAAAACAAAAAGGTTTGGGTTCCATATATTGTATTCAGTTCTGTTGGCAGAAACAAGTAAGAATGGATTTTGACAATATTAAAGGAATTTTTATGTTTTAAAATTATTTTAAAATTGATTTGCAAATAAAATACCTTCTTGTATTAATTTTCATTTTTTATTTTTAACAAATGACTACTATTTTACATGTTAATATGCTATTTGTTTATATTTGCATGAGTTTTTCTGTCATGGTATATATATATATACCATATATATGACTTATTAACCATATATATACCATATATATGTGACTTATTAACCAGTATTTGTTAACAAATTGAAACTTTGTCATATTTATGGCCAATATTTAACCCAATTATTTTATTTTTAAGCAAGTGTATAAAATAAAAAATATACTAATAAGATTTTTCTCTTTGAATTTCCATGGAAATAGTGTCTCCCTAAACAGCCCAAGATTTCTTGTGCCTGGGAGAAGTTGTAGTGGAGGTTAAAATTATTAAAAAGAGGCATCAAAAGGGAGAGTTGTACAAATTTTGTTGCACAAATTTGGAATTTTTATTTGAAGCATTAAGACAAACAATATTTTGTAGCAAGAAAGACAAGATTATTGAGAGGATTTTAGAGAATCTGTTACCTTATATCACATAAAGGGCATGATGCCTAGCAACAATGTTATGAAGTCTGCCCTGGGCCAGCTATGCAGTTCACAGAGTGAACGTTCAGGTTCCCTTGCTCAAAAATTGTTAGGAATACCGAGAATACTGACAACAAAGCATTAAACCAAGGGTGGAGTCCTATAAACTGCACGTCACTAGGCCATGAAGCCAGGCCTAGTCCACCTTTTCTGATCCCATGGAGTGGTTGGGAGGAGACAAAATACAAGGAAGGCAGCAGATCAGAGATGGGTCACTACCTTCCCTCTCTGCCTCAAAGCACCGCAAGCACCGCACTTGTTTTGTGGGTTCAAGGGAATTCCTAGGTGGGAGATTATTTTCCCCACACACATCCAAATTTGGAACAGGGCTAGAGTTCCTGTGGAGTCATCCAGCAGCAACCTGAAAGAGGGTCACATCAGGGGGAAGTCAGCCCACATCTCTGTCAGGAAGGGCAGAGATTCAATAGAACTGCCAGCTTTTCTCATGTCCAGAGGACCTCTTCATGCCCCCAGGGGGAGCAAAGAAGTGAGCTGAATTGAGAGTTAGCAGCGCAGCTGAGACATCAGCTGTATTTGCCAGAGGCAGTATTAGAGAGGATGGGGGTCACAAGATCTGGGAGGTTCTTACTAAATGCTATTCTTGTTAATTGCTAAAATGTAGCAACAGTATTTGCAGACACACTGCAGTTGAGGGAGCTCGAACCAGATAAGATTAGCTAATTGCAAAGAAAAAATCAACATGTAATTAATCAAATACAGAGATTAAGCTTCCCTTCCTGAGATAGACCTTTGGATGTGAATCCAGCTCCCTTACTTGCTTCAAGTAAATACAACTACTTAAAACTACTTAATGATAACCACATCTCTCTCTTTGATAGAACACCCTGTGTGTGCAGTGAATCCACCGAGTTTAACAGTAGTCCTAAGCAAAGGAGAGAGTGGAGGAGGCGTGAGGCAGCAAAACCACCCTGTCTCACAGCAGCCCAATGGAGAAAATGACAGTAAAGGATAATTACAAGGATTTGTCTGACACAAACAGGTACTTTACATAACCTCTTGCTTTACAAATAAGTGATACATTGTAAAATAAATCAAAATTTTATTAAGAACTTTAGGATGTATCTATTTTCTGAATAATAAAGTAGTTGCAACTCCTAGGGTACAAAGCTCTCTTTGCTGTGAGTAGTGTCAGTTGCCAACTTTACAAACAAAATACCCAAGTAACCTGTTGGTCAAGGAAAGTTGTTTATTAATTTATTACAGTAAGGGAGAGCATCACCTTAAGAGAGACTCAGTTTCTTAAAGGAGGAAGGTGGGGAATAGCTATTTCTAGGGTTGAAGGCTTCAGTGGTTGAAGTCCGTGTATTTAGTGCCTGAATCGATTGAGGATGGGCAGTGTTTGATGTAATGGTTTAGAATCTGTGGACAAAGGAAAGTGAAGTTCTTAATGAAGTGTTCCTATGTTGCCAGTTTTCAGGTAAGGGATCTCTTTGCCCAATGGGGCAAAAGATTGTCCTGAGAAGGAGGTTGTCTGCCTAGATAAACTATTGTCCTAGAAAGAGGCTAGTTGAGCATACTCCTTTCAGAAAATTGGAGTTGGGAAAGTTCCTGAAGCAAGCAATGAAGTTATTTACTGATTTACACCTTCCTCTTCCTGGGAAACAATCTTCCACAACAAATAAAAGTCATGTTAGGGGAGACCTTTGTTTGTTTTTTGTTTGTGTGTTTGTTTTTGTCCTGATAGTTAAGCTTTGGGGCTGTAGCTTCTCTTCATCCTCACTAGATTCACAAAAGTAACAGTAAGACTTGATCTGGTAAGATTGACAGACACTCCTAAATTGCCAACTGTTATTAACATGGACCGCCCAGGGCAAAATTTTACAGATAGTAAAGTTCTACCACTTCTTTCAGTGATTTTGTAGTTTTATTTCTCCTCAACCTCTTGGATTCCCACCTACATTTCATTTATACCATTTCCCTCAAGCACAAGATTCTTGAATACCCCTTCCCCAAGGTTTTCCTATAACAAACTGAATAGAAGTCAGTACTTCCTGCGAAATTAGAAGAACTCCTGGCTATCTGAATATTTATTTGGTAGGCGCTGTTACCGCTTTAACCATCACTTCAGAAAAATGTGCACATACACATCTACTTGCCACAATTTGTCTGATTAAACAGAAAGTATAACATGCAGAATTCATGTCTTTGAGGAGGATAAGTTACTTAATAATACATAGTTTACTTTTTAGAAATGTTTATTAACTGCATAGTGGAGTGAATACTAACTGCCTTCAATATTTTTAAGTTCTGTTTTGTGTCCTTTGGTTTCTGTTGGCTTAAATAAAATATTGAATTGGTGTTTGCGGACCACTGTAGATTGGGATTATATCATTGCAGCTCACTAGTCAGTCACTGGCTATTCAATGCAATGCAATGAGAAAACACTGGATTGAAAGTGAGGAAACCTTGATTTTAGTTTTGATTCTGCCACTGCATCACTGTGGAACTCTATATACCACCAAATTACCCTAAAATCCAGTTTATATATAGTTATTAATTGAAGAATTGGACTAATTAATTTCTAAAGCTAATGCCAGCTTTATCTTCTTGTATAAATGATTCTAAGCTGTGTAGCACCTCCCGTGTGAGCTTAGATGCGAAAAGTATTTTCTTTCATGCATTTGTCATTCGTTTGTGCTAAGTTTGAAAGGTAATTTATCACACATTGATGGTTTACCATAGTTATTTCTGCACATCTGTTTAAAATGGCTACAATAAACATTTCACAGCAGTTCGTGAATTTTTAGAACATTCTGGGAAAAATAAGAAGCCTCATTTGCCAAGAACATATTGAGAACTTTACCTAAATAAAGGTTATTTGAGAATGGGGAGTGACTGATTATTAACACCAGATTAGCTACTCTGGTTTAGCAGCATCTCAGTGAAGGATACCTACTATGGAGCCTGTTTTCTAAGGTGGAGAGAGTTGGGGATCAGCACGGAAGAGTTAACTCCAAATACTACAGACTCTCAGCTCTGGCTCCGTGAGAATGCCATTGTAGTGGCTTAAAATATTTTTGTGAAATTGTAAGATAAGTAATTTTTAAATAGAAAATTTTACCTACCTTCTGCATCACTGTAAATCAGCAATTTTCAGCGGGTGGGCTGTGGCACACACACTGTTGCGCTGCTTGAATTTTTAAATCATGCAATACCTGAGTATTTAGTTTGGAGCACTGGCCTCCTTTCCCTTGGGTTGTCCAAACAAACAAACAAACAACAACAACAACAAAAATAGCCAACACAACAGTAGCTATCAGTATGAATGAATCAAAATTATACTGATTTTTTGTCAGAAGAGGAAAAAATATGTAATCTTTTTTGGTATGCCATTGAACTTTAATAATTAGTTTATGTGTGCCATGGGATAAAAAAGGTGCTATAAATAATAATAGTAAATATAATAAAACAAATATTTTAACAGAGAAGCAAAACTAAGGTGTAGGCCTTTATTCTTATTCTGCCATAGCCAGATTCCAGACCAGCAACAGAAAAAAATAAAAAGAGGGGTGAAGTTTATCACTACCCACTGTTTTTCACTTCTGGGTCATGTTTTATTTTCTCTTTTTATATTTTTTCTGTCTTTACTCCACGTTTAGAGAAAAAGGGTGAATAGAACTAAACTCCATTGGGCTTCCAGTGAAGATGGCAGTATAGGCAGACATAGCTTACCTCTTCCCACAACCACAGCAAAATTACAATGAACATGGAACAACCATCACTCAGGAACATCAAAATCGAGTTGAAAGGAAGTCTGACAACTATGAAATAAAAGAAACCACATCCACTGAGACTGGTAGAAGGGGTGGAATGGACTGGTCTCTCACCTACATGTGGTAGATGAAAATTTGGGGGGATGTCTCAGGAATGAGGAGTCTCAGTCCCACACAAGGCCCCCCAGCCCAGAGTACCAGTGCATCCCGGAAGATAATTGCTCACAGCTTCTACCTGTAAAAACCAGTGGGGATTGAGTCAGTGGAAGAATCTGCTGGAGCCCCAGCCAGTTCCTCTTCTTAAAAAACCCACACAGGGACTCCCCTACTCAGACCTACTCCTTCCGAGGTCCAGCTCTGTGGTGGCAGCTTGCAGGGCACCAGGCTGAAGTGTTTGGCACCGAGGTGAGCAGAGGCCATTGTCCTTTTTCTAAACCCTTTCCCCACAAAGCTGGCAAGCTGGTACCATATTTGAGACTCCGCCAACCTGGCTAACCCAGTTTGACCTGCCTTGGAGATCCCCGGAGGCTCTGCCCCACCTGACTTACATGTCCATCCAAGCTGCTTTTCCACGTGAATAACTGGACTTGGCTTAGGTGTCATGGCTTCCTAAATCCTACCAAACAAGCAACCTCTGGCCTCAGTGAGCTCCAGGCCAGGCTCTAGCAGCAGCCAGATTAGTTTCACAGCTTGGCTTCACCTGAGAATCTCCAAGCCCAGAACAAGTACCAGCCTTTTCATATTGCTTTATAGCTCCGTAAGGGTGGCCTGGGGCAAAACACAGGTGGGCGCTGACCTTGGCCAGCACACTCAGGAAACCCCAGGGCCAGAGCACCCAGCAGACAGCTACTGACCACTTCAGGGCATGAAAACCCTTCCCTGCACAGCTGATCATCCACAGTATACCTAGGTTGGTGGCCAGTGGCTGCAGCCAATCCTTGCTGCTAACTAACTTAGGTAAATCTCTCCCACTGATCTGCCAACCGCAACCAAAGCTCAACTACAAGAGGAGGGTGTACTCAGCTGACATGAAAGGGAGGCTGTGCCACTTGACTCTATAAGACACTACATTATGCCACGCTACCAAGACATGGAGTCAAAGCAGCTGTACCTAACACATAGAAACAAACATAGGGAGGATGCCAAAACCAGGAGACAAAGAAACATGGCCCAATGAAAGAACAGATCAAAATACCAGAAAAAGAGCTAGTGAAGTGGAGATATGCAGTCTAGCAGATGCAGAGATCAAAACACTGGTTACAAGGATGCTCAAGAAACTTAGTGAGGACCTCAGCAGCACAAAAAAGATCCAGTGAGAAATGAAAGATGCACTAATAGAAATAAAGAACAATTTATAGGGAAATAACAGTATAGCAGATGAAGCCAAGATTCAAATCAATGATTTGGAATATGAAGAAGCAAAAAACAATCAATCAGAACAACAAGAAAAAAAATCCAAAGGGAAAAAAATGAGGGTAGTATAAGCAGCCTCTGAGACAACTTCAAGAGGTCTAACATTCACCTCATAGGGGTGCTAGAAGGAAAAGAGGAAGAGCAAGAAAATGGAAATCTATTTGAAAAAATGATGAAAGAAAAGTTTCCTAATTTGGTGAAGGAAATAGACATGCAAATTCAGAAAGCATAGAGAGTCCCAATCAAGGTGGACCCAAAGAGGCTGACCCCAAGACATGCCATAATTAACATGCCAAGCATTAAAGAGAGAATCTTACAAGCAGCAAGAGAAAAGCAGAGACTTACCTACAAAGAAGTTCCCTTTTGTGAACTGTCCTGCCTGGTTTCAGGAGCTGTAACCTCGCTGACAGGCAAAAAAGGCTCCATGGCTGGGGAACCTTGGGACCATAAGCCACTAAGGAGACAAAACCTATCCTCCCGGCAGGGGTACTGCCTCTTCCCCATTTACCTCCCCTGCTTGGACCCTGAAGGATGGCTGGATAGTCAATGATGGGTAAGATTCCTCAAGGAAGAACAAACTAAGACAGTCACAGTCACAAAGGGACATTAGGGAAGGACTTAGAGGATTGTGGAGGAGAGATAAAAGACACTCACCCCTTGGCTTTATCATAGCCTGAGTCCTCAGTCTATCTATGAAAAGTCTCCTAATCTCTTGGCTGCCTTGCTTCCCCTGCCTGATTCAGGCCTGAAACAGTGCCAAAGGGGGATGCAGCCCTGTGCTGGAATCAGCAGATCCCAGTGGGGGTGGGGGAGGGGGATGGTGTGATGATGCCTAAGAAAGAATGTATAAAGTCCTGTGAAACCTGCTTTATTAAGAACGCCCTCAATTTAAATGTTAAGGGTCCAAGCACAAAATAAGTTTGTTTCCCAAGGTTTTACAGCCAATTGGCATCACCCTGTCTATCAGACCCTGACTCAAAAGGACCCCCGTGAACCCAGAAATGGTACTTGTAAACTCTACCTCCTATCTTTGATATGCATTCCTGTACAAGTTAAACTCAGTAACAGCTCATTGAAAGAGAGACTCAAGACCTTTCTCCTCTGAAAGACTGGTCAGCCTTTCCTCCCCAAGCAGATCATGTCTTGGTAGACTTATTCTCATCCTCAGCAGCCAGGGGAGCTCTGTGGTACAGAGCCCTCGCATAGTTCCCATAAGACTGTCAGCTGATTTCTCAAAAGAAACTTTGCAGGAAAAAAGGGACTGGCAACAAGAATTCAAAGTAATGAAAAGCAAGGACCTACAACCCACATTACTCTATCTAGCAAGGCTATCATTTAGAATGGAAGGGCAGACAAAGTACTTCCCAGACAAGGTGAAGCTAAAAGAATTCATCATCACCAAGCCATTATTACATGAAATGTTAAAGGGACTTATTTAAGAAAAAGAAGATGATCAGTCCTGGCTGGTGTGGCTCAGTGGATTGAATTCCAGCCTTTGAACAGAAAGGTCACCGTTTTGATTCTTAATCAGGGCACATTCCTGGGTTGTGGGCCAGGTCCCCAGTGGGGGCATGTGAGAGGCAACTGATTGATGTATCTTGCACACATCGATGTTTCTCTCCCTCTCTTTCACTCTCTCTAAAAATAAATGAATAAAATCTTTGAAAAAATAAGATCAAACCTATGAACATAAAAATGACAAGAAACACAACTATAAACTACCAAATCCAAACAAAAACAAAAACAAAGCCAACAATCAGAACAGGAACAGAATCAGGTATGGGGATCATTTGGATGATAATCTTTTGGGAGAGGGAAGGGGGAGAAAGGGAGAAATGGTGCAGGGATCAAGAAGCCTAATTGGTAGGAATAAAATAGACAGGGGTGTTAAGAATAGTAAAGGAAAGGGAGAAGTCAAAGAACTTATATGTATACCATGGACATGAACTAAGGGTGGGGATTGCTAAGAGGAAGAGGGATTTGGGGTGGGGTAGGGCAAAGGGAAAAATTTGGGAAAACTGTAACAGCATAATCAATAAAATATACTTAATAAAAGAACTAAACTCCCTGTACTCTCTAAAGCATATGAAATTGTTAGGGAATATAGACCTAAATTCTTCATATATAATGTATGTTAGACTAATTTTTTAAAAAATTGAGTTTCAATGTACACTCTCATGTCATCTGCAAGAAATGATGGTTTTACTTTCTTTTTTCCAATTTGAATGCCTTTTATTTCTCTTCCTTGTCTGATTGCTATGGCTAGAAATTCCAAAACTGTATTGCATAAAAGTGGTGAAAGTGGACATCCTTGTCTTTTTCCTGGTCTTAGTGGGAAAGCTCTTAGTTTTCTCCATTGAGTATGATGTTGGCTAGAGCTTTCTAGTATACGGTCTTTATTATGTTGAGGTATGCTCTCTCTATTCCCACTTTGCTGAGTGTTTTTATCAAAATTGGGTGCTGTACTTTATCAAATGCTTTTTCTGCATCTATTGATATAATCGTGTGATTTTTATCTTTCATTTTCTTTATGTGATGTATTATGTTTATTGATTTGCAAATATTATACCCATCCTTGCATCCCTGGGATGAAACCCACTTGGTCATGGTGTATGATCTCTTTAATGTATTGCTGGATCCAGTTTGCCAATATTTTATTGAGGATTTTAACAACTATGTTCATAAGTAATATTGGCTTGCAGTTTTCTCTCTTCAATCTTGACAAAGAAGAGCAAAATAGGAGTGATCACAGTACCTGATATCAAATTATACTATAAGGCCACAGTAATAATAAAAGTATGGTACTGGTATAAGAATAGATACATAGATCAATGGAACAGAATAGAGAGCCCAGAAATAAACCCATGTCTCTATGGTCACTTCATATTTGACAAAGAGGGGAGGAGCATAAAATAGAGTAAAATAGCCTCTTTAAAAAATGGTGTGGAGTGATCTGCAATTGTACATGCAAAAAAATGAAACTAGACCTCCAACCTACACAATACACAAGAATAAACTCCAAACAGATAAAAGACTTAAACATAAGCTGCAACACCATAAAAGTCCTAGAGGGAAACATAGGCAGTAAAATTTCAGATATCCCATGCAGCAATATTTTCACTGATACATCCTCTAGGGCAAGGTAAATAAAGGAAAGAATGAACAAATCGGACTTCATCAAATTATAAAGCTTCTGCACAGCTAAAGAAACTGTCATCAAGATGGAAAGGGAACCAGCTGTATGGGAGAAAGCATTTGCTAGCAACACGTTGGACATGAGTTTGATCCCCCAAATATATAAAGAACTTGTATGATTCCACACCAGGAAGACAAACAATCCAATCAAAAGTGGGCAAAGGACCTGAGCAGACAGTTCTCCAAGGAGGACATACAGATGGCCCATAGACATATGAAAGTATGTTCAACATCACTATCTATCAGAGAGATGCAAATTAAAACCACAATGAAATACCACCTCACACCTGTCAGAATGGCCATCATTAACAAATCAACAAGCAACAAGTGCTGGTGAGGATGTGGTGAAAATGAAACCTTAGTGCACTGTTGGTGGGAATGCAGATTGGTGCAGCTAATGTGGAAAACAGTATGGAATTTCTTCAAAACACTAAAATTGTAACTGACTTTTGACCCAGTGATTCCACTGCTGGGATCACACCCCAAGAATCCTGAAACACCAATTAAAAAGAACCTATATTCCCCAATGTCCATGGCAGCACAATTTACAATAGCCAAGTACTAGAAACAGCCTAAGTGCCCATCAGTAAATGAATGGATTAAAAAAGTGGCATGTTTACACAATGGAATACTATAGAGCAGAAAGAAATAAGGAGCTCTTACCTTTCTCAACAGTATGGATGGAACTGGATAGTGTTATGCTAAGTGAAATAAGCTGGGCAGCAAAAGACAAATACCATTTGATCTCATCTATAAGAGGAACCTTATGAATAAATGAACAAAACAAAGAAATGAGCAAAATAGGACCAGGGGCATGGGAACAAGGAAGAAACTAACATGGATCAGGGGAAGCGGGTGGGGTGGGGAATAGGGAGGAAGGAAAGGAAAGGGTCCAGTTACAGAACAAGTATAAATGACCCATAGACACAGGCAACAGGGTGGGGATTGACTATGGGAGCCTGGAGGGGTGGGACAGGAGAGAGCAAATGGGGAAAATTGGGACGACTATAACAGAACAATTTTAAAAATTGCGAAAGTAAAAATGCATTTCATGCCCTGGGTATCTAAATCAAACTCTAGCACTCTCTGCCTTTAGACATTTTCACAGCTGCTATCTGGACCATGACAAGGTGAGAGTTAATGGTCAAGGGTAGAGATTCTTGTCCAAGTGTTTCAGTTCTAGTCTTTGAGCCATCCTTGCTCCTGGTAATCATAAACATTTCCTGGTGTGAGCCATTTGGATGCTGATTCTGCTTTTTTGCATCGATAATCTTCCTCAGTCATTCTCAGTAATCATTTTATTCTTCAGTTCTCCTTCAACTATTTTGCACTTCCAAGGATACTTACAATTTATGGGCCAATGAGCTTCTTCCTTGTGTTTTTGCTGTGTTTTTTTGGATTTATTGTCCTAAGAAAAAATTTATAGGGCCAGGAGCTTAAGGGATACAGGCTGCAACATGTGTTCAGCACCTTACATTCATGGCAGTCAGTATTAGGTAGATACAAAGTTAAAGTCCAAATGAAGTTCAGAGCAAGTTAAAGAACAAATAATCATACAAAGAAAATATTTGTGGTAATAAACAGAAATAATGTGTCAAGGCAAGAGGCTTGGAACACAGGGATCAGGGGGAAGTGGTATCATGGGTCTGGTGGTTTTGTGAGTGTGTCATGGTTCTGGCACACCCGCATCTGACTCACAACACCTCAGGTCACGAATTCACACAAATGAGGAGATGCTATGAATCAAACTATCTAAAGATAAAATAATTTAATAAATAATGAACAATTAGTTCATATATAATGTCAAGTTTAAACTTATAAAATGTCCTCTTGCTCTTTGATAATCTGTGGTTGAAATCAATATCCCAGACACTCTGCGTAGCTGTGTCCTACCCAAGTATTTGATCTTTCTTTCACATTTTCTTTACTCTTTAAAATTACTTTGATTTAAACTGGTTCTAAGCGTAAATAGAAAGAGTGTTGGGGGGCTTTATTGTAGGGAACAAGGTGTGTAATTTACACAAACCTGGACAAGTCAGCATTGGGATCTCTGGCTTATTTTATCTCAGTTTGTACAGATTATCATGCAGGAAAAATATTTGTTGCATAAAACAACAACAAAAAACCCCAAAATAGGTTATTGGAAGTTTTCAAAACCAAGATATTCATCTTGTTAATATAAACTAATGATTAGATAGAAAGGAGGACAAACAAATAGATGGATATTTGAACTTCTTAAAAGGCCAATACTACATGTGCATCTATTCATGCATCTATATCTACACCTATTTCTATATCTAGTCTTGTTCAGTCTCCACTACAGACCTATCTCACATAATTTTTCTGTTTCAAAGTTTTTACCAGAACTGTTATGAAAAATTTATACAACTTTAAGGGTAAAGACTACTTTTGTTTTCAGATTGAAACCATCTTTACACTCCCTCCCCTGAATATATTCCATAGATACTCTGAAGGAAATAATATTCCGATATGTTAGTTTGAAACATAAAGGCACCAATTTACTGAGCAAAACTTCTAGCTAAAAAATATCATAAAGAATGAAACTGAACCTGTATACTATGTTTGAATGAACCAGAAAGGTTCTACTTTGAATTTTATGCCAAAGAAGAATGATAAAAAGTCAATGTTTTCTGGAATTCCTTAGTGCTGTAAATGTCGCATATTGCCACATATTTCAAAAGACTCTAATGGTTAGCCTGTGTTTTATTCTAAAAGTGTTTTTATGTTCTATAACTTATTTCCAAGTGCAATTTGAGTGAAAAATAAACATGAACCCTGAGTGTAAAGATGAATCTTTAAAAAAATGATTTTTTCAGTATTTCTCCATCATCTTTCACCAATAGCTCCAAACTGACCTTTTCTTCCTAGCACAATAAACCTTTTCTAAAAATTGAATTTAATTATAAATGATATTTTTATAATGCTGTTTATTTATGATCATGTAGTTTGGTATAATTCAATTGATACATTTTCTGTTTGTAAATATTATATACCTTGGGTTAGGATGGAATATACTATAATTCCCCCATTAAAATTAATATAATATACAACATTTTATTTTTAAATTGTTTTCACTTATAAGCAAGGTTTTTGAAATCAATTAATCAATTAAATTCATTAAGTGAGGGATAGGTGTGTATAAGTTATTTTCATTATATAATTTTCAAAAGTTTACAAACAAATGTGTCAAAGATTTCACTACGTTCTGAATAGGTACAATTTTATATCACTATTGAACAAGAATCAGTTGTATTATTCTCAGTTAAGAAACAATTGCATTAATGTCAGTTTTATACAAGTTAACTTCTATCCTTACCAGGTGTAAAACATGCTAATCACTAATAAGGAAGGTAGTTTAATAAAGATAACCAACCCTAGAAAGTTAGCTAATCCTGAGTCAGGTTATGTATTCTAATCAGTGTTCAGCATCACACTGAAGGACATCTGGCAATCTTGTTTGCCTAGGCCCATGTCTTGGATAATTCTTAAAAGTATCTTTTCCTGTGTAGGCATAGAGGTAGGGCAGATGAAGGCAAGGCAATATTAGGATTATTACACCTCAAAAGCAGAAAGAGATAATATTCACTTTTGACACCTAATGTAGTATTTTTGAGACTATAGCAAGACAAAGAGTTTGAAAGCAAGACTGTTTCGACAGAGAAAATTTTTTATATACCCATTTAATATATCAAGGGAACATCTAAGGGATGTGGTTTTTGAGTTTTACCAAAGGAACATCCCAAAGAAGATCAATGAAATAACATTCTGATGAGGAAAGCCATGAGAAGATATGACCACTAGTTTGACCCAAGAGCTGGACCCAGGCAGTTGGGCGCTCCCCACTCTCTCCCCTCTGCATAGAACGTTCCTTCTCTGAACTTCCCTGCTCTCAGAAACTACTCCAAGAATACAGTCGTGAGGTAGAAACATGGTATTGAGACTGGGTGCTGATTGAATCCAGTTAAGGCCTGCTGTATATGTGACCCTGGCTGAAGCCTCTATATATGTTTTTAATATTTGGCAGAGGCTGCAGAAAACTATTTCTTTTCTCCACCACCCAAGAAAAGACCCTACTAAATTCCCTTGCTTGTTAAACCTGCCACTAACCAATCTGGAGAGGCGTGCCTTTTTCTCCCATCTCTCCCTGCTCTTCATCTATGGGACAGTCTCAGATTTCACATATCTACCATCACCTACAAGCTCTGGTGGATTAATGGGATGAATACAAAGTGGAAGAAGCAGGCAGTCAGGTATTACGTAGTGCGGATGAATTCCCTTCATCTGGGGGAATGCCAAGACCTCAGGTGCTCTGCCGAATTCCTCTTTGGGTGTCAGCATGGTAGGATAGCCTTGTGGAAAAAACCCAGCTGTACAATATACTCAGAGAGAGAGACAAAGAGAAAGCACCTGGATCCTTCCAAGTTGGTGCTGCCTTGCAATTACTGTAAATGATGGTGGGATCTGGAAATTCTCACCTGCCACTGCAGGGTATTTCTCTAACTGTACCTAAGCCTAGGACAGATTGGGATTCATAGCTGAATGTACTTAAGTAAATAGGCAATTCTGCTACTACTCTGTTTTTCTTTCTCTATGTGCTTAAAACTTCCTTTTTTCCTTAAAAACAAAGGAAGGAAGAAGGAACAAAGGAAAAAAAGAAGGGAAAGGAAAGGAGAATGGAAGGAAAAAAGAAGGGTGAAAAAGTTCCGATCATTTTTAGTTAGTTGGAGCTGGGTGGGGGTGGTCATCCCATGTGTTGGCAAATCCTGCTCATTCGGACTGAGTACTCTGCATGTTCTCTTCCCATCAGAGTGTAGTGTAAGTTTGGAATCACTCTTGAGCTCCCTCTGAAGGGTGAGGAGAAATAAGGGAAAGTGGCACTGTACCTAGCTTCACTTCTGGAATTCAGGGAAGGGTCGGAATACACAGAAGCACCGTTCCAGGGACAGTGTGAGAGAGCAGTGGGGTAGAGCCCAGAAGGGCTGGCAGAACTGGGGACAGCATTCTCCATGCCACAGCCTCGATGCCCTCACGTGCAATGCTGAGGTTATTGAGAGAAAGAGTCATTTGGTCAGTCGTGGCTCCATTAGGGAAATGTATTGTCATAAGAAGGTGGGCTGGGCTGGATCACTAGTAGGGGCTTGGAAAGGTAAAGTCACTTCTCTGAGGACAGAGCACATACCCAGGAAGCTTTCTGCAAGCTGGCAAGACTTCGGATTGCCCTCAAATCTGTGGTACCTGTCCTCCACAGGTATTACCTGTGACAAGCAGAGACAGGATAAGCAAACCAATGGTGACAGCATTAGAGAAGTGATGCAGAGAGCACCCAAAACGTAAAGCAACCCAAAAAGAGGGGAAGGGAAAGAGACAGGGAAGAAGTAAAATTTTAAATGAGAATGATACTGGACTACAAATCTGAATTGAATGAGAAATTAATCTCCACACTGTACAGAAATTAAACCCAGAAACAACTAAATTAAAATAACCACAAAAGGCAAGCAGGGAGTTCTGAATCAGAGTTTAATAAATAAAAAAATGAATAATTTTTCTTTCATACCACAGTTTGTCACTGGGGCTGTAATTATCAAATAGCTATACATTTGTGTTACTTATTAAAGTAGATGAAAAACAAATTTTATCTCAGCTGCTTGCATCAGTATACCCAACACTGCATGTGTGATAATTTTTACAAATGTAAGAATGCAGTGAGGGAGCCCTAATCTGCCAAATTTTAGTTTAAAGTATTTAAAGTTATTTTTTCTTTTTAAATCCTAATGCACAGTAATAGTGTGTGAGAACCACTGGCCATAAACTAAACAACAACAAAACTACTATAAGTGAGATACAATTATGTTTGTACTAAAGCATAAGAAAGCCCAGCATATACTGGAAACAGAGATGATACTAATGAAAGAGGAAAAGGAAAAAAGAAAGAGGAGTCAATTTCATTATTGCATTTTTCATTATTAAAAATGCAGCTCACAGATAAAAGGAAATGATTTGACTTACTGAAGATCAGTAGCTCATGCCTATTTTGAAAATTAATAACCCAGAGCTCTATTTTTTATTTTGCCTCAAAATATTATTTCTTTAAGTCATAAAATTACATAAATCAAATAATATCTTTTCATTTGCTGCCAATAACTGATAAGAATGAAATTTCTCTTTTGACAGGTGGTAGGCCTTCTTACATTACTAGAAATGTTCATTTCTACTTTGTATAAATTGAGCCATAATTTGTTTTATCACGTTAAAATACACATCACATAAAAATTGTCATTTTAAAGTGTATAATTCAGTGCCATCTAACACATTTACAATGTGTACAACCATCACCAATATCTAGTTTCACAACATTTTCGTTTTCACCACTGCAAGGGAAAAGCCCCGTACCCAGTAAGTGATTATTGCCTATTCCCCCTCCTCCAGCCCATGACAACTGCTAATCTACTTTCTGTCCTTATGGATTTGTCTTTTTGGGACATTTCATTTAAATGGAATTATACACTGCAAGGGTTGGCAAAAGTAGATTTACATTTTTGAGTATGCGAAATACAGAATTTATTCTTGTATGATTTACTAATTATTCTATTGTTTTCTGTATGAATAACCATAAACTTCCTTTTCCCCATCCGCGTATATGATCTTTGTTCCTGGCTCCTTTTACTCAGGTGCATGCATGCTGGAGTGTGTATCAGTTCTTTCTTTTTTTATGGCTAAATATTTCTTTGTATGGATGTACACATTTTGTTTATCCAGTCATCTATTGACTGACATTTGACTTGTTTCTATCTTACAGTCCTTGTGAAAAGAGCTCTTCTGAATATCTGTGTATTAGTTTTTGAGTATCTGTTTTCAATTCTCTTGCATAAATACCTAGTAGTAGAATTGCTGGCTCATATGATAACTATATGTTTAGCTTATTGAGGAACTGCTAAACTGTTTTCCACAGGGGCTGAATATATTACTACCAGCAATATATGTGTTCCAATTTCTCCACATTCTCACCACCACTTGATTTTCCTGTTTTTTTTTTTCTCTTTTTAAATGATAATCATCTTACAGGTAGTGAGTGGTATCTCAGTGTGGTTTTGATTTGAGGTTACCTAATAGCTAAATGGTTTTCAAAATCTTTTTATGTGCTTATTACCCATTTTAGATATCTTTTATGGAGAAGTGTCCATTCAAGTTCTTTGCCCATGTTTTTAATGGAATTATTTGCATTCTTGTTGATGAGTTACAAAGTTTTGAAAGTGAAAGTGTAATCAGCATCATCTTGCAAACACTCTAGTCTTCTATATGAGGAAAATGTGACAATGGGAAGTTTCAAGACATGATAAATTTCACCCAGTTATTACTGAAAGTGGGACTCAGACTGTCCTGCCCTGTGTGTGTTCAAGCTGGCCTAGCCACATTCTTTTGTATGCTACGTGGTAAACCTACCAAGGTTTTGACAATAGCTGATGGGATTGTGAGGACAACCCTTAATTTTGAAAGAATGATGACCACCTGAGGCAATCTTAAATATTTAGAATTATGAGCACATATTTTAATTTAAAAATAAGACTTATGGTAAAAGTTAGGAGTTAAAATATATAATATAACACCTAGAGGAGTTAAATGGGTAAAATACATAGTGTAAGTGTCATTTGTGTTAAAGACAATTACCAAAGAAAATGCAAATTATAAATGGATTTCAGTGATCTCAACCTAAATAAAAATTTAAAATATCCATCAATAAATTAAAGGGAGAACTCAATCTATGCTACAACATATGCAATATTAGGTATTTATGCTTTTCACCTTTAATATGCCCTCATGCCTTTTGTTTTATTGATTTATTTTTTATTCCATTTTGTTATAAAGCATGAAAGAAAGACACAAAATAAATGAAAAGCTTAAACTGACTATTCCAAAATGGTTGCTACTTCTCTAGGAACCAGACTTCTTTTGGCAAGGTAGTAAGTAGAGTGGAGTGAGGCCAGGTCTGCCCCTCTCAGAACTCTGAAATCACCTTTGCTGTTCTGGATCCTGGATCCTGGATCCGTTAGTGTCGAGGGAACATCAGAAACAACAAGGTCAAAGGTTGAAAACCACTAGAATGGTAGAATGGTAGGTAAAAGATGGAGCTAATTACATACTTAAAAGATTCTGGAACCAAAGCATGGATTTAGGGCAAAAGTACTCAGCTATTTTAGAAACAGCAAATAGAATAGAGCATGACCTTCAGTCTGAGGAGAGATTGAAGGCACCAGGTCCAGAATTTCTCAGGTCAGAGATTAGAGATGAAAGACTTGATATAAATACTGACAGGAGTAAATTGCCTTAATCCCTTGTAACCTGTGAGGTATATTTGCCTTGCCGTTCTTTCCTGTAGAAGAGAGAACATCTTTTACTTCAACTATCAGGAAGCATTTTAACAAATTTTCATAACTTTAATGTGATTAAAATGTGTTGAGAAAGGCTTAATAATTATTAGCAATTATTCTTCATTTTGGAGCTTTTAATAATTTGAACGGTTTAAATAGAATTTGGGGCTATTCCAGTATCCCTAGGTGACATCTTCCCTTTGCTGGAGAGAGGCGTATGGAGCAACGAGGGAAGGTAGAGATGGCTGTCGATAAACTGGGAAGTATTGGGAGTCACATGACTTCAAATTAGGTAGTTAATTTGCCTTGAAGACATGGAAATAGACTATGAAGAAATTCAATTTCTCACTGAACTCTTATAAATTTCTTCCTACAGATAATTCAGACCATTAGTTTTAAACAAAAGGCTGTACTTCCTAAATACAAAATATGTCTCCATTTTATATCAGGCAATATGAAAACAAAAACCAGCATTTGTTGCAAAAATTAAGATATGGACACATTTCTTTTGCTATGGAGAGTGGTAAATTCATTCATAAGTTTTTATGCTACCTTCTCAGGCATTATTTTATTTTTAGCTTTAAGTAATTGTCCTATGCCCAATTTATAAGGCTATCTCTAATTCATGGATATTACTATGTAAATATCTATGTCAAATTTTTGACAGCTAAAATGTGGTATTGAATATGTAATGCTTGGACTTGGTTTTGTGTGATGTGACAATCTTTGTTCCTCAAAAAAATGATGTAGCAGATATAGTATGTTGTATACTCCAATCCAATCTTTATATATTTCTTGCTATATAGCAACGCAGTTTGTTGAACTATCCAGCTTTCAAATAAGATGATCCCTGATGTAGTTGAGAGGTAAATCCTGACTGTTCTAAAGTAACAATACTGTTTAGTAGAAATTTCTCTGACTACAAAACTGCTTCATCCCAATATACAAAGTGGAACAAAAGTAGGCTTACAATTGTTCATATGGAAAATACCACAATAATTAAATAATAATACAAGAATAAACTGTGTTTTGCATACTCACAACTATAAAATCAGTTTTGTCCTATTAAGTAGCTGGAGTGGCTAAGAAAGGATTCAGAGCTGGAAAAGTCCAATTCAAGGCTTTCATTAGAGGGGAGACACTGCGATCAGGTGGGCTGAGTCTGAACAGACTGCAGCCTCAAGTGAAGTGGAAGAGGGGTTTTTAAGGGTATAGAGCAGACCACCGGGGGTGAGTCACCTTGCTGATCTGTTGTAGATGTCCTCTTGTCAGGGATGGCTGATTTGGCAACAGAAAATCCGGGAAATTTATGGGCCTTGTTCTTGGGAAATGTTGGAGGGAAAGGAGAAGGGGCAGTGGGGGTTCAACTGATTTTCATCAGGATGCTGGTGGCTATGCCTCAGTTGCCTCTGATAATAGGGAACCTCATGATCAGGTACATAGCCAGTGATGCATACCCTCTTTGTTTCAGCACAGTCGGTGGCTCAGGTCCTCCAAGTCCTGGGGCATTCTAACATGTCCCACTCTGTAGTAGCCATTAGCCTCATGAGGCTACTGAATACCTTAAATGAGACTAGTATGGTGAAACTAAATTTTTCAATTGTATTTAATTTTAATTAATATGAATTTAAGTTTAAATAGACACATATCACTACTGGCTATAGTATTGGACAACTGAGCATAACTAATCATGGCAATCCCATTGACATTGCTAGTAATTGGATTGACATCAAGCAAGTGACAAAGTGTTTGCCATCAGATGGAAAGAATGTTGCTAGAAAACGTAAATGTTTTCTTCTCCCATGAAACAATGTCCTACATAGCATTGTTGTATGGAACTCTGATAATAAGTTTATTGCATCATAAATAGTAACAACATGGCAGAGCAAGACTGCTCTAGCAATTCTCTGAGATTTAATCTGTAATATTAGAATAAGCTATTAGTTTAATTTTAATAAAGATGATTTTTGTATATAGTATATATCTTTGACATGTTAAAAGTAAAGCACTTATGTAGTATTGACAATAATAATGAAGATCAGAGTTGTAAATGTTTTCATATTTGTGGTCTAAATTGAAATTTACCTTAAAATCTTGTGAATAGGTAGCACAATCTTAGTTCCTTTTTCTTCAATATGTAAATACTCCTTGTAATTAGATTCCAAGAAGAATATAACATAGACAACAGATACTTGTATATGTAATGGTTTACTTGCTTTTGCCTCCAACATATCTCTAGTTATATGAAAAAATATTTTTGAGTCAATTAAGGTGAAAAATATTACACTGAAGAGCAATATCAGCTTTAATATATTACAAATAATTCAGAAAAAATAATTGAAGAACTTGGTTTTCAAACAATCTTGAAAATAAAGGATATACATGTGAGAAAGTTACATGTGGTGAATGATTCACTAAATTTCACAGCTAAGAAATTGAAGAGACCTAACATTCACTACTATTAAAGTTAACTATTTAAACCATAGGTCTTAGTATAACTGCTATTAGTCTCAAATGTTTAGGTAGAATTTAGAAAGTGTACTTAATAAGGGGAGTAATACATTTTGCATTGTATTTTCTTGCATTCAGAGGAGAAACTGTTTTTCCTTGTCTTTCAGGGGAAAAACAAAAACCAAACCTTTGACCACAGCAGAGGCTCCTTAGATTAGGTGTTTGTCCAACCCTTGAATGGCAGGTTAAGGGAGACTATGCATCTTCTTGCTCAAAGACACATAAATATACATTTAATTATATTTTGTCTGAAAAATATTTGTCCATTATGTCCTGCATGAAGATAATGCAAAAGACTGAAAAAACTATTCAAGGTTCTTCTAAGCTTTATTGTTTTATCATTTAACTTTATTATTATAAATTTAAGACCAACAAACTCAGATGATATTAGAATTTAAATATTTTAACCCTTTTAGTTTACCACAGAGAAGTTTTTTTTTTTTTTTCATTTTGGCTGATAAAAGACATTTCCAAAAAGCAAATGTAAGAGATACCCAGGTAAGGGTAGATTTAAAAGCAACTATTTCGATATAAGTAACCTATCTCTAGATATCGGTAAGATATAGCAATACTGAACAAAGACCTATACAAATAATAAGTAATTATAATAATTTTTATTACTATGATAATGACATAACTGATAGTGTTCATTAAACTTTATTTTGCATTAGACAGCAAAGAAGTTTTTTATGTGATGGGCACCAAAGTAAGTTTTTTTTTTTTTAATTGTTAAATTCTTACAGCAATCTTATGAGGTAGATACCATTATCCTTGTATTACAAGTAAATAAACTAAAGGTTAAAGGAGGTAAAAAATCATTTTACATCATGAATAATAATAGAAAAACTGGAGTATTTGTGGGGGGGATGGATCTTATTTATTCCCCTTCCCTTAGATACTATCATTCTGGTCCTGCCAGTGTCCAATGTTTTAAAAACAGTAGTTTTCTTCTTTCCTTCCTTTCCTTCCTTCCTTCCTTCCTTCCTTCCTTCCTTCCTTCCTTCCTTCCTTCCTTCCTTCTTTCTTTCTTTTAAATTTTTAATCATGTATAGTAGAAGAGTAAGTCAAGACTCTGGGAGAAAAAGTAACCTCAAAATAGACATGAAGGTAAGAATGTCAAAAGGACATTTTGCCTCACTGTCCATTTAGAGTCAAGAGAAAGGCTGTACCACTCTCACAAGAAAACAGCTGTGCAAGGAAACATGACTTACGGGGCCAAAGATCACCTCAGAGATCTGTGTGCCCTAGAATGACGTGCAGGCTGAGAAATGATTCTTATGCCCTAAAACATGCACCTGACTCACAAAAGAGTGGCTGAAGCTGGATGAATGAAGGGGTATTTTAGCCAATATACTGTCTCCCAGTTGCCTTTCCATCTAACCAATATTTTGGTAGCAGGTAAGCCTCTGACACTCAGAGGACAAGACCATGAGGGGGAAAAGAATCAAAATTGCCTGTGCTTAAGATTCTGCTTTGCTAAAGAAATGGAACCTTAGAATTATTAGTTTGTATAAAAACAAAATTTAATTTTTGCATTCCTGAGTTATGAATTTACAAATATGTATTCATTGATTTGATGGAATTTTTACAATTATAAAGGATTTATAATTTTTATAAAATAAAGATGACCTATGGCCTGATACCTGAACACTTGAAATCAATTTATGCATTATTTCTGGGTTTGAAGGTTAACTTAATATGATGGCTTATGTAAGTGAGTAGTTTGAAATGAGTAAGAATTGTAATATTCTGGTTATTTTATACAGGAAGGTGCAATTCCATCCTGTAGAGTCCACAGTAAGATGCATGAAAGCAAGAAATATGACTGTAAGCCCCCAGTCTTCACTGAACATTGAATCAAAATATGCAATGATGAGTGGGCCAAAGATCTGGTTCTGTAACAGAAAACTTTATAAAGGGTATAAGCCAAGTCTTCTTTACTTCTTGTTTTACCTTCCTCTTGAAATATCCTTAGGGGGCAGAAAGCTCTCATTTGGTCAGTGTTCAGGCAAAAGTATTTTTGACTTGTCTTGGGTCATTTGCCATCAAAATCTTGCTGAATGAAACTTATGAATGTAATAGATTAATTTTAACATGGTTAATGGGTAGTTTTACATGTTACAACTCCCTAGTAGTTTCTAAAGAATGTTTTTAACTGAAAGCAATGTCTCTACTCTAGTACATGGAAGATATGACTTATGATAAAGATAGTTTGGGCCCAGAGGCTTTCAAAAGTCTTAAAATCACTCACTCTAATGGACAATTTTTCTCACAATCAAATACTTGGCTTAAGCGAATGAAAGGAAATATAGGTAAGTTATCCTTATTGATATTTCAGCTAATATACATTTTCTTTAAAACAAAGTCCACCAACAAACTCTCTTCCCAATAAACCCCTAGATTTGCAAAAATGATTGTCAAGACATACCTACTGCATTTCCCAAGTCTTTTCAGTCTGACTTTTGCTAAGGAATATATTGGATTATTTGTAGATGGAAGGGACTTCTTAAGTGGCTTTTCATTTCTATCACTGTAGGTCCACATTTTAGTGATTAAAATATTTAACAAGGAATTAATAGTTTTGTAATTTGAAAAAAGATGTATGGAAAAGATGTATTCACTTTTGTGTTATCTAGAAGTTTTAAAATTATACATCATAATTTATTTTTTAAAGTATAATCAAATGAGTATTCATTTGCTTCTGTAAATTAAGCTTACACTGAAAGGTATATAGAAGTGGCAGAAGAAAAATCAATGAAGAGAAAAAAAATCCTTCAATTTTCTATGACAAAAGATTTCAACTGTGCTGGATAACAAAAGACTAGCTGTTTCAAGTGTCAACTGAAGAAAAATTGAAAGGAGTAAATGTAATTATTCAAATAAGTCATCAGTGACATTGATTAAGTCTACCCACCCCCAAATTATTGTGACATCTCATAACTGTGAATAACGATGTTCCTGGTTTAAGCACCTATAATTACAACAGGTAAATTACTCTTTAAGCAGTGTTCATTTTCACTTCCAAATCCAATTTTCTGTCTGGAAGATCTATCCATTGTCATCAATGGGGGTGTTAAAATCCCCAACTATGTCTGTATTTCTGTCAATCTTTCCATATACGTCCATCAAGATTTGCTTTACACATTTCGGTGCTCCTGTTTTGGGTTATATCTTCTTGTTGGATTGTTTCCTTTATCATTCTGTACTATCTTTGATACTTAAGTATACTCTGTAGGATATAAATATTTCTACCTTAGCTTTTTTGCCATTTGTATGAAACATCTTTTCTCATCCTTGTACTTTTAATCTTTATATAACTTTTCTTCTTAGGTGGGTCTCTTGAAGACAGCATATATATGGGTTTTGTTTACTTATCCATTCATCTATGTTATGTATTTTGATTAGAACATTTAAGCTATTTACATTTAAAGTGATTATTGATAGATATGTATTTATTGCCATTTTATTTTTAATTATTTTATTCTGTTTTTTTTTTTCTTTTTCTTCTTTTTAAAGCAAGATCTTTAACATTTGTTGCTATATTGGTTTGGTAGTAACAAAGTTCTTTACATTTTTCTTGTCTCAGAAGCTCCTTATTTCTCCTTCAATTGTAAATGATAGCTTTGTTGGGTAAAGTAACTTTGGTTGTAGGTCCTTGATTTTCATCATTTTGAATATTTCATGCCAATCTCATCTGACCTAAAATGCTTCTGCGAAGAAATCAAATGACAGTCTTATAGAAACTCCCACGTAGGTAACTAATTGCTTTTCTCTTATGGCTTTTCAGATTCTCTCTTTGTCTTTAAGCTTTGCCATTTAATTTTAATCTTAGTATGGGTCTCTTTGGGGGCTTCTTTTTGGGGACTCTCTGTGCTTCCTGCACTTGTGTGTCTTTTTCCTTCACCGGGTTATGGAAGTGTTCAGTCATTATTTCTTCAACAGGTTCTAGATCCCTTGCTCTCTTTCTTCTCCTTCTGGTATCCCTATGATGCAGATGTTCTTACACTTTGTGTTGTCCCAAAGGTCCCTTAAATTATCATTTTTTAAATTCTTTTTTCTTTTACCTGCTCTGATTAGGTGTTTTTTTTCCTACCTTCTCTTCCAAATTGCTGATTTGATCATCTGTTTCATCTAACCTGCTGTTTATTCCTTCCAGTATATTATTTATTTCAGATATTGTAGTCTTCATTTTTGGCTGATCCTTTCTTATGGTTTCTGTGTCATTTTTCATGCTGTTGAGCATCCTAATAATCATTACTCTGAACTCTATATCATAAATTGCTTGCTCCCATTTCATCTACTCCTTCTTCTGGAGAATTATCTTGTTATTTCATTTGGTGCCTATTTCTTTGTCTCCCAATTTTGGCTGCCTTTTTATGTTTGTTTCTATATATTAGATAGATCTGCAAAGACCCTGATGCAGTTCTATGTCAGCCACTGCAGGTGACTGTCCCTGGGCAACCTGTTTGGAGCTATCAGTAATCCACAGCTTGTGATTCCTCCCTCTGCTCTGTTAGGGTGCATATTGAAATTACCAAGCTGTGCACCAAGGTCAATTTTTATAGTACCAAGCCCAGGATAAGGTAAGATAAAGTCTTAAAGCACCCACAGTCCCGTCTATACCTGCAGGCTGTCTGTTAGACTTAATCACTGAAAGATCCTCCTGATCAGCAGGGCTTAAGTTTCACAGGGTGGGGCGAGATTGATTCCTGTGGGTAGGGCTATTTCTTCTCCCCAAATTGATGCCACATGGAGGGGAGCTTTCCGAGAAAGATGGCTTCTGAACTATGGGAATGATTCAGGACAGGGATCCTGAAGGCTGATCTTTCAGCTCTCTCCCCAGAGCCACCAACCTCAGATTCTCCTCATGCATGTCTAGTTCACTCTGCCCTCCCTCTGCCAAATCCCAGGGAGAGTTGCTGCAAACAACATTTTATGCATTGGCCCTTCAAGTGTGTGGTTGTGTGTCTAGCCACCTCTCCCTGGGGAACAAAAGCCCTGCTGCTTTTCATAACTAGGTGTTATGTGGGTGCCTTTTCCTATCCTGATGCTCTAGTCTAGGGAGCCTGGCTTGGTGTTTAGACCCCAAACTTCACAGGGGAAACCCCTCAGCCTCTGAAATATCTACCTAGAACTTCGGCATCTGCCCATGAAAACCCTGCCAGCCTTTGAGCTTCCACACATTTACCACTAGTCTGAATGTGGTGGTGTGGTTTCTTCTTTATGTCCTTTCTTATAATGCTTCTCTCCAGCCAGTTTTCAGTTGGTTATTTAGGTTAATTTTTCTATAATTTATTTGTAGTTCCAGTTTGGTTCTGGGAGGACTTTAGTGTAGCTTTCTTCTATTCTACTACCATCTTGGATCCTCTGGAAATCTTAGTTCAGTGTCATAAAGCAACCTTGGATAAGCTTCAGGAAAGATAAAAATACCATGAAGTTAAGTACACAGAATTATATATATATAATTATATATATATATATATATATATATATATATATATATATATATGGCATTTTTATAGGGGAAAAACTATATATAATTAGATTCTTTGTATAGTATGTAATCACACACACAAATTAAATACTATTTTTTGTAGATAACTTGAGAATCAGGAAAAAATTCACATGCTTTATATGTTATAAATTATTAATTAAGAAAGAATTATTCCACAATATCTGACCTTCATATTCCAACTTACTTTTATTTGTAAAAGGGATACTCTATATCCACTAAAGAAATTTGATTTGGAAACATAATTTTATAAGTAAAATTTCACCCTCTCTGCCTATGGTTCCAACCTCCTTCTCGCCGCAGCTTGCCTGCCTCTGGCTCTCTGCCCCAGGTGTATCGATTCCTTGCAGTTTACAGTGTGTTTTCTATTCTTTCTGACCTCTTAATGTTTGCAGACACAGCTTTTTTTTTTTTTGTCTGAAATATTATCTTCACCTTCAGCCTTCAACTAATTAGCCCTGGTTGTCCTTCAGGATAGCTCTCTGATGACCATTGACCAGGACCTTAGGCAAATCTTCTCTGTCAATGCACATATCCAGCTGCATTGGAATAATGCATGTTTACATTTTCTTCATTAGTCAATTACAGAGTTCCTTGAAATCATGTGTGTTTGGTACTTTATTTATCTCAGTAAGCTCTCAATCTCACACAAAAAAAGGTCTGGTACATAATAGGTCAATTATCTAGTGTACATTTATGGTTTAGGAAAAAAATGAGTTGTAATGACTGAATGATTCAATCCATTTTCTAGAGTGCATATGTTTTAAATATATATATGCATATATGTGCTAAAGAAATTAAGGATTAATTTGGAGATAATTTAATACAGAGAGAAACAATGTAGAAAGGTATCTTATAGTAAGGGAATTTTCTTGAAACCACTGAAGTGATTAAATTCACATCATATAGTTGACACCTGAAGAAACCCACTCTTTCTTGAATCATTAATCACATGTCCCATTTGAAAGCATCTCAGAATTCATAATTTTTGTAACATAGTCTGGTTGATGTTCATAGGGAAGGGATGGGATTTATATTTTCTCAGATAGGTAACTTAGTAATATTCTATTCTCAAATTAGAATTTAGACAAATTCTACCTAGTTACTCTCATTCTCTGTCTCTTTGTTTAATCCTCACTCAAGAGTGAGGAAGGGAGGGAGAAAGAGAGGGAGAGAAACATCAAAGTGAAAGAACACATTGATTGGCCACCTCTCACTACATGCCTGGACCAGGAAGCAAACCTGCAAACCAAGCATGTGCTCTGACCGGAATTGAACCTGTGGCCTTTCAGTTTATGGGACAACACTCCAACCAACTAGCCAGAGCTACTTACTTTCTTAATATTAAAACAGGTTGAGAAAAGTGGTTAGCATCTACCATATATCCCGATAAACTAATCATTTTATATAAGCTACTAAAACATCAATCATATTACAGTAACAATTTCTGTAGTATTGGGCTACACCACTTACAAATGTGAGCATCTGGCAACAAATAACCTAAGAGAACATTTTCTTTCCCAATGTTACTATCCATAGAGGTTTAAACTCAATTTCTGCTACCATTTACATTTATTTGGGAGCATGTTGGAAGAGACTACATGTAAAAATACTGCCTTCTCCTCTAATTCTTGACAGTTAAAAGATTTTATTTTAGTTATTATCTTTGCTACATTTCCTATCTGGATTAAATTTTCACCTTTATAGGTTTGTTGAAAACAAACATGCTAATCTCCCTCAAGTCAAAGGATTAAACATCCCTTCACTTATTGGTAATTATTCACCTCTGGTGTAAGGGACAGATCCTCCCAAGATCTATTTCTGTCACCATAGAATAGCTGGGGTTCTAGGAAAGGGAATCAAAGCTAGTGCTTTGAAGGTAATATGAAATATGCAGTTGGTCTTGAACTCTGAAATGCCAATCCATTTCATTGTGTATATCAACTCTAATTTGTGTTAGTTTCTGTAGAAAGAGTGGCTGCCCATTAAACTGCCTCCTGGTAATTCAGTCATTGTCAAACATATAGTACAAGTGATTCAGCAATTGCTAGCAATTGAGATAGAATGGTAAACATTATGGTGAAGTGAACTGAGATGTCTAAAGTCTGAGAATCTTTGCTTCCCAAAAGGTGTTGGTGAGTTAGAGTTACATTTAATCAGTGAAGAAACAGATAATCTTTTTCTTTTCTTCTTTCTCTTTCTCCTCCTCCTTTGTTTTCTCCTCCTCCTTCTCCTTCCTATTCTCTCTCCTGGAATATATAATACATATCATCTGTTGAAGCACTTCCTCTAGTATCTTAGTTTAAGAATTCCTGGTTACAAAGGTTCATGGGACCTTTCCCACAGAGGGAAATGGTTGCTTGCATTCTTACTGGGCATTTTATTTTTAAAAAGTTATTTTTGAGCATTTGTTTAACGAGTATTCAAAACATGCCTGTCAGATTATCAGATGGATTTTGCATTAAGTCTTTAAGACACTGCTGTTCTTTTTAAGTCTTGAGGTCATGTTTCTGCTAATTGAGAAGTTCCTTTAAGATTGAAAAGTCCTTTTCAAACAACAGCACACTTTTCTTGCTTTTGCCGTATGTTCAAGTACTGTCAGGCTTCTGGTCTCATGCTTGAAACTAACAAAAGGAACACAGAAAATGTTACACTGTTGGTAAGGTGCTGCATTTATTGATAGGCTCTGACCAAGCAATCTCAACTTTTTTTACTATTTCTGTAGAACTCCAATGCAAATAGGAGCCTCTCCCTTGTTGCATAACCTAAAAAAGAGTTATATTTATTATATTTGCTTTTTTAAATATATAAAAACCAAGAAGATGATGAAGTTACGTACTGGTAGCTGGTCTTTATATAACACAGTAAATCTTGAATTACTTGTTGCCAAATGTGGACACAGAGTTGAAAGTGGATCCTTCAAATAGCCTAGGGAAAATAATCTATATTTTGCCGAAACATCTCTCCAATATATTTTTAGGATAAGAGCTAGACCTATATTCTTGGTCTCAAAGCCTCATGCAAACCTTAAAGTCTGTGTGTGTGAATACATGAATGTGTCCACTGGCATTTGAAATGAAAAGTACTGCCTCTCTCTTACAGTATCACTGAAAAATCTCTATATATAGCCTAAATATATTAGAAAACTACCATATGGAAGATTAACAAACTGTAGGCTATAAATAGAAAACCAAGTATCTTGAAATATTTAAAGCCATATACGGTAACAGATGTTTGCATTGGTACCTGGATATTAATTGAATTTTTGGTGCAACATTCTTATCACATGGCTTACTTAATCTGTATTACTTTTCATTATATTTGACAGTATTAAAATTTATGAATGAATTCTAATAATCTCTCACATATTCTGTGTAAGTTCCCCATGTTATAGTAACAATATGAACTCAAATTCTTTGACAGATCATGCTTGTTCCAATTTGATATAAAAACATGTTATGGGTTGGAAAGGCAAGAAAGGCTTGAGATGGTAATGTAGTGAGATGCTTGTTCACCCATGGGTCATGGAAGCTGCATTCCATAGTGAGAACTACCATGATAAATTAAATCCTGGGGTACGGAAAGGCACATTACATCATGGATTCTGATGAGAGAAGTGATAAAAAAGGAGTTACAGATTATTTAAGTTGCAGAATAGGAGCTATTCAGGTTATAAATTTCTGTTAATATTTTAAACTAAATGATATCTTTATGAAATCTGTTGTTTCTTCAAAAGTTTAAGAAATAGACAGGAAGAACCTCAAACTGTGCTGAAGCTCTGTGAAAAGCTTAGACAGCTCAAACAGGGTGCTCCAGGGTGAAGACTGCCCACAGAGGAGTATAAATTGAACAGCATAAGTTTGAATTATCTGGGCCCATTAAAGACAGGTGCTTTTCATCTTGTAAACAGTTGACATAATGAAGGCATGGAAAATACTGTACAGTACTGCAAATGTATTTTCTTTTTCTTATGATTTTCTCAATAACACTGTTTCTCTACCTTACATTGTTGCAGAAATACAGTATATATTACATATAACATACAAAACATGTGTTATTTGACTGTTTAGACTATTGGTAAGGCTTCCAATCAATAGTAGGCTATTAGTAGCTACACTTTGGGGGATTCAAGAGTTATATGTGGATTTTCCACTGAGTGAGGTTAATTTCCCTAACCCAGTGTTGTTCAAGGATTGACTGTACTTTATAGGGCAACCAATACCAGGTCCTAATGTGTCCATCATGACTGGTCACTGGCTGGGAACTGTGTAGGGAGAGTGTATATTCAACTCACAGACTGCAATGAATACCAAAAATGCATTGACTCAAGTCTGTTATGTGACTGAGGTCTTAGCAGTTTTACTCTAAAAGGTATATCTGAATGACATGCCTTCATTACCTCTACATCAAATACCAGATTTTGTAAAATTTCTTTTTTAAAATGCAATTTATAATAACAAATGTTATATAGTGCTTGGTATAAATGTAAAAGCAATCTTTTTAAAGACCTTAAAAAAAGTGAAACTCCATGGAAATCATAATAGAATAATGGAATTTAGAGCTTTACAATGATCATAGATGGCAAGTGCATATATATGCATATATATGTGTGTGTGTATATATATGTGTGTGTATATATATAATTACAGATTCAATGAAACTGTAGTTGATATCTTAGTAAGATTTTATAAACTATTTATGAGAAAGCAGAGCTTAATTCAGAACACAGAAGACATTCCTGCGGAAGGGTAACAAAATGGGGGGTGCTTGTCTTATATAAATAAAAATGATACAGTAATGCAATAATATCAAGAATTTTAAAATAAACTCACTAATTCATCATAGCTTAAACAATGAAGTAGGGATACAAATGAATGTGTAAAAGATGGCTTCATCATTTAGTGTTACTGGGTAAGTGATTTCACCACATATTTTTCTGAGAAAGTAATTGAACCATACCTCAAAATATACTTAAAAATCAAACACAGAAGGATGAAAATCTAAATGTGAAAAATATTACTTTAATACTTTGAAAGAAGATGCGAAATAATGTTTTATCTTTGGAAGGAGAAAATGAGTAAAATTAAACACATAAACATAGCCATAAAAATGGATGAATTTGACTATACTGAAATTCAAAATTCTGTTGAACTAAACACACAATACAAAAGTAAATAACATGTTAGAAAATAAATTTGTAATGACATATTTTTTATAAAGTGTTTACAATGTATTTTTAAAGCTCTACAATTTAGTACAATTAAGAAAAATCAATAGGAACATAGGCAAATGAAGAAACCAAACAATTCTTATAAGTGAAAATACCAATTATCAACAAATATATGAAGAGTAGCTTAAAGTCTCTAGTAATTAAAAAAATGATTTTAAAAGCCAGGCAGTATCACTTTCAATCCATCACATTCAGAAAAAAATTAAATCTGTAAGTACCAAGTATATTTGCATATATTTTAATGAGGTTTTAATTGTACACAATTACTTGGAAAGCACAGTTTTCAATATCTAATAAAGCTGAAAATGCATATACCTTACAAGTCAACAATATACATAAATTTTCATACTATCCAAAAACATGCCACTACATGTTTATTACAGCATTTTCTGTAATGGCAAATATAATCAACCTAAATTTCCACCAACAGCAGAACAAAGAATTAAACTGATTAAGGTAGGAAGTTTGGCATAGTGATTAAAAGTGATTTTTTGGAGTCACTGGCAATGTTTGATGTCTAGCTCTTCAACTCTAGGCCAAAATGTATCTCTATGCCTTATCTTCTACATTTGTAAAATGGAGGTAAAAACTGTACTGATCTCATGTTTTATTGTGAAGGTTAAATGATTAATATGAAATTCAGAGTATAGTCAGATACATAATGTGCATGTAATAATTGTGTTGTTATTACTATGTGTAAGTCATATGACTATATCATATGGTAGATAAAATGAATGACTTAGAACTATATTCATTGATGTGAATGGATTTCAACAAATTACATTTAAGACTTTTTAAAGAAGGATATACAGAACATGACAACATTTACATAATTTTTAAACAAAAACAACATTATATTTCATTAGTGGATATGTGCATGTATAGTAAAAGTATAAAATCATGCACAGAAATAAATCTGTAAGTGGAATACCTTATTTTATTAAAAAAGAAACCTACAGAAAATAATGTACAAGAATGTATGAGCATGGCCTGACTACTCTCTATATTTTTACCAATGTTTGAATTACTTGGTAATTAAAAATCATCATATTGTTAATTTACCTTTTCACCAAGAGTTCTTCATTTCCAAGACTCTTAATTTTATCTCCCTTCATTATTAAATTTTTAGCAATAGCTTCTATAGTTCTTAAAAGTACAGTTTCTTATTTGAAATTAAATCATACTTAAAAGTACAATTTGTTTATTTTTTCTTTTGTAGTAATTGAACCTAGTCCATATGTGTTATGATCGATTTTACAATGTAAGTGCAGAACAATCCTATTACTAAAATCTTTATATATTTTAATCAACATAAGTATGTTGATAAGTACAGAACATTGGCTACAGAATTATCATTTTTCCATAAAACTGTAGTTGCATAGGGCATTCAGAATGAGAGTGGAAAACGGGCACACTGACGCTAGTCATTTCCTTCAGAGCTCCCCCTGGTGCCCGATCTGCCTACATACCCGGTCTCTTCAGTATAGTCTCCCGTTGGTAGCCTTCTTGACAGACAAAAATAGTCTCCAAATAGATCCTTCTTATAGTCTGTGATGAGGGGCTTACATCATTCAGACAAGGCAGGAGTTGAAAAAGATTTTCTATAAAGAACAAGGTAACATTTAACATGATGTGATTCATATTGCTTATGCACAACTCTATTCAACTTTGTAGTTTTAGTGCAAAAGTTGGCCTAAACAGCATGCACATGAAAGAGCCTAAGAGAAAACGGGTGATTGGCTGTAATTTAAAGCTCTGATTCAAAGTCTCTGCAATGATATATTCAAACTCTCAGACCTTATCAGAGACCAATATGAGGCCATTACTTTCTTCTTAAAAGAGACAGCATTGTAGATGGTGGCAGTGCTTTCCTCCAGAAACCCAATACTCTTTGAGTTTTCTACTTGGGGGAGTGCCTAAGTGCATCCATATTGCCCATTGATACTATTAATTAATGGATACTATTAATTAATGAAAATCCAAGAAGAGAGGTTGATCATTCTAAATCTGTCCTAGTAAGATGGCAACCTTTATGGTCATGGAATAATCTCAGCAGCAAGCTTCTGAATGACTCTATCACTTAAAGCTACAGATGAGAATATAGAAAAACAATCCTTTCCAAGTTATCTAAGAAGATGTTTTTATTATTGCTTCTTGGTGGAGCAACCTAAGATTATCTTTGTCTTTGGAAATTACTCCAAACATCCCTATTCACTAATATCCAAGGACTTCAATGTTGATTGTCCCATTGTTGGTTTAATTCAATTAATGGTGCATTAATTAATCTGCAGGCCTTCAGGTGATTACAAAAGCTGAAAGCCTGTCCTTTCACTTGTTTCATTCTCAGCCATGCTCCTCTTACTATCAACGTACTGCATCAGTTGTGAGCCTGTGGGCAACTTCAGATGCCCAGCCCTGTGGAAAATGTGATAGTGGAATACACACACTTACATCTGAACCAACAAAGTGAAAGACATTACTACCCCTTTCTGATAAAAACAAATTGCTTCCAGAAGTCTAAGTACATAGGAGGACCAAGGTAAATAACTTATTCAGGGAGTTTATTACTGAACATTATAAAGGTGGTAACATGCTTTCACAAGGTTATTATATAGTGATTACAGCAATGATTGTGATATTGTTAATCTATTTCCATCTTTAGATTATATCTATTTTTTATCTAATGATGAGAAAACTAAAGGGGCATTGAAAAACTAGATCACATTCTTCTTCTATTATCTACTATGATGATCTTTTTACTTTTACCAAGGTGGCTAGATTTATATTTTAGAAATTGGTTGGAGACCTCTGGGTTTCATTTTGACTGCCAATTGGTAGAATTCTCATACTGGGTCAAAAAACTGTATGGTAAAGGTTGTTCTTGTCTTTCCATATCTGAACATTAGCCATTGAAATGTTATGTATCATATAATAACAGTTATTATTTATTGTACACTTAGTATGAATCAGAGATGAACCTAAACAATTTATCTGTATAATGTAAAACTTCTTATAATTATCTTTTGAGGTACAACCATATTTGTTTCTATTTTACAGCTGATAAATCTGAGAATTAAAGATGTTTAAAGAAATACCTAAAAACTAGTCTTCCTCACAAGTCCACAGTCTTTATCACATTTTCATACTACCCCTATTAATGTCTAGATTAAAAACCTATTAACATTTTCTCAATTATTCAGCTGTGAGGAATACTGACTATGAAATAGATGTGTTAAAGAGAAAAAAATATATGCCTCTATGAAGAACTAAACATTTATAAATCCTCATTCCAAAATTTGGGACAGTGAGTTCTCAGACATTCAGTCTGCATTACACCAGTCGAAATGTCAGTTGTGGGTTTATTAATAGAAAAAGAGGTAAGACAGAAAGAAGGGTCAATTGAAGCAACTCAGACCTGCTGCAGCAGCCAGATGGCTAACCTTTCTCTTGATACCATGTCAGGGAATCCAGATTATAATGTCCTTGTTTATTGCCCCAAAGCAAGGCATTAGTATGGTTGGATTAGCCCAGAATGATGCACTTCTAAACTTTAAGCCAGCTGGAAATAGATACTCACAGTTCTGGCCCCCAACTCTGTTGTCTGAGTCAAGCTACAAAGTTAAGCCAGGAAGCTCTTCTTGCATTATGATTTCTTGGCCACAAATGACAGATTCACTGTTTCAGCGTTGTCAAGCTGTTTTCTCACCCATAGGTGTATGTAATGTTTTTGAGATTGGAAGGAGGTCTATTAATTGAACATGTCATTAGATAGAAAGAAATGGTTACAAACTCATGATTCAACTTGTACATTATCCAGATTTCCCATTTCCTTTTTTGCTTTATTCTGAATACTCTTTTGACAAGTTATTTAATGTTTATCATTATCAGAGTAAAAATTATAACCTACAAAAGTCCAGTATCCATTAAAAATAATAATGAAAAGACCCTTAGACAGATGCTTAGAAGAACTAACTTTACTTAGAGAGGTCTGACCTTAACCATGGCTCCTTGGAGATAACTGATGCGGACCCCAGCTTATGGGGTCCATGGCATTATGGATGAGATGAGACAAATTCACACAGACTATTGAAGTCCTGTGGAGGAAAAGGGATGGCATGGTCACTCTCTCAAGGGAAGAGTGCCTTGGAGCACCTCGGCCACTCTCTGAAGAGGAGAGCGTGCCGACCCTTGCCTTGACACGCTTTTATTGCTTTTTCTGGGCACATTACATTGAGGACGGTCCTCATTTACTATGCACAGATTCACTTTAGGTGGTTACCTTTTACAGAAAATAAAGGAGAGGATGATGCCACTAATCATATCACAAAAGAGGGATATTTGCAAATGCAAAGGGAAAAGTAGTTGAACTGGTTACACTCATCCTTGGAAGGCTTAGCATAGATTTTAGAAAGTTACTTTAAAGATATGCAGTAAATGTTTGCTGCCTCAATTCAGGGTGAGGGAGTTTTAGCAAAAAGCAAGTCTCAAAGTGGCCTAGATACAATGCAGGTCTGATTCCCCATGGGAGAACCTATCTATGGTCATGGGTCCTATGCACCGGACTTCACTTTCCAGTGGCCTATCTGAGTGGGAGCTGGGCCCACACCACACAGAACGGTCTCCTATAGTAACTTCTAAATTCTCAGAATATCCCGAGTGAATGGAATGTCTTTGTTACCTGTGGTGGGACTCTTGGACTGTGCCTGGTAGCTTGTGCTAACAAGATGACTTGTATTAAGCTCCTTAGACCCCAACTAATAGTTTATCCTAAAGAGATGACTCACTATAGGGACTGGCCACTCCAGAAATACCAACCAGAAATATGGTAATATTACCATATTACCAAATGTGTAATTAGAGAGTGGAGATTGGGCCATGAAAAATCAGCCTAATCTTCAGGGTCTGGGGCTGGAGATTGGGTTCAACCATGTGGACAAGAATCAATCATGCCTACCCAATGAAGCCTCAGTTAAACTCTGGACACCAAAGCTAGAATGAACATCTTGGTTTGACAGTGTTTCATGTATGTATTGGTATACTTCAGGGTGCTACTAGGGTAACCTATAGGAGACCTAGGATACCTAAAGTAACTGAGGACCATCCTCAATGTAATGTGCCCAGAAAAAGCAATAAAAGCTTGTCAAGGCAAGGGTTGGCACACTCTTCCCTTGAGAGAGTGGCCGTGCCATCCCTTTTCCTCCACAGGACTCCATAGTCTGTGTGAATTTGTTTTGTCTAATCCATAATGCCGCAGACACTGAGGGCCGGTGTCTGTGTCAGTAAACTATCCCATTGGGCATGGAAGCTTTGCATTTGGAACCCTTCTCCCAGTCCCATTTATACCCTATGTGTATATTTCTACTTTGTATTCTTTTGCCATAATAAAACACAGGAAGTACGGCGCTGTTCTGAGTACTGTGAGGAAAACTATCAAATGTTTCAGTGGTTATGGGAACCCCCAGATTTGTGGTCAGCCAGTTTGAATTGAGGGTGGCCCTGGGGACTCCAAGACTTGTGAATTAGTAAAAAGTCTTGGGTAGACTCGACAGTGTGGAAGACTGGGCTCTTTATTTTGAGTTTGGTGTAACTCTGGGTAGCAGATGATATCAAAATTCTGACAGTGAAGATGCACAGAAATGCACTTAACATTTTATATAGTAATTCTAATGCTAATATTTTGACCTAGGGTGGTAGGTATGTAACTTTTTTATAAAATGATTTATAATAATACAAGTGATAGAATATAACTAAATCATCTTTTTCTCTCATCAGTATTTTGTTTAGTATTTACCATGACCTAGGTACTAGGTTAGAAGTTAAGTATAAAATATTGAAAAAGGTAGACATACTCCTTATAGGAGATAGTCTTTTATTTACTTATATGAATAGACAGTTTTAATATTCTATGATAACTTCTTAACAAGAAACGAACCCTCTACCATTGAATCACATAGGAATGCCATCAGCTCTAGGAGTCCAGAGAAATTATTCAAATGCAGCAAAAAAATTAGAGAAGAGTTATGAATAATAAAGTATCTGAATAACAGTGGTTTATAAATAAAAATACTTAATTACTAGATGAAACAATGATTTAAAATAAATCTACTTAATTAATTACAAAATAAGATAAGAGATTGGCAATACCAGATTTGGAAGAAAAACTCAGAGACATCAAGTAGCCAGTGATATTGTTAAATGTGTCACCCTGTTTTCTGCTTTGCCATCTTCAGCAGTCCGGATTTTCAGTCCTGAGTAAGGATGATTGCAGCAGGACTCTGCCATTCACTCAAGGGAAAAAAGAGTGGAGTTGGACTATAGGTTTTCTCTTTAATAAGGTTTTTTTTTTTTTTTTTTTTTTTTTTTTTTTTTTTTTTTTTTAGCAGAGGACTGTACTATGTGTGTATTTGCCAGAATGATGATTAGTGAGAAGATGATAAAGTTCTGACATGAAATAATGGAATTTCTGATTAACTTAATCTCATTACAGTTCTTACCTTGATATTTGTGGAGGGCCCATGTCCTTTCTGAAATCAAAGGACTTCCACCTTTAATTTAAGTAAAATTAAGTAAGGTTTGACTACTAGATAACTTTCAGTATCTGCCATAGGAAATAACCTGTAACTAAGACGTGGTGGATGAATAGGATTAACCAGAAAAATATGGGCGTCAGAGAGATATGTCTGGCCAAAAAGTTCCTATGGCTTTTTCTGTAAAATAAAAGACACATTTTTCATTTTCACCAATAACTTTATTGATTTGGATATTTTGAGTATGTCAGCTCTTTCCCACATGGTATATAACATTGATTGTTCTCAATTAATGTCTCAGTTTGATCGCTGTCAACTACAACTGGTCTACCTGACTGTGGAGCATCATCCAGTGAGAAATCTCCAGTATGAAACTTCACAAACTACTTTTGACCCATTTGATCAGTCATAGCACTTTCTCCATACACTACACAAATCTTTTTTGTGTGTTTCAGTTGTGTTTCTACCTTTCCTGAAATAATAAAGCATAATATGCCAAAAATGTTGTATATTTTCTATCTTCAATATTAAAATTTTACACAAAATTCACCAATTTTGATGTTTTCTCAAATGCACTCTGATATGACATTATCGCAATATAATCTAACAAAGTTGTTTCAAATGAAGTTAAAGATAACTAAGTGCTATTAGAGCTAGCTACCTTATGGGAAAACAAAACAAAACAAAACACAACCTTTTGGCCAACCCAAGACAAAATGATAAAAAATTTTCCAGATAGAATAACACACATAATATTTCAGAGAGACAAATCTTGATAATTGTATTAAAAGACCAGCAATTTGAGATTACAGTGTAAAAGATAATGCTGAGAAATGAGATAATAAATACTAAGAAAGAATCAAGTCATGAAATGCCTCTAATTATTTAGTTAAAATAGAAAGTTACTAATTAATTTAAAGAATAATTTGAATGATTATATAAAGCTTGTATATATTTCTGAATAACATTAAGAAAAATACGCTAAATATATGTGCTTTGGTGGAATGTATACATAGTAAGTGTGAAAAATATACAAAACTCATACAGTTGTGAGAAGATGGTAGGGTTATGGATGCTATATCATTCAATTATTTTAAATATTTTCCATTTAGTTGATTAAATTAAAATGCTACTTTGTTTCCCAGCAGCATGTTTTTTTCTCCTACTATCAATTTACAAAGTAGAACTGTCGACTAAAATTTTATTGTCTTCAAAGCTCAAGCTGCCACATGTAGTTGTATAGATTGTGCGCTGTACAAGTTTGACCAAGAGGCCCGTGGTAGTTTTGTTCTCTCTGTCATTCGCTTTGGTGCTGGACTGTACCTGCCTGAAAACTTCCAATTTTAATTCCCTTAAAGTTATTTCATGGGTTAGCCACAGAACTGCCCAGGTGGAAGAATACCTCATTATTTGAAATGAGATTCGAAAATAATTTATTTTCCATATCCTCTTCTTCTTTCTCAACTAGCACGGCTATTCAAAGTTAACTGTAAAACTCATGGACTTACCAAAAAAGTACATTAAGTTACACAAAGACAGAACAGTAGCAAAGTTCAGGAGATAATGAATTCCAATTTTCTTATTGGGGAATGAGAAATCTTCTAAAGAAAAAAATATATGTCAGGCAAATGTGGTCCCTTAAGTGACCTTCAGGGATTCCTATAGACACTATTTGCAGAGATCTCTCTTTCTGTTGGTTATTAAATTATTTCTAAAACTTCCCTCAATTATTTATAGTGCTGTTTGACCTACAAAAAGGGTATTGAAATAGAAGTTTCTTTTTCCCTTCTGACCAAATGAGAAGATCAAAATTTATGGACATTTTTCAAGAAAGGAATGAACTTCTTATTATGGTGAATTATGTGAAGGAAAGGACCAAAATATAATTTGGTTTCTGCTATCCCTATTTAATCCTATTAACTTCAGTCTTTGCCACATGTCTTCTGTACTTTCCTCGGCAGTCAGAATCTCCTGTAGTTTTGAATTGATGGCATGACCAACTGAGTACAGTCACAGTACAGGGAAAAGTCTTTCTTTGGGATTCATGTAACAAAATAAGGGCAAAAAGCTTTTATCAAGTAGGATGAAAAACATTTTAGAAGATACAGACATCATTGTTCTTGAAGCAGATGCTTTTTCTCCCCAAAGTGGTCCTTGCCTTATGAACCTGCCCTTGCTATTCTCAGAGGGAGCTTTTAACCAGAATGTCCTAATCAACTTCTTAGCTGATCTGGATTAGAAATTTTCAGAGACTGCCATTTTTCTGAAAGCAATTTAGATTCATCTCAAAAGTCAGCAATCTGACTAGTGGCCTCAACAAATTCTGTCCCCATATGGAAGAACTAAAAACAATAATTGCTACATTTATTAAGGTGCCTATTATGTGCTATATGACATATTTAAGCACTTTACATGTTTACTCACTGGATACCCCCAAAATACCGTATGAAGTAAGGAATATTGCCATCTACAATTTACAAATGAGAAAACTGAAACATTGAGCTAAATCACTTGTTCACAGTCAGATAAATCTTAAGTGGTGGAGTTAGACTCAAACCTGGTAGTCAGCCCAGAGTCCTGACCTATCACTTCTCTGTCATTATATCTCTGATTAATTGGACCAAATACTATATTTAGGAGAAAGAATCATAGAAATTTATAGATTGTCAATGCCAGACTGCTAACTAGTGCTTGAATTAATTGTGCGTTAACCCTTCTAAACATACAGCATCTCTAGGGATAAGAACTGGACATTGTATAGAGTTGGAAACAAATTAGTCAGCCCTATGTTCAGACTGCCCAACTTTCTTAGGCAAATATAAGAAGAGGAGCAGACTGGTTGCTGGTGTCTATTCTTATTAATAAAGTGAAAAATGTCAGCAATGTGCTATCCAATCAAATGTCTGTGTTCATGAAACATCTCTCACATAGATGCAAAGTTTTGCTTTATTCTTTACTGAAAACAGTTTATTCTCAGACTACAGAGGTCTCATATGCCTCAAGCAGCATTTGTGAAGTTTACTACACCTTCATTCAAAGATTTAATTAAAACTCTAATTTTCATAAGAAAGCTATAAAATGATAAGTCTTTAAATCCTATCTGAAAAGTGAGGTGATCTATGAATTTTCAGGAATATTGTAATCTGTAGAAAAATATATGGCTTTTAATATTTACATTTTTTTTTTATCATGGAAAAGGTAATTGCTGCTAAGCCAATGACAACTGTAATTCAAATTGGATGGGAACTGTGTCTTGGCTTAACATCCTTCTCCAGAAAATGAACAGAGTTACCTATCAGAAGTAAGTTAGTTGTTTCATAAAAGATATTCGACTGAGTAGACAAAATAAACCTCCATATAGATATTCCTAGCCACACACTCATATAGCCTTATGAAGTAATTTAACAGTTTCTTGATTTTTAACTCCTGTTTTCATGCTCTTTTTCCCTTTCATGAGGGCTACCATAATAGATTTTCTGTTAAACTCTCTGCCTACAATCTCTGTCATGAAACCCAGCTTCTCCGCATGTGTCTGTGTTGTTTCTGAATCATACATCTTACCTAATCATTCAGTGCTAAAAACTTTCGATGGACGCTTGATTGCCTGATAGGATCCCACACCTTTAATACAAATAAAAAAACTTTATATTTAGCTCCAACCTTCTTCAGTTTTCAGTATCTAAAGATTCTGAAAGGTTTTTTTTTTTGTTTTGTTTTGTTTTGTTTCACTTTACGACTCATCCAACGACATGAGGATAGTAAGATAAAGACAAGTATACAACTTTCTTGAAAAATGCCAGGTGGCATGACCACTGTGACTTAAAAAAACAGTTTAGGTGGGGCTTTTTATAAGGAGTAAGTCATGACCAGGATTATAAAAAAATATAGGATTGCTGGAAAAAAAATAGAAAAGCACAAGAAATTCAAATATAGAAACATGCTGCTGGTGCATTCATAGTAAAAAATGCTATAAAAATGAGAAATTCTCTATGAATTAACTGACTCTACATGAAGTCGAGATAATATGCCACTGCCTTTAGGTGATGTCAAAGAGTTCAGCAAGCCTGTCATTTAAAACCCAGATAATGGGTTTGACAATACTTTGAAAATCTCTTTCTTCATGAAACTGCAATGACTTATGAGGAAGTAAGTGAGGATGAACTGAATGCCTGCATTTGTGTTATGTACTAATTCACATAAGGTTTTAATCACTTTATTGGATTTTATCAAATACATTTTAAACTTCAATCGAAGCAAGTTTTAAAATGTTAATAATAAAAAAGTGTATACATCAACTATCCATTGTTTTGAAACCTTTTCATATAAGGTTAAATGCAAGGTTGTTTGCCCTCTTCAGAAAATATACTGATTTCCATCAAGACCAGTATTTAAGAGGTCCTGTTTCAACCTGTTCACGTGAATATATTGTCAAACTTATTGATCCTTGCCAATCTTGCAGGTGAAAAATGATAACTCATGGACATTTTAACTTCAGAATTTCCTCTAATAATGAGGTTGAACATGTGGGTCATAAGTTTAAAATCTATTTATATTTATTTTCTCTGTACTGTTTCTTCTTCTGCCTCTTCTCTTTTTCTAGGAGGACGGTTTACATTGTAAAGATATATTTATTGTCTATGATATGAGTTCAAATATATTTTTGTAGTGTATATGTTCTTTTTTTTTTAGTGTGTTTTGCCATGTTAATTTTTTTCTTTAATTTTATGTGGTCAAATTTATTATTCAATTCTTTTTGATTTCTTGGTTTGGGATGATACTTAGAAATATATTTGACATCAACATTGTAAGATTTTTCTCTCATTTTTTCCAACACTTTTATGGTTTTATTATTTTACTTTTACATCATTCATAATTTTGGGGAAACTTCAGCCCATGAGCCAAATATGGTTCATAGTTAGCCAAATATGACCATGCCAATTAGTTTATGAACTGTCTACAGCGATTTTCACACTACAACAGCAAGATTGAGTAGAGTGACAGAAACCTGGATAGCCAAAAATATTTCCTATTTTGCCTATTAAAGAAGAAATTGTTTACTAACTCCTAAGATATGGAATACAAAATTCTATCTATCTATCTATCTATCTATCTATCTATCTATCTATCATCTATCTATCATCATCATCTATCTTAGGGAGTTAACCACTATTTATTTCATCTCTTTCCTACTGATTTGAAAACTACCTTTTTAATGTACTAAATCTTTAAAGATCTTTAGAAATTGAAGACCAACAGGCAATATATAAGCATCCAAATTTCAGAAAGTCAGGTTAAATGGATCCTTGCATTCTCTGACATGTATTAGTCCCAGGTATTTTCTTCTAAAGAAGTATTCTGACCTGAGTTCTAAGAGAATGTGATAAAACTCACATTTTATTGAATCCTTTTCCTATATTAGGAAAATCCCTAATGTTCGTCACAGAGTCATACTTTCATTCTTTCTATAGTTTATCAGTAAGGGCATGTTGCATGTATGTGCCACACAGACACAACTGGAAGAATGTCTCTCACACATAGAGTGTCTATCTGCTTTAACACATATCATCATTGCAATTATCTTTATTTTATTTTGAAAAGATTTTATTTACCTTTAGAAAGATGGGAAGGGAAGAAGAAAGAGAGGGAGAGAAACGTCAATGTGAGAGAGAAACATTCATTGGTTGCCTCTCCTACACACCTCAAATGGGGACTGATCCCGCAACCCAGGCATGTGCCCTGACTGTAATAGAACCTATGACCTTTCACTTTGCAGGATGGTGCCCAACCAACCGAACCACATGAGTCAGGGCAGCATTATCTTCAAATTGAAAAAATTTTATTTATTCATGAGTATGAAAATGGAGAAGCCACTGTCCTCTAAAAAAGGACTTTTAATTATTTTTGTCACTAGTCTGATTGGACTGATAAAGAATTATTAATGAGCCTCTTTCTTGCTCCTCTTGAGATCTGTAGCATCTATTAATGACTGTGACTTGAGTATCTGGATTTAGAATAAAGTCAGTCTATGACACAGGGTCATTTTTCTCAGTGAAAAGATGTTTTTCATAAGTTATTTCAGAAAAATGAGGAAATAGAAACCTGATACACATACATATATATGTATGTCTGTACATATATATACACACATATATGTGTGTGTGTGTGTATATATATATATATATAGTTCAGAAAAGTAATTCAAGTACATAGCAGTGAGCAAAATGTTATATCACCACTCCTAGTTACTAGGAGATAGAAGTATCTAAGACATCTATGGTATACCTAGGGGATTGGGGCCAGGGAAATTTACTCACAACCTAAATTTAAAATCTACCCATGACCATGTCATTATAAGTTTTCTGAATTTAATGTTCCAAGCATGAATGTACATGAAAATCAAGTAAAGATGTCACATGCCAATAGTTGACACATTTTTTTTTGTACATAAAGCAAAGAAATTGTATATGTATATACATATGCAATCACATATATACATATGCATGTATATATGTACATATACTGATGTATACATACTGTACATTTATTGTCTATGATATGAGTCACAAATACATATACATGCATATATATTTATATCAGTCTATATGAATTGCAAATACATACATGTATATATTTGTATGTCAGTCTGTATATACACAAGTGTGTATACATGTGTACACACATACATGGATTGACATGTGTGCATACATGCATACATGTATATGTATATACATATGCTTGTGTGTATATATACATATATATGTATATAATTTTTAATTCTCTAAAATATTTAAATAGCCCTAGCTGGTGTGGCTCAGTGTATTGGGTACTAGCCTGCCAATCAAAGAGTCATCAGTTCCATACCCAGTCAGGGCATATACCAGGGTTGCAGGCCAGGCCTCCAGTAGGGGGTGCATGAGAGGCAACCACACATTGATGTTTCTCTCCCTCTCTTTCTTCCTCCCTTTCCTTCTCTAAAAATAAATAAATAAAATCTTAAAAAAGTATTTAAATAAAGTACACTTTAGTGCCCCTGTGACTTTTATTTTGATAAACCCACAAACAACTCACTCAGCGAACAACACTTCTCATCTCTGGGGGGAATAAATGACTAAATGGTGTCCAGTCATCCACTAAATGCTCAACATGTTAGAAAATGCATGACTGATTAAGTAACTGACATGATATAAGGAAAAGAAAGAAGACTATAAAACAAGTAAAATTTAGTTCTTTAAATGAACAGCTAAATCTGCAGCTTCCAGCTAGAACGTTTTAAATGGCTGCTCATTGTGAGGAACTCATTTTGAGCACATTTGAAAGGCAGAACATCTAAACGCACGGTGGCCTTTTTCCACCTCTCAGGAACTTTGATTGGACTCTGACTGCGAAGGCGAGTGCAGAGAACTGAGTCACCAGCAAGTTTCTATAGCACCCTGGGGTCCTTTGGAAAGGACTCCTTGTCCCAACCTCAGTCTAAGATGGTTCGGAATAGTCACTCCTCCACGCAGGGGTCTAAGATAAACGACCTCCAGAGTTCGCGCTCAGCCTCGTGAGCCTTTGATTTTGAACTGACAAGTGAAAGCCGAGTTTAAGTAGGTCATCCGAAGAGCTCACATCCTGGTCCGCAGTTGACATTCACTAAATAATATGGCGCAGGGAGAGTTAGCCAGAGGTAGCAATGGACGTTTTTTAAGGGAAAATTTACGTATTTTCATGATCCCTGAAGTTTCTATATTTGTCTTTCTCCTCTGCGAAGCTGTTTCTGGGAGTGGTAACACTAATTAGAGCATGAGCATGAGAGTGAAATTATACGTGATTGTTCATGGTACCCATTCACAAAGCTACTGTGGGGGAAAAAAAACAAAACGTCGAGGTCTTTATATAATTGGACGGTGAGGGCAGGTGGCGTTTGGATTTCTTTTAAGCTTTTGGGCCAAATCTTTTTTTATAGTAGCTTGTAATTATTTATAATATTGGATTTTTAAACCCATGAATTTGATTTCTACCTCAGATACCAACAATTTTTCTATCTCAAATCCTTGACTTATCAGCTTTGCTGCTATTTTTTTCTTTTTCCTTTGCCATAAACCCTCTTAATCTAATCCCATTTACATTACATACCAGAATATAATGCAGAAGAAAAGTCAGAGGCTCCTATTAGTTATTGATATCTTTGTAATTTCTATGACTTATATAACTATTCTGCTTTAATAACTTACATAATTTTTGAAATTTTGAAGTTATATCTAATTCAGTGTTTTCATTGGTCAAAATGGAGAATTTGAATTCTTTCTGTGTCAGTTTTTCCATCCCATGTAATAGAGCCATTTTCTTTTACTTAATCATAAAAAGTACTTTAACCTTTATTTTGATTATTTTATCAATAAAATTTCTTATCAAAGTAAAGTAGAAGATTAGGGGAATTTCTCTTTCATAAATGTTCTTCAGAAAAGTTAAAAATGTTCATCTTGAACCAATACAGTTATTTGGCATATAAATACTTATATGTACTTACTGTGGGAATGATTTCAAGTGGATGCATCCAGCCTGTTTTTTTCTTTCCTCTTTGTTGCACCTTACCAACAGGTGGCTTGTGTTGGGCTTGTCCTCTGAGTTTCCTTCTGAAAGAGATTAAAGCCCATTGCTCTGTCAGTATAAAACTCGTTAACATATCAATTTAAAGAGTCGTAGGCTTTGATTTATTTTTTCCCTCACCAACTTTACTTTGTTGACTTTTCCAGGCTCTTCACTAGTGTGAATACCGTGTCTGATGCCTAGCATGTTCCTTACATGTGCTCTTGCTTGAATGTATGTGAGGGTGGACCCAAAAAACCCCAGAATTATTTTCTGGAGGGTGGGCCCTTTATAGTACAGGCCTTCCCTAATAGGTGAGTGTTCTAGGATCCCATCTGTATCAGTGTAGTAGTTAGTGTTATTGTGAGAGGCTGTGCTTGGCTTCAGTGAATTTTTTTTTTAAAGTTTGTCTATTTCATTATGGGTGATTTAAGAGTGCATCTGCCCACACTTTGCTGAGCATTCATCAGTTTTTGACAAAAAACGGCATGACACTCATGCCCCACACTCTATGTTCATCAGATCTTACACCTGCGACTTGATTTTGTTTCCCCAGAGGAAAAAATTCCTCTAAGGGGAACATTTTGCCACTGTGGAAAAGGGGAAACAAACAAACAAAAAAATGGCAGAAGCACTAAACGGCCTCTAAATCAATGAGTTAAAAAACTGTTGTGAGCAATGGAAAAAATGCTTGATAGGTGTATTACATCAAATCAAGGTGACTAAAGTTTAAACACGTAAGAATAAGTACACAATTGTTTAAATAAATGAATTCCAGTATGCTACACTGAAGCAAATTCATACATACTAGTAAACTTGCAAAAGAATTGTATTATTTGCAGAGTAAGGGATATATTTTTTAGTTTTGCTGATTTATTTTTGCTTTCTAAATGTACTCAAAATCTTTCAAAAATTTGGAAATTTTGTAGTATAATAGTTTGAGTAGTACAGTGTAACCAAAATAATATTTGGAATATTTAGTAAAACAAAGTACAGCTTAATATGTCTTTTGAAAAAATATACATTTTATCTATTTATAATAGTGACTCTGGTTATGGTTTGTGTTTTTCATTTGCTCATTATAACATGTACTTAAAAGTAACAAAATTGTTCCTGAATCTATATTTGAAATATGTTATCAATTCAACCTGGTTAATAAGTTAAATTCACTGATTCAGAGGGGATTTTTGGTAAATCTCCTGCTTGCTGCAGATACCCTAAATAATTTCCTGGAATTCTAAATACCATTAGTTAAATGATGGTGAGAAATAGCAAAGTTGAAGAAAGCGTTCCTGAAAGATAGGGTGTTATAAACCTACTCAGAACATTAGAATAAGTAGTTTAATCCTACTGCCCTAAGATTACTAAATTTCATTTAAATGACTTTGACTATTTTAAACCAAATTTTATATTCTAACCTAATCTACTGCTGTTGGTAAATTTTAAGTGGAAGTTGTATTGATAGGAGACTCAAGAGTTGGAAAATTTTAGCTTAAGGTAAAAAGTTATAAGCCTAGCAAGTAATGTGTATGTTAAAGTTTTTGTTTCAGAAACTACAGATAAGGCCCATCCTGGCTCCTGGGGAAAAAAAGCTGACCTCCTGGGGCACTGCTAAAGATTACCCACTGGGGACAACTGGAGGCATCCAGGCCTTTGTGTTCCAGGGAGAGACAGACAGCCACCTGCCCCTGGGAACAGCTAACTGCCCAGGACAGGAATGTGGCAGCTTCTTTCACCTCATCCTCCCTGAATCTCAAAGCTCTGACTGCACTTTGTTTATTCCCTGGTATAAAAAGTCTGGCCTGGAAAGAGAAGGCAAGATGGTCTGTTAGGGTATGAACCCACCATCTTCTCAAATCGCCCACCATCTGAATAAAGTGCCCATAAGGATTCAATTGCTGTCATTGCTTATTGGGTTTGGTAGTGACAGGTAGGCATCCCGAATGCCGGTGTCTTTTCCGGTTTCAGATACATATTCTCAGAGGTCACCCCCTCTCCCAATAAAAGTCCCTAAAGAAACAAAGCCTGTGTATAGTGACTGCCAACAGAAACCACAACTGCTTTGTTACTATTTTAACTATAAAATGCAATAGAAAGCTCAAACATTTGAATATGCAAAGTGAGCATTACCATGTGCATAGGCAGTGTGTTTGGCAAATACTAAAAAAATCGAACACTGAGGATTTGTGATGAACTATGGTTACAACAAAGCTGTTGGAATTAATGTTTTAATTTGTGCTTGAGAGTGAAAAGTCATGGCTTATCATGCTGGCCATGCAGACTTGTTGAGTGTTTCTCTTTCTGATTTTTTTCATTGACATTTTAAATGCCAATCCAATGTAACAATATAAAGTTTCTCTTTCTATCTATTACATGCTTAAACACTGGAAAGTACTCTCAGGGTAGATGATCAATACACATTAATTCACATCAAACAACTTGAGGGGGAGAGAAACCAAACAAAAAGATTTTAGGCAATAAAATAGAAGAAACTTGCACAAATAAATATGTGAATTTTTTAAAGAGTTATGTTGTTGCTCAAAAGCACAATAAAACCTGTATTTTATGAATGTTTGGGTTTTCCTCCTTGGGAATGATAACACCTGGATAAAGAATCTTCCACAAATGACTTTTGTTGAACATGTGTGCATTAAAACTTAGTATTTGTGAGGTCCTCACAAAGCACTGAGGGAAAAAAATGTTAGTAAGCAGTCCTCATGGAACTTATACTTGAAAATGGAAATGCTTTGAGGTTGATCCCAGTGAAGAATAATGCATTACAGACATGTATCAACGTACCAATCAGTGGCTTTCCCTGATGAATAAAATTTATGGGGTTATCAAAATGAGTAGCATTACAGCTAACATAAGCTCTTGGAAGAAATAAGATTGTGCCTTGTCTTTGAATCCTGCCTTCCTAACAGAGACACGAGAGGATGTTTGCTGAACTGAAGAATGGACACCATCATGGTGAAAGATAGGTGTGGTATCTTTTGTTTTCCATAGCAAGTAGGAAAAATTTAAGAAGAGATGTATTACATATATGTAACTAGTCAGCCTTCAGAGGATTTTGTAGAACCCGATATTGTGTTCATTAAGTCATAGCCAAAGGTAAGAATAGTAAACCAGTTTCAATTGTATTTGGAGGGGTATGTGATACAGGCTCAAATAAAATCAAGCTCAATCTTAAGTCATTAAAACCTTGATTTCTTGAGCACTGTTGGTCTCATTTATTCTGGAAATCTGGGAAAACTAGTTTGCATGTTATTTGTTGCCCAGGTCTCTAACAGGGCAGCAGATCCTGCTGTTTAGAGCTGCCAAGCAATGTAAAGAATTATTTCAAAAAGCTTGTAGATGTTGCTAGGAATTCCCTGTTCCTGGATAAAATCTGAATACATTGCATTCATACTCATTAATTAAATCATGTAACTGCACTGCAGACACATTCTCAGTGGGAGATGCAGCAGGAAACAATTTACATCAGAATGGAGCCCCCTGGGATCAAAAATCAAAACACCTTGGTTTATTTTGCTACTCTATAGAGGAACAATACCTTTAAAGATTACAACCTTTGCAAATTGATGAGACATTTTTCATTTTTTCCTGACAAAATATTTATCATTAATTTTGGTAGTCATATACTACACAAATTAGTAAAATGGTGAATGTATTTATAAATAAGTTTTTATTTATTTTTTAAGATTTTTTAAAATTTATTTTTAGAAAGAGGGGAAAGGAGGAAGAATGAGAGGGGAAGAAACATCAATGTGTGGTTGCCTCTCTAGTGTCTCCTACTGGGGACCTGGCCAGCAACCCAGGTATGGGCCTTGACTGGAAATCAAACCAGTGACCCTTTGGTTCCCAAGTTGGCACTCAGTCCACTCACCTACACCAACCACAGCTAAATACAGTTTTAATAGTCATTAAAAGAAAATAATTTTATTCAAATTAAGGATACCTTTCTAAATTAAAGGTGAAAAAATTAGAAATAAGAATAAAATTTCCTCTTGTTACATTATTAAAAGTGAAATGTTGAATTCTGATTTTTAATAATTAATTAAGCAACTCATGTTATTCTTCCCTAAGTTCTAGTCCTTGAACACTTGGCGAATAGGCAAGATGGACAATGTAAAACATGGCATCACATAAGTGGGCATTAAAATTTATTATTTCTTTTCTATTTATCTCTCTTTAGTTTCTTCTACCTAATAGAAATATTTATGCATTCATTCATTTAGCTAATATTTGTTGGTATCACCTATGTGTCAAATAATTTGTAAGGTACTTGGTATTTAACAATGACCAAAATGATATTTTCACCAGATTTACTAGCCAAATTGATATCTACATTGTGAAAAGAAGGAATGCAAGATGTTGAAATTTAATGAATTCTGACACACTTTGGTAATTGTAATATCTGGCAATGCTGAAACAAAATACTAAAATTATTGTCGAGATGTATATTAATAAAACCATTCATTTAATGTAATTTAAATAAAATATTTCATTACCTGATGAATTCAGGTAATCTTATTTTATTCCTGAATTTGAGAAATGTTATCATTTGGGAACAATACATTGTGAAGTGTACTGTTGCTACTGAATAGCTTTATAGATTAATTATTCTAGATATAGATATTCTTAAGGGAGGGTAAAATACTTTCTAGAAAGTAGAATGTTATGAGGAAGAGGATTTAGATAACATTTATCCAGACCAATAGAGGCCTCAAGTATTTGAGTTGAGTATCCCTCAATTCTACTGGGGCCAGACTGGGTGAACAGGGAGGATGGGGCAAGAGGGTCATGCCTTTTTTGGTCAAAAACTGCTGAACAATCAGGGAGGCATAAGCAGGCACACTTGTAAATCAGCTATGATGAAATGGGCAAATGTGTCGAAAGAGTCTTCAAAAAATTCTTTGAAGCTGAATGCAGCCTCTCACAACAATGCCAGTTGGTACACTGATACGGATGGGTTCCTAGAACACTCACCTAGCAGAGGAAGACTGTACAACAAGGGGCCTACCCTCCAGAACATAATTCCATTTTGGGGTTCCCCCTCATACTTATATGCATGTATTAAAAAGAAAACATTCTAATACCAAAATTATAGGAAGGATCTAGCAAAATTTAGAATTTCATGTACAATTCATCACATTTTTCTTATTTTTGTTAAATGCTGGGGGGTTAGTAAAAATTTTAGGAAGAAATGAAAATTGAAATCTGAAAACCACAAATTCTAAGCTCTATTAAGAAAAATAATTTTTATCTATTTTGTAAACTGTATTTTTAAAAATTTTACATTGTATATGATAGCCTTGATAAAGGTCAATGGCCAGATTTTATATTAACTATACGTGCTTCAAGATATAAATTATTTCACCTAAGTTGTCTCTTTCTTTATCATTCTTTTCACAGTATCTGTAAAAGTTAATCAGATATTAAGACTAATATCTAATGACTAATATCTAAAGACTAATATCTAAAAGTTAATAAGATATTAAGACTACTATCATTCTTTACTGTATGAAACCCTGTTTGGTTAGCACTAACATGGAATAAGCCTTAAATTTCCAATCAGTTCAATTGATTGGCAGACAGAGCTTTGAGGGTATCTTTCTCTGGTAGGCTTATGGGAAAATAAGACATGAGCAGCCTAGTCCAAAAGTCAAATATATGGCTTTAGGATCGGCTAATTGGATTTAGAACACAATCCAGCCATTTGCAGTATAATCTTTAAAAGGAGAATATTATCATAGATAGAGAGGGTTAAATGAGGAATTCATAGAATAGTTATTTTTTTAATATTTAATTTATTTATTTTTAGAGAGAGGGGAAGGGAAGGAGAAAGAAAGGGAGAGAAACATCAGTTTGTGGTTGCCTGTCACACGCCCCTCACAGGGGACCTGGCCCACAACGTAGACACGTGCTCTGATTGGGACTTGAACCAGTGACCCTTTGGTTTACAGGCCAGCACTGAATCCACTGAGCTACACCAGCCAGGACTAGATAGTGATTGTAATATAATATGTTTAATAACTGATGATATTAGTACTACTAGTAACTTGTACTTGGACAAAGAACTTTTATGTCTCTATATATGTTTCTTTTCCTACAAAATAAGGATACTGATAATACCTATTTACAAGTTTATAATGGAAATTAAGTAAAAATAAATATAAAGTACTTAACAAATTGTCTGTTATACATAATTAATGTGTTAACTCTATTGTAGCTTATTACAATCAGTCCATAATTTTTTCTCTACCACACAGCTGCCCATCCTAAAGTTATGAGCTACTTTTTTGAGGCTTTATTTTTTAAGCGAAAAAATTGTTAAATTTAATCCAAGTTCAGCTTTATAAAAATGATGAGGGCGGGAAGCTATGGTGTGAATGATTTGCCGAGGTCTCCAGATCACTCTGGGGAAAGCACAGTGCATGGGAAATAACATTTTCTCAAAAAAAAAAAAAAAAAATGTCCCTGACTCCCCAGCCTCCTTTTTCATACACAGTTCTCTGCCAGCTGTTGTTATTCTTTGGCTCATGTTCAAGATCAACAAACATTTTTATCAATTCAGAAGCCTCTTTCTGATGTTTGCAAAGCAGTGTCCAGCTCTCAGTCTGTTATTTTTGAAACAAAGCTACTTTGCATCATACAAGTCCTAATCTATTTAGTTTTGAATTTTTAATTTCTTTCTCTTTTAGACAATAATTACTCACTGCCCATATATGCAATCATTGACAGACAGAATACTGATTTATTTCACACAACACTTAAGGAGTTGGTGACTCCAGTTTTATTTCTTCATTTTATCTGCAAGAAGAGAGCCAATATTTTACTCTTCCTTGGACTAGTGATGTCCTGTGCTTAGCTCCTCCCATGGGAACTAATTTGTTCTTTATGCCCCCCTACCCTCTGTTCATTTTCCTAAGTTATTTAACCTTTTAGCATTTTCGATAATCTTGAGTTATCTCTTGATTTTATAAGCCAGGCAAATTTTATGTCCAACATATAATCTCAAATTCTTAAAATTAGTCGTTTATTACTCCCTTTGTTTTTGTTCCAATACTCAAGAGGAATATTTCAGCTCATCCCCGACCTACCTTCTCACGCCGATGGCAACCTGAAACAAAACTCTGCCTTTTTTTCAACTTCCAGAAAAAGTCCAATTCAGTTTTACATGATGACACTTATTTGGCAAAGCACATTACATCACAACGCCTTTGTCTGTCCATCACCTCACATACCACACCATGTGTCAGTGCCCTAAGCCACTTTTTCTGCCAGTGTCAAAAGCCATCACTTCCCAAACATATCTCATCAACCGTATATAGCCCCTTAGAAAGTCCAATTCATTGTTTTTCTTACCTCATCTTGTCCTCTTATAATCTAGGAAGGTCAAATAATTCTCTACCCAGACAGAGAGAAGGCTGTGCGTGCCCCAGTTAAGGCTGCCATTAATCAGCAAGCGAGTTAAATAACAGACCTTTTGTTGCACAGGTATTCAAACGATTATTGGCCCTGTGTTATTTGAACATTGGCACAGACCACATGTCTCTCATGAGATCTGACATAAACCAAGACTTGTGCTCTCTTTAATATTGTTTTAACTATCACCAGAGGATACATTTATTGAGTTTAGAATGAGAGAGAGGAAGAGAGAGAGAGAGAGAAACATCAATGTGAGAAAGAAATGTTAATCAGTTGCCTCTCATACTCACCCTGACCAGAGATCAAACCCACAACCTAGGTCTATACCGTGACTGGGAATCTAACTCACAGTCTTTTGATTGTATGGGAGGACACTCCAACCGAGCCACTCCACCAGGGCAAGGCTGTGCTTTTTTACCATCTGTCTCTTACAGGTCTCACATTCCATGGTTTCCTATATCTTCTATTCCCTTGCCTCACTGTACCTCTTCACCAAACATTCGTTCAAATGTAAGCCTGGACCGTTCTTTTACCTCCTCCATTTTTTCTAATAACAGAACCAATAAAAATTCTTCTTTCATTGATTTTGTTCTCAAGTATTTCATCTTTTTTGCTGTCTCAGCATCACAGGATCAGCTTACTCTAATCGTTGAAAATTCTCCCAGAATCCCCAGGCCTCAGAATGAGGCTCAACTTTTCCCAGATGCTGGATGGAAGAAAAAAATTTCTTTAAATCCCAGTCTGGGTCATACCTACTTTCTTGCTTGAGAATGACAGAAAGAACCCTCATTTAAATGAAATCTCTTTCTCATCATAAAAGTGTGGTATTGCCCCATGTTGGGAACCAAGATGCATTTTGGAAGTCTAGATCATTCATTTTTAAATGGCACCATGGCAGAGACATCAGTCCAGGTAGCAACACAGCTTAGCTAATTCACTTACTATTCACACTCTTTTCTTTAATGGAAGATAGAAAGACCATGTCTGTTTCTCCCTGAAACCATGAGTCTAGCTCTAGAATGCCTTATGATGTGTTTAAATAATAAAATAATAGTATATATCTCATGGAAAAAATATTTGGGCAGATTAAGAAATATATCTAGATCTAGAAGAAAAAAAATTAACTTATGCAAGTGTGATTTCACTGAAATTACTCCATTTTATATTTCTATGTAGAATACTGTGTCGTGATTATAACATCTTATTTTAGATTTCTTCATTGTTGTTAGTTCTTAGCCAAGAAAACCTGTATAGTTACTTTCATCTTCACAACTAAAGGTTCTGTTAAAGTGATGGTCCTTAAATGACAACAGTAAAAAACTACATTAAATTGTCATCTTTTTAAGAACATATTATAAAGTTATGCTTCAACTATCACTCAGACCTTATCAATAATAAAAAAAAATTTTCTTAAGTTAAATTTTTGTTTCCTGTATTAAAAAAGATTTCCAGAGAAAAAAATCAGCTCTATTTCATATTTGTTGTATTTTAATATGTATGTATTTAAGGGGAAGGGAGGGAGAAAAAGGAATAGAAACATTGATGTGAAGGAGAACATTGATTGGTTGCCTCGTACACATCCTGACTGGGGATTGAACCCCCAACTTAGGCATGTTTTTTAGTCAGAATTGAACAGGCAAACTTTTGCTTTTCAGGACGACGCCAACCAACTGAACCACATCGGCCAGGGCGTCATGTTCGTTATTCCTAGTTTCCTTTACCATGGTCATTTCCTGATGCTGCTTCCAAAGTTTAGGGCTGTTGCTTCATTGACATTGAGTAGATGGCATTTCTGCCTCTGATTCTCCTCCCCCAACAATCAACCAGAAAGTCTAATGTCTTCCAGCAGTCTTAAACACAAATCCATAGGGGAGGCAGATATCCAAACCCCTCGATTTCTTTGTCTTGAATTCTGGGTGCTGGCGCAGCCCTTTCTGTTAACCCAAGGCTGTCTTTTGTTTTTCTTCACCTACAGGATTCCTGACTTAAGGCTATAGACAAATGCCTGCACTGTCACTGCAGATCCAGGAAGAGCCCTTGCTTTCTCCAAAGTGCTGTAATTTTAATCCAACACTCAGTGTGTTTGGGTAGGGAATAGGGGGAAAACAGCTGCTAAATTACTGTCTTACTGGTGGGGAGTTCATCAAAAACTTTAAATATTAATAGAAAATATACAAATATATAATAAATGATAAAATTTACTTTTACAGGAAGCTGTAGGCTCAGTATAAAAGAGGAAGTCATGCCACCAGATTCTGGTACCACCTCACACTTTATTTTCCTAGAAAATCAGCAGGACATGCTCTGGGTGTTCTTGGAGACTTAATCATATTTCCTTCAACTTTCTCTACTTTTTGGCAAAAATTTAACTTTATTGTCATATAAAGAGCAATAGAAAGAGGATGTGGCTGTCAGTGGGTTGTCCTAATTGAACCAGATTTCTTATTTAGATACACTTTCTGCCTACCATGGGATTGATTGCATTTTCTGCTGTTTTAAAACCTAAGTTTACTTTGGTTGGCAAGTCTGTAGACTAGTTGTCAATTCACTGACATACACATATTGTCAAGAAATAGTTGTTGAAAAATAAGGAATTTAGTGTGAGTGGAACTAATCCTTATTTTTGTAATAGTATCCTCTTAATGGACTGTCAAAATCATCCAGCTACAAAGAGGCTTTTCTGTCTCTTTCTGATAAAATGGAAGCTCACTCTGGTAAGATATGAGTTCTCAGAACCTACTTTTCCTCTTCCCTACATTCTCATTTTCCATAACTAGAGTTAAAATTCTAGACCAGCATGAACTTTTTCTGTAACAGGCTCTATTGGGCTAAAAAGTGTTCCCTGAAAGCTATGTTTAACTGAAGATTAAACTAGACTTTACTTGGAAAATAGATTTTTCAAATGTAATTAAGAGTCTCAAGATGAGATCATTTTGATTTATCAAAGTAGGCCCTCAATCTAATGACAAGCATCTGATTCAGAGGAGGATAACACCCAGGGGGCAGTCCATGTGAAAACTGAAGGAATCTGGAACCACCAGAAACTGGATGACAGTTTTGTCAGAACCTCGATTTTGGTCTTTTAGCCTCTAGGATGGTGAGAGAATAGATTTCTGTTGTTTCAAGTTTGTGATAACTTCTTACAGCAACACTAGGAACCTAATAGAAGATCTAAGTAGTAAATATTTTAGATTTTATGTGCCACACAGTCTCTGTAGCAACTATTCAACTCTACTTTGAAGTATGAGAATAGCCACAGCAGTACGCAAACAAATGAGTAATTCTCAGATCCTATAAAACTTTATGGAAATTATATTTTCCTAGGTCATGAAATATTCTTGTTTTGATCCTTTTTTTCATAAATGCTAAAAATATGAACACTGTTTTTGGCTCATAGGCCATGCAAAATCAGAGAGCATGCCATATTAGACCTACTGGCTCTAGTTTGTGGATATCTGTTCTAGAATATAGTAGAATACTGAGTATGTAGGTCTGACAATATTAGAAATGCAGATTACACCTGCTCTGAAACATGGTTTGAATGTCTGATTTCTTTCCTCTTTGGAGACACCTAGTATGTTCTAATCCAATTTCTGGTTGAATTATCCCAAGCAACAACATGTGGACCCCCCACTAAAAGTCTTGATAGAGCCTGACAGTAGATACATTTCTGCCAGTATTTGATGAATCCTGAGAAGAGTCCTAGACTCCATCAACTCATGTCAAACTGATATTTATTCTTTCCTAATATCTTGAAACAAGTTGAGACCTAGCTTGCATATTAAAACCAAAAAAGTATACACACACACACACATATAAAGTTTATACACACACACACACACACACACACGTGTGTGTGTATGTTGTTATCAATGCCTAAACCCTTAAATATCTCTTAAGAGATTTTGAATTTACTATTCTAGGTGAACCCTTAGTAGTGGAAATTGTAAGCTCTTTCTACTTAAGACTGGTTAGACAAATCCAATGCTGAGAAGTATTTGCCCCCAGAGATCCTAAATGTAGGAGTCCTGCCCTTAACCATCAGTCCTGTGTGTGCAGTTGCAGAGGAATTTGCTCTCATGCCTCTCAGAATTCTAGTGTGGTCCATTAATTAACCAACACAGTCTTTCCAGTGTTCTGAAGCAGAAAAGCTACAGCTGTCAAAAGCTTGACAGACTGTTCAAAACAAGAAACCAGCTATGTAAAATGGGAATTACAAAATGCCATGAGGTTTTTTCCTGTGACAATATAGAAATTAAAAACTTTTTATCATAGTTGAAAATGGAAATAAAGAAATAGTCTTATGGTAAATGATGTAGAGAGTTACGATAACTTATTCAAGAAATGCTCCCCTTGCTTGGGCCAGCGTGGCTCCATTGGTAAAAGCGTCATCTGGTAAATTGATAAGTCACGGATTTGATTTCTGGTCAGGGCACATATCCAGTTCCTGGTTTCAGTCCCATATCAGGGAGCGTATGAGAGGCAACCAATCAATGTTTCTCTCCCTTTCTTTCTCCCTCCTTTCCCACCTCTCTAAAATCAATGCTGTCCTCTAATGAGGATTAAAAAAAGAAAAGAAAAAGAAAAGAAAGAAATGCTTCTCTCCTCCAACCACTTAGCTATAGTCTGCTCATGCTCCCTCACACCCCCTTCCTACCAGCCACTTCCACTTTATTCAAGGAAGCCTAATAAAAATCAAATAGGATATTTCACTCCACCCTCTGAGGAAGGAGGCACAGCTTCCAAAGCTGTTCTGTTTGTGCAATTTGTCTTCCTGTTTCCTCTCTCCTTCTGGTGCTCTCTACCTTTTTCCCAGCATGCACTGCCAATTCCTGTCAACCTTTTAGAAGCTCTCTTGACAAGCCTGGTGATAGAGAATGGCTTTGAATAAAATATGAATTTTATATCTTAGATTATGAACCGGAGGCTATCAAGCTCACTGGTTTTTATGTAACTATAGTAGGGAAATTAATAAATTGATATGAAAAACTTAGATAAGCCCCTTCTAATTTATGCAAATATTTAAACATGAAATGTAATCATAAACATTTTGTTATTATCTGATTTTTTGTCTTCTTCACGCTAAACTTGTATTCTGTGACCTTCGATCTGTCCCTTCTTCAAATTTATCTAAGAAGCTTTTGCTTTAAAAAGCGCCATAACCTGTCTATTGAAAAAAAATTGTCTCTAGAAATAAGTGATTTAAGTGGGTGCATCTAATAGTTTCTAATATTGTGGCTGTCTCAGCCCAAAATAATAATAGCAATAATAATAGTAAAGGATGCATCAATGAAAAGATTGAGCTTCAAATACAAAGTCCCCTCTCTGTAACTAATATATAACCACTGGTTTCATTAAATGTAAAATGTAACAAGTAGAGCAGAATTCTAGACATATCATCAATATATTTTATCAAAAATATTTGTTTATTGATTTCTTTATAACATATGCAATGTTTTGGTGGTAGTGATTTGTCATCTCAAATAAGCTTTGTAAATGTATTCAGCATTTACTGACTTTTTTTTTCTCTTTCACCGAAACTCCAGCCCTAGAAGTAAGAGAAAGTATTAAAATAACTTAGGCAAACAAGTAGCTATTTTTCTGTGTCTATAACATTGTAGTGTCATCTATTTTATATCATTTTAAAGGACAAGAACTATGCTACTTTACTTTCTTTTGTTCCCCTCAGAGCTCAGAACTTAGAACAATAGAAATTGAATCATTCCAAGAAACAGAAAAATTGACAAAAGTTAGGTTTTGGAGTTTGAAAAAGATGGATTCATAATGCTGCCGCAGCATATTTTTTTTCTTTTGTAACCTACAAAATATTATCTAACTTATCTGAATATAAGTTTTCTTTGCAAAATAAGTTCATCCCCATCTTGGGTAGTTGTTGGAATTTATAAGAAAGATGACATGTTCTTTATTGTTCTGGGTACAGAGTAGGCCATCAAAAATCTGACAGCTTACATCATTCCTCATTTTCCTAGAGTGCATATCAGGATTTGGTTATAGTGGTTAACTTTCTTCCCATCTGTTATTCACATTTTTAACCAATAAAAGAAAATTAATAATACTTTTCCACAACATGCATTTTGATTTCTTTCTCTCAAGAATGAAAAAAATATATAAACATACTTAAAATAATGGAAAATAAAAAGAATATCTAAGAAAAAGATGATACAAATTACTAATATCAGACATAAAAGGGAACCATCACTGCTGATCTTACAGATATTAAAAAGACAATAAGTGAGTATTGTAGAAAATCTATACCCCAAATTTGACAGCTTAGATAAAATGGGCCAATTTCATGAAAGACACAATCTACAAAAATTCATACAAAGAGAAATATACAATATAAATAAGACCATATCTATTAGAGTAATTGAATCAATAATTAATGACCTTTCAAATAAAAAGTACCAGGCCCAAATGGGTTCACAGGTAAATTTTACCACACATTTAAAGAAGAAATTATATAAATTATTTAAAATCTCTTGCAGAAGATAGAACCAGAAATAATGCTTTTTAACCATTTTTATGATACCTATATTATCCTAAAGAAAAAGATGAAGACATACCATAAAGGAAATCTACAGACAGGAAATCTAATATTTTTCATGAACATAGATACAAAAATCATTAACAAAATAATAGACATTAAATTCAACAATGTATAAAAGGAATTATGTGCCATGACCAAGTGGGCTTATTTCATGTATACAAGCCTGGTTCAACATTTGAAGATCAACAAATATATCGACAGGCTAAATAAAATTACAATAACATCATTAGATGTGGAAAAAGCACTTGACAAAATCCAACACTCATTTGTAATAAGGACTCTCAACATACCAGACATTGAGGGGAACTTCCTCAACTTTATAAAAATACTTTCAGAAACATCTATAGCTAATATCACACTTAGTGGTGAGGAACTAGATGCTTTTCCATTAAGTTTAGACATAAGAATGTACCCTTTCATACTCATATTCAACATTGAACTGGATGTCTTAGCTAATGTAATAGACAAGGAAAGAACATGAAAGGCATACAGACTGAGGAGAAAGAAATAAATCTGTCTTTTTCTTCAGAGATAACATGATTGTCTATGTAAAAAATTCTAAGGAATTGACAAAAAACTATAGAAACTAGTAGGTGAGTATAGCAATGTTGTAGGATCCAAAGTTATATAAAAGTCAATCACTTTCTTAAATACCAGCAATGAACAAAACAAAACAAATTAAAACACATTACCATTTACATTAGCATCCCCTAATATAAAATATTTAGTTATAAATCTAACCTAATATGTATAAGATCCATATGACAAAAGCTATAAAACACTAATAAAAGAAATCAAAGAAGTAAAAATGAAGATATATACCATGTTCATGAACTGGGAGTCTCTAAATATTGTCATTATGTTAGTTCCTCCCAACTTGATTTATAGGTACAATGAAATCCTACTCAAAATCCCACCAAATTGTGAATATTGACTAATTCTAAAGTTAATGTAAAAAAAAAGATCTAAATCACCAATATAACTGGTGATTTGAATAACTGGATAGAATTCGATAGAATAATTGGACTTTAGGTTTTACTGTAAAGCTACTTAAGCTAATTTTGAAATAATGAAGATAATGTGGTATTGGTAAGAGAATAGAAGGATAAATAATGGAACAGAATAGGGATCCCAGATATAGGTCCACACAAATATAATAAATTGATCTTTGTCGAAGAAGCAAAGACACTTTAATGGAGAAAGGATAGTCTTTTTTCCCCCCAAATAGTGCTGGAAAAACTGGACATCCACACACACACACACACACACACACACACACACACAAATGAATCTAGATGTAGAGCTTACATCCTTCACAAAACTAACTAAAAATAGATCATAGACCTAAATGTAAAACATAAAGCTATAAAACTTTCAGAAGATAACAGGAATAATTCTAGGTAATGGGGTTTGACTGTGACTTTTTAGATATAATGCATAATATGAAGCATGATCAATGAAAGAAGTAATTGATAAATTGTGCTTCATTAAAAATAAAACATCTATAAAAGACATGATTCAGAGAATGAAAACATGAGCTAAAGACTGGGAGAAAATATTGGCAAAATGTATATCTAATAAAGGACTTGTATCCAAAAGTACACAAATAAACCTTAAAATTGAACAGTAAAAAAAACACACACAAAAACAAATGCCTGAATTAAAACATAAGCACATGATCTAAATAGACATGCAACCAAAGGATACATACAAATATAGAGATAATAAATAAGCATGTTAAATGATTCTCAGCATCACAGGCTGTTAGGGAATTGCAAATTAGACCACAATGACATAATACTACACCCCTTTGGAAATGGTTAAGTCGCAAAAATCTGACAATAAAAAATCCTGACAAAGATGTAAAGCAGGGATGTCAAACTCCTTTTCACTGGGGACCACACCATCCTTACGGATGCCTTCAAAGGGCCAAAATAATTTTAGGACTATATAAATGTAACTACTCCTAAACTGTTAAGGAGTTGAAATTACATTCAGCCCTTTGAAGGCAACCTCAAGGCTGATGTGGCCCCCTGTGAAAATGAGTTTGACACCCTGATGTAGAGTAACAGAACCTGTCATTCATTCCTCACTGTTCAGAATACCCAGTGAAATGGCCACTCTGAATGACAGTTTGGCAGTTTCTTATAAACAGTATGATTCAGGTATCACTTTCCTAGATGTTTACCTAAATGAGTCAAAATTTTGGCCACACAAACATGTGCACATGTTTATTATAATAGTTTTTAAAAATTGTAAGCAACCAAGATGTTCTTCAAAAGAAAAATAAAAAATAAACTGTGGCCATTCATATATAGAATATTACTCAGCAATAAAAAGAAATGATCCATTAAGCTGTGAAAACACATGGAAAAAACCTGAATGTACATTGCTCAGTGAAACAAGCCAATGAAAATAGTACATGCTATATGATTCCAACTTCATAACATTTTGGAAAAGGAAAAAATATAGAGGCAGTAAAGAGATCAGTGTTTGTCAAAGGTTTGGGAAAGTGGAGCAGGAATGAGTAAGTGACATACTGAGGATTTTTAGGGCAGTGAAACTATTTTATATGACAAAACATTATGCACTGGTGAAAACTCATAGAACTGTACAAGACAAAGAGTGAATGCTAGCCCTGGATGCGGTAGCTCAGTGGATTGAGCATGGGACTGACAACCTAAAGATCACTGGTTCGATTCCCAGTCAGGGCACGTGCCTGGGTTGGGGGCCAGGTCTCCAACTGGGGGCACGTGAGCAGCAACCACACATTGATAATTCTCTCCCTTTCTTTCTCCTTCCTTTCCCCTCTCTCTAAAAATAAATAAATAAATAAAATCTTTGAAAAAAAGAGTGAACACTAATGGACTTTAGTTAATAATAATGTATTAATATTGATTCATCAATTGTAACAAATCTACTACATTAATGCAAGATATTAATAATAAGAGAAACCATGAGAGGGGAAAGAGAGGTAAATGGAACTCTTTGCATTATTTGTTCAGTTTTCTATAAACATAAAAATGCTCTAAAAATAAAGACAATTAAAAAAATTAAAAGCATGGGGCTCCAACCACAGGCTCTAGTTGTTGACATACGCTACTCTCAATTCTTTTGAAGGACACTACTTCCTCATCATGACATTCAGTTACCACAGTTAATCAATAGTATGATGCTACACTCATCAGAAGAGCATTACTTAATGTGAGATCAATTATTTGAAGTCAGTAGAGTATGCAAGGATTCTGAAAAAAGAAAAGAAAAGCAAACAGAAAATATAAGATTTTCATTTTCTGTGAGGTTCCTGCCATGAAAAGATTTTTATTTAAAAAAAATCTAAAATCTATTAAGAAAAAAATAATTTAAAGTCCACTGTAGCTTGAAATTAGTGTGAAATTGCTGGTAGCAGGGCTTTGAACTCAAAAAGACAAACTCTTTGCAGACACAAAGTGAATCCCAACATTATGCACATCTGCGCTGGAAATCTTGCAGACCCTGGGTGAGAGCAACGCAGTGCACGCTGTTAGTTTTCCTTTCTTCGTAAGGACATCGCTATCATCTGGTACACGATTTAATTAGATGAGCAGTGTTACAAGATGCAAAATAAATATGTATGCACCAAAAAATGCACATACCTAGAGAGACTACTTGCTTTTCAAAGTGACCTGACTTAGCAAACCTGACTCTCGAAAATAGCAACAATTTGATACCAGCCTCATGCACTGCCTTTTAAAATCCCCTAAGTTATGAGAACAGCTGTCAGGTTGGGGATTTTGCTACAATGCCCTGAGTAACATTAGCTTCTGACTTCTGTCATTCAGTGATAGCAAGTGAGATTCCTTTTCATGTTATTCAAGAAGAGTCAGACTGCATTATTTAGCAGGAAAGTGTCATATCCTGAGAGAGAAGCCTTCTTAAATATAGCTCTAGCATGTATTTATCAAGTCACACACTATTATATGTACAAAAGGAGAAAGAGCTGGAATAAAGCTGATTAATTATTTGGCCTTTTCCCTAACCCCTAACATATAAATTATGATTTGCTTACTGATATCCTAGTTTTCAGAGAGGTAGCATTAGTTAAAGGCATCATATAAACCTAACTTAATTTTATAGAAATAGTCTGTAATTGAGTTGACATCTGACCTCATTATTCTTCAAACTTCTGTAGTTAGTAAGACCAATTACATTTCCCCCAAAGAAATGTGAAGTCTATTTTTAAGAACAGGTAAAGCATACAAGAATAGGTAGTAGATATTTGGGATGTTTGTGCTATGTATCCTAAAAATGAAAAATTACAAATATATTATATTATATTTTTAAAAGTAAAATAAGAAATCATATAAGATTTAATCCACTCCTACCAGGTATCAGGCACCCTCACATAATTTGCCATATTTAGATCCTCATAGAATTTCTGTGGAAAATATTATCAACATTTTACTGTTGAGGAAGCTCAAGCCCAGAAGTTAAATAGCATTAAAAAAAAAAAAAGAAAGAAAGAAAAGAAAAGAAAAAAAAAGAGGGGAGACCAGATCCTAACTGTGAAGCCCAGGTCTTCTGAATAAACCACTCTACCTATGATTGCCAATGAATTGGCAAGTCTTCTTTTCTTTATATCTCCTCAAGATCTAGTCCTCATTCTCTATCAGCCATTTCCTTTGGATTCATTTTTTTTCTTTTCCCTATTCTTACACATTTTACTCACTGGGAGGATGGAGTTAAGCCAGTTAAGCTTAGCCCATTTATTCCCTTTAGAGAGGTGGTGAGTGAGGGCCCTCCCATGGACCCTCCCTAAAAATAAATAAAAGGCAGTTGACCAAGTGTAATGATACTCACTAGAAGAAACAAACTTATGTGGGAAATACCGTTAACAAGATCTCTCTGGCTCTTATTATCTTTAGTAAATAGGACACAGGAACGATGAGGTAAGGCATGGCTCCAAAGAGAATGTTGTGTAACCTCTACAACTCTTTTTAAATGGTTCCTCTTGTCTGAGGAATGCCATGGATCTCACTTAGAGATCTCATCTTTTTTGCATCTGAAGCACATGTCTGACACAGGGAGGAAGGACATGGGGAATCTATCTTTGAAATTCAAGATTTTTGTCTGGTTTGCATGAGCCTCTGGGTAGCTAATATTTTGCCGTTAAAAATACAAGTTTATGTAGAGTAATCAGCATGGAAGGAGCAGGGGGAGAATGGGGGAGGAAGGTACAGGGAATAAGAAGCATAATTGGTAGGCACAACATAGACAGGGGGAAGTTAAGAATAGTATGGGGAATGGAGAAGCCAAAGGACTTATACGTGTGAGCCATGGACGTGAACCAAGGTCGGGGAATGATGGTAGGAGGGGTGGTACAGGGCAGAGGGGAATAAAGGGGAGAAAAAAATGGGACAACTGTAATAGCATAATCAATAAAATATACTTTAAAAAATACAAGCTTAAAATGACTATTGCTTACATATATCCACAATTCCTAAAGTGTGATTGGGAAAGACTAATGGATTAGGAACTCCAGAGCAAGTGTTTGGGTACTCTAATTATGATTGACTGATGTGTCTACATCCCTGTATCTATGTTCTCTCCTGAGACCAAGTCTAAATCTCTGGAAGAGTTTCTATGCATTTCTATGAGGCAGCAAACACTGAATTGCAGGCTGGAAACCTAAGAGACTGATGGTATATTGCTATCAACAGATGGTGAAAGAAAATGAACATTGTAAGCTCCAAGGGAATTTTAGTCAGGCAGGTTAGAGCTATTCAATTATATTGTAGTGGAAATTGAATTCTGCCAAATATAATATGAGAGGACTGCTCACTACATTGCTTACTTTCAACGGCTCATTTCTGAAGGTCTGCTCCTCAAGTCTATTGCAGGAAATTTTAGAACTCTTAGCCATAAAGGGAAACAATCATCTTGAGAATCAAAAACACTAAAATGTTACAAGTAGGACTTTGAACACTTTAAAATGTCTTTTTTTAAATAGCATATTTGTTCATTATTTGACATTTTCTTAAATAGCATTAAAATTAGCTTGACATTCTTGATTCCTTTACACTGAACTCAGAATAAGCATAGTGATAGGTTTAATGATAGGTTTAAATGATATAGATAGTATAGTGAATATATATTTACTAAATATTTATTTACTAAAATATATATTTACTAAATATTTAGATTATCCAGGAATGAAATGACATGTACAAGATGTTCATTGGGAAAGACACTTGTGAAGAAGCAGCAATAAACAAGGAGAGCCTTGAGATTGAAATGAAGGTCTGACTCCTGAGAAGGAAGAAAGGAAAGGAAGGATCAGTGCTATGAACAGAGAACTGTGACCTCCCCAAATTCATATGTAATGGTAGGTGCAGGTGGGACATTTATGAGATAATTAGGTTTAGAAGAGGTCATGAGGGTGTAGTCCCCATGATGAAATGAGTGTCCTTATTAAGAAGTGGAAGAGAGACCAGAGCTTCCTCTGTGCATTATGGGAGGAAACAATGAGAAGACATTTGCAAGCCAAGAAAAGGGAACTTACCAGGGCACCGAAATGTTTGGCACCTTGATCTTCAACTTTTTAGCCTCCAAAACTGAGAGAAATAAATTCCTGTTGCTTAAGTCACCCAGTCGATGGCATTCTGTCACAACACTCTGAGCAGACTAATGCAATCAGGTAAGAAGAGCCTCAGATTGCAACAGATCCAGAGAAAGCTTCAGTTATGGTGATAGTAAATCACCAAGCAAGATTTACCCATTAGAAGAATCCCTCCCTCGGCAGAAATGACTAGTTTGGTAATTCTGATGGCCTCAGTCTTTAGCTGAGAAACACCTCAGAAAATAGTGATCTTTGATTATTTGTATTGTTTCTATTTTTCTCTTGACAATCAACTGTAATTTACTGCCTTCACATTTCCTCTATTTTTTTAATTCTATGCCAGATATGTATGTTAAAAAAATTAAAAATTCTGCATTAATGTTAATTTTAGTTTTCACCCGAGAACATGCTTAAAGACAGGAAATGGGGGGGAGAGAGAGAGAGAGAGAGAGAGAGAGAGAGAGAGAGAGAGAGAGAGAAACACTGATGTGATAGAGAAATACCAATTGTTTGCCTCCCATATGCACTCCAATCAGAGATGGAACCTGCAATACAGGCATGTGCCCTGACAGGGAATTGAACCCTCAACCTTTAGTGTATGGCACAATGGTCCAACCAACTGAGATATTTGGTCAGGACTGCAGTAATGCTATTTTTCATAAGGAAGTAATTCACCTTTATCTGTCAAGCAAGTAAGGTTAAGCTGGTAACCTTAGTTGATCAGGAAGTGAGCATGGGTTGTTTTGCAGTTCTACTGTCTACTCAGGTTTTCCCCTTTTTGTCAGCCACACTGCCCTGGGTTTTTGTTGAATGCAGTGGTTTCTGTCTCATTTGTCATGAATGTGTCCAAAAGATTCAGTTCTGCCTTTTGGAAGTTTAATGCTTAGCTTCTTAGCCTTCACCAAGAACACCAGGAAATCTGGCACCTGTGTTGCATGGAAGGCCTGTATGTATATGAGGCAGTGCCCTCTTCTAGTGGGGCTTTGATTCCTAAGCACCACAAGGTCACAAGAGAGTCTACTTTGTCATTTTATGTTTCGGCACCGCCCCCTTACCCGACCCAACCCCTCAGCTTTCTGCTCTACCACAGATCTCAGCAAATTTCTCAGGGAGAAAGCCAGGTGTACATTTGGGTCTCCTCTAGTTAATCTGTCCTACTGATACAGAGAGATCTGATCAGACCACTGGAAAAGAGTAGGGAGGGGCCGTAGGAGGAGGTTGCCCAAGGCCATGGTAAACAGTCTAGGATGGGATTGGCTGAGAAGATGAATGCCTTCAGAAGGCCTGGAATTACCAGTGAGAAGATTTGAAATAAAAGCAGCACTCTTGGGCTCTCCTGTGGGTGGAGGAGCCTGCATTTCCCAGTGGAAGGTATTTTGGGTGGGAAGAAATTCCAGGTGCAGCCTAGGGTCAGGCTGGCCTGGCAGAGCGTGGCAGGGTTATTCTTGTTTGGGTATTCTAGAGGGGATGACCTCTGAGGCAGAAGCCTGCCGTTCTTCCAAAATTGTGTAGCTTTTGTATGTTACATTGTCTTAATTTGTAAACTAACCCTACAGAAATGAGACAATTAAAATTAACAGGGGGAATGATTGGAAAACTCTGGGGTTAGACTTTAGCCTTAATGGATAGGTTTAAGTGACTAATGCATGTGGAAAGCCATTATTATCCCAGAACTGTAGCTTTTGAATAAAGACTCCTTTCCTTTATCACCAAACCTTTGCCTCTGAAATTTTGCCTAGAGGGTGACAGCAGGCAGCAGGATCCCACTTGCTGTTTCGTAGCAATATCAGCTTTCACTATCATCACAAATCCCACTATTTCTTTTTTGTAGCAAAGTCTTTCTACTTAGGTCATGTCTAATCGTCAGCCCATGACTAGATGCTCCCAGTGAAGAAAGTGGTTGGCCATTGTCATCTCCCTTAAGTTGACTTTTAATGTTTTCTAGCTAGTCCTTTTTCTAGATGTTTTCTGATGGGTTTAAAATAATTTTGGTAACATATCCATTTTTCTTATTGTTGCAGAGAATCATGGTTTCAGTAAATTCATCAGTTTAGTAGTCTGAGGCATAGTTAGAAACTATCATCATCATCATCATTATCCTACAGAAATTTCCTATGTTTTCTTCCAGTATTTGAAAAGAGTTATTTTTACATTTAAATTTTTCATGTTTGGAATCTATCCTTCTGTACAATGTAAGGCATAGACCAAAATTAGTTTTCAAATGGCTATTCCAGTTGTCTAGACACTATCTATTGGATAACAGCCACATTTTTCCACCTGATTTCAGATGCCACCCTTATATTATCGTGAATAGCCACACCTATATTGATCTATTTTTGGAAATTCTACTTTTTACACTGGTTTTGCAGATTAATAAAACTATACACTGTAGGTTAATTTTGAGGATTTAATGCACACACCAAATATCTGAAAGGTGCAGGCTCTTCCTCATTTCTATTCTACTTCAGAGTTTTCTAAGTTTCTTGTTTTATTAGTTTATTTTTCCATGTGAACTATGGACTTAACAGAACAAAAATAACATTTTATTGGCATTTTATTAAACATAAAATAACAAAAAAATTGACATCTTTATGCTGGTGAATCTTCTAATCCAAAAAATATTGTATTTATTTCCATTTTTTTAGGGATTCTTTTGTGCCCTTTAATAGTGCTTTAACATATCACATATATGTATCTTTCACTTTTCTCATTTACTGCTTTCTAAGATTTTGATTTTTATAGTTGGTGATGACTTTTCTTTCATTTTTATCTTAAAATTAAGTATTAAATTTTTAAGTATTTCTCTTGGATTTTATGGCTATAAAATTATAGAATGTATGCAAGTAATAAAAGTCCTAACTCTTTCTACATTGTTTTTAATCTCAAATTTCATTCTTCTGTCTGAATGCATTGTGTAGCAACATTGGTAAAAAATTATAAAATAATAGTATTAGGGTCTTATTTTGATCCTAGTATTAGGAGCTAACTTTTGTTGTTTTTGACTAAACAGAAACATGTTCTCATGTTTTCTCATTAATCAGGCTGGCTAGGCAAGTAAGATAAATGTATTTTACAGTTTAGAAGAATTTATATATTTCTATTTCTTGAAAATTATCTTTACTTTTTATTATTGGGTATTACAGATATATAAGAAGTTACACAAAATATAGATATACATACTAGGAAATTCATTACTACAAAACAAAATTTCTATGACTATCAGCAAGGTCAAAGGAAAAGTAATTGACAACTTAAAAAAAGCACTAACCATACACCCTTCAATCACCTTTTCTTTGTTCCTGCAATTAAACACTATTCTTGCTTCTACCTATATGGTTTAGTATTGCTTGTAAGCAATTTTTAAGATTTATTTATTTTACTCAATGTTGTTTATAGTTTTTATTCATATGGTTGTATTCATTTTTATTGCTGTATAATATTGATTGTAAAAATCTACTACAGCTTGTTTACCTCATTTCTTGATGATGGATATTTGGGATGTTTTTAATTTGAAGACATTAAAAAATATGCCACCATGAATATTCTTACATACATAGTGATGGTAAACATGTGAATGTTGAGGACATACCTGGGCATAGAATAGCAGGATCATAGGGAACACATATATTCAGTTTCAGTTAATGCATTTAACTATATAATTTCCCAAGGTGGTTGTAATATTTATACTCCTACCAGCAGTTTGAGAATTTCTACTGCTTCATGCCCATGGCAAAACTTGGTCCTATTAAGTCGAGTATAAATTTTAAGGCTAATAAATGGCAAGGAAATAAAAAGTCTGATTCAATAATGATAATAAGAAAAATTATCAAGAGTATATGTTATATTGTATGTGATATAACCTACAATACAGTCTTAATCATGTGAAGAAAAATTGACAGAATTAATAGAGCTGATGAACTAGCCAACATATGGTGATATTTTAATACTCCCCTCATAAACTAATAGATTGCAGAGCTTAAAACATGAGTAGGAGTATAGGAAATCTGGATAACATGATTAACAAGTTTGGTCCAGTAGACATATATAAAACCCTGCCACTAAAACCTTGATATGCACATTCTTCTCAAGCACATCTAAAATAGTAACAAGTGAATTTAAAGTTATATATATATATATATAACTTTATATACCTCCAAGTTATATATATATAACTATATACCTCCAATATAAATACTAGGTAATAATAATAATGGTGTAAAAAAACACTTTTTAAGTATAGCTATTTTAATATCAAAATATGAAATGAAGTACAAAAGCATGAAATGCTGGCAGTAATAGTTTCAAATCCCCAAATTCTAATTCTTTATTGCTATTTCTCAGTGGTGACTAATATTAGTAGTCTTTAATGTATTCTTTTCAGGAATGCATAAGAAGTAATATAACACATTATATATTTTATTGACTTTCCTCTTTTACATAAATGGATTATATACAAATAATTATTCAACTTCATGTTTTAACTTAAGATCTAAGTACATCTCTATACCTATCTAGCTATTTATCATCTACACAATTCTCTTAAATACCTATGTTGACATTTCAAGATATGTTAGATCTGAAATGAAAAAAGCAAGTTGCACAATGTGTCATATATATGTATATACCCATTATTCTTTTTGTAGCTGCAGAGATTTTCATTATATATTTGTGCCATAACATATAAACCAAGCCATTTAGAGGGCTATACATCCATTTTGGCATTTAAAATATTTCTCTCTAAATTCAGAAAATAAATACATTAAGTCACAAAATCAAGGGAATTGCCTTTACAAACTAATTCCAGTGTAAGATCTTCAATAAACCACTTACCTATGATGGTATGTGAAGTAGTGCCTATGTGATACACAAGAGAGGACAAGACTACAATGAGTCTCATTAATTCCCTGAAAATTTTCACTGAATTTCTGACATAACTTGATCAAACACAAACTCCTTATAAGATTTTTCAAAACTAAATCTGGTATGACTTTCCTTCTGGCTTTTTATTAATCCTGAACTGTTGTGGACCGTTCAGCCTGGTTTCAGGAGTTGTAATCCTCACCCCATGGTGGGCTGTGTAAGAGCCCAAGGGACCCACTTCATCTGGGTCTGTTCTGTCACAAGGACGTGACCTACTAAGGAGACAAAGCTTATCTCCCTGGCAGGAGCACTGCTTCTGCCTCATCCATCTCTGGCCCCAGTGCTTGGTTGGCAGTCAATGACGGGTAAGACTCCTCATGGGAGGGGCAATCTAAGCCAGACACAACCACTTGGGAGGCCTCGTGGAAGGACTCGGGGGGGCTACAGCAAAGAGAATGTGATGGACCCTCGCCCTCCGGCTATGCTGACATAGCCCGAGTCCTCATTTCCATCTGGGAGATGTCTCCTGCTTCCTAATCGGCTTAAAGCCTGAAACTGTGGGGGTGAGTGGTGCAGCCCTGTGCCAGCCAGGACGGCTCCCTGGGTGATCAGCATAAGAAAGAATTCCTAAAGTCCTATGAAACCTGCCTTGCTAAGAGTGCTCTCATTTAAATGATAAGGGTCCGAGGAGGAACTGAGTATGTCTCCCAAAGTGTGACAACCCCCTTTCCTGACAAACACTGGCTCGGATTAAGCCCTCAGCTTTCTTTGAAATGTTAGCCATTGTTTGATCCTTGTCGCCTGTCATACCTGTATTCCTATGTATTTGAGCCCAATAAAAGCCTAGTGAGGAAGGGGCTCTGGGTCATTCTCCTCTGAGAGTTTGACCCCTTTCCTCCCCAAGCAGAAAATGTCTTGGTAGTTTTTATTTTCATCCGTGATGGAGAGATGGGGCTCTGCGGGCGGAGCCCCCCCCACATCTGGCGCCCAGGACAGGGCACCCCCCCCCCCCGCACTGAACCACATCCCTGCTGGACCAATAGTATTTCCCTGAGTGCACCTTAACCTTCCATTGCCTCCATGATTCTGCAGGTCCTTTTCTCACTGCTTGGACTGCCTGCTGGGAAATTTTCTTCTTGACAGACTCCTACACACTTTTCAAGCAACCCCTGTAATGTTACCTCTATCAACTCTTTGATGTTTCCAAGTTTGTCACCTCCTCTGATTTGCTCCAAGATGTCTATTATCATACTATATTATTTCATTGTAATATCTCATTGTTATAATGCAAACTTTGTAAATAATTACTGATCCTCCCCCTTTTATTCTGAGTCCTCACAACATGGGCACTGCCTCTCATTTATCTTTGTATCTGTATTACCTAGTACACTGCCTCACTAAAACATTGAGAAGACATGATATTGGAATGAATAATTGAACACATTTATAGTTCAGGTGTAATATTTTATGTTCCCCAATGGTCTGCTCTTTCCTCAACCAGTATTGATTGGGTGGTCTCATTAATCAATCCTAAAAACAAAACAAAAATTTTTTAAAAAGTTTCTTAAGCTCCATGCTTCAATCATATCACAAATCTAAACACTTCTGCAATATCACTTTTGTTCTTCAAAACAAAATGCTAATTGATTCCCATATCCAAAAAACCAGAGTTGCTTTTCTCACCTTACCATCAAAGTAATTCACAGTTTTCTTGTAGAAAGAATATATGATCATCCTAAAAGCATTCACCACGCTTTCATTCATACACAACCTCCTCTTCTGTGCTGCCTCCTCAGAGCCTTCTGATGATGAAACATCTTACATTTCTCCATGCAGTGAGATGCCTCTTTCTCCACAAGGCTCTCTGTTATATATTAAAACATTCATTTCTCAATGCCAATACAATTCTGTGGGCAATGTGTACAGAAATGGAGATCATATGGAGGGTTAGCAACAGGGGAGTGGGAGGAGGAGAGAGAGGGAAAAGGTACAGAGAATAAGTAGCATAGACGGTGGGTAGAAAATAGGGGGAGGGCAAGAATAGTGTGGGAAATGTAGAAGCTAAAGAACTTATGACACATGGACATGAACTAAAGGGGGGGAATGTGGGTGGGAGGGGCTGTGCAGGGTGGAGGGGAATGATGGGGGAGAAATAGGACAACTGTAATAGCATAATCAATAAAATATATTTAAAGAAATAAAATAATAAAAACATCATTTTTATTTTTTTATAGAATACCACTCACTGCCACTTGGCAACACTTATTAAGAGTAAAAATTTACCTTAGGACAACAATCTAGCTCAAGAAGCAAACAGAGTATATGAATAAAAGCATGCATTTAGATGCTTAGCACAATGTTTATTAAAATAGTAAAATGTTTAGATAGAGCTCAAACATCCAAAATAGGGACTGTTACATACCACTGTGTGTGTTTGCATGTTTGTGTGTATCATATAGCCATTAAACTTTATGTTTTGAGAACCATGTCTCGGATAAGATATCTATGCTATGATTTAAATTTTGACATAATTCATATAGTCTTAGGAACAAGATCAGAAATAAACTAACCAAAACATTGTTTGTTCTTAAAATATTTACTGTAGAATGTATTTTTTCTGCTTTTCTTTATTTTTCAAATAGTCTAAGATAAATATACACTTTTTATAACTAAAAGAAAGTCCAACTGACAATTAAAAATAATATAAAGAATGTTATTAATAAAAATACACAAAACAATCTTACTCATAATGTTTTTGGTCTTAAAAGATAGACACATAAGGCTTGCTTATACATATTATGTAAAGATATTTTTTAAAGGTTTTATTTATTTATTTTTAGAGAGAGGGGAAGGAAGAGAGAAAGAGCCGGGGGAGACATTAATGTGTGGTTGCCCCTTGTGAGCCCCATACTGGGTACCTGGTCTGCAACCCAGGCATGTGCCCTAGACTGGGAATTGAACTAGTGACCCTTTGCTTCTCAGGCTGGTGGTGCTCAATCCACTGAGCCACACCAGCCAGGCACATGTAAAGATATTATCATCAACATGAATATTGTTTGGGCTGTTTCCTTGAATTATGTAGAAATTGCTTAATCTCTCACCCTCATTGTAATTTCTTTGGGTATGTAAAACAATGGCAAAATCATAGTGAATTAACTCTACATTAAAAATTCAAATCAGTGACTACCATCAAAGAGACCAAGCATTTTCCAATTTTCTTTCTTTTCTTTTTTGTTATATTTCAAATATTGATCAGTCATTTTGTGGCAATTTTTGTCAAATCTGCTTTTCTTTTAGAAGATTCCAGATGTTTAGAGACTATTTATGATTTGTCTATTTTAAAGTTACAAAAGCAGTGAAGGGAATCCCAGTTTGGTGTCCAGATGTTCAAAGTTGAAGCCCCGCAGTATTTGAGATTTTAGAAATCTATCCCTGAGACTTCAAGGCATCTACTTTTTAAAATGTTAAGTGCCTGTAGAGAGCTTCCAAGCAAGATATTTCTCTAGTAGCTAAAACTTCTCATCCTGTTATTCAGTTATAGCTCAGAGTTAATGGAGGTTAATGAATTATTGAAATGTACTATTTATTAAAAGAAAATAAATCCCATGTATACAATTATAAAAGCAATTGATACATTTTTGCATACTTATTAGGAAAAAAGCTATTATGTTTCTTGTCATTAAATATGATTTCATTTATATTTGTGTACCCTTCTTTTTCCAAGAGGTTAATGCCTGTGAATATTGTGTTTCAGTTATAAATTTTGTTGGATTTTATTGCTTGCTGTAAAATTCTATAAGATACAGAACTGCTAGGCTGGGGTTTGGCTTCCTTGAAGCAGTAGAATCCAGATGGCACATAGAGGAATCACTACTCTATTATTGAGAAGAAATAGAAATTTGGTGTTCACTGAACTTCCTTACAATTAGATTAGAGCCATGTTATTACTTCTGGCCAATGAACTGTACAGAGAACTGGTGTGTCGCTTCTTGGCAGGTATAGTTAAGAACCTCCTACATGTCTCTTCCCTGCTGCCATGACCTTGGAGGCAACATGCTTCAGATGGCAATGTGAAAGATGGAGAAGGCCAAGCTGATCTATATTAGATTTTAGGAGTTTGACTTACAGCAGACCAGACCTGACCCAGTACACCCATGCTTTAGAATTAATATGATCTCAGCTATTACGTACTTTAAGTGGTGCATATTAAGATTATGACACAGCTGTCAAATTTAACCAAGGCTTTGCCAAGATATTTCACCAGAAAAGCACAGTTTAAGACAACATGGAGTAATTTTGCAAAATCTGATGCAAATATATATATATACTAACAAAAATTATTTTACCATGTTTTCATTTTTTAATCCCTATGTCATTAAGAGCCCTGAACAGAATAAATGAAATATAAGAAAATGATATAGTATACAGATCAGTATACACTTGGGTACAAATGTAAATAGAAATAAATGTGTCACTAAATAGTTCTGTAACTAAAACAAAATACCAGGAAAGGGCATTATTAGAACCCAATTGGAAGGAGAAGCTTTTGCAAAGTAAGGAAGTACAAAAATCTTGAAAAAAAAAAAAAAGAGAGAGAGAGAGAGACTACTATTTCCTTTCATTAGATAAAGACCTTCAGGATCAGGAAGTCTTGAAATTGGCAAAGATCATACAATTATAAACATATCAGTATTCTGACATAATAAACTCGTTATACTGAGTGCAGATAAGAATCTGTGGATAACAGCACACCAAGCTCCCTTGAAGTAGCAGGTGAAACCTCTGGCAAACTGATGACGTTAAACTCCAAACTCCGAGAGAGAACAGATGCGCTGGAGGAAAACATGCTGTTTTTATAGACACTCAAGTTACTCTTAAAGTAAATACAGTCATTTACAATCTTTGAGTCATGCCTGGAAAAGCATCACATGGAGGTGCTAGAGCAATTATGAGTCCTGTGGGAAAAGACAAGAGGTAGGAGAGAGTCTCTGTGGAGCAAATCTTGAATACACAAACTAAATTGTCTGTAAATAGTAGATTGAACCCTGTCTGAAATTGGTTCCATAACAACACAGAGTTCCACAATATACAAAGTCTGGTCTTTGAGCAAGCCTGATTCAAAGGGAATAGGAAACACAAGAGTCATTATTAAGTCCTGCTCAACATCATCACTTGTTCAATATAGTATGAGTGTTTGGTTTAGTCTAACTCTACATGGCTAGTTTCATCACTCTGTGGGCAGCCAAATGGGAAAATTTTAGTGACATTGTGAAAAAATTACAACATCCTTTAAATTTGAATATTAGTTCTATTGGTGTTTTGGGTATCTTGGGTAAATCTCTTCTTGATTAGTTGAAGGTTGTTATGTTTTAAACAGAAATAGTAACTCTTTTTTAGGATTCTTGTGACAGTCAGGTTTGCAAACTGTCAGCTACACAGTAGGAGCTCAATACTAGTTTTCTGCTCTTATGCAAGAAGCCAGATCATATGGTTAAGGTAAAGGCATCCAAAGTTAAGCCATGAAATATTTAAAAATTTTAAAATTTGGTCCTATACCTTTATGTATTGAATGGGTTATAGTCCTTAGTGAGAGATACTTTGAGTATTATAGTCTTCTTAAGGTATTTTAATATTTTATTGAAATTTTATACTATATTTAATATCAACCATATTGATTTGAGAGGCTTGCCATATTTACTTTTTTAATGGACATATATAACATTTTCATGATAAATTCAATGCACTGTTCTACTCATACCTTCACTTAGATGTCTAATATATATCATAAATTTGAAATGTCTTTTCCACCCCAGTAAACAACTTTTCCCCACTCTTTGTGAAATCCATCCTACTAGTAACTAAAAGAGAACTTATTTTTCCCTTTATCTTATCTTCCAATACCAAACCAAAAGATTATTCTTTTGATTCCCTTTAAAATACATGGAATATTACTACTTTTCACCAAATTCTCTTCCTACCAAAGTACGAGTCATCACTGAATTTCATGCAGGCTATTATAATTTTCCCCTATGCAGTCTTGCTTCTACTTATACCTGCAGATAGTCTATTCACAAAATAGAAATCAGAGTGGTATTTTAAAAACACATTGGGTTACATCAGGCCACTGCTTCGAAGACTTTATAGCTTTCCATCTTATTCAGAAGAAAAGCTGTTGTTGCTGCAATGGTATAGGAGACCTTTAATGATCTGGCTCTTCGTTAACTCTAGATATCACTTTCTATCAAACTCTCCTATCCTTACTCCTTCCAGCCATTCTGCCACCCTTGGGAACCTCAAAATGACATACTCTTCATTGGTAAAGTCCAGAATGCTCTTTCCCAGGTTTTCATATGGTTTACCCCCTCACCTTCTCTATTCAAACATTGTACTTCAGTGAAGCCTTCCACCAAACTTTATAAAATAGCAACAAAAATAACCCTACTTTTTTCCTCCATAGCACTTATCTCCATGTAACATAGTGATTATTTACTTATGTATTTATGGTTTAACTCCCCTATAGCATATTAATTAACATCTATGTTGTTTACTGCATATCCTCAGTGTATATAGAACAGTGCTGGGTATGTATCTCAAAAAAATACTGGCTGGAGAAAGAAGGAAGAGAGCTAAGGAGAAAAAATGTTATTTTCTCCTGGTGTCTTTGGGTTTCTGAAGAGGAAGACGCCCTGGGGGACAGGACCCATTTCTGTATCATCCCTCTAAGGTCTCTGCCCTGTGTCTTGCAGAGAAAAAGAGAGAGTATATTTACTGTTCTAATAAAACCTCAAGACTTTTCTTCCCAAAACATTTACAAACAACTTGAGCCTTGAAGGAAAAAATAACCTTAATAGATCGCCAAGCTATTTTGTTGATTCTACAAACCACATACCACCCCATGAAGCGGGCACTGAAGGTTACAAGCTTGGATTACCTCATGAGGCAATAAATTGCCTGTCAAGTATATTGTGAGTTTTGTGTCCTTAGAAATTTAAGGATGAGTAATTATTTTCTGTTTTGTGAACATTTTACAGAAACCTGTGACTTATTTATATTCTCAACAGTAATCAATATTTGTGACACATTAGTAGACATATAAATATGTGTGTCATCAGCAGAACAATACATGATATTTGCTTATGAAAAGCAAGCATGAAAAGGTAATTAGCTTATCTTTTCTCCACGTCCTAAAAGAACTATTATTTGTTGAGTGTCACCATATTATAGGCAATTCACAAATATTTTCTTAATTCTATAATAACCTTATGAGGTATTAGTCTTTCTACTTAATAGGTTAAGAAACAGCCTAAATGAAGTTGAGTTTGATCCACTCTTATACACAAAGTACACAGTGCTGGAAGTCAGTCCAGCATCTGAGTTCACAGACTGTGAATGCTCTTGAACATGTTATCTCCTCCTTTTGGAAGTCTTGTCTTGTAGCATCCCTTCAAACCCAATGGAATAACTGGCCTGACTTTGCAGCAGACACTCTGAAAGTATATTAGAAAGTATATTCTGAAATCACATTGTTTTATTGTTAAAAGTGAAACATTGTTAAACTAACATAAATTAATCCAGAATAGAATTTTCCCATGTGATAAATTAGTTTCAAAGAATTCAATTGCTGTCAAACTGGTATCCTAACTATCACTCTCATCAATTCTGAAATGTAAGATTAAGTAAATAAGTGAGGACTTACATCTCATTATTTTATAGAATGAGGTTCTTCAGAGTTCATATAGAATTAGAGAATGAACTCTATGTAGCACTCATTAATTTTAAGGGTTATTGCAATCATTAGTTTCTGTCAATTCACAATTGCTTTAAGTGAGTCAACGGCACTTGAGTTTTTCAGGTTGTGTTATATCTACATTTGTCTTAAAAATGTAACGTTTTATCATTCTACCTGACAGTTACTTGGCTTTCCCCATACACAGCATTTGGCAGAACTCACAGGGGTAGTAAGTCTTTTCTTTCAAAAGAGTCAATTATCTCCTGATCTTTTCAGTATAATACTTGTTTCCCTAAAGGGACTTAATAAACCTTTTAAACTAAATGGTTAGCTCTTAATATGGAATTAGTTCTTTATGGCATAAATTACATTAGATATAATTTATATATATATGCTATATTTGGTTAATACAAGCTATATCTTGGATAAAAAACAATACCGATCAAGCACTTTATGCAAATTATATTTATCTTTATTACATGCTGCCCGTCAGCATTTTACTGAGAAAAATTCGTGTCGGTCTAATAGATTGTAGTTTGGTCAGAGTCACACTGCAAACTGGCAGCTGGTATTCAAATTCATATCTGTCTGCTCTAAACTTGCATTCGCTGTCCTTCACTCATTATCTCTATGACTTGGCTGTATTTTATTTCCATCAAAATAAAATAATGTCTGTTTTGCTTAATACACAAGACTGTAGTGAGGCTACAGTTAAATGAAAAAGACTGCTATTTTTTTTAACAAGTGAAAGATGCTTTCAATCACAAAGGAAACTCCCAGCAGATTGAAAGAGGAAGACCCAAATTTATTAGGCTGCTTACAGAACTGCATGAGAAAGTCTGCCTCTGCTCAACAACTTTCATCACCCTGAAAACTGTGCAATCCAATTGCAGTGTTAACAGAGCATTCAGTGGGAGTCCACATTTGGCAAATGAAACTTCTGGTTTAAAAGGCTTACTTTGTGAGAACAACCTCTCATTACACAATAATGCCATGAGAGCATGTCCATGTTCCCCACACTTACTAAATCCTGCCTTTTCCCCAATTACTATTTTGATAGGTTTTGAATATGTGGCAGAAGGAAGGCTTCAGGTGAAGGAATTCAGTCTGATCCATGTGGTTCTGAATAGTAATCACAGGTAGGCAATGAATCTCCATTGCTGGCATATTGCTACTCCCTTTCCCAAATAAATTGGGAAAGCTAAACTTAGTGTCACATATTGAAAACTACAGAAGTGAACTGCTTAACATAATAGAAGTTTGGAGAGAAAATATCTTGACAAAGGTATATTCAGATTTCAAACCTGGGCTAGTATATCATTTGAAGCCAAATAGGAAAGTTCTATGCAGAATTTATTGTGTCTTTTTAGTTCCAAGGCTAGGTAAAAGCATGAGAAAAGTAATAAGTACAGAAGATAGGATCTATCTATAAGAAAGTATTAAGGAAAACTAAATTTTAAATGAATTTCACCGAGGTATGATTTATGTACAATATATTTTATTTAAAGAGCACAATTTGATGAGTTCTGAAAGATGTATATACTCATGGAGCAATCAAGATACAGAATAGTTTACATTATCCCAAAGGTTTTTCTCATACCTTTTTGCAGTCCATCTCTCCTTCTGCAAACTGACACAGCAAAACATCAACTTGCTTTTTGTCATTAATGATTACTTTGAAGTTTTTATGTTTTTATGTAAGTGGGATCATACATACAGTATACATTCTCTTGTGTCTGACTTTTTTCACTAAGAATGATGTTTTGAAATTTATTTATATTGCTGTATCATTAACAGTTTATCCCTTTTTATTGTGTAAATATCTTTTTTCTTTTTAAGTTATATTTTATTAATTATGCTATTAGAGTTGTCCCAATTCCCCCCCGTTGTTCCCTCCACACAGCACCCCACTCCCTCCGGTGACCATCCCTCCTTTATTCATGATGAGTAGTCATGTGTATAAGTTCTTTGGCTACTTTATACTTTGTATTTTACATCCTCAGGGCTATCCTATAACTACCTATTTGTAATTCTCAATCCCCTCACCTCTTCACCCTTTCCCTTAAATACCCTCCCATCCGGAAACCATCAAAATGCTTGCTGTATCATTGATTCTGTCTCTGTTTTTCTTGTTTGCTTAGTTTTTTTTTTTAAGAGTCAATTGTTGAAAGATAAGTATTTACTGCTATGTTATTGTTCATATTTTTTGTCTTCTTTTTCTTAAATAAGTCCCTTTAACATTTAATACAGTAATGATTTGATGATGATGAATTCCTTTAGTTCTTGTCTGGGAAGGTTTTATCCACCATTTGGTTCTAAATGATAGCTTTGTTAGGTAGAGCAATCTTGGGCACGGGTCCCCACTTTTCATGACTTTGATATTTCTTGCCAATCTTTCCCAGCCTGCAAACTTTCTTTAGAGAAATCAGCTGACAGTCTTATGGGTACTCTCCTGTATGGAACTAACTTCTTTTCTCTTGCTGCTTTTAAGTGTCTTTGACATTATAATTATGATGTGTCTTAGAGTGGGCCTCTTTGCATCCACCTTGTTTAGGACTCTCTGTGCTTCCTGGACTTGCATATCTATTTCCTTCAACAAATTAGGGAAGTTTTCTTTTATTATTTTTTCAAGTAGATTTCCAGTTTCTTGCTCTTTCTCTTCTTGTGGCACTCCATGATATGAATGTTGGTATGCTTAATGCTGTCTCAGAGGTGTCTTACACTATCCTAATTTTGGGGGGATTCTTTTCGTTTCTTGTTCTGATTGGTTGTTTTTTGCTTCCTTACAAGCCAAATAATTGATTTGATTTTAGGACTCATCCAATCTGCTGTTGATTCCATGTAAATTGTTTTTTATTTCAATTACTATATCCTTCATTTCTGACTAGATCTTTTTTATGCTATTGAGGTCTTCACTAAGTTCCTTGAGCATCCTTATAACCAGTGTTTTGAACTCTGCATCTGATAGATTGCTTCTCTCCATTTTGTTTAGTTCTTTTTCTGGAGTTTTGATCTGTTCTTTCATTTGGGCTATGTTTCTTTGTCTCCTCATTTTGGTAGCATCCCTCTGTTTTTGTCTAAGTATTAGGTAGAGTTTCTATGACCCTCTGCCTTGATAGCACAGCCTAATGTAGTAGGTGTCCTGTAGGGCCCAGTGTCACAACCTCCCCTATCACCTAAGCTGAGTACTTGAGGTGATCCCTCCATGTGGGCTGAGTATACCCTCCTTTTGTAATTGAGCTTTGATTGCTGTTAGCGGGTCTGTGGGAAGGATTTACTCAGGCCAGTCAGCCGCAAGGACTGGCTGTGACCCCTTACCACTAACCTCTGCCCTCCACAGTGAATTAACTGTTCTGGGGCAGGGTGATGGTGCTCCGATGTGGTCTGTAGCTATCCACTGGTTGTACATGCTCTGGGGTTTCCTGGGTGGTGCAGGCCAAGGTCAGCCTCTGCCTGTGTTTTGCCCAGGACCACCCTGCATGCGCAATAAAGCAATCCACAGAGGCTACTATTTGTGCTAGGCTTGGAGGTTCCCAGGTGAAGCCAAGCTGTGAGCCTAGACTGTCTGCTGCTAGTGACTGGCCTGGAGCCATTTAGCAACAGGTACGGCACCTGGGGGCTCACTGAGGCTGGCTGTTAGTTGTTTGAGAGAATTTAAGAAGTTGTGAAGCATGAGCCAAGACCAGCCATTCATTTGGAAACACCACTGATAACAGCTTAGGTGGGCCTGTAAATTGGATGAGGTGGAGCCTTAGGGAATCATCAGGGTAAGAAACACATTGTTAACCAGGTTGATGAAGTCTCAGATATAGCACCTGCTTGCTGGCTCTATGGCTCTGTGACAGAAGTTCAGAAAAGGAAAATGGCCTCTGTCTACCTCTTGGGTAGGAAAAAGCTGTCCCCCAGTTCTTGCCTTGATGCCAGACATTTCGGTTCCTCCCTATATGCCACTGGTGCCTTCAAAGCTACTCCCTTGATTCTGGAGCTCTCAGGGAGTGATTCTGAGTAAGTACATGTGTGGGTTCTTTAAGAGGAACTACTTGGGACTCCAAAAGTTTCTTCCACCAAATCAATCCCTGCTGGTCTTTGCAGCCAGAAGTTATCATGAATTATTTTCCTAGCACTGGTACCTTGGGCTGGGGAGGGGTGGGGGCTGGCATGAGGCTGGAACCCCTTGCTTCTAAGATATCTCCCCCCCCCCCAAATTTTTATCCACTATAGGTGGGTATGGAATCAGCCCATTCCATGTCTCTGCATCTCTGTTCCTCCTACTGCTCTGGCTGGATGTGGATTCTTTAATTCTATAGCTGTTGGACTTCCATTAAACTTGATTTATGACAGTTCTGAGTGATGGTTGTTCTATAGTTTAGTTGTGATTTTAATGTGGTTGTGTGAAGAAGCGAGCCATGTTTACTTATACATCTCCATCTTGACAGGAAGTTCTCTTGTATAGATTTTTGTAATATAGATATTAAGTATATATTTTTATTTTACCTTAATGCATAGTTGTCATCTGATGACTTATTTTGGTTCTTAGTTATCAAGAACAATCTTTTCAGGAACATTTATATATTTTTCTGTAATTATATGTTTTCACTTATTGGGGGAAATGTTTAGATCTAAAACAACTAGATTACAAAAGAGTTTAACTTTTAAGAGACTGCCAAATAATTTTCAAATGTTTTTGTACAATTGTAAATTCCTATCAACACTAAATGAGTATTCTAGTTGCTCAGTATCATCATCAATACTTGGTAAACTCAGTGTTTATAATTTTAACCATTCTAATAAATGTGTGATAGTGTTTTCTCTTTCATTTAAAAAAATGTGGTACGTTTACAAAATGGAATTATACACAGGAGTAAGAAGGAAGTCCTATTTTTGAAACAGCATGGATGGAACTGGAAACTATTATGCTAAGTGAAATAAGCCAGTTGGTGAAAGACAAATACCATGTGAAGTCACTTATAACTGAAATGTAGTGAACAAAATAAACTGACAAGAAAAATAGAACCAGAGACATGGAAACATGGAACAGACTGACAGCTGCCAGAGGTAAGGGGAATAATGGTGGAAAGAAAGGGAAGGGATCAAAGAACATGTATGAATGACCCATGGACATGGACAAAGGAGAGGGTATTGATTCTGGGCAAGAGGCGAGGGCTGGGTGGAGGAAGCCAAAAGGGAAAAAAATTAGGACAGCTGTAGTAGAATAAACAATTAAAAAAAAACTAAAACAGACAGAAAAAACATGTTTATTGAATTGTAACATATATATATAGAAATTGTAAAAATGGTAAGTAAATAGCTGGATAAATTTTCTTAATGTGTACACATAGTGAAACCACTACCCAAGTCAAAAATAGGAAGGGCCAGTGTTAGGTTACATATAATATAATTTGTTGAAGTAATATAAAGTAAAACAGAGTGAGGGTTTGAAAATATAGGGCATGCTATTTTAATTCAAATATAGTTCTGATTTAATTCAGGTAAAATCTCTTCAAGGATAGTACAGGGCAACTAGGGACAAAGATGAATAGAAATTTGGAGTCTCTGGGAGTCATTTGATCCTACTTCATATTCAAAGCAAACAATCACCAGTATAGCAGCCCAGAAAACAGGTAATCCTTATTTCCCATCCAATGGCACCTCACAGGGTAGACTATTCACTTCTCTTCAATCTTGTTGTTTATAATGCACTTGTGTGTAGTGACCTGTTCTTGTGGCCACTGCTTATTGCTTCTACATCCAACCGCTTAAATTCTATGGGGCATTTTCTTTTCCTCATAGTCCCTCTGATTATTTTTAAAACAACAAACATAACTTTAAATGCCTTATATTTGTCATACTAGTCAAATAACTAGTTTTCAAATCCTTATCTTTCTTTTCACAGTCTGTATTTTACTTTTCTCACTTAAAATCTAACACAGACTTACACACATAACTCTTAGTATTGTCAGACCACTACAGAACACAGTAGAATAATTGCCTCCATTAATCTGGTCACTAAATACCTATCTATTAATGTAGCAGAAGATAGAAATAATTTTATGGTAATTACATTCTCCAATTGATCTTTATTTGTGATAGCATAGTACAGTGGTAAGGCCATAAACTTGGGAATTATGCAAACCTATTTCATGTTCTGATACATACTATCTATGAGACAAGTACTTTGTCAGAGTTTCGTTTCCTTCCCAGTAAAATGGGGATAATACCCAATACCTTACAGGGCTGTTGTACAGATAAAGTTAGATGATGTATGCATTATGAAAACCATATAGTGGCTGCTGAATAAATGTTAGTGAATTTCTCTTCTGCTTTAATACACTTATGGACAGCTGCAATGAGAGCTCAAACAGATATTGAAAAATAGGTTGGATGAAATAAAGCCAAGCTCAGAGCATTGGAACATGGCACTAGCCGGTTTCCACGTGCCTGACGCTGATCCTTAGATCACCACCTTGGCTAAGGGCACGCAAGCAGGTTCACATCCATCCTGTGCTCTATTGGCTAGGCCATATTGCCTCACTTGCTCTAGCTTGTCCACAAGGACAGCTGAGAAACTTGTCCAAAAAAATTTTTTTTAATTGAGATGCTTTATGTCTAAGTCATTTCTTTTCACCTAGCAGTCTGATACCTGTAGCTAAAAAGAAAATAAGTTTTCTTTGTCATGTTTCTTTCGTTTACTGAGATTATGCTAAATCCAAATATTCTGTGCTTCCTTTTGCAAGTGTTCACAGACCATCTGTTTTATAATCTGCACTAGATATTTTGGGAAGTTTACACTAGGTGGTATAACTTTGACCTTCATTAATGTTTACCTTTTTAGAAAGTGAGGAATTTATTCATCTGTGGGTTTCTGGTTTCTGATTCCTTCTTCTATTTTCTTTCTAGAGACTTTAAACATTCTTCACAAGTTCTGCAGCTACTAGGCACTTTCAGATTAAAGATTATTCTTGCAAAGAAAAATAGAAGCAAAATAAAAGCTCTCTCCCTTTGCTTGATATCATCGGCTACTAACTTTTTCCCTCAAGCTCTGGACTTATTACATTCTTGTTCATTTTATTCTAAACACAGCTTTCTAAGCCTTTTCATTGTTTTTATTATGTTTTGTCTTTTTTTTCTGTAAAGGAACCCTCTTTGCCTAGTTTTACAGTTCTACAATACTACTTATTTCCTCTTGCTGTTTGATAGTCCTTCCTTTTGAAGTCAAAGCCCACTGGAAAGCTTTCCCTGTGGCCAAAATAATTTCTGTAGGTATAGCTCTACTTTTCCATGCTGTGGTCACTTGTTATTACATCACCTAGAATTAATTTTGTCTTTCCCCTAGAGTAGGACACACTTCTTTTCAGCCTTGGTCCCTTATAAAACATCTGCCCAGGGGATTACATCTTCCTTTACTCCAAGAATCTTGACATTTATTTTTCTAAACCCACAATATTGCTCTTGTGTAGAAGTAGTAGACTTTTTCCTGGATATTAAAAATTCCCAAATGGCATGGTTGTTTCTTTCTTTTTTAAAACTAAGTTTTTTTTTTTTTTTTGACATCAACTTTATCTGTGAATTCTCTTTCTTAGTCAATGTATCTGTATAATAAATCTGTTGCTTCATCAACATACTGTAAGGTGAGAATAAGTAATAGTAATGATAAGTATCATTATTAGCGGGATGTTTCCTTTGTGCCATAGATACTTTAAGAATTTAATGTATATTTCCACATCTCTTCTTCCAAAGCCCTCAAAAACCCTCTCTGAAGTGTACTCTAGTTAGTTATGTTTCTTTCAGTTCTCTGAAGCTTAGCAAGTTTAAAGTCCACACAAATATATCTCCACTCATATTTTTGTTAAAGAGTCAATCACATTTTAGCACCTTCCCTTTTAATAGAATAAGATTATAAATATTTGAAGTCTCACATAATTACTTTTCTTGGTCCCTCCTACAGTTTTTAAGTTCAGAAAATATTGCCCCTATTTTTTTCCATTTCGCTCTGTCTGAGTGTGCTATAACACATAATTTTCTATTTTGTAATATGCACAAGTGAAATACATTAGATTCCCATCCATGTACTAATTTGGTTCTAGTGGTCTGATGTAAATTACCTTCTGGAGGTGATCATACAACTGTTTCCCAAACCTGGTTCCACATACCTCTTGCCCAATGTGCATCACACTAAATTTTTTTATACCTCATGGAGCAGGATGAAAATATCTTAAACTCTTTACCTCATTTTAAAAAAGTTATCCTCATATAGTTTCCATATCTCCACCTAGATATCTATACATGGATAACATTTTGAAATTTTTAGTCCTGGCTGGTGTGGCTCAATGGATTGAGTGCCAGCCTACGAACCAGAGGCTAACTGGTTCGATTTGCAGTCAGGGCACTTACCTGGGCTGCAGCCGGGTCCCTAGTAGGAGGCGCACAAGAGGCAACCACATATTGATGTTTCTCTCTCCCTTCCTTTCTCCCTCCCTTCCTCTCAGTCTCCAAATAAAATAAATAAATAAACATTAAAAAATAAAAAAAAAATTAAATAATCCTGGTGAATTACATTATGTGGTGACTACCTCTAGTATTGCTTCTGTTTTAATTTATGTTTTATGTGATAATAAATTAACTTTATTTTGATACATATTTTAATTTATGTTTTTAATATCCTTTGTATGTCTCTTAAACATAGTATATAAGAGAATTTTGCTTCAGCACAGTCTGACAATTGTTTTAACTCCAGTCAATTACATATAGTGTGATTACATATATTTTTATATTTGTTTCACTCCTCATGCTATTTTTTTATTGAGCCATAAATTATAAACAATGTACAGGGTAGGGAAAATGTAGGTTTATAGTTATTTGTATGGAAAATAATACAATAATGAAAAATAATAATATAAGAATAAATTCTGTGTTTCATGTATTCACAACTGTAAACCTACTTTTGCTAAACCCTATATATTCAATTCAGGGGTACAATCCAGTGTCTAATGTTATCAACTTACTAAGTAATCCTCCCAATAAATCTAGTACCCGCCTCACACCACAGATAGGAATTACTGACTTTAGTCCCTATAGTATTCCCTATAGTATTCTTGACTATATTCCCTATGCTGCATTTTACATCCCTGTGACTATTCTGTAACTACCAATTTGTACTATTGTCTTCATCTTTTTCACTGATCCCTGCAACCCACTTCCATCTGGCAATCATCAGTTTGTTCTCTGTATCTCTGCTTCTTTCATTTTGTTTCTTAGATTCCACATATAAGTGAAATCATATGGCATCTCTCTCCCTGTGTCTGACTTCACTCAGCACAATTCCCTCTAGGCCCATCCATGTTGTTGAAGATGACAAGATTTCATTCTTTCTTCATGGCTGAGTCATATTCCATTGTATATAGGCACCACTTCTTCTATTCATCAATTAATGGAACTTGGATTGCTTTCACGTCTTGGCTCTTGTAAATAATGCTACAATGAGCATATGGAGGCATACGTATTTTCAATTTAGCACTTTGTTTTTTTTCAGATAAATACCCAGAAGTGGAATTGCTGGATACTTTTTTGTCTCTTGTTATACAGCCTTTGTTTTAAAGTTTATTTTATCTGATATAAATATTGCTACTGCAGTTTTTTGTTGGTTGGTTTTTGTTTTCATGAAATATCTTTTTTTGGTTCTTCTACTTTTAGTCCATGTGCATCTTTTGATCTGAAGTGAGTCTCTTGTAGACAGCATATGTAAGGGTCTTGTTTTATTATCCATTTGGCCTCCAAATGTCTTTTGATTGGAACATGCAATCCATTTACACTTAAGGTAATTATTAATAGATATGTATTTGTTGTCGTTTTACTACTCATTTTTTATCATTCATATTTTTCTTTTTTCTTCTTCCTGTTAAAGAAGACCCTGTAACATTTCATATAATACTGGTTTGGTGGTAATGAATTCATTTAGCTTTTTCTTGTCTGGGAAGCTCTTTATCTGTCCTTCAATTAAAAATGGCAACTTTTCTGGATAAAGTAATCTTGATTGTAGGTCCTTGCTTTCCATAACTTTGAATACATCTTATCAAATCCTTCTAGCATGCAAAGTTTCTTGTGTGAAATGAGCTGACAGTATTATAGGAGCTCCCTTATAGATAACTAACTGCTTTTCTCTGGCTGATTTTAAGATACTGTCTTTGTTTTTAAACTTTTATATTTTAATTATGATGTGTCTTGGTGTGGACCTCTTTGGGTTCACCTTGTTTGGGACTCTGTACTTCCTGGACTTGTATGTCTATTTCCTTCACCAGATTAGGGGTGTTTTCTGTCATTATTTTTTTCACATAGCTTTTCACTTCCTTGCTAGTTCTATTCTCCTTCTGGCATCCCCCATGATGCTAATATTGGTATGCTTAAAATTGTCCCAGAGGCCCCAATATCCTATTTTTTTTCCTTTTTGCTCTTTTTATTGGGTGTTTGATTTCTTATTTTCAAATCTTTAAAAAAATTTTGTTTATTTATTCTTAGAGACAGGGGCAGGGAAAGAGAAAGAAACAGCAATGTGTGGTTGCCTCTCACGTTCCCCACACTGGGGACCTGGCCCACAACCCAGGCATGTGTTCTGACTGGGAATGGAACCAGCCACCCTTTGGTTCTCAGGCCAGCACTCAATCCACTGAGCCACAGCAGCCAGAGTTTATTTTCAAATCTTTGATTCGATCCTCTGCTTCATCTACTCCAATGTTGATTCTCTATGACATATATATATATATTTCAGTTAAAGTAGTCTTCATTTCTGATTGGTTATTTTTTATGTTTTTGATCTCCATTTTTATATTTCCAATATCTTTGTTGAAGTTCTCACTAACTTCAACAAAGTTCAGTGAATAGCTTTATAACCACCATTTTGAACTCTACATCTGGGAAATTGCTTATCTCTCTTTTCTATTCTTTTTTTTTGGGGGGGGGTTCTGTTCTATTTTTTCATTTGGGCCATGTTTCTTCATTTTGGAAGCCTCCCTTCATTTGTTTTTGTGTATTAGGTACAGATGCTACATCTCCCAGGCTTTATGTACTAGGTATCCTTTAGGGTCCAGTGGCACAGCCTCTTCGTTCACCAGAGTTTGGCAGTCCAGGAGCACTACCCAAATGGGCTACATACACCCTCCCATTATAGTTGAGTCTTGATTGATGTTGGCACATCAATGGGAGGAATTTATTCCTAGGCTGATTGACTGCAAGGACTGGCTGCAACAACCATGGAGGACTAACTGTGCAGAGGCTGCCCCATAGAGCAGGACTTACTTCAGCAGGGCTCTGGTGCTCACTGAGTCTGCCTCTTGAGAGTAGTTTGTGGAGGTGGTCGGGTGGTGTTTTGACATGGCCTGAATATATCCTTCAGGTGTACTGGCTCTGGGACCTTCTGGGAAGTACAGGCCAAGGTCCGCCATTGCCTGTTTCCTGCCAGGGCCACCCTGCAAGAGTTACAGTGCAATGTGCAAATAGCTGCTACTTATGCTGAGCTAGGAAGTGCCCAAGAGAGACTAAGCTGTGAACCAAGGCTAGATGCCATGAAGTGCCTATGACCACTTAGTGAAAGCAACTGGGAACACTGAGGCCAGATGCTGCTTGTTTGACAGATTTTAGAAAAGTCCAAAGCCTGAGCTAAGATAGGCCATTTGTATGACAAACCACTGGAAACAGCTTGGGTGGGCCCACAATATGGTGGGCTAGGGTCTCAAGGAAACACCAGGGCAGGGCGAAAAGTGTTAACCAGGTTTGAAGAAAACTTGGATATGGTATCCACCTTCCAGCTACATTTGCAAAGGCCCAGAAAAAGAACTACGGCCTCTGCCAGCACTTCTGTCTGTGAGAAAGCTGCCCCTCAAGCTTTCAACCTGAAGCCAGATAATTCAGTTCCTCCTGATATGTCCCTGGTTTCTTTCAAGCTGCTGCACCAGTGCTGGAGCTCAGAGCACGTGCGTTTAAGATGAAGACCTGAGACTCTCACTCAGCCATGATCCTAGCTGGTTTTTACAATCAGAAGTTATAGGGACTTTTCCTCCTGGCACTGGAAACTTGGGTTGAGAGAGGCCTGTTGTGGAACTGGTATCCCTTGCTTCTCAGGGGGGATCTCCACAGCAAAATATTCCTCTTGATTTTATTTGCCACATGCAGGTGTGGGACCTGCCCATTCTGTATCTCCATCCCTCCTACCACTCTCCGTGAAGTTCCATTATATCCTTGGTTGTGGAACTTTCACTCAGCTAGGTTCCAGGCATTCTGAATGATTGCCTCATTGTTTCATAGTTGTAATTTTAATCATTGTGAGAAGATTTGAATACTATATTTACCTATATCGCCATCTTGACCAAAAATCCATTTTTAAAAATAATTGATTTATAGGAGTTTCTTATAATTCTTGTCACATTTTTGAAAGATTTGAAAGATTTGAAAACTGAAAGATACTTTCATTTTTGCAAGTATAGTGAATACTTTTTCCCACTCTGACTTTTTATTTTCTCACAACTTTTTAATAAAAACTAAGCTTTAAAAATTTAGAATAGTCTTAAATTGATGAAAAATTGCAAAACTAATAGTGAAGAGGAATCCTATATACCCCACATCTAGTTTCTCTATTCTTATTTACTATTTATATCCTTATAATGACTTAGTGTTTTACTGTTATTTTGTTGATTACAGTTTGATACTATTATTATTAATAGTAGTATGAGCATCAGTATCAATCAGTGTTGGCTTATATTAGCTTAATTTGAGATACTGTGGCCAAAACTGTTATCAATGAAGAGGACCAGTTTCTGGATCTTCTATGTATTTAGCGTGAAGCAGTAGTGCACAATAATTACTAAGGTAACAACTCATCATGTATAACAATGCTGTAAACAATGTCAGAATAAATTTTAATATGCTTTTGTCATTGCCACTGAGTGTCCTTAGTTTGAAAAAAGCAAAACACACAAAAACATCTCACTCTATATAATCCCTGGCTAATTTACCAAAATTAGTCTTAAATATTTAAAAGGTATTTTAAAAGATCAATTAAAATACAAAATAAAATTGTTACTCTGGAAGATATATATTGTTTAGTTTTAGAAGTTAGTTACAGAGATGGACATTAACTTTACCTTAATGAAGATTATAATTTAAATCAATATTTTACAGAGAGGAAACCAAGCATCTGAGAAGTTTCCTATCAAATGTATACAACTGTTCAGTGTCTAAGAATAGTATTTAATCTTTAAAAGCCATATACAACAAGTGCTGCTGAGGATGTGGAGAAAAGGGAGACCTAGTGTACCATTGGTTGGAATGCTGACTGGTGCAGCCACTCTAGAAAATGGTATGGAATTTCCTAAAAACAAAAACAAAAACAAAAAATCCTAAAAATAGGACTGCCTTTTGACCCAGTGATTTCACTGATGGGCATATACCCTAAAAATCATAAAACACCAATTCAAAAGAACTTATGCACCCCTATATTCATAGCAGTGCTATTTAAAATAGCCAAGTGCTGGAAACAGTGTACGTACCCATCAATACATGAGTGGATCAAAAAGCTGTGGTACATTTACACAGTGGAATACTACACAGCAGAAAGAAAGAAGGGACTCCTACCTTTTGCAATATCAGGGATGGAACTGGAGAGTAATATGCTAAGTGAAATAAGCAAGCTGGTGAAAGAAAAATATCATATGATCTCACCTATTAGAGGAACCTAATGAATGAAAATAAACTGATGAGCAAAATAGAACCAGAGACAGGGTAACATGGAACAGACTGACAGTGACCAGAAGGGAGGAGGGGGTAATGGTGGAAAGAAGGGGAAGGGACTAGACAAAGAACATGTATGAATGACCCATGGACATGGACAAAGGTGTGATGATTGACTGTGGGGGGTGGGCAGGGCAGAGAAGGGCAAAGGGGGAAAAATTAGGACAACTGTGATAGAATAACAACAAAAAATTTTTTAAAACCATAATCTTTTTATAGCTACATAGACAACTTTTTACTTTAAAGTAATTGTTGACTTCAGAAATCTTGCAAAAATATTATAGAAATGTTCAATACCCCCTTCATTTAGAATCTCCTAATTGAAATTTTACTTAACCATACATAGTATAATCATTCAAACTATGAAATTAAGACATAAACAATACTACTATCTAAACTACAGAATTTGCTGGGAGTTAACCAATTTTTCTACTCTTATTTCTGTTCCAAGATCTTCTCCAAAATCTCACATTACATTTATTTGTGATTTTTTAAAATATTAGCCTTCTCAGGTTTCCATAGCAAAATGCCACAGACCGAGTCACTTTAGAAACAGACATTTGTTTCTTAGTTATGGAGTGTGGGAAGTCCAAGATCAAGGTGCCACCTAGGTAGATTTTTACTGTGGGATCTATGTTAGGCTTGTAGATGGCAGGCTTCTCACTGTGTCCCCATGTGACAGAGAGAGGAAGCTCTGGGTATCTCTTCTAATACGGTCACTAATGTTATTTGATTAGGACCCTACTCTTATGATTTCATTAATCTTAATTGCTCCTAAAGGTAATATAAGTGCATGCAGTTGCATTGGGGGTTGGGGCCTAAACATATGCATTGGGAAAGCAAAGTTTAGTTCATTCTATCTCTTTTTAGTCTTCTCCAATCTAATAATTTTTCATCTTTTCTTTGTTTCATAGCTTCATACTTTTGAAGAATAGTGATTCATTTTTCTGTAGAATGCACCTCAATATGAGTTTATCTAATATTTTCTCATAAGTAAATTCAACTTTTGGGTTTTTGTATTTATGGAAAGAATACCTCCAATGTGAATATACAATATCTTTTTATATTTATGTATCATACCTAGAGGTACATGATGCTACTATGTCTTATTACTGGTGGTGTTCAACTTGATCACTTAGAGTAGTGTCTGCCTATTTTCTCCACTCTAAGTTTATAATTTCCCTTTTTAATTAATAAATACAGTCATACCTTGGTTCATGGGGTTCAGAACTCATCAAACCATGTATTCATCACATTTTGATGAGAGGGAAGTGTTTCAGCACTAGGCAATTGCTCTGGGCTTGTCGCACTTGCTGGAATTTGTATGAGTCACTACACTGCCTCGCAAGAAAAATGCTTCATCAGGTACTTATTGGTTTCAGCACTCAGCATGGATTCTGGAATGAAAGAACAACAAGCACTGTGGTACCACTCTATTTGTTTTGTAGATACTCTGAGACTATGAAAATATTCTGGTTCTCCTTAATTTTTTTCACTGTTAGCCCTCACCGTTTCAGTAGGTAATAGAGCTATTTTTATTGTGGTATTCTAATGGTGATATGCTATTTCCCATATCCCTTGTACATTTATTAATTGGAATTCTTCTTTAAGAAAAACTTATTTCTTCTGTCACATTTATTCTTATATTTAGTCATTTATTTTTATCAGTATGTACAAATCAATATTTATTTTATTTAAGGTGGAGAGTAAAATTAAATACTATTGATACTTATTCTGTTTCTCAACTTGTGCCAGCATTGGCTATTGAGAAATCTTTAAGGTTGGCTCCTGTGCCCTGTTGACCTATCATTCTGTTGTTTTTTGAAGTCTTCTTTACTTTCTACCTATACAAAGTGCTCTAGACTCAACTTGTATTTTCTCTAGCAAAGACCTGGCATCAGCTTCTTCTCCAAGGAATTCTGTTACTTTTATTGGAAAATAATATTGAGAAACTAGGATCTAAGTGCTAGGTGTGCTCCTTGCTTGGTTCTTCAGTAGACAGTGCTTCTAGGCCCTGTCAGGGGACAGAGCTAGAAAATGTGTGTACGTACATTAACCCATGCGTACATCTATCTATTATCTATCTATCTATCTATCTATCTATCTATCTACCTACCTACCTACCTACCTATCATCCTCATCCTCTAAAACATTAGTTCATACTGATAACACTGACTAGATCTTTTAATGGAGTTTATAATCCATACCTATGTCTATATCTCACACCATAGAATTTATTCAAGTCTTTCCTTTTCCTTTACTTGTAGTTTTTCTTCAATACTGATAATTTGTTTCTCATATATTAACTTTATTCTTCAACCATAATAAGTATATAGTTATAGAACTGGTAGCTCTTACTCCTGTGACAAACACATTTACCCAACATAATACAATGTTGATCTACAGTGCCCTTTGGTTGTACACTTACAGTCTAGTCAAAATGTTGCTTTCTGGAGTTACTTAGTTCCATTCTCCCCATTCCCTTCAGTGTTGTTATAGAATTGATTTGTGATACCATTAGATTCATTTGTCATGGTCTACATTCCATCTCGAGTTTCCCCACATCTTAGTGGTAAAAGTTCACTTTGTGTTTCTGAGTCCTGTGGGTTTGACAGATGTCTACAGCGATATATCAGCCACTATATTTAGTTACGGCATGGTTTTATTGCCACTAAAATCCCTCCCTGCTACCCTTTTGCGGTCAGCTTGTACTTCCATCTCTACTCAACTTCTTGTCAATCATTGACTTTTTTCTTTTTCCCTATGATGTTACCTTTTCCAGAAAATCACATAAACACCATCAAACAATTTTGGAAAATTCTTGGCCATTATTTCTGAAAAAATATATATTTTTTACTTTTACTTTTCTCTACAGATTCCAATTATGCATATATTAGACTATTGTACATTGTCCAGTATGTCTTGCTTACTCTGTTCTTCCCCACTCTCTACTCTTTTTTCTTGGTGTTTCAGTTTGAGCAATTTCTATTGGTGTATCTCCAAGTATACTCATTTTATTTTTGGCTGTATTAAATTTCCTGGTGAATCTATCAAAGGCATTCTTAATTTCTAACACTGTTTTTAACTTCTAGCATTCACATTTGATCCTTTCCTATAGTTTCCATCATTCTGCTAAAATTACTTATCTAACAGATTTCTTTTTCCACTTGAGCCTTTAATACATTATTTATAGTTAGTTTAAATTCCATGCTAGAAGCATTCAATATCTATGTCATATCTAAGTCTTGTTCTGATGGATACTTTTTTGTTATTTGTTTAGTTTGTTTGCTTGTGAGGTTTTCAGAGAAATTGCATATATATGGAGTCCAAACATGTACAGAGCAGTAGAGTGTGAGGCAAGTAATTTTTATTCCAGGAAGTGGGCATGTTCTTTCTTCTTCTGGGCCTTAAATGCAATCTGTTGGATGAGGTGGGAATTGTGCTGTTTGAAATTTATTGTTGCTGTCTTTACCCTCAGTTTACCAACAGCTTCAAGTTCTTTTAATGATACACAGTATGTAGACTAAGGTTAATTTGCTAGAAAGTTTCTTTCTTAACATCTCTTACACCCTTAGCTTTAGGTGCTGTACCTGGGAGGGACCTCTTTCCATGCTTCTTTCCCTTTCTCAGCAGAATTTCACAGTTATTTGTTAGTTAATACTTGTTAGCCCAAACGTGAGTGGCCATTGAGTAGGTACTGTGTCCATGGTTATTGGGGGTGTGGCCTGCTCAGTTCTCCTGCACATGTGCAAGTGAATTCTGAGTCTACATATATTCTTTTCCCTCTCACGGGGGTACATGCCCCTTTCCTTCCCCTTTTCCCGCTTGCAATGGGTTTTTGCCAGTGTCCTTAGGCTGATGGTATTTGTTGCCTGTTCCCAAGCATATGAAAGCTTTTGCTCCATAATAAGGTAAAGGTGAACAGTTTGGGTGCAATTTGGTCCCTGCCTGTAAAGGTTGACCTTTTCCTCTCTCAGGACTGCACCACAGGGAATGTTCGATACAATTTTCTTCAGTCTTTTCTGTGAGCACTCAGTGGGGTTTGTGGAGAAAAATCCTGCTAAAGGCTCGGATTCCCATATTCTGTGACCCCCATGGGCTCACATTCCCTTCTAGAACACAGTGAGCTTCTACCAAATTCTCCAACCTTTCTAGATAAGCTCTTGCTATCAATGTCTTGTTTTGTTTGCCCATATAAGTCAGTGTGTGTGTCTGTCTAAATTTTACTGTCTGCCTCTCCTTAGATTTTGGACTAAATCTAAGGAGTTTGCTGCTAAAAAACAGTCTGACAGTGTCCAGAGTGGAAGGGGAGGGAATTTCAGGGGAAAAGGGGAACGGTTTAGAGCAACAAGTATAAAGGACTCATGGACAAAAACTATGGGGGGTGGAAATGGGAGGAAGGTGGGGAGGGCTGGGGTGGTGGGCTGGGGCGGGGTAAAAGACAGAAAACTGTACAATATCAACAATTAAAAAATACTGATTAAAAAAAATAAAAATAAATAAAAAACAAAACAAAACCCTAAGAAATTTTATGAATCTGAAAATCCATGGTTTTTCATTTGTCCAGCTTTTTGTTTTTTGTGTGGATAAATATGATTATTTTTCCTGTGCTAGATCCCTGAGAGGAAACCAGAATTCCTCCCAAACCCTAGGCTTTTATCATTCCCACAAGCTGCTTTCAAGTCTCTTTAACTCATTTATTCTGTAGGACTTAATGATAACAGCATGCTTAATGCAGCACTCTTAACTTAAGAACTGTGCTAAAGGGGTTGTTATTAATAATATTTGTCTACTTAAGAAGATTTTTTTCTAAATTGGATATAAGTAAGATTAGGAACATATGGATGGTAGATATTTTTTGAAACACTCATTAACTGAATCTATATATATAGAAATGTACAAGGGAATAGAACTAGTGCTCACCTTTATCTAGTCATTAATTGTGCCAAATGTGTTCATACAATGAATGAACATGTCAGTGAAAGATAGGCTACTTGGTCCCTTGTCCTGATTTTGCTGATGTTTACACTTGTCAATGTGTTCATGCTTCTTTAGTTTCTGAGCTTCTGCTTCTTCATTTGTCAAAATTTTTTTTATTTATTTTAGAAGGAATGTTTTGTGTTTGAAAGCCTGGCTTTAGTAACACGAAGGGAATTCAGAAGTGACTAAGATAGTCAAGGCCACTGGATTGGTAGAGATTCTGTTTTAATTGTGTAGAATTATCAAATATAAAAAGCAAATATATCAAGTGTTCTTTGAAAGAATTAAGTTCAATTAATAAAAAATTGTGTAATAATTAATGTTTAGGATTACTAAGTCATAGAGTCACAGAAAGCCCCTTGGATAGGATATATGAGTTGATATCTAAAACAACTCAGGACATCCAACTGTATGACTATCTGGGCAAAAAGAGAAGAGCATATCATTATTATAATGTACATAAAGACTAATACGATATAGAGAATGATCAGTAAATGGCTTGAAGTAGGGGATTGCTTTCTCTGTATCTACTCTCAGTTATTTAAAACTATACAGGATAATCATTCATCCTAATTGGGAACGTATTATAAGATAATATAATCTAGAGAATGTACTTTTTCCCCACAAAATTTCAGTGTGACTTTTATAAATTAAGGAAAATTAAACAGCTTTGTGCAATTAGAAAGGACCTATGATGTTCCTATCAATCAAAGCACTTGAGTGCTTTTTAGCACAATAGGGGAAAGAGATGTGACTTCATGGTTCATTGCTAATGGGTTGTTCCACTGTGTGGTTAATAGCATGAGTTTCTTCTACATCTAATTTAAGGTTTCTGAATTAAATAGATTAAAAGATTAGTGGGAGCTAAATGATATATTAGTGTGTGTGCAACCAATTATGTCTTCTTTTAACTTAGTTTTATCATAGTCTGAGTTTGTATTAGAAAACTTTGACTTGGCTTAGGAAGATCAATCTTCAATCACATTACTCATGGCACAACAAAATTGTTTCATGAGATAACAGTTTTCTTTAGGTGCCTTTGATTTCCTGAGCAACACAGATTAGTTAAACCAAATAAACATAGAAATAGACAAGCATTATTTGTAGATATTTGATTTTAAAGTTTAAGTTCAATATATATTCCCCATGAATTAAGTGTTTCAACTTATTTGATATTTTCTAGTTAATTTACACATTATTTATTAAAAGTACAAAAATACATTGCCCCACTAATTACTACCTGTAAGAACCTGTTATAATTTAAAGAATTTAAACTCTAAGGCCTTCGGCTAGTCAAAGCTGAGGGAATTTGTTTGCCCATGGAAAACTGTATATTGTGGGTGATAGGTAATGTTCTTGTCCATACCTGACTCAGAGCGAGAGGACTTCTCAAAGATTTTTGTAAGTTTTTAACTTAAAATAAAGTTTCATTGTTTTTCCATCTCACTACAACAATATGAAGGACATAAATGTGGGTGTGTGGGAGGTACAAGATATTAGTAGGTAACTTGCTTCTGTAAGCTTTGCCTGGGAAATCTGATATTCCACAGAAGCATAGTCAGAATCTTTGGCACTCCAGACTATAAACATTCATTTTCAACCTTTCTCAATCTATAGTCAATTAGCTGTAAGTAAAAGTAACACAGAAAAACCATTCTGCAGATATATCCATTACCAGTCCTCCTTCTTAAAGGCCAATGGTGGCAGGAGCATCTGAATTGGCTGAACTTACAGGTCTGCTTGTAATTAAAGTCAGAACCATTATTTTTATTCTTATTGTATAACTGAACATCTCAAAGTATGAGATTCTAAGCTAGTACAATTCTGTACTTACTACGATATTCACAGAGCAACTATTATATATAAACCCTTTTGTTTGTAGAGCTTGTGCTTGCCCTAGTCCAGACATAGACAGTCATTCTTGGATACAGAGATGTCATCTGTCCAAATAATGCTGAAAAGTACCCGTGTGCATAACAGGCCTCAGTCACTTCTGTTGTAAATTTCACTCCATTATTTGGATCTCTAAAATTTTGGGCATTTCTGGTTTACAGTATCTCAAGGGGTCTTTTAACTCAGAAATTTAGGAAAATAATAAAAAGGGTTATTTGAGAAGACAAAACAATTGTAAGAAAAATGACACATAAGCATACTTAGCTGCTAATGTGTTATATAATTATATCAATTTATGGCAAACAAATCTGATTCATTTTTGTCAACCGCTCTGCCTTTCAAACTACTGGCTGATCTTTAGTCATGAGTACTTAGAATTAGATAGTGGTTGAACTGGATCATGGACGGTTCCTTTCCTTTTACTTATCTTTTCTTTTTGAGTTTATTATTATACTCAGAGATTCTCAACTTCTTTTGGAAGCTCTTTCTTTTTTTACCACCCTGCGATGCTGATATTTTTAAAGTTTTTTTTTTTTTTTTTTACTTATTCTCAGTGTTCTCGAGACAGATTCATTCACTCCCATTTTTGATTGCCACATTTATGTTAATTACAGTCTCATATATGCTAATCACTCTCAAAATTGTATCATCAGGTCAGACTTCTTTCTTAAGCTCCAAATCCATAGTAATTATGCATATCCTTATATCAATGCCCCACAGACATCTCAAACAGGATAAGGATTTCTTATCTTGGTAATTTAATTCTACATCTCCTCCCAATCACCATTCTATCACACTTCACATCTACTCATTGCCCTCGATCTAAATATGGATTTCCTTGGGCCCCTCTCTATTTCACCTGTTATTCTTTTCTAAGACCTTAATTTACTCTTGTTGGACCATTGCAATAATCACCCAACTGGTCTTCTCATTCTTAATGGCACAAAATACCACAATGCTGCTAAATTGACTTTTATAAAATAAAAACATTCGCACGTTATTAATCTACTTTAAACCCTTCTGTTGTTTCCTTTTACTCTTGAATGAGTTCCAAATTGCTTTCTGCAGTACTTTGGCTTATTAATTTATTTTTAATAAAATGGGCATTTACTTTTTGTAGTCACTGATCTAGACTCTAAGATTATATTAGCACGAAAGGTACAAATCTGACCCCTATTCACACTTCTAGACTCTCTGTTCCTGGAGTCTACCTCCCAGACATGTTGAAATCTCTGCTATCTCAGGAGCATAACATAATCTTCAAAATATCTGTGGTCATTTCATTTTTCCTCATGTAATGTAATGTATATATTCCCAGCCCCACTACCTGTGCAAATGCTAATTACATTCAAGGATTCTTAACTAATGTCACCTCCTGAGAGACAAGAAAGTCTGATAGGTTGCAAAGAGAATGGTGGAGGAACCATGGGTCTCCCAGGCTAGTAGAATAGCTAACTCTGTCCTTTGTGTGTCTCTAGGATTATGTACCTTCCTTTATTACGGCACCTGGTCTCAGGACCAAGGCTTATTTCAAAGATATTGAGAGAATAAAGTTCCTTTGACATGAAAACATAAAATAATGGTGAGAATAATCAGAATCATGGCATGTCTTACTTCCCTAGAGAGCTGTTTAGTGCCAGGAAAATCTCTCCTCAGTGTTCACCAAGGCTGAGCTCACACAGTGTGCACAGCGTACACTGGCAGAACCCTTTGAGGCCCTCCCAGGTTTTATCAACAGCTGAGTACAATCACATTAACACAAATCATGTAATAAAAGCTTTTATAAAAAATGTTTAGCTTTTCCTTGGTGAGGTAGCTCAGTTGGTTAAAGTGTCACCCCCTGTGCCGAGGTTCCGAGTTCAATCCCTGGTCAGGGTACATGCAAAAATCAACTAATGAATGCAACAAACTGATGTTTCTTTCTCTCTCTCTCTCTCTAATAAATTATTAAAATATTTTTATTTTTATTTTTTTATTTTTATTTTTATTTTTTAATTGTTGATATTGTACAGTTTTCTGTCTTTTACCCCGCCCCAGCCCACCACCCCAGCCCTCCCCACCTTCCTCCCATTTCCACCCCCCATAGTTTTTGTCCATGAGTCCTTTATACTTGTTGCTCTAAACCGTTCCCCTTTTCCCCTGAAATTCCCTCCCCTCCCACTCTGGACAATCAATTATTAAAATATTTTTTAAAAAATCTACTCTTGGTGTTAATTATATAATACTTAAATATTATACACTCTCACATCTCAACTGTTGTGTCGCTTTGTGCCCTCAGATGACTGAGCACAACTAGGCTTCTGTACTTCTGGTTGACCTTGCAAGTATTCACTGCTCCACTCTACACACTTATAATACTTCCTGGATCTTATTTGTTCATGTATGAATCTGCCTTCTACTTTTAAATCAGGAGATCCTTTCAGGCAGGGACACTATTTCATCAGTTTTTGAAATCATGACACTTAGCACAAAGTCTAGCAAAGTGCAAGAAGCCTGATAATACATGTTTGATAAATGACTAAACTCACCCACAAATATTTATTAAGCACTAATTGTATTTCAAACTCTATGTTAGGTGCTGGGGATACAATAGTGAAAAAAACACAAAGTTCCTGCCCTCATCAATCTTACACTCTATGTTCAAAAACTAAAAAGGCAAAGTTGCAAATTTGCACAATAGAAGTCTTGCTACTGCTCTTGTTTCAGTGTGTTGTGACTGTCCTTTGATAATCCCTGAAAATATTTGTTTTTGTTACTTTAAACTGGATTTGGTTTTGTTTATTCTTTATATTATGCTCCATTTTAGCTTTGCCTTTGGTTATTTTCTCGATAGGAAACCTCTTGTTTCTTCATAAGCAGGGCCACTGCTTATTGCTGTCTATCTTGTGCACTTCACATTCACAGAGACTCATGTCACAACTGGCACCCTGAAGTTGTGAAAGTCAACAGCCACACTCATTAACTTTGCAGACTATCTGACTCACTGAGAGAGCTTAAAATTACACATTTTGAGGCTCCATTTCTCAAAAATCTGATACAGTAGTTCTGGAATAAAACCTGCTTTGTGGTGTCTTTTAAAGCCATCCACCTTTCCCCTGTATCCTTTCTATCTCTTCATCTCTTCCAATTCCCCATTTTGTATTTTACATTGTTTGCTATGTTTGGAAACTACTGGTTTAAGCTACTGGAGATTGGTTTTATAAGAGACCTCTTCTGAAAAATCACTGTATCAGTTCTAGTTATATTGTGTAGTATTTTATTTTAAGCCTAAACTGCCTCTAATATGAATTTAAATTAGCTTTACTCTCCATATAGCTATCTAAGATAGAATTCTCAAAATCATTTTAACACATTTTGTATGTCCCCATCACCATAGTCATCAGGCCATTGGGTTTGGTCACCATTGTGATTATCTAAATTTTCCTTTCATCTAATTTCTCACAGCCCCTGCCCTAGGTAATTTTGAATTATGTCTCTTCAGAATGATTCCAATGATCTCTTAATACTTCTCTATGCCCTACTCCTTTGGCCCCTACATTATGTAATCCAATTCCTACATTTCTTCATGAGTGATTGATATGAAAAACATACCAATCCCACTTCCAAGCTTAAAAATATTAATTGGCTACCCATTGCTAATAGCATTAAGTCTAAACTCTGACAAAAAAAGTTTAAGATCAGTTTTAATCTAGCTGAACTTACTTTTATATTATGTCTCTAACTATTATATTTACCCTGTATTTTGTCCTCTGTCAGCTATTCCTTAAACACATTATGTACTTACATTCTTGTTTTTTTCATTGTTGTTAATTTCTTCTGCCTGAATGCCACCTTCTCTCTTACATTTTTTTCCTATTTATCAGAAGACAATTAAAATATTATTGTCACTTCTATGTACTAGCATGGGGGTTTTCTGCAGTTTTTGGTACGATAATATAGAATTTGAGGGCATGGGTAAATGTTCATAATTTGTGTTAAACTAAAGATGTAGACAAAGCTATAATTACTATACTGATGAATTTTTGTGACAATTTTACCTATATACACACACATACACACAAACAATGTGGTGTACTCTGTTGTGTCAGATTGGGTAAACTGGGACTATATAGTTCCAGTTTAGCATTTGGTAAAAAAAGGAACTTTTGCAAATTTGCAAAGCAAAAGTAAAATATCAGTCATTCCTCTCTAAAATTCTTTTCAAGGTCATATGCAATGATGGACAGGAACCAGCTTCTTGTCAGTTTCCAGGATGGTCTCACTCTCCTCTGCTTTTTGTTCAGCTGCTCTGACATCAGACACTTGTTTCTGAATCCACAGAGACAGTAGCTGTGCAGACACATGTCTTCCCATAATCCTCTCCACAAGTCCCCACATTGCTGAGCTGTCTCAGTAGCTGATCATACGTGGCTTCTCAGTTTACTGCTTGATGATCCCTTCTCTAATTGTGTAACATCTCATTTTAACCAGGGTGTCCAAACTTTTGGTATCTCTGGGCCACGCAGGAAGAAGGAGACTTGTCTTGGGCCACACATTAAATATACAAACACTAATCAAAACAAAAAAAAATATCATAGTGTTTTCAGTAAAATGATTCTGTGTTGGGCTGCATTCATAACCATCTTGGGCTGCATGCAGACAGTGAGCTGCAGGTTGGACACCCCTTTAGTTAATTCCACAACTTCTCCCTGTCTCATCACACTTATATTCACTCTGTTTCCATAACTGAGCCTGGCAAGAAAGAGAGACAAGAGGCAGGGGAGGGGGAGAGGGGGAGGAGAGAGGGAGGGAGAGAGAGAGAGAGAGAGGGTGGGCGGGGGGAAGTGGCAGTAAAGAATATATATAACAAAATATTAAATGTACATCTCTCAGAAAGAGCCAACAGACACATACATCAATTCAAAGGTAGTTATGTGACCTAGATTGATCTACTCTTGTGATGCATAGGACCTTCTATTTCCCATTTGGCAGCCTTTATGCCTGACTACTTATTTTTCATAAAATGTTCGTTTGCCTATTTTTGACTAGCTAAAGAAAATACTTCTACCAGAGGATCACCTCCAGTGATTCCTCCAAGTTGGATGTTTAATATGTTTTCTGGCTATTTTGGGATTCTTCAGAGACAGCATGAACAGGTAGAAAACATTATCTTGGGCTGGGGTGACTGACTGTGATCATAGAAATAAGATTGTTCGTATACAACGAGAGGATTGAGGAGAAGCAAGATGTGAGCCTTGCAGTGCCTTCTTGTGTCTCACTTCCCTTAGAGCAGGGGTGTTAAACTCATTTTCACCAGGAGCCACTTCAGCCTCCCGGTTGACATCAAAGGGCTGAGTGTAATTTTAGGACTGTATAACTGTAACTACTCTTGAACAGTTAAGCAGGAGCTTGGTGCTGTCACTGGGTAGAAATAAGGTGCCAGACTAGAAAAAACCAAGGTGGAGTGTTGGATTTGGCCTGAGGGCCTTGTGTTTGCCACCTGTGCCTTAGAGAGTCAAGGCTATTGAGTATTTTTAACACTCAGCATTTAAGTTTTGAGTCTTTCACCAGGAAAATGACTCCAACCAACTAAGATGTGAACTGAAGGGAAGGGGCCACATACATGGAAAAGGATGTGGTGGGTCAAGTAAAAAAATGGAGTCTCAAGATCAGTTGCAAAAGCAACAACTTTAGTGCCACCCAATTTAATTTTATTTTCAAATTATTCCTCCACCACTCATTGTCCACAGATTTGTATCAGGTGTGTTGATGGTGATTATCCTGTAATTTAACCAGCAAAGAGCTTACAAAACAGACAGCATCATAAAATCTAAAATGGACATTGAGTCCAGAGCTTTTGGGAACTGAGTTGTATAAATGATATGATTAGATTTAGGTTTTGTCCCTCTGGAGTTGGGATGAATGTGCTTTCAGTTATTCATAAAGATGGGACAGACCATTATGTGCTATTGGATTTTTTCCCTGGAGTCTGACAATGGTAATAAGGGTATCTATGTATTTTGGGGAAATAGAAAAATGAAGTTAGAGTATATTTGTCATTCTTTCAGTGCCCCTTAACTTGAACTCCCATCTTAATCTGAAATTAATTCTTCATCATGTACATCTATGAAAGCCAATGGCGAGAAATCCATAAATCCTGGGAGCTTGAACAGGGCATACAATTCTGATTTTACTAAAAGAATGCTCCTACCAATGATTTTTGAAATTTTTTGAGTAATAAATAAGCTTAAGGAGTTTAAACTTGATATACACCAGGCTGACCACAGGTTGTACCTGAGGTCCAGTAGCGGCGGTGTCCCCAGCGCCTGTGCTGATGGCACCAGCAGCAGGGTCCCATCCAAACCCTCTCAGTGCTGACATGAGCTGTGGCGCCTCTTTCCCACGTGTCATGTTTTCCTGCCTCCGTTTCAAAGGGTCAATAGTCAGTCTTCCCAAGCATTTTGCAAGGTATCTCCTGCTTTTAAGAGTTTTACTATTTATGTCACCCCAAATCAGTCTCTTGTAACGAAAAACTTTGGAATACTTCTTAAGAATTTGTAATCCTTCTGTGCATGTGCGGATTTACTCCTTTGTGAGGCCTACCTTTGAAGGCTCTGTCATTGACTGCGTATGAATAGTAAAATAGTTTAAACTTTGTATTTTTAAAAGAATTATTTAGTCAAAAACATGTACTATTCACTCAACAGTGTTCATTGTGTAATTATAACTTTAGTCGCTTAGAAGAAATTACAGGAATAAGGTTGACTCTTTGCTCTTGATATTTTTATTATACTACCAGAAAATGTTGCTAATATTTATAAATAATATAAATATAATAGACATTTCAGAAAGTCACAGTTTTGGTTAAATACTTCATTTCTGTAGGTGCTTTCAGGGCAACATTAGTATGTTTGTAATATATTCTTAAAATAAAAATAAGAGTTTAAGTTTTAAATCCTATGTATTATATAACATATATACACATTATGTTGAGTCAGATTGTAGCCTCTGAAATCAGGAAACATAATACATATATTTTCAGAAAAAATGAAGAGTTGAAAGATTACTAGCATTTTTATATAGCAAATAAATACCTTGCATCAGATGATACAGAACAAAACAATGGATGCTACAGATGCTCATATGTGGGTAAAGGCTCTTTCATCTGGGCTCATTAAGGACAAGGTAAGGCTTGGACAGGGTCCCTGAAACCTGAATTGGAATTTGTTAGTTGGAATAATGAAGAATGCAATGACAGAAATAGGGCTATATAAAACAGAACGCTACAGATAAATGCCCATTATAAAGACAATATGAAATTCGATAAAATTCTGTTTTCTTTCCTCTTTCCTCATAACTAATTGGTTAGAAGATAGTGAAAGTTTTAGTAATTACTTTTTAAGAAATATTATAGTGAGTGACTATTGTATATTTACTTTGCAACTGATACTATACAAAATGCTTTATACTTTAAAAATTATTCTTACACATCCATGGAATAGGAGTTAGTATGATTACCTTTATTTTTCAGATGGTAAAACGGGATTGAAACATGAAGTTACTCACTCACCCAGCAGTAAGTGGCAAAGCTGTATTTGGTTCTTCTCAGTTCAACTCCTTGGGAATTACCACCCAGGCTGCTTCCCTTTAGTCTGTATTATTTTAACTCAAGACTCCCTTTTAAAAGTAAAACTCTGATCACAGCTACTAAGACATGATGGTTACCAGTATGCTTTCCTTCTTGTTTAACATAGAAATGTTACTAAATATCAAGAGGCTCCAATCAAACTAAGACTGTTATCCTGAATTTCAAGTTTAAAATTTTAATAGGGGAAAAACATTTCATAGAGTAAAAAAATATTTCAGCCATTTTCTTAAAAAAAATCTCCAATACAATTCCAATTAGTTTTCCACGAATGTAATCTTTAAAGAATATTCTTATATCTTTCAAGCATTTGTGACATTTGTTGCAAATGACATTCCCAACACTCTCTCCTATCATTTAAAAATTGTATTGAGATCATTAATTGTTTATCTAGTACATTGATACTTAAAACTGTTTTCCCTCATTGTCATCAGATATTAGACTAAAATTCTTTGGGTGGAAACCTGTTTTTTTTTTTTTTTTTTGTTCCACTCACCAATACTCATGTTTCTCCTAATCTTTTTGCAGAGGTGGTTGAGGGTGTTTTAGTGACCTGAGTTCTGGGTGATGACACACCCAAGAGCAGAGAGGCCAGGCCCTGGACCCTGTCAAGAGAGACTAGTGCACGAAGTCTTTGGAAGACTAATTTCCTGAACAAAGAACTTGTTTTGAAAGAGGTAGCGTTGAAAACCCTTTAAGCTAGCCCGAACTAAAAAGAGGAAGGCAGAAGGTGTGGTCCTCACAGAAAAGGAAGATCAAAATTAAAAAAAATAAATCTGCTCATGTCATTTACTTCTTTGAATTTAAACATCAACATTATTTTAAAAATCAGAGAAGTGTGTGTGCATCCAGATGGTGAGACTGTCCCTATGCTTACAAATCATCAGCACCTCACAGCCGCCCAAAAAGCACTACTCTGACTTAGAAATCTGAGACTTGGAAACATGCAGTCTGTTGATACCACCTTCTGTACTGAATGCCCAAGGCAGGTTCTTCCTAAAGGGAAGTGTGTCACATACAGGGAGACAGAATATTTTAAAAGTGAAGTCAGGACAAGAGACAACCAGTATTTTCCAATTGTGATTTTTATTTCAAGTGTTTATCCTTATTTTGGAGCCTAGTCCTTTACTTTTCACTAAGCCCTGGTAAGAGCAAGAGCATGGGAGCTAAAATTGAAATTGTGCTAGTAAAGTCACTGGGGCCTAAGCTTTGACAGGGATGTTGGTGTGCAGCGACACTGGCTTTGGGCATATCTCTGTGTGTTCCCTTTTGAGCATTTGTGGAAATTCTAATCTTTTTCTGAGGCTCTTTGAAAATTTCTCTTCTGCTCTTCCTACTTTCTTACTGCATCCCCAAATATAAACACAGAGCTCCATGAAAATTACTTTCAATTATTTTGCCAATTCTAAGTTTTAGGAGAACTTGAGCGTTGGGAATTGGCATTGACTGTGGCTGTTCTTGAGTTTAGTTCTGAATATTTTCAGCCAGTAAGAAAAAAAAATAATAATTCTTCTAGACAAGGGCAGATTCTCTTTCAAATCTTACCTGCTGTGTGAGCCGACAAGAGATTGAATGGATGGGAATACACTGCAGTGGTCCACAGTCATCCTTTGACCTCTGGGCTCAACTGGCTGTCATGCACAAATTTGATTTTTGCTAGAAAGATTCATTTTTCCATTCCTCAAAGGAGAAAACTAATGAGACTGAACAAGTTGAAGAATTATTTCTTGAACAATTTTTCACAAGTGATATATAGCAAATCTAGAAGTTTTCTTTTTAATACATATTTTTTGTTGGGCAATTTGGCAAGTTGAGACAAAGCAGAAAACTTTCCTGCTTTTTAAAATAAAAAGCCAGTTAAAGAAACCAATAATAAAGGCAACATGGTAGAGTGGAAAAGCATCTTAAACTCTGAATCTGAAGATGTAGTCCTAGAGTGCTGCCTCTACCTCTTAATAATTACACGTCATTTTTTGACAGCTTCAGTTTCCTCTTTTTGTTCTAACTGGTGTAAGCACATATCCAGTGCTCACTTCCTGCTTAAGTTCAAGAGGAGGCAAGCTATAGAGTTAAAGTTATGCTGGTCATAACCAACATGTCATGCTCAGAGAAGAGTGCAGAACTCAGGCTGCCTAAAGAGGAAGAATCAGTCATTTTGAACAGTAAACTTTAGTGAGCAGAGACATTTTCCTTTGTGGCTCAAAAGGCCGCTATGATCAGTGTAAGCCAATTCTCACAGTTTAATTGAGTCACCAGTGGAAAATGCATTTCTAGGTTCTCCACCTAATTTTGAATCCTTAGTTTTTTTATCCGTGGAATTCCCTTAAAATGATCTTGGTGAAACATGTACAATGCTGTACCAACAGGTCAATCCAATTGAGACAATTCCAACAAAGACAATCTTTAAATTGTCTTTTAAAATTGGTAAAGACAGAGGCTGAAAATGCAAATGACTTGCTGGATTGTTGAATGAATATATGGGTGAGTTCAGTAAAACTGTCTGATATATAAAGGTGTACATTGGTGCAATGCACACTTATTTTTAATCTGAGATCACATATTAGTTAGCTTTTGCTAAGTCATGCTTTTGTAACAAATGGCCATGAAATCTCTGGATTTACAACATTATTTATTTCTACTCTCATGCACCTGCTGCAGGTTGATTTCAGTTCACTTCACTTGTGTTCTAATGCCAGAACCCAAGTTGAAGAAGCAGTCTGGTGGCAGAAGGTAGGGAACCAAGGACATCCCTAATGACCACTCTTAATCTTCTGTTAACAGGGGTGTTTGGCACTTCTGCTTACATTCCTTTGGCCAAAGAAAGTCATATGGGGCAAAAACATAATTCTGCTACAGGGAGGCAGTTCAAGTCATTGGGAACAATCTAAACAGACTATAATTTTCTGAATTAAACTTTTCTAAAAATTAACTTGATTATTTTTTCTATTTTCTAGTGAAATTGTAGCCAAAAGCTAACATGTAATTTTCATTTTTTTGCTAAGGTCACCTCTCTTTCGCAGGCACACAAAACTGCAGTTACCTTTCTTACCCACTTGCTCTTCTGTGGGGCCTTTCAGAGGTTACTTCTGTCCATTCCTAGCCCATCTCTAAATCAGACAAAGTAGCAGGTCTGTGCTCATTCACTGAAAATGCACACATGGATATGCATATTATTCATAGAGTTGAATGGGCTTCACAGAATCCAAATTTATTGGTGAGATTTGTAGGTGCTTTCTCTAATATATGTTAAAAGGCATTGTGGCATGCATTGTAATGACCTTGCATTTAAAGAATTGCTTTAAGTAAGATGCAAACTATGTAATGGAGACATCAGTCAATGTCTAGGGTCTTTGCAAAGTAGACTATCTTTACTGCCTGATCAATGAGTGAGCTGGGTTTGCTTTTATTTTCACATATCCTTTCAAACAGTCTCCATCCGTTGCTAATGTTATAAAGCCAGTGTCTGAGACATCTTTGTTTTTATTGTGGCAATATATCTATGCTCTCTCTTTATCTTAAGTAATCTAGTGCCCCTGAAAGATGATGCTGAGACTCTGAAAGGAGAAAAATCTGATAACAGCTTACAGTGACATTTATATAATTGCCCTAGTCAGAACTCATTTCCAGCTGCCTATGTGAGAGCTTATTTCAGTGTTGTAACTAGGAAACAGGGAAAGCAAATAGCTATTTCTCTTTGGCTCCAACCTTCTGAACTATTCATGCTTAACAAAAAGCCTTTCATTCCAGAATCTTGTACTTGTAGTCATGCATAGATTTGCTTCCTAAGATCCTAAGTTTACTTGGAAAATAATTTGAGGGAACAAATTGTTCCTATTTAGGCACAAGAAATTTTCTTTTTTATATATATTTTTATTTTTATTGAATTTATTGGGGTGACATTGGTTAAGAAAATCTTATAGGTTCCAGGTATACACTTCTACAACACATCATCTGTGTGTTGTATTGTGCATTTATCAACCCAAGTCTCCTTCCATCACCATTTTATCCCCCCTTTACCCTCTTCTATCTCCCCCAACTCCCCACCCATCTGGCAATCACCATATTGTTGTCTGTGTTTCTCTATAATCAATAAAATTCTTCATTTCCCCCTCCAATTTGTATATTATAGAAGTCTTCACAAACTCTACTTTGAATTTTTAATCTCAAGTCAGTTGGGTTCACACTGCAGTGATAGCTAACATGCCCTTCACTGTAACCAGTAGGAATTTTCTATATTCAGCAGGACTTATCTAGAAGCTGTTTCTGTGAATTCCCATCTAGAGACATGAAGCAGCCTTTCTCCAATCAATGTGCTATTTGTTCTCTTCCTCCAAGGACCTCAAGACACTACAGGAACCGAGAGTCTGCCTCAGTGCGCCACCTTTAACCTGAAAGACCCATCCATGCATTATGTGAGTGATAGTGACTAAGGAGGAAAAATATCTGCCCAGAATTGTTTCTAACATTCTATATAGCTTGTTCTGATTTTGTTCAATGTAAACCTTGATTTTATTCTTATGTGTTGTTCATTTTTCTATCCCTTGAATCTCCTTTGTTGCCCTGGCTCTTGTGGGAATCTAGGTCTACTTACCTGTGGCTCTCCTGACCTTATATGCCCTTGGTGAAAGGTCATCACTTGTGTTTTAGACTCTGAGCTACAAACCACTCTGAGCTACCTCATACCACTTGGCCAATACTCTAGTTGAGTCAATTGAGAGCAAGTTGGAATAATATCTCTTTAAAGAAGTTGGAGTCTTAATGAAAAACCATTTCCTTTTACTCAGGTGATCTTCATTCTGTCACACTAAGATCAGTGAAGTAGGAAATTATTCAGTAATCTTGCAACCTTAGGGAATGACTAAGACTAGCTTAGATTTATGGATTTTTCACTGCACTCTAGAACAATATAGTATTGGGGGGCTCATATAACTTGGTCAGACAATAATATTGTGCTTGTATGATACATTTTTCCAGTGTAATGCGAGATTCCATATGGCAATAGTTCCATCTTAGTTTTGGATTCACAATCTATAAAATAGTATGTGGACCATAGTGACTGCTCAATAAATATCAGCAGCCTGAATAATAAATAAAAGAACAAATGCAAAAAGAATACATTGTTATACATTACTATCATACTGTTAACTGTAATTTATCATTTTATAAGTTAAGAAACAGTGAAAAATCCAAGAGGACTGAAATACATTATCTCTCATTGCATTGAATATTCTCAACTACTCTATAAGATAAGAAGTATTTTATCTTCATTTTATTATTGATAAATGTTGAGGCTGATATTTTTAACTTTCCTGCTTAATACAGGGACTCATGTATTGTTGGTGTTCTGCTAAGCAACTATTTCTAGAGAAAAGGGAAAAAGGGAGGGAGGCAATACAAGGAGGGATTCATATGCTTCCAAAGCTGTTTCTTTTATTATTTTTTAAGACATACATTGACTCAATAAATATTTTTGGATGTAAATTATTTGCAAAGGTGCAGAGGGAAAAGATTGTAATTGTATAGAAAACAGGACCATTTACCCATACCCCCACAGAAATTCCAATCTAATGGAAGAAACCATTAATCAACATGATGATAAATTAAATAAATTAAAAATGTATTGTTATATTTTGGGGTAAAAGAAAAAATAAGACATTTAAAGATCATAAAACATGGCTGTTGGGAACTTCCCTGTCTGGTTTCAGAGTCTGTAGCCCCCCCCCCAGCCCCCCCCCCCCCCCCACCAATAGCTAGGGCTGTGTGAGTGACCTTTGGACTGTAAGCCACTAAGGAGACAAGGCTTATCTCCCTGTCAGGGGTGCCACTTCTGCTCATCTTACTTCATCCATCACTGTCCCCCAATGCCTGATCTGTTAGCCAATGATGGGTAAGATTCCCCAAGGGGGGAATGGCCTAAGCTAGGCACAATCATGTGGAGGACTCAAGGAAGGACTTGGGGGGCTACAACAAAAGGGAGTGATGGACCCTGGCCCCTCAGCTATCTTGACATAGCCTGAGTCCTCATTCTGTCTGCAAGAAGCCTTGTAATCTCTTGGTGCCTTGCCTGATTTAGGCCTGAAACAATGCCTTAAGCCTGAAACAATGCTGGTGGTGGGTACAGCCCTATGCTGGAAAGGGCCAGTTCCCTAGGGAGTTCAAGGCATCAGCAAGAAGGGAGAGAGGATTGCTCTGTCACTGAAGATATATACAGAGTCATACTTTCTTCTCGCATATAAACCTAAACTTAGTTAAGGCGATATTTCAATTTAGTTTCACAGTTTTGCTCATAATAACTCATAATTATGGATAAATTAGTGTAAATGTGTCTGATTATTTCCTTGATTTAGATTTCCTTGATTCTTAGATTTAATTCTCTTTATTCAACACTTCTATAAATCCAATATTATTTCAAAATAAAAAGTTAAAAATATTGTGTCAAATTATACATATGTATGTATGTATACACATGCTCATACACAATTACTTATATGTTTCTTATACTTTTCTGATAATTTGTTCCAGTGAGTATACTTACTGTCCTATAAGAAAACTCCCAATGCAATCAAATAAGTACTCGTGAATTTGGCTCATAGGAAATATTCATAATATTTGAAGAATGAATGAAAGAGTATGCAAGTAAAAGATGTTTATTTCAATAGCATAGTCAGAAATTCATATAATCTTGTGTTTCTTCTCTCTCTCCAACTCTCTACATCCATCTTCATCGATATATGCTTCTTTTGCTCCCTACATGAATGACATATAAAGTCAATAACTTCAAAGGTATATTCTGCTTGTAATTCACCTCCCTTCATAGATCCACTAATGGAAAGTTAGTGACACAAAATTACTGCTGCTGAAGTTCTACACAGAAGCTATTTGACTCCTCTGTTGAGACAAAATCTTGTGTCAGGGTTCATACATATATATCATTTGACCAATCCCTTCACCTTCTTTCAACCAGCCCCCACCTCCTGCTTCCTCTCTCAGAGCTGTTCGTTCCATGTTTCTATGTCTCTGATTCTATCATGCTCATTAGTTTATTTTGTTCATTAACTTCCACTTAAAAGTGAGACCGTATGGTATATTTGTCTTTTATCAACTGGCTTATTTCAGTTTGCATAATATTCTCCAATTCCATTCATGCCGTCACAAAAGGTAGGAGTTCCTTCTTTCTTTCTGCTGCTTAGTATTCCATTGTGTAATTGTACCAAGATTTTTATCCACTCATCTACTGATGCACACTTAGGCTTTTTTCAAACCTTGGCTGTTGTAAATAACATTGCTATGAACATAGGCATGCATATATTCTTTTGAATTACTGTTTCAAGGTTCTTAGGATATTAGAAATCTTATAACAATGGTGTGAAGATTGACTGTGGGAATGGGGGACAAGCTGGTTGGATGGGGGAAAAACTGGAATAACTGTAATAGCAAAATAAAATATTTAAAAGAAAAAAATTGGTGTCTTCATGTTAGACATTCTCTGTTCTTCATAGAGTTCTTATCTTAGAATTTCTTAAGTTCATTTTTTTTATTAAAGAAGATTTTAAATAAAGCCTCCAACCTATTCTATAAGAAAAAAGTATGTATTATCACAACCTTTATGACAACTTCAAAAGCTCTTTGGGACACCAACATGTGAGGAGCCTGCAAAACACTTACAATTCTTTTTGACAGTTTCAGATGAAACAATTTTGTGGTGGCTCTAGGAGTCAAAGGATAAGCTTCATGAGCTCAAAGTCCATGTCACTGGCCCTTGAATGGAAACCTTTGAACTCTGAGATATGTTTAATTTTCTTCCTTGTTCCTCTCTGAATCTAAGCTATCAAACTGGCAGTCATTGTACAAGTGTCTTTAATTCTTTCTTTTGCCTTTTGTTATTAAAGGACAGTTACTTGTTCACTGGAAAAGGGTACAATGAAAAGCGACTTCTTACCCTGGAAAAAATAGGTGGTATACACATTTCTCTTCCTCTGCTTGCCTTTTTTTAGTTGAGAGTTAAAATGCCAGATGCTCTGACATTTTATCTGCAAGAAATAAGTAATCTGCTTGTGTTTAAGTCCCCCTATGAAGACAACGTTCTTGCAGGAGCAAAGCAACATCCTTTATTACTGATAAGTACCAGGCAGCAGCAGAAATCCATGTATGAATCTAAAAATTAAATGAATTAGAAAACAAATGTGCAAATAAATAAATAAAGGTTCTTCACAGAGATATGTTGTGACATATTTAAAGAATTTCCTCCCTAGATTATAGAATCTTTTGATACGTATGTGATGCGGACCCTGGCTCATGGGGTCTGCCACATTGTGGATGAGGCATGAGAAATTCACATGGACTACCGAGTCCTGTGGAGGAAAAGGGACAGGCTGCTTCTCTCTCAAGAGGAGAAAAAGCCTTGGCCCTTGCCTTGACCAGCCTTTATGTCTTTTCTGCGCACATTACATGATGGTCCTCATTTACTATGCACAGGTTTGCTTTAGGTGGTTACCTTTTACAGAAAACAAAGGAGACAATGCCGCTAATCACATCACAGAAGAAGGATATTTGCAAATGCAAAGGGAAAAGTGGTTGAACTGGTTACACTCATCGGTGGAAGGTTTAGCATGGATTTTAGGAAGTTACAGTAAGCACTTGGTGCATCAATTCAGGGTGAGGGAGTTTTAGCAAAAGCAAGTCTTATAGCAGTCTAGGTACAATGCAGACCTGATTCCGCACGGGAGAACCTATCTGTGAGTGTGGGTCCTGTGCATCTCTGAGCGGGAGCTGGGCCCACACCATGCAGAATGGTCTCCTATAGATAGGAACACCTATCCCCAACCCCCCACAAGAATGAAGAAAAGTAGCAAATGTCTCAAAATGATACTCTGAAAGAAACCTGATATTTAACTATTTTTCTTACTGATATATGAATTTCTTTCCATAGTCAAAGTTAGATAACGTGACTAAAAAGTCCTAAGATCTAGTCTCAGCTGAGTTTGTAATTTGCTGACTATGACTTGAAAAGTCACTTAAGGTTTGTTGGTATTTTAATGTAACTTAATTGGATGTGATGGTATTTGTCATACATTTTTATTTTTGTTCCTGCCTAGAATTCATCCATCCATTTTCTGACCATTATAAAAATTTCCTCTGGAGAACCACACCTTCCTTTACAAATATCATGTACTGCTAGGGCAGTTCATTTCACCCTTTGCTTCAGAGGTCGACATCTGACTATCTGAATAGTATATTTTCCTGTTCACACTGATTATTCAGTGAGAGGTGCAAGGTTCACTGAGAATGCAAGAGAAACAATGAGACATTGGCTGGGAATTCTGGTCATGAAATCCTTGTCTTTCCCATTGGACTTGAGGCTTAGAATTTGTAAAGTCAATGCCCATCTTTTGTGTTGGAATGAGGCTCAAGTTTCCAAAGGCTACTGTATGAAACCAGAGAACGAACTCAACTAAGTAGAAGAGAGACAAAAACAAATTCTAATGTAACCATTTGAGTTTCTATATCTAGTCATGCCTCAAGATAGAATACTTTGGAATATCTCACTTGCATAAGCTGACAACTGCTTTTTTTATGCTGAAACCATGTTATTAGCTAGGATATGTTTGTATGCATGAGAAATGACTATAAATTGCTTAAATACTAAATCCTATCTATTGGCTTACAGAGCTAAAATGTTACGAAGGTAGAAAGAGATTTATAATTGTTTCATTTAGCTGGTCAATGATGTCATAAAAACCCACCTTCTTTTGATTTCCTTTATCTGGTTTTCATAATCATAGCTTCATATAAAGACTGTCTTCATCATAGTAACAAAATGTCAGTGCAACCTGATTTATATGTTTCCTTGTCCAAGACAAAAACCATCTTCCTTTCTAGAAAATCTGTCAGAAAACCATTTATTTTCATAAAACTCTACCTTTATCCTTTATTAACCAAGTTTCTGTAATGCAGGTTCTTACACAACCTCTGTGGCCACAGGAATGCCAAGAGAGATGAGCTTAGATATAGACTTTCTAAAGCACTAATTGTGGCTTTGCGGTTTAAACAAATCTGAGCTCACCCATCCAGTTGCTAGAGTGGATCCATCTACCCTCATTATATGAGGGGTGCATAACAGGGAGAGTGAAAGAGATGTTGGTAAGACAACCACAATGTCCACCACAATTGGGTGGGTATGAGTTTTCTGTCACTTGCAGTTTCCTGAACAACTATTTGAAATTCGTAGATTACATCTACAGCAAAATCTGGAAAGTAGCACTTGCTTTGTATTTGTATTCTCCTTCCTCTGAAACAAAGCTTCAAGAAGCTCAGATAACCTGAGACAAAGCCCAGGTAACATGAGATGAAGCAGTAGGATACAGAAGGAAGCTTTTTGAAAAGTAGATTAGAAGCCAGGAAAGATTCCTGGGATCCATAAGTGGAGGACAATCCTTGGACGTACCTGCTTTCTGCCCTGTCCCTGGTTGTCCAGCCAGATTCCTCTAATGCAAAATATAAATTCATAGAAGATTGTTGCCTCTTGGTTTTCAGGCAATCCTAAAAGGGAAAATAACACTAACAGAATCAAGAGTCTTAGCTGGAAAAAAGTTGTAAAGTCATATAATTTATGGTCCAAAATAAACACAGACACTAGTATTTATTTTGCCAATAACATTTTATATGACCTTATTCAATTCTCATAATAACCACATGCCATGTACATTATTATCCTCATTTTTACAAAGATGAGAAACTAAGAGTCAAAGAGGCCTAATTACTTACACAGAGGAAAGTGGTAAAGATTTCCTCCATATCACCAGAAGAGAATGACTCTATACCTTTTCTCTTTCTTTTTCTACCTTTCATGATAAAGACTAGGAATCTCCCTATATCTAAGTATCTTTGTCAAACCAAATACAGTTTGCAGTTATATTAATTTTATAGGATGTATGTAGCACTCTAGGCAGAAAGAATACCAAGCGAAAGGCACATAGGTGTGTGATGGCCTGGTATTTGAGAGAATTATGTAAAATTCTATTTCTAAAAGAGAGAGTTCAAAATAAGGAGTGATTACAGATGAAACTGGAGAGGTCGGAAGAGGGTCATCTCTTGGGTCCCTTTTATGGGATTCTAACGTTTTTATATTTTTTTGTAGATGGTACAAATCACTTAGGGATTAAAACAAAGGAGTAGAGAAGTCATCATTAAACACATAAGTGTGTTGTCTTTGAGCTACAAATACCACCTCAAACATAACCACACTTGGGGATACAAAGAAACCTGTGCCTTGAAAGTTTGCTATAAAACAAAAGAAAGCTAAAATAATACAACACTATCTGTAGCCACTGACCTTTGCTTTGCTGTGGACTTTGGGGGATAGGCCCATACCCATATGATATTGCTACAATACTCACAAGTGAGTCTCGGCCTTTTTTCTAGATAAATATTTTGCATTCTTTCAATACATTTCCTAGCAATTTTATTAAATGAGACTGCTGATAGAATAAGGGTCCACCTGAGGAGCACATCTGAAAATATTTTGCTTCCAAAACCCAGGTAACCTGGGCATTCAATTCCCATTTAGTCTGCAAGCTGATTACTTGGGCTCTGCCTCTCTAGACACTTGCCAGTATGTAGATGGATGGTGTTAATTTCAGATGAGGGAATCTAGTAATACTGCCCTGAACTCGGCAAACAAGGTCAGGCATTTGTAAGAGCTGTAGCCCTCCAGGAGCACATCTGCCTTTGTATTCAGGCTGGTGTGTGCTTTTGTGTTCTGCCTGGAGATTTCCTTAAGGAAATTTTATATGTATCAGAAGACATGGTAAATATTATCCCCATGTCTGAAGTTTCTGATTCCCAACAACTGAAAAAGTAGAGAGTTTCCTTGGTTTGATTAGAGAGAAGGCTGTCATTAGGCTAGAAAGCATTAGCTGTCTCAACTAGAACTGAAATCCATGTATTTTCAGGACAGCTGGTCAGAGTGGCATTTATGCTCTTTAAAAAGATCTCATTCCTATAAAAATTGTGAAATGGATGACATATCTTAGAACACTTCCTAATTTCTTCTCACTCCTCCATGCCCTGTGATTCTTGTCTTCCCCTCATGTTTTAATTATTTGAAATAACTAGAAGACGCCTGACCTCAGCACTAGCATCATCTAATCAAAATCAAACAATATTCCTTAAGCAGCAATTATGTACAAAATGTTCTAATTACTGTGGGAAAACAAGGTTGTTGTCTTTAAAGAGTTTTTAATTTGGATGAGAAGAGGGACATTTACAAAAGTAGAGTGTAATACAACAGAAGGTAAAAAGCTACTATTAGGTACAAACTACTGTTGGGTACAAACTCTCTTCCTACCCAGAGATTGCATGATATTCAATGGGAAATGGCCATATAAAGCAATCAAAATTTATAGCTAGTATTATATCCCCTAATCCCACTGTCACCAACATGGAAAATGATGGAGAGAAGATTCAGAAATGAATCCAAGGTATTGGGCTTGGATGACAGAGTCAATTACTGCATTCTTCACGAAGATAGGAAGTAAACAAAGGGAGCAATTTTTTGGAGGAAAAATGAATGTCTAAAAAAACTGCTCAGATGGCGTTTCTCACTCACCTATTCAAAAAATGCTCACGACTTCATGCTGCCTGCTTATTGAGTTTGCTAGAACAAAACTATTACCTGTACATCATGCTAGGGAGTGGAGACACAAGATTTAATAAATCATGCTCTCTGCCCTTGAACTCAGTGTGAGTAGAGGAGAAGTCGTGAGAGTGGATGAATTCCTGGAGGAGAAGAGTGTTATGGATCAAGCAAAGGTGAATGCTCAGGAAGCAAACACACCAGCCTTTTAGAACAGCATCAACGGAAAAAACTCACCAACGTGAGAGCAGCAGCAAGCGTAGTAGCAAGCCTGCTGTGGCTCTTCCCATTCCGTGACAGCACACAAAAGTCTGAGCAGGTTGCACGTTAGACTCCTGCAGAGGGATCGTGGTCATTGGTCTGGGGGCCTTCTCAGCTTCGTGACTAGGGAGGTGCCAGCATTCCCATGGCATGATCAGGGACTAAGATCCAACAACAGTGTAATACAGCAGAACCTTGGCTCCAATCTTAATCCATCATAGCACTTATTGGCTGAGAGAACACCAGAGCCCGCCCTCCTCTGGGGTGATCAGGAAGCTGAGGTTCCAGCCTTGGCAACACAGCTACAACTCTAGCAGAATTCAATTCCCTCACTCCAGTATTCATGGCTGAGGAGGATTAACTCCTCAACTGGTATGACAGGGGATGAGGGGCAAGCCCTGAGCATGTGATGTGGCTACAGCTACTCACCCTAGTGGAACTGTTGCTCTGAACTGAGAAACAAGTCCTCTTCCAGGAATGATTACCTTTAATGATACAGCGTAGCCAGCTTCTATGAAGCTTTGTAGCAACCAGGATAGAGAGAATCATTTTTATAAAAGTTAGTCCTAACATTCAATGGTAATAGAACAGAAATCTGATTTGGGAAATGCTAAATGTAGGGTCAGGAGAAGGCAGAACTACTCAGAGACAGAAAAATAATCCAGAAAGTATCAGGTAAATGAGAGTATTTAGGGCCACAAAGGAAGAGCAAAATGAATTTCAAGTTAGGAGGGCTATTTAAATTGCCAAATGCTTCTAATTGTTCAGGGAGAATGAAGTATAAACAAGAGAGGTAAGGTTTTTTCCAAGGCTGTATTAGTGACTACACTTCCATAAATGTGTACAATCACAAACCAGATTAAAAATTATTAAGAAATGAAGAAGTGAAAAGAAAGAAAACATTGAAAAAAGTAGAGGAATGATAGGAAATAGCTTGAGATAAGAAGAAAGATCAGCAAAGACTTTTTTCCTCGCACAGAGATGCCCTAAGCATGTATGAAAAGAGCTTCTGAGGGTTGAAAAAAGTTAAGAATGTAATTTGTGCTCACTCCCAAATGGTTTCTACTTCTTATGAGTTACTGTATTATGAAATTCAAGGATATTAGTGAGGACTAATATCAGGTAATTGATGTCATTTCATTAAGGATAGTTTTACGACTCTGCAACTCTAAGTCATGAAAATATACTAATGGTGGCTTGTCAGTCATCAAGGCAACTAAGAGAGTTGCAGTCCAGTTAAGTCACTTTTCTGTTCTTCATATTTCAACTTCAATCTTCTCCTCTTCTTATATCCTAGTTCTCCCTCTATACAACAGTGTCCACATGTATCTTTCCCTTCTCCAGTCAGAACAATTGTGGCCAAAATCAGTAGTGAATAAACTTGACGGGGATTTTTCTCCCTTCCTAGGGTATTATATATCTAGCTTCTATTAGTTACAAAGGAAAAATGGATTGGCATTTTTTTTTTTACTAGAGGCTACATACAATACAAATGTAATATTACATTTGTAATAGTTTTTATGTGTAATAGTCAAACTGAAATGAAGAAACCAAGGTAAAGAAAATTTAAGAACATTTTAGAATCACAAATGATTCTAAAGAAAGGTGAATGACTATACCAGCACTAAAGAGCCAGATGTTTTGGATTCTTTTTAAGTTTTCTAACCTCCTTTGTTGATATTCAGTTGAAAATGACTCATTTCCAAGATGCAAAAATGATCTCATCCAACACTTGGAGCCTTCTATATTTGGTGGATTTTTTTTTTTTCTATTCTGGATTTTTTTTATTTTGAGACTTGATGGCCCTCTTTAAGGTATGTCTATGCAATGCCATACTTAATAGTCAGCCCAAGTAATTGAGTGCCAACATCAGTCAAAATAATAGCTTGATGTTGCATAGAGACATCAACCTGTTGAATATTTTTTCTTCTGTTCATTTTCTAACTTATCATTTCGAAACACACACATATTCACATACACATCATATCATATAAAATATATTTATTAAATCACATCATATTAAGCAGAAAGAGCTGTTTCCTGTTTTCTCATTCAGACCACTAAAAAGGTTTTCAGCACGTGCTAAAGCTATAGATCTTCATAGGTCTATATCTGGGATTCAGGCAACATTAGCTAAAGCCAGTAATAATTATATTAAGAGAATATATGTATGGTATAATTCATACCATCACTTTCTTTCTCAAGATTAAAGATGCTTGGTTTTTAAAATACATGGCCATTCATCCTCTTGTGGCCCACCTTGCTATTTCGAAGGTCATAGGCTCCTAGCATGCTGAGGCTGGACCTCATGAATATATTGTGGGACATCCTTTCAGTGGTAAAGATGGAGATTGCTGGGGTCATATGGGCCTGCATTCATTGCAAAGCATAGGACTAAGAAACTATTCATTGTCTTTCTCTAATCCCATTACTCAAAGGAGCTTTACCCAATTAACATTAAAATAAGTATAAAAATAAAAAAGTTTTGTTCCAAAAGTCCATTTGAGCTTTTTCTTTAAAGAAAAATGTTTATAAAACAAGCAGAATCATGACCTGAAAAATTCAAATATCTGATCTCTTCAAATGGTTATTGTATAACACTGATTCTACCTCAAAAATATTCAGTGGCATGCCAATATCAGCCATTACCACTTCCTATATGTGTTAGGATTATTAGAAGAGTTTGCTATTTGCTAATTTGCAGTCTTGCCTCTGCACATCTATGTCAAATTGTGCCCATTGAACTTGGCACAATGCCCGGGACAGGCAAACATCTTACTTGAGTACATTTTAGTACATGACTAAAATGTGCATTTTTGCTTATCAACTAATGATATTTTCTATTAACTCTTTAGGAATAAGTTCAAATATTGAGAAGAAAGTTTTGTATATAGGGTCATATTTTCAACTCCATTTTTTCCTATATTCTTTTGTGACTTTAGTAAGTACTCAGATAATATAGCTATACATTAATTTTTGGCTCAGCGGAAAATATTTCTAATACCTGTCACCTTATCAAGTGATTACATTTCAGTCTGTGCAGATCTTTTGCTTGGAGGTGGGTCTCTTGTAGACAACATATGTGTGAGTCATTTATAAGGTGGGAAAGATTTACCTGTAAGTAAAAAAGGGAGGGAAGAAGGCAGAATAGAGATACAGAAGGGAAGAATGTAGTATTAGGTTTAAATAGAAATTTATATATATGAGAGAAAAAAAGGAACCAAATTAGAGAAAAAGGTCCACCACAGCACTATCAACAGCAAATAAGCAAAAATGAATATAAGTGGGATGAGAATAAGAGGTAAAAAGAAAGAAAAGCTTAAGAGATGTCTACAAGAAAGACAAGTGATTTTGAGAGGATAGAGGGAGAAAGTACAAGGAATGAAAACCAGGCTAAGATGTGGAAAATTTAAAATGAAAAAATAAAGATAAGTAGGAAGGATAAATGGAGTAGGAGAGGGGGATGGTAAAATTTGAGATTTGAAATAAAATAATAGTGAAGGTCCCAAAATAAAATTGAAGAAATACAGCAACAACCATCATATCCACAACCAATGAGCAAAGACTGATAAAGGCAGAGAGAGAATGGGGCATTTTAAGAACAGGAAAAAGAATGTGAGATGACTAATGATGAGAGGAACAGTTTTGGAAGCTCTCGGAATGGGGAGAAATAGTAAAAATGAGTAATGGAAATAAGTCATAGCAAGAGATAAAATAAAATTTAAAATGAAAGTAACAAGAGGAACAAAGATATAATTGAGTAAGACAAAGGAGGAACAAAATATGAGATTTGAAATAAAGTATAATATAAAAACTAGTGCCCCAATAGGCACAAATGTGAAGGACAAGAAATGAATGTTAAAAAGCTATGCAATAGGAAAAAAATAATACAAATCATAAAGAAGACTGCAGTGGAATTCATCTCAGTAGAATCTATTGTTTACCACTGTCTTCTCTTTCTGGGTCTACCCCTGGTTATATCAGATGGCGTCCCAGTCTGGCCCTAGGCAGCCTGTTCCAGACTACTAGCGATCCACAGTCTGTGGCTGTCTCCTTCAGTTGTTAGTCTAGTCAGTCTGTAATCAGCAGTCAGGCTTACACACCATTGGGTGGGGCTGAGTAATTCCTGTGAACAGGGCTACTGCTTCCCCTCAGGCTGATGTCACTTGGAGAGGAGTGCTCTGCCTGAGCAAGATGGCTCCTTCAGTATGGGGAATGATTCAGCACAGGGATCCTGACAGTTGCCCCCTCAGTTCTCTTCCTGAAGCCACCAGCCCCAGACTCTCCTTAAGCTTCCCTAGCCCTTTCTCTGCCAGAGCCCAGGTTAAGTGGCTGCTAATGGAATAGTGTGCATTGGCCCTTTAAGAGGCCCTCTGTGTCTCCAGTCATGTTATCTGGGTTCCTTTCTGGCTCTGGTGCTGTAGACTAGAGAGCCCAGCGTGGGATTTAGACCCCACACTTCTCAGGGGGGATTCCCCAGCCACTGAAATTTCCCTCTGACACTTCAGCTGCCACCTGCAGGAGCCCAGCCAGCCCTCTCTCGTCTCCTCTACACTATGTGCATTGTTTTCCTGTGTCTTTCCATGGTTATTAGGCTTCTCTCCATCTATTTTTCAGTTAGTTATTCTGGAGGGTTTCTCTACAATTTAGTTGTAATTACAGATTGGTCCTGGGAGGAGGTTAGTGCAGCTTCCATTTACTCTTATGCTATCTTATATCTCTCTGAGTACAAATCATTAAGTTAAATCTATTGATGTAAATGAGAAAATTTTGTATTTTCTCAATGATAGCAAAACATTTTTTTTCTAAATGTACATATGTGTCTGTATACATATGCATATACATACTCTCATACTCATATAATACAGACAAAGATCCTTGTCTTACTATCTTTTAGTATTTGATGTCCATATACAGCTACAAAATCATATTGTTTATATTCAAAGAGACAAAGTTACGTAATGATTGAAAGTATAGATTTGGGAGTCACACTGTCAATGTTCAAACTTGGCTAATGCTTTTGAATATATGTTATCCGCTTTGGTTATTTTTATCTGTAAAATGGTATTAACAATAAAAACTATACCAGACTATATAGTTAGGATTAATCAAAATAATGTATTTAAGCCATTCTTGAAAATTAGTAGGATTGAAAGACTTATAGTATCTGATTCCAAAATTTACTATAAAGCTACAGTATAATATTCAGATAAGATAGACATCAAAATCACAGTCTGGAATGGCCAGAAATAAACTCACACTTACATGATCAAATGAGTTTTGACAAAGGTGTCAAAGCATTACAATACAACATAATTAGAGAATATATATTCATTTTAATAAACACTATTTAAATAGCAATATCTGTGAGAAAAAACAATGAACTTTGATGCTTCCCTCATACCATACATAAAATTTATCTAAAATACATCATAGACCTAAATTAAAAAACTGAAACAGTTAAATACCTAGAAAAAAAAAAAGCATTACAAGAACATCTTCAAGATGTTGAACTAAAAAAAATTTTTTTTAAGATATTTTATTTTATTTATTTTTAGACAGAGGGAAAGGAAGGGAGACAGATAGGGAGAGAAACATCAATTGTGGTTGCCTCTGCCGCAGCCCCTACTGGGGACCTGACCCACAACCCAGGCATGTGCCCTGACTAGGAATCGAACCAGTGACCCTTTGGTTCACAGGCCAGTGCTCAACCCACTAATCCACACCAGCTAGGGCTAAAATTTTAAACAAGATGTAAAAAGTACAAAATAGAAAACAAAATAATAAAATGGAATTCATTCAAATTAAAACTCTTTAAAAAACACAGTTAAAAAAATGAAAAGGCAAATCACAAACTTGGAGGAAAGGTTTCTACAACATGTAACTAACTGAGAAAGCTATATTCAGAATATATAAAGAACACTTAGAGCATAATATTTAAAAAGAAAACCCTAAAATTTAAAAAAAATGAAAACACACAAAAGTTGAACACATATTTCACAAAGAAGATATATGAATGGCAAACAGAATATGAACAGATATTAAACATCACTTTTTATTAGACAAATACAACTTAAATCAGAATAAAAGTATTACATGTCTATTAAAATTACTAAATTTAATAATATCTAGTGTTGATAGAGACGTAGAATAGTTTAAATTCTCATGCATTACTGGTGAGAATGCAAATGGTACAATCTCTTTGGAACCAGATATTTCAGTATCTTAGCTAGTTAAATGTACATTTATTATAGGATTTTGGAACCCCTTTCTTAGCTATTTACCCAAGATAATTAACATGATGTGTTTACCTAAAGATTTGTTTACCAATAGACTTGCATGCAAATGCTCATAGTACTATTAAGCATAATAGTCCCAAACTGTAAACTACCCAGATGTCCATAGACTTGCACATATATAAAGAAATTGTTTTATATTCATACTATCCAACACTGCTCAGCCATAAAAAGAAACAAACTATTAATACACACACAATCTGGATAAATTTTGACCTCAGTGTTAAGTGGATAAAGTCAGATATAATACATAACATACCTTATGATTCGATTCAAATGAAATTCTCTAAAGGGGGAGATTATTGTGACAGACATTAGAGCAGTGGTTGTCTGAGAACTGGTATTGATTGTGTAAGAGGAATAAAGACAAATATGTCCAAGAAAAAATGTTATGATGATGGAATTGTTCTATATCTTGATTTTGGTACTAATGACACAACTGTACACAATTACTAAAAATACTCCGAATTGAATGCTTATACTTGAAATTGTACACTAAAATTTTACTTTATGTCAATTATACCTCAATAAGTTAGAAATAAGTGAAGTATATCTAATAGTGCCTGGCACATAATAGACAATCAGAGTTAGTTCTAATTATCATTGTAGTGTACTAAAAAAGTCACTTCTTGTTAATCTTTAAAGTTTATGTATCATGGCAAAATAACTGGTTTAATTTGGGGCAGAGGTGATAAATACTGGGTAGTCCTGTGAAATCTAAATGTTTTTCAACTTTTTTGGAACATAAATGTGGTTGAGGAACTGATAGCTGTATATACAGGGGTGGGCAAAAGTAGGTTAACAATACAAGAATAAACCTACTTTTCCCCTCTTCGGTACCCTTAGTCTCTTTCTTTGTCACAACACCATGGATTTTTAGCTGCATAGTCTCCCTGAATAAAAAATTACATTTCCCAACCTTCCTTTCAGACACTTCTTTACTTTGGCTTATAGCACACTCATTAGTTTTCTCCTTATCCTCTCCACCTCCCATGTCAGTATGAGGCAACACTTAGTCTTCAGAGTTCTTCTTTATCTATTCCTATTGTGTATTCCTTAGTCCCATCTTGTGTCCACATCTCAGTGAGTGCTTCCCTGCATATCCTATCTGATATTTTAAGCCTTTCTCTTTCCATCTTCTCTCTCAATTCATTTTCTTCCTTTCATTATACCAGTGTATAATGCACTATATATTTTATTTTTTGTGTCCTTTTTATTTTTGTTCAGTGCTGTTTCCCCATCTCTCAGAATGGTGCCTTGTAAATGTTATACTCTGGGGGTCAGATACAAAATGTGTTGCATATTCATACTCAATTTCTCTCAGTAAAAATTTGTTGAATAAATAAATTGAATATGCAGAAAGTGTATGTATTAGGTTGTGCAAAAATTTCTTAAGAGTTGGGTGAGAGATAATTTTTGGCACTTTTTCCCCATCCCTTTCTTTTTTTCCCACTGGTTGGAGTACATAACTGATGTCTCAAACTGAAGCAGCCATTGAGAACTGAGAGGTAGAATTTATTTGTGAGAATGATGAAGCGATGAAACTGAAGAAGACCAGGTTCCAGGATCTACAAAGTCAACATACCATGTCTGATTACGAGATAAAAAAAAATGTATCCTGTTCAAAACACTGTTATGTTGGGATTTCAATTAAAACTAAATTAGTTTCTATGGATGGAAATGTTATATAATAGATACCTTATTTGGGGTGATGTCATATCCAATTTCTTGAGATTTTTTGATCCTCTATTATGATTACATTTAATTTTTTAGCTGGGGTTGCAAACAAGAGTTCAGCAAGATTTACAAAGCCTAGAGGTATATATTTTTTGGCCAATAACTTTAAAAAGATCTACTTTCTTCAACATTAAAATTCAAGAATTGTATATAAAATCTGGTGGTTTTGGAGCTTAAATTTATTGTAATTAGTGTTAGAGCTGTGTGGAGCAGATGTTCTTCAATTCGTCATAATCTTCATATCATCCTATGAATCCCTATTAATCCCTACACGTAGTCTGTTTCACTAATTTGTATTTTAGTCTGACCTCTGTAGGCATTTGAATTTATAACTACCAATTTAGTAAAGAAATGTATTAGATGTATTATGCAAAGCTTCACACATAAGATGCTATCATTTGTTCTTTCTGGTATTCAACCCAATTTTGAGCTAATACCATTCTAAGTAAATGGGACCATGGTGATTAGAAGAACTGTCAAATATCTTACATTTTAGAAATAGAAGACAGACAAAAAGCAACAAAAAAAGAAACATAACTGCAGTAGATACACTTTGATAGTTTGGAGTGCTATGAAGCTAGGGAACAAAGTGTGGAGAGAGAGAGTGATTGCTACAAGGGAGTGGGGTGCTGTCTACTAGATTATCAGGATGACCTTTCTGAAGAGAGGCCATTTGAAATGGGACTTGAATAACAACCGAGAGCTGGCTGTTCAAGGTCTAAGGGAAGATTGTTTCAGGCAGAAGGAATGGCAAAAATAAATAACCTGCAGTGAACAATTTGGAATGTTTGAGGTACAGAGAGATGACTGATATTGCAGGAACACAGCCAGGGGAAGGGCGGTGCCAGATGAGGCTGGAGAAGTAGGTAGGGTTCCTGTTGTCTAAGGCTTTCAGGGTCTTAGCCACCTAAAATTTCCCCCAATTTTCCTGGGATTATAAAAATGTCAAAAATAAATCCTCCTTTTTCCTTTATTTTCATGAAATTTTAATTTCTAAAGAAAAAGATAAAGAACTGTTGCTTGTGGAGATGGATATGCAATAATCTCACAGAGAGTGGCCATTAAATGCTAACTACATGGACACAGCAGACTGTTAAAATGAACATACACTTCTGTTCAGAGTCTTCCAGCCTTGCCTGTTGCTTTCTTTAAGAGATGCTGCAAATCAGTTAATGAGTCTCAGGAAATACATGTACTTGTACTCATCTCTTAGTCATGTAACCGAAGCACATATTTAAAGCATATATTCCACTTAAGTATCAAAATAAAAACTGAAAGCCACAGTCAAAAAATTCAGTGGACTGAGCAGTCTATTATTGCCACATAACCACAAACATACACACACATTCAGCAACAAACACACTACACATTTTATTTTAAAACAAAAGTCTTATTTTATTGGTGGCAAAACTTCTTTCTAAATAGCAATTTTATTTTTAAAAAGTATTAGCATTTTTCATTAAATAAGCAAATTTATCTTAATGCGTGAAGTTAAAAAATGTGAGTTAAAATTAATTAAATTTTGGCATGTACTTTGACTGTGGAGCACCCATGTGGGAGAATAGCCACCCTCAACTGAAGAAACATCATGTCCAAAAAATCAGAGCTGAGCCCTGAGAAATATCCCCTCACACACCAGCATTGTACAAAATTGCCAAGTTTTCTGCCTTCTGTATAGTATGCTGGTAATTAACCTTACAAACTTATTTTCTGAGCAACTCTCACAGTTGATAAATGGCAGTTAAGAGCAAAATCCAGCAAGGTTATTGAATAATAATCAGTGCACCCAGAATGAAAAATAACCCACCTTCTTCTAAAATAAGATATGAATAGACTTTACTCTTGTAATTAATGTTGCTGCATTTTGCGTGAAGATGGGAATATTTTTCATTTAAAGCCCATGTGTTAATTTTCCTTCATAGAGAAGCCAAAGACCTTGACTCTTTTCATCGGACCTTTAGCATCTACTTCTGTTTCAATCTTGGGCCTCTGCCAATGTGCAACTACTCTGTATTTGAACTTCCGTGCCGGGGTTGGGGCACAGACATTCACCAGAAATATTAATTTTGTTTTCAATCAGATACAGATTAAAAGAAGCCACATTAAAACCAAATGCTACTACTATTAACAAAGCATATGCCAAATATTCATCTGAAATGGAAGAAACCTTAAAATCTGGCATTAATGCAAGCTAAAAAATAAGAACTATTATAGAGAAATGGTGGTTGGGGTGAGGTAGTACTAAGCATTGATTTCTTGCAGCATTCTTCCTAAGATGCAGTGATTTTAATCTACAAATACTTCTGAACAAGTAATTAGGGTACCTGTTAGTGCTCTAGTCCAGCCTGTGTCTGGCTGGTAGGTAGTAAGACCTTTAGGATCTCACTTAACTTCTAAGAAACTTAATCTCTTTACCTGCACAAAATGGAAATTGGTCTTGAAAACCCCAGTGGATTTAAAAAAAAAAAACTATTTTTTAATGATTTTGAGAAGATTCCATTGTTTTGTTTCTTTTTGGGAAATATAAGTTAAAAATAATTTGTTAAGGTGCAAGTGTGTAGGTCGGGAGGTGTGTGTGTAGCTGTGTGGCTGTAACTATTTTTACCTAAATTTCTAGCTATAATTGTGCATCTGTGGCTTGCTATTATCCACATGATAAAGGTGTTAGCATGGGTCACAAGAGCAAAGAGAATTAAATTATATGTACATTCCAGACTATCTACTACCTCCTGCTATAAATCTTAATCTTGCATTCTAGGGTACGGAACTACATATATTTTCTTTGAATGTGCTGTTGTATTTTCCTATGTTGTCCATACCCTTTTCACCACACCCACTTACCTGAAAAATTTCTATTTGTAATCAAGAGCCCAGTTCAAGTATGACCTCTTCTATATTGTCTATATTGTGTCAAATACAGTTACTTTCTTCCTCCTCTGTACTACCCTTTGCCTCATTCCTCTCTCCTATCTTTTACACTTATCACAGTTACTACATTTGATTCTCCATGAAACAAGACATATTATGTTACATACATTACCTAACACTATGCCTTTTACATACGTAAGGAAATGTTCAGTAAGCCTGAATGAAATTTAAATCCTTGAACTTTGGGATTTTTTACTGTATGTATTTTGAATGTGCTAAATCTTGTTCTAACTTAATAAGCTAGTTTGAGAATTGCATAATATTTTTGTTGGTAAGTTTAGTAAAATCATTTAAAACAATAAATTACTGTTCATTTCATGACAGCTATTAAGTAAAAATTACAACACCGGTGAATACATTTCTGCACTGTAATAGGAAGACATATGTTTTCTGAGTATTCTTACAATGTAACTAAACATCCAAAATTATAATCCATGCCTGAACATATACAGACACAAATTTGATATGGGACAATTCAGACAAATTTTGTAAGCTATTCTTATAAATGTCAGGTCAGTACTTTCAGATCTCACAATTTGTGGAAACTCAGTACATAGCATTCCTTCTTCTATTGTGATTCACAGATGTGGTTTTACAAACCAAAGCCAAGACCCCCATTAGCAAAAAGATTATGACTTGCTTCACTGTGGTGGTCTGAACCCAAACCCACAATACCTCCGAGGTATGCCCGTATTGGTTGATGACCAATGTGTCCAGTTAAATTCCCAGGTTCTTTTTGTTTTACCCCACAACCACTGAGCACAAATTTGGTCTCTCAAAAAATCCCACAAATATTGTTCCTTTATGTCTTAAAAAATAAGTAACCTTTTGATAAACAGACAGAAAGACAGATAAAGATAGAGATATGCAGATCTATAAGGCATATATGAGGTCTGTCCAAAAAATGTCCAGCTATTGTTAATATAATGGGAATGGTTTGCGCGATACCTTATGTAACCTGTCAGCCAAGGAGAATGTACTGAAATGTGGATGTGTGAACAGTGATGACCTCACTGTACTAGTCAGTGGGGACAGTAGACGCCTTTGAGTGAGCATGTGTACTGTGTGGCTGTGACATTCAAAATGACTGAGTGAGTAGAGCAACAAATCTGCATCAGATTTTGTGTGAAGCTTGACTATTCCTCCATGGAAACTACTCAGATGATTCAGAAGGCTATAGCTACGGGCAACTGGTGATTGGCAACTTCATCACAACAATGTGACTTCTCATGCATCACATCTTGTACAGAGTTTTTTGGTGAAATATCGAATCACTTAGGTAATTAAGCCTCACTACAGCCCAGATTTTCCACCCTTCCACTTCTGGCTTTTCCAAAACTAAAATCAACTTTGAAATGAAAAAGATTTCATACCATCAATAAGATTCAGGAAAATATGACAGGGCAGCTGATGGTGTTCAGGATGGCTTTTCCAAAACTAAAATCAACTTTGAAATGAAAAAGATTTCATACCATCAATAAGATTCAGGAAAATATGACAGGGCAGCTGATGGTGTTCGGGAGAACTGTGTGAGGTCCCAAAGTGCCTACTTTGAAGGGGATGGAGGCTTCACTTTTCTGTATACAATTTTTCTTCTATCTTGTATCTTCTTCAATAAATATTTCTATTTTTCATAGTATGTGGCTGGATACTTCCTGGACAGGTGTTCTTATACTTATTAAATAAGCAAACGTTTCAAAATTATTGTTGTGGTACGATCTTTTAAAATTTTGCTTGCTCATATTCATTTACTTACATATTTTCCTATAATAAAAATATGCCCAGGAAACTCATACCCTCTTATAACCACAGGGTTAGTTTCAGAGAAAGAGAAAAGTAGTGATGATATTGAGAATTACAAATATTTGGGGTTTTTTTTGTACTACAAGATCCACTACATAGAATTAATCACTCTCCCCTTTGTAACTCTTGTACTTATAATACATGATTGTGTTTATGTGCCACATATCTGTCTTTCATTTAAAGAAGGATTGTAGGAGATAATTATCTTTTTTACTATCAACTAGCATAGAGCTAGATATATTGGAGATACTCAATAAGTGCTGATTAAGTGAATAGATAAATGGATGGATGGATGGATGGTTAGCTGACTGGTTGGCTGGCTGAATAGTTGTATTACTGAATGAAAAATAGCAGAAATGATTGACTGCTTAGTTCACTAATGCATGGAAGTCATTTAAGGAGTGACTAACTGGTAATGTATGTGGTATCCCAGAGTCTGTGTGTTTGCAATATTTTAGGTTTTAATGTTAGTTTTTTAATCTTTCCCAGATGGTCTTATACAGCCAAGCTCATAAAAACTGATGAAAAACTGAATGCTAATTTAATAACTTACAAAAAAGAATATAACTGCTAAGCAGACAAGCTTTATAGTTCCCTTGATCAACTTATTTTCCTTGGAGAAAATCATATGGGAAACTAAAATAGAAAGACGAGCTTGCTTACTAAATATAAAGAATTAGTACAAAGAATGTAGGTAAATGATTATAATGTTAAATCCTGTGATGTCAAAGGGATAGTTCAGAGTTGTCACTGCCAAATTTAGTCTCTGTTAAAACTTCATTTTCCAGCCTAACCAATATTATTCTGATCAATTCACTTCCCAATGTCTCAGTTAGTATCAAATGTCACTTAATCCCTAGTTTTCTTTAATATGTTGCTCTGACATTTATTATTTGTTTCCTATAAAATAACGTGTCGCTGTAAGAAACTTTAAACATATGATAACTTATTTGAACGTTAGGAAAACCACATATGCATATCCAATATAGGATTTATCTTCAAAATGTCAGAAGAAATACTTGGTGAAATTGATGGAGGAGCATATCAATAAAGTTAACTATTTGATATTCTCTAAATTATGATACATTGATTTCACCATTGCATTAGAAAGAAAATTCTATAACAAGAAAGATAATGTCTATGTTTCCGATTTATGAAAGGGCGCATTCAAGAGGCAACTGATCGATGTTTTGCTCTCACATCAATGTTTCTCTCCCTCTCTTTCTCACCCCGTCCACTCTCTCTAAAAATGAAATAAGTAAAATCTTTAAAAAATTAAAAAATATATAAAGGTTTTTATAAAAGAGTGTGCCATGTTATGCTGGCAGCATCCTTATGGATTATGTGTTTGTGGCCTCTGTTGATTGCATCATTTTCTCTTGTGCTTCCTAGATTTAATCTTGTGTCATTTTCTACAATAATGTGCTGTGCAGGCATGTAGCCTAGGAACAATAGGCTATACCTTATAACCTAGGTAAGTAGTAAGCCATACTGTCTGGGTTTGTGGAAGTACACTCTATGTTGTTCACACAACAACAAAATCAGATAACAATGCATCTCTCAGACCATTATTAACTGTATGACTATAGTCATAGAGTTATGACTATATATGCATAATTGAATATGCTAAATAGTAAAGATTTCTAAAATATTTTAAAATTAAAAACTGGATACTTCCATTGTCAACTAATACAGAGTATAAAAGACAGGTTTCTCCTCCCACTTAACTAAAAAATAAGACAATATATGAAACAATATTTCTCATGACATTTAACATCAGGCAATAAAGAACAGTAATCCATGATTGACAATAGAGAATTTCCAGAATTTTTTAAGGAGAGAAAACACAGGATAAGCTCAGCGGCCTCCTTGAGGGAAGGGGACAGAAGTGAGTCTAGAGAAATTAAAATGTGAAGAGTTCAAAGGGTAAAAATTAACGAAGTAACAGTTGTCCAAAGAGAGAGCTCTGGATATATTCAGATTCTCCCGCTGAAGTTTAAATGAGTACTGATCCGTGCATGAGCCAACAAAGAATCACCCAGAAAGACTAAAGGGAACAGCTGCTGGAATTTGAACAACTGTTCAAATTCCAGGAATTCCAGGAATAGTTTCTTTTTCCAATAGAGTGGAGAACCTAACGATTTATTGGGCACCATGTAGGGTACCCAGATGGATTTTTGAGTCAATAGTAAGGAAACAATTTGCACTGAAATAGAGTCAGCTTAGTTACACCTAACAAAACTTAGAAGCAGCCCTGGCCAAGGGGCTTAGTTTGTTGGTGCCTCATCCCATACACCAAAAGGTTGTGGATCTGATTCCTGGTCAGGGCACCTACTTAGGTTGTGGGTTTCATCCCAGGTCAGGGTACTTACAGGAGGCAACCAACTGATGTTTCTCTCTCCCTCTCATTAATAAACATATCCTCTGGTAAGGATTTAAAAAACCCTTAAAAGCAAAACTTGAAAAAATAAAACTATTTCCAAGTGAGATAATGCAATCTCAAACCCACCTCAAGAATATTTAAAAGAATAGACAAATATGTAGCACTCAACAAACCCAAAGATATGAAATAATATCAAATTACACCATAGTAAAATTTCTTAAAACCAGTGATAAAAACAAAGTTTTAAAAGCAGGTGAGGAGAAAAGACCCATTACATAGAGAAGAAAAAGATGAAGATGACAGACAATTTTCTTTGGAAGAAACACAATCCAGGAAATAAGAAAACAATATTTTGAAAGTGTAATATGGGGAAAAACCTATCAATCTGATATTCTAACCCAATGAAAATATCCTTCAAAAATCAAGACGACATAAAGACTTTTTTGTTGTTGTTATATTTAGGCCTTTGAGTGTATAGGAACTGCAGTGACCTTATCCTTTTTCATTATTATTTTTTATTGATTGATTTGAAAGAGAGAAAGAGAAGGGACTATCGATTTGTGTTCCACTTGTTTATGTGTTCATTGGTTGATTCTTGCACATGCCCTGACCATAATCTTGATCAAACCCATAATCTTGGCATATTGGGATAACAATCTAACCAAATGAGCTACCTGGACAGGGTGACAGCCTTTTTTAGAAATATAAAAGCTTAAGAAATTCATGAGCACCAGACATTCACAATGAGAAAATATTTTAAAAATTCCTTCAGAGAAAAGGATAATAATGTCAGATTAAAATCCAAATCTACAAAAAGGACTGGAAAGCACTAGAAATGGTACACATATGAATAAATATAAAATATTTGTGTTTTAAAAATTGCCTTCAGTTTCATTTTCTGCATGTATCTGTAAATGTTAGACCCAAAACCATAAAACTCCTAGAAGAAAACATAGGCAGCAAAATCTTGGACATTGCTAGTAGCAATATTTTATCAGCTATATCTCCCCAGGCAAGGGAAACGAAAGAAAAAATAAGCAAATGGGACTACATCAAACTAAAAGTTTCTGCACAGCAAAGGAAATCACCAACAAAATAAAAGACAACCCAAAGAATGGGAGAACATATTCGCCAATGCATCTGATAAGGCGTCAATATCCAAAATTTATAAAGAACTTACAAAACTCAACATTTACATTTGAGTAGAAAAAAGTATCATCTTGCCTTGGCTGGTGTAGCTCAGTGGATTGAGCGCAGGCTGCGAACCAAAGGGTCGCCTGTTCTATTTCCAGTCAGGGCATATATGCCTGGGTTGCGGGCCAGGACCCCAGTGGGGGCCTCATGAGAGGCAACCACACATTGATGTTTCTGTCTCTCTTTCTCTCTCCCTTCCCCTAAATAAATAAATAAATAAATAAAATCTTAGAGAAAAGGAAAAAGTATAATCTTTATATTTGCAAGTTATATGATCTCTTATGTAGAACATGTGTAGAATCTACAAAGAAATTCCTACAACCAATAAGTAAGGGTAATTACGTTGCAAGTTTCAAGGTCAAAATAAAAAAATTGAATTGTGTTTTCCTATACTAGTAATGACCAAATATTTAAATTTAAAAAATATGATATATAAGACATCAAAATGAAATGTTTAGAGATTAAATTTGATGAACTTTATTTAAAATTTATATACCAAAATGTTGCTAAGAGAATTAAAGAAAACATTGCTAAGAAAAATAGAAAACATCACTAAGAGAATTAAAGAAAAAGCATATGCGAAGCAAAATAAGCCAGGCGGTGAAAGACAAATACCATATGATCCTTTAACTGGAACCTAAACAACAAAACAAACAAATAAGCAAAATTGAGGTTCAAGATGGCGGCATGGTAGGAGGATGCAGATTGTCCTTCCTCCTGCACATGGGAGAAAAACCTAACTGATCTACAGAGGAACAGAGCAGATAGCCAACAATACCACAGTATATATGAAAATAGGAGATCAAAATCCGTAGCAGACATTGGAAAACTAGACGTGGCAGCCGAGCGACCGGAGGTGGCCCTGAGACAGGACAGAGGCGACCCGGCGACCGGAGGCGGCTCTGCAACCGACCGGAGGCGGCCCGGCGACCGGAGGCGGCTCTGCAACCGACCGGAGGCGGTCCGGCGACCGGAGGGGCCTCTGCAACCGACCGGAGGCGGCTCTGCGACCGGGTTGGAAGCAGCCCTGCGGCCAGAGGCGACCCTGCAACTAGAGAAGGGGACTCTGGAAGACCCGGAGCTCACATCTGTGATCCTGGGGTGAGTGCGCGCAACTCAGGAAACTCTCGGAGCCCACGCCCGTAGTCTCAGGCGGGCGCCTGTGCCCTGTAGGAGACCCGGAGCTCACAGCAATAGGCTCGGGGAGGGATGGATCTGTAAGAGATTCCAGCTGAAACCCATAAACTCTGGAAAGCTCGCCCCCTGCAGGAGGCTCAGAAATCACATCCAAGGCCCTGCATGGAGAGTACGCCATTAGCCCTGGGGACAGTGCTGGGCTGGCACTGAGGACAGTAGCCCAAAGCTGACTGAGTGAGGAACAGGGAGAAAAGCGGTACGAGTCGCCTCGCAGCCTGCTACAGCCAGCAAGTCCAGAAAATCCAGTTTGGCCTGTGTGAAAATAGCAAGAGATTTTTTTTTCTTATTATTCTTTTTTTTTTTTTTTGGGTGTTTTGTTTCATTTTGTTTTGTGGGGTTTTTTTGATAGTTGTTCTTTGTCTGTTTAGTTGGGTTTTTTGTTTGTTTGTTTGTTTTGGTTCGTTTTTCGTTTTTCTGGGGTTCTTTTTGTTTTGTTTTGATTATATATTTTTTATTTTTTTATTACTTCTACCTTTTTTATCCCTCAATTCCTTTTGCTTCTCTTTATTTCTTTGTGGCTTTATTCCTTCTTCCTTTCTTTCCAATTCTATCTCTCCTTCTCTCCTCTTTTTTTTTTCTTTTTTCTCTCTCTTCTTTTTTCACTTTATTCTTTTCTCTTTTTGAATATCCACTAGTGAGGCAAAGAAATCCTAGAACTGTGAAAAAACCAGAGTTGGACCAAAAGAGGGGGTATTCCCACAGCTGAGACAGTGGAAGCTGTGAACACCAGGATACCAGAAGAAGACTATAACACTGAATCTCACAGGTATTCCACCACAGAAGTTAACACCATAAACGCAGGTAGCCAGAACAGATCAACTTAAGAAGCAGAGGTTTACAAGAAGAGTCTCACCAACAATGAGAAGACAAAGAAACAAACCCCAAATGAAAGAAAAGGTGGAAGCCCCAGAAAGAATGCTAAATGAAACAGAGGGAACTCAACTATCAGATAAGGAGTTCAAAGAAATGGTTGTCAGGAAGCTCGATGAGCTCTCAATGAGCTACCAGAAACTACAGGGAAGCTACGATGAACTCAGTGCAAACTATATCAACATGAAAAAGGAAATAGAAACTATCAAAAAGGGCCAAGAGGAAATGAAGAATACAATTTCTGAGCTGAAGAACACAGTAGAAGGAATGAAAAGCAGAATCGATGAAGCAGAAGATCGGATCAGTGAGTTGGAGGACAAAGTAGAAAAAAACAGCCAGATAGAGCAAGAAAAGGAAAAGAGGCTCAGAAAGAATGAAGAGGGTTTAAGAGAAATGCAAGACAACATGAAATGTAATAATATCCGTATAATAGGAATACCAGAAGGAGAAGAAGAAGAGCAAGGGATAGAAAACCTATTTGAAAAAGTAATGATGGAAAACTTCCCTAATTTGGTGAGAGAAAAAGTCACACAAATCCAGGAAACACAGAGAGTCCCTATCAAGAGGAACCCAAACAGGCCCACTTCAAGACACATCATCATTAAAATGGCAAACTTCCAAGACAAAGAGAGAATCTTAAAGGCAGCAAGGGAGAAAAAGGAAGTAACATACAAGGGAGCCCCGATAAGGTTAGCAACTGACTTCTCAATGGAAACGCTCCAAGCCAGAAGACAATGGCAAGAAATATTCCAAGTAATGAGAACCAAAGGCCTACAACCAAGACTACTTTATCCAGCAAGGCTTTCAATCAAGATAGAAGGACAAATAAGGAGCTTCCCAGACAAAAGAAGTCTAAAAGAATACACCTCTACCAAACCAGTACTACAAGAGATACTAAAGGGACTGCTTTAAGGAAAGAAAGGAAAAGAGAGAGTGAGGAACACAGATACGAAAATGACAATGAATCAGTACCTATCAATAGTAACCTTAAATGTAAATGGATTAAATGTTCCAATCAAAAGACATAGAGTAGCTGACTGGATAAGAAAGCATGACCCACACATATGCTGCCTACAAGAGACCCACCTCAGGACAAAAGACCTACACAGACTTAAAGTGAAAGGCTGGAAACAAATTTTCCAAGCAAATGGACAGGAAAAAAAGGCCGGGGTAGCAATACTCATATCAGACAAAATAGACTTCAAAAGAAGAGCTATAAAGAGAGACCCAGAAGGTCACTTCATAATACTCAAGGGAAGAATCCACCAAGAAGACATAAACATTGTAAATATATATGCACCCAACATAGGAGCACCTAAATACATCAAGAAAATTTTAGAGGACTTCAAGAAAGATATTGACAGCAACACAATTATAGTAGGCGATTTTAACACCCCACTGTCAAAAATGGACAGATCTTCCAAACAAATTATCAACAAAGATATTGTGGCATTGAACAGTACTCTAGACGAATTGGACTTAGCTGATATATATAGGGCCCTCCATCCCAAAGAAACTAAATACACATTTTTTTCAAACGCACATGGAACATTTTCAAAGATAGACCACATGATAGGACACAAAACAAGCCTCAACAAATTCAAGAAAATTGATATCATACCAAGCATTTTCTCCGACCACAAGGGACTAAAACTAGAAACCGACTTGATGGGGAAAATCCCCAAATCATCAAAATCATGGAGATTGAATAGCATGCTATTAAACAATGAATGGGTAAAGAATGAAATTAAGGAGGAAATCAAAAAGTTTCTGGAAACAAATGAAAATGAACTCACAACAACCCAAAACTTATGGGACACAATGAAGGCAGTCCTCAGAGGGAAGTTCATAGCAATACAGGCCTGCCTAAAGAAGACAGAAACATTTCTAACAAACGACTTAACCCTACGCCTACAAGAACTCGAGGAACAACAACAAAGACAGCCCAGGGCAAGTAGAAGGAAGGAAATAACCAAGATCAGAGCAGAATTAAATGACATAGAGACTAAAAGCACAATCCTAAGGATCAATGAATCCAGGAGCTGGTTCTTTGAAAAGATCAACAAAATCGACAAGCCTTTAAGCAGGCTCATCAAGAAAAAAAGAGAGAGGACTCAAATAAACACAATCAGAAATGAAAGAGGAGAGATTACGACTGACACCACAGAAATACAAAGGATTGTAAGAAATTACTATGAAGAACTGTATGCCAAGAAATTTGAAAACCTAGGTGAAATGGACAGGTTTCTAGAAAAATAGAACCTTCCAAAACTCAATGAAAAAGAAGCAGAAAGCCTGAACAGACCAATAACAGCTGGTGAAATTGAATCAGTAATCAAAACACTCCCGGCACACAAAAGCCCTGGACCAGATGGTTTCACAGGAGAATTCTACAAAACATTTAAGGAAGAGCTAACCCCTATCCTTCACAGACTATTCCAAAAAATCCAAAATGATGGAAGACTCCCAAACTCTTTTTATGAAGCCAGCATCATCCTAATCCCAAAACCAGATAAAGACATAACAAAGAAAGAAAATTTCAGGCCAATATCACTGATGAATGTAGACGCTAAAATCCTCAACAAAATATTGGCAAACTGCATCCTACAATACATTAAAAAGATCATACACCATGACCAAGTGGGATTCATCCCAGGGATGCAAGGATGGTTCAACATTCACAAATCAATAAATGTAATACATCACATAAACAAAAGCAAAGACAAAAATCACATGATCATATCAATAGATGCAGAAAAAGCTTTTGATAAAGTACAACACCCATTTATGATAAAAACACTCAGCAAAGTGGGAATAGAGGGAGCATTCCTCAACATAATAAAAGCCATATATGAGAGACCTACAGCCAACATCATACTCAACGGGCAAAAACTGAAATCTTTCCCACTAAGATCAGGAACAAGACAAGGCTGTCCACTTTCACCACTTCTATTCAATATAGTATTGGAAGTCTTAGCCACAGCAATTAGACAAGAAAAGGAAATAAAAGGCATCCAAATTGGAAAGGAGGAAACAAAACTATCATTGTTTGCAGATGACATGATAGTGTACATAGAAAATCCTATAGACTCGGCCAAAAAGCTACTTGACGTAATAAATGAATTTGGCCAAATAGCTGGATACAAAGTCAATATTCAAAAATCAAAGGCATTTTTGTATACCAACAGTGAAACAGCAGAAGCAGAAATCAAGAAAAAAATCCCATTCGATATAGCAAAAAGAAAAATAAAATACCTAGGAATAAACCTAACCAAGGAGGTAAAAGACCTGTATGCAGAAAACTACACAACACTGAAGAAAGAAATCAAGGAAGACACAAACAAATGGAAGCATATACCATGTTCATGGATCGGAAAAATTAATATCATCCAAATGTCCATACTTCCCAAAGCAATCTACAGATTCAATGCAATACCTATTAAAGTTCCAATGGCATATTTCACAGACATAGAACAAACACTTCAAAAATTTATATGGAATCATAAACGACCCTGGATAGCGGCAGCAATTTTGAGAAAGAAGAGCAAAGTAGGAGGGATCACAATACCTGATTCCAAACTGTATTACAAAGCCACTGTAATCAAAACAGCCTGGTACTGGCACAAGAACAGACACGTGGACCAGTGGAATAGAACAGAGAGTCCAGAAATAAACCCAAGTCTCTACAGTCAATTAATATTTGACAAAGGGGGCAGCAACATAAAATGGAGCAAAAATAGCCTCTTCAGTAAGTGGTGTTGGGAGAACTGGACAGCTACATGCAAAAAAATGAAACTCGAGCACCAACTTACACCATACACAAAAATAAATTCAAGGTGGATAAAAGATTTAAATATAAGCCATGACACCATTAAAATTCTAGAGGATAATATAGGCAGGAAAATCTCAGATATTTCACCCAGCAATATTTTTACTGATATGGCCCCTAGAGCAAGGGACATAAAGGAAAGAATAAACAAATGGGATCTCATCAAAATAAAAAGCTTCTGCACAGCTAAAGAAAACAGTTTTAAAATAAAAAGAGAACCAACTGTATGGGAAAACGTATTTGGAAATGATACCTCAGACAAGGGATTAATCTCCAAAATATATAAAGAACTTACAAGACTCTACTCTAAGAAGACAAGCAACCCAATTAAAAAATGGGCAAAGGATTTGAACAGACACTTCTCCAAGGAGGACATACAGAGGATCCAGAGACACATGAAAAGATGCTCGATATCTCTAGCTATCAGAGAGATGCAAATTAAAACTACAATGAGATACCACTTGACACCAGTCAGAATGGCCTTCATAAACAAAGCAACAAACAGCAAGTGTTGGAGAGGTTGTGGAGAAAAGGGGACCCTAGTGCACTGTTGGTGGGATTGCAGATTGGTACAACCACTATGGAAAACAGTATGGAATTTTCTAAGAAAACTAAAAATGGACATACCTTTTGACCCAGCAATTCCACTGCTTGGATTATATCCTAAGAATCCTGAAACACCAATCCAAAAGAATCTATGCACCCCTATGTTCATAGCAGCACAATTTACTATAGCCAAGTGCTGGAAGCAACCTAGGTGCCCATCAGTTAATGAATGGATCAAAAAACTGTGGTACATTTACACAATGGAATTCTATGCAGCAGAAAGAAAGAAGGAGCTCCTACCCTTTGCTACAGCATGGAAGGAATTGGAGAGTATCATGCTAAGCGAAATAAGCCAGGCAGTGAAAGACAAATACCATATGATCTCACCTTTAACAGGAAGCTAATCAACAAAACAAAGAAACAAGCATAATATAAACAAAGACACTGAATTTGAGAACAGTCTGACAGTGTCCAGAGGGAGAGGGGAGGGAATTTCAGGGGAAAAGGGGAACGGTTTAGAGCAACAAGTATAAAAGACTCATGGACAAAAACTATGGGGGGTGGAAATGGGAGGAAGGTGGGGAGGGCTGGGGTGGTGGGCTGGGGCAGGGTAAAAGACAGAAAACTGTACAATATCAACAATTAAAAAATACTGATTTAAAAACAACAACAACAACAACAACAACAACAAAAAAACAAGCAAAATATAACCAAAGACACTGAAATTGAGACCAGGCTGACAGTAACCAGAGGGGAGAGGGGAGGGAATTTCAGGGGAAAAGGGCAAGGGTTTACAGGAACAAGTATAAAGGACACATGGATAAAAACTATGGGGGGTGGAAATGGGAGGAAGGTGGGGAGGACTGGGGGGTGGGCTGGAATGGGAGTAAAAGATAGAAAACTGTACATGAACAACAATTAAAATAAAATTTTAGAAAAAGAATTAAAGAAAAACAAAATTACTGGAAAGTTATAGTATGTTTCTGGATGAGAAACTATAATAGTATTGCAATGTCAATTCTCAGAAAATTGGCCTGTAGAGTCAAGGTAAGTTCAGTCAAAATAACAGCAGGCTTTTTTTATAGATTTTAAATTTATACAGAATTTCAAACATCCTTAGAACTAGCCAAACAACTTGGAAAAAATAATAGAAAGTTTACACTATCTAATTTCAAGACATTATTATGGAAATAAGAGTGATACATTCAGCTCAGTATTGGAAAAGAATATTGAACTAGATCAATATAATAAATAAAATGATCAGAAATGGATTCATACCTAACTGGTCAATGAATTTCAACAAATATGCCAAGTTAATTGTGTGGCAAAGGATAGTTTTCAATAGGTAGGAAAAAAATAATAACATACTGTACTTATAAGTAAGCATAAAAAATAAAATTTGTTTTATCACTTGCACCATATGCAAAAACTTAACTCAAAATAAATCAGATATCTAAAATTTAAACCTAAAATTCCGATGGAAATATGTGAGAAAATTTTTGACTTTGAGTTAAGCAAATGTTTGTTTTTAGATATGATCCCAAAACCATGACTCACAAGAGGAAAAAAAAAAACGATGAGTTAGACTTCACCAAAACTAAGAATTTCTGATCTTCAAAATTATGGTTCAGATAATAAAAATAAGAGCCACAGATGGGGGAAACAAACAAACAAAAAATAGTAAATCAAGCACCTGCAAATAACATTTTAAAAAAACTGTTGTTCAGTTACAGTTGTTCTGCCTTTTTCCTCATTGCTCTCCCCTGCCCAGCCCCCTGCCCTGCTTCCACAGTCAATCTCCAGCCCTTGTCCATGCCCACGAGTCCTCTATTCATGTTCCTTGGCCTGCCCTTTCCCCTTCTTTCCTGGTTATTGCCCTGCCCCCTCCCCTCTGGTTACTGTCAATTTGTTCTTTATTGCCATTTCTTTGGTTATAATTTGACTACTTGTTTGCTTTGTCGATGAGGTTACACTTATAGGTGAGATCATATGGTATTTGTCCCTCACCACCTGGCTTATTTCACTTAGCATAATTCTCTCCAGCCCCATTCATGCTGTTACAAAGTGCAGGAATTCCTTCTTTCTTTCTGCTGAGTAGTGTTCTATTGTGTAGCAAATAACATTTTAACCAAGTATGTCTGCCAAGAATACTTAAAGAAGTGTCTAAACTTAATAAGAAAGTAAGCAATCCATAAGAAATGTACAAAATATTTGAACACCTTGATAAAAAGATACTCAATAAAACCAGTGGCCATGGAAGTACAATTATACCCGCCTACTAAAATGCCCCATATGATGCTGGTCAAATGTAAATGGAATAACTCTTTGGAAAACAGTTTGATATTTTCTTAAAAAGTTAAATACATACCAACATATTACCCAGCCATTTTTTCCCTAGGAATTGATCTAAGGGAAATGAAAACGTACGTCTGTAGAAACTTCTATGTGAATATACATAACAGGTTTTAAAAAAAATCATCCAAAAATTTGAAACAACTTGAAAATTACTGGTGAGTAAATAAACAAATTTTGGAACATGATTCAGCAATAAAAAGGAACAAACCAATGTCATATACACAATTTGGATGGATATCAGATATAATGAGTGAAATATTTTAGACCAAAATGAGTACATTCTCTATGATATCACTTATATAACATTCTTCACAATGCAAAATGATTGCTAACAATATAAAAATAGTTTATTGGTTGCTTGAGACCAAAATGAGTACATACTCTATGATTTTACTTATGTAACATTCTTTACAATGCAAAATAATTGATAGTAATATAAAAACATTGGTTTCTTGAAGGAAGTTACAATAGTAAACAAAGAAACTTTTGGGAATGATGGATATGTTCATAACTTTGAAAATCATGATGGTTTCATGAATGTATACATATTTAAAATTTATTGAATTGTACAATTAAAACGTGCAATTTTTATATGTTCTGTACAACTCAATAACTATTAAAAATTAAATTTAAAACATGAGACAAGAAGTGGCTCCATTATTTTCTAATTATAAAACACATACTCTAGTGGAATTTTTATAAAGAAAGTCATCAAAATTAAAAATTTACAAGAGTCAAGAGAGGCATTGTCACTCAACTTACTACATAGAACATAATCAATACTGGGCACATTTCAAATCTATGTTTCAAAAATCATTACAAAACTTCTGCTGATACTCTTAGAACTCTGCTTTCATGACAAAAATAAGCCCAGGCTAACATGCTGGACCAGGAGACCAGCATGAGCAGAGATCCCAGTTATGCTGTTGGTTCCAGACATAGCTATCATAATGCAGCCAACACTAATTGACCCTGCAATTGATTGCAGACACATAAATAAGCTTATCCAAGCTCAGCTGGGACTAGCCCATATGAGAAGTAATGACCAGCTGAGCCCAGACCAAACTGCTAATATATGGTACCTTCAGCTGGATAAATTATCAGTATAATCTCAAGGTGCTTTAATATATAGTAAATGTTGATACATATGTATACAGCACAGACAGACACGCAGACATTGAGATGGAGAATATGAGATTGACTGTGAGACTTTAAAGATAGTATAGAAAGATCTAATGCTCATTTAATTGAAATTCCAGACAAAAACAACTGAGAAAAGTTAATATTTAAAGAGATGATACTTGTAATGGTCTAAATGGTGTCTTTGCCCCCAAAGATGGGACTATTTAGAATCTCAAATGTAACTTTATTTGCAATAAGGGTATTTACAGATGTAATTAAGGTAAGGATCTTGACAAAAGATCATCTTGGGTAAGAATAAATCTAATGATAGCTGTCCTTATGAGAGACAGAAAATATGAAGACACAGAAAAGGGGGCCAATGAACAGAGAAACAGAAATTGGAGTGATGCATTAACAAGCTACAGAACACCAAGAACTGCTGGGTGCCACCCAGCTGGGGAGGAGGCATGAAAGAAATTTTCCCTCAGAACCTCCCAAAGAAACCAACCTGTTGAAATACTGATTTTAGACTTCTGGCTTCCAGAAGAGAACACATTTCTGTTGTTTTTAAACCACCCAATGTGTGGTAATTTGTTATGGCAGCCCTGGGAAACTAATAAAATTGTTAGGACATTTTTAAAATTAATGAAGACTGTGAGTTCACAGATTCAACAGTATAAAAATACAGTAAATAGAAAAACTATGCCTAGACAAACCCTAGTTAAACTCATTATCAAAGACAAAAGTATATAATGAAAAGTAAGTCTCCTAGTCATCCACTGTTCTCCTGGAGACAATTCCTCTAAATCATTCATGTTCAATATGTACAGATGTAACTCAGAGAGTTGTGGGTTGTGTTTTAGACCACCACAATAAAGTGAGTATCTCAATAAAGCAAGTCATAATCTTCTTGCTGGGGGAGGGTTCTGCCCACAACTTGTAAAAAACCCGTCTGTAAAGCAAAATGAAACAAGATACACCTGTATCTTCTCATAGATTTTGTGTTTTGCATCCTTATTTCTTAAAAGATGGATTTCAGTATTGTTGAACTTTGAAAGAAATAAGTACCCAATAGATTGAGAAGAGTTTTAGTTCTTGAATTTCCAATAGGCTGAGAAAAGATAACAGATTCATCTTTTTTAAAAAAATCTTATTTAGGGTGAAGTTGGGTTATCTAGGCATTCTATATCCTGGCTACTTTTGTCCAACTGTCTTTTACCAACCTAAAATTCTCTAATTAGTTTATTAGTTTATGGGGTCACAAAATAGCAGTTCTCAGACAACAATGAACCAAAGATGACTGATTTGACTGCCATTGAGATTTTTGTTTGTTTCTATTTTAAATTAAACTGAAAATCCATCAGGATAGTCTTGGATTCCCTGGTTGTTTTACAAGGCCCTATTGTCTAATTCAGAGATTTAAGTTATCTGTTTGACCTCTTTTAGGCATTTAAATTTCATCTACATTTCTCTTATTATAACTACTCAAATAGCTCATCACTAATTCATAAACAGAGTAATTACACACTGTTACACATGATATTGGAGGGCATTTTTATATTATAGAATAACCATATTCTTGACAGGTTTGGTGGAGAAAAATTATGTACTGCCTGATCTTATAAAAATATATAACTAATAATACATAATAAAATAAGTCTGGGAGAAATATTACCAAATTCTAGTAATGTTCATATTTGAGATATAAATATTCAAATTCATTTTGACTTATGTAAATTTTCAAATTTTTATATAATGAAAATGTATTACTAACATAGTTAACCATTGAAAAAAGTAGGGAAAAGGAAATAGTCATTTTTTTCTCCTCTAGAGAACTCTGAAACTTATTTATTTTTATTTAATTACTTTTTATCTTTTTGTTAAGAAGGACATGTTGATAATTAAAACAACCAATTTTAAAAGAACTGTAAACTAAAATACAATACTATTTGTATTGTGGAAGATCAATATATTAACTGACTCAATTTTTCCTTTTGAATTGATTTCAAATGAAGAAAATCTGAGTGTCATAATGCATCTAATCTATCTTTTGTTATCTGGATTTTTAAAAATAAATTATAATTCTGTGTGATAAATGAAGGCAGTTTTGAAATGATTGTAATAACATGGATGTGCATATATATAGATAGATAATTTTTATTTACTTTAAAAATAAATATTCACATTTCCAAAGTTCGTAGGCCACATTTCTATCTTCTGCTCTCCTACACATTTATACATAGTAACTAGTAACATATAAACAATATTTACCCATGCAATATATATTAAATTGGTGTAGCATGTAAGTAGCTCTTTGAGATAAGACTTAAATTTCCATCCTCTTTATTCTTTGTATATGTAAAATATTCATATCCAATAGAGAAAGATATTTTTAGCCATGTGAACATCTATTTTCCTTCTTCCTAACCCTGACTAACCTTTTAATTTTCTTCTTCAGTTTAAGAAACTCATACTCATCACAAGGCATCAATATTTTGACTGACACTCTTAAAAATACCTAAGAAGCTTATATTTATTAAATGTACAATATGGTTATTGGAATTCATGCATACCCAGTGATTTATGGTTACATTAAATCAACTCTGTCATATAAAAAGAAATATGTATTTGGTCTATGTCCTTGGTTCCCAGCATAGACCTCTTAAAACCTCTGGAATTTCCTGAGTGGTGGGGTGAGAGAACTGTCTTTGGTTATTCATAATAAGCCCCTTCCAACCACACCTGAGTTTATACTAATGAGATGACTTGGAGGATGGGGAAAACCAACATGATTAAGGGGTTAGAATTTTTAGCCCCAGTCCCTGACTGTTGGGAAGGAGAGAAGGTATGGGAATTGAATTAATCAGCAATGACCAATGATTTGGTCAATCATGCCTACTTAATAAAACCTCCACAAAAAAAATTACAAACCAAGAGAGCTCAGGGAACCTTAGGGTTGGTAAACATGTCTGGGTGCTAAGAGGCTGGCACACCTGGAGAGTGCATGGAAGCACCAGATAACTTCCACATTCCTTATCCCATGTGTCTCTTCCAGTTGGCTGTTGTACCTTTTAAAACAAATTGGTAAACTTAATTACAGTGCTTTCCTGAGTTTTGTGAACCATTCCAGCAAATTATTGAATTTTAGGAGAGAGTCATGGGAGCTCCTGATGTATGAAGAGCTGGTCAGAAGTACAGGAGGCCCAGACTTGAGATGTGCATCTGAAGTGGACTCAGTCTTGCAGGACTTAACCTGTGCTGCCTGTGCTAGTTCTGGGTAGTTAATGTCAGAGTGTAAGTACAGGAAGAAAGTTTTCCTTTTAATCTTTTATAGCTGACAAAAAAGAACTGTCCTAATGTATAGTTCTTAAAATTTTACCTACCCTTTTATACTAATTTGATTCATGCTGGGTTTGACCTTCTATGATTTGTTCATAGCTTGGACATTTTATTGTCCAAAGGGCTAAGCTATAAATTACTATTATATGCCTGAAAAATTCATAATTTGATGAAGGGAAAATGCCTTCAACAAAAATCTTGAAATAATAGATATTTTACAGTCTTCTATTCTATGTCGACTCCACTAGGTATGTACAAGACTCAAGAAAAGAGAAGCCATCAATATGTTTTCCCAAATAAATGAAGCTACATAATAGTTTTAATGGTACCACAAAGAATAATTGAGATTTAGTAGCACATTATGGTTTGAACTTTTATTGACTTTCTCCTAGCATAAACCGGCACAGATATTTCTTCATAATGTTCAAATGTGCTCTTTTTTCTTTTAAGTTTCAGTTTTACTTTGAACACTGATTGTGATTATGGTATTACAGGCAATATGTTGGGAGTATATATGTTATTCAAACTACTGTATCTTAGCTTTAAAAATAAATCTATAATCTGTCAGTTTTCTGTATAAAACCTAAAAGAATGTTGTTCTTCGTTTGATTTGAAAATCCTAGTAGCCTTATGTCTTATTTGTACAGTATTGACAGAGGTCATTCATTTCTTCGAACCATGGGCATCTATAAATTATAGTAAGCACAAAGTGCATAATGAGTTATGCTGAGAACAGGGATATTTAATAGGGGACTGAAAATATTTCATTGAGATAATTAGATTGAGCACTTATATTAAAAGAAGCAATAAGCCCTGTCTGGTGTAGCTCAGTGGATTGAGCACAGGCCTGTGAACCAAAGGATCACCAGTTTGATTCCCAGTCAGGGTTCATGCCTGGGTTGTGGGCCAGGTTCCCAGTAGGGGACACATGAGAGGCAACCACACATTGATTTCTTTCCCTCTCTTTCTCCTTCCCTTCCCCTCTCTCTAAATAAATAAATAAAATCTTTAAAAAGAGCAAAAAACAGTTTCTTAAAGCTATAAATGTATTTAACTATACATTCTCTGGAATTCTCACTTTCACTGATTTATTTTATTGCATTTTTCTTTTGTAATCAAATGCTAAAATTCTAGATTCTTATTAGGACAAAACTTTCAACACTTCGTGTTCTCTTTTCCTTTTGGTTTAAGAGGTTTGTTAAAATGGAGGACTTGTATAAAAATAGATTTTATAAAAACAAAAAAAAAAAAAAGAAATTAAAATGGAGGACTTGTGGCCAAGATGGAGATATAGATAGATACACTTTGCCTCCTTATACATCCAAAAGAAGGATAGCAGCAAATTTAAAAACAAAAACAACCAGAACTTCCAGAATAATGAACTGTATGGAAGTCCAACAACTAAGGAGTTAAAGAAGAAATATTCATTCAGACAGGTAGCAGGGGAGGAGACGGGCAGCGGGGGTGGAGACAGATGGGCAGCGGGGATGGAGATAGAAGGGCAGCAGGAGTGGAGAGGATGCATGGCAAAGCAACAACTGGAGGGCTGGGCAGGCAAGGTGGCAGCTGGTGGATCAGCTGGTCCCACATTTGCATGGGGATAACTGGGAAGAACAACTGGGGGGTAAGACAGACCATGTAACCCAGGGTTCTGATGTGGGGAAATAAAGCCTCAAAACCTCTGGCTGTAAAAACCTGTGGGGTTTGCGGCAGCAGGAGAAACCCCCAGCTGCACAGGAGAGGTCATTGGAGAGACCCACCCACCTGGGAATCAGCACCAGAAGGGCCCAATTTCATTTCCCAATCTGGGGGAGTGAGTGAAAATCAGCTGAGAGCTGAGCACGCTGCCTTATTCCCTCTTGGACCCCTCCCCCACATATAGCACCACAACACAGTGACATAGGCTGTCACAACCTAGCAAATAACTAAGGCTTTGCCCCTTACAATGTATCAGCTGTGCCAAGACAAAAAAAAATATATATATATATATGGCCCAAATGAAAGAACAGTTCAAAGCTCTAAAAATAAAACTAAGCAATGAAGAGATAGTCGACCTATCAGATGAAGAGTGCAAAACACTGGTAATCAGGATGCTCACCAAAATGGTTCAGTGTAGTTGCAAAATGGAGGAAAAAGTGAAGGCTATGCAAAGTGAAATGAAGAGAAATGTACAGGGAACCAACAGTGAAGGGAAGGAAACCAGGACTCAGAACAATGCTTTGGAGCAGAAGGAAGAAATAAACATTCAACCAGAACAGAATGAAGAAACAAGAATTCAAAAAAAAAAAAAAAAAAAAATGAGGAGAGGCTTCAGAATCTCCGGAGCAACTTTAAACATTCAACATCTGAATCATAGTGGTGCTAGAAGGAGAAAAGGAAGAGCAACAAATTGAAAACTTATTTGAACAAATAATGAAGGAGAACTTCCTCAATCTGGCAAAGGAAATAGAATTCCAGGAAGTCAGGAAAGCTCAGAGAGTCCCAAAGAGGATGGACCCAAGGAAGCACACACCAAGGCACATCATAATTTCAATATCCAAAATGAAAGATAAGGAACAAATCTTAAAAGCAACAAGAGTAAAGGAGACGGTTACCTACGAGGAATTCCAGTAAGACTATCAGATGATTTCTCAAAAGAAACCTTGCAGGTAAGAAGAAGCTGGAAAGAAGTATTCAAAGTCATGAAAGGGGAGGACCTACACCCAAGATTACTCTATCCAGCAAAGCTATCATTTAGAATGGAAGGGCAGATAATGTGCTTCACAGATAAGGTCAAGTTCAAAGAATTCATTACCATCAAGTCCTTATTATATGAAATGTTAAAGGGACTATATAAAAAAAAAGAAGATCAAAAATATGAAAAGATGACAACAAACTCACAACTATCAACAACTGAACTCCAAAACACAAAGACAAAGAACAAAAATGAATTAAGCAAACAACTAGAACAAGAATATATTCACAGAAATAGAGATCACAGGGAGAGTTATCAGTAGGGAGAGGGAGTGGGGAGAATGAGGGAAACAGTATAGAGAATAAGAAGCATAAATGGTAGGTACAAAATAGACAGGGAGAGGTTAAGAATAGTATGGGAAATGGAGAAGCCAAAGAATTTCTATGTTCTTTGTTCTCTGTATGTTCTCTGTTCTCTATCTGTTCTCTGTATGGCCCATGGACATGGGCTGGGTAGCAGGGAATACTGGACGGAGGTATAGGGCAGAGGGGAATAAAGTGGGGGGGGGGGGCGGTGAATGGGACAACTGTAATAGCATAATCAATAAAATATATTTTAAAAAGGTTTGTTAAAATGAATGTGGTCAAAAAATGAGAACTTGTTGTTTCCTTTTGAATCCTTACTTAACTGTATAACTGCATTATGATTTTCATAAAATTTCTTTTATTTCTTAATTCAGTTTTCCCCATCTGCAAACTAAAGTCTACAGACATTTCATAAAAGGTTAAAAAGACAGTTTTGAGTAAATGTCAGGTTGAAATGCTCAATTGACTTTGAAAAAGACTGATTTATTTAAGTTAGGTTTTGTTAAAGGTATTGGAAAAATTGATCTTTGCATTATCAATTATATCAATCAATTATCTATGGATTTCAGAAATTTGAGATTTTTATTCCTTGAAACCTTTCATTCCTTGTCTGATTTACCTGAACCAATTTTTTAGTTCAACCAGTGTGCAAATTTTGCTCTTGAGACAATGACTTTTGCAAGGCTAACAACTGGGTCTTTCTTGTTCATTAATGCTACTTTGAAGTCTATCAATAGTGCTTTACACATAGCTGACACCCTGAATAATCTTTATTCAAAAAATTATTGAATAGTTTATGCTCACTATTCCCAAAGTCATTCTCTATCTTGCTGTCTCTGTCTCTTTCTCCCCCACCTTCCCCATTCAACTTAGGCATTCATCATAAGTACTTTGTTAGTGCTCTGTAAAACTTCAATGGCAAATGCCATGTCTCTATTAGATTATAATCTTTGAGCAGCAATTGAACTTTTTCAGTTTGGCTGTGTTGAGCACATGGCACACATTCAAAACACAGCTATTGAGTTGATGGAAAAGTAAATTAAAGAATGATTCATTTGTTATTCAAATTTTAGAATTCAAGGAAGCTCAGGCATGTTTTTTTAATAAAACAAGTTTGTCAATAACTAGAGATAATGGAAATGATTCTTCCTGCTATCCATCCATCTGTTCATCCATCCATCTATCCATCCACAAGCAAGCCATACTGAGAATCTGTTCATGACATTAGAACTGGGTTTGGAAGATACAGCATAAGAAATAGCTTCTTCCTTAAATAGTTTGCAATACACATGAATATAAATAAAAGTACGTCACTCATCTAGAATGTTGAGGATTGCAGACAACTCTTAGGTATGTGTTAAGATGCCACATCAGATTTTTACTTTAACACATGGGTCCCCTTGCAATAAAATTCTCCCAATTGCTGTTATTCGAAATGATAACAGAACTGTCTATAAAGTAAAATCAGTTTCAGCAACAATGAGAATTCCTGTTTTCATTGCTTATAAAAAGAAAACACATTTAGGGTTTAATATTATAACTAAGTAAATGCAATTTTTGAGAAATAATTTACCAAATTTTTATATTAATGAATAATTGTTACCCATTTGCTTCAGAGTTGCTGTCCCTCAGAAATGTGTCAGGTCTGTTCTGACTCCAACCCCAAATGTCACTCTGCTGTCAGAATATGACAGTCACCAGTGTTGGATGTTCCTTCCAAGAACAAATTATTTCCGGCAATAAAAGCCCATCTGTTTATCTAATTTGTGGATGTGCTCTGCTTACATTATTATTTGCCCAACTAGCCTTGAAATGATTTCCTTCAGAAGACAAATATTATAGGCACTGTGTGACACTATTTCTCTACATAGTCTTTGGAAGAGACCAACGTCTCCAGCTTGGAGACAGAACTGGATTTTTGAACCAATAAACAATTGATCCTACAAATAGCAGGTGGCAATTCTGCCTGAAAGTAACCAGGGGCTTTCAAAAGTAAAAGATACAGTCTGAAATCTTATGAAGAATAGTTTTCTGGAAATTAATATAGTCTACTGAGGAATATGCATTCACTCAATTTATTTTTTTTAAAGAGACACTATCATTGAAAGAAAATAAATGAAATTAAAAGTTTGAGGTTAAAAGAAAACAGCATGTAAACCTTTCTGGTAATATAACACTAAGGAATCAGTTCCATGGGGATGAAAAAATGATAAATACTGCACAGATTTGTTATGTATATTGTATATAATAGTAAAAAACTGAAAATATACTAAATGGCCAATAATAAGTCCACACAATGGAGCCATTTGAACTTATGACAATAAAGGCTGCAGTAACACAGAAAAATATTTTACTGGTAGATTTAACAAAAGGAGGTAATATATATCCAAAATATAACAAGTGAGAAGGAAGATTGAAAAAAAAGTTGCATTGTTCTTAAGTGATAGATCTATAGATCTATGATTTATTTTATTTTCTATTTTTTTCTCTTCTGTGTTGTATATAATGGAAAATTTTAAAATATGACTCATGTGATTTTAGGCTTGATCTATCTATATTGAATTTTCTATAACCTGGGATCAAATTCCTCCACATTTGCAGAAATGTATAAAAACAAAATGATTAAATAATTATATATTACATTTTCTTGCAGGGCTCCTCAAATAAGAAAACAGTGTCATAGAGGGCTTTTATTGTACAACACACTTTCAGAAATGTGCCATTTTTTCTACCCAATCTTCCTGGACAATAGACCTTATCCTCATTTTACAATTAGGAAGCTCTGACTCAGAGAGTTTAAATGGCTTACTACAAATCAAAAATTTAGTCAATGTCAGATCTGAGCCTCAAATCCCACTTTCTAAGTCTGGGTCTAAGATGTTTTTTTCTGCACATATTGTCTTTCTCTACAAGAATTGTCTGACTTCACTTGTTAATAAGGAAAAAACATTTTAAAAATTAGTTTGGAAGTATGATTTTTAACCCAGTTATATAGATATAATTTGCTTTGCCTTTAAATAAGATAAATTTATTGCTTCATTTAAAATAATGCATCTGATTTTCAACATAAACTAAAATACATCTGAAGAATAGTTCGAGGTTTCAAATTCCTCCTGTTTTTCCTTCCAAGTCTATAACGTTTAATGTTGTTCTGTTACTCTGCAAAAAAAAAAAAAAAAAAAAAAAAAAGCATGAATATGAGAAAGAGGCTGAAATATAAAAAGTAAAGACAAATGAATGTTTTCATGACCGACAAGGTCTAGTCTTATATAAGATATGTATGAGACCGCATTCACTTCCCTCCAACCCAAAACAGAAATAATTGTTTAATAAATGCATATAAGGCATGCACTTTAGGGCTTGCCAATTACTTCTGCATCTATATCATTTTATGCTCATACCACAGAGGATAAAAAGGGCCAATTAATTTTACCTTGTAGAAGGAATATAACTTTAATTAAAAATAGTTGTTCAGTGACCAATATGCAACCAATTTTCTGACTGAATTTCCAGACCTCTCTCCAGACTAAGTGCTTAGCAAAGCTTTTCAGGCAAAAGACCTGAATGTCACATATGGCCGCAGGAAAAAAAAAAAAAAATGCAAGCATTAATAGGATCGCTGGTTCAAGATTTAATAAAATATTAATAATACTGATTACTGTTGGAAAAAAAAGTACAAAAGCTGATTGACACCACAGCCAAGCCCTTTACTTGCCTTTGGCATGTTCTCTAACATCTTCATTACTGTTCTTATCCTCTATGTCTTCACCCTCCTTACATGAGCAGAGAGAAAATTGAAGCTATCAGTTATCAGCTTTCTCAAATACAAAGCCTCTCTCAGACAACTACATATTTGTACATATTTTTTTTCTCTTTGCAATACTTTTCTCCATTCTAAGACATGGTCCCCCTCCTCTTCAAAGGCAACCCACCCTTCTTTACCTAGAGCACCTGACTCCACTTGTTAAGTCTTGCTTTAGACCTCTTTCTCTCTCCAATTTGTGAACATTCTATAAAGTTGTCCGTCCCTGAGTCTAACCCCTTCTCCCAAAACCAAATCCGTCCTGTACTCTTTATCTAAACTTGTCAAAAGAGTGTCTATTCTCATTGTCACCTCCTCTCATATTTGCTCTAATCCAATGAATTCCATCTTTTGCCCCATGACTATAGTCAAGTTCTCGCTCATTAAAGTCATAAAATGCTTTCAAATTTCAAAATCCAATAAGCAGTTCTTAAGTCTTTATCATGTTTGATGTCTCCATTGAATTTGTCTTTAAAAATTACTTCTTTCTGTTTAAAATGTCATACTCCATTATTTCTGCGACATCATACATACCCTACTTCACACTCCTTTCACTATTATTTTCTCTCAGAGCATCAACGCCTTTCTAATTGTTAAACAATAGTTTACTAGGAACATCTCATGAGTACCACTAAATAAAGCTATCTATTTAAGCAGATAGTCTCTAAATCTCCTAGGGGTTTAAAATAGAGACATGATACAAAATTATTTATTGAAAACTAAAATAAACTTATTTAAAACAAATTTTAATTTTTGGCACTGTGTTTATATTTTGAGTTATATTTTTATTATTTTGTTTTTTTCCTGCTAATATGAAACATTAATTGGTTGACTATATTTCTTTACTTCACAATTTTATAATCTTGTTTTAATTTTGATACTGCCTCTAGCCTTGGGGGAAGTATTTCACCTTTTTGTACATACCTAGATTCATAAGTAATATGAACTGCTATCTGTGCTGATGAAGATAATCAATAATGAAACTATCTATGAAGGAAGGAGGCACGAGTATTGGTAAAGTGTGGAAACTGGACTAATTTCTAATTTTAATCATTCAAAAAATACTAGCATATGCTCCCCCTCCCCCTGGAGAGCTACTTTCTTCTCTTTATTTTTAAATTACTGACTGTGCAACCCATTTGTCATCTATTAGCTTGGAGTATTAGTAGGCTTTAAACCTATGTAAGTTTTATTTTTCTAACTAGAATATAACCTCATTGGGAGACAACAATGTTTTATTCTTATTTGTATTTCTCAGGCTGCTTTTCAAAAAAAATGGATGTTCAAAAGAGTTTTCTGACTACTTTATTATATAATTTATTTATTAAAATACAGAATTTTATTTTTCTACTGAAGTATTATATATAGATGTGTGTGTATTTATATATATTAAAATATATAAAATCTCATTTGCCATGTACTCTGAAGAAAATTACTGCCTGATTATTCTTTCTGGTCTGGGATACAGAGGTAGAGAGGAAATAGTTATAAGAAGTCATTTGTAAATAAGAAGACATGTTTTTAACCACAGAAACTAATGTATTGTTAAATACCCTAGAGAAGAATCTTTACAATTAGAATTGTTTGTGAAATAAAAGTGTTGTGAAATAGGTTTGCAATAGGTTTGTTACTCATTTCTGAATAACAAATAGCTCCTAAACTTAGTGGCTTACCCAAACATTTAGTAGCATTTATTAAATCTCACAGTTTTGTTTGTTTGTTGTCATTGTTTATTTGTTTTTAATTGAGAATCTGTTTTGGGATCTCTGGCTCTGTGGCTCTGTCTCTTTATAACATCGAGTTAAGGGGCTGGCAGAGACCATGGTCATCTTAAGGCTTCATTAGGGATGTGTTAACTTCCAACCTCAGCCAAGTGATTGTTGGTCTAACAAGTTGTTAGACTGAGGTCTTTCTTTCTCATGAACTATTGCTCAAGAGCTTCTCTCAGGGTTTTTTTTTGCCATTTTGGATATTCCATAGAGGAACTCATAAAATGGCAGCTGATTTTTTGAGAATGAAAAAGGAGAAAGGAAGGAGAAAGTAGGGCAAGATAAATTTAAGTCTTTTATAACCTAATCTAGAAAGTGACTTCTCATAATTTTTACATATTCAGTGCATTAAAAGCTAGTCACTAGGTCCTGCCTGAACTCAAGAGGAGAGGATAACACTGGGGAGGAAATACCAAGAGGCAAAAATCATTGAGAGCCATCTTAGAAGTATGCCTAACAGAGTTGTTTTATTATTTCCTACTACTATGTTACATGAGAAAGACACCATTTGGGGATGACAAAGCAGAGAGGAAATGAATCAGACCAGACTCTCCTTAGGCAAAAAATTGAAATGGGAGATAAGTAAGAAGGAAAAAAGTCACTTAAAATAAGGACTAATAGAAATGATAGCTGGCACTTATAAAGGTATAATTATATCTAGGTTTTGTGTTAGACTTTATATATTTTGCTTCGAATCCTTTAAATTGTTTTTGAAAGGTAGCATTATTCATGTTTTGTAAATGAAGAACTAGTGGTTTGCAAAAAGAAAATTGTTTCTTAAAACCTTATAACTATTAAATGGCAGTGGCACAATATCAGAATAATAATGAACAATATTTCTGGTCTGCAAAACTCGCAAATTTAAAACAAACAAAATGTTTAAGAAAACTTATTGAGAGTTAGAAAATGACACTTTTGATGTAATGTAAGAAGTCTCTATTCTCCAAAGATCAACTGTATCTTCTTTTTTTAAAAATTATACTCCAAGCAAAATATAACCAGAGACATTGAAATAAAGAACAAACTGAAGTAACCAGAGGGGAAGGCGAAGGGGGATAACAGGAAAGAAGGAGAAGGGTCATCAAGGAACATGTATAAGGGACCCATGAACAAAGCAGGAGGTAGGCTCGAGGGTGGGAGGTGGGTTGGGTGCCATGGGGGGGGGGGGAAATGGAGATAATTTTACTTGAACAACAACAGCAAGAAGAAAAACTTATAAATTGTTTAAAAAATAAGATAGAAGTATAATGCTGATTCTTTTAAAAAAATGTTATTCTTCTGGAAAAAGCATTAATCTACCATTTGGTTCTTGCTAATTTACTTGAATGAGTTTTCAGTCCTACTTTAAAAACCCGGTTTGTTTTGGAGTGAGACCACTGAGCTGCTGCTTAGGACGTAACCTGTCTAGTGTGTGTGTTAGAGGGTAGGTTGGGGGTAGGGGTACTGATGTTTGCCAGATCCTGATTCCTAGATTGATATAAAATGAAAAAATAAAATAAAATAAAATTCATGGTTCTACATCATTCATTTTACTATAATTATAGCACTGTTAATCTCCCTCCTGTACAGGGAAGTTATTTATCTATATCTACATCTAAATCTATACCTACATCTACTGAAATACATCTATATCTGTATCTTTCTTATCAGCCTCACCTCATATTTAAATGTTCTCTACTAACCTGTTACTTCATTACTCTCAATTGTAATAGAGTATTGATCTAAGGTCAGTAGAATATATTCTTTTCTAAATTCGAATTTATTTACAGGAAGGACGTTTGCATATAATACTATTACTTCTGAATATAATTTGAATATGTATAGAAAAGCATATTGTTTGTGCTACTGCATTTATAATTGCCTAATTGTGCTTGCAGGCATCCAATTATCAATAAGATTAGTCACTTAACCCATCAAGAGCAAACATAGCTGCATTGGTGCAATTACTTGTATACCTAATTTGGATACTGACTTATCCCGTCATTTAGATTTCTTGAAATTATGACTTCAAATGAGGAAGTAGAGAAAACTGTTAGAAAGAAATCAATAACAAGAATATAAAAAGAAATCTGGCCCTTGCTGCTGTGCTCAGTGGTTTGAATCCAGCCTGTGGACCAAAAGGTTGCTGGTTCAATTCCTGGTCAGGGCACGTGCCTGGGTTGTGGGCCAGGTCCCCAGTTAGTGATGTGAGAAAGGCAACTGATCAATATTTCTCTTGCATATCACGTTTCTCTCCTTCTCTTTCTCCCTCCTTTACGCTCTCTCTAAATATAAATAAATACAACCTTAAAAAAAAAGAAAAGTAATCTGAAATTTAGTTTGCCTATTTGTTTGGTCATAGTGTAATTAATAATTTCTAGTGTACTAATAATATTCATTGTATAACAGATTCCTTAGATCAATCTTCACATCATTGCATGAAAGATTAGAGAGATGTTGGGAACCATCCTGCCTAGTTTCAGGAGCTGTAAACCCCCCATGGCTAAGGCTGAGTGAGCGACCTTCGGACTGTAAACCACTGAGCAGACAAAGCTTATCTCCCTGGCAGGAGCACCACCTCTGCCCACTTTACTTCACCCTGCCTGGCCCCCAGTGCTTGGTCGGTTAGCCAATGATGGGTAAGATCCCTCAAGGGAAGGGTCACCTAAGACAGGCATGATCACATGGGAGGCCCTCAGGGAACGACTTGGGGGGCTACAGCAAAAGGGGGTGATGGACCCTCTCCCCTCGGCTATCCTGACATAGCCTGAGTCCTTATTCTGTCTGAGAGAAGTTTCCTAATCTCTTAGCTGCTTTGCTGACTCTGCCTGATTTAAGCCTAAAACAATGACAGAGGGCAGCACAGCCTTGTGCTGGAAAGGGTGGGCTCCCTGGGTGATCAGGCCTGAGAAAGAATACATAAAATCCTGTGAAAACTGCTTTGTTAGGAATGCTCTCAATTAAATGATAAGGGTCCAAGCAGGAAATGAGTTTGTTTCTCAAAGTTTTGTAGCCCCTTAGCTGACAGACCCTGACTCAGAATAAGCCCTCAGAGTTCTTTGTATGTTACCTATTGTTTGATCCTTACAGCCTGACAATGATTAATGAACTTTACCTGTATTCCTGTGTAAAATGAACCTAATAAAAGCCATTGAGGAAAAGGCTCTTGGCCCTTCTCCTTTGAGAGACCGGCCACCTTTCCTTCCTAAGCAGATCATGTCTTGGTAGACTTATTCTCATCCATGGCAGCTGGGAGGGCCCTGCGGGCAGAGCCCCAGCACAGGGAGATATATTTAAAGGGCAAAAATAGATTTTTGTTGACAACTAATGATAAGTAATTAAATGACTTGGGTATCTAACATGTAATTGTGTTATGCTTTCAGAAACCTTAATGGACCAAGGTAGAAAATAGCCTAGGAAATACATTAGACATAGATTACCTTGAAGACATTATATATTTTTTTAATTTTTATTTTAATTGTTGATCTTGTACAGTTTTCTGTCTTTTATTCTCACCCGAACCCGCCACCCCAGCCCTCCCCACCTCCCTCCCATTTCCACCCCCCCCATAGTTTTTGTCCATGTGTCCTTTATACTTGTTCCTGTAAATCCTTCCCCTTTTCCCCTGAAATTTCCTCCCCTCTTCCCTCTGGTGACTTTCAGCATGTTTGAAGACATTATATTAAATGAAATAAGTCCATCACAAAATGACAGATATTTTTGATTCCACTTATATGAAGGACCTAGAGTTGTCAAATTCATTGAGACAGAAAGTAATAATGGTTGATGGTTGTCAGGGCCTGGAGGTGATGGATTTGGGAATTAGTTTTAATGAGTCCAGAGTTCAGAAAGATGAAAAAGTTCTGGAGAAGGATGATCATAATGGTTACACAACATTGTAAATGTAGTTAATGTCACAGAACCAGACAATTAAAAATGGTTAAAATAATAAATTTTATGTTATGTTTAATTAATCTCAATTTGTAAATATTTGTAAAACAAATATGTCTGCCAAAAATTGTTAGAAAAAGAGGATGATGGTATGTGAGAAGTAATGGAAAATCTTGGAAAGTACAGTAAGAGGTTTAGGGGGTAAATAAAGAATTTCTGTGTCAAGGTGTTCTTTGTATTACAATGGAGATGTACTAGCAGATCTTTTTCTATCTATAGCAATTAGAATTAAAAAAAAAAAAAGTTTGACGGCATAAGTGAGCTTCCATGGCAACTAGAACTGGAGAACCAGGAAGGTCAGAGAGAGGGAAGCACAGAAAAGTGCTTCGGTCCACAGGCTGAGTTCAAACCACTGAGCATAGCAGCAAGGGACAGATTTCTTTTTATATTCTTGTTATTGATTTCTTTCTAACAGTTTTCTCTGCTTCCTCATTTGAAGTCATAATTTCAAGAAATCTAAATGAAGGGATAAGTCAGCATCCAAATTAGGTATACAAGTAATTGCACCAATGCAACTATGTTTGCTCTTGATGGGTTAAGTGACTAATCTTATTGATAATTGGATGCCTGCAAGCACAATTAGGCAATTATGAATGCAGTAGCACAAACAATATGCTTTTCTATACATATTCAAATTATATTCAGAAGTAATAGTATTATATGCAAACGTCCTTCCTGACCTTCTCAGAGAGAGAGAAGCACAGAAAAGTGAACCAATATTGTGGCTCACTTTTCAATATTGTGGCTTGCCTTCTCCCCAGGGGCATTTAATATTTCTTGGCCACAGTATTAAGGATAAGAGCCCAGGTGGAAGCAGGGAAGGCACAGCTTTTGAAATCTCATGGAAATTTTTTGTAGTCAAAAATTAAAGATTATGTCTGTCATGGAAGCCAAGAAATGAGGAGCAAAGACATTAGTGAAAAGGAGGAACAGAAAGTGAGCCCAATATTTGGTGATGCTCCCCACGTCATCTGCTGGCGGATAAGTGAGCAAGGAAGTTAAGTTGAAAATTGATGAAACACAATAGGTTTTTCTTTATTGTGATGTGAAGGAAGGAAAAATGGAGTTCAGGATATACACAGGAAAAGGGACCCTATTAAATATACTAAGCTCTCTGTCTGGACTCCTGAAATGCTACATTTTAAAAGCAGAGCAAACCAGAAGTAAGCTGAAGACTTATAAAAATGACAACTTAATTTGAGATATTTTAGATTTGTTTAATAGTAGAAAATTAAGCAGTGTAATTTATCACAGTAAACCACTAACTAGAAAATGATATGATTATCTTAATACGTAAAGAATAATTTTAATACAGTTAAATGCTGTCATAATAACTATTGTCATCAAGTAATATTTAAAATAAAATTATTTAATCTGTTTAACAATATCTGCAAAAATTGACAGCAAACTTCAAACTTAAAGGTTAGATATCAGTAATTTTTCTCTGAAATAGGAAAAAAGTCTAGGATACCTGCTATCAACACTTTTATTCATCTTGAATTTGATATCCTAGACTGGTGTAATAAGAAAAAATTAAAAATAGAATATAAAGCAAATAGTAATGGTAACATAATATATAAAACTAGAATTATTTATAAATATTATAATAGTGCCTACAAAAATCTAAATAAATATGAAAATATTGCAAGGTCATTAGCAACATTGTTAAAATAGAAGTAATGATAGTGCTTTATCAGTCACAAACAGTAAATTTAATTTTAAATTATTCACAATATCACAAGAAATAAAGCTCACTAATTTTCTGTAACAGATAAATAAAACCTAAATTCATGAAGGAAATGCTGTGTTTACAGATTGGAAGTCTCAGTTGTAAAGATGTTAATGTCCGCAGATTTATCTGCAACTACAATGCAGTCAATCAAAATTGACAGACTGATTTCAAAACATATGTGGTGGTATAAAGAGTTAGTGACCAAGACAAACTTAAGGAGGAACAAACTGGTGTACTTATGCCACCAGAAATCAAGATGTATCATAAAACTACAGTAATCAAAACAATGTGATATTGGTACATTGAAAAACTAATAGAACAAACAAACAAGAAAAAAAAAGCCAAGAAACAACACAAATCCACACAGATATTATTTGCTTTGTAAAAATGTCACTGACTTTATAACACTGTGTTTTATGGGAATAAGGAGGCCTTTCAATGAATGATTCTTGGGTATTAGAATTTCCATATAAAAAAAGTGAACCCCTGCTTTACAGCATAGATAAAAATCAGTTCCAGGTAGACTTCAATCTACATATAAATGGTAAAATAGATCTAAACAAGATAACATTATGTTTTTGGAGAAAACAAAGATGTCTTAAAAGATACACAAAAAGTACTAACTATATTGGAAAACATTAATCAAGTAAACTTTACTAAAACTAAGAACTTATGTTCATGAAAGAAAATGTTAAGATAATGAAAATGCAAGCCACAGAGTGGGTTCAATGCATATATGACAAAGTGGACTCATATCCAGTATTTTTAAAGAACTTCTACAATTCAATAGAAACTTGTATAGACTGAAAAGTATAGACTATTAAAAACCAGCAAAAACTTTATCTGATGCTTTTCAAAAGAAGATATTCAAATGACTATTAAATATATGAAAATGTACTCAGCTGTAGACATCAGAGAACTGTAAATTAAAAACCGAATGCAATGCCTATCACAATTTCCAAACATTAAAAAGAGACAGGAATTAATAAATGGTGCTGAGGCTGCGCAATGACTAAAATTCCCATAGGCTGATGGAAGTGATGAAACTGTTTGGCAATGTCTCCTAGAGTTGCTCATGAGCACAAGTCACAAACTATCCTTCCCACTCTAAAATTTATGTCCAACAGAAATAATGCATATATTCACAAAGACACATAAAAGAATGATGATAATTAACACTAATTGTAATAACCATCCATTATTAGTCAATAAAATTATCTATAAATCGTGGTATATTTTTACAATGTGATGCTACACATTAATGAGAAACAAGCCACTGTGAGATGCAATAATCTCAAAAACCTAATATTGAGAAAAGCAAAGTAGATACAAAGAAACACACTCTGTTTTCATTTATATAAGTTTCAAAAGCAGGCAAAATTAATTTGTGGTGTTAAAATACAGAATAATAGTTTTCTCTGAGGGGGATAATGATGGGAAAAGACGCAGGTGTTCGGGCTGCCTGTCACTACCAAATCCAATAAGCAATAACAGCTATTAAATCTTTTATGAGCGCTTTATTCAGATGGCTGGCGATCTGAGAAGATGGCGGGTTCATACTCTAACAAACCATCTTCCCTTCTTTTTCCTGGCCAGAATTTTTATAAGGGAGGTGGGGGAAGACAAACAAGGTTCGGTGAAGGCTTTGAAATTCAGGGAGGATTAAGTGAGCAAAGCTGCAGCATTTGTTTTCTGGGCAGTGCTGTCCCCAAGGGGAGAGGGAAGATCTGTCTCCTTGTTGATACAAAGGCCGGGATGCCTCCAACTTGTTCCCAGACGGTAATCTCTAGCCAGCGCCCCAGGAGGCCAGTGTTTCCCAAGAGTCACGATGGGCCTTATCTGCAGTTTCTGAAACAAAAGCTTTAACATTCACATTACTTGCTAGGATTAATAACTTTTTCCTTAAGCTAAAATTTTCCAGGTCTTGAGTCACCTATCAGAAACACACTCTTTTCATTTATATAAGTTTCAAAGCAGGCAAAATTAATCTGTGGTGTTAAAATACAGAATAATGGTTGTTTCTGACAATGATGGGAAGGAATGTCAGGGGGACGAACTTCTACAGTGCTGATAATGTTCCACAGCTTAACTTGAGTGATGGTTACAAGGTTGCCTTTACTTTGTGTGAATTTCTAGCTATATGTTGGGATCTGAGACTGTTTATCTCAACAAACTGTAAATTAAATAGGGAGAAAGTACACTCCTCTCCTTTTCTCCTTCCACCTGCTTGGAATGTGAATATGATGATGGTTGGAGCACAAGCAGCTGTTTTAAGTCAGCAGTCAGGAGACAACATTCTCAGGAAGGCTGAGCGGTAAGGAATAAAGGAGGAGCCTGTGTGTAAATGACATGGAACTCTGTATCTGCCCTACACCGACAACTTCTGAGCTCCTCTTACATAAGAAGTGCATTTCATCTTCCTACAAAGCAAGAAAAGCTCGAGCACTAAACCGTATCATGAAAATTAGTGTCCCTGTAGCCAAAGAATTTAGACCACATATTTCATCTTTCTTTGTGACAGAAACAACTAACGGGAATTTAAAAGGTAACCATTCTGCACACTCACTTCTTGAATTTCTCCACCATTTCCATTAGAGGTAAAATCCTGTGAACAGATTAATGGAAAAGATATAGATTTATTTACATTTTCCCATGCACTTTAAAAGAAGCAGTAAAATGTGTTTAATTTATAGGGGCTGTTATATATCATCGCAATTCTTTGGAGGACCTTCCCTCATCAGCATTCTTTGCCTGAGAAGAGTGATGACTTTTCTACTAAAGTTAAGGTAATTCCACACAGCTCAGCTTTAGTGAACACCCCTTAGCACATTAATGAATAATATTAGTGCATTAGCAAACATGCTCCAGAGGGAAAATCAAATCAAATGGGCTTGGATGTTCATAAATTCTGACACTTGGAAGCTCTCAGTGAAAAACTGCTTTTTAATGAATTGCATGGGTTGTATGCATTTCACCAGGGCACTTAAGGCTCTACTGTGCTTGAATGGGGTGAAATTTAAGTAAGGATAAAATGGCAACAATAATTAAAAATTTTCACAAATCCATAGGGTTTTAATTAGAATCTGACTTTCTAAGGATCAGTTGTGGTCATTCAGTACTGATATACATCACCTAAACTTTGGTGATGTTTTTCCATTGCTGTAGTATGTACATGGGTCACATAGTTTTAAAAAAATCTCCTATACCTTCCAATTATTTGTGTGGTCTTTTTCAGGGGGCAGGGGCAGGGGCAATGATAGAAGAACTTCCATAAGTTGGCTTTAAGATTAATTGAATATCACAATGAATAGTTTGCAATGATCATTACTTCTCAGGAGGAGCAGATGGAATTTTTCAAATTAAAAAAAAAAAAAAGCCAATAATGGAATAGAGGTCTTGGTACACCTGTGGTCTTCATTTCTTCGTGTAAATCTTCACTCTCATTAATGTTGATCTCTCCTTTTCAACACCTTCTGTCAATACTTCTTTGTGCTCCTGCATTAATGTCTTTCCACTCAAGATTCTTGTATGACATGTTTATATATACCACCTGCTTTTACACACCTGATATTCACATTTGAATTACAATCTGGGTTTCATTCCTACTATTTGCTGAAAATTAATCTTGCTAGTATTCTATAACCTTCTTGTTACTAAGCATGTAGACCGCTTTCAGTCTGTTTTACTTCTACTTTTAAACATTTGACAATATGAATACTCTCCTCAGTAGAAACCATTGTCTCTTCGCCTCCTTATGGTCTTGGCATGCCATCATTTTAGTGGACTGTGTTTCTGGGGCTCTCTGTTAATCTTCCTCACTGATCTCTCTTTAACCATTTTTAAATAGTTTATTTTTATTGTATTTTCCCATTACCATTTATCCCACTTATACCCTCTTCCACCTCCACACCCCACCCCACAATCACCACACTGTCCTTCATGTCTATAAGTTCTTCTTTTTAGCTTGATATCCCCACCCAACCAATCCCCTTCCCCCAGAGCTGTCAGCCTGGTATCTATGAATATGTCTCTATTTTGCTTGTTAGTTTAGTTTGCTCATTAGATCCCACTTATGAATGAAATCATATGGTATTTGCCTTTCTTTTGCTGGGTTATTTCACTTAGCATAATGTTATCCAGGTCCAATCATGCTGTTGCAAAGGGTAAAGTTTTCTTCTTACAACTGAGTAGTATTCATTTGTGAACATGTACCATAACTGTTTTATCCACTCATCTACTGATGGACACTTGGGCTGTTTCCAAATCAAGGCCATTGTAAATACACTACAATGAGCATAAGGGTGCATATATTTTTTTGAATCAGTGTTTTTGGTTTCTTCCAGTAAGTTCCCAGAAGTGGAATCGCTGATTCATAAGGCAATATTATTTTTAATTATTTGAGGTAACTCTACATGGCTTTCCCACAGTGGCTGCACCAATCTGCATTCCTAACAACAATGCAGGAGAGTTCCACTTCCCCCACATCCTGGCCAGCACTTGTTGTTTGTTGATTTATTGATGATAGCCATTCTTACAGGTGTGAAGAAATATCATCTCATTGTGGTTTTAATTTGCATTTCTCTGATGATTAGCCACATTGAGCATCTTTTTACATGTCTTTTGGTTATCTGTGTGTCCTCTTTGGAGAAGTGTCTACTTAGGTACTTTGCCCATTTTTAAATTGGGGTGTTTTTTGTTTTGGGTTTTTTTTTTTTTTTTGGTGTTAAGGTTTATAAGTTCTTTTTTAGATTTTGGATATTAACCCCTTATCGGATGCACTGGTGAATATATTCTCCCATTCTGTGGGTTGCCTTTTCATTTTGTTGATGGTTTCCTTTGCTGTGCAAAAACTTTTTAGCTTAATGGAGTCCCATTTGTTCATTTTTTATTTTGTTTCCCTTGCCTGAGATTTATCAGAAAAATATTGTTAACAATGTCTGAGGGTTTATTTCCTGTTTTCTTTTAGGATTTTTATGGTTTTGAGTCTAACATTTAAGGCTGTCTAACCCATTTTGAATTTATTCTTGTGTGTGGTATGAGAAGGTGGTCTAGTTTCATTTTTCTGCGCATATCTGTCCAATTTTCCCAACACAATTTATTGAATAAACTATCTTTAGCCCATTGTATGTTTTTGCCTCTTCTGTCAAATAGTAATTGACTAAAAGATAGGTTTATTTTGGGGTTCTCTATTCTGTGCCATTGATTTATGTATGTTTCTATGCCGGTACCATGATGTTTTGATTACTATGGCTTTATATTATAGTTAGCGTGGGTCCCCCAATTTTGTTCTTTCTCAGGATCACTGTTGTTATTTAGCGTTTTTGTGGTACAAATACATTTTTGAAATATTTGTTCCAGTTATGTGAAATACATCATTAGTGTCTTGATAGGAATTGCATTGAGTCTATAGATTGCTTTGGGTATTATGGACATTTTAATGATGTTAATTCTCTCTATCCATGAACACAGTCTATGCTTCCATTTATTTGTATCTTCTTCAGTTGCTTTCTTCAGTGTCATATAATTTTCTGAGTACAGGTCTTTTACATTTTTAGTTAAATTTATTTCTAAGTATCTTATTCTATTTGAAGTAGTTGTGAATGGGATTGTTTTCTTAATCTCCATTTCTAGTAGTTCACTACTGGCATATAAAATGCAACTGATTTCTGGATATTAATTTTGTATCCTGCTTCTTTGCTTAATTCATTATTAATTCTAGTAGTTTCTTGGTGAAATCTGTGAGGTTCTGTATGTACAGTATCATGTCATCTGCAATTAATGGCAGTTTTATTTCTTCCTTTCCATTTTGGATGCCTTTTATCATTTCTTCTGATTGCTATAGCTAGGGCTTCCAGTATTATGTTCAATAAGAGGTGAAAGAGGACATCTCTGGTTCATAATATTATGCTTTTAATATGCTGCTGATTCCTCTGTTTTGAATATATCACCATTTCCTTTCACACTTAATGAATATCAACTCATTTTAATACTCAGCTCAAGTGACAGGCTTCTAGAAACATTTTCTTTCCACCTCAGATGACCACTTCTTCCTTTGTTCAATTGCTTCTAATTTAGTCCCAGAACCATTATTATAATTTAAAAAAATTCTATTTACTTTAATAAACAACAATTTCCTTGAATTTCATATGTTCCCAGCACCTAGAATACTGCCAGGTGCAAAGCAGATGCTTGATAAAAGTTTCAAACTAATATAGAAATAATTTCATAGCATTTATTTATTTATTGCTAAAAGTTTAGTATCCCAAGCCCCATCTACTGGTTGGTCACTTCTTGCAGCTACAGACATGTAATCCCTGCAGCTTTAGAGGAAGAATTAGGAACTGTCCTCGCAGAATCAATTTATAATAGATTTATCACAACCACATTACTCCTAATAGGAACTCCAAGTGCAAGGATGAATGCCACTCAATTAAATAACTCAGATATCATTAAAAATGAAGTTCCTTCAGTAGGCATGAGTAATTATTTAAGACTCTTCAAAATGTGGTCCATGGACTAATTTAAGTCAAGATTTTACAACTTAATTGGACTCAATGCTAGAAATTCTGAAGCCCTTTCCTGACAGCTGTTAGCTGATGTGAGAGTCACATGGATATCATTTTCATTGTTAAAATGGTGTCTCTTATAGCGTTGGATGTATTTCAATTTCAGGGCTTCCAGGCATTTTTTTTTTTCATTGTTTTTCCCACAGGAAACATTACACATATCAGCTTAATACTCTGCCTCCCACATCTGACTGCTAACCAGGAAAAGTGTAGATTTGCTGTAATTGCCTAAATAACTTTCTTAATTAGTTACCTGTTTTGGGTGATTTAATCTGAACTTACATTTTACTTGAGAAGTAGTATTCTATACAGTCTCTTCCTAGCTTTCTAAAAAAGCAGGAAGCTTGGTAAATTGAAAAATGCTCTGAAGACGATGGGTTCCACGTGACTGGTGAACATTTATTGATGTTTGTTAGTTGTATAAAACACAGGGTGCAGTTTGGAGAATAAAAATAAATACAATAATTTTTTTTCTGAAATATATCTGGAATCTACTTGCTTTCCTCTGTTTTCACTGCCACCCATGTAAGCAAAATTTTTAAACACCTGAAATGTACTGATTTACATCATAATCTCTTATTCTCATACTGTGGGATGAAATGTTTCCTAAACTAAATTATACTTCCATGTCTTAAAATAAGTTATATAAAACAAAATTAGCTGTAGCAGTAACTTGGTACTACAATATAAATTGTTATGTAGACTCATAATAATAATTGGTCTGATCTCTTAGGGAGCCTCCAAGAATTAGTACCCTCTTCCCTGACGAGTCCTAAAAAATTGAATAAAAAAGCAGAGACATAAAAAAGGATCCAACACACCAACCTTATGATTGGTCATTCCTAAAATATATAATGTGACTTTGTGAGAGCCAACTACAGCTGCTTCCTGAACTCCAGAATTAGGCACACTCATTAATTCTCTCGACGAGAGTTTTCTCTAGAGTTTCAATGATCCTGAAAAGCCATGGAGAAAAGAGTCATTACTGAGCCCAACATGGCATTCTTCTTCCCAATTCTACCAATAGATAACTGTTGGTGTTGTGCCATTAGCCCAGAATCCAAGGCTCCAGTGGTCTATCTTAGTCTCTATTTCTACCTGGCCCATGACAGGAATCAGGATCATAATGGGAACTGTGCTTTGTCTGGGCAGCTGCTGAAGAGAGAAAGTGGCAACTGGGCCTTTGCTAAGCTTTGATTACATTTCCTTGAGTTTGAGAAGGAGTAAGCTTTTTTTCAAATTATTTAATCTTTTTCTAGGAATCTTCCCAGGCCATTGGCCATATTCTAGTCGGTCTTTTTCCCAGGTTTGTCTCTTTCCTTTATGGCTGCCATTTTAGCTCCTACAGCACATGCCTCATAACTTTGCCTCATCATCTGGCTTTTACCACACATGCATGAGCAGAGGAATTTCTCCTCTGGTTATCCCTCCCCACCATTAATCTGCATAAATGGGTGGTTGTTTTGGGGGGGATATTGAAAAGCCAGCCTTTTCTGTTTACTAGGATGCTAATTCCTTTGGCAGAGCAATTCCAGCTATTCTCTGGAGTATCTGAAGCTGTCATTCCGTAGTTAATCCAGATTAATTAGATATTTGGCTCCCTTCTCTTTAATATCTAACTATCTGCCTACTATAACATTGGTAGATAATTCTACATGGATTTTTCATGTACTTGATTAGTCAAGGTCTTTACAGCAAAGGACATATAGGAATAACGCATAGCTTTGGAAGTTATAGGTAGTGTATTCCTCAGGACGGTTTTGAAGACACATTCAAAGACAATCTTGCCAGAAACATTCCAGGGCAATAATTTTAATGACTTCTCTTCTCTCTTCCTACAGGAATTTGCTTCCATTCCAGAATGGTAAGTACCATGTCTCCAGAGCTAAGCAGAGCAAATGTTCTGGCTGCTTCATATAAGTTCAGAGTCTCCTAATGTCAGGGTTCCTCTCCTGGGATGCAGCCAGTGCATGCATAGGAAACACTTGGCTTCATTCACTGTCCTTTAGAAACTGGAGCGTGAGCACCTGATGAAACTGGCTGCTCTGGCTGTTTTTCTTTCAGTAATAAATGGTATGTCTCCATGGATTGTGTATCTTTTTGTCACAGTTTCTGACTTAATACATTATTCCAATTTCCCAAAGGTAGTAAGACAATGAGAGAATTTCTTCTTTCTAGAAATTAGGAACAGGGAAAAGGTGTGTCCCCTTCTCTAACAGCGGTGGTGATAGAGATACAGATAACAATAAAAACCACAACAGCACAGTACTTATTCTTTGTTAAATGTTATGTTCTCTCTATAGGAACTTTACTGTTGTTATCACTCTTAACCCTTTAGCAGTCTCATGAGGAAAGTATTTTTATTATCACAAATTTATAGAAGTAATGAAAGTTCAGAAAGTTTAAGAAATTTGCCCCAGGTCATGATAATATATGTAAAAAATGGAATGAAGGCCTAGGTCTGCCTGATGAAAAAAATCCATGCTCTTTTCAACTAAGTAATAATGAAAGCACTATAATGATGGAGATTGTATCAGTCCTGGTAACCACTAAATTTCCACTGCCTACCACAGTTTCAGACCCAGAAAGTATATTGGGGAGATTTGTATCTTTATCAACTAATATATATTTCATTGTTAAGCTACCACATCCTCATAATTTCAACGTGACTAATTCTACCATCCCTATATCACCCAAATGTGGAAAAAGCAACTATAGGTAAAAGTTAATCACATCAAAATAAGTGTAAATAGTTTCTGAGTGAGACTATGAGGAACTTCTTGGCAATAAGGTTTATTTTGAAACATTAAGGGTGACAAAAGAATAAGATGAGGTTAAGTAAGTTATTATACATGGTGGCAAAAGTAGGTTTATAGTTGTTGAGTGTACAAAACAGTTTATTCTTATTTTATTATTAATCTTGTATTATATATTTTTCCATATGAACAACTCTAAACCAACCTTTGTCCACCCCTGTATATTTATCAGTTCCTCAAAAAGTCTCTGCAAAGAGGGACTACAGCTTGAATACAACAAATTGTTCAAATTCAACAACTCTCCCTAATTTTGTAGTATGTACTTCTTAAGGAACAACAAGCACCCCCATTTCTATCTTTGAAACACAAGAAGCTTGCAAGTAAAATTTGATAGATTCTCTATATGATTATGATTAGATAACTGTATGTGAGAATATCTAGTGAAATGCACTGCTAACATAAAGTTGCATTTCCTTTTTTCGTATTACTGCCAGTAAGACATTTTTTTAAAGGAGGAAATAGGAAAATAGTTTTACCTGTTTGTTTTCTAAGGCTGACCAGGGCAGACTGCTTGCACAAGCATACCAACACCAAAGCAGTATCCATCCTTGATGAATGTCCATTCTCTGACTTTAATGTCCTGTGTCAATGACATTTTGTATCTCACAGTTACTGTAGGCCAAGAATCTTGTAGCTTTGCAGGGTCCTCTTATCCAGAATCAAGGAATCAGCTGGTAATGTGGTCATGCAAGTTTTTCTGGGGGTGATTTGCTTCCAACTTTTCTCACTGGCTTACTAACAGAATTTAGTTCTTGGACTGAGGGTCTCAGTTTTTTGTCATATGGACCTCTCCACAAGACATCACATAACTTGGCAGCTGATATTCCTCAGAACAAGTAAATAAGAGTGAGAGAGAAAATCACAATCTTATTGTAAACTGTCTTGGTCTGTCTAGGTTGCTATAACAAAATACCATACACTGGGTGGTTTAAATGACAAACATTTATTTCTTACAATTCTGGAGGTTAGGGAAACCTAGATCAAAATACCAGAAAATTCAATATCTGGTGAGGACTTGCTGCCTGGTTCATAGCTGGCCATCTTTTTGCAATGTCCTCACAGGGCAGAAGGGATAAGGGAGCTCTGTGAGGTCTCTCGTACAAATTCACTAGTTTCATTCACAGGGTCTGCCCTCATGACCAAACCTCTTTCTGAAGTCCCTACTTCTCAATAGCATCACACTGGGAATTATTAAAATTATGAATTTTGAGAGGATACAAATATTCAGTTTATAGCACAACCTAATCTTGGAAGTGAAATCACATTAATTTTGATGAATTTTGATTGTTAGAAGTTCATCTGTAGTTAAAAAGCACATTCAAAGAGATGCAATCGGTCACACAAAGTATGAATACAAGAAGACAGGGATGATTGGGAGCCATTTCAGAAGCTGGTACTAAAGGCACTCCTTCCCATTACAGAGTGAATATGTTGTTCCATCACTCCTAGTTTATTCTTCTGTACTCTGCTGGAGAGAGGCATAGAAAATTATTACCTCTGGGCAGTTCTCTACTCTTCCACTGTTATAATGGCCTGACAGCCCTCAGTTTTATCACCCTAACTGTTCTCTGGTCTTTAGCTACCTTTCTCAGTGCCCTGAAAAATAATTACTAAGAATATTAATTAAGAAAATTATAATGACTATGCAAAATCCTTGTATTTAGCTAAATTACCCTCTCGCATGACTAACATTTCTGAATCAATATTTTACAAGCATAAAGATATTCAATGATTAGTCAGTAGTGCTTGCTGCTGCATGCCATATATATATATATACACACATATATACATGTATATGTATATGTATATATGTATGTATATACATATGTATGTATATATGTGTGTGTGTGTGTGTATATATATGTATATATATAGGCAATTGATCCAAAGAAGAGTTACAAATATTGCTAACATGTATGTATATAAAATAAACTTGTGATAGAGATTTACATGAAATTATACCACAAATTTTTTCCTAGTTGAAGATTTCTAACTTAGTTTTCACCCCCAAAATAAGTTTCAGTTGATTTTGGTTTTCAAACACTTCAGTTTTTAGAATGTATATTTTATAATGAATGTTTATATATATAAATATAAATATATATAATATATATAATATTTAGGACCACTTCATGTTTTGGTTTGATTTTTTTCTTATTTGTAGCCAGTTATGAAGATGTCCATTACCAAAAAGAACTAGCAAACATGAAATAAAATAAAATAAATAAACGTACTCTTCATGGGAGAACTATATTTTAGTTTTGTTGTTCAATTTGGTTTTTCATTTGCTTGCTTGATTTTCAATGAGTGCACAACCCCACAAACCTGAAAGCAGGTAGTTCGGGGAAGCATTTGTTTTGGTTTTGAATAAATTACCAAAAGCTAGAGGTGTACCCTGGAAAACTGAAGTTTGGGGGAGAAATTTTAAGTTGATATGGCCTCTAGTTTATGTGTAGTAAAAACCTGTTAATCAGCTTGAGTCCCTAGTCCATTGTGGTGGGGATCCACCCACAGAGCCCCATCCATCCGCCAGGGATGAAAAAAAGACTACCAAGACATGATTTACTTGGGGAGGAGAGGTGGCCAATCTCTCAAAGGAGAAGGGTGAGGAGCCCCTTCCTCAATGGTTTTTATTAGGTTCGTAACACACAGGAATACAGGTAAAGTATAAGGAATACAGGTAAAGTAAACCTGAGGGTTTAATTGAGTCAGGGTCTGTCAGCTAAGGGGTTACAGAACTTTGAGAGACAAATTCATTTCCTGCTTGGACCCTTATCATTTAAAATAGAGCATTCTTAGCAAAGCAGGTTTCACAGGACTTTTCGAATTCTCTCTTATGCCCGATCACTGGGGAGCCCTCTCTAGCCAGCACAGAACTGCACCACCCTCCGTCAGTTTCAGGCTTAAATGGATTAAGACCAGAAAGCAAGAGGTAAGGAAAATTTCTCTCAGACAGATTGAGGACTCAGGCTATGTCAGGATAGCAGAGGGGAGAGGGTCCATCACCCCCTTTTTGCTGCACCACCCCAAGTCCTTCCTTGAGGGCCTTCCAAGTGGTCGTGCTTGTCTTAGGCAACCCCTTCCTTGAGGGAATCTTACCTGTCATTGGCTAACCGACCAAGCATTGGGGGCCAGTTATGGATGAAGCAGAAGCAGCACTCCTGCCAGGGAGATAAGCTTTGTTTCCTTAGTGGCTTACAGTCCAAAGGTCACTCACTCAGCTTTAGCCATGGCAGGGTTACAACTCCTGAAACCAGGCAGAAGGGTTCAAGTCCATCATGAACAAAACTCATCAGAAACAAAGTTGGGAAATGGTCACTAAAGTCAAACAGCTCCTCTGAAAAGCTCTTTTCAAAAGAAAACTGGATAAACTATGGGCTTGTTATGACTATATAACCAATTATGTTTTCTTTATTTTTTTAATCATTTCTGGGCTATTTTCTAGGTATGGAATACTTCTTAAGCATTTAAAATTTAATTAGCCAAGCAAATAACTTTCTTCTGATAGTCAATGACTTTAAAAGGAAGTAGGGTTTCATATCTATTTTAATTGCATTTCTTATCAGAGACTAACCTGGTAATTCAGAAAAAATGCTGACAATCTTAAAATAAAGAAGGATAAGAATTTTTCAAGATATTTATTCTGTATAAAATAACTCCTCATTCTATATAATTTATTATCCTTGGCACTGGGGAAAGAAGAAAGATAAATATACATTTTTACAATACCCAATATAATATATACCACAATACACATATAATTATACCACAAACAAACTTCTGTTCTTCTGGAAAAAGCTATATAGAAAGTTTTTATTTCTATGAGTTTCAAATTCAGACATATGTAAATGTATCTAAGAAATATTTTTGATCTTGAACAATTTTTTATGGAGATTATGTCATTCTAAGAATTTTAAATTACTTATATATCAGACTTATTAATGTGTTTCTTTAAACCATTCTCCTTAGAATTGGAGAAAACTTCCAGGGACCACCAAGTAGAATGAGACAGGCTAATAAGAAAACAAGTGGTAGATAGATGGGGATCTATTAGTCTATGTATATAGTGGGCTGGCCAGCTATAGTCTATTAGATAAGTTAAACCTGCTATGAGTTGTATAAATAAAGTTGTATTGGAACACAGCCATACACATTTATTTATGCTTTGTCTATGATTGCCTTAAGGCTTGATGGCACATTTGAAGAGTTGCAACTGCGACCAGTTGCATCAGAAATCATAATGTGCAAATCCTAAAATATTTACTCACTGTCCTTGTTCAGAAAAGTTTTTTCCACCTGCATTTTATATTTAAATTCACCCATATTTGGTGATTTTATTTTGTTTTATATACTGAATTTAAATTATATACAGAGGAAATAATATTAAAAAGAAAATAAACTATATTTATAGCCACTATGGAAAATTATATATAGTATAGTATATTATATACACTATATATATTATATATATAATATAATATATTATATATATATATAATTATATATATATAATATCATATTATATTATTGTATGTACTCTTTGTAGTACTGGCTTCCCCCACTAAATGAGTGTTCTAAGAACCCATCTATATCAGTGTACCAGATGGCATATTTCTGAGAGGCTCTGTTTGGTTTCAATGAATATGTTTTTGAGGTCTCTTTCAATGTGTTTCCAGTAAGATACTGTTTCCTGTTGGGGAAGAATGTGGCAGAAATAGTTGTTACGCTATGGACAGCGTACAAAGAAGCTGCTCTGAGTAAAACACAAGTTTATGAATGGTTTTCTCATTTTAAATAAAGAGGTGGGGAGATAGGAATTTAAAAAAGAGATGAAACAACACATTCAATGACCCAAGAGTGTCAGAAGGAGCCACTGGGCAAATGGGCAGGACTTGGAAGTATTTCACTATGACTAGGCTTTTACTTTTTATCATGAGAAACTGTCAGTGTGAAAATGGTAATGGTAATTCATCACTGATATTGACAGTAGTTGCTGTTGCTCAAAAGTAAAGGTTAAAGAAAAAAACCTTTAATCTATGGTAGTTATACAAAAATAATGCTAATTATAGCTGTTCATAAAAACTATATCTTATTTCCAGTTGTAATATAGCAGAATATGTGATTAAGAATCACACAGATCTGAAAAGTACTTCATGAGTTATTTAAGTCAATTAATCATTTTATAGAAAAATAGATGAGTAGTTGTTGTGGACACTAGCTAGTAGTGCCCGCATCATTATGGATGAAATAAAACATACACTTGGACTACCGAGTCCAGTGGCAGAAAAAGGACATCATGGCTTTTCTCTTAAGAGGAGCAACAAGCCATGGCACCTGCTATGACAGGTCTTTATTCTAATATCTCCTCACATTACAAGGTGGTCCTCACTCACTATGCCCAGGTTCGCTATAGGTGGTTACCTTTTAGAGACAACAAAGGAGCCAATGCCCCTAATCACACCACAGAAGGATATTAGCAAATGAAAAGGGGAAAAGTGGTTAAGCCGGCTACACTGGTCTTTGCAAGGTTTAGCATGGATTTTAGGAAGTTACAATTAAGCATTTGCTATCCCAGTCCAGGGTGATGGAGTTTCAGTAAAAAGCAAGACTCAAAGCAGCCTAAGTATATTGCAAATCTGATTACCCATGAGAGAACCTATCTGTGGGTGTGGGTCCTGTGCATCTCCAAGTGGGAGCTGGGTCCACACCATGCAGAAGGGTCTGTCACAAGTAGTGAAAAAAAATGAGAAAGGAAAAACTATATTTGTTTCCATGATCGAAAGGAATTGTATTAATTGCCTTAGAAGTAAAAGGTACTTGTTTCAGAAAATATCTTAATAAGTCATTTTGGTTGATAAAGTAAGGGTCTTTTGGACCTTTTGCGCTAAATGAGAATTTTATACCAAATATGAAAATTTTACCACATTATAATACAAGAAACATGTTCATTTTCCTACTGCTATGCATGTGAAACACAATTGGCCAGTATGATGGTGGGAGTGACTGTGGAGTACACAGGAGAAAAAGATGACTCATGGAGGCGTAAACATGGGGAATCCACTCTACCTCATGGTATCAAGTTGAATATCAGAAGCTGAGTAATAAAAATGCCCTTGTATTGAAGGTGGCCAATGAATTTTGAAACTCATAGAATTAAATTGTTACTTTTATTCCTATTTTGCTAAAATTATCCCTACACCACCTCCATAATCTGCAAAACTTCAATAATAGCATCATACTAACAGCCATGTTTGTGTTAGAGGGAAAGGGAAGAAAGAGTAAATCTAAAATGGGTCCATATGGGGAAATGCAAAACACATTTCAAGGATGCTGAAATAATGCTCGTGAGCTGGCAAATACACAAAAGCAGACAGCAAACACTTAGGAGGTAGATTCAGGCAAGTGCACTTTCCCCCCAAACTAGAGAGTAAAGAGTTAATTATTAGGCGTTAAGCTAGGGATTGGTCATGAGGCAAGATTTAAGCTTTTGTTTTTCTTCCCATTTATTCTTTTCTTTTTAATTCTTTAGGTGACAGGAAGTTGGATTATAAATGTGATGGACTGACTACACACAGGAAAAATAGCCAGATCATATATAAAAATAGAGCTCTGATCCACAACTGCAGCATTCTGCCCAGGAAATCAACCTCCTTTTCTACAACAAACAACAAACAACACAGAAAGCCAGCACACTATAAATTGGAACTAGGGTTGTCAGGAACAGGTATGAAGGACACATGGACAAAGTCAAATAGGGTTAGGATCAAAGTTGGAAAGTGGGGATGGCTATGGTCAGGGGGAGCAGTGGGGGAAAAATGGAGGCAACTCTACTTGAACAACAATAAAAAAATGAAAAAAGAGAAAGCTGTATTACTATTGCTAATAATAATTCAGGAAACTAAACAATAATTTGTATAATAAGTAACCCCAAATGGCCAGGACTTAATTAAGGCTTCGTTTCTTAGAAATTTGTGCCCCTCTCTCAAAATTAAAAGCCATTATGTAATCCAAATTTTTAGTTATATAGATGACAAACTTGATTTGAAAAGTATAATTAATTTGCCTTAGACCACTGACTCTCAACCTCCTGAGCATTAGAATCAATTGCAAATTTTGAAAACATCTGACACAGAGGCCCTATCCCTAGAGAAATCAATATGAGCCAAGCATAAGAATGTACTATTTTAAAATCTTGATAGATAATTCTAATACGCCAAAAGAGTCTGGAATCTCTGTCTTAAAAGGTGATAAAAATCAGATGCAAACCCAGAAAACTGAATTCCTCACCTAAATGTTCTTCACTATCTTGTGACACCTAAGGTTTCTTTTACTTCAAAGTGAAGTAAGAAAGGCATCCAAAGAAATATAGTGGCATTTCTCCTAGCTAGAATTCAAATACCAAGCAGATTCTCCTGTGTAACAAATGTGACAAATGAAAGCAAAAATGACCTCTAGATAGTCAAAAGAGTGTTGCTTAGTTGTAGAGGATTCCCTCAAGCTTTCACTCAAAAAATAGGTATTCTTATTTTACACACACTTCTGATAGGCATGGAGATCTGTTTTTCAGATTTATAACCTCTATGAAAGGAGCTATACTTCTTTGCAGGTTGTTGGATTACCCTGAAAATTGAGACCCAAGAGCAACTGAGGAATTGGGAAATCGACAAAAGCCCCAAAACAAAACCTGCAGAACTGCTTATGCTACACATCACAGTAGGTTTTGGGGTCACAAAACAACATGAGACTCTAGTTATGGAAAAAGGAAAAAAATCCCAACTTTACTGAAATACATTTCTGTTACAGTTTGGCTAGTTAAAGATACCGATTCCTAATTATTCAGACAACTGGATATTTTAAACGGTACATTCCTTGAAACATCTTCCAAAATTTACTAGTACTGCATTAAATTTAACCTAAAATGAATGAAAAGCAATACTGTTTCAGCTTTTGATCAAGAAAAAAATATGCTTACCCACTAAGGTACATTATGCAAAGATCAATATAGCATATCAGTGTGAGCTATGAATGTTGCTTCATTGTTAATTAATGTATCTTCTCTAGTAAATGTCATTTTTTTTCAAAATGTTTTTTATACTATTTTTTCTAAAATGGGCTTTGATGATCCACAGCAAGTATAAAAGCCCTTGGTTATTTCATTCTCACTCCCATTGTTTAATGAAATCCTCAGAGCTAAGTCACAACTGAAGTCAACACTCAGTATAGAGAAAATGTCCTCTATTATGCCTTGGGTTTCTATCAATTCTAATCTTTACAGTTTGTAGCCTAAATGACTAAACCATTGCCCTTCACTATCCTGCTTAAAGGGTATTATTCATCTGAATGACATGAAGGCAAATACAGGCAATATCTGTACCCCTTTAATATTTAATGTTCTTCTGCATATACTTGAGGGAACATTTAGCATATTGCCTATAATGGTGCTTGAAATGAGGTGGCAGCTTCAGTAATAAAAAATGTGATAAAAATACTTATTTTAATGGAGATTCACAATAAATACAAAACATTATAAGCACTGTTTACAAAATTTCTCAAATCCAAATGTAGAAAACATTTGGACATTAGGTGTCAAATTTCATTCAAACATCTATCATCAAAAGACACCTCTGAATAAACTCTGGAATTTATAGCTCACCAAGATGAGCATCAAGTATCACCCTTCTTAGTACATATACTACTCCCAGGCTGAGCCAGAGGAATAAAATTAAAAGGTATTACTTATTTACATCTTACTCAAGGTGACTGTAAAAGGAATAATTTAAAGTAGGTTGAGTGGCACCTCATACCTGATGAGTCTGGTTCCTGGTTAAAAACCTCTGCATGATTCTTTAGGCTTGAGCATACACTACTGAAAAGGGTTGGACTGACAGAAAGCTGCCCTCCCAGCACAGAGTGGGTGCATGGCCAGGGAATGCATTGCAGTCACTGAAGAGAGATGCAGTCAAGGACACAAGACCCCTGGCCCGTCGTGTTCTTAAACGTATTTGCACTCCTACTCCTGAGGCCTTGAGCAGAATTCTTATTTGGGCCCTTCTGCTGAGATCTCCTTATGGGAGTTGAGGAGAGAGGAGGAAACCTTGAAGACATTCTTCCCCATTCTGACTCAGTACCTGTACGTGCTTTTCCCTTCTTAGCCTAAACCCTTGCTCTACCTATCACCTCAGGATCCACAAAATTATTATAGTCTTTTGTTGAGGGTTTCCTCAACAATAAAACAACCCCACATTTGTACTGATCCATCTGACCATGAACTGGTATGCCATTCCATGGCAGAAAAGGGAAAAGGAGGAGTCAGCATGTCTTCTGATTTTAGTCTCCTGATTATACCATTGCAGTAAGTGATTAAAGTGATTCATTTTTTGTTCTTGGCTTACCACTTTAATCTGCTACTCAGACCCTGATGGCTCAGCTCTCTCTCCCCCAGCTCCAGACACTAACCCACACTAATTTCAATCCATATTTTAATTCAGTCACTGAAGAAGGCTCATGATGAAATACTTCTGCACAATTTTTAAGCTTTAAGAATTTCCAGAGTGGGAGGGGAGGGAATTTCAGGGGAAAAGGGGAACGGTTTAGAGCAACAAGTATAAAGGACTCATGGACAAAAACTATGGGGGGAGGAAATGGGAGGGAAGTGGGGAGGGCTGGGGTGGTGGGCTGGGGCGGGGTAAAAGACAGAAAACTGTACAATATCAACAATTAAAAAATACTGATTTAAAAAAATAAAATAAAAAATGGAAAAAAAAAGAATGAAAAAGCTGGAAACAGCTTAAACTGTAAAAAAAATAATAATAATAATAATTTAGTATTAGTGTACTTCCTTTCCACAACTTTAGGGGAACATGTCATAATAAAACCCATAATGTCTGAAGAATAACAAACAGAATGTTGGAAATTTGGGACTTCTTCATCCTCCTCTGGATGACATTATGGTTCTCTTTTATTAATCCTTCCACTACATACTCAGTAGTCCAGTGCCATCACCAAGCAATCCAAGACCCTCCACTCTCACACGCTACCATCCTTGGCATCCCACAAGCCCAATGTCTTCTTTGCATTTCTGACCACAACTCTTTTTTTTGATCTGTGCTCTTCCCTCACTACATATCTGCTGTAACAGCTTCATCTTAATGAGCCACACAGGACAGTCTGGTGGAGGATTTCATTTCAGGCAACTTTCAGCAATGCTTACACCCATTTCTGTAGACAAATACTCTTTATCTTTGTATAATTCCTGTAATTAGATCTGTACCTCTGGAAAAGCCTCCAGAATGATTTCTATATAATGACTATTCCAAGTTAACAAAAAGTTGTTGGATGCCAGAAAACTCATTCCCAGGCTCTCAGACCATAATAGGGAGAATAATCCACACTATTGGGAATCAGAAATTGATTATATGGAAAAGCACAAACAAAATACTGAGATGCTGGTGGTGATAATGTTGGTAGTGTTAGAGACTGAGATAGGACTTTATGAGTAGTTTGTATCGACATAAAACTTTTGCTTTGTTTATTTGAAAAGCACAAAAGCAGATTCACAAAGGCTCTTATCAGAAAAGAAAACATCTTCAAACTAGGAAGAAAAAAAGGGCTACTTGCTTAAGCCAAGATTTTCTCAGAACAAGAGGTGTCAGAGAAAAGGCTCTGAAGCTTCCTGGCCTCTGACTGTCTCCAGTTATTTTCCTCAGTCCTCCAGAGTACGTATGGAAAGGGCATTCTCGCATCAGGGTTAAGCCTTTTGTCGAGGTCTGGGGGATGAATGAGCTATATAATAGATGTAAAATATCAGTATATCTTGAGAAAGTATTTAAAGCTTTGGTTTGTTTCTTGTAGTTCCTAATACTCTACCCACTGGCATTTATTGCCACTAGGAAGATTATAGAACAGCCCAGAACAAAGAGGACATCAAAGTTTCTAAGTATATATATAGCATGTGAAGAGAAAAAAAGAGTCAAAACACTTTTTACTAACAAGAGTCTGGTTTTAATAGAGTAAAACATTTTTGAAAATCTCAAAACATTGCTTTGCACGTTGTGAGGAAATTTCAAAGGAGTTAGAGTTTCGAAGTGATGCCTTAAGCACTGAGTGAGGAAGCACTTGTGATGGTGGGACAACCATTTTTCCAACCACAGGTGAGGCCATGGCAACTTGAGAACCTCCTCAGGATTCTGAGTAAAGATGTGACTGCAGAGGACTGGGAGGGAAGAGGTAGAGAATTTAGAAACAAATTGGGCAGTTATATCAATACCCCATATGTGTTCTCTGTTGGACATTTAATAAAAAACAAAAAGTAGAAATGGGAAGACAAAATTAAGTTGTCTGTCATTGGTATAAACGATGCCTCAAAGGTTAGTTTAAATTCAATTATAATGACATAAAATGCATTCTCAAAATACACCCGACTGTGTGGATATATATTTATATTTATTTACTTAATATATAGTTAATTACATGCTTGTATGACATTTTACATTTTATTAAATATAGAATATTAAATATAAATATATATCAATGTAAAAATAAATACATAAATATAAAATAATATATAAAATATAATTCTAAATCTAATTGTATATAAGATATATATATATATATTTATTTATCTCTCTCATTAGATATTATGCTTTTATTTTTAATGGCTGAAACATAGGAACAATTTAGCAAAACTTGTATCTAATACCCAGAGGATATATTCTGTGAACATTTTCTATGAATAGCTGTGTTGGTTCTCTATTTCTGTTGTAACATATTGCCACAAACTTAGTGCTTTAAAATAACATAAATTTATTTTCATACAGTTGTGATCAGAAGCCCTTAAGTCAGGGTGTCAGCAGGCCTCCAGCTGCACCTCATTCCTTCTGGAGGCTCCAAAGGATAATTTGTCTCCTTATTTTTTCCAGCTATTAGAGCGTACCTGCATTCCTGGGCTTTTCATCTCTTCCTTCAACATTAAGACCACCAGCTTAGCATCTTCAGACCCTCCGGCTCTCTCTGACCTCTGCTTCATTGTCATATCTTCTCTGATTTTGACTCTCCTACCTCCTTTTATAAAGACCTTTGTGATTATATTAAGCTCACTCACATAATCCGTGGCTATCTTTTTCTCAATATTTTCAGAGTCTGAAAAATTCCTTTTGCCATGTAAAGTAACACAGTCACAGGTTCTAGAAATTAAAGAATAGACATTTTGGGGTCATTTTTCTGTCTACCACAGTATAGCACAGAGCATGAGAGATGGCTCTCATTAAATCAGAATCAAAGGTTTGGATTTAGGTTTTTATAACAAAAGCTAATCTCTTCTTGGAGAACTTGAGTTTTTTTGAAGCTACAATTAATAATTTTTAATCCAATTCTCATACCAATTTTTGGTTTTATTCTTCTCAAACAAGCATGCAAACAAAATCAGCTAATTGGCTAACATTAGTAATAGTTGGGAAACTATTTTATGCCATAACAAACATAAATATTGTCTTAGATAGGTTTAATTAATTACTGAAACTTTGAAGTACAGAGCTACTTATGACAGCATCAGGGTGTCATACTCTACAATCATTCATAATTCATTTTATTTGAAAGCGAAAATCAAAAAGGCAAAGTGATCTCCAAATTTTATTAAATATACTGTTTTCACTAAAATTAAATAATTCTTAATAAGCTTAGATTTTAACATAATGTATTACTTTAAAACATATTTACATGACAAGTCATTAGATAGAGTGATTTATGTTTTTGTAAATTGATTAAACTTTTGATTGTCAGTTTTTTTCCAAGAGGGATTAAAGCACACCAAATGTTCATGTTTGCACATGGTAGTCCTAGCCCTCAGTAGTGTCACCTTTTACTCAAAGAATGGTTTGATCATAGACCATATGGTCACATCACCACTAATTCTTCCTATATTAAAACACAAATAAAAGATGGTTCAATTTGTTGTTTACCTTCTTCACATCAATATTTGTAAGGGATAAAAAGGGAAAACGTGCAACTGCCTAGAAGTGGGGAGAAAAAGGTATATCTTGGAGCCACAGGTGTTATTGAGGACATATGAGAGACTGTGGGCAAGTGGGATTTGATATGGGAATAGAAAGGCAGCATGGGGCACTTGGTGGAAACTGAGAGGACTTGAAGGGATGAGCAGCAGCCAACAGTATTGTAAGATTTCTTAACTGTAGACATCATGAAAAGAAGAACTATCAGACATTCAGGAAATACCAGAGCCCAAAGAAATTAAAAGCAAATAGAAGGTATTATCTCTAAGCAAACAGAAGACTGACGAGCAGCTAGAGCAGGAGTCAAACTGAATAAAACTAATGATTTCAGAAAGATCAGAGGAGGTATTTAATCAATAGAACATCAGCAGGAAGTGTTAGCAATAACTAAGTAAATAAACAAATAGACAAACTTCCTGGAGAGCTCGAACATGGAAAAATGTAAATTTTTTATTAAAAAACAGTCAATAGTTCTGCAGAACAGTAAATAAAACCAAGTTTGGATTCAGATATTTTACCCCAATGTCTCAGAGAAGAAGTGTGAGATGAAAATTATAAAAATTGAAACATATTAAGAAGTACACTTTGAAAAGAAAGACTGTAATAGTAATTACTGATAAAAACACTACTGCTTTATATGTACTGATCTTGTACTAAGATTCTCTGCTAAAAATTTTATTGATCCTTACCTGAGGATATATGTATTGTTTTTAGAGTGAGAGTTAGAAAAAGGGGAGGGGGGAGGGGGAGAGAAAGAGAGAGAGATCAATGTGAGGGAGAAACACTGAATGGTTGCCTCCCATATGCACCCCGACTGGTGATCAAACCCACAGCCTGGGTATGTGCCCTGATTAGGATCGAACTCACAATCTTTTGGTGCACAGGATGATGCTCCAACCAAATGAGCCCCCTGGCCAGAGCAAACATTTAAAAACTAATTTTTGTTTATTTAAATTTACTTTTATTTTTTTAAATTTTCTATGTGGATTATAATAGCATTTGCAAAATAACAAAACAATATATCTTTACTTCTAATTATTTGACTTTCACATAAATATAAGAAGATATTCATAATTCATAATAGCAAAAATGAAAATGACCTTCATTCTGTCAGCAAAAGAAAAAATGGATAAAAGTATAATAAAATGCTATCTAGCAGTTAAAAATAATAAACTGACTTGTAAATAGAAACATGAATGGATTTTTAAAAATGATGTTGAGTAAATTAGTTGCCAAAGGAGAATTGTAGTGAGATGCATTTTAATAAAACATCTTAAAGCAAACATTAAATAATTATTCATGGTTTGTGGAGTTTAGATGTATGAGTAAGAACAAGAAAATAGATTAGAAACAATTGCCTTATATATGTTATAATGGATGTTTTTAGAGGAGGAAAGAATAAGAATTGAGGCATTTCATGGACCAGTGAAGAAATTATGCTACCAACTAAGCAATATTGATTAAAACTGCAATTCTTCCTGGTGTATCAAGAAAAAAAAATAAGGCTAACAAAATTGAAAAATAAAAATAAATGGACAGAGTTGTAAAAAAAAAGGAAAACAAATTACATCGCATCGACTCCATCTTTTCTGGAAGACACTGAGAAAGAATGCAAGATATATGATTTGTCCTAAGTTTTATTCTTAGAAAAGTAGTTATAGTACACCCTTCTCAAACTAAATTCTAATAAGTGCATTTGCATACTTTATGGGGTTATATTGTGGCAACAAATTCATAGTTCCTCATTAACACCTTCAAAGCTGAAGGAAGTGGAATTCAAATTGCTGGTTTTCAGAGCGCTCTCTGATATGATCACAGGCTTGACCATGAAGCACATAATTCAGTGCTGGTCATTCTTTGCAACTGCACAAAAGGTGCCAGACTTGCTGCTTCCCCAAGGGCTACTACGCCTCACTAAAGTTTACCTGTGTGCACAAACTTGAACACAATGACGTGCAAACAATATTTATGAATTCAGATTTTAAAAAAGCATCCTAATCTTATGGTGTTACCTGAAACTAACAGAAGTAAATAACTTATAGTAGCCAAAATATACGTCCAAGTAAAGCAAGATTTATCCCCAGATATTGGAAGGAATGGTTTCTAAATGTGAAGTCTTGCACAGAATTAGCTTTATTTCAGATCTGAGATGCATGACTTACAGAATAGGAATTTCTTTATTTTTGTGATTTTAGACCCACTTACCTTCTGACTCTTACAGAATGAACAAAGTAGTGGTGAGAAAGGTCTGGGCATACTACATGTATTATTTAACATTGGCATTACCAATATTCTACAGCCTGTAGAGTTTGCTCCTATTTTAACTTCTGTCTTTTGAAAAATGTTTGCATTCATTGGCTCATGTGATGACTTCTAGGGATTTGGATGCCAGGATTGATTAAGTCACTGCCAAAGCTTTACTCATAGACAATCTGGACTGGTCCCCAAGAATAATCCCCCAAACTCCAGACTTGAACAGCAAAAAAACTTTGGTAACTCTCCGCCAAATTTTATTTCAGGTTGGGGAACAGAAGAGGTAGATACTGTGTTACTCACCCTCTGAAAAACCTGTGTCTTCCATTGGCCCGGCCACCATTACACATTTATGCAAATTCTTCTTCCTCATTAAATAGTCCATCTGTAACTATAACTAACCCACAATGAAAACTTTAAAAAACTTTTTGTCTATATTATTATTATGTTAGCATAGTAGCTATTTTTAAACATTATTTGAAATATTATTTCAGTTTATTATATATTGAACTATAGTTATTTATGGAGCAACTAGATCACCAAAATTTTCTGATGCAGCCATCTTTTCAAATATTCAACCATTGGTCAGACCTTGGGCCAATTTGGGGTTATAACATGAATACCATATCCACACACTAAAATAAACCAAAAGTATTCGGCACCTAGTAAGTACCATTTATTTTACTAAATGCACTAAAATTAAACCTTAATGCAACTCTACAAGGTGTACATTTTTTCTCTTTGAAATATGAGGAAATAAAGATATGAAAATGTTAACTAACATGTCTAAGATAACACATCTAGAAAACATGGGCAATCAGATTTGCTTCTAGGTCTTTATGACCCCCAAAGTCAGGCTCTTTTGTCAATGATATGTGTTTCTATATGCTTTCTGGGCTCATCAATGAAGACAGTCTCTGCCACCAAGCACTGAAAATTTTATTCCTTATACAGAATTTCTTAAGCCCCCTTCCTTCTGAGCTGCATGAAGCATGTGATCTGATACAATTGAGAATAATGAATATTGCAGTACACGTGGAATGGAATGTACTAAAAACTAAAATTATGTTAGGGTATTTTCAAATTTTCCTACTATGAAAAACTTAAGTTGTCTTATATGATGAATTTAAATGTTATACTTTATGAAAACTGGATTTTAGAGCATATAGATAATAACGTTGGGTTTTAAAATAAACTGTTTTATCAAAACCGATAGGAGTATAGACAGATAATTATTAAATAATGAAGAAATCTCTGTAATCCATTTTATAGTAAGCCCTACCTATATGTGGGAGTTGTTTTGTGTTCCAAAATATTACATGTTTCTTTATTAAAACATGTTGCTCCAACACCACAGTCATTACCATAATTTTAGCTAATTTTTAATTAATTTCTCTACTTTTGGTAAACTTAGTTCATATTAGGCAAATATGAAATTATTTCCACATTTTCAGACAAATTCTGTTTTTGCTTCTAAGGACAATTTATATTTCTCTGCTTCTTTCTGCCCTCACACTTTTGGTGGTATATTTAAAGTACAGTAGTAGTGAGCTGCATGGCAAGTTAATCAAGTTTTGTAAAGTAAAATACAAGGTCACATTTTTTTTGGATGTTTACTAGTTACAAAAATATGCCAATGGTACATAATTGCATCTTACCTTGTGGCACACTTCAAGCTCTTAAACAAGAAAATATCACTCTAAGAGCATTCCATACTCCAGAGGGGCCACTTTTTTTTCTTAAAGGAAAGTTTGATGCACAAGTTTTTCTTTTGAAATGATTTCACCAGAAAATATAGTATACTGAGATTGGCAAAATACAGCTTTTTGCTCTCCCTCTATACATCATTAATGTCAGCAGTTTAAAAATGGATGTCTCTGAGCCAGTTTGCAGCAAGTTTTATGGCTGCAAAAGTGTTTAGTCAGAACATGATTTGTTCCTGACACCAGATGCTGCCTGTGACTTTTTTCGTGTGGGGAGAGAAAAATGAAGGAAGTTGCTGCCTAGATTCTGTTCATTAGGCTTTTTGTTTTAATCAGGTCACAGTTTGGGACATTCTGATAAGGCAATGCCACTCCTATACTGATCCAAGGACTATCATGTTTGACAGACAGTGAATATTCCACCTCAACAGCATTTGGGCTGATGACTTCGGTGTACAGTTTGCCAGGGCAACATTTGTTTTATATTAGAATACAGGAAGGGTGGAAGAGTTCACTGGCTAATTTGTTTTTGGAGATTAATTCAATACAAGGTGAACAGTTTTCTTGTCACTTGTTAATTCAACTACTAACGAGAAGGGAGAATTAACTGATATATTTGAAAGTGAGTATAGTATGTTCTACTTCTTAAATTTGAAGATTTCTATTTAGAAGTTACTACAAGGCCAGGAGACTTCTGTTTTGCAAGCCAGTGTAATATGATGAAAGGGAAAGAGTTCAATAAACCATAAAACCGGTGGTGATTAAGGATAGTAATAACCCATAGCTAGAAATTTGCATACAGCAAAGAAGTGATTATTTATTTTTAACAGACTACATTCAAATCCAAACATCCTGCTTAATACCTGAACACTCAGCTGCTTTTTGAAGGAGGCCAATCCTGACTACCTGGAAGCACCAGTCATTCCCCTCAGCTGTACTCCTTATGAACAGGAAAATTCGACTATCCTAATTAGCTTGAGGTTTATTTTCTCCACTCTGTTATAAATTTTATACTATTATTTTTCATTGGATTTATCTAAATAGCTTACCAAAATGTGTTTATTATATGTGCGTGACCTTGCATCCTCTATTTTGTTCTGTTTATTTCTGCTATTGTTTTCTGATTATTTAATGTTGTCACAAATTTAACTTCTTTTTTAAAATTTTATTTATTTTTAGAGAGAGGAAAGGGAGGGAGAAAGAGAGGGAGAGAAACATCGATTGGCCACCTCCCACATGCTCCCAAGTGGGGACCTGGATCCAATCCAGGCCTGTGCCCTGACTGGCAATCGAATTGCCACCTTTCAGTTCTCAGGCTGATGCTCAATCAACTGAGCCACACCAGCCACAGACAAATCTATTTTCTACTTTCTTAGACCCCCTATTAGTGAACTTGATTAAACAAGGTACTAGCCACATAAATTATATCAAATTAATAGTAAATATAAATAGAAGTATATTATACTATATAATATAGTATAATATATTGTTATTATATATTATATTATATAATAATATAATATAATATAATATAATATAATATAATATAATATAATATAATATAATATAATAAACATAACTTGAGATCTGCACTACAGGGTACTATGATAGTTAGACCACAACCTGAAACTTAGATTTGGATGCACTCCAGCTACAATTATGTGTTCCTTAACAACAGGGGTACACTCTGAAAATGCATTGTTAGAGGATTCCACTGTGTAACAACACAGAGTGTACTTATACAAGTCTCGTTGGTCTAGCCTACTACACTCCTAGGTTATATGATATGACCTATTACTTCTAGGTACAAACTTATTCAGCATGTTACTGTACTGAATTACAATGGTAAGTATTTATGTATCTAAACATAAGAAGTGTAAAGTAAAAATAATGATATAAAAATGGTACACTTGTATAAGACACTTCCCATGAATAGCACCTGCAGGACTGGAAGTTGCTCTGGGTGAGTCAGTGAGTGAGTAATGAGTAAATGTGAAAGCCAAGGACATTATTGTACACTACTATAGATTTTATAAATGCTATACACTTTGGCTGCACCAAACTTATTTTAAAAAGTTTTTTTCTTCGATAATAAATTAAACTTAGCTTACTATAAATATTTTACTTTATAAAATTTTTAATTTTTTAACTCTTTGACTCTGTAATAGCACTTAGCTTAAAATGCAAACACATTGTACAGCTATACAAAATATTTTATTTATTTATAACCTTATTCTATAAGATTTTTCTATTTTGAAATTTTAATTTTTTTATTTTTTTAAACTTTTTTTAGGTAAAAAGTAAGACACAAGCACACACATTAACCTAGTCCTACACAGGGTCCAAAAACTGACTTTGGGCTGGGACTTTTAAAATTTCATGGGGATAAGGAGTAAAAGTGATATGAAGGTTGAACAAAGTTGTTCACACTAGGCAAAAGTTTCAATGTTAATTAATCATTGTTTTCCAACAAACCAACAGAATCCAATAATAACCATTAAGTTGGTACAGCAATTGAATTAAAGTGGTTTCATTGAATAAAACTATTTTTGAACAAAAATCACAACTCTGCCTATAACTTAGTTGTTTTTCTTTCTAAAATATTGCTTCCTTTATTAAATATGTTCAAAAGAATTTAAACTGTATGAATATGTAAAATTGTGAAAAATTTTATAGTTGTAGTAGGAAAAGTTGATTATCAAATTGTACCTATATAATGACTATAAAAATATCAAATATAGTAAAATAAACAACATATTGAAGATGGAACTTTTAAATAGTTATGCTTTGTTGCTAGAGTTTATAGGTGATTTAAAGAGTGCTTAAATACGTGTAGACTATTATTTGCCTTTTAAAATTATAAGTAAATATTTATTTAAAAATTGAATCACCATGCTTTCTAACCTGGAACAATTACAATTTTAACAGGATTTTGAAAACTAATACATTAATGAAAGAAAATGTCCACCATGCACTTTTGGTGCCATTGTTTTATCTTTTTATTTGCTTATATCAAAGGCAAAAGATACATTTCAAATTGTGCCCTGCCATTTGATAAATATATTTACATGGGGATATTTAACTAATAATTCTAGATTTTTTTAAACCAAAGATAGTAGTTGATAAAAAATGTTTTATTTTTCACAGTACAAGCTCTATCAGTTTGAGCTCATTGATGCATTTAAGTCCATGACATTAATTACACTAGCAAAAGATTTAAAAGTGAACTTCCTTTTATAGCAGAATGCCTTTTAAATGAAACTGGTAATAAAAGCAGGGGAAAGAAGCCTCATTATTACTTATGAATATTATAAATATTAAACTCTTTTATGGCTACATAAATTGTAGATCCTTAAAATTAAATTATCAGCTTCAAGCTAAATACTAAAATAATTTTACTTCATTCAATATAGCCCAAAGCCTTGTGTGTAATTATAACTTCTGGTACATTATTAAAGTTACATTTTGATTTGAGAAATAAAAGAAGCTTTATATATTTTATCAACTTAGTTTAAGATTCTCCTATTTCTTAAAAGGATTGCATGTTTTATTACAGTGGCTGTCATTTAGATGGCAATGATTCTTAATTTTTGATAAATTAATTCTTGTCAAAGAATGAGTAGAAAGCCTTTACAAACCACAAACTTACAACAATGGAAACACACATAATGAAGAGAGTTTATTTTAGAAGAATAAATAGACCTGATATGTTTATACACTTTCTACCCTTCAATTTCCTACTACTGCAACTCTATAGAAAGGTCAATTGGGCTTCCATCTGCTTTCAAAAAGAGCAAAAAAGAAAAACATCAAAAAAAAAGTTCACAAAAATTTTGTTAGATATATGAGTTAAAGATTGGAATTTATTTACAGGAGTACATATCCTCCTCCTCCCAGTATCATCAAGCATGTTTCCCTCCTTTACTTTTGAAGTTGGTTAAGAAATTACCATGCGTAGAGGTAATCTAGCTCTATAGCTACCTCTATAGTAATGAGGTTTTGACACCCCCTCTGCAGACAGATAAACCAGGGTTCTTGGACCTTCAGCATTTACAAGCAATGTGGACTAGAGCAATTCACTCAAATGCCCTTAGAGTCAGGACCTTCCCTCATAAAAATGAGGATAATAAATCTATTCAATCAAGTTTATTTGAATTCCTGCCTCTCCTTCATCCTTAATATACAGGCAGCAAACAAATCACGTGTTTTAACTTAAATGTCTCTCATATCTAAAAACAAAACCAAAAAATCTCCTTTTATTGTCAACCATCTCTCATTAAATTCCATCCTTTCCTTGGTCCACTCATCTTTTGTAATATAGTTCTTTCTTTCTCTCTCCGTAAATCTGTCTGGTCATGTTACTCCTATATTTAATGATTTTCTATTGTTTATATTCTAAAACTCAAACCCTGCATGCCATTCAGATTTGGTCCCTGTGCCCTGCCTGGACTCGTCCTATGTCTTTGGTCTCACACATTCACATTTTTGTGATTTCACTTGTACAAATCCTTCAATGTGAAATTCCATTCACCAAAGTCTCATTTGTCATGTCAGAGATCAGTTATCTCTGTTAGAGCCATCCTCATTTGAATTTGTATAGTACATTTTTCTAGCATAAACTTTATTATGATATATTATGAATTTATAAAACTTTCATAAAATTCTCCAACAGTCCCCAACTCCATAAATAGAAATATCAGCACATTGAAGTTTTTTGGCTAAATAGATAAAAATTGCTAAAAATATATTTAATAAAAGAACATTATTGGTGATTTGATTATTTTAATATTCATAGATTTTACAATATTTTAAAGAAACTTATACATATATACCACATAGATATACTAAGATATATAGACACAACCAAACTGTAAAATTCTACATATTCATATATTAATATTATTTGAGAAAACATATTCTATGAAGAGCTATTTAGCTATCCACCATCTAACTTTTACTCTAGGAACAAAGTTCAATGTCTTGATGTTTTTAAGTCACCATTTAGACTCATTGTTGAAAGATCTACTAGACAGAACACCTTCACCTTAAACAACGTGGGCATAAAAAAGGGATGCTCTAAATTTCAGCATGCAATGTATCTATCTTTCATTTGAACTGACAGGCTACATAAATACATTATTTTCTTGGTTTAATTTATGATAGGAAACATCAATCAAATCCAGCAAATTTGGAAATTCTGAACTAAAATATTGGGATAAATGAAAGTATGAGAGATGTTAAAAATAAAACCAACTGTATCAATTCTCATGCTAATTGTGAATGGGTTAATATCCCTCTAACAAGTCAAAGACAAAAAAACATCCACTTTCATTTAAGTAACAAGATAAACAACAAAGATGTATCAATGTACTAAGCAAAAACAGATTAAGTAGAAATTTACATAAACATTACATTGACCAGAAAAATTATTTCTTTATCATGAAAGCAAGAAACAAAAGATCAAATATATTTCTGTTAAAACAAGCTGTAAAATACATGAGACAAAAGTCTTAGAAATACAAAGAAACTATAAATGCCACAATCATAGTGAAGAATATTAACATATTACTCTAGAGTTTGAGAGATCAAGGAGGTATCATGTGAATTAGTATGAAATTATTTGAATGATATAATTAACATTATATTTTTTATTTGCAAAAACTTTTTAAAAATGATTTTATGTCTGAATCTGAAGAGTACATAAATAATTTCTAAATAGTTAGTGTTTTTGGCTCCATTCACTGGCCAAATGTAATAAACTGAAAAGCAATAATAGGAAGATAAGGGATATATTACAACAAATATAAATAAAAATAAAATTCCAGCCACTTTAAATAGTTGTTAAAATTAATATTAGATTAAAAATGTCTACTGAAATTAAAATTAATGAAAATTATTAAACAAATATGATGTATTTTAATGTTGTTAACTATTGTTTTTAATGCAACTGATTATTGTTTGTCTTTTGAGATTGTAAGGTAGATTTTTTTTCTGGTAAATTTGTTTTTATTGGGATACAGTGGATGGGTTGGGAAATGTCACTATGGATGGTTATACCTCATCCGGATACTGTCCACTCTAATCTTCCTGGGATAGGTTTTGGAGTTTTTTGTTTGTTAGTTAGTTAGTTTGTTTGTTTTTGTTTTTTCCTTGGAGTTGCTAAAAGCAGAAGGCGTTGAGGAAGACTCTGGTATTTTTTTGAACAAAGCCTGGGTTGCTAAAGAACCACACACTACAAAAGGTCAATCACTGACAACCAGCCTTAAAGTCTTTCTTTATTTTAAAAAATAACAAAACATAAATTATTCATTAAAGTTAATATGCTTTATAAAAGATACACAAAATAAAATTTAAAAGAACATATAAAAGGAAAGATAAAGATAAAAACAAAATTTAAAAAATAGAAAATTAAAAGCATCAGAATTAATAACTAAAATAAATTTTATTGCTTCTGAAGGTTTAATAAAACAGACATAGCTGCAAATGTGTTTAAGGAAAAACAGAAAATTAATATATGAGGGTATTCAGAGTATGGAACAATGAATGAGGCTAAAATATATTTGATACAATTTCATAATGTTTTATTTGAAAAGTTAAATTTTAAAATAATATTATTATAATTCATTTGAGAAACTAAACTAACAACCACAAAATTCCATCAAAAACAAAGACAGAAAAATGCTAGCAAAAGTCAATCAATATGTTAGGAGACAAATACTTTTATAGGCAAGGTCTTTTTTTTTTTTCTTTGTTATCTAACTACTCAGGAATACTAAAAAATAATATGGAATGTTTCCAAGTTTATTTAAGAAATATTAATAATAGTTAAAATAATTTATTATATATCTTATTAATTTTATTTATATTAATACTATAAACTAATACATTAAGAGTACTGGCTCTATACTCTGTTGTTTATTTGGATTATTTAATTCTTATTAAAAGTCTTCTGATGTACATAGCATTTTTATGCTCATATTAGAAACAGCAAGGCTGAAATTTAAAAAGGTAGAATGTCTTGCTCAGGGTATATATTGGACAAAAGTTAGAAGTAAATATATGTAAACTGATTACAGAATCTATATTTCTAATTTCTCTGCTAATCTAAGTGAAAAGGCATGAGAGTGCACACCAAGTAGAGGAAAGAAAATAAACAAGAATGTGAGAAAAGCTGGAAAGAGAGAAAAGAGGAAGAAGAAAGTAAAAAGAAAGAGAAGGAAAAAAGTCTCATTTAGAACACATTTTATGTCTCAAAAGAATGCAAAAACATTATTTTACTTCAAATTCCCTTTCTATAGAAAAATATTTTGATAGCTCATAACTCTCCCTGGATATTACTTTTGAGAAAGGGAAGAAAGGTATATTTGATTGGAAATAAATTATTTATTTAATTTGACCACTTACAAGAATGCCTAGTACCCCAAGAAGGATGAACAGTAAAATACATCACACAAGTGTGCTGGTAATAGTTTCTTCTTAGAGGACAATGAAACACTTTGAACACCTGAATCAGAAGCTGGAAACTGAAGTAGAGAAAATGTGTACCGTGTTAAAAAAGGTAAACTTCCACCATACCTTGAAAATGTCCATTCTTCTATAGATAAAAATTTCAAAGTAAGATGATGGCTCTCACAGACAGAATTGAAACCCATCATATAAACACAGTCATGCCTGGTATTATCTTAGTTCTCAGATGTTCAAGTCTACATACAGAAGGAACTTTATCCAAGGGGACAATAGATCAAGTCAATTTACCAGCAGCACCAGACTACTATCAAGGAAGATCATGCCCCTGGCCCAGATTTGCCCTTGTGACCCAGGTCCATGTATTTCATGGCTAATCTTCCGACTCTGAGGCTTAATCATGATCTGAAGACAGGCATGATCTGAAGAATGGGCCTCGCAACCCATTTTACTGGCTTCAAAATTGCCTCTATTCATGACCTACTGTTTGAGTTCAGTCCCCTTACTGCCTGTGTCAACACTTGTCAGAATCAGATTACTAAAGAACAAATGGCTTTATAAAGAAGGAGGAGCAGGTGAGGTAGAGGACAAAGACACAAAGAGTTAGGCTCTTCAAGAGAGCTCATTTGGGAAAGAAGTATCACACACATAAGGAGAGCTTGCAACTGTAACATAAATGTGACTTGGCATTTTTTCTTTTAGAAATAGTCTAAGCACAAAGCCAATTATTTTAGAATGTTTATCTTATTGTTTGCTTTAAGCTAAATGTTTCCAACTGAAGTTTCAACTTTGTACAATTTTAAAAGAGTCATGGTCTGCCAAAATTCATCCATTAGTCAATTTCCTTTTATAACTGCATACACACACACACACACACACACACACACACACACATGTATGTATATATATCATAATTTGTAACGATTTCATTTAAATTTTGTAATTATATAAAATTTGGTATTATTCTGAAAAAAATCTGTTTTCAGGAAATACATGAAAGAAAACATTTATTTTAAATTATAGTCAAATATCCAATCCAAATTTGAAACAGATATTTCTATACCTTCCTTAGAAATGCAAAATGTAATCAAATACATTTGATTCTAGCAATTCAAGGATGTTCTAATATAAGAAAACAAACATTTATTACCATATAAATACTCAATAAAGAAAGAATATTCAATTAAATTAATAGTGTTGAAAACAGAACCACTGCATGCAGAAGAATGAAACTGGATGCCTATTTTATACCACTCACAAAAATTAACTAGAAAAAAATTAAAGTCTTAAGCACAAGACCTTAAAGCATAAAACTTCCAGAAGAAAAAAGAAAAATGCTCCTTTAGATTAGCCTTTGCAGTAATTTCCTGGATATGATGCCAAAAGCACAAGCAACAAAAGCAAAAATAAATAATTGGGGTGACATTAAATTTAAACCATTCTGCACAGCAAAAAAAAAATCAACAAAATGAAAAGGCAACTTGTGGAATGGGATAAAATATTTGCAATCTATATATCTGATAAAGGATTAATATCCCAAACATACAAAAAGTTCATACAGCTCAATTGCAAACAAACAAACAAACAAAACTGATTGCAAAATAAGCAGAAGACCTGAATAGACAGTTTTACAAAGAAGACATACAAATGGCCAACAGGTACATGAAAAGGTGCTGAGCAGCACCAGTCATCAGGGAAACGCAAATGAAAACCACAATAAAATATTACCTCACACTGTTAGAACAGCTTTCCATAAAGAGATGAGACAAGGGCTGTCAAGGATGTGGAGAAAAGGGAACTCTTGTGCACTGTTGGTGGGAATGTAAATTACTGCAGCCACCCTGGAAAACAGTGTGGACATTCTCCCAATAATTAAATACAGGACTATCATATGATTAAGTAATCTCACTTCTGAGTATAATCAAAGAAAACAAAATCACTACCTCAAAGAGATGTCTGCATCCCAGTGGTCACAACAGCATTATTCAAAATAGGCAAGATATGGAAATGATCTTAGTGTCTATTGATGGATGAGTGGATAAAGAAAACATTGTAAAAAAACACTTGATGATTACAGCAGTCTTGATAAAATTGACAAAAATGGAATATATAAAAAGTCTGAATATTATGAATAATATTTACCTGAAATTAATATCAAAGATTATTTTATTATTCAAATATAAAGATGTTTCCATTAAGTTAAACATAAGAGAGTGGTATCTGCTTTTATAATATTACTAATTCTAACAGTGCTAAACAAATAAATCAATAAATAAAAACAGAACAATGAATATATGATCATTTTATACATGAGAAATGTGACTCGGCCTAGAAAAGAGCTTTTTCAAAATGATGTTGATACAATTGATGATTTGTTGATTTATTATTATTTGTAAATGTGATATGTGTATGGCTTCAGTCTCTTCCTAGGCATATACTTGAACATGAATTCCAAATGAATTTAAAATATATTGATTAGAACAAAATACATGACTTTAGCCCTCACCAGTGTGGTTCAGTTGGTTGGGCTTTGTTCCACAAAGCCAAACATGGATGGTTCGATTTCTGGTAAGGGTACATGCTTGGCTTGCAGGCGTGGTCCCTGGTCTGAGAGCTAGAGGCAACCAGTTGATGTTTTTCTCTTGCATCCATGTTCCTCTTCCTCTTTTTCTCCCTCCTTTCCCCTCTTTCTAAAAACAAGTAAATAAAATCTTTTTAATAAAATGAATGACTTTTAAAATACCCTTACAATAAGGATGACAAACTGAAGCAAGACCCCAAAATCAAGGAGACATAAAAATGACTACCTGCTTTTAATAATCCATACGACAAAAGCTTTCCATACACAAAAGTCACAAACAACTGGCAGAGATGAAATATTTGAAACAAATATAACAGAAAATCTCCTCAATCCATAGTTATGTAGGGCCTTGATAAATCATAAGGACATGGCAAGCATTGCTTTGAAAAGGTAGCAAAGACTATGAACAGAAATTTCATAGGAAAGAATTTTAAATGACCAGTATACACATGGAACTCACCAGTTGTAGGATAAATAGAAATTAAACATTTTTGGAAATAATATTTTTACTACTCAAGTTTTTAAAAATTAATAAAATAAAAAATATATGATATCCAGTATAGAAACACTTTGGAAAATGGTCTCACTCTCCTACACTGTTATATAAACTATAAATTGATGTAAAATTTTTGGAGGTTAATAGTGTTGTCCAGATGTGTACACAGTCTCATCTCATAATCCAAAATAAAGAAGGTATAAATGTGAAGTTCAAAAAGTCTTGCAGAAATAAGTAGACATGTCTTTTGGAGAAATAAGTTTGTATCAAAGAACACAACCACTAAGTACAAAAATTCTGAAAATATACACATATCAACACCAATTGAAAAATAAAACTGCTGATCTTTTATATATTTTAGCTCAAGAACACATGGTATGGTTTTCACACCTTGATGGGAAAAAAATATATGATTAGCTCTATCACAAGGGAGTGACTACACCAGAACCAAGTAAGGGAACCTAAGACACAAAATTACAAGGACCTGATAATGTGAGTAGGATATAACATTTTAACTTGCAAATGAAAGTGGACTACTATGCAGAACAACCCAAATGTAGATACTGGTTAGAAATCAAGACAAAATCAGAATAGGCATGAACGATAACAATAACAACAAAATAGGTTTTTAGTTTGATACAGACCTGATTTTTGTGCTTAATGACATCTGGATTATTATCATCTTCCCCTTTCTCCCAAATCTCATCACTGTTCACTATAAATTAATCTGTGATAGTAGATTCTCATTGCTTTGTTTTCTCTAACTATAGGTATCATTACTGTGGCAGACCCTTCTGTGTGGCATGGGCCCAGCTCCCACTTGATGCACAGGACCACGGCCACAGATAGGTTCTCTCGTGGGTAATCAGATTTGCAATATGCCTAGGCTGCTTTGAGTCTTGCTATTTGCTGAAGCTCCCTCACCCTGGATTGGGATAGCCAAGTGCTTACTGTAACTTTCTAAAATCCATGCTAAACCTTGCAGGGATCAGTATAACTGGCTCAACCACTTTTGCCTTTTCATTTGCTAATATCCTTCTGTGATGTGATGAGGGGCATTGGCTCCTTTGTTGTAACTGGGGCAGAGTGAGTGAGGACCATCTTGTAATGTGAGGAGAAATAAAATAAAGGCCTGTCATGGCGGAGGCCCTTGTTTGAGGTCTACGAGACAGCAGAGGTTTCTCTCTTCACCGTGCTTGGGAGATGCATTGTGATAACTGTCTAACAAGAATGTCAATATGTCCCAAGAGTTGACAGCCTAATTAGTTTTCACACACTGAGGTAGCTAGTGGCATGTGAAAAAGACACTTTATTACATATAAACTTCTTGAAAAACAAGGAGTTGGAGTTAATTTTTGCTTTCTTGTTTTGGACTTTCACATTTTCAAAAATTAGCCAGGGTGCATTATAGATCATTAAAAAATCTGCTGTGTTTTTACAGGAAGAGATAAGATATCAGATGCATTTTATGCTTTTGACATGGTGCTCCAAACCATACCCCAGACCTGTTTGGAACTAGCTGTACCCTCATATCTTTCCAATTCTAGAAGTGTTTTTGGCAGGCAAGCAGACATGAAAACATCAGCTTAGATGGCTTCTCACAACATGAGAAACATGGCAGTGATTTACGTATATTGATTATTACCTTCTCAATTAGAGAACTCTGAAGTGTGCCATAGATTCTGTTTCACTCCTGTACACTTCTGTCATTAATCTTCCTTGAAACATCCCATTAGTCAGTTGGTACATTCTTTAGAAACTCACAATGACTTTTCCTTCACTTGCATTAATTCTAAGAGAATCTGACCCCACCACCCAACATAAATTGCCTTTCCACTGTTCTCTAGCACAAAGCATTTGCTTCCTTCAGATCCGTCCCTGTATGCACACATACAACCAGCCATTGAATGGTGCTGTTGCTTTCATGCAACGCCAGTCTGCTGTTCTCCTCACGTCTCTTCTTGTGCCACACAACCAGTCTGTTCAATTTAAGTCAATTTTTTCTCTAAGATACATTCATCAACACTGTCAACTCAAAAAATTATATTATACTTTGAAGAAATAACAACCCCAGTTAACACAAAGTTAATCCTTGATTATTTATTTGTATTTGTAATATAATTCTTCCTTTGACTGAATGGTCAAACGACTTTGTAATATTTATCAGTCATTCCATGTTTCACTCAATTATCTCTTGATAGTCCCTATATAATGCTTACTAAAATCTTTATCATTAAATAGTTGATCTTCAAGACAAATCAGCACTTTAAAAGCAACAATATTTACAGTGAGAATTTCATTCTATTAGAGATTTCATTCTATTAGAGAATTTTCATTCTATTAGAGAATTTTCATTCTATTAGAGATTTCATAATCAATACTTCTCTGTATTGATTATGACTTACCATTTTTCACACAGGTCAATGAAAAATGCATTGCTTTAAAAGAAAACAACTACCACAAACTTCAAACAACAGAGGCTAACCATGTACAGGTGACTGAAGAGCTTATGGGTTGGCTGATTGGTTTTGAGACTTTCCACATTGTGGTAATCAGGCTGGATTTTCCCATGGTTGACATGTCACCCTACAGCTGTTAGAAGGATGCCAGGTGTGATAAGCTGTCATTACCACATAGTGGGCAGGTGTTTATTTTTTTTTATTTTTTTTTAATCAGTATTTTTTAATTGTTGATATTGTACAGTTTTCTGTCTTTTACCCCGCCCCAGCCCACCACCCCAGCCCTCCCCACCTTCCTCCCATTTCCACCCCCCCATAGTTTTTGTCCATGAGTCCTTTATACTTGTTGCTCTAAACCGTTCCCCTTTTCCCCTGAAATTCCCTCCCCTCCCACTCTGGACACTGTCAGACTGTTCTCAAATTCAGTGTCTTTGTTTATATTATGCTTGTTTGTTTGTTTTGTTGATTAGCTTCCTGTTAAAGGTGAGATCATATGGTATTTGTCTTTCATTGCCTGGCTTATTTCGCTTAGCATGATACTCTCCAATTCCTTCCATGCTGTCGCAAAGGGTAGGAGTTCCTTCTTTCTTTCTGCTGCATAGAATTCCATTGTGTAAATGTACCACAGTTTTTTGATCCATTCATTAACTGATGGGCACCTAGGTTGCTTCCAGCACTTGGCTATTGTAAATTGTGCTGCTATGAACATAGGGGTGCATAGATTCTTTTGGATTGGTGTTTCAGGATTCTTAGGATATAATCCAAGCAGTGGAATTGCTGGGTCAAAAGGTATGTCCATTTTTAGTTTTCTTAGAAAATTCCATACTGTTTTCCATAGTGGTTGTACCAATCTGCAATCCCACCAACAGTGCACTAGGGTCCCCTTTTCTCCACAACCTCTCCAACACTTGCTGTTTGTTGCTTTGTTTATGAAGGCCATTCTGACTGGTGTCAAGTGGTATCTCATTGTAGTTTTAATTTGCATCTCTCTGATAGCTAGCGATATCGAGCATCTTTTCATGTGTCTCTGGATCCTCTGTATGTCCTCCTTGGAGAAGTGTCTGTTCAAATCCTTTGCCCATTTTTTAATTGGGTTGCTTGTCTTCTTAGAGTAGAGTCTTGTAAGTTCTTTATATATTTTGGAGATTAATCCCTTGTCTGAGGTATCATTGGCAAATATGTTTTCCCATACAGTTGGTTCTCTTTTTATTTTAATACTGTTTTCTTTAGCTGTGCAGAAGCTTTTTATTTTGATGAGATCCCATTTGTTTATTCTTTCCTTTATGTCCCTTGCTCTAGGGGACGTATCAGTGAAAATATTGCTGCGTGAAATATCTGAGATTTTCCTGCCTATATTATCCTCTAGAATTTTAATGGTGTCATGGCTTATATTTAAATCTTTTATCCACCTTGAATTTATTTTTGTGTATGGTGTAAGTTGGTGCTCGAGTTTCATTTTTTTGCATGTAGCTGTCCAGTTCTCCCAGCACCACTTGTTGAAGAGGCTATTTTTGCTCCATTTTATGTTGCTGCCCCCTTTGTCGAATATTAATTGACTGTAGAGACTTGGGTTTATTTCTGGGCTCTCTGTTCTATTCCACTGGTCCACGTGTCTGTTCATGTGCCAGTACCAGGCTGTTTTGATTACAGTGGCTTTGTAATACAGTTTGGTATCAGGTATTGTGATCCCTCCTACTTTGCTCTTCTTTCTCAAAATTGCTGCCGCTATCCGGGGTCGTTTATGATTCCATATAAATTTTTGAAGTGTTTGTTCTATGTCTGTGAAATACGCCATTGGAACTTTAATAGGTATTGCATTGAATCTGTAAATTGCTTTGGGTAGTATGGACATTTTGATAATATTAATTCTTCCGATCCATGAACATGGTATATGCTTCCATTTGTTTGTGTCTTCCTTGATTTCATTCTTCAGTGTTGTGTAGTTTTCTGCATACAGGTCTTTTACCTCCTTGGTTAGGTTTATTCCTAGGTATTTTATTTTTCTTTTTGCTATATCGAATGGGATTTTTTTCTTGATTTCTGCTTCTGCTGTTTCACTGTTGGTATACAAAAATGCCTTTGATTTTTGGATATTGACTTTGTATCCAGCTATTTGGCCAAATTCATTTATTACGTCGAGCAGCTTTTTGGCCGAGTCTATAGGATTTTCTATGTACACTATCATGTCATCTGCAAACAATGATAGTTTTGTTTCCTCCTTTCCAATTTGGATGCCTTTTATTTCCTTTTCTTGTCTAATTGCTGTGGCTAAGACTTCCAATACTATATTGAATAGAAGTGGTGAAAGTGGACAGCCTTGTCTTGTTCCTGATCTTAGTGGGAAAGATTTCAGTTTTTGCCCATTGAGTATGATGTTGGCTGTAGGTCTCTCATATATGGCTTTTATTATGTTGAGGAATGCTCCCTCTATTCCCACTTTGCTGAGTGTTTTTATCATAAATGGGTGTTGTACTTTATCAAAAGCTTTTTCTGCATCTATTGATATGATCATGTGATTTTTGTCCTTGCTTTTGTTTATGTGATGTATTACATTTATGGATTTGCGAATGTTGAACCATCCTTGCATCCCTGGGATGAATCCCACTTGGTCATGGTGTATGATCTTTTTAATGTATTGTTGGATGCGGTTTGCCAATATTTTGTTGAGGATTTTAGCGTCTACATTCATCAGTGATATTGGCCTGAAGTTTTCTTTCTTTGTTATGTCTTTATCTGGTTTTGGGATTAGGATGATGCTGGCTTCATAAAAAGAGTTTGGGAGTCTTCCATCATTTTGGATTTTTTGGAATAGTCTGTGGAGAATAGAGGTTAGCTCTTCCTTAAATGTTTTGTAGAATTCTCCTGTGAAACCATCTGGTCCAGGGCTTTTGTGTGCCGGGAGTGTTTTGATTACTGATTCAATTTCACCAGCTGTTATTGGTCTGTTCAGGCTTTCTGTTTCTTTTTCATTGAGTTTTGGAAGGTTATATTTTTCTAGAAACTTGTCCATTTCACCTAGGTTTTCAAATTTCTTGGCATACAGTTCTTCATAGTAATTTCTTACAATCCTTTGTATTTCTGTGGTGTCAGTCGTAATCTCTCCTCTTTCATTTCTGATTGTGTTTATTTGAGTCCTCTCTCTTTTTTTCTTGATGAGCCTGCTTAAAGGCTTGTCGATTTTGTTGATCTTTTCAAAGAACCAGCTCCTGGATTCATTGATCCTTAAGATTGTGCTTTTAGTCTCTATGTCATTTAATTCTGCTCTGATCTTGGTTATTTCCTTCCTTCTACTTGCCCTGGGCTGTCTTTGTTGTTGTTCCTCGAGTTCTTGTAGGCGTAGGGTTAAGTCGTTTGTTAGAAATGTTTCTGTCTTCTTTAGGTAGGCCTGTATTGCTATGAACTTCCCTCTGAGGACTGCCTTCATTGTGTCCCATAAGTTTTGGGTTGTTGTGAGTTCATTTTCATTTGTTTCCAGAAACTTTTTGATTTCCTCCTTAATTTCATTCTTTACCCATTCATTCTTTAATAGCATGCTATTCAATCTCCATGATTTTGATGGTTTGGGGATTTTCCCCATCAAGTCGGTTTCTAGTTTTAGTCCCTTGTGGTCGGAGAAAATGCTTGGTATGATATCAATTTTCTTGAATTTGTTGAGACTTGTTTTGTGTCCTATCATGTGGTCTATCTTTGAAAATGTTCCATGTGCGTTTGAAAAAAATGTGTATTTAGTTTCTTTGGGATGGAGGGCCCTATATATATCAGCTAAGTCCAATTCATCTAGAGTATTGTTCAATGCCACAATATCTTTGTTGATAATTTGTTTGGAAGATCTGTCCATTTTTGACAGTGGGGTGTTAAAATCTCCTACTATAATTGTGTTGCTGTCAATATCTTTCTTGAAATCCTCTAAGATTTTCTTGATGTATTTAGGTGCTCCTATATTGGGTGCATATATATTTACAATGTTTATGTCTTCTTGGTGGATTCTTCCCTTGAGTATTATGAAGTGACCTTCTGGGTCTCTCTTTATAGCTCTTCTTTTGAAGTCTATTTTGTCTGATATGAGTATTGCTACCCCGGCCTTTTTTTCCTGTCCATTTGCTTGGAAAATTTGTTTCCAGCCTTTCACTTTGAGTCTGTGTAGGTCTTTTGTCCTGAGGTGGGTCTCTTGTAGGCAGCATATGTGTGGGTCATGCTTTCTTATCCAGTCAGCTACTCTATGTCTTTTGATTGGAGCATTTAATCCATTTACATTTAAGGTTACTATTTTGTAATTTTTTTTTTAAATATTTTATTTATTTATTTTTAGAGGAGAAGGGTAGGAAAGAGAGAGAGGGAGAGAAATATCAATGTATGGTTGCCGCTCATGTGTCCCCTGCTGGGAACTGGCCTGCAACCCAGGCATGTGCCCTGGCTGGGAATCGAACCTGGATCGTTTGGTTCGCAGGCCCGCGCTCAATCCACTGAGCTACACCAGCCAGGGCATTTACATTTAAGGTTACTATTGATAGGTACTGATTCATTGCCATTTTCGTATCTGTGTTCCTCACTCTCTCTTTTCCTTTTTTTCTCTTAAAGCAGTCCCTTTAGTATCTCTTGTAGTACTGGTTTGGTAGAGGTGTATTCTTTTAGACTTCTTTTGTCTGGGAAGCTCCTTATTTGGCCTTCTATCTTGATTGAAAGCCTTGCTGGATAAAGTAGTCTTGGTTGTAGGCCTTTGGTTCTCATTACTTGGAATATTTCTTGCCATTGTCTTCTGGCTTGGAGCGTTTCCATTGAGAAGTCAGTTGCTAACCTTATCGGGGCTCCCTTGTATGTTACTTCCTTTTTCTCCCTTGCTGCCTTTAAGATTCTCTCTTTGTCTTGGAAGTTTGCCATTTTAATGATGATGTGTCTTGAAGTGGGCCTGTTTGGGTTCCTCTTGATAGGGACTCTCTGTGTTTCCTGAATTTGTGTGACTTTTTCTCTCACCAAATTAGGGAAGTTTTCCATCATTACTTTTTCAAATAGGTTTTCTATCCCTTGCTCTTCTTCTTCTCCTTCTGGTATTCCTATTATACGGATATTATTACGTTTCATGTTGTCTTGCATTTCTCTTAAACCCTCTTCATTCTTTCTGAGCCTCTTTTCCTTTTCTTGCTCTATCTGGCTGTTTTTTTCTACTTTGTCCTCCAACTCACTGATCCGATCTTCTGCTTCATCGATTCTGCTTTTCATTCCTTCTACTGTGTTCTTCAGCTCAGAAATTGTATTCTTCATTTCCTCTTGGCCCTTTTTGATAGTTTCTATTTCCTTTTTCATGTTGATATAGTTTGCACTGAGTTCATCGTAGCTTCCCTGTAGTTTCTGGTAGCTCATTGAGAGCTCATGGAGCTTCCTGACAACCATTTCTTTGAACTCCTTATCTGATAGTTGAGTTGCCTCTGTTTCATTTAGCATTCTTTCTGGGGCTTCCACCTTTTCTTTCATTTGGGGATTGTTTCTTTGTCTTCTCATTGTTGGTGAGACTCTTCTTGTAAACCTCTGCTTCTTAAGTTGATCTGTTCTGGCTACCTGCGTTTATGGTGTGAACTTCTGTGGTGGAATACCTGTGAGATTCAGTGTTATAGTCTTCTTCAGGTATCCTGTTGTTCACAGCTTCCACTGTCTCAGCTGTGGGAATACCCCCTCTTTGGTCCAACTCTGGTTTTTTCACAGTTCTAGGATTTCTTTGCCCCAGGATCACAGATGTGAGCTCCGGGTCTTCCAGAGTCCCCTTCTGTAGTTGCAGGGTCGCCTCTGGCCGCAGGGCTGCTTCCAACCCGGTCGCAGATCCTCCTCCGGTCGCGCGACCTCCTCCGGTCGGTTGCAGAGCCCCCTCCGGTCCCGCGGCCTCCTCCGGTCGTTTGCGGAGCCGCCTCCGGTCGCCGGGCCGCCTCCGGTCGTTTGCGGAGCCGCCTCCGGTCGTTTGCGGAGCCCCCTCCGGTCGCATGGCCCGCCTCCGGTTGGTTGCGGAGCCCCCTCCGGTCCCGCGGCCGCCTCCGGTCGTGTGGGCAGGTGTTTAAATCACAGTGAGCACCCTTGTGGCCACTTTCAGGGGCAACAGAGGCCCTGATTCAAAGAAGGTGCAGGTACCTGTCAAGAGTAACATGGACTGCTATTCACATTGGCTGCAACATTCTCAAATTGTACCATAAATGTTATAAAGTGGGTAGTGGCACCTCACTATGACTAATGAAGATGTGACCGATGGCACATTTAGAAATAATCTGGTGTCTTTTGAAATACCAAAATCAATTCCAATTTAAGCCCCTTATTCTCTCTAAATAAAATGGCTTTTTAGAAGACTAATTTTGAGTTTATATGAGCCACTTAATAATATTTAAGATGTGCTGTTTAATTTTCTGGTTATATCTGCTTTGCAAATGAGGGCTCTGTTTTATGGAGGGTCATTTGGGAACATTTTGTAAACTTGAAATCACAAATCAAGCAGAGCCAATGTGGTAAACTCCCTTATTAACCACTAAGCTTTCTGGGTAAAGCTTCTTATAGTTCAGTCTCTTGCTAATAAAAGTCCCTTAATAAATGTCTGTTAAATTAATTCATGAGTACATTTGTTTTATTTTTTTAAATAATGTGCTTGGACTTGATATCTAATATGCTTTTCTGGCCTCAAATGCTATCTACAAATGTTCAAAAGGAAGACACTTCCTGCCATGTATAACCAGGATTATTCAGAGATTCATGTTTTTTAAATGAGTGGTGTCTCAAAAAGGAAGATGATAGTGGGTTTTGTCTTTTCCCCCAAGAACTCTTTTCTGTCACTGTGTCCTTTAGAATCCTCTGAATGCCCAGTGCTTCAGTGTAAAGCTCTGTGTAGCTCCTTCTATTACAATTCTCTCCTTAACTAATAAAACTTACATGAAGGTGACAGCGACACACAGAGTGGGTAATAGAATGAGCTGGGTAAGTTGAAAGCAATTTGAGAAAGAGGACAATAGGTGTAAAACAGGATCTTTCCAGTTGCCTAGCAATTAATATCTATGTATCAAAAAAGTATTAAGTAACCATATTCCCTGTAAAAAAAAATACTTGCAAGAACCTGCTTATGAGTCCTTCACACCATGTTAAGAAGTTGTCCAGATAGTATTATTAGTTCTGTTTTATTTAATATAATGACACAAGTATGTGTTCCAAAGAAATCGATTTGTTGTAAGCATCCAGAGATCGACTTTGGGTTAATGACTCTACTAAATACATGGTTAGCTTTGTGGTGGAATAAAAATAATGCAGTAAAATTAAGATTACATATTTGAATATTTGAACTTATAAATCTCTCAACAATTCAGATTTTATGTCTTTACTCCTAATATTTAATATTTAATTTGTAAATTAATATAAATTATCCCTAGAAAATAATGCAAAGTTAACATTTTCTAATAGTTAATCATTAAAGTCATTTGTATGTTGGCAGTTCCATTTGAAGAACACTAGTGCAGAATTTGAGGTTATTTTTCAGAAGTGGAATAAAATTTATCCTTTTACTTTACTGCTAAAAAAAAAAGTCATCTAATGAGTTTGATTATCCTCAACTATTGTTCCATTCTCCAGCACCAGTATATACATTCTAACTGGGTAAAAGAAAGAAAATAAAAAAGATATTATTGACTTTGTATGTCCTCAACCTCAGAAGTGGTCACCAGATTCACCACTTAATCAGGGATAGGGAGAACAGGTATCTTATTGTATGGCTGATATTGGCTGAGCTGTGGAAAGCCCCAGATTTTCCAAAGTTCTGATGCCAAAACATTGTCCAGTGAGAGAATCATTGTGTGAATGTGAACTGCATCTCCTGGAGTTGGTTTAACCTACACATTGAGTCTTAGGTCTTAGCCTGTTTCCCCTTTATAGAGTACTGAGGAAGACTGTTGGAACAGGCCACACTAGTTGAGGAATCAAGGACCAAGATACCAGATGCCTGAGAAGAAGGTATCAGCAACTCTCCACTGTACCTGAGATTCCTGCTGCCCTTGAAGAGCAGAGAAGAGAAGCTCGGCAGCTCAATGGCTACTTTCAGAAAACGTACCCAACAGAAACACATGAAATGAGGGCTTCCTTCATAGTACTGAAAGGTAGCCCAATATAGGAGGCCCTTTTTTCTATTTTCTCATCCTTCCTATCCTCAGTGCCAGAGGAGCTACAGCTAGAAGATAGAAAATACAATCAAATTAACCCTCCTACAGGTTGGGCATAGGTTAGAGGTCAGGAATGAACTGCAAGGAGAAGAGAGATCCAGAAGATCTTGTTTGAAGGCAGAAATTACTGAAAAAAAGAAAACATATTTATAGCTTTCTGGATTCTAATTGTTCAATAAACCAGCTGCACATGTACAGAGTAAAGAGAGAAGGGTGAGGGGTAGATAGTTAAAAGGGGGAGGAAGAGAAAAAGAACAGAAAATAATATCAGAATTATGTATATATTCATTAGAACTACACCACTCAAAATCATGGTATATGGGCCAGCAGCATCAGCATAACCTGTATATACACTTCTTTATACACTATATACACTTTTTTAATAATGCAGAACCTTGGGCTCTGTATATACACTTCCATATTCCTAAGCAGAACTTCTTATAATTTGGTATATATTAGACTCACATGGAAAGTTTGAAAAACCGATCCCTAGGTCTACGCCAGAACTTCTGAGTCAGCATGTCTGGGGTGAACCAAGAGATTCTAAATTTGTATAAACTCTTAGATTATGCTGATGGTACTCATCCATGGACCACATTTTGAATTACTAACACAGGGAGAAGCTAAAAACTTGTACTTATCTATTTGTTTGATCTCCCCAATAATTAGAAATTATCTGCACAAGAGGGAGGTAGAGTGGGATTGCCCTGTATTTCCTCCCAACCATCAAGTCCCCTTTTGCATTCAATAAAGAGCTGCTTTTCTTCCTCCCTTATTTTATAGAATTGTTAAAGTGCTCAGGATTGGATTCATAGCTAGATGTGAAAATGAACAAAGTATGGGCAAAAACAAACGTAATAACAAAGGGCAGATCCCTTCTTAATTTCTTTAATTCTTCTATTCTCTGATTAGACTTTCATGTGTGTAGTACATTTTCCTCAGAACTTCTGGCAAGAATAAGGCTCTGAGTGTACTCTCTTAACACCTCTGTTTTCTTCTTCAGGGGATCTAAAGAAAAAAATATAACTGAGAACTATCTAATAGAACTGAAAAACATTATATAAAATCTGCTACATAATTTGCCAAAGTCTCAGATCCATTTGTTTTATGAAAATGTGAAAATTGTATTTTTTTAATCAGGCTAGAAAATGAAAACCCATGGCAAATCATTATACTGCACCTCTGTTATGAAAATCTAGCATTCACAAAGAAAGCAACTGCTATTTCCTTTTTGTGAGGAAATACTCAGAGACCCTTTCATGAGAAGTTGGGTGAAGTATCTCAGAGAAAAACCAGAAAATTTTTTATAGCCTACCCTCATCTTGGCAGTCTTATCTGGGAATCTCCTAGGGGGTGGCTAAAGTCTTCTCTGCTCTCAGCAGGAGAGCTGCAGGAGACACAGAGGTGGCAGGCACTGTCAGACCTGTCTCAGCAACTTCTTTCCCACAATCACTCCCATTAACGATAGTGGAGGATTTCACCACTCTGCAGTTTGAACTCTCTGAAGTAGAGTTCACAAACATCCTAATCAACTGTATAAACCAATAATTAGATGATGGTTCTGAATAGCACATAAATACTGAATGTCGGATGGAAATCAGAACAAAACTAAGGGGAAATGATGAGTCTCTCAACATTTATTTTTCACGTGCTGCTAAATGACAACTGAATATTTGACATAGGAGAATCCTTTTTTTTTTTTTTTTTTTTAGTAAAAATTAGGACCATATTTCTCTTAGAGTTAATATGTGTTTTTCCCATGAGGTTGTTCTTGTGCTTAGATCCAGTAAGTATTGCATAAGTGGTTGTTCAGTCAACTTGATAACTTTCCTCCTTGGCCTCCTTCACTTACACAAATCATTTATCCCTAAATAGTTTATCCAAGCGGGTTTCTAATCATAGCAGTTTCTATCCCATTTGATTCCCAAAATAAAGGCTAAGCTAAAACCCAAGGTTTAGACCTCTTAGGTGAGCTTCAGCGAGATTCTCAACAGAGAGTGTTTGAAAAAGTAAAATATCCATGAGGAAACCTTACAGGTATTTTTACAGCACAATGGGGTAGCATCCTTCTTGTCTTACTAAACCAAACTTCTGTGCTATAAAAGTCTTCATATGTGAATCTTTATATACTAGCTTTAAAATAAATTTATATCTTTAATATGTTTACATTTCTCTGCTTCATTTTATTTTATCTATAAATTTACTTAAAAGTGCTATGAATGATAAAGCAACTTTATTTTCTTTTAGATATATATTGCTATTTTTCACCCAGAAACTTGATGTTTTGAAAACGAGATACACATATTGACTTGATTCTCCTTTGGTGTCATAAAAAATAAAGAAAGCAGACTTTCAAAATACACTAAGGGTTTTGGAGGGGTTGGACACTGGGGAACCACAGCTTAATTCTCCTACGACTGTCACTTTAGCCAAGGTTGCTATGACCTTTTGGTTAGTCTACTAACCAAATTGGGTAGTCAGATGCTGATGTTTGAGACAACCTTAGCAACCAGAATTTGAGGAAAGAAATTCTGGGAAAAGAGAAATGCTTAAATTCTGAGCATAAAAATCTCACATAAGTTTGTGGTTGACACTTGAATTGCTTACACACAAGATGAGATCCCATACAATTCAGGAGAAACAACAGTTCTAAAGGAAGAAAGATCTGACCAAAGGTTTCAATTGCTACTGGCTCATGGGGAGAGAGAGTTTTATGTTTGCTTCATGTCAACCTAGGGCCTTGGCAATCACCTTGAACTTTCCCATAAGGACCATGTCTTATAATTAAAAGCCATATCCTAGAACAAAGAAATTCTTTCTGGGATTAAAAGAAAATAAGGGAGAAAACAAAACAAATAGATTGGCTTATATATAGTATAACTTAAATTCAAACTTCAATAAAATCAAAATGACTTACTAGTAACAGACTGCTAAAACATAATTCAATACAATTTAGAGGGAAACAAAAAAAAATTCAGTCTCTTCAACACATCACTTAAAATATTCAATACGAAATAAGTAGCAACTAGACATAAATATACACAATAAACTGTAATGCACAGTGTAGAGGAAAACAGGCAATAGATGCAGAAAATGACCAAGGTTTTGGAATTAGCAAAGGAGACTTTAACATAATTACATTAATTCTGTTTCTGACCACAATGAAGCAACTGGAGCTGTCTTGCCCAATGGATGTGACCATCTAAAATAACTAGACAAAATATTTAGACAACCATTTTAAAATATTAGAAAATAGTCATTGGAAAACTGTAAGCCTTGTGAGAAGGAAAAAAGGAAGTGAGATGTATAATCATCCTAGTTTTCTATCTGAAAACATATTTCAGGGTAACACAAATATAGTAGGGAAATTTTACCAAGTTTAAGAGTGAGAGATCAGAGTTCAGGCAAGATAAGGTGGTTGAATTTCAGAGTAATTAAGGGTGCTAAGTGGAAAAAGGATCTTGGAAAACTAGTTGAGATTCCCTTTGAGTTGGTCACTAAATTATGTTGCATGCATGTGTTTGATGAAACTCTATAAGGCCAGGTAAAGAATAACAGAAAAACAATCAGCTAAACTATTTCCACAGGGCTGCAAGAAACTGAGTTGTAACCAGAGTGAACATTCCTGATTTAATTATGAAGGATTCTCAGTAAAGACCTCAGAATAATCATGCCTTGGTAGTAGTGGTAAACTAGCCCTGTACTAAAAGATTTCCTAGGCCCACCATAACTAAATAAAAAATAAAACTTTAAAGAATCAGCTCATTGGTATATAACTTAACTACCCATCAGAACAAAGTCCAATTTTTTTTTTATTTTAATTGTTGATCTTGTACAGTTTTCTGTCTTTTATTCTCACCTGAACCCACCTCCCCAGCCCTCCCCACCTCCCTCCCATTTCCACCCCCCCATAGTTTTTGTCCATGTGTCCTTTATACTTGTTCCTGTAAATCCTTCCCCTTTTCCCCTGAAATTCCCTCCCCTCTCCCCTCTGGTGACTTTCAGCCTGTTCCCAATTTCTATGTCTTTGGTTATATTATGCTTGTTTGTTTGTTTTGTTGATTAGCTTCCTGTTAAAGGTGAGATCATATGGTATTTGTCTTTCACTGCCTGGCTTACTTCGCTTAGCATGATGCTCTCAAGTTCCATCCATGCTGTTGCATAGGGTATGAGCTCCTTCTTTCTTTCTGCTGCATAGAATTCCATTGTGTAAATGTACCACAGTTTTTTGATCCATTCATTTACTGATGGGCATCTAGGTTGCTTCCAACACCTGGCTATTGTAAATTGTGCTGCTATAAACATAGGGATGCATAGGTTCTTTTGGATTGGTGTTTCAGGGTTCTTAGGATATAGTCCCAGCAGTGGAATTGCTGGGTCAAAAGGTATATCCATTTTTAGTTTTCTTAGAAAATTCCATACTGTTTTCCATAGTGGTTGTACCAATCTGCACTCCCACCAGCAGTGCACTCGTGTCCCCTTTTCTCCACAACCTCTCCAACACTTGCTGTTTGTTGCTTTGTTTATGAGGGCTATTCTGACTGGTGTCAAGTGGTATCTCCTTGTGGTTTTAATTTGCATCTCTCTGATAGCTAGTGATATCGAGCATCTTTTCATATGTCTCTGGATCCTCTGTATGTCCTCCTTGGAGAGGTGTCTGCCCAAGTCCTTTGCCCATTTTTTAATTGGGTTGCTTGTCTTCTTAGAGTGGAGTCGTGTAAGTTCTTTGTATATTTTGGAGATTAAACCCTTATCTGAGATATCATTGGCAAATATGTTTTCCCACACAGTCGGTTCTCTTTTTATTTTAATACTGTTTTCCTTGGCCATGCAGAAGCTTTTTATTTTGATGAGATCCCATTTGTTTATTCTTTCCTTTATGTCCCTTGCTTAGGGGACATATCAGTAAGAATGTTGCTGCGTGTAATATCTGAGATTTTCCTGCCTATGCTCTCCTCTAGGACTTTAATGGTGTTACGGCTTATGTTTAAGTATTTTATCCACCTTGAATTTATTTTTGTGTATGGTGTAAGTTGGTGCTCGAGTTTCATTTTCTTGCACGAAGCTGTCCAGTTCTCCCAACACCACTTGTTGAAGAGGCTATTTTTACTCCATTTTATGTTGCTGCCCCTTTGTCGAATATTAATTGACTATAGAGACTAGGGTTTATTTTTGGGCTCTCTAATCTATTCCACTGGTCCACGTGCCTGTTTTTATGCCAGTACCAGGCTGTTTTGATTACAGTGGCCTTGTAATACATTTTGGTATCAGGTATTGTGATCCCTCCTGCTTTGCTCTTCTTTCTCAAGATTGCTGCCGCTAATCTGGGTCGTTTATGGTTTCATATAAATTTTTGAAGAGTTTGTTCTATATCTGTGAAATATGCCATTGGTACTTTAATAGGTATTGCATTGAATCTGTAGATTGCTTTGGGAAGTATGGACATTTTGATGATGTTAATTCTTCCGATCCATGAACACGGTATGTGTTTCCATTTGTTTGTGTCTTCCTTGATTTCTTTCTTCAGTGTTGTGTAGTTTTCTGCATACAGGTCTTTTACCTCCTTGGTTAGGTTTATTCCTAGGTACTTTATTTTTCTTTTTGCTATATCGAATGGGATTTTTTTCTTGATTTCTGCTTCTGTTGTTTCATTGTTGGTATACAAAACTGCCTTTGATTTCTGGATATTGACTTTGTATCCGGCTCTTTGGCCAAATTCATTTATTAGGTCGAGCAGCTTTTTGGCCAAGACTATAGGATTTTCTATGTATACTAACATGTCATCTGCAAATAATGATAGTTTTGTTTCCTCCTTTCCAATTTGGATGCCTTTTATTTCCTTTTCTTGTCTAATCACTCTGGCTAATACTTCCAATACTATGTTGAATAGAAGTGGTGAAAGTGGACAGCCTTGTCTTGTTCCTGATTTTAGTGGAAAAGAATTTAGTCTTTGCCTGTTGAGTATGATGCTGGCTGTAGGTTTCTCATATATAGCCTTTATTATGTTGAGGAATGCTCCCTCTATTCCCACTTTGCTGAGTGTTTTAATCATAAATGGGTGCTGTACCTTATCAAATGCTTTTTCCGCATCTATTGATATGATCATGTGATTTTTGTCTTTGCTTTTGCTTATGTGATGACTTACATTTACTGATTTGCGAATGTTGAACCATCCTTGCATCCCTGGGATGAATCCCACTCGGTCGTGGTGTATGATCTTTTTAATGTGTTGTTGGATGCGGTTTGCCAATATTTTGTTGAGGATTTTAGCATCTATGTTCATCAGCGATATTGGCCTGAAGTTCTCCTTCTTTGTTGTGTCTTTATCTGGTTTTGGGATTAGGATGATGCTGGCTTCATAAAAAGAGTTTGGGAGTCTTCCATCATTTTGGATTTTTTGGAATAGTCTGTGGAGAATAGAGGTTAGCTCTTCCTTAAATGTTTTGTAGAATTCTCCTGTGAAGCCATCTGGTCCAGGGCTTTTGTGCATCGGGAGTGTTTTGATTACTGATTCAATTTCACCAGCTCTTATTGGTCTGTTCAGGCTTTCTGTTTCTTTTTCATTGAGTTTTGGAAGGTTATATTTTTCTAGAAACCTGTCCATTTCACCTAGGTTTTCAAATTTCTTGGTATACAGTTCTTCATAGTAATTTCTTACAATCCTTTGTATTTCTGCGGTGTCGGTTGTAATATCTCCTCTTTCATTTCTGATTGTGTTTATTTGAGTCCTCTCTCTTTTTTTCTTGATGAGCCTGCTTAAAGGCTTGTCGATTTTGTTGATCTTTTCAAAGAACCAACTCCTGGATTCATTGATCCTTAGGATTGTGCTTTTAGTCTCTATGTCATTTAATTCTGCTCTTATCTTGGTTATTTCTTTCCTTCTACTTGCTCTGGGCTGTCTTTGTTGTTGTTCCTCGAGTTCTTGTAGGCGAAGGGTTAGGTTGTTTGTTTGAGATGTTTCTGTCTTTTTTAGATAGGCCTGTATCGCTATAAGCTTCCCTCTGAGGACTACCTTTGCTGTGTCCCATAAGTTTTGGGTCAATGTGAGTTCATTATCGTTTGTTTCCAGAAGCTTTTTGATTTCCTCCCTAATATCATTCTTGACCCATTCATTGTTTAATAGCATGCTATTCAATCTCCATGATTTTGAGGGTTTTGGGTTTTTCTCCTTGGGGTTGGTTTCTAGTTTCAGACCCTTGTGATCAGAAAAAATGCTTGGTATGATTTCAATTTTCTTGAATTTGTTGAGGCTTGATTTGTGTCCTATCATGTGGTCTATCTTTGAAAATGTTCCATGTGCATTTGAAAAGAAAGTGTATTTAGCTTCTTTGGGATGAAGGGCTCTATATATATCAGTTAAGTCCATTTCCTCTAGAGTGTTGTTCAATGCCACAATATCTTTGCTGATATTTTGTTTGGAAGATCTGTCCATTTTTGACAGTGGGGGGTTAAAATCACCTACTATAATTGTGCTGCTGTCTATATCTTTCTTGAAGTCCTCTAAAATTTTCTTGATGTATTTAGGTGCTCCTCCGTTGGGTGCATATATATTTACAATATTTATGTCTTCTTGGTGGATTCTACCCTTGAGTATTATGAAGTGACCTTCTGGGTCTCTCTTTATGGCCCTTCTTTTGAAGTCTATTTTGTCTGATATGAGTATTGCTACCCCAGCTTTTTTTTCCTGACCATTTGCTTGGAAAATTTGTTTCCAGCCCTTCACTTTGAGCCTGTGTAGGTCTTTTGTCCTGAGGTGGGTTTCTTGTAGGCAGCATATGTGTGGGTCATGCTTTCTTATCCAGTCAGCTATTCTATGTCTTTTGATTGGAGCATTTAATCCATTTACATTTAAGGTTATTATTGATAGGTATTTATTCATTGCCATTTTCGTACCTGTGTTCCTCTCTGTCTTTCTCTCTCTGTCTTTTCCTTTCTTCCCTTAAAGCAGTCCCTTTAGTATCTCTTGCAGCATTGGTTTGGTCGAGGTGTATTCTTTTAGACTTCTTTTGTTTGGGAAGCTCCTTATTTGGCCTTCTATCTTGATTGAAAGCCTTGCTGGGTAAAGTAGTCTGGGTTGCAGGCCTTTGGTTCTCATTGCTTGGAATATTTCTTGCCATTCTCTTCTGGCTTGGAGCGTTTCCATTGAGAAGTCAGATGCTAACCTGATTGGGGCCCCCTTGTATGTTACTTCCTTTTTCTCCCTTGCTGCCTTTAAGATTCTCTCTTTGTCTTGGAATTTTGCCATTTTAATTATGATGTGTCTTGAAGTGGGCCTGTTTGGGTTCCTTTTGATTGGGACTCTCTGTGTTTCCTGGATTTGTGTGGCTTTTTCTCTCACCAAATAGGGAAGTTTTCCATCATTACTTTTTCAAACAGGTTTTCTATCCCTTGTTCTTGTTCTTCTCTTTCTGGTATTCCTATTATACAGATATTATTCTGTTTCATCTTGTCTTACATTTCTCTTAAACCCTCTTCATTCTTTCTAAGCCTCTTTTCCTTATCTTGCTCATTCTGAGTGTTTTTTTCTATTTTGTCCTCCAACTCGCTGATCCGATCTTCTGCTTCATCGATTCTGCTTTTCATTCCTTCTACTGTGTTCTTCAGTTCAGAGATTGTGTTCTTCATTTCCTCTTGGCCCTTGTTGATAGTTTCTATTTCCTTTTTCATGTTGATATAGTTTGTGGTGAGTTCATCATAACTTCCCTGTAGTTTATGGTAGCTCATTGAGAGCTCATTGAGCTTCCTGACAACCATTGCTTTGAACTCGATATCTGATAGTTGAGTTGCCTCTGTTTCATTTAGCATTCTTTCTTGAGCTTCCTTCTTTCCTTTCATTTGGGGATTGTTCTTTTGTCTTCCCATTGTTTGTAAGACTCTTGTTGTTAGCCTCAACTTCTTAAATTGATCTGTTCTGGCTCCCTGGGTTTGTGGTATGACCTTCTGTGGTAGAATATCTGTGAGATTCAGTGGTGGATTCTCCTTCGGATATCCTGTTGTTCACCGCTTCCACTGTCTCATCAGCTGGAATACCCTCTTTTGGGGGCCAACTCTGGTTTTTTTTTTGTTTTTGTTTTTCACAGTTCCAGGCTTGTTTGTTTGTTTTGTCTCACTCGTGGGTATTTAAAAAAAGAAGAGGGGGGGAAATGAAAAAAAAAGAAGAAAGAGGAAAAAAAGAGGAAGGTAGAAGAGATAAAATTGGAAAGAAAGGAAGAGGGGATAAGAGAAGAAGGAATTCAAGGGAGGCAAAATGAGTTGGGGAGTAAAGAAGAAGATATAAATAATGAAGAAGGAGTAGTTAAAAACTCATATAAATAGACAGGCTTACAAACAAAAAGACACTAACAAACTGGCAAAACAAAAAAGAGACACGCACACAGACACCCCCACACAAATATAAGCAGCCAAAAATATATATATTAAAAAAATAATAATATATAAAAAAATTTAAAAAAAAAAAAAAACCCTCTTGTTGTTTTCAAACTTGCCAGCCGGTTTTTCAGGTCTTGCTGGCTGCAATGGCTGAGGGGTGATCTTATTGCTTCTCTCTGTGTTCAGAACTCAGTCCTCACTGTGCTATGTATCCCAGCATTAGTGGGCGCCTCTCCCCACAGGGTTTTCAGCGTGGGATCTGAGCCTCCTGGTGTGTGCGCACTTCTCCGAGTTTATGGGTGTGTGCTAGGTTCTCCAGACATGCACAGCCGCCTGCCTTTGTCCCTGGGAGGCTTTCAGTGTTTGGGCACAGCTGCCTGCATTTGCTTCTGAGAGGGGCCTGCATTCCAGCTGCTATCCGGCGCCTGCACCTTGGGCCTGAGCTGTCTGCGTTTGAGCACCCGCCTGTGAACTGGCACCTCTGGCTCCACAGCTGTCTCCAGTGGCCAGCGCCTATGTTTTCATGAGTGTCCACTAGCCCGAGACCATGTGCGGTCCCCTGAGGGTGCCTATTTTCATGCAGCTGTCTCACTTCACCAGCGCCTCTGTCTGCTGTTGGGGCGCCTGTGCTTTCCTAGTCGCCCAGCGACCACGAAAACTCGATTCAAAGTCGCGCAGTGACCTGGTGTGGGGGACCCACTTTCGCTCCCTCTCGGGGCACCCACTTTCGCTCGGCTTCGGCCGCAGTCTCGAGGTGGCCCCTGAGATCTCCCAGCCAGTTCAGCGGCTGACCCAGCTCCCTCCCCAGAGCCCTGGGGCGGGCTTGGCGGAGCACTGGGCCGGGGCCTCAGCAGCCCCATTCTCCACGCGCTGGAACCCTGGGCTCTTATTGTTCTGAAGAGCTCTCCTTACCGCTGGTTTTTCAGTGTCCGCTACAATTTCCGACCTCTTATTCTCCAATATGCTGTGTTACTGTTCCTTGTCTGCTCTGATCTTCCGTAGATTGGCCTGGTTTTTCTCCCATGTGTAGAGGGGAAATGGGGTCTGCTCCCTCCTACCATGCCGCCATCTTCTCTCTCCTCAAAGTCCAATATTTTTAAAGAAGATAATAAAATCCATAAATCAATAATGTCATGCTTATAATATACAATGTTAAATAAAAAATTCCTAGCAATGATGAGAAAAACGTGCTTCAACAGCACTATCAACAACAAATTAGCTAAATTAACATAGGTGGGATGGAAATTAGAGGAAAAAAGAAAGAAAGAAACACTTAAGAAACACCCAGAGGAAAGGGAAGTGATTTTGAGGTGATAGAGGGAAAGAGAGCACTAAGAGTTCAGAATGAAAACCAGGCTAAGACAGGGAAAAGTTAAAATTTGAGGTGGAAAGAAAAAAAAAAAGAGGAAAAAGGGCAGGATGAAAGCGAGGAAAAAAGAAAGAAACAGGCCAAGATAAGCCAAAATTAAAATTTGAGAGTTAAAAAAGAGTAGGAGAGGGGAACAGTAAAATTTGATATTTGAAGTACAAAATTAGTGAAGATCTAGATATAAAATTGAAAAAATGCAACAACAACTACCCTCTCCAAAACCGATAAGCAAAGACTGCTAAAGGTAGAGAGAGGACACAGGTATTTTAAGAGTGGAAAAAAGAATGATCACTGACAAGAAAATTGTTTTGGAGAGGCCAGATGGGGGAGAGACAGTAAGAGTGAGGAATGGAAACAAGTTGTAGCAAGAGAGAAGACAAAATTTAAAACAGAAATAATAAGAAGAAAGAAGGTAAAATGGAGTAAGAGAAGGGAGGGGCAATATATGTGAATTGAAATAAACTGTAGTATAAAATCTGGTGACTTAATATGCACAAACTTGAAGGATAACAAATGAACATTAAGCTATGCAGGTAAGAAAATTATCACAAGTCATGAAGAAGACCACAGTGGATTTCATTTCAGTAGCATCTAGTACTTAACACTGTTTTTTCTCTCTGAGTCCACCTCTGGTGATGTCACATGGTGCCCCAGTCTAGCCTTATGCAGCCTGTTGGAGACTATCAGGGATCTACTGTCTGTGCCTGACTCCTTCAGTTGTTAATCTAGTCACTCTGCACTCAGCAGTCAGGCTTAAGCACCATAGGGTGGGGCAGGGTCCTTTCTGGGTTCAGGGCTATTGTTTCCCCTCAGGCTGCTGCCACTCAGAGGGGAGTAGACTGCTAAGCACAATGGCTGCTGCAATATGGTGGATGACTCAGCATGGGGATCCCGGCAGTTACTCTCAGTTCTCTCCCCAAAGCATCTGTCCTCAGTCTCTCTTCAAGAATCTCTAGTCCCTTCTGCCCCAACCCCCTTTGCTGGAGCCCAGGGTAAGTGGCTGCAAGTGAAAATGTATGTGTTGGCCCTTTAAACAGCTCTTTGCATCCCCAGCCATTAGTCTCTGGCAGAAAGTAGCCCTGCTCCTTTTCGCAGCTGGATATTAGCTGTGTACTTTTTGGGCTCTGGTGCTCTAGGCTGGGAATCCAAGCTTAGGGTTTAGACCCCACACTTCTACAGGGGAACCAATCACCCACTTAAACAAACATCCTTCCGGCGCATCAGCTGCTGCCTGTGGGCACCCAGCCAGCCCTCTTGTGTCTCCACTGCACTCCTTACCTATCATGTTGTGCTGAAGCAGATTCTTCTGTTTGTCCCTGCTTGTAAGGCTTCTCTCTTGCTATTGTTCAGTTGTTTGTCCCAGGTGATTTCTCCACAATTAGTTGTGATTCCAGATCAGTCCCAGGAGGAAGTTAGTGTAACTGCCACTCACTCCTCTGACACCTTGGATCTCTCCTACTGGGAAGCTCTTAATAACTGTTTTTGGTATATAAAATAAATGTCTTTCACAATAATCATTAATTCTTGCAGCATTTTATTCTGGCAGTATCATTTTTTCCTTAGATATAGAACTTCCCAGTGAAAGTGTCTGGGCCTGGTGCTTCCTTTTTGAAGGGTTACTAATTATTGATTCACTTTCTTTGAGTATGACTATTCAGATCATCTATTTCTCCTTGTGAAAGTTTTGGTAGGTTGTGCCTTTGAAGGAACTGGCCCATTTCATCTTAAGTATCAAATTCATGGGTGCGGATTTTTAAATACTTTTCCTTTATATTCCTGTTAATGTCCATGGGATTAATAGTAATTGTCCCTCTTTTTTTCTGACAGTAGTAACTTACGTCTTCTCTCCTAGGTCATCCTGGCTAAAAGTTTATCAATTTTACTGACTTCTTTTGTAGAACAATCTTTTGTTTTGTTGATTTTCTCTATTAATTTCCTGTTATCAATTTCATTGATTTCTGCTCCATTTTTTACCATTTATTATTTTCTGTTTGCTTTGGGTTTATTCTGTACTTCTTTCTCTAACTCTCTAACTTTTTGGGGTGGAAGCTTAGATGATTAATTTTACATATTTTTTCTTTGCTAACATGTCCATTCAATGCAATAAATTTCCTCTAAGCATTGCTGTTGTTGCAGCATACAAATTTTGATAATTTTCATTTTCATCTAAAATATTTTCAAAATACTGTTTTTCTTTTGAGCCATATGTCATTTTACAATGTGTTGTTCAATCTTTAAGTATTTTGGGATTTTACAGCTATCTTGTTAAATTTCTAGTTTAATTCTATTGGGGCCTGAGAACATAATTTATATGATTTCTATCCTTTTAAACTTGTTAGGTCTGTTTTATGACCCAGAATGAGGTCTATTTTGGTGAATATTCCATGTGAGCTTGAGAAGAATGTATATTCTGCAGTTGTTGGGTCAAGCATTCTATAAATGCCAGTTAGAACTAATAGACTGATGGTACTGTTCATTGTAACAACATCCTCACTGATTTTCTACCTGCTGAACCTGTCAACTACTGACAGAAAGGAGTCTGTTCCTCTTCTTATGACACCAGCCACCCTGCTTCAGCATGACCTCATCTGAACTGAGACCATCTGCAATGATCCTATATCCAAACGCAGTCACATTCTCAGGATCTGGGGTGAGTATCTCAACATAGATTTCTTTTTTGAAAAGGGGTGGAGTTACAATTCATCCCATAAAAGCATCATTCACAAACCATCCCTGACTAGTGGGTGGTGGGTCATGGAGCCTAATGTGTAAAAGCAGAGGCCTAGCTCCAGAGAGATTGGTTTCAAATCCCAGCCTTCTTACCAGCCATGAGACACTGGGATGGTACCCAATCTCTTCCTCTTCCAAAGTGAGGACTAACATGAGTGGCAATCAGGTCATTACAAAAATGAAACACCTGTAAAGTGCCCAGCATGGTACATGGTTCAGGGTCCATAGGTGGTTAAATGAACTGTACCGAGCAGCCCAGTGGGGAGGAGTGAATGATCAGCTGTTGGATACAGACTCCACTGTACCAGGAAGACACATCTGCTGAGCCAGCACTCATAGCGACGACAACCCAAACGCCCCGTAATCAGAAGTGTGACTTCGAAATCTACCATCTCTTCAAAGGAACTGTTTACCTTTGACCCCTTTTCCCCTCCATGGAGGAAGTTACACTTCAAGGCTAAGTGGACTGTGGTGAGGCGAAGGCCTGGGATGGGAAGTCAGCAGTGTGTTCCTGGCCTAGGGGCTTGACCGCAGAGTGCCTCAGATTCTGAGTCAGTGTGGCTGGAACATGGAGTGAGGAGAGTGAAGCTGCTCCAGAAGCAGCAGCCAGGTCGAGCCTCATCTTCCTGTTGTGGAGTGTGGATCTTGCAGAGTGAACGTGCAGAGGCTCTGAAAGGTCTTCGGTAGAGGAACAGAGGAGCAAGACTACAGGCCGACCCAGTAGGAACTGCAGTGATCACTGCAGTGAACCCTGCAAGAGGTGGCTGCAGTGGCTCTGACCTATGGTGGTGGTAGTGGGGTGAGATCCAGCAAGTGACATTGGCAGGACATGCCCAGTGCTGGTCACCCTGAGGGGCCGGCTGCTCTGTCGTGAGAGGGAAGCACCCGGCCCAGGATTTGTGTCATGCAATCAGTCTCAGCACAGCCCCCTGCCCCCATAGCAGCCCCCCAGGGTCTATCTGTAGTTCAGTGTGCCCCACTCTTCCTGGTAGAAGATACATGGTGGGACAATGTTTCATGAGGTAACGCCCCTGAGTTCTGGCTGGTGGCAGAAGGAAGGAGTTTCCAGCAGCATGGTGACAATCCCGGTTCTCGGAGGAGGATACGGATCATCATATCCTTATCTGTTTGGACATCTTCCTTCGTCATCAGACATCTAGCACCTGTGGTTGAGATGATGTTTTTATTCACTCCCCAGAGACATACACACCTCAGTTCTTAAACTCAGGTGTGATAGGCCCATAGTTGCTTTATTTTTTTCAGGGTTTAATTTTTGTTTTGAGGGCACTTAGTCTTGGTTAACTCAGGAGCCTTGTCCTCTTTCCCCAGGAACACACAAGTGTGGCAGGTACAGCTTTGTAGGGTGTGGGGCAAGGTCAGGCCCAGGCCTCAGGGGCTTCTTTCATCCACCCAAATCAAAATCTGGCATCCCTGAGGAACCCTAGGCAGCCCGGGCCTGGGCCATCAGCCCTGCAGGCTGTGCTAACCCATCCACAGTCCTCTCTGCTTGGATACTGACCTGCTTCCTCCCCCTTCACAGGCTCAGGGATCATTTTATGTTTCTTGATGTAGAACCCAACCTTTCCTCTCCCCAACCCCAGGACTGACTGGATAAGGTTTCTCATGGTTTCCCACCACCACCAGGTGTGCAGGGGTCAGCCCGGAGCTCTCACACCAGGCTGAACCCCTGGGATCTCTGGGGAGCTCAGCACATGACCCCACCCTCCACCTGGGCAGGGGGAGCAGCCCGGCCCTTCTGGCTTTCTGGTGGCCATGTAGTGCCTGGGGCTCTGCCATCCCCTCCCCATGGCTCCCTCTCTGTAGGGCTGTGAGAGGCCGGTACAGGGCCCCTTCACAATGACCAGCCAGTGTCTTGGGGTGTCTGCAAGGAAGCCATTATCATGATGACACGTGGTGGTTAGGCAGACAGTGAAGAGCTGGTGGAGTAACGGATGGGATCCCAGGGCCCTGAGAGGGGCTGGGATGGAACACTGGGGCCAGTGTAGGTGGTGACATCAGAAGAAACAGACATGAGGGAGAAGCTGTGACAGGACAGCAGCCATAGGTGGCTTGATGGGGTTCAGTCTTTCTGGGGCATTTGCTTGGGGACAGAGCAGCACCTAGAGAAGACAAGGGGTCTCTGGATTTGTGAGGTGAGTCCTCTAAGATTCCAAACCCCAGGTTCCTTAGCCCCAGCTGTCAGGCTGATGGGGTCCTAAGAAAAATCATTCAGTCACATGATGGAGGGTGTGGGTTTGCTCCTTTCCATGTCAGGTTTCCTGAGTCTGGGGTCCAGTGCTAGGAAATTTCCACCATTATCCTGGGAAGTCTCGGGGTCCTTCCTGAGATCCTGAGGGCAGGGGACATTATTGCATGAGTGACATTTGATAGCCCAGAGGGGTTTCCTCCCTGACTGGGGTCACTGGTCCTTCTCCTGGGATGGGGCAGGGAGCCAGGGAGATCAGGGGCAGGCATGTCACCTGTGTCAGGGTCACTGTGTCCTAGCACATAGCCCTGGGAGGACTCAGGTTCCTGGGCACTTGTTTCTTAAGTGACACTCACTGGTGACCCTGTTGTCCCAGCCCCCCTCAGCCAGGGAGGCCCAGGAACAAACCAGACTACCCCTGTTCATTCTAGGAGATTCCTGAGCTCAGACATCTTCCAGGCATCCAAGCTCAGGAACCAGCCAAGCTCCTTAACTCTCCCATGGAGGAGCTCCTGGAGAGGGTGGATGTGCCCAGGAAGGAGGGGCCACTCCAGAGCACTAGCCAGCTAGGCTCTCAGGCAGCCTCTCCAAGCGGCAAGTGGAACTGGATGCAGCCCTAGCCCAGGTGACTCAAGCTGTAGAAAGGATGTGCTCTGGCTTTGGCCCAGGCACTGCCTTCCACAGTCTCCATCAAGATCTCGGTTTGCTTATTTCTACACTTCACACAGTTGTGCTGCAGGAGGGCCCTCCAGGTCACTCTCTCTACAATTATCTTCTCTGAGGTCACAAAGATACACCCTGAGGTAACTGAGGCAGACAACTGAGACTCTAGAACCCCATGCTTAGGTAAGATTCTCATTCCCTGCATTGGCAGCGATGAAGAAGAAACACATCTCTTCTCCTGTCCCCAGACCATGCTCTCCCACTCCTCTTTCTTCTTCCTCTTCCCTCTCATCTGTTTCCCTCTCCCCCTGCCCTCCACAGGCCTCCATTTCTAAGTTCATCCTGTACCTCTCTTTGGCCCCCTGCCTTGCCATACCAACTTCCCATCTTTCGTCAGCAAGCCCTCTTCTTTCCTGGCAGGCTGCAAGGACAGCAGCCTCTGCAGGTCCTCTGGGATCCCCAGAACCTCCTACTCTGTCAATCCATGTTCCTCTGCTTCCCTCCCCCTTGTCCATGTGGTCTTCCACACTGCTAGTCAGTGTCCTCTCCTCCCAAATCCCCCTCCTAGTCCTTTTCTGCCCTGGCCCCTGGGCAGAGAGTTCACCAGCCTTTCTCCACCTCCTGCCAAGTCACTACTTCCTGCCGTCTCCCCTCCCTTGTATTGTCCTGCAAACCGTCCCAGGGAACAGGAGGCCCACCCATAGGGGACCGCTCAAAGATTCAGGTGTCAGACACCTGCCGTGCACAGGGAGCAGAATACAGTGGGAAAAGGCCACAGGTAATTCTGGTGGGACCCGCTGAAATCCAGGCAGCCCCCTGCCCCCTACCATCTCCACAGTGAGTTCTCAGGCATGTGGGTGTCTAGCCCCTTCACCGAGTGGATGCCCCTCCTAGGCATTGATGGAGGAGCAATGGTGCCCTGTGCCTGGTATATACACCATGCCCCAAACCAGCTTCCCTGGGAGAGAGTGACTAGGGTCCCTCTGGCAGAACAAGGACTGTCTGGGTTGGAGGTCAGGGGAGGGGACTGTGGCAGTGGGAAGAGAGGTGAAGCCCTGCTGTAAGGCATTGGGGCCTGGAGGCTGGGGGATGTTGGGGATCCCCCTAGGGCAAAGGGCCCTATTTACTGTGGTCCAGGGCACTCAGAGGGCAGCTGCTGAGCTCTGCAGTTGAGCCAACCATCAGCATCGCTGGGTCAGGGTCATGTTCCTGCAGCCTCCCTGGAGCCAGCTGTAGGCCTCTGGGGGTGTGAGAGAATGTTGCACCTGGAGGTGAAGTCTGTCTGGAGGGGCTCCTTTGAGACCTCAGGAGACCCCCAACCATCCTTCCCTCCCTTCCCTTCAGGGCCCAGGACAGCCAGAGCTACTCCTATTTCCCATCTCTGACATGAGCAAGGAGAGCCCTGACTGTTAGAAACCTGAGGAACTCAATGTCCAACACTTCCCTTGGCCCAGCTGACCCAAGCAGCTTGAGAGTAGACAGCAAGAAATTGGCAGGTTGCCCCGTGTCCCTAAGAAGGTGAGTCTTGGGAGTGCTGACTGTGTGTGGGATGGGTAACCCCTGGAAACTCAGAAACCACACAGGCTGCCTGCCCATCAAAGGGGGCCCACCTGAGCTGGCTGTCCTGACCACAGCCTGCTGTGCTCATGGTCCAGAATGATGCTTTCTTTTGGCCCTTGTAGCCTCCTCAGTTTTGATCACCATGTTCAGGCCCAGTGAAGTCACGTGCTGAAGACACACCCTGCAACTGGTGCCCCCTCACCAAGAAGCACAGCGTTTGCAGGCCAGGGGAGCCAGACCCCTCCTTCCCGTGGCCTCCAGTTTGCAAAAGATCATCAGGTGAATGTGGTCTTCCAGGACCCCAACCTTGGGGTCTGCTTTCTAATGCCAAGAGCAGATGGGGAGCCAGGCAAAGTTTGAGGAGCTCTTCCACAAGACCCTTCCTGAGCAGTTAGCCCCCTTTCCCTCTCTGTCCATCTGCTGGAGGGGGGTTAGTTCTCACCACGAGGGGATCCTCTGTGGGGCCCTGGTCCAGGCACAGGCCAAAAGCCAAGGAAGAACTGGCTCCAGCGTCCCCAGGCCCAGCATGGTGGGTGGGAGGACCAGCTGGCTCTGGGTCTGCCTCCCAGCTGCAGCCCATGTACTGTCCAGTCAGGGGAAGAAACATCACCTGATCCTTCTTCCAGAAGAATGACCACCTCTCCTACTCCTGCACCTGGCCCCCAAATTCCTCCTATTTATTGTCTCTCTCAACACACACACAGAAGTCACCAAAATCACATATGGGTCTCTTGGTCCATGTGAGACCACACACTGCTCTATACACCTGGCCCCCCCACCATTCTTCATGGGGTGTGTATTACTGTATTCTTCATATTTGGGCCTGTATTACTGCCAGAGACCCAAGACACTTCTGCTTTAGGGTCGATAAGCCCTTTGGTCTCCTTCTCAGTGACTAGGAGACACTGCTACGAATGCCTCTGGAGCCAGGAGTACGAGGTTCAGACTCCTGGAGCCTGGGGGAGGGAGCCAGGCAGCCTATGGATACATACTGTCCTTTCAGGACCACAGAGCTGGACAGCTTTGATGAGTATGTCCCTGGACCACAGTCACACTTTTGGGTTTGGAAACATTTCTGGGAAACATTTGGGGTTCCAGTTAGTCCCAATCCTGAGGCCCCTACCTTCTGTCCATGACCTAAGGCTCCCCAGACATCAGCATCTCAGACAGGATGGACCAAGGACGGGGCTGTGCAATGTCTACACAAGAAACCCATGACCCAGCTCCTTAGGCCCATGGGACAGGAGCCTTGTCTCCTAGAGCTCCCCAGCCCCCAGGCCAGGACAAACGAAAGACTGGGTTCTTGAAGGCTCAGGGCTGCAGGGCAACTGGGAAACCTGGGGAAGAAGCTTGTAGGGGAGGGTTTATGGTCAGCTAGTCCCCTCACTCTCCATTTTGGGAACCTGCCCTCTCAAGAGATGCTTGTGACCTCCAAGTGGGACGGTTGGAGCCATGTCATACCCAACCTTCCTTCTCAAGTGCTACTTGGGGGCAATGTGGGATGAGCTCTCAAGAAAGATTGGGCCCTTCTGCCAACAATTGAAGTCATTGTATACCCAACACCCAGAAGAAATGCAGCTGGAGTCAATATTCCCATGAACACATGATTGGTCTTGCAGGTTTTATTTCTCCTTAATCAGAAGGACATCCTGCAATCCCCTGAGTGAAATGAAAAGGAGGCAATGTCCTGAGACCTCAGGGAGAGCTTCAGGCTGTCCCACGGATTAGGAGGGAGGGGGGTCATACGAAGGGCCAGAGGCCCCTGGAGCCCTGCTGCTAAGGGTCACAGAGACTTCCTTATTGCCTAGAGCTGGTAGAATGGAGCCTAAAAGGGCCAACAACCTTCCCTGACTCTCCTCCCCACTCCAGGCTCCCAGCACCAGTCAGCCTCCCCTCGTCTTTCCTCTAAGTGATAGAAAATTGTTGTTAAAACCATTTCACAGAGGCATGGGCAGAAGGCCAGTGTATGTGGGGCTGACTCAATTATTTTTTGGTAACCTGGTTACAGAACAGTAATTTTGACTGCTGTTCTTAATGTATTTTATAATGAATAAATGGTATTAAACGTTCTTTTGTAAAGAAAATTGATTCCATCTGAAGCCCATCCTGATAGCTTCACTTCCTTAAGCAGCAGCTCAGAAGACCCTGGCCTGAGCTTTTACACAACCCATGAGACCATGAGATGAGGATGCCTAACCAAATTTTTGAGCATCGACACATCTAGCTCTCCTCAGTACATTTTTTCTAGTCTTTTTAGTGATCCAACAGCATCTGTTCTGCATAGCGTACAGATTTTGAGAAGTTATCATTAACGTTCTTCTAGATGAGGCCTGTGTCACATGATTGTTCTTTCTGAATGAGCCAGGCAAGACTTTTTCCAATGGCTTCCATTTTGACCCAGCATCCACAAAACAGGTAGTTGCTAAATATTATATATTATGTTTATGTAATGTTAAGTCATAAGGCCCAAACTAAAATCCGGGCCAACTTATTCAAGGAAACCAATTTAAACTTTGTTAAATTTGTGTTTAATTTGTTAACACATGTTTTGAAATGTGTCAATAAACTTAGGAGATTAGGGAGAGAAAAGGAAGACTAGGGCAACATTTTTGGGCAAAGGAGATCCAGCTCAGTTTGGAATGAAGAATCACCACTTCTATCCTTCACATGGAAGCTAAGAGGAATCATCATAAATATTGTCTCCTTGTCACATAGCCTCCAGCCACACCACCAATAAGCCCCTGATTTTCTCCAACACTTTTTTCTGTGTGTTTGATTATAACCACCCTACTGTGTTGGAAGTGGTCAAAGTTTGGCTTTTGGTCACAAGCCTGAGATGTCCCATCATCTGCTCTGATGTTGCCCTTTGGTATGGTGAGGCCACCTAAGGCTTCCATTCTCCTGTAAACCAGGTGAGCCTGTGTTTCTTTGCAGCTAAGTTGGTGATCCAGGGACTCACAGTGTGTACAAGAGGAATCCTGGTGTACACTACGCATGAGGTGAGCTGAATGTTTGCAAAACGAATGAACGAAAGAAGCAACAAATAAAAAACCCTCAAAGAAACTGACCTTTCCGGCATATAGCCCACTCACAATGTACTTGGGTACAGAGAAACAGGTGATGTTAACTTGGGGAAGGGATATGAAATACTTGAGACAGGTGACCTTTAAGATTTTTTAAAGCTGCACTATATGTGTGGTGAGGGTGACCTGGCCCAGACCTGAGAAACTAGGCCTCCTGAGAAAACCACATCAGTGGGGGAATCACCCTCCCCAGACTAGCCCAACCAGGGAAAATTTCCAGCCAGCACCTGTTTTTAGGGTCTTATCAGCATAGGGACCAAAACTTGGGTTTGAGAACTCCAGTGTTAGAGCCTGAGAGTGGCAAGGGTGAGAATGACCACTCCCTGTATATGAAAGACACTGAGAGGAAATGCCAGTTTCCACAAAGAGCAAGAATCAAATCAGATTGATTCTTCATCCGTTAGCTTCCACCACCCCCTACACACACACACACACACACACACACACGCGCGCACACACACTCTCCTGGAAAAATTAAAGCACTGACCATGGAACTTACGTGGGGAGGTCCAAGGTAATTTCCTTATGCTGGTAGATGATTTTAGTTATGATTATTCTTCACTCTTGGCAGCAGAGCAGAGGTCAACAGCATTTATTGAATAATCTAGGTTTTCTCTCCTGTTAGTTTCACACCAAGTAAAGTGCCACCAAAGTTTGGAAGTGGAAAATTCCACCTGGTAGATCAGGGAAGGCCAAACAGATGAGGGGGTGTTTTGGGGGGACCTCCCTTAAAGGATGGATGGCATTGGGATGGAAGAGGACCAGGCAGGGAGGTAAAGGTGTGTCTCACATACATGTATGGATGGCTAAGCCGGGAAACCAAAGGTGAGTGTCCCAGAGTAGAATGGACTTCTGGGATAAAACTAAATCTATAATGTATCCAAAATTTTATGCCAAAAGTCTACTGGTCAAATTTTAAAAGTCTGAGGTTTTGGAACAGAAATCATTATTTCTTGGCCATGTTCATTGTGAGATTTCTTCCATAGTTACTCTGCTGAACATTTGCCAGAGCAAGTTTTCTACTGAGGCCGGTGGATGTTTTTCTGTGAGGTAGGAGTAGAAAGTTTGGGGGCACCTGGGATACTTGGCGCCATCACATTTATTTCCCCCAAAGTGTCTCAGTTTGGACAATGCATTATAATTGTCACTCTAATTATCATGATCACTTATTTTTATAATTGTAGTAAAATTTACCATTTTAACAGGGTGTATGGTTTGATGACATTAAATATATTCTCATTGTTGTGCCACCATCACTACCATCCATCTCCAGAACACTCTTCATCTTGCAGAACTGAAACTCTGTGCTCACTGGGTATCAACGCCCTACCCCACTGCCAGCTCCTGGCACCCGGCACTCTACTCCCTGTCTCTGACTGCTCTAGGTCTCTCACGCATCTGTGATCAGTCACATAGCGTTTGTCTTTTTCGTACTGGCTTGTTTCATTTAGCATAATGTTTCTCAGATTCATTCATATTATAGCATATGTCAGTTTCCTTCCTTTTTAAGGCTCTGTGATATTTTACTATGTATATGTATAAATTCCATGTTGTTTATCCATCCATCTATTAGACAGACACTCAGTTGTTCCCAGCTTTGGCTGTTGTGAACATGTGTCGTGTCTCTGCTTTCAATTCTTTTCAGTTCAGGAAGTGGACTTGCTGGGTCATGTGGTAATTCTCTCTTTAATTCTTTGAGTAACTTCCATACTGTTTCTGTTAGTAGCTACACCATTTCACATTCCCATCAGAAGAGCATAAGTGTTCCAGTTTCTCCACATGCTCTCCAGTACTTGCTTTAAAAAATAATAATATTCATCTTCATGGGTATGAAGTGGAATCTCACTGTGGTTTTTATTACATTTCCTCAATGATTAAGACATTGAATATCTTTTTAGGTGCTTAATGTCCATTTGTATCTCTTTGGAGACATGTCTATTCAAGTACTTTGCCTGGTTTTTAATAAGATTATTTATTTTGTTTTTATTTGTTGTTTTAGGAGTTCTCTGATGTATTCTGGATAGTAAATCCCTTATGAAATATGGATTTTGTTTTATGTGATTCTGGAACTTTTGTTCTTTATAAAATTCTGAGATATATAGAGTCCCCAAATTGAGCTTCTACTTAAATGACTCAGTCTGAATGATAATTGAATTGTATCACTGAAAATTAGGGGCCATCTGTCTTTCAGCCTTTCAAGGCCAGGGAGGTTCACTTGGGATTTGGGTAGATGGAAGAATATACACAGAGCCGTGGGAAGGCCTCACATGCCTTTATTCATGGGTGGGGGAATCCTCATACACCACAAGCCGCGTGTCGAAGAGCAGGAAGCCCCAAGTCCCTTATACAATAAATGTACACAAAGCTGGCAGGGTGTCAAAATATTGTATAACACAGTGTGATTCTGTGCATGTGGGCCCACTCAAGGCTACGGGAATACAGTTTATCAGACTCTGTGTCAAACTTGTGGGAACACTGCTGATTTTAGTTGCCCAGGCATCTGGGTGAGGGAGCCAGACTGACTCTGTTTACCCTACAAGCCACCCCTTCAGGGTTCCCCACTGTACAATCTATGTGATAGTGTCTTCTGAGAAGGTCCCTTGGTGAGGAGGGAAGAGCCCTGAACCCATGTACCACAACAGCAGTATAGACTACAGGAATGAGCATCCAAAACACGAGCACTGCCACCCAAGAAGACAAGGACCCATGGCCATTCAGTAGTTAGGAATGCCTACCATTCCTGCAGGGGACCACATGTCATGCGTTCGATAGCACAGGTCTCAGAAGCTAATGCCCGTAAAGCTTGGCTAACATTGGGATGGACACCTGGAATGTATACACAGTATTCAGCCCTTACTAGGGCCCACACTCCACCTTGGGATGCAGTGAGCATATCTAAGGCCATATGATTTTACAAGGCTACTTTTCTCAATTGATAAACTTCCTTAGTTAAGAGGCTTAAACAATCATGTGTTGTACTCAACACAGAAGCAATATGCAAAGCTAAAGCAGTTATCTGAATCTCAGTGACTATGGAAGCAGTTTGAGAAGAAAAAATAGCCAATGGGTAATACCACCAGGGAGTACACTTACTCTGGGTGTTGTGCCTTAAATGCCTCCCAGTTGGTTGGCGGGAGTACAAGAGTTTTCTGGACTCCAGCAGGCAAGTTGCGCCATCCCCAGGTACAATGGCTGGTCCATTTCCAGGCAGGTAAGACCACCTGTCCCAGTGGGAACTGCAGCCAAGCATCAGTCCATGCCTTTTAGACATGCTTTAAAGTGCAAGTCTGACACAGACCTTTTGGAGTCCAGCCCACCTAGGCTTGTCTTTTGAGGTTTTCAATGCAAAGGGGAGCTGGTCCAGCCTGCTCCATGGCCTCAGCAGTGAGCCATCCTGAGCCATCCCGTATGGAGTAGCCAGCCAATGGCTTGTGCCAGTCATACTGCTCTTCACCCCAGGTAGATGTCAGTCCAGGTTGCATTCCACAAGGGATGTGCATTGTTCCACTGGTTCTGAAGCCAAGTCTACTCTGAGACAGAAGCTGGAGAAATGCATCATGGGAGGCCAGAAGCTGTGCTCAAAGGGATCCAGTGCAGACCCAGCACATTGGTTAGCCACTGAGGCACAGGTATGTACCCAGGCCACTGAGGTGTTACTTTGCACTCTAAGGGTGAAAAGACAGAGCAGCTATAAGCACCAACAATGGCAAATCATGACCCTCAAGGAATAGGAAAGCAAGTTTCTGGTCAGCTGATAAGACATTGGCCAGTAGTGGGGGCCTTCCTGGGTGTAAATACCATACTTTTTGCACCTCAACTGTGGGCTCAGCATATATTAGTAGCAACAGGGGAGAACTCACAATGGGCCATAGAGAAATCACGAAGGTGCCACTGAGAAACATTTCATGGTCTGCTGACCCTGGGTATGTCACCTTTAAGATTGGGGGCATGCCCCAATGAGGCCACTATTTGCAAGTTTCTCTTCACACCTTGTCCTCGAGGGGCAACAAGGCCCACCCAATGCATGCAGGATGCTTTTGTTTCCCAAGGCCACATCCAAGTAGCTGTTTGCCCTCAATCCAGGCCCTGAAGGGTGGGCAAGAGAATATTTCCTTGTTTTCCCATGCCTGGTTTCCGCAGAGCATCCTTGGTCTGTACCTGCAGCTGAACTGGAGCAGCAGTCTGGTGGAACAGTGCTTCCACCAGAGCTGACCCCAACTCCAACTCCTCTCATTCAGAGTCTGGAGGACAGTTCACAGCCTTTTTTCCAACCCCTCATCTTAGGAGTGGCAGATGTGGTGCACAGGCCCTGCTGTAAGAGACCATTGTACCATTCAATCCTTCCGTCAGCTTCGGGGTGATAGGCTGCATGGAACTTCTAGTCAATGTGCAGGTCTTGGGCCCATTGTTACACTAATGCCCCAGTAAAATGTGTCCTCTGATCACATTTAATGATCAAGAGTCACACATAAGCAGCACATAAAAGTTCCAGTGCAACAATTACCACTCTGATCCGGGTGCCTTGTGGGGTAAGCAGCTAAATGTCCAGTAGCCGTGTCCACACATGTGATTGCACACTTATACCCCTCTGAACTAGGTAGGAGCCTGATGACATCAACCTGCCACCAGGTCAGCAGTACCCGTCCCCACACCACCTGTCCTGCAGTTCCCATAGGTCTCTGGGGATGCTCTCACAAAGACAACACAGGTCTCACAAGCTTCCTGTACCTCTACTAAGGTGATAGGGACCCCCAAGTTTTTATAGTAGACCCCATAGTCTTCTGCCCAACATGTAAGACTTGATGCTGTAGCTACTGGGCTACTTTTTTTTCCCCCTGATGGGCTGTCAAGCACTGTCTCCAACCATTGCACCTTGGCTAGAGTGTCAGCCTTGTCATTCCCAGAGGAAGCAAGAGGTGCATGTCTGGTCACATGAGATACAGTGATTTGTTTCTGGTGGCCTGATTCCTATAGGCCTGCCACAAGGCCTGTCCACATAATGGCCTATGCATAACCATCCATTTATTTGCATGCCACGTAGCGATCCACAGTGTTAGTCCCCAATACACCACCCAACTAAATGTGCAAATAGTCAGGGATGGGGCTTCATTGGCAGCCATGAGCCACACCATTTACAGTACTGCCCACTGGCTACTCTGACCTACACCAGTGTCAAACCAGACTGTGTCTGTTTAACTGCCATCATCCTTTGTGGGGCTGGCAACTGAACAAAGGGATGCTCAGCATATCCCAGCAAAGATCCTCCACAGGCCCCCGAAAGGGGCTCAGGATATATTCAGGAATGGGGGACAGAAAAACAGTATACTCACAGGGGAACTGTCGCCCAATAACCAGGGAAAGCCTCACAGCCTTCACCTTTTCCAGCCCCTGCCCTTTGCAGGGTACTTTGGCCCTCCCCCTATTCAAATTTCCAAAGGATATTTCCTCCCTCTTGGGATGTTGACACAGCCAAATGGTCCTCTACACACATAGGACGGGCCTCTCAGGCACATTCCTGTGTTTTTTCCTCACTGACTTCTTCTTCTGCAGCACAGCAAACATTGGTTAGCTTGCAACCACATGAGGTTGCTCTTTAACTGTGAGACAGAAGGAGCTTAAGACACCATTATTCCCAACCACTGTTGCTTTTCCTGGTGTGGCCTGCCACAGCCTCTACCTCTGCCTCTGTGGTTCTGGCCACCACTGTCTGCTCCATTGTGGACACCTGCCCTGATCAGCATGCTCAGAACAAAACTTTCCAGGTGCCAGCGCCGCTGCTGCCACCAGAGCACCCAACCTGGGCCACAGTCCTTTGGCCCTGTCGCCCTTGGCAAATTTGTTCCGCGTCTGTGTGGGGCAGGGGAATGGAAGAGTGTATGGAAGTGACAATTACCCTCCTCTTCTTCTGAATCATTCACTATGATCCACTGTCCTCTGAGGCTTTCTCTCTGCCTTGGAGTTTATGTACTTTCACTGTATTGCAAACCAGTCTTGGTCTCAGCTCACAAAGCTGAAAGAAACACCCCGTTCACAGCTACCAGCTGCTCAGGCTCTTGGCTTCTCTGGGGTCTCTTCTACCACATGCATGGCCTTCTTCTCTACCATGTCCGGTGTGCCACTAACATTGGGCCAATTCTGTGGGTGAACCCATCCTGACAGGAGACTCACCACCAGATACCATACACTGGTGGCCTGTCACCTTTCCAAACGCCCCTCCAGAGTGGCCCACCGCTCCTCCATATCATACTGCAACAAATCCTGCCAAAGGTGCCAGTTGTGGTGCAGCCTTTCGAGGTAGGCAGATTCAGTCAGGATTTGGGCAGTCGGAAGAATATACACAGAGCCGTGAGAAGTCCTGACACTTTATTCAAGGGTGAGGAAATCCACGCATGCCGCAAGCCCGTGTTGTGCTTTAGGAAGCTCCTACTCCCTTATATACTAAATGCAAACAAAGTCGGCAGGGTGCCAAGGTACTGTATAACAAAGCGTGATTCTGTGCATGAGGGCCCATTCCAGCCTGTGGCAATACAGTTTATAGGGCCCAGTATGAAGGCTGTGAGAATGCTGCTTATCTTAGTTGTACAGACATAAATGAACGAAAATCTATTCATCTCTTTCATTACTCCAGCAGTAATAGGCCTTCCTATAGTTATCTTAATTATTGTATTCCCCACTATTTTAATTCCATCAACTAACCAACTAATTAATAACCACTTAGTAGCCATTCAACAATGATTGATTCACTTGAAGGAGCTAGACTGACTCCGTTTACCCTACAGTCATTAAAAACAAAATTAAAACATTATGCTGAGTCAAGCCTTACATGAAAGAGTACATAGTGAATGATTTCATTGACATGAGTTTCTAGAAGGAAACTAATACGTTGTGATTGAAGTCAGAGCGGTGGTTGCCTTGGAATGCACGAATGACAGAGAGAGGAGGAGGTCAACTGAAAATGGGCACAGGAAACATTTTGGGGTTATGGATATGTTCTATATTTTGATGAGCATGATACTTATATGGGTATTTACATTTGTCAAAGCTCATTAAACTGTGCACTTAAAACTGTTACAATTCATTGCATGAAAATACAAATAATAAACTGTTCCCACCCACATGCTTAGAGTTTTCAAGAGAAAATAGTTCAATGGTGTTCAAAGAGGAAAAATCTATTTACAGAACTTCTACATTTATTTTCACAGCCAAAGAAGATTATAAAGGAATCTGCTTATGATACAAAAAGACCAAATAAAGGGCCAAGGATGTTGCTGGTATATTAAAATTTATATCTACATTTTTAAAAATTTTTAAAGATTTTATTTATTTATTTTTAGAGAGAAGGGAAGGGCAGGAGAGAGAGAGAGAAACATGTCTTGCTTGCTCCTTGTGCGCCCCCTACTGGGGACCTGGCCACAACCCAGGCATATGCCCTGACTGAGAATCAAACTGGCTACCCTATGGTTTGCAGGCCAGTGATCAATCCACTGAGGTACACCAGCCAGGGCTATACCTACTTTTATAGGCCTGACTGAATTTTGAACTTTTCTGGAGATTTTGGGGGCGCTGTTAAGGAGGAATACATTATGCCTGCACCAGCTGCCTTAGGAGAATGGCTAGGGTGGTGTGTACATTACCCATTGTGAGAAGAGAAAGAAGCTTTTTTGGTTCCAAGGCTGAAGCAGACTGCTCAGGCAAGCTTTCCACCAGTTCTATTTGGACCATCCTCCGTGCTTTCAGGGTCTCTTATGATGTCCTCCTAAGTCTACATAGGTTCATACAAGTGGTCAAGAACCTGAATTCCCGTCTGATCACAAACCCATACTTTCTGCACCTCTACTGTAGAACATTGTATTACACTAAATCAATTTTCTCAACAGGTGAAATATTTTTATTCTTTTATTTTTTTCTTTCAATTTGTAGACTTTACCCAATTTAAACTTAATACCTATTGGTAACCCAATGACCTTGTTTTTTAATTTTTAAAACAATTTTTATATCAAGTTAATTTGACATGGGTTTCCTCAAATTTTGGCTGTTTTCAATTGAAATAAACCAATTGGAGAAAGACAAATACCATATGATTTCACTCATATGTGGAATCTAATGAACAAATGGAACTAACAAGCAAAACAGAGACAGATTCATAGACAGAAAACATGACAGCTAGTGATGGGGGCGGGTGGGATTTGGAGGAATTGATCAAGAAAGAAAAAGGACTCATGGACATGGGCAACAGAGTGGTGATTGCTGGAGTGAGGAGGGTATAAGAGGATTAAATAGTAATGAAAAAATGTTATGAAGATTATTTAAAGAATTAAAAAATAGAAAAAAGAAAAAGTGCTAATTGCCAGTTTATTTAATTTTTCCTTCATTTTAATGTTGCCTCTTACTTTCATTAAAATCAACTGGGTTTTAGAGTCACAGAAAATTTTTCTCTTTAATTGATGAAATAATACATTTCTCTTATAGAAAAATTATAAATTCAAAGATTCAAAATGACTTATTTTTATACAATGTATATTATTGAGTAGGTATTATGTATTTTTCTACACGATAAGGTGTATTCCTTGACCAGACATACAATTAGTAACTTTGAAGGGACTTGCCTTTTATTTCCTTTCTGTTATTAGTAATTTGTGTCTTCCCCTTTATTCTTGATTAGCTTGACAAGAGGTTTATCAATTTATTTATCTTTTCAAGGAAACAATTTTTGTTTTAATAAATTTTGTCTCTTGATTTCTGTTTTCAAATTTACTGATTTCTCCTAAAATTTAAGAAATGTTTTATATATTTTTCTTCAACTCTTTTTTAAAAAATTAAAGATTTTGTTTACTTATTTTTAGAGAGAGGGGAAGTGAGAGAGAAGGAGTAGAAGACAAACATCCATGTGTGTTTGCCTCTCATGAGTCCCCAATGGGGACCTGGCCTGCAACCCAGTTATGTGCTCTGACTGGGAATTAAACAGGCAACCCTTTGGTTTGCAGGCAGGTGCTCAATCTACTGAGCCACACCAGCCAGGGCTGATTTCTGCTCTAATTTTTATTTCTTTTCTTCTACTTACTTTAGATTTAATCTGCTATTCTTTTTCTAGTTCCCTAATTTAGATTATTGGTAATTTATATTATTGATTTTATATATTTTTCAACTTCTAATCTATGCATTTAATAGAAATACATCCACCATAAATTTCTGCCTAAACACTGCTTTTGCAGAATCCCACAAAGTTAAAGTTGTATTTTATTTTCATTTAATTCAAAATATTTTTAAAACACTCTTAAAACTGCACACATGCTATATGGAAGTGTGTCACTAACTCTCAAAATATGTGGGGATTTCTATCTATCTTTCTGTTATTGATTTCTAGTTTAATTCCATTGTGGTCTGAGAACATACTTTTTATGACTTCTATTCATTTAAATGTATTAAGGTATTTTTATGTCCAAGAATGTCATCTATCTTGATAAATGTTTCAGGTAAGTTGGAGGAGAATATATATTTTGCTAATATTTTATGAAGTATGCTATAAATGTCAATTACATCCAGTTGATTGATGGGGCTGTTCAACCCAACCACATTCTTACAATTTTATGCCTGCTGAATTTGTCAATTGCTAGTAGAGAGAGATTGAAATTTCCAACCATCTTAGTAGATTGTTAAGTCTTTTTGGAGAACTGATTTCTTTTTCATTATGAATTTTCCCTTTTTATAAAACTTACCATATTTTGGGAGAAATAAATGATAGTTGAGGTATATAAACATCAAGATAATACAGAGTTAAAGGCAGTCAGCACAACAACTCAGAATAACGTGGCAATGGGCAAAGAGAGATGAAGGATCATTGGAAAGGGTGGCAAGAAGAGGTCTTCTGAGGGAGGATAGTTGAATGAGAAGAAGGCTCTTTATAAAGATGCAGAGAAAAGTATCTTTGACACAATAGGTAGAAAGAGCAAAGACCTGGAGGGAGAAAAAAAAACTAGATGAATTCAAAAACAGAAAGAAATTCCATATACATGGACTTTCATAAGCATAGAAGATCGTGGTAGGAAATGTATATGCAATTTGTGTTGCTTTCAAGCCACAGAAACATACTCTGGATAACCTAAATAGAAAGCATATATATTGGATATTTATAGGCAGCTCAGAAAAGTGAAAGGATAAGTAAAGAATCACAGACAGGAAGAAAAGAAACCTGGCAATTTAGGGTGTCTGTGTAGCGGGAACAGATTCAGTTGTTTTCAGTTGGGCCGCAGTAGCATAAAATATTCATTGTATGGAATAAATTAACTTCTCTGTATCTTGAATGATATTAGCTATGTATTATGTTTAGAAGTCTCAAGAAAGTACTCACTTAAATAATTTTCTGTAAGTCTAATTCTATTGCACATACTTGATTGAGAAAAGACAAGAGGAATACAAAATAATGTTTTTAGCCATATATCTCGAGTTGCTCTTTTCTAATATTTGGCTCACAGAGAGTGGAATACCAAAATGTCTTTCTACTATGGTTTCAAAGATTAGAGAAAAGTAGTTACCATAAGAAAATTGGGCTAACCTAGGGGAAACAAAGAAAATGGACTCAAAGCAGCAAAATCAACATATTCGTATTTAAATATGCATGTGACATTTCTCACATTTGGACACAGGTGGAAATTCACTAATTGAATACTTTACACAAAAATCTTCATTATTGGATTTTTATGTGTTCCAATATTTTCAAACCACATAAAACATGTCAACGAATATGTGTATAATTAGAACTAAATTAACATTTCATTCACATATAATTTGCCTTCAGTAATGTTAATTTTCCATTCATGTCCATTGTCAGTTTTACAACTAAGATCTTCAGTTTTTGAATCCTGGAAGATGGTGGCAAGATAGGTGGGAGCGGCGTCTACATCCCCCTGTGCATGGGTGAAACACCTAGCCCATCTTCTGTGGGACAGAGTGAACAGCCAGCGGTATCCCAGCATGTATGAAAACTGGAGAACAAAAATTGTAGAGGACATTGAAAAATCTGACAATAAGGAGAGTGCTTCAGGACAACAAGGTCCCTGGTACCTGTGTGGGGACCAGGGCGGCTGAAGCCCCAGGTCCAGCACCCGCCGGGTCTGCTGCAGGATTCTTGTGAGAGAACCAGGTCAAAGGCTCCCTCTCCTGCCAAATGAGATTTGAGCAGCACCAGGAGAAACCTGGATGCTTAAAATCGCAGGGAGGGGAATAAGAATGAAGTGGCAAACACATGGGGCTGTGTGCACCCACTGAGACTGTGGACACTGGCTGGAAAGAGTTGAGCAGTGACAGACCCTGACCCAGTCAGTTCCCAGTCTGGTTGGAGAGTTGGACTGTGCAAGAGACCTGGTGCTTGTTTGGAGTGGCAGGCTTGAAAAGGAGGAATTTTTCAAAAAGAAGAGAAAGAAGAGACACTCAAGAGCTGTTTGGGGAATTCTCTCACAGCAGCCACCCCACCACCTGAGCCCCTGCCCCCAGTGGCCACATGCTGTCACCCAAAGCCCTGAACCCTTGGCACAGTGGCTGCCCATCCTGCCCCAGCAGTGAGTCTGAGGGCTCAGGCCTGGTTTGGAGCCCCAAGACAGAGCTCACCTGGCCTCACCACCCAGAGACATCTCTCACCAGGTCCCTGCTCCCCAGACCCTGCAGGTCCAATTGGCTCTCTAACAGGGAGGCAGAAACACCTCTGCAGAGGAGAGCTGCAGGGCTCAGGGAGTCAGTAATCTCCAGAAAGACTGAACTCAGTGGGAGGGGGTGGCTGAAGTACCCTGAAAGGGTGCTGAGAGTCCCTAACATCTAGGACAACAAAAGTGAGAAAGTGGTGTGTGAGTTGCCCCTAATTGGTGCACCTTAAGGACAGTGCAACTGGTGGGCTGAAGGCATAGGCTGGGCACAGAACGGCACTGGGGGCTGGCATTGAACTGAGGAAATGGGCTGGAGCCTGGGTAACTTAAAAGAGTGTGGCACAGGAAGGGAGAAAAGGGAAACCAAAACCTCCTCAGCCTGCTGCAGCCAGGAAGACCAGCAGAACTGGCTTGGCTGGTTTAAGACAGCAGAGGCTTTTTTTTTTTTTTTTAATTTAAAAAAATTTAAAAATTCCTTTCTTTCTTTTCTTCTTTCTTTTTTATTCCATCGCCCTTTCTTCCTTTCTTTCCTTTTTTACTCCTTCTTCCTTCCTTCCTTTTTTTAAAATCTTCACAAGTGAGACAATAAAACCTGGACCTGTGAAAAGACTAGAGCTGGATCCTAAGATGGGTCATCCCAACAACTGAGACAGTGAGACAAATTTTGCTTTGCTACTCCAGTAAATTTCACTTTGCTACTTGCAAGTTATTGTATACTTATATTATTATTATTTTTCATTATATTTACATCTTTTATTTTATTAGTATTTTTGTATTTCTCTTCTTTCTGTTTAGTCTTCTTCACCTGGTTCATTAAATTGCACTGTTTGACTGGTTTCTCTTCATCTCTCTTTCATAGTGTATTTTTAATTTTCCATCTTTCACTTCACTTGTGTTCCAATAGCACACTACTCCAGGTCTTGTATTTCCTATTCTTCTTATTCAGATCACATAGATTCTGTCATATGATTATTGCTCCATTACTATTGTAAATAATTGCTGTTCCATACAGTTGTAAATACTGCACAGCACCCCTCCCAGATCTTAGCTCACTTCACTGTTTCCTGAACTTTATTACTGTTGTGGTTAACTCTATTCTCTCACACATTACACCTATTTTCTATCCTTTACTCTCACTTTACTTCTTTTTTTTTAATATTTTATTTATTTATTTTTATTATTTATTTATTTGTTTGTTTGTTTATTTATTTATTTATTTATCTTTAGAGGGGAAGGGAAGGAGAGAGGGAGAGAAACATCAATGTGCAGTTGCCTCTTGTATGTCCCCTGCCGGGAACTGGTCTGGCAACCCAGGCATGTGCCCTGACTAGGAATTGAACCGCGATCCTTTGGTTTGCAGGCCCGCGCTCAATCCACTGAGCTACACCAGCCAGGGCTCACTTTACCTCTTAATCTAACTTCCCACAAGCTCACTGCTTTCCAGATCCAATTCAGAATCTTTCCCTACCTAATAAGAGTCTTATCTTTTTTCCACCTTTTCTAAAAAGTGGCTGGTTGGGTGAAATATCACAGTTAACACTATACCTATCCAAAGGATCCCCTATATGTTCTCTATGGGTTGGTACTTCAAATACCATAGACTACACTCCCAATGTCTTAAACCATTTTGCCATCCCCCCCCCAACTAATAACAAAAAAGAGTAGGTGGGAACTGTGAACATCAGTGTACCTGCTAGAAAAGGAAGCCCACCAACAAAGGAACCACTGACAGATAACAATGGAAGAAGGTGAAGGAGGGAGTGGAAGCCACACTAACCTCCACCCAGGACTGATCTGGAAATACAACTGAAAGGTGGAGAAATTACCCAGAAGAAACAACTGAACAAGAATGAGAAAGAAGCCCCCAAATCTCATACACACACAAGAACCAGCTTCAACATAACCTGTCCACACCTGCAAAACAGAATACAGGATGTGGTGGATAGAGTGACCATCAGTTAACCGGATGGAGGGAAGGACCCACCAAAGAAAGAATGAATAACAATCAAAACCCAAGACATACAGAGAACCAACATAAATGATAGCCCAGACCAGCAAGTTCAGGAGATCACGGAAACTACACCACTGAATCTCACAGGTCTTCTACCATAGATGTTCACACTAGAAACCCAGGGAGTCAGAACAGATAAATTTAAGAAGCAGCAGCTAACAAGAAGAGTTTCACAAACAATGGGGAGATGAAGAAACAATGCCCAAATGAAAGGAAAGGAGGAAGCCTCAGAAAGAATGCTAAATGAAATAGAGGAAAGTCAACTACCAGATATTGAATTCAAAGCAATGGTGATCAGGAAGCTCAATGAGCTTACAGAGAATTACCAAAAATTATAGGGAAACTGCAATGAACTCACTGCAAATGATATCAACATAAAAAAATGAAGTAGAAACTATCAACAAAAGCCAAGAGGAAATGAAGATTACAATTTATGAATTGAAGAACACAGTAGAAGGAATCAAAAGCAGGATCAATGAAGTAGAGGGCAGGATCAGCAAGCTGGAGGACAAGGTGGAAAAAAACACCCAGAAAGAGCAAGAAAAGGAAAAGAGACTCAGAAAGAATGAAGAGGTGTTAAGGGAACTGAAGAACAACGTGAAACACAATAATATCGGTACAATAGGGATACTAGAAGGAGAAAAAGAAGGGCAAGGGATAGAAAACCTGTTTGAAAAAGTGATGATGGAAAAATTTCCTAATTTGATGAGAGATAAAGCCACGCAAATCAGGAAACACAAAGAGTCCCAATCAAGAGGAACCCAAAGAGGACCACTTCAGGACACATCATATTTAAAATGGCAAAATTCAAGACAAAGAGAGAATCTTAAAGGCAGCAAGGGAGAAAAAAGAATTAACATACAAGGAAGCCCCAATAAGACTAGCAGCTGCCTTCTCAATGGAAATGCTGTAAGCCAGAAGGGAATTGCAAGAAATATTCCAAGTAATGAAAACCAAGGGCCTACAACCAGAATTATTCTATTCAGCAAGGCTCTCAATTAAAATGGAAGCCAAAATAAGGAGTTTCCTAAACAAAAGAAGCCTCAAAGAATATACCTCCTCCAAACCAGCTCTGCAAGAGATGCTAAAGGGTCTGCTTTCAGAACAGGAAGAAAAACAGTGAGAGAGAGAGGAACACAGGTATGAAAAAATGGTAATGAATAAGTACCTATCAATAATAACCTTAAATGTAAATGGATTAAATGCTCCAATCAAAAGACATAGAATAGCTTAATGGATAAGAAATCATGACCCACACCTATGCTGCCTACAAGATATCCACCTCAGAACAAAAGACCTACATAGACTGAAAGTGAAGGGCTGAAAACATATATTCCAATAAAATAGACAGGGTGGGAAAGTCAGGGTAGCAATCCTCATATCAGACAAAATAGACTTTAAAAAAGGAGCCATAAAAAGAGCCCCAGAAGGTCACTTCATAATACTCAAGGGAAGAATCCACCAAGAAGACATAAATATTGTAAATATATATGCACCCAAAATAGGAGCACCCAAATACATAAAGAAAGTCTTGGAGGACTTCAGGAAAGATATTGACAGCAGCACAATTATAGTAGGCAATTTTAACACCCCACTGTCAAAAATGGATAAATCTTCCAAACAAAATATCAACAAAGATATCATGGCATTGAACAATGCCCTAGATTAAGTGGACTTTACTTACATATATAGAGCCCTTCATCCCAAAGAAGCAAAATACACATTCTTTTCAAATGCACATGGAACATTTTCAAAGATAGCCACTTAATAGGACACAAAACAAGCCTCAACAAATTCAAGAAAACTGGAATTATAATCAAGCATTTTCTCTGATCACAAAGGACTGAAACTAGAAACCAACCTCAAGGAAAAAAACCCAAAACACTCAAACTCATAAAGATTGAATAGCAAGCTATTAAACAATGAATGGGTCAAGAATGAGATTAGGGAAGGAATAAAAAAATTCTGGAAGTAAATGAAAATGAACTCAGAACATTCAAAACGTATGGGACACAATGAAGGCAGTCCTGACAGGGAAGCTCATAGCAATACAGGCTTACCTAAAAAAAAAAAAAAAAAAAAGGAAACATTTGAAATAAATGACCTAACGCTACACATACAAGAACTGGAGGAACAACAACAAAGACAGTCCAGAACAAGTAGAAGGAAGGAAATACCAAGATCGGAGCAGAATTAAATGACATAGAGACTACAAGAACAATTCTAAGGATCATTAAATCTAGGAGCTGATTCTTTGAAAACAAAATCAATAAGGCTTTAAGCAAATTCATCAAGAAAAAAAGAGAGGACCCAAATAAACACAATCAGAAATGAATGAGGAGAGATTACACTGATACCGCAGAAATACAAAGGATTGTAAGAAATTACTGTGAACAACTATATGCCAAGAAATTTGAAAACCTAGGTGAAATGGAAAAATTTCTAGAAAAATATGATCTTCCAAAACTGAATGAAGAAGAAGCAGAAAGCCTGAACAGACCAATAATACCTGATGAAATTGAAGCAGTGATCAAAAAGCTTCCGACACACAACAGCTCTAGGCCAGTCAGTTTCACAGGACTATTTTACAAAGAATTTAAGGAAGAACTAACCCCCATCCTTCACAGATTATTCTAAAAAATCCAAGAAGATGGAAGACTCCCAAACTCTTTTTATGAAGCCAGCATTATCCTAGTCCCCAAACCAGATAAAGACATATAAAGAAAGAAAACTTCAGGCCAATAGTGCTGATAAACATAGATGCTGAAATCCTCAATAAAATATTGGCAAACTGCATCCAGCAATATGTTAAAAAGATCATATACCATGATTAAGTGGGATTCATCCCAGGGATGCGAGCATCCTACAATATTTGCAAATGAATAAACGTAATACTTCATGTAAACAAAAGCAAGACAAAAAACACATGATCATATAAATAGATGCAGAAAAAGCATTTGATAAGGTACAGCACCCATTATGATAAAAACACTCAGCAAAGTGCGAATAGAGGGAGCATTCCTTAACCTAAGAAAGGCTGTATGTGAGAGACCTACAGCAACATCATACTCAATAGGCAAAAACTTAGAGCTTTCCCACTAAGATCAGGAATAAGACAAGGATGCCCATTTTCACCACTCCTATTTAACATTGTATTAGAAATCCTAGCCACAGCAATCAGACAAGAAAAAGAAATAAAAAGCATCCAAATCAGAAAAGAGGAAACAAAACTGTCATTGTTTGCAGATGACATGATAGTGTACATAGAAAATTCTGTAGACTCCACCAAAAAACTGCTCGAACTAATAAATGAATTTGGCAAAACAATGAGATACAAAGTCAATATTCAGAAATCAAAGGCATTTTTGTATACCAACAATGAAACATCAGAAAAAGAAATGAGGAAAAAAATCACATTTGATATAGAAACAAGAAAAATAAAATACCTAGGAATAAACCTAACCAAGAAGGTAAAAGACCTGTACTCAGAAAACTATATAACACTGAAGAAAAAAGTCTAGGAAGAGACAAACAAATGGAAGCATGAACCATGTTCATGGATTGGAAAAACTAACACCATCAAAATGTCCTTAATTCCCAAAGCAATTTATAGAGTCAATGCAATCCCTATTAAAATGCTGATGACATATTTCGCAGATATAGAACAAACAGTTCAGGAATTTATATGGAACCATAAATCACCCGGAATATCTGCAGCAATTTTGAGAAAAAAGAACAAAGTGGGAGGGATCACAATACCTGATACCAAACTGTATTACAAGGTCACTGTAATCAAAACAGCTTGGATGCGGTTTGCCAATATTTTGTTGAGGATTTTAGCATCTATGTTCATCAGTGATATTGGCCTGAAGTTCTTCTTCTTTGTTGTGTCTTTATCTGGTTTTGAGATTAGGATGCACACAGCAACATTTTTACTGATATGTCCCCTAAAGCAAGGGACATAAAGGAAAGAATAAACAAATGGGATCTCATCAAAATAAAAAATTTCTACACGGCCAAGGAAAACAGTATTAAAATAAAAAGAGAACCGACTGTGTGGGAAAACGTATTTACCAATGATACCTCAGACAAGGGTTTAATCTCCAAAATACACAAAGAACTTACATGACTCCATTCTAAGAAGACAAGCAACCCAATTAAAAAATGGGCAAAGGACTTGAACAGATGCTTCTCCAAGGAGGACACACAGAGGATCCAGAGACACATGAAAAGGTGCTTGATATTGCTAGCTATCAGAGAGATGCAAATTAAAACCACAATGAGATAAAGGGGACCCTAGTGCACTGTTGGTAGGAGTGCAGACTGGTACAACCACTATGGAAAACAGTATGGAATTTTCTAAAAAAAAACTAAAAATGTATCTACCTTTTGACCCAGCAATCACTACTAGGACTATACCCTAAGAACCCTGAAACACCAATCCAAAAGAACCTATGCACCCCTATGTTCATAGCAGCATGATTTACAATAGCCAAGTGTTGGAAGCAACCTAGGTGCCCATCAGTAAATGAATGGATCAAAAAACTGTGGTACATTTACACAATGGAATTCTATGCAGCAGAAAGAAAGAAGGAGCTCCTACCCTTTGCAACAGCATGGATGCTTTCCAGCAACTGGAAAGCATCATGCTAAGTGAAATAAGCCAGGCAATGAAAGACAAATACCATATGATCCTACCTTTAACAGGAACCTAATCAACAAAACAAACAAACAAGCAAAATATAACCAAAGACATTGAAATTGAGAACAGGTTGGCAGTCACCAGAGGGGAGAAGGGAGGGAATTTCAGAGGAAAAGGGGAAGGGTTTACAGGAACAAGGGTTTACATGGACAAAAACTATGGGGGGTGGAAATGGGAGGGAGGTAGGGAGGGATGGGTTGGTGGGTTGGGGTGAGAATAAAAGACAGAAAACTGTACAAGGTCAACAATTAAAATAAAAATTAAAAATAATAATAAAAAAAAGACAAAAAGAAAAACAGCTTGGTACTGGCATAAGAACAGACAGATAGACCAATGGCACAGAGCAGGGAGCCCAGAAACACGCCCAAGGTTCTACAGTCAATTAATATTTGACAATGAGAAAGAAGCATAAAATGGAGTAAAAATAGACTCTTCAACAAATAGTGTTGGGAGAAGTGGACAGATACATGCAAAACAATGAAACCCAATCACCAACTTACACCATACAAAAAAATAAATTCAAGATGGATAAAAGACTTAAGTATAAGTCATGACATCATAAAAGTCCTAGTGGAAAACATCAGCAGGAAAATCTCAGACATTCCATGCAGCAACATCTTCACTGATATATCCCCTAAAGCAATGAACATAAAGGAAAGAATAAACAAATGGGATCTTATCAAATTAAAATTTTTCTTCATAGCTAAAGAAAAATAGCATTAAAATGAAAAGAGAACCAACTGTATGGGAAAACATATTTGGCAGTGATAACTTGGACAAAGGCTTGATCTCCAAAATATATAAAGAACTCACATGACTCCACTCCAGGAAGACAAAAAAAAAAAAAAAAAAAGTAAAAATGGGCAAAAGACTTGAACAGACACTTCTCCCAGGAGGACATACAGAGGGCCTACAGACATATGAAAAGATGCTCAGCATCACTACCCAACAGAGAGATGCAAATTAAAACCACAATGAGATACCACCTCACACTGGTGAGAATGGCTGTCATTAACAAATCAACAAACTAGTGTTGGAGACGATGTGGCAAAAATGGAACTCTAGTGCACTGTTGGTGGGAATGCAGACTGCTGCAGCCACTGTGGAAAACAGTGTGGAATTTCCTTAAAATCTAAAAATGTAACTGCCTTTTGACATTGCAGTTCCACTGCTGGGCTTATACCCTAAGAATCCTGAAACACCAATTCAAAAGAACCTATACACCCTAACGTTCATAATGGCAAAATTTACAATAGCCAAGTGCTAGAAGCAACCTAAGTGCCCATCAGTAAATGAATGGATCGAAAAACTATAGTACATTTACACAATAGAATGCTATGAAACAGAGAGAAAGAAGGAGCTTATACTCCTTGTGACAACATGGATGGAACTGGAGAGCATTCTGCTAAGTGAAATAAGCCAGACAGTGAGGGACAAATACCATATGATTTCACCTTTAACTGCAACATAATCAATAAAAGAAAAAACAAATAAAATATAACCAGAGTCATTGAAATTAAGAAAAATCTAATATCCAGAATGAAGGAGGAGAGGACAATGGGGTGAAGGGTTTTCAGGAACTATTATAAAGGACACATGGACAAAACCAAGGGGCAGAGTGGAATCAAGGGAGCGAAGTGGGTTTGGTTGTGGTTGCGGAGTGGTGGGGGAGTGGCGGGGGGGAAATGTAGACAATTGTAATTGAACAACAATAAAATAATTTTTAAAAAATCTTAATTTTTACTGCCTTTTTAAAGAAACACTTTTTTTAAAAGATTTTATTTATTTATCTTTAGAGGGAAACAGAAGGAAAGAGGGAGAGAAATATCAATATATGGCTGCCTCTTGTGTGTCCCCGATGGGAACTGTCCTGCAACCTAGGCATATGCCCTGACTGGGAATCAACCGCGATCCTTTGGTTCACAGGCCCGTGCTCAATCCACTGAGCTACACCAGCCAGGGTGAGACATTATTTTTTAGAACAGTTTTAAGTTTGCAGAAAAGTTACAAAGAATGGTATAGAGAGTTCCCTCCTCGCGTTCAGTTCCCCCTATTATCTAATGTCTTACATTACTCTGGTACATGTGTTGCAATTATTGAAGAAATATGGTTATGTAATTATTGTTATTAACTGAAGTTCATAGTTTATTCAAATTTCTTAATTTTTGCCCTGGTTGGGTAGCTCAGTTGTTTGTAATGCCATCCTTTACACCAAAAGTTTGCGCATTTGATTCCAGGTCAGGGTACATGTCTAATTTGTGCATTCAGTCCCCAGTTGGTGTGTATATGGGAGGCAACCAATCAATGTTTCTCTCTCTCTCTCCCTTATCCCATTTCTTCTCTCTCTAAAATCAATAAACATATCCTTGAGTGAGAAAGAAAAATAAAATAATTTATAAGTTTTTTTTGAAACTACACAAAAGTGTATTTGTTGGACCATAATTAAACATCATTCAACTTCAGAAACCTAATAAAATGAAAAACAACCCAACTATTCCAACATTAAAAACATATGTCTAAATAAACAATGGACTAAAGAGAAAGTCAAAAAGAATATGAAAAAATATGTACAATTAAATTTAAAAAATCAGAAGTTACATATTTATAAGATGAAGCAAAAGTAAATGATCTTACTGATTCTATTTCTCTAGGGACCTCTTGCCAATATAATCACAAAAAAGGGATTATTTACAGTCTGATGTAATTAAAGATGTCATTGATAAAATATATGCAAATATATATGTGCATGTATGACATACATAAACATTATCAAATACATCATTGGTGTTATGTTGAACAAACTGTTATATTTTAGATCACTTAATTTTAAAAATTAAAATTTTTATTTCACCTTCAATTATTCCTTCTACAATGATCTGTCTTTTTTCTTTTTTTCTTTCTTCCTTTCCTTCCTTCCTTCCTTCCTTCCTTCTTTCCTTTTAATGTTTTTAACTCACATTATTTTCCTTCTTTCTAAAGATCTTTTAACACTTTTCTTGCAAATCACATCTATTGGTGACAAACTTTCTCACTTGGTAAGTTTTTACTTAATGCATGTTTTATGTCCAGGATCCCATCCAGGACACCACACTACATTTTCTTGTTGTGTCGCCTTAGACTTTTTTTGACTATGACACATTCTGAGTTTTTCATTGTTTTTGATAATCTTGACAGTTTTGAGAAGTTCTAGTGAGGTATTTTGTGGGACACTATGTCTCTATTTCAATTTGATATTTTTTTATGATTGGACACTAGAGTTTTCTTCATTGTTAGGGAATTCTCACCTTCCTGTTTTTACTTTTTAAAGAAATATTACACATATAAGATACGTTATTTCTCATTTATCTGTCTTGTAACCTGCAAAAATTGCTCGAGTTTGCTGTTTTTATTTAAATTTTATTAATATTTTATTGAATAGAAGTTTTAAATATTTAAATATTCCTTGCATTTGTGTTCTTTAAGGTAAGATTTCAAACATGTAAAATTTTACATTCGCTTGTATTTTTTTGTGACTTAATGCATCTAATTCATTGATTTAGATTATATTTGAACTATATGCATTTTCTTAATGTAACTAGCACTCTCTTCCTTCTTGGATGTCATTAACTTTCATTTCTGTCCACTAATGTCATGAGTTTCAAGACCTAACTCCAATTAGACATTTTATACATGTAAGTTTTCCTAAGTTTCCTCCATTATTTTTAGTTAGCATGACTCTGTATTCTGATCAGTACATACCACTTCTATAGTACTGACCAAATCAATATTGTGTTTAAACATTATTCATCATTATGTCAGTATTCCCTCTGAACTCTGACTCCTGGAAAGCCAAGGTCAAATCTTATTCATTTTGTACACTGCATGATTTACTAAATATTGTAGATATTTTATTAATACTTATCAAAGTGGATAATATCCCATCCTTTACTCTTTCTTGTCGTTCATTTAATAATAAAATGTCTCCTAATTGCCAACAGAATATGTTAAAATGCGTCAGCCAAACCTTCCTTAACTGGTTCAAATACAGTTTTCTAATCATTTATCCTACTATTTTCCACTATTTGCATAATTCACAATAAGATATTTGCAGTTCCTAAAACTCATAGAATTGTCCTACTCTTCTCTCAGTTATTTCTGGTTAGTGTGAGTATTGTTATAAATCACTCAGAAATCAGCTTCACAAGTTTCAAGAATATGCAAAATTTCATTCTTTGGGTCTCAAATTCTTTCTTTTGGAGTCAAGCAAGGCAAAATAATTCTAATTTTAGTAGGGGAAAGGAAACTTTTTAATCCAAATAATCTTAAGATGTATATATTTCTAAAATTTTCATTGCAACTTTATTTGTAATAAAGTAATTCACAAAAATGAAAAATCAATATAAAGATAAATTGTTTATTGTTATAAATTTAGATAGACTTTACTTTTGATAAAATTTTATTTTTTAACATTTCTATTTTCTTCTCTAAAATAAACCTCAAGTAAAGTCATTCTGCTTTCTCCTTTGATTTGGAACTTTGAGTAGCTCACAAAATCCTATAAACTGGTATGTACAACTACCTATTTACCATTACAATTTTTTTCTATGCAGAACCTAAGTTATACTTTCTTAAGCTCACTCTTCCTCCCCATTCTCTCTTTCTTGCTCTCATATTAAAGCACATTAAATTATAATTTTTAAATCAAAAATCTCTAAAAGAATTTTTGCAGAAAACAGTTGTCCTATTTCTTATCTCCTTTCACTCTCCAGATGCAACCATAGTTGATTCTTTTAGTATTTTATGTTTTTATTTTAGATATCCACATTCATACTTCTAAATAATACAACTATACTGTTATGGGATTGTCTAAACAGAATCATGATACATTTGATCGAGAAATGCTAATAGAGTGAGAGATAGTAAGTTTTTAAATGGAAATTTATGATGATAGCCTCACAAACAGGAGACATGGCAACTTCCTTCCAGAGTGAAACAAGACTTGGCAGTCTCTAGGTAATAGAACTTCCCAGGATACTACCCTTGGCATATAAATAGTCCACCAGGAGCACTTTTGGAAGTAAGGTGCCATTGATATGCAAGAAAAAAATAACTATAAACAGCTGGGATTAAAATGTCCATGTGATCCAGTGGTGCTCATATAGACAGCAGGAGGAGTTCTTTACAGAGCAATTTGATGTTTACCTGCTTTTTGATCAGCAGCATTCAAATGCCAGCATCATTAAATCTTAAGGAAAGGACCTCCTACTCTTTTTGATGTTTATCAACATTGTTGTTAGTTTCCTAGTCATGTGGCAGAAAGGTGCTGGGAGGCTTTACTAATCTGAAGGCAGTGTTTTGATCAGAGCTTCAGTTTCCAACAGAAGCCATCAATTTTCCCTCCCCTAATGCCTGATATCCCAAGCCGGGCATCCCTTTGATTTAGTTTCATAAAGAAAGGTAAAGTCAAGTCTAAAAGGACAGGGAACAAAGACTGGGAGCCCACCACTACTATATACAATAGGTTAAACTGTTTCGTAGTTTCCAAGCTCCTGCCCTCTGCAGTACCAGCAAATCCTGAATATTTAATACGTTTTTTCCCAGAAGGAAAAATCAATGATTTCCTCATTGGTACTTTCCTTGTAAGCACTTAGGATAGATTCTCTGCTAAGACATTTACCCTTCTTTTGTTTGCTTTCTACCTATAATGCAAATTACAGAGGGCTCCTTGTTTTTATCAAAGGTCAAACTTCTGTTTCTTATTTTTGTGTAATATATAAGGAAAGTGTGGTATTGTGGGATAATGTGATTTATAATAAGAAATATTATATATTTGGTCTTCATCCCTGGTTCTGGCACAGAGCTCCTAAAACCCTTAGAATTTCTTAAGTGATGAGAGCATAAAGGTATCCTTTGTTATGTGAATGAGGTGACTTTTGAAAAGCACCTAAGATGAGCACTGGTTGCCAGAAGAACCAACCATGTGATTAGAGGGCTGGAACTTTCAGTCCCACCCTCTCAACCCCCAGGGATGGGAGAGGGGCTGGAGTTTAAATCACTCACCAATGGCCAGTGATTTAATCAAGTGTGCCTATGTAATGTAATGCCTCCATATAAACTCAAAAGGAGAGAGTTGGGGAGCTTCTGGATTCATGAACACATACAGATTTTGGAGAATGGAGAATGACTTGCATAGAGAAGGCATGCAATCCCTCTGTCCCTTTCTCATACCTTGTCCTATGTATCTCTTCTGTCTGGCTATTCCTGAATTATATCATTTTGTTGTAAACCAGTGATCTACTAAATAAAGTATTTCTCTGAGTTTTGTGAGCTAATCTTGCAAATTAATCAAATGTAAGGAGAGAGTCCCTGGAACCTACAAAATATAACCAGTTAGTCAGAAGCTCCTGTGACAACTTGGACTTGTGATTGGCATTTCACAGGAGGGACAGGACAGTATTGTAGGACTGAGCCCTTATCCTGTGAGATCTGATACTATTCCCAGGTAAATAGTATAAGAATGAAGTTAAATTGTAGGACACCCAGCTGGTATCCAGGAATTGCTTGGTCGTATGGGGAGCATATCCCTCCACAGTTGGAATTCATGACCAGAACCCTTCCCACAGCCTTTACATAGCCATTCTGAATTCAGAAGTTGATATAGTAATATTTAGGCATGCAGATGCTGACTCCAAGATTCCTATCTAGACGCAGTAGATATAATACCTCAGTATACTAGTCATCTGGTTATCAGAAGCCCTGAAGTGCACTGAATATTTTCACGGCCAGAAGACTGCAATACGAGTACCAGATTAGAAATCAAAACAAAATTAAAATCTCTTCTACTTATCTTTTAATGGTTCTTGCTAAATAATGTGGGGTGCAGATTTTTATAATGAGGTTGAATTGATAAAGATGAAAAAATAAAGTCTTTATGGAAACTCCTACAAATAGTATTAGGAAAAATATTTTACTCCATTTAGTACTGGCTTTGGAAATCAGATTGTCTCTCCTCATCATGCCAGCAGACATTGCGAGTTCAACAAAATTTCCTTAGTTTCCTCAAGACTGCTTTGTCACTTTCTTCTCTTTATTTCCCTGGGACCTCAAGGTAGAAATCAATCACTAATGGAGGAGGAAATCCAGGGACTACTAACAATGCGTTCATAAAAGATCCATGGTCATTAAGCCTGAGAAAAGAAGTGGGAAGATGCTTATAGAAGAATGACAAGAAAAGAAATCAAGGTAAAATACATTAAATAAAATATTTTATTTTTCTATGTGTAAAATTATTTTATTTATTGAAGAAAATACACCAACATTCTGGGCAGTATTTATATTTTGGTGACCCCAAATAAATTTTTATCATCTTATTTTTCTGTATTTTTGAAATTGTATTTAATAAGTGTGTATGGCTTTTAGCATATGCACCCTTTTAATGTCCTCAGTTGAAATAATATTTTATTTCTTTCAAAAATCTATAAAATTTGTTTCTGTACAGCTTCTATGTTACTTATTACATACTGCCTTGTATTTTAATTAGCTAAGTTTTTTCTCTACTTAAAAGCCAGCATTTAGTAGCATATGTGTTAGCTACATTCCTCACAGTGCCAAAGTGTTTAGCATACAGTGATGACTCATGCACAAATATGCATGAGTGGGTAAGTGAGCTGACTCTTCAGGCTCTGCTCTCATTCCAGTAACTTACTAAACACTCCAGGAGCACATTGCTCAATGCTGAATTTTATTCTAAAACATTATGCTGTGAAAGATTCCCATTATAAAACTCACCATATTTGTTACACCCTGAAGGTAGGGATTTTTTTTTCCCATTTGCTTTCATCAAATGTTTATCCTTTTTCATCCATGTCTGTTGCCATAGTAGCAGCTCTAAGACAGAGTTAAGCAAATCTTAAGAATTCTAACACACATGGACTGGTTACTACAGTGATGGCAGTTTTTGTATTGTGCTGAATGAGTGTTTCAAATGTCCTGGGCTACCTCTTTCTTCAAGGCCAGATGCTTCACTACCTATTTGAAGGTGCTGGTCTTTTAAAGCTGTGAACATACAGTTAAATAGAAAGATGCCTGTAACATGTGCTAAATTCCTAAGTGAATTTGTTTTGATATTTTTAGGCACCATTGTAATTATAGTTTTAGATTTTTTATTAACTGCAAAACTTGTTCTTTCCTTTATTTAAACCCTGTGTGTATGAAAGTTAGCTGCTTCTGTATTTCCTAGGAGGAAAATGGTCACGTAGCATCATAACATTCACAATCTACTGGTCTGACCTCTCATGCCTCCCAAAAGGACTGTACTCTTTATAACCAGATATATACTCATTGCTTTTCTTGAATTTTCCCGAGAAAGCAGTACTGCAACCTTCATAATATGTTATCTTTGTGATATTTTTTCTAATGTCTTTTACTTTATATTTCTCTTCTTTCTTGTTCAGCCTATTGAAAATGGGAGATTTTAGGAGTTAAGAGTCAAGGATCATAGAATGTTCTGTGATAGAAAGGACCTCAGAGAATATCTGTTGTAACATTTTCATTTTATTTGTGAGGAAATTGCAGAGTAGAGAGAAAAAGTTAACTTTCAAAGGGCATAAAGAAAGTTCAAGGTATATATGTTATCACTAGAATGATCTAATTTCTAATCCAGAGTTTATCCTATTCATTTCTTTTCATCTGACATTATCATGAGTTTCAAGCAAATAATTTTCATCTGCTTAATGTAAAAACAACAACAACAACAGCTTTAGTATTAAGGAGACCTAGGAGTTTGTCTTGAGAGATGTAGGGTACGTTCAGCTTGGGGAAAAATTTGTCAGATTCCCCTCTGATCCAAAAGGAGCCATATTTCTTTGCCCTTTGGTCATTCCTCAGACACCCTTCTTTCTTTGTACTATGATCACTGTTTTCTGTCCTTAAAGCATCAACTCAAAGTCCAATATCTCCTTGACAGAGACTTTCCTTGAGCCCCTACAGGCCCCCTGGCTTCCTTTTCCTGTAACCTTCACTATTATAGCAGTTAACCTTCACATCATCTTATTCAAGTTTCATACATTTTTGTCAACTATTTATAGATAACCTACTATGTTCTCCCCAGAATTCTAAGTACTTTGTGGATATCACGATAGCCCAATAAGTTAAAAAAAAAAAGCAATAATTGAACTGAAAGAAAATTCTTTTTTAATTGGAAAGTTCATAGCATATTTTATCAGTGTCTGACATTAGATTGTGAGATTTTTGAAAACAGGGATTGTGTTTTATGAGGTACTATATTCCCAAAGTGTAGTATAGTGCTTGAAATTTAGTAAATATTTATTGAAATAGCCAAGGAATGAATAAATCATGCATAGAATCTAAGTACCATGAAATATAGAGAAAAAAATGCCTATATAGGCTAAAGTATTTTTGAACCTATCCTTTGCTAATTTGAGACTATCACTTGGTATTAAAAGCACAGGAAGTATTAGAAAGGTAATGAAGTAGAAAGAATGAATTCAAGGCAGAGGAAAAATATGAACCAGCCAGAAAATTGAGGTTTAGATTCAAATGATATTCATAGATATATATGACAGCAACCATTGCTGTTAGAGAGACAATAATACAGAGATGGATAAGAAAAATTTGAGAGGACTGAAGATGGCAGTGAGGGAGGTGGAAGAGGAGCCCAGTTCTCCCTGTGTCCAGCTGGAACACCTAGCCAATCTGAGGAACAGAGTGAACGGCCAACGGAATCCCAGCTTATATGAAGTGTGGAGGCCAAAAATTTTAGAGGACATTGAAAAACAGACAGTGAAGAGATCGTGTTGGGATGCTAAGGTCCCTGGGATCTGCATTTGGGCCATGTTGGACCCTGACCCAGATAGTCTCCAGACTTGCTTGAAAGTTGGGCTGTGAGAAAGGCCATGTGCTTATTAAGAATGGTGGGCTTAAACAAGAGGCTTTTACTCAAAACAAACAAACAAACAAAAAACTCACAGCTGCTAAGAGAGTTAAGAAACTCTCCTGAAGCAGCTGGCTTGCCCTTATGCTCTGCTGAGGCCAATTCTGGCTGATCTCAGCACCACTTGCCCCAAGGCTGATTTGAACCACGTATCCAAGCTTGACTCCTTCTGCTCACCCAGAGACTGAGTGGTGCCGTGTGTCCAAAGGCTGACTGGAGCTGCTTGCCTGCAGTGGGCTCTGGCCATGGTGAGCTCATGAAGGGCAAGGAGGATGCCCACCACACAGACATTGGCACATCTGGTGAATTAAAGGTGCAAGCCTGTTACAGATGGACAGTGGGGACCTGGCAGTTTATGGAGAACCTAGGCTAGAGGTTGGGCAACTGTAAATACTGTGGCCTATACCTGGTCTCCATTCTTGCAAAACCATAGGAAGGGAGAAAAGTGAAGCCCAGCCCCCCTTTTCCTGTGGCATCCAAGAAGATCAGCACAACTTGCTCAACAGGTTTAAAGTCAGCAGGAGGCTTTTCCCCCACTTTCCTCTTTCTTTTTTTTTCTTCCCCCAAGTGAGACAATATGATGTGGAGTGATGAAAGGTACGGAGACGGGTCCAAAGGTGGAGCACAAGGATAACCCCCCAAACTGAGAAACTGAGAAAATGTCACTTTGCTACCCCATAGAACTGGCATTTTATTGTTTATTTGTATTATTTTGTCATTACTTTTACTTCTTTCATTAGTATTTTTTCTACTTCTCTTCTTTATGTTTAGTTTTCTTCATTTTATTCCTCTGTTTAAGTGTATTGTTTGACTGGTTTTACTTATTCTTTCTTTATTGTATTTTAATTTTCCTTCTTTCACCATACTCGTGTTCCAATAACACACCACTCTTTCTTATGTACTTTCTATTCTGGTTATCCAAATCATATATTTCTTGTCATGTTATTGTTGTTCCAGTACTATTGTAAATAATAGTTGTTCCATACAATTGTAAATACTACACAGCAACCCTCCTTGATCTTAGCTCACTTCACTTTATTCCTGAGCTTCATTATTGTGGTGGTTAATTTTATTCTCTCATGCACTATGCCTACTTTCTATCCTTTACTCTCATTATATCTCAACATCTAACCTTGCACAAGAGCTCTCTTTCCTTGATTCAGCTCACAATCATCGTCCCCTCTAACAAGAGTCTTATCTCTCTTTCACCTTTTATAAAAAGTAGATAGTTGGGTGAAATATCATGGTTAATGCTATACTTATCTAAAGAATCTTGTATTTCTTCTATGCATGTTGATACTTTAAATCCCGTGGAATACTCTCCCGCTGTCTTAATCCATTTTGCCTACCCCTAGCCACTGATCACATACAAGAATAGGTGGGAACTGCAAACATCAGTATACCCACTAGAGAAGAGAAACCACCAACAAAGGAACCACCAAAAGACAAAAAAACAAACAAACAAAAAAAAAAAACAAATACAACAAGAGAGCCCACACAAACAGAAAAAGGGCAAACCTAGAGGGTCCAGACAAGGAGATCAAAGAGACTATACCACTGAATCACAAAGAATTCCTACCATAGTTCACCCTACAAAGACAGCTAACAAAGCAAAACATCAGGAAGTACGAAAAGAAACAAAAGAGTCACCTAAAATGGGGAGACAAAAAAGAACATTCAATCAAAATGAATGGAAGACTCCCCACTAAAAGAGCTAAACAAAATGGAGGTAACCAAACTATTGGATATAGAATTCACAGTAATGGTTACGAAGATGCTCAAGGAACTCACAGACAACTACAAGGTACTGAGTTAGAACCACATCAGCATGAAAAAGGAAATAGAAACTATAAACAAAAACCAGAAAGAAATGAACAATAAAATCTTGGAAATTATAAAAAAAACACATTAGAAGAAATTACAAGCAGGCTGGAAGAAGCAGGGGATTGAATCAAAGAGTTGGAGAACAAGGTAGAAAAAAACACCAAGAAAGAGCAAGAAAAGGAAAAGAGACTCAGAAAGAATGAAGAGGTGTTAAGGGAACTGCAGGACAACATGAAACGTAATAATATCCATATAATAGGGATACCAGAAGGAGAAAAAGAAGGGCAAGGGATAGAAAACCTGTTTGATGGAAAAATTTCCTAATTTGATGAGAGAAAAAGTCACACAAAACCAGGAAACAGAGAGTCCTAATCAAGAAGAACCCAAAGAGGCCAATTTCAAAACACATCATAATTGAAATGGCAAAATTCTAAGACAAAGAGAGAATTTTAAAGGCAGCAAGGGAGAAAAAGGAAGTGAAATACAAGGGAGCCCCAATAAGACTAGCAGCTGCCTTCTCAATGGAAATGCTCTAAGCCAAAAGAGAATGGCAAGAAATATTCCAAGTAATGAAAACCAAGGGACTGCAAGCAGAACTACTCTATCCAGCAAGGCTCTCAATTAAAATGGAAGGCAAAATAAGGAGTTTCCTAAACAAAAGAAGCCTCAAAGAATACACCTCCAGCAAACCAGCTCTGCAAGAGATGCTAAAGGATCTGCTTTAAGAAAAGGAAAGAAAGAGTAAGAGAGAGACAGTAACACAGGTATGAAAAATGGCAATGAATAAGCACCTACCAATACTAAATAACCTTAGATGTAACTGGATTAAATGCTCCAATCAAAAAATACAGAATAGCTGAATGAATAAGAAATCATGACCCACACCTGTGCTGCCTACAAGAGATCCACCTCAGAACAAAAGACCTACACAGACTGAAAGTGAAGGGTTGGAAACATATATTCCAAGAAAATGGACAGGAAAAAAAAAGCTGGAGTAGCAATACTCATATCAGACAAAATGGACTTCAGAAAAGGGGCCATAAAAAGAGACCCAGAAGATCACTTGATATTCAAGGGAAGAAACCACCAAGAAGACATAAACATTGTAAATATATATGCACCCAACACAGGAGCACCCAAATACATAAAGAAAGTCTTGGAGGACTTCAAGAAAGATATTGACAGCAACTCAATTATAGTAGGGGATTTTAATACCCCACTGTCAAAAACGGATAGATCTTCCAAACAAAATTACAAAATTATTGCGGCCTTGAACAATGCCCTAGATTAAATGGATTTAACTGATATATATAGAGCCTTTCATCCCCAAAAAGCAAAATACACATTCTTTTTAAATGCACATGGAACATTTTCAAAGCTAGATGACTTAACAGGACACAAAACAAGTCTCAACAAATACAAGAAAATGGAAATTATATCAAGCATTTTCGCTGACCATAAGTGACTAAAACTAGAAACCAACCTCAAGGAAAAAAACCCAAAACACTCAAACTCATGGAGATTGAATAGCTTGTTATTAAACAATGAATGGGTCAAGAATGAGATTAGAGAAGAAATCATAAAGTTTCTGGAAACAAATGAAAATGAACTCACAACGTCCAAAACTTATGGGACGCAATGAAGGCAGTCCTGACAGGGAAGTTCATAGCAATACAGGCCTACCTAAAAAAAAAAAAAAAAAAAAAAAAAAATAGAAACATTTCAAATAAACAACCACATTACACCTACAAGAACTGGAGGAGTAAAAACAAAGACAGTCCAGAGCAAATAGAAGTAAGGAAATACCAAGATGAGAGCAGAATTAAATGACATAGAGACTAAAGAAATAATTTTAATAAGAATCAATAATTCATGGAGTTGGTTCTTTGAAAAGATAAACAAAATTGACAAGCCGTTAAGCTGACTCATCAAGAAAAAAAGAGAGAAGAGCCAAATAAATATAATCAGAAATGAAAGAGGAGGGATTACAACTGATACCACAGAAATACAAAGGATTGTAAGAAATTACTGTGAACAACTATATGCCAAGAAATTTGAAAACCTAGGTGAAATGGACAACTTTCTAGAAACATATAATCCTCCAAAGCTGAAAGAAGAAGCAGAAAGCCTGAACAGACTGATAACAGCAGATGAAATTGAAGCAGTAATCAAAAAACTCCCAACATACAAAAGTCCCGGACCAGATGGTTTCACTGGAGAATTCTACAAAGCATTTAAGGAAGAGCTAATCCATATCCTTCACAGACTATCCCAAAAAATCCAAGAAGATGGAAGTTTCCCAAACTCTTTTTATGAAGCCAGCACCATCTTAATCCCAAAACTTGATAAAGACACAATGAAGAAAGAAAACTTCATGCCAATATTGCTGAGAAACATAGATGCTAAAATCCTCAACAAAATTTTGGCAAACCATAACCAGCAATAAATTAAAAAGACCATACACCATGATCAAGTGGGATTCATCCTAGGGAGGCAAGCATGGTACGATATTCACAAATCAATAAACGTAATACTGCACATAAACAAAAGGAAAGACAAAAATCACATGATCATATAAATAGATGTAGAAAAAGCATTTGATAAGGTACAGCACCCATTTATGATAAAAACACTTATCATGCTGGGAAGAGAGAGAGCATACCTCAACCTAAGAAAGGCCATATATGAGATATCTACAGCCAACATCATACTCAATGGGCAAAAACTAAACACTTTCTCACTAAGATCAGGTACAATACAAGGTTGTCCAGTTTTACCACTTTTATTCAACATAGTATTAGAAGTCCTAACCACAGCAATCAGACAAGAAAAAGGAATAAAAGGCATCCAAATTGGAAAAGAGGAAATAAACTATCATTGTTTGCAGATGACATGATAGTGTACACAGAAAATTCTGTAGACTCCAAAAAACTGCTCAAACTAATAAATGAATTTGGCAAAACAGTGAGATACAAAGTCAATATTCAGAAATCAAAGACAATTTTGTATACCAACAATAAAATATCAGAAACAGAAATCAGGAAAAAAAATCCCATTTGATATAGCAAAAAGAAAAATAAAATACCTAGGAATAAACCTAACCAAGGAAGTAAAAGACGTGCACTCAGAATACACAACACTGAAGAAAGAAATTAAGGAAGACACTAACAAATGGAAGCATATACTGTGTTCATGGATTGGAAGAATTAATATCACCAAAATGTCCATACTACCCAAAGCAATTTATGGATTCAATGTAATCCCTTTTGAAGTACCATTGCCATATTTCACAGATATAGAACAAACACTTCAAAAATTTATATGGAATCTTAAACGACTAGCTGCAGCAATTTTGAAAAAGAACAAAATAGAAGGGATCACAATACCTGATACAAAAGTGTATTACAAGGCCTCTGTAATCCAAACAGCTTGGTACTGACATAAAAACAGACACCTAGACCAATAGAACAGAACAGAGAGCTCAGAAATAAACCCAATTCTCTGTGGTCAATTAATATTTGACGAAGGTGAAGAAGCATAAAATGGAGTAAAAATAGGCTCTTCAACAAATGGTGTTGGGAGATGTGGACAGATACATGCAAAAAAAAAAAAAAAAATGAAACTCAATCGCTAGCTTACACCATACACAAAAATAAATTCAAGATGGATAAAACACTTAAATGTAAGTCATGACACCATAAAAGTTCTTGTGGAAAACATCGGCAGGAAAATCTCAGACATTCCAGCAACATCTTCATGGATATATCCCCTAAAGCAATGGACATAAAGGAAAGAAAAAACAAATGGGATCTCATCAAAATAAAAGCTTCTGCAAGACTAAAGAAAACAGCATTAAAATGAAAAGATAACTAACTGTATGGCAAAACAGATTTGCCAGTGATACCTCAGACAAGGGTTTGATCTTCAAAATACATAAAGAACTCACATGACTCCACTTTAGGAAGACAAAAACCCAATTAAAAAATTGGCAAAGGACTTGAACAGACACTTCTCCAAGGAGGACATAAAAAGGATCCAGAGACATATGAAAAGTAGGTCAGCAAGGCTAGCCATCAGAGAGATACAAATTAAAACCACAATGAGCTACCATTTCACACCAGTCAGAATGGCCGTTGTAAGCAAAGCAACAAACAACAAATGTTGTAGAGGATGTGAATGAAAGGGAACCCCAGTGCACTGTTGGTGGGACTGCAGACTGGTGTAACCATTGTGAAAAACAGTATTGAATTTCCTCAGAAAACTAAAAATGGAACTGCATTTTGACCCAGCAATTCCTGTGCTAGGATTATATCCTAAGAACACTGAAACACCAATCTAAAAGAACCTATGCACCCCAATGTTCATAGCAGCACAATTTGCAATAGCCAAGTGCTGGAAGCAACCTAAGTGCCCATCAGTAAACGAGTGGATCAAAAAACTCTGGTACATTTACACAATAGAATACTATGCAGCAGAAAGAAAGAAGGAGTTCTTGCCCTTTGTGATAGCATGGATGGGACTGGAGAGAATTATGCTAAGTGAAATAAGTCAGGTGATGAAAGGCAAATATCATATGATATCACCTTTAAGTGGAACCTAATCAACAAAACAAACAAGCAAGCAAAATATAACCAGAGACATAGAAATAAAGAACAAACAGACAGTAACCAGAGGGGAGATGGGAGGGTATAATGGGGGAAAAGGGTGATGGGTTTTCAGGAACAACTATAAAGGACACGTGGACAAAACCAAGGTGGGGTGGAATCAGGGGAGAGAGTTGGGGATGGCTATGGTGAGGGGGATAGGTGTGGGGGGCAGAAAACTGTACTTGAACAACAATAAAAACTTTTTATAAAATCAAAAACAAAATAAAAATTTGAAAAGATGTCATATTTATTTTAGTAGTATTTTATATAAATTATTTTATTTGCAATAGCAAAATTGCTAGCTTGTTTAAGGAATACTAGGTAAAAATGAACAAAAAATATTTTTAAAAACAACATTTTAGGATGTGTCTTGAGCAGAAATGATATGTCTGACTTTTTATTCACACATTCAAACTGGAAGACTGCTGGGGACCCTGTCCTGGGCGCCAGATGCTGGGGACCCTGGCCTGGGCGCCAGATGTGGGGGGGCTCCGCCCGCAGAGCCCCATCCCTCCGTCACGGATGAAAGTAAAAACTACCAAGACATCTTGTGCTTGGGGAGGAAAGGGGTCAAACTCTCAGAGGAGAATGACCCAGAGCCCCTTCCTCACTAGGCTTTTATTGGGTTCCAATACACCGGAATACAAGTTTAACATGTCAAAGAAATCTGAGGGCTTAATCGGAGCCAGTGTTTGTCAGGAAGGGGGGTTGCCAGACTTTGGGAGACATGCTCATTTCCTCCTGGGACACTTGTCACCTCAGGAAGAGCACTCTTAGCAAAGCAGGTTTCACAGGACTTTAGGAATTCTTTCTTATGCCAATCACCCAAGGAGCTGTTCTGGCCAGGACAGGGCTGCACCGCTCACCCCCACAGTTTCAGGCTTTAAGCCGATTAGGAAGCAGGAGACATCTCCCAGATGGAAATGAGGACTCGGGCTATGTCAGAATAGCCGGGGGGCGAGGGTCCATCACATCCTCTTTGCTGCAACCCCCCGAGTCCTTCCATGAGGCCTTCCAAGTGGTCGCGTCTGGCTTAGGTTGCCCCTCCCATGAGGAGTCTTACCCGTCATTGACTGCCAACCAAGCTATGAGGCCAGAGAAGCAGAAGCAGCACTCCTGCCAGGGAGATAAGCTTTGTCTCCTTAATAGGTCACATCCTTGTGACAGAACAGACCCAGATGAAGTGGGTCCCTTGGGCTCTTATACAGCCCACCATGGGGTGAGGGTTACAACTCCTGAAACCAGGCTGAACGGTCCGCAACAGAAGACAATTTATTTCTCTTTCTACAGAGATCAACCTACTGACAGATCATTCAATGGGCACATATTGCGTGTGAATTTTTTTTTTAAAGTGTTGGACATATTGGTGCTAATCATTCATTTGCTCTAGTTCTAAATTCATTTTTACCTGTAGTTCAAATACAGAAGGAAATCATAGACATGTTTCATGGCCAACAAAAGACCATAAAATCAACTGCCATCCCAGGGCATGATACTAGATTAGATACGAAAAAGATATAAAATCATAACAAATAAAGAAAAATCAGTGGTGTTTTGTTAGGAAGGGAGATGTTCGGTTTTATTTTTATTTTTTTATTTTATTTTACTCATATTTTTCTTTCAAATTTACAGAGCGAATGTAAAGGAGGAACCTAACTGGAACACAAAATTCCTCAGATCCTCACATAACCAAGGACCATGATATAGCCAAGATCTTATTCTAACATTGTCTCATTATAAATTCATTTGCTCTTTTTCTTGAGTGAGGCCTAGGAACTTATGTAGGTGAATGGATAGTTGAACGAAGAGACAATTGTGTTAATTTATAGTGCATCCACAAAATCCTTATGGCTAAATTATTATTAGAACTTGAGTTTAAAAATTATATATATACACACACTATCTTATATCAAAATTTGAAGCCAGGTGGTGAAAGACAAATATCATTGACCTCATCTATAAATGGAACCTAATCAACGGAACAAACAAGTGAGCAAAATAGAACCAGAGACATGGAAATAAAGAACAAAATGACAGAGCGGTGGTGGGGTGGGGGATAGTGGGGAAAAGAAGGGGAAGGGTCATCAAAGAACCTGTATAAAGGACGCATGGACAAAGCCAAAGGGGTGGGGAGGAGGATTGAAGGTGAGAGGTGGGAGTGGGTAGGACAGAAAGGAACAATGGTGGGAAAATGGGGACAACTGTAATTGAACAGCAATAATAAAAAAGCAGCTATCATTAGCAACTCAAATGAAACAGATAAGTTGATGATTTTATACTTTAGCATGTAATATTTAAAAAATAAATATAATCATTTTATATATGTTTTCAGGGAAAAATACCTTTGAGATACTACACTGGAGCAATATATAATATATAAATAATTGAACTAGACTCCAAACACTCAATTTTGAGAAACAAATACTTTGAATGCTTAAGAGAAAACATTAATTTATCTAAGTTGTATATCTTTATTAAAAACCTTCAAACTTCATTGCAAATATCTGAGTGAAAAAGTAGAATAATTTTCCCTCTAAAAACTATAAGTTTAAAAAATATTATTCATATAAAACTATAATTTTATGAGGAGGCTATAGCTTAATATAGCTTCATTTAAGTTTTGCCTAAGTTATCACTCTTTAAATTTATCTTTTCAAAGCAAGCAGATTGAAGAAGTTCCTTAGTCCTTGTGAGGATCATCCCCAATAAACTAGACTTAATAATAAATTTAACATGCTCTTTTAATTATCCTGTAATTCTTTTTTTTAAATTAATGTTACATAGAAATAAATTACTGAAACACAATTGGTGTAAAATCTTGGTTCTTCACACTGAGTTTCCTAATTTATGATGTATTTGTGGAAAATTATTAAATCTATAATAATGTTCACTAATGTCTCAATTTTTTGAGCCACTCCTTTTTTAGATGATGATGGCTTTTAAAATTTAATCTAAGCTCAATATATTTTGAAAAAATACCCTTAATCTAAAGATGTCATGGTATATTCTCTAAATACAACCTGCTGAAACAAGCTCAGGTGTCATAGAAAGGTAAAGGAATAGAAATTATTTCCTCTCTCAAAGCTTTCTCCCACCACCGACTGCCTCAGGAAGCATTGTTGATTTAGACCAGAGTAGGAAAAGGATCCAAGGCAGTGAATTTGTGTGAAAAAAATGCTAACACAAAGAGAATGAAGAAAATGAAGAATTAAAAAGAAAATGATGAAGAAAAGTAGAATATAAAATCTAGGGATAAATAAACACAACTTCTCCCTTCATGGAATTGAAGAGTGCAGTGATAGCTTTGATATAAGAAAACTGTAACATGCTCTTCTTTTTATCTTCCTTTTTAAATATATTATCTCACTTTCTTAATCCACTCATTCATCTGCCACAATCACAGATAATCTGGAATTTGCTATACCTTTTTTTATTGTAGAAGGATTAATTTTACAACAAGGATTCTATAGGTGGAATCTCAAAAATGAGTGTGCTGTCTCCTAGACAATGGACCAATTGCAGTTCAGGGCTTATACAGCACAGTGCTAGCAGAACTCAAGATTATAGCTACCACCCAGAGATGGGAAAACAAGTATCCAGAATCCATTCATTAATCAAAATTTCCTGTTTTTTTTTTTTTTTCCTTGGTCTTAGACATTATTCTGGATGCTTGAGCAGAGTAAAAAAAAAAAAAAAAAAAAAAAAAAAAGAATTCATTGGGATAAACTAGGTAATTCTATAGTACCCCTAACATCTCAAGGCCTAATGAAACCAAAGTTTATTTCTCACTTATACTTTATGTCCCATTAGGCTAAGTATCTTCTCTACCTACCTACTCAGGGATCTCTATCTTATAGTCAAATGATCTGGGATATTTGGCTTTCTTGGGCCCTGCATGAGGAAAGATAAACTTAAAATTGCAAGTAATATGTTTTGTTGCTTCATCCTAGTGGCTACATCTAACACCGTCACTCACACTTCACTGGCTAGAACTGATCATTTAGGCCCATTAACTTGCAAGAAGTCCGAGAAAGGCAGTCTTCTGTGTGCTTGGAAATGGAGTATTGGTACATTTTAGTGTAGAAAAACAGATAATAAACACATAAGCAAATACAATAATTTTAGTAATAATAAATATTATGAAGACATAGAACAAGATAATATTACAGAAAATAACACCATAGAAGTGAAAGCTATTTTAAATAGGGTGGTCAAAGAAGACTGCTATGAGGAAGTTACATTTGTGATGAGATTTAAATAATGAGAAAGTCTATGGCAAAACTGTATATTCTGCAAAGAGTGGAAAAATAGCAGGCAGAAGAAACATAAATGCAAAGACTTCTAAAAAAGTGCATTTATGTTTGAGAAACAAAGAGAAGGATGCTATGCCTGGAAATAGTAAAAAATTAAAATAAAAAAACAAGTAAAACAGTAGCAAGAGATGAAGTTAGATTAGTCATTAGGAAGATCATGTAGGACCATAATGGATAGCAAAAGCACTTTATATATTATTATAAGTATAACTAAAAGTCATTAAAAATCTTACATCTTCAGGTGGTATGTGATATTCTCTAATTTATGTTGAAAAAGGATCATTCTGTTTAGATTTTGGACATGGAATTGTAGGTAGGCAAGAGTGAGATTAGAAAGACATAATCATCACTGCAGGACAAGGGTAAGATAATGGCTTTCTAAAGCAGGAGGGAAACACTGAAGTTGAAGGAAAGTTGTTGTATTCAAGGTGTTATATGGATTTTTAGTTGATAGGATTTGTTGATATATTGCGGGGTGTAAGAAAAAAATACAAGATCACCTCCATATTTCGCTCTGTGCAACCAAACACATGCCACTTATTGTAATGGGTGGAACAAGACGAGTGGTAGATATAAAAAACTGTTCTTGGGGGTGATATATTTTGAAGTGTCTATTAGATTTCAACATGGTAATATCTGGAAATTGACTGGGTATGGCAATTTGAGGCAGAGAGGTCAGGCTTACTTTGGCATTAAACAGATAATCAGTAAAAATAGTTTTAAAACCAGAAGTCTGGTTGAGATAACATGAGAAAAGAAATAGATGATAAACCAGGACTATCGATTGGGGTATTTCTGGACATACATTGTTGGGAACTGCCCTGCCTGGTTTTAGAAACTATAACTCCCATGGTTAAGGCTGAGTAAAGAGACCTTGGGACCATAAACCACTAAGAATACAAAGCTTATCTTCCTGGTAGGGTTGTCACCTCTGCTGGCTTTTACTTCACCCTGCTTGACCCTGAGCAGATGACTGGTTAGCCAATGACAGGTAAGATTCTTCAAGAGAAGGACAACCTAAGACAGGCATGATCACTAAAGGGCCCTCAGGGAAGGGCTTTGGGGACTATAGAAAAAGGGGGTGATGGACATTTGCCCCTTGGATTTGACATAGCCTGAGTCCTCATTCTGTCAGCAAGAAGTCTCCTAATCTCTTGGCTGCCTTACTTCCCCTGTCTGACTTAAGCTTGAAACAAAGCTGGAGCCCTGGGCAGGAATGGGCGGTTCCCTGGGGTGATCACGCCTGAGAAAGAATGCATAAAATCCTGTGAAACCTGCTGTGCTAAGAATGTCCTCAATTTTCTGATAAAGGTCCAAGCATGAAATGAGTTTATTTCCCAAAGTTTTACAGCTCTTTAGCTAACTGACCCTGATTCAGAATAAGCCCTCATAGTTCTTTGAATATCATCTATCATTTGATCATTACTGCCTGACAATGAGTGAAGACCTTCCTTGAGGTAATGCTCCCAGAAAAGCAATAAAAATCTGTCCAGGCAAGGGTCAGGGTGCTCTCTCACTTAGAGAGTAGCCATGCTGTCCTTTTTTCTCCACAGGACTCCTGCAGTTCGTGTGATTTTGTTTGTTGAATCCACAACACTGCAGACACCACTGGTGGGAGTCTGTATCAATACATGGAGTCAGAGACTAGATCCTTACAGCAACCAGTTTTAGGACAGATGTTTGCTATGATAACACACACATACTCATACACACACAAACAATTAAAAAAACAACAAAAATCGGAAAGAGCATATAAATCATAGAGCAATTATATAACACTGATAGTGGACTTGAAATGTCATCTGTGTATTCCAAGGGCATAATTCAGATCAACATTGAAAAAACCCACTGATTAAAATCAACAACCAACACAAACAAACATATTAAAAACATAATATTATAGTCTAACAATTGATGATTTGCTATTCATTTGTAGGAAGAGAAAGACGACCTTTCAGTTGTGTCACACTAAAAATTACTGATGTGCATTTCATTAGTAATACACATTCCTTGAGACTGATTATTAAGGATTTGCATAGAAATAACCCACAGGACCCAAGCAGCCAAATATGAAGAGGATCACACACACACACACACACACACACACACACACACACACACACACACACACATGCTTCCTGAGAGAGGAGGACACACAAGACAAGGAAATCTTATATTCCTCAGTCACTGATAAATTGCTCCTTAATCCAACACTTTGTTTCATTGAATCAGATTCTAGTGCACCATAGTCCTTTTAAAAGGATGCTCAAATAAAGTAGTTTATATCATAGAAATATTCTAAAACTTCTCTTTTTTCTTTTCTGGGGCCTCTGTGAAAGAGGAGGTATGGACATTGCTACAATGTCAGAGGGATTTGTCTAAGTTTATCATAATGATAAATTCTGAAAAAAAATTCCCCATGAAACTCACAAGGGTATCAAGACCACCTTCTTTGTATATTATTGGCAGTCTGGTATACCCTGGTAAGACAACTTGATTTTGAATCACAGCTGCTCTTTTATCATGTTACTTAACCTCTCTGAAACTATTTTTTCCCATATGTGAAATAGGGGTAATTATAATTATCTTTTCAAAATTTAATGTGTTAAATTATAAAATATATTTCAAATGAATGACATACTACAGATCCATAATCTCTTATAATACAATTGTGAAATTCAAAAAGCTCTGAAAAAAGTTTTTGTTGTTTTGTTTTTAAAACAAATTGCTCACTCAATGATTCAAATTGACATGAACTCCTTTTTCAGCCAAAACTGTCTACAGATTATGTGAGGTTGTTTATAGTCTTTTTATTCCACTTAGTGTGAACATCCAGGTTTTTACTAGAGAAATATCACATTTGATTTTAGGTTGCTGTCTACATCCCACTGGCAATGTTATATAAAATTCAGTTAATGGATGCATCACCACTCTGAAATCCAGCGGATTCTGGTGAGGATTATAGACCTTACAAAGTAGCCCTAATAATTGAAGAACTAGCATGAAATCAACTAAAACATTATCTGTCCTTACTTCTGAGTTGCTGTTTCACATGTCCCAAGGAAACAGTGATTTGAATGGAGTGATAGGAGCAAAGTAGAAGAGCCCTAACCTTGGTCTGGTCTGTGAGTTGGTTGGAGCATCATCCCATACACCAAGAGGTTGTGAGTTTGATTTCTGGTTGGTGCATGTACAAAAAGCAACAATCAATGTTTCTGTCACATCAATGTTTCTATCTTTTTCTCTTCTTCTCTCTTTAAAATCAATACACATATTTTCATGTGAGGATTATGTGGAGAGAAGGACCAATAAAATGGCATTGGTCCAATCAACAGAGCATAAAATATATAAAACAAAGTGGAGCCATTCATGTCAATCAAAATGGATATCAGTCAGCCATGACACTTTGGTTCAAGAGGGAAACTACTTAAGTCAGAGCAGACACATCTGGCAAGGAGATATACCTAAGATATCTGCACATGTGATCAGAATAGACTCATCTGCAAAGCAGGACCACTCATAGATAGCCTCCTGGGGAAATTCCATACTTGCCAGCAGGGGTGTCAAAAGAACAGCCATATACCACCTGTAGGCTCCTGGTAAAATTCCCCATTTGGCATCAGGGGTGCCAAGACATTTATAAGAAAGACCCAAGATGGTGGAGTACACCACTCTCAAAGTATAACTGAAGCAGGCTCCAGACAACTGCTGAGGCAGCCGAGCTCCATATACCAGAGTGCTGTTCCGTGCCATGATGTTCTTTGGCATCAGCTACTGGAGGCTCTGCCCTGCTGTCAAAGGACTTCATCTGCCCTGCTGCCCTCCTGGCTCCAGGAGATCCTTCCGAGATGCTGACAACATCCTTATCTACCCTGCTGTCTCCCAGACCTGCAGACTGTGACTCTGGGACTCAGGTTCATTACCCCCCATTGATTGTTGTATGTGTTATAATTCTCTTAGACTGTTAGAGTGTGAGTAGGATATTTATGTATGCTGATGTTCTATTTTGAATAAACCCGCATTCAATAAAAGCTGAGTGAATAGCATAGTAACAGTGTGTGATTCTTACCTATTCCTTGGTGCTGGTTGCTCAGCAGGTAGATAGCTGAGTAGTTGCCCAGCTGACTTACAGGAAAGACTATATCATGAACCTATGCTTGTAACAGGTTAAAAAAAAAACTAGAAGAAGGAGTTCAACTAAACTGTTGACAAAGTTGAGTTAGACCAGCAAGCACAGAGCCTACAACAATAGCAGAGAGAAGAGAGATTCCTGACCTGGTAGAAGAATAGAAGAGTACATACTTCATTTAACACCTTTAGCAGCTTATTTTAAATATTTAGCTGTAATGGAAAGGTGGGTCTATTTGTGCTTTTGGCCCAGACTATAAATATTAGGAATGCATACCAGTAGTGACTAACTAAACTTACCGAGTATCAGTTACACAGAATTATTACTTCTAAAAACAATGTTAGTGTGACATCGATGACATAAGATACTCTAGTGTTTGTTTCTCTTAATGTCATTCTCTGATGTCTATCAACTTTAAAGGTATTTAATGTATTTAGAAAGCATACAATGAATGGTATTTTCATATACAAATAGTTTTCATGCAGAAAATAACATAATAATAGAACCTTTTCATCTTTTTACAATGATGCCTGGAGTTATCACAGCTATTTTTTTCTTTTCTTTTTTCTTTTTATTTTAATTGTTGCCCTTGTAGTTTTCTGTCTTTTACTCCCACCCCAGCCCACCACCCCAACCCTCCCCACATCCCTCTCATTTCCACCCTCCATAGTTTTTGTCCATGTGTCCTTATATTTGTTTCTCTAAACCCTTCTTCTTTTCTCTGAAATTTCTCTTTTCTGAAATTTCTTTTCTCTGAAGTTTCTCTTTCCCCTGAAATTCCCTGCCCTCACCCATCTGGTCACTGTCAGCCTGTTCTCTATTTCAGTGTCTTTGGTTATATTTTGCTTGTTTGTTTGTTTTGTTGATTAGGTTCCTGTTAAAGGTGGGATCATATGGTATTTGTCTTTCATTGCCTGGCTTATTTCACTTAGCATGATGCTTTCCAATTCCATCCATGCTGTTGCAAAGGGTAGGAGCTCCTTCTTTCTTTCTGCTGCATTGAATTCCATTGTGTAAATGTACCACAGTTTTTTGATCCATTCATTTACTGATGGGCACCTAGGTTGCTTCCAACACTTGGCTATTGTAAATTGTGCTGCTATGAACATGGGGGTGCATAGTTTCTTTTGGATTGGTGTTTCAGGGTTCTTAGGATATAATCCAAGCAGTGGAATTGCTGGGTCAAAAGGTAGATCCATTTTTAGTTTTTTTAGAAAATTCCACACTGTTTTCCATAGTGGTTGTACCAGTCTGCACTCCTACCAACAGTGCACTAGGGTCTCCTTTTCTCCACATCCTCTCCAACACTTGCTGTTTGTTGCTTTGTTTATGATGGCCATTCTGACTGATGTGAAGCGGTATCTCATTGTGGTTTTAATTTGCATCTCTCTGATAGCTAGTGATATCGAGCATCTTTTCATGTGTCTCTGGATCCTCTGTATGTCCTCCTTGGAGAAGCATCTGTTCAAGTCCTTTGCCTATTTTTTAATTGGATTGCTTGTCTTCTTAGAGTGGAGTCGTGTAAGTTCTTTATATATTTTGGAGATTAAACCCTTGTCTGAGGTATCATTGGCAAATATGTTTTCCCATACAGTTGGTTCTGTTTTTATTTTACTACAGCACCTCAATCGTGAGAATAAAATCAAACATCTTAAGAATGATGGAGTGAAATATGGACAAAATCTAGATCTTTAATGAAATGAATCAACTCAAACTGTCTACCATACAATCTCATTTAAGTCATTGTTAGTGCATTACTAGAAACTGAGCTTATCTTAATTGCTTCTAACAGAAAGGCCTTTTCTAATTTAACTTAAAGAACATCCTGAAATAGTAGTGCTCTTCTTTTGGAACTGTTCAAGCAAATACTGATGGACCACATCTTTAGAGTTTCTTAGCTGGGATTCTTGCATTATGGAGAATATTGACACAACCAACTTTATTTTTTTTAAATATATTTTATTGATTATGCTATTACAGTTGTCCCATTTCTCCCCCATCATTCCCCTCCACCCTAAACACCCTCTCCCACCCACATTCCCCCCTTTAGTTCCTGTCCATGTGTCATAAGTTCTTTAGCTTCTACATTTCCCATACTATTCTTGCCCTCCCTCCCCCTGTCTATTTTCTACCCACTATCTATGCTACTCATTCTCTGTACCTTTCCCCCTCTCTCCTCCTCCCACGCCCCTGTTGCTAACCCTCCATATGATCTCCATTTCTGTGGTTCTGTTCCTGTTCTAGCTGTTTGCTTAATTTGCTTTTGTTTTAGGTGTGGTTCTTAATAGCTGTGAGTTTGCTGTCTTTTCACTGTCATATTTTTATCTTCTTTTTCTTAGATAAGTCCCTTTAACATTTCATATAATAAGAGCTGGGTGATGATGAACTCCTTCAACTTGACCTTATCTGAGAAGCGCTTTATCTGTCCATCCATTCTAAATGACAGCTTTGCTGGATAGAGCAATTTTGGATGTAGGTCCCTGCTTTTCAAGATTTCAAATATTTCTTCCCAGCCCTTTCTTGCCTGTAAGGTCTCTTTTGAGAAATCAGCTGACAGTCTGATGGGAACTCCTTTGTAGGTGACTGTCCCCTTATTCCTTGCTGTTTCTAGAATTTTCTCCTTCATTTTTATCTTGGCTAATGTAATTACAATGTGCCTTGATGTGTTCCTCCTTGGGTCCAACTTCTTTGGGACTCTCTGAGCTTCCTGGACTTCCTGGTAGTCTATGTCCTTTGCCAGGTTGGGGAAGTTCTCCTTTATTATTTGTTCAAGTAAGTTTTTCACTTGTTGCTCTTCTTCTTCCCCTTCTGGGACCCCTATAATTCGGATGTTGGGACGTTTAACGATGTCCTGGAGGTTCCTAAGCCTCTCCTCCTTTTTTTGAATTCCTGTTTCTTCCTCATTTTCTGTTTGGTTGTTAGTTTCTTCCTTCTGGTCCACTCCATTGATTTGAGTCCCAGTTTTCCTTCCATCTCTATCAGTTCCCCATGCATTTTCCTTCATTTCACGTATTGTAGCCTGCATTTTTTCATCTAGTTTGTGAGCAAAATCAACCAATTCTGTGAGCATTTTGATGACCAGTGCTTTGAACTGTGCATCTGATAGGTTGGCTATCTCTTTGTTGCTTAGAGGAATTGACTCCGGGGTTTTCATTTTTCTTCCGGTTTGAGCCATTTTTGGTGGGGTTTTTTTGTTTTGTTTTGGTTTGGTTTTAGTCTGGTCACAGCTATTACGTATGAGGGGTGGAGCCTTAGGTGTTCCTCAGGGCGGGGCAGCCCAGTCACCAGGTTGTGACGCTATATATGGGGGCGGGGTCTGAGAGGGAACAATGGTGACTGTTCAGCTCTCTCCTGGACTCCGGCCCTTTCCGCCGCTTCCCCTCTGCCTGGACCGTCTCCGCGAGCGAATGTGGGACCACCTGGTCAGCCAGCCACCTTTTGCGGCCTCACTGGGTCTGCACAGTTGCCCCCCTGTGCCCGGGGTCCACCAGCCGCCGCCTGTGCACCTGGGAACTGCCTGCAGATGCTGCTTGCGTTCCCGGGTCCATACCTCCACTTTCTCCTGCTGCGACTCCACCCCTCTTACTGGTCTGGATGAATGGTTGTTGGACTTCCGTACAGTTCAATTTTCTATGAGTTCTGGTTGTTTTCTTGTTTCTAAATATTTGTTGTCCTTAATTTTGGTTGTTAGAGGAGGCACAGCGTGTCCGCCTACGCCTCCATCTTGGCCGGAAGTCCACAACCAACTTTAATACTTACGTACTCAAAGAGAAGCTCTTATTTTTATTGTTATTGATTTATTTAAGTTTGTGTTTTTTTTAATGATGGATTTAAATATAATCTACATCTAGGTGGATAATATATACTTCATTACTCAGTGGGCATTGTGGAAATTATCACGGATCATGTAGAAAAAGAATTGTTTTATTTTTAAATGAGATTGTTGATTTTTGACCAAATTAAATTGACCACTTCTATAAAGTTATTGACTTATGTGAAATCTACTGTTACTAGGCAGAATAAATGAGTCTGTTTTAATGATTAATCTTAAAGTCACAGCACTTATCCCAGGTCTGGAAACACAGTAAACAGTTAGTAAGTGTTTATTGAAATGATTTTTGTTTCTATTTTAACGCTCCTTCAAGAATCCTTACAAATAGTCGATTATTTTTGCTTATTAGTTTCACAAATACCCAATTTCACTTACAGCAACACTTATGTTAGCATAATGTAATATAAGTATAATGAAATTTTTAATTATTGCTTTTCGCTTTTGTCAAAGGTCATACTAGAAACTGCCATAAGAAATCAATTACTGCATTTACATTAGAGATGTTGTTGAAGATATTGCTGATTGCATTTTTTCCAGTCCTCTTTGTAATGACTCCTGTGCATAATTACTTTCAGAAATCAGAGTTAGGAAACAACCTTTGCCTGGAGAATTATTTAGCTTCCTATTGTCAATACTGTATACAATACATACTCTTTAAATATTTGTTATATGAATACACTGTGGTTTCTCACAGATTGTATGAATCTTTTGCCTTTTAAAAATATATTTGTTATGTGAATAAATAAAAGAACTATGTAACTGATCACTTCTCTTTGAAGAGATATCTCTGCCAATAGAGAAAAAATTAGGATAATATTTACACCATATTATTTTTATTGCCATTATATTTTTGTTTCTTTTGACTTTAAATTTTTATTTACATTAGTATTTTGCTACATATTTGTATGTGCTATTTGTTTCAATTTGCCTGATAAATTTTGTGGAAAGAAAGTAGGGCAGAAATATTAAGTATATAAGTGAGGATGAGTAAAATATTTTTTTTGTAATTTGTGATAATGGAATTGTAGATAATATGAAATAAAATTATGTACAAAATAACATAGTTATACTTGAGATTTAGTATTTGGATATTTATTACACATTCATTATTCTTTTTGCTGATGAAATTATCTTATAATTCCTAGAATTTAGAAAAGTAGGTGAGAAAAATGGCCCCAAAGCAAGAAAAGAAAATATATTTTTTCTAATTAATAACAAATTTTGAGTGATTATACCTCAGCCATCAATCTAAATTCATTTTGTTTATGAATTTATTCATGAGGTAAAAATATTACTCTATTCATTTTCGGGTGAGATGAGTTAAGCCCAAAAAGATTAAGTAGATTTTCTGAGATTGCTGAAATTAAAATTCAATCAGTAGGTGTAACACTAGAGTTTACAATTATAATCACATGACTTTATACTGACTCAAATGAGATATTTTTATTCATTTAAAAGTTATTTGTTGGTGACCTACTATGTTCCAGATGTGAAAACAGGCACTAACAACATACCATTAAACAATAATCCACAAATAAAATTTTAAGAAATTATTATACTTTATAAATTCCAAATCACTCTTGGTCTATTGCTGTGTTTAGCCATGCAAGTGCAGGCCAAATCAACAAACAATAAAATAATGTCTATTAGATGTTTACATGAGATACTCTGATTTTAGCCATGTGTTTGATCACAAAGCATGCATAGGCACCCACCATATACAAGTTTAAAAAATCAGTTAGCCAAAGTGTTTCACAAATAAAACTTCTATTTCATATAATAATAAACATTATATTGCATTTTCTTTCTGTTGGCCAGCTTTGTTACCCTTTTGTTGGTGAACTTGTTTTGGTGGCGTTTTTTTTCTCTTAACCTAATATATTTTTCTATAATTGTTGTGGACCGTTCAGCCTGGTTTCAGGAGTTGTAACCCTCACCCCATGGTGGGCTGTGTAAGAGCCCAAAGGACCCACTTCATCTGGGTCTGTTCTGTCACAAGGACATGAGCTACTAAGTAGATAAAGCTTATCTCCCTGGCAGGAGCACTGCTTCTGCCTCATCCATCTCTGGCCCCAGTGCTTGGTTGGTTAGTCAATGATGGGTAAGACTCCTTATGGGAGGGGCAACCTAAGCCAGACACAACCACTTGGAAGGCCTCATGGAAGGACTCAGGGGGCTGCAGCAAAGAGGATGTGATGGACTCTCCCCCTCCCCGGCTATTTTGACATAGCCTGAGTCCTCATTTCCATCCTGGAGATGTCTCCTGCTTCCTAATAGGCTTAAAGCCTGAAACTGTGGGGGTCAGCGGTGCAGCCCTGTGCGGGCCAGGATGGCTCCCTGGGTGATGGAGCATAAGAAAGAATTCCTAAAGCCCTGCGAAACCTACTGTGCTAAGAGTGCTCTCCCTTAGGTGATAAGTGTCCCAGGAGGGAATGAGTATGTTTCCCAAAGTTTGGCAACCCCCTTTCCTGACAAACACTGTCTGGGATTAAGCCCTCAGATTTCTTTGACATGTTAAACCTGTATTCCTATGTATTTGAGCCCAATAAAAGCCTAGTGAGGATGGGGCTCTGGGTCATTCTCCTCTGAGAGTTTGACCACCTCTCCTCCCCAAGCAGATCTTGTCTTGGTAGTTTTTATTTTCATCCATGACGAACGGGGGGTTCTACGGGAGGAGCCCCCCACATATAATACTTTCCCAAATTTTACATGATAAGCTATCAGAGGACAGGGGCCCTTAATTTGAGACAAACCCAGTTCATGTCTCAAGTGAATGCTTAGGTAATAAGTTCAAATGTGACTTGTGTACACCTGCCATGGTTGAAATGAAAAGCTTTTTTTCAGATTAATGGCAAATGAGTGGTAATAGAAATTTAACAGTTAATACAAAATGATCAATTTCCTTATGAAGAAACAGTGACTGACTCACAGCCATAGGGAGAGCTTTGAAACATCATCTACCTGTGATAAATCTCCAAAGTAAATAATTGCATATTTTAAAAGGAACTCAAGGAAGGATGGGCTTGTTTCTCTGACTGTCAGATATTCGCATTATTTGAAAACTATTAATAAGCAATTGGAATACTAGTGATAATGTTTAAAATGCTTAGCAAAACTAGCTGAAAGTCCATTTTTGTCATTAAAACATTACCCAGGGCCCTGGCCAGTGTGGCTCAGTGGGTTGGAGCATTGTCCTGTAAGTGAAAGGTTACAGGTTTGATTTCAGGTTGTGGTTTTGATCCCTGGTCTAGGCACATGCAAGAGGCAACCAATTGATAGTTTTCTCTCTGCCCGCCCCTCATCTAAAGCAATGAAAGAAATGTCCTTAGGTAAAGATAAGAAATAAAATAAAACTCTACATAGGTTTTTTTCCTATTAAGGAATTTGTATGAAAATTTAACTCACTAAATTTTATATTCTCAGCTGCTGGTAATTTATTGGATCTCATGTTGCCAAAGCAGGACTGAGGTTAAGAGTAGGTTCTTCCACATCAATATGAGCAAGTTCAATAAGTAGTTTGATATATCAATCAATCATTCTAATGATACTCAGAGGCTAGTGGATTGCATTTCCACCTCATCTGATGTTACTTTATGAAAGACATCATTGGTTGTGCTGATTGAAATAGAAATACATAGATCAGTTTCATATGTGCTTTCTATGACTTTCTTGCATAAAATAAACTCTTATTAATTTATTCAAAAGCCCTATTTCTAATAACTTAAAGACTGTTACGACATATTATCACCCAACCACTTATGCACGCTTTCTGCTGTATCACATATAAATGCACACCAGACAGTTGGTTCCACAGCACTCAAAGTTTCTCCCAAATGTTTTGCCTTCAGAAGCTGTCAACTTCCTCTAAAAAAAAGAAAAAAGGAAAAAAGAAAAAAAGCCTGTGGGAAACTCATTCTTTTTTGAAATAGTCCATAACTAATAGTCAGGTTGAAGAAATGTCATCCAATTCCCTCTTCTTGACATTCTTTTGTACTAATTGCACTCCCTGAATATTAAATAGAGATTTCCTCCATGTGAGAGCAATTACAAAACTTGTTAAAGACACGCAAGTGACTTGTAAAAGCAATGCACACATTAAAGACAACTTTGTAAAAAGGCATTTGGAAAGATCTTCTGAAAACATCAGGGAATGAGCAGGTAATGTAAATGCATGGGATCTTTGATGATAACACTGTTTGCTAGAGAATGGTATGACATAGGAGGCAGAGCAATGTCAGAGAGAACACTGGTTACTAAAGTCAGAAAGTAAGTTCACTGTGACTATGAAGAAGTTATGCTCTCAGGTCCCTTAACACAATACAGTCAGAGGGCCTTAGGGTATCGAAGAAATAAAAAGTAAAGTGACTAATAGAAATAGACCAACATAAATGTACTTAACAAGTCTGCTTACCTGATGAGAAGTTTTGTATTACTGTTGAAAAATTAAATTCATATATACTAATCTTCATATTTATATGTACACACAAAGTATATTTTTCAAAAAACAGAATTGAATACTTTATCCATTCCTTTACACAATAAATATTACCAACCTGTGATCATTTTATTCTATAGATTGGAAATACATCAGTTGCTTTAAAAATAATAAATGTACTATGAATTTATGCAGGTCTTGGTTCCTATCTTAGCTCTGTTACTTACTAACAGCAGAACTTGTGCAACTGCAAATGATTGAATTGTTGATCCCAATATTTACTATATCTTTGTATCTACACTCTGTGCCAAGTGATATTTTCTCCAATTAGGGGTAGAATATATCACTTTGTTCCACTATTGCATGTGTCTTGCTTTTGTCAATGAGATGTTAACAGCTATGATATCTACGGAGGTTTGATGTGTGTATATTTTTGGACTTACGTTTTTGTACTTCTATCATTGCCATGAGAACATGGTTCTGTTAACCCACTAACCAAAGACAGACACTTGGAGCAGAACTGGATTCAGCCTGCAACCTGGTTAGGCATAGCCTAGTCTGGTTGACTTCCAGGCAATCCCCATGTGATTGGCAGATGCATGGAAGAAAATAAATGTTTCAAGCCATTGAAAATTTGAAGCTGTTTGTTATGTGACAGCAGTAACTTATATGACATTAAACAATCAGTTTCCACAACTGTAAAATGAGATAATAAAAGTATGTAATACTTAGGATTGCTATGAGAATAGTTGAGGTTTTAAACTACTACTGGTAAATATTAAAAAATCAATTGCATTTTTATATACCATCAATAAATACATGGACACTGAAAGTGAAAATTAAATGCTACTTACAAGTTCTCAAAAAAATGAACAGGTGTAAACGTGTAGGACTCATATTCTGAAAACTGCACAATACTGATGACAGAAATCAAAGATCTAAATAAATGAATAGAAATTATATTCATAGATTGGAAGACTAAACATAGAAAATATGTCAATTCTTATCCTGGTTGGTGTGGCTCAGTGGGTTGAGTGCTGACCTGCAAACCAAAGAGTTGCTGGTTTGATTCCTAGTCAGGGCACATGCCTGGGTTGCAGGCCAGGTGCCCCATAGCGGGTGTGTGAGAGGCAACCACACACTGATGTTTCTCTCTTCCACTTTCTCTAAAAATAAATAAATTAAATATTTTAAAAAGATGTCAATTCTACCTGTTGATATATAAAATTCCTATGAAATCTATTTACACATTTACTCTCAAATTTTCAGAAAGATTTTTTGTAGATACAGACAAGATTATTCTAAAATATATGGAAATACAAAGAAATATAAAAGCTAAAAAAATAAATAAGAATAAAATAGGAATCAGTCAGCTGGTTTCAAGACATATTATATAGCTCTTTTAGATCCTGTGATATTTGTGCAGAGATAAACATACAGATGAATTGACCTACAGATGAATTGACTGGAACAGAAATATCAGAAATAGATCAACACAACTGTGCACAACAGAAATATGACAACAGTACTAAAACAACTCAGTGGAGGAAAAACAGGCTTTTTGACAAATACTGATGGAGGAATTAGCCAAAAAGAAACCATGAATCTTGACCTTGGTTTTACACTCTATACAAAAATTAACTCAAAAATGGGTCACAGACTTACAAGATGTAAAACTTTAAAAAAATAAAAGAAAATTTTTAGAAATTAAAGCTAGGAAAATAATTCTTAAACTTCACACCAAAACCACAATCCATGTAAGGAAAAATGGACAAATTGGACTTTATCAAAATTAAAATTTTTTGCTGTTAATAAACAATCATTCCCATGAACAGGATGAAAGGATGAGTTATAAAATAGGAAAAAAATTGCAAATTACGTATCTGTTAAAAAACAATATGAGATTTCTATACACCTATTAGTAATATGTAAAATAGTGGCAACTTCAAGTGCTTAGAAAAATGCAGAGAAACTGTATCACTCACACATTGCATTTGGGAATGTGAAATGGTACAGCCACTCTGGAAAATAGTTTGAAAGTTAAAAAAAAAAACCAACTTAACATGCATTTAACATGTGACCAAGCAATTAAACTCTTAAACATTTACTCCAGAGAAATAAAGGTTTGAGCTCACATAAACATCTGTACACAAATGTTTATAGCAATTGTATTCATAATAAAAAAGAACTGGAAAGAACCCAGATGTCTTTCAACAAGTGAATGAGTCAATAAAGTGGTATATCCACACATCAACTGCTATTTGAAATAAAAAAGAAAGAACTAGTGATACAGGCAACTATCGGGATGAATCTCTAGAGAACTATTCTGAGTGAAACAACCAATCCCAAGAAGTCACATAGTATATGATTTCATTTATGTAACATTCTTGAGACAAAATCATATCAATAAAGAATAGATTAGTGGTCAGGGATAGGGACGCTCAGGGAAGAAAGTATGAATGGTGATAAAAGAGCCACATGAGGGATCTTTGTGGTGAAGGCAATGTTCTGTATCTTAACTGGATCAATGACAATATCCTGGCTGCAATAATGTTAGAGTTGGTAGGATGTTACCATTGGGAGTAATTGAGTAAAGTGTACTTGGGGTTTCTCTCTATTATTTCTTATAACTGCTTGTGAGTCTATGATTGTCTCAAAATAAAAGGTTTAATTATAAATATTTATTTAAAACCTGAGAATAAATATTATCTTTAAATATTTTCTGTAAACCTTAGTAAATGCAACATAACTACTTTTTCCTCTATTTTATTTTTTTAATTTTAGATGGTTCATTCAGGTGCTAAAAATTACTTTTTTTTTCTGTTTTAGGCAATGAGGGATGCATTAGCACTATTCAGCCAGTATATTAGTGGACTCACTGTTCAGAAATAAACATCGGAAGTCAGCTGTAAATCCAGTGTTCCAAGGCTGTGAAGGGCCACCCACATTTCCTGAGCTCACTCACACTGTCGGCATATGTCTTCTTTGAACTCACTTCCAATCTGAAGGGTCACAGGTCTACATTAAGTTCAGTGTTATATCAAGAACTCTAATACGTGAAAAGACAGAAAGTTGTCCTTTAAGACAAATCAGTGACTTTTCCACTTCTGATATAACTAAAATTTAGATGTAGAAAAAACTTTTTTTGAGACACACTAAAGGACGAAATCTCTGCTTGGCATATAGTAAGCATTCAACAGTTGTAGATTCTTTTTCCTTAATAAACAGGATATCTTCTGGAAATCCTTTAAAAAAAGAATGAATATTCCAGCAGCCGGGCATGATTTATTATATCAGATTCATCATTAAAATGAACTGATAATTTACTTCATAACATTCTCAGATTAAAGTAAAATTGACAATTTCATTTTAGACTTATACTTTTTTATTGCCCTTGAAAGAGTATTGAGCTAGGAATCTGCATAATTTATCACATCGTTACAAAGAAGTCCACAGTCATATATGTCATATATATAGTCTGTTCGGAAAATGTCCCACTGTTGTTAATATAATGAGAATGGTTTGCACAACATCAATGTACATCAATGTACACAACACCTGGCAGCCAATGAGAGTGAACTAGAATGCATATACGTGAACAATGAGGGCTCGATTGAGTGAGCCTGTGTACTGTGTGGCTATCACATTCAAAATGACTGAGCAAGTAGGACAATGAATCTGCATCAAATTTTGCATTAAACTTGAACATTCCTCCCTGGAAATTTTTTGGATGATTCAGGAGGCTGCAGCTATGGGCAACTGATGATTGGAAGCTTTATCACAGCAACACACCCGCTGGTGCATCATGTTTTGTGCAGAGTTTTTTGGTGAAATATCAAATCACCCAGGTGACTCAGCTGCCCTACAGCCCAGATTTGGTGCCCTGTGACTTCTGTTTTTTCCCAAAACTAAAATCACCTTTGAAAGGGAAGAGATTTCAAATCATTGATGAAATTCAGAAAAATGCAATGGGACAGCTGATGGAGACTGGGAGAATTGTGTGAAGTCCCAGGGTATCTACTTCAAAGGGGACTGAGGTGTCATTATCCTATGTACAATGTTTTCTGTATGTTTTTAAAAAAGATTTATTCATTTAGTTTTAGAGAGAGGAGAAGGGAGAGAAAGAGAGGAAGAGAAACATAAATGTGTGGTTGCCTCTTTCCTGCCTCCCAACTGGGGACCTGACCCACAACCCAAGCATATTCCCATACTGGGAATTGAGCCCGCAACCCCTTGGTTCACAGGCTGACACTCAGTCCACTGAGTCACACTAGCCATGGCTGTTTCTTGTTTCTTGTATCTTCTTCAATAAATGTCTCTTTTTTATATTGCATGGATGGGTAATTTCTGGGCAGACTATATATATATTCATATGTATTCTCATATATATCCAGATAGATATATAGATACAGGTGGTAGATGATATAGATATAGATGATATAGATATATTTTTTTCCTTTGGGATAAGAATTCCAGAGGTTTTGTTTACCATGATCTAATCTGATTGGTTTTTGGCCCTGTCTGGTGTGGCTCAATGGATTGAGCACTGGCCTATAAACTGAAAGGTCAGTTCAGTGGATTAAGTGCTGGCCTGCAAACCCAAAGGTTGCCAGTTCGATTCCCAGTCAGGGCACATGTTTAGGTTGCTGACCAGGTCCTGGGTTGAGACATGTGTGAGAGGCAACTGATGGATGTTTCTCTTGCACATCGATGTTTCGTTCCCTCTCTGTCTCCCTCCCTATCCCTCTCTCTAAAAATAAATGAATAAATAAATAAAATCTTTAAAAATAATCTGATTGATTTTTGACTGATTATTGAAAAATATAAAAACAAGGTATTCTAAATCCCTAGTATCAGAAGATAGAGCCCAAATGTTAGTTCTGGTTCAGTCCATATGATGGGTCTGGTTTCTCTAATTTTTCTAGATATGAGAAGTCAAGCATGCCGTTTATTTCTATGGGCTTCAATCTCCTGAAATTAAAAAAAATAGGTAATATTTTCACCATTTCACTATTTTCCTGACCTGTCTTTTCTAAATATCTGCTCCACGTGAGCTCCAATTGATTCATGCAGATGCACTAGATAGAGCCTTCCCTCATACCTATGATGAAAACCTTTTGCCTTCATTGTGGAGTGTCCAGCTGTTGTGGGTCCTATTCAGAGATCGTACATGTATAATATGGAAGCAGCAAGGAGCTTACTGTGGTAAAAATATGACCAATGGAAAATGGAATATGACATATAAATTTTTCCTTTATTGTCCCTATGGATAGATATTCCTGAGATAGTTGATATTAGTCCTTGAATAAACTATCACAATGGAGTGAGGAATCAATTGTACTTTGTGGTGTCCAGCTTCATAATGAAACTTATATTTTCTCTTTCTATGGTCCTAATTAATTTGATTTTCTCTCACTTCCTGGGATTGCATTTACTAATAAAGACATAACATATAAGATTTTGACCTAGGCTCTGGTTTCTGTATAATGTCAGCTAAACCAATTGGAAAAGGAGCAGTAATAAAAGGCCTCCAGATGATATTTTTGAGAAAGCCTGCTCACAAACAAGATAGCAGAAATCACCACACCTGGTGATATCACCAGTATTGAGGTTACTTGGAATAAAGTACATGTGGGAGAAGTAGTATGGGGATGTACAGTGGATATAGCATGTGAAGCATATGGAAGCAATGATAATGTATTACCAAGCAAAAAAGGAGTCTGCCTATGCCATAGAAGCCAAACACATGAGACAATTGGTAGTGAAAAAAAGGAAAAGTTTTATTCAGAAGCTTCATGATCTGGGAGAAAGGCAGACTCCCCGTCTCAAAGCTCATCTTCTTCACAAAATCCAGACAAAATCCAACCATCCCAGCAAGACCAAAACAAAAGACAGTGCCCAGAGTTCAGGTCCATTTTAGTGTACCACCTTCTGGATCCCACAGACAGCTGCTAAGTGGTCATCCAGGTAGCTTAGTTTGTTCCCAGATGTTGCCCATTTCAGGCTCCCTCCTGGAACCTATGCGCCATGCAGCTGCTAAAAGCCACAAGGTTGCGCGCTCCCAGGAGAGAGTGTGGAAATGAACAAGTGAATGCTTCACCAGGTCAGCAAGAGGGAGACTCCATCCTGTAGGCTTCCATCTTGGCCTATGGGTGGAGACTCTCCTGGAGCTCCATCAGCTCCAGACCATCAAAGGAGTGCCTGCAACGCACCTGCTTGGTTACCTAGGAAACGTTGCCTCACAGTTCCAAGGACATGCATCCTGGTGCTGCACTGTGACCCTTGCTATGACCCCTGACAGTGCACCAACACATTCTTTGGCCCCATGTCCTTAGTACTTGAACCTCCAATCTCTGACCCCAGGGAGTGTAGCTCGGTGCACAAGCAGCTCCCAGGTCTCATTCCCAGGTCCTAACTCTATCTCCCTGGGTGGCCCCTCCTGTTCCCCCCGCTCAGTCTGCTCCCAGCACTGCTACAAACCAGAGTCTCCTTGACAGTCTGGACAGACTGTCTATCAGTATCATAAGGATTTTAAAGGAGGTTTTTTAAATTTTTGTGTTAACTACTTTGAAAGTCCTTATTGTAAAAAAGCAACTCTGAAAGTCATCTGCCAACTAAAAGAAAACTATGGAAGACGTAAGGTTTTTGACAGCAACTCATAAAATGCACTTGTTCCTAAAACTTCTCACATGCCACACTTATTGCCTTCAGAGTGGCATTCAAAGTCAGGTCTCAGCAAAGCCCAAGTAGGTAAGTACAATTCTTTTTAAAGAAATCATGCTCACACTGAAGAAATTACAGATACTAATTCTATGTATTGCCAGAGACCAGAAGCAGATATAGGAGTGGATTTTTTGGGTTAGGAATTAGGGTTAGCCTATATACATAGGCTATGGAAAAACACTTTACATGTGTGACTCATACATGATTTGGGCTTCAATGTTCTGTCAAGGAAATGTGGGAGATTTTTTGTTTGTTTGCTTGCTTGTTTGTATCTGCAATGGCCTGTTGAAGCAGAGTTCTGACAATGTTCAATAGTGATAAAAGACTTCCTAAAATAATATTAAGGAAATACTCAGTAAAGTAAAGAAAGGTATCAATGTGATGATTAACTTGCAATATTACACTTAGGAACTCACCACTTGGCTATGTTCCTTAGAAGGCATAGGGACAGTCTCATTACTTAGATACTAGGGAATATTTTAGCATCTTTGAAAATCCATAAAATGTCTGTCCTATGTAGCAAAACAATGAGAGATGCTGCCTTGAAACTGGGATCCTTAGGGGTAATAGATTCCAGAATGGTGGACATCTGGTGGCTGTATTTAACTGTCAGCAATAACGTGAACACAATTACCATAATTGGCAGCAAAACTGAGCAGCAATGATGTCTCCTTGACGTGCAGAGATCTGTGGCAATGAATAATAGATCATTGTATTCTTAAGGGTGAGAAAAATGGGCGATCAACCTGCATATTGCTAGACTTGGGTAATAACCTTAAAAATCAAATGTTGATAGGCAGAAGGTGGTAACAGCTGCCAGAATAGAAACTGAAGTATTTAATCTGGATTCTGATCTATCCAAATTCTAGATTGACCTAAGGTACTCTATGGTATCCTCTTTAGTAGAAAGAATAACTCGTTGCCCCTCACAACACCTACTATTAGGAAAGAGACCTCCATCATGTGCCTTTTTAAATTTTGAAGGTAGCATATGTCACTCTTGGGAATAACAGTTCTTATCTACTTATAGTTGACATGGAGATTTCCACAGATTTGAGTAGAGTTCAGAGAAAATAAGAGTTCTGCAGCAAATTTCAAGCTGTATTATAAGCTGTTCTGACATGCATGCTAAATATTTCAGCCAAGCTGATGCTGCTAGAGGTGGTCTCTGTCTTAGTAGGAGGGTATTAGTGATGATGTCTGAGGTTCTGAAGCAAGGCCATGTTTCTTGTGACAAGAAACCACTCTATGTGTAATGACAGCTTGTAGTATACAATTGGGACCTGAGTGAACCTGATCACCTGAACTTGGGACATCAAAAGATGATAAAACTGGGATTGCCAATATTTATCTGTACATTATCAGTTCTATTGTTTCATAAGGTAAGGTAGGGCTTTGATTGGGCTGTTAAAACAAAATACCACCATATACTGGAGCAGTTCTGATGGAGTCTCCAGGTGCTGAAGTCCACAGGAGACAGGACCAGAGGCCAGACCCATATGTGGAGTGTGCACAGTCCCTAATGTGCTCCTTAGTCCTTCCCCACCCTCAGGAACACAGCATTGCTCTACAAGGAATCTCAGAAGGTAAGAGTTCTGCCCAACACTCACCTGGAAGGCTCTAAAGTGCAGCTCCTTCAATATGAGGCTACAGTGGCTGGTTTTATCAGGTCTTCTTCACAGCAATTTCTAGAGGATGGGCCAGAATTGAAAGAGGTCCCTAACCCAGTTGGCCATGGCCAAGGTGCAGTTCTGGAAGGACCCAAGGGAAACTCCGTGTGCAGGCTTAAAGGTTTGTGCAGCCCCTCTCCCCACTCTGTTAAACGAAGGCTCTAAGAGGCCCCATTATTGAATGTATATTTAGGCACCAGGAGAGGGACTGGAGCTTGGACTTTGATGCATCCTTAGTTAAGGGAGATGACGTTAAACCCTCCCATTTGTCAACATCTAAACAGTAGACATTTATTTCTTACTGTTCTGAAAGAAGGAAAGTCCAAAATCAATTCACTGGCAGATTTAGTTCTTGATGAAAGCCTTGTTCTCCATTTACATGGTTGCCTACTTTCTGTGTGTTCACACGGACTTTTCTTAGGGTGTGTGGAGAGAGAGAGATGGAGGTGGGGGGGAGAGAGAGAGAGAAAGAGCAAGTGCACTCTGCTCTCTCTCCTTCCTTTAAGGCTACTAACCCCATCATAAGGGTACTAACCTCATGACCTCATCTAAATCTAATTACACTCAAAAGCCCTGTGTGAATTTGGAGAAGATATAAACATACAATTCATAATAGTTCATTATGTTCAGGCAGAGCCACAGTCCATAGCATGGAGGAATAGTATATTTTGGACTTAGATTCATGCAGTTCCAAAAATAGGAATAAATTACAGAAAGTGGTTCTGAATCCCACATTCCCTACCACTATTGCATCATTGCTTCTCTTAAATTTATAATTATACATTTATTTGGAATAAGCACAAATGAGCTGTTGGAGAAAAAAAAAATCATGTTGGCAATCAGTGTTGAAACATCCACAAATACACTGTTAGCACAGTTGAATCCGATCCATGAGTGACCATAGAGGAGTATGGTAAAGAGAAATACTCCCAGTGGATAGAGCTGTGAATGTTCTTAGTCACCTGCTTTATATATAGAAAAAAGTAGTCTGAATTGCATATGCATATGATCTCTTAAAAAGTAGCAAATGGTTTTTCTATTACTCAGCAAACTGGAAGAAATAAGATTCAAAGACCAGAGACAAGGTGACATAGAAAAGAAGTATGAAGATTGACCCATGGTAGTGAACGCAAACTGTGTAGATCTTTGTATCTTAAGGTACTAACTTTAAGAGAATGCCAAATGTAGAGGAGTCTCCTAACAAAAAGATGCCACTATTATCTTGAGGAAGTCAGAAAGTCTTTCTTCTTGGCTGTCACAGTGGTAATGCCCTGTTCCCACAAATTGTGATATGGTTGGTAGATATACACAGTCCCAATAGCATGGTCTTCCTCCCACCAAGACTGGTGTAGCCACTGCCATTACTGAATATCTAAACTTCCATCAGCAGCAATAGAGATCAACAGTGGGCTTTCTGTGTGTCACCATTCTCCAAAGGGACCAGCCAACAACTACTTGGCATTAGGTTGCATGTGGCATCAAACCTCTATGACTTTAAAAAAAAGATTGCAGTTATTTTTCATACCAAGTCATCTGATATGAACTCTGATTATGATATGATTTTTTCCTATGCCAGGAGTTCTGGCACAAGAACAAAGTTCAGAGAACTTTCAAAATTTCTGATCTATATGCACAGTATCATATATAATATTGCCTTAGAGCAATAGACCCATTTTACAACAAAGGATGTGTGACAGAAGGTATATGCCCAAAGGGTTCACTGATTTTGCCATGTGGACCCTACCTCACCATAATCCATAAGCTGTCATGTTCAAAATGTGAAATGGTCTATTAGGGGCTCAGCCATGGCACTCTTTCTGGGACAACTGCCTGCAGCAACAGGAATGCTGTTCAAAAGATGTACTAAACACATTACTGAGAGAAGGTGCTAGAATAAGTGGATCCAGGAACCAAGTGTGAAAATAAAATTCTACCCTCTAGCGTTAAAACTAATGATTCAGTTTTGCTTTTGGACTCTGAAACCTTAGGCTCTGGAAAGTACAAAGTTTATTTTCTATGTTAGGAGGCTAGGGGGCATCTTTAATTTGAGCTTTATTTTGCAACTCCTTCCTGCCTCTTTGAGTTCTTCATTATAGCAGAGCAACAAAGAAAAGAGCCACAAAGCTGGCAAGGGTAATTGGCCTTGACAACTATGAACAGCTAGAGTTGCTGCTACAAAATGGGAAAGGGGGGATTAAAAGTAGAACCCAGAGAATTCATTAGGCATCATAAGTTCAACATTCACTAGGGGAGAAATTGCTGCAGGAGCAAGAGCCATGGCCTAATAAGGACAAAGCAATTAAGGGCTCACATCCCTTAGAAAGGAACTCTGGATAATCCCTCTGAAAGCTGCAATGCTGATTGAGGTGGGAAAACCTAGAATGGTTGTTATTGTGGTATATTATAAATTTTATGCCTTGTGATCATTTGCAGTAGAGTGCACAACAGCTTCCTTCACTAACTACATGTCTTCAATCTTTCTAGAGGTTATGTTGAAGAAAGCTCTAGCTGAGTGTACTTGTATCTCCCTTTGCAGGGAAGAAGTGAGGACATTTTATTCTCACATAAATGGAAGTCTTATGTTGAAGCATGGAAAATGTATATAACAGAAGACATGAGCTGGCACCGAAGGGAGTCTGTACAGAAACTTGTCTGACATCATGACACTCTCACCCTCACTCTGCTTTGTTGGGCACTAAGCTCTGGATGGACAGTGATGTCATGCAGGCCCACCTGTTATGTTCTCACCTTTGCTTCCCTGTTGCCTCCAAGATATGATACATCCAAGAATTCCCCATTAATCATTCACACATGACAGCAAGAGAATACAAAGAATTACCGTCCTTTTGGGTGAATCATTAGAGCAATTGGGCATAGATAGGATTTTGAATACATATTTCTTCCATTACTCCCTTCAGGCAGATTAATCAATGGTTTTCAGATTTGTTGCTATATGCATCCTAAAAAAAAGTTTAAAATATTTATTCTTCACACATTTTTAAATTGGCATCTAAATATTTTTATCATAAGTATAATAGTTGAAAAGTTGTTTATATGGCATATTACTCCAGATTTTGCTGTAGTATAAATAACACACCTTTATCCTTTAAAGTCATTTGTTGATTACTTTATTATATTTAATTATTTTATAGGTGGATGATAGATAGATAGTATGTGTATTCATATGGATTTATATACACACACATTTACATTTCAAATTTTGTTTCATGTTCTGTGACCAAAGTTTCTGAGTGCTAATTTACTTTTTTATTTTTTTATTTTTTTTTTTTTAGTATTTATTTATTTATTTATTTTTAGAGGGGAAGGGTAGGAGAGAGGGAGAAGGAAAGAAATATCAATGTATGGTTGCCTCTTATGTGTCCCATGCTGGGAACTGGCCTGCAACCCAGGCATGTGCCCTGACTGGGAATCGAACCGCGATCCTTTGGTTCACAGGCCCGCGCTCAATCCACTGAGCTACACCAGCCAGGGCTAATTTACTTTTTTAATTTATCATTCCTTGTATTAGTTTATAACTCATAATGTAACTAAATCATAAAGAATGGTAAATCATGAGAGATGAAAGTATAATTTCATTGGGAATGAATAGTCTAATAAGATAAAAAATAAGCAGGCATTTCCTCTACGTTTAATGTAAGATAAATATATATGCTGGTAAAATTTAATTGTCAGGAGAGCTAGCATTCTTAACATGAGTTTAAAAAATATTAGATATTATAAATAATAAAATAAATACTACTTTAATTGGAATTAAAACTTAATGACACAAGTTTTAACCATTATAATTTAAAGACACAACATATCTGGAAAAGATATCAAAGGGAAGTTTTCTCCATGGCTTTTTGTCCAGTGTATCTTGAAATGTCAGTGGTCCTAGAAAATATTCCAGTAATATTTAAAAGATTCTCTGTGCTGACTCATTCAGTTTTTAAAAGGTGCTTTTCTTTCCAATTATTTGCCCTTTCTAATGACTCTTATTAAGAACAGTTGAAAAGTTATTTGAAAACATAATGAAAGAAAACTTCCCTAATTTGGCAAAGGGAATAGATAAGTCCAGGAAGCACAGAGAATCCCAAACAAGTGAAACACAAAGAGGACCAAACTAGGATACATCATAATTAAAACGCCTAAAACCAAAGATAAAGAGAGAATCTGAAAAGCAGCAAGAGGAAAGTAGAGAGTTACCTACAAAGGAGTCCCCATCAGGCTGTCAGCTAATTTCTCAAAAGAAACTTTGCAGGCAAGAAGTATCTAAAGTGATAAAAAGCAAGGACCTACATCCAAAATTACTCTATCCAGAAAGCTATCATTTAAAATGGAAGGACAAGTATAAAGGACACATGGACAAAAACTATGGGGGATGGAAATGGGAGGGAGGTGGGAAGGGCTGGAGTAGTGGGCTGGGGTGGGAGTAAAAGACAGAAAACTGTACAAGATCAACAATTAAAATAAAAAAATAAAAAATAAAAATAACAAAATAAAAAAAAATAAAATGGAAGGACAGAAAAACTGCTTCCCAGACAAGGTAAAGCTAAAGGAGTTCATCATCACCAAGCCATTATTAAAGGAAATGCTAAAGGGACTTATTTAAGGAAAAGAAGATCAGAACTATGAACATTAAAAAGGCAACAAATTCACAGCTATCAGCAACTGAATATATATTTAAAAACTCTAAGCAAACAACCCGAACAGAAACAGATTTATAGATATGGACATCATTTGAATTGATATAAGCTGGGAGGGTGAAGGGGAAGAATGGGGGGGGGGAAGGTGCAGGTATTAAAAAGAATAAATTGGTAGGTACAAAATAGACAGGGAGATGTTAAGAAGAGTATAGAAAATGAAAATGGAGAAGCCAAAGAGCTTATATGCATGATCCATGGACATGACCTAAGGCAGGGATTGCTGGAGGGAAGGAGGAGGGAGATAAAGGGGAGGAAAAGTGGGACAAATCTAATAATATAACCAATAAAATATACTAAAAATAATAACTATAAAATGAGAATTTAAAGCAAAAAGAGAATAGTTGAAAACATTTTCTTATATATATATGTGTGAAAAAATTTAGTGGACATTATTTCCTACAACCATTTTTGGTTTTACTTACACAAAGTTTTCCCTCAGAAGCAGTTTATTCTGTAACAAAGATCTAGAGATAGAGTTTGGCAACATTTTTAAAAGAAATCATCATTTTTATCTTGCATTAGAATGAAAATAATTTTTATTATTCTATTGCTGTTGTAACAAATACCACAAACTTAGTGACTTTAAAAATATGCTACTTATTACTTCACAATTTTTTTATTTTAGATTTTTTTGTTTTGTTGTGTTTTGTTTTGTTTTTAGGTCAGATTTCCAGAAAGCTCTGCTATATATCTGCAGGGACTATTACAATGCTAAAGTTAAGGTTTCAACAGAGCTATTTTTATCCAGAGATTCTAGGGTAGAGTCTCTTTCTTCCCTTATAAAGATTGTTGGCAGAATTTGTTTTTATGCAATCATAGGACTGAAGACTGTTGGCTGTCCGCTGGGCATTGCTCTCAGCTTCTAGAAGCCACGTGCTTCTAGGGTTACTGGATTGTGGCTCCCACATCTCAGAACAAGTAATAGCAAGTTGACTCTCCCCCACTATTTGAAGCTCTCCTATTGCTTTTACAGTCTTTGCATCTCAATTGACTCTTCTGTTTTCCTCTTTCCCTTTAAAGGGCTCTTGAGGTTATGTTGCTCCTACCTACTAGTCTAAGATAATCTTCCGATTCTGAGGTTAACCATAAACCCTCTTGCAAGGTCCATATGGCCATGTAATGTACACATGCTTAATAGCAGGGGACAGAGATTATGGAGACTGAAATTCCATCTACCACATACACCCACGTCATTCCATCATCACAATTCTTGTACCTTGTTTCATTCTTAAAATAAATATACTCTCTAAATAGAAAATAGAAATCCAATAACATTATAGAATCCATATTACTCATGAGAAGAGTACTCCCCTCTGTTTAGTGCCCTGACGAATTTATTTACTAAAGTAATCAACCATAGTAAGATTAACAATCAGTGCATATCTTTCTTTTCAGAAAAAAGTGTTTATTAAAAAATCAAACAGTTTACCAGAAAAATTTATTTTGAGTTAAATATATTTTTTACTAAGGATGACAGAATTAAATTTTTTAAAACTTTGTCCGGAAAATCTTTCACTACCTTCCAATATGTGAGCATTCTCCCCCTACCCCCGACCCCTCTTGACCTGAATGAAGATATATTTAGGAACAATTTCACCTCCAATTACTCCCAATTTTTGCAGTTCTGACTCCGAATGTATGAAGCATTATTATTTTCAAGGCAGTTATTCAAACCAGTGAGAACTTATCTGTCAAGACAAATATTTTGAAATGGGTACGTCTAAAACCGTCATTACCTGAATCTTGTAGCTATAAACCATAACTGAACAGGCTATCAGATAAAAACTATTGGTTGAAGTTGCTGGTTAGAAAATGAAATAACTAGGGTGACTGAAAGTTTCACCACTGAATAGGCACTATAACTGAGCTGATTAGAGTTGAACTGGATTAAATTAATCCACTGATGTGTTTTACATTTGATGTTGTAACTTTACATTGAAGTACATGAAAGCTAATCCCATTTGAGCTTTCAAAATATAGAATATTTTACAATCAAATTAGCTAAAAGAATTGGCTTTGGAAGCACTATTTGTTCCTGTTCTAATTTAACCACTGTTCAAGGAAATAGAAAATTAGTAATATATAGCTATATAAGGCTAGAAAGTATTTATTTATGGAGTTAATTATAAAAGAAGGGTGATGGAGCATTAACTGTCTATTCCCCAATTGTAATGGTTAAATGTTATGTTTATTTATTATCAAAACAGATACAACGAGCACTGGATGTTCTTAGACCATAACTGGGCTCCTTTCTTCAGTTGCTTGGTCAGTGGAGAAAGCAATAGCATCTAGACCCCCACTGCCCAATAGTGGAGTCACTAGACCCATGTGCTCTTGAACAATGGAATTATCGTTACTCTGAACCGAGATGTGCTGTAAGTTTAAAATGCACACTGGGTTTCAAAATCTTAGCGCAAATAAAAAATTGAAAGTATTTTATTAGAACATTTTTACATTGATTATATGTTAAATATTAATTTTTATATTTGGGTAAGTAAGGTACATTAAAATTACTTTTATCAGTTTTTTCATGTCTAATTTTTATTCTAGAAGGCAAAGCTCTTTTGAAACAGAATGCAGTTGACATATAACATTATATTAGTTTCAGGCGTATAACATAGTGATATTTCACACTTGTATACATTACAAGTGATCACCACAAAAAAAGTCCACTATCTGTTGCCATACAAAGTTTTGTGGCATTATTGATAATCCCTATGCTGTTTTTTTTATATCTCTGTGATTTATTTATATTATAAATGTAAGTTTTTATCTCTTAACCTCCTTGAACATTTTGCCCACACCCCTACCACTCAACCCTCTGGTATTTATCAGTTTTTTCTGTATCTACTGATTATTAGTGTTGTTTGTTCATTTTAGTTTTTTTTTATTCTATACATAAGTGAAATGATACAGTATTTGTCTTTCTATGTCTTATTTCACTTAGCATAATATAATACCGTCTAGGTCTATCCATATTATTGCAAATGGCAAGAGTGCATTCTTTCTATGGCAGAGTAATAGTCCCATGTGTGAGTGCACATGCACACACACATATCCACATCTTCTTTATTCATTCATCTACTGATGAGCACCTAGGTTGGCTAGTGTGCATAATGCTACAGTGATGATAGGTACATATATCCTTTTGAATTAATGTTTCATTTTCTTCAGATAAGCCCCCAGAAGTGGACTTTTTGGGTCTTCCCTTGGTTTTTGTTATGTAGCCTTTGTTTTAAAGCATATGTTGGCCCTGGCTGATGTGGCTCAGTGGATTGGTCGTTTTTGAGATTACTCACTGGATTTGGCAGGGAAGGAGGTGCTTTAGAGGGGTACTTCCCTGGGTGGGGCCTCAGGGTAATGCCAAGGTATGGTGAATGGTGTTAACAAGGTTAATAGAGAGTGTCAGATATAATGCCTGCCAGTGTCAGACCAGCTTGGTCAAAGAAAGAAAGGGGAAAATGGCACCCACCAGCACCTCTGATACAGGAAAAAGTTTTGAAAGATCCCTGTCTCTCCAGCACACACCCTAAAGTTATTAGTCAATGTAGCACCTTCATGTATGAACAAGGTGATTTTCAAACTGCTGCCTCCCTTCGAGGACTCAGAAAGAGTGCAACCTAGGTTTTCTTCAGCTTTCTGGCTCTTTCATAACTAAACCACACTGGTTTTCAAAGCCACATGTTATGGGGGCTCCACTTCCTGGTTCAGATCAACCAGTCTAGGACTTGGACCTTTTGCTCTTTGGGGATGACCTCCACAGTTGTGATATCCCTCCCACTCGTGAGTCACTTCACGAAGAGTGGAGAGTAGGGTAGGCACTGACGTAGTCTCTACCCTTCATACTCATTTAATGCTGCTTTTACTTTATATTCGTACTTGTACAAAATCTGTTCCTCTAGTCTTCAGGTTGTTCTCAGAGACAATTGTTCTATATGTAGTTGCAGATTTGGTGTCAATGAGAAGAGGTGAGCTCAGGATCTTCCTACTCTGCCATCTTGTACTTGGAACCAGGAACCTTGCTCTTGAATGTCAATTTAGCTTGTGTGTGAAAAGACATTCCTTGTGGTTGGTGCACTTCTCCTGCAAGACATGTGTCTCAGGGTTGGATCGCCCTTCATTAGTTTCTTTATCAATCTTAATGTAGCTACTAGAACATTGGTTCATATCATATTTCTATCGGGTAGTGTCATCTAGACCATACTGAGCTTCAAAAAGTCATTTAGTCATGCAACACATGTGCCTGAAAGTCCTGTTTTATGACAAATGCTCGGTCTTGTTAAAAGTCTTTCTCCTGCACCTCTAGTGTCAAACAGAAACAGAGGCGCATTGGTTCTTCATGCTGTTCCTCACTGCCCCTCGCAAAAAAAGACTAGCAATTCAGAGAGGCTGGTCTTTCATTATTTTCCCTTTTTTCAAGACTCGCATAGGAGATTTAAAGGCTCAATTATTATTAGTACAAAGTTTTTCTATAGAGATAGATTTTAGTGATACTAGAAACTAAAATATTCCTGTGATTGGATCTTCCTAACCATATGAGGTCTTTAATCTTCACTTTTAATCACAGTACTTGCTCTTCATAAACAAGCTGACACTTCATCCTCTTTTTTATTTCCCAAAGCAAAATTACAAGCATAGCCTTTTTCTGCATGAGTATAAGTTAGATATGATTTTTAAAATATTAGTACTATTTTAACTTTCAGCACTGAGTAGAGCTGAATTCCATGTTTGGCATCTGCAGCTTCTTAGACAGGTCAGTCTGGAACCTTGGTTCTGGCCAGAACCATGGACAGCAGCATGCACACAGGCTAGTCTGTATGTTGCTATTCTATACAGTCTAATCTGTATACAACTATTACAACTGGGCTACTGATATCGTCAAGTAGAGGGCACAAACTGAAGTCAAAACCATAACAGGCTTGTTTCACTAATCTTCTTGGCAGCCAGTCAAAATTAGTTTATAAAAAGGAAATGAGTATCAAGACAATGTCATGTAAAAAGAACCTGAACCCAGGTTGATAGAACTTCTGCATAGCATATGGTACATTGAAGAGCTATGATCTGTGTATGAGCACAGAAATCTTAACAGGTAAAAATTTTACTAATTCAGGGAAAACGTCAGAAAAATATGTGGTGGAACAAGGCAACTTTAAAGACACTGGAGTGGATTGGATGGTATAACTCAGTAGTGATTTCCAACTTGTGGCCCATGGGCCACATGCAGCTCAGGATGACTATGAATGCAGTCCAACACAAAATTGTAAATTCACTTAAAACATTTTTATAATCAGTTTTCATTAGTGCTTTTGTGTTTAATGTGTGGCTCAAGACAACTCTTCTTCCAATGTGGCCAAGAGGCACCAAAAGGTTGGACACCATTGAGTCTTAGAGCTGCATCCACATGTCCAAGATCAAAGCATGGCTAGAGTCAGAATCAGGCAAGGTAGAAGGAAGTCACATGCAATAAAAGTAAGGCAGAATGATTATTTGTCAGAAAATAAGTGGATGGGTAAATAGGATTATACAAGATGGGGCTGATAAAAAGGTGACCTACCATCCAGAACAGAAAAGCAAATAATCAATAAACCAAACAAATGCAAATAAGTCATATAAAAGCTGCTATGACAATTAAGGCTGAGATATTTCATTTAAAATTCCAAAGAAATGTTCAAGTAACTAAAACTGAAAGAGAAGATAAATCCAATTACCAAATAAATATGAGGCACTGTTATGAAGGGAGAATCTTAACAAAGGAAATTATTACAGAGACAGAATGAAGTGTGGTCAAGTGAAGAGAGGGACTGAGGAAACGTGTGGCTGAAGTGCAAGTGGGGACCTTCGGGCAAATCCTGATTCTTAGAGCTGTTTTAGTAGGGGCCTGGTTGTCCTATACTTGCAATAGTATCTCAGTGCCCCAAACTTGGCAGTGGTTTTATATTTTACTGTATCATGAAAGCATTTGGGGTCTGAGGGTTGCACTGGGTGGGGGGTGATATCTTTCTTGGCTTGCAGTTTTTCCTCTTTAGTTCAAAATACAATAGGTACTCATGCACTCACTGGCACTGTTCCCTGTGGTGATCAGGAGGAGAATCTGATTCTGTCATCCATATTCTTGTTCTTCTGCTCAGTGATCAGTGATGGTCAATGAGAAAATCAACATGTGGCAGACAGAGTAGGTATATCCAACATGAAACCAGAATGGACAGCAGAACCGGAGTTTAAAGATTAGTTATCATTCTGTCATAGACCATTAGGCTGGGATGTACAAAAAGGAGTAAAACAGTTCTTTTTTTCAAATTTGTCACCTTCTTAAGGAAGCAATTATGTCAAAGGAAAGTATAAAAATTGAGCCATCAAAATGGCATATTATGCTATAACCAAATATATAATTACGTGGTAAAGAAGGGACAGACTCTAATGATCATATTTTCTATAGTAAAGAATAGCTTAACAAAAGAGGCTAAAGGCCCACAACCAAGTTAGTGTATTACAGCAGATTCACTTTGAGTCTTTCTTAAAAGAGAGAAAACTGGGCCTACTCTCAGAATTTATGATTTAGTAGTTCTTGGGTGAGTCCCATGGGTATACATTTCTACCAAGTTTCAGATGACACCAATTGTAGTGGTCTAGAAATCTGACTTTAAGAATCACTAATCTAGTCAGTGGTACAGTAAAGACTATGATCTAAGTCTATATATTTATATATTCTGGGTGTATTTTCATATTTCCAGACTTTAAAAATAAACATCACTTATCTCAGAAAAGTTCATTTCATCCAGGGGCATTCTGAGTGAGTATATTTGACAAGACCCAATCCTCCCCCTATCTGAAGGGTCACTAAGAAGAGGAATGCCTATCAGTGTCACTCAGAGTGTTTACTGTCTCTCCTCTTGGTGATATAACACTCACTGCACTCTATTCCTGCAATTTCAAGATTGCCATTAAAATAATGTGGATTAAAACTCAGCAAGCCCATATCTAGATGTTATATTCGAATGTGTCTCTAACAGGAAATAGAATCTGCTATAAGAAATGATTGGAATGCTGCCAATCTATTGAAAATAGGTATCTGCCTGAGCCAGACACAAAGAAAGATAACCCTGACTGTAGATTAACTCTTCAACACACACAAATTCTTGATTCTGTTGGGTTCATTAGAGACATAAATCTACAAAGATATGAAGCAGGACTGATTATGAACATTTATCTTCTACTAAAATCCATGGTGTTGTGAATATTTACCCTTTGCACTATGTTAAGGCTTTAGGTAGAGTAATATGAAAACTTTTCTCCTGAATGTTATTTGAAATATATGGTCAAAATTTCCCAACACAAGGTCTAGGTGGTTTTATTGTTACCACCATCATTAAATATGTATGTGACTATTTTCATGTGGCAAGATGACAGGTGATAATACAAAACAGGATGCATCCATAATCCATACCCTTGAGAGTCTTTAACACAAGCATAATGACAAGCACTGACTCAGAGATAAGAACCTAATAAAGTCACTTAAAATAATATTTTTTTTGCACAATATATAAATGAAAAGTATCTATTTGGTGAAGAAATGAGTTGGAGGGATCAATTTCTCCACTGGGAAGTTAGGTGATATTTGATTAGTTTGTAGTACACAAGCATTTTTTGCCCTCCCTCTTCTTCTTCCAATTAGCCTGATGAGGTTCAAGAGAATTAAAAAAAAAGAAAGGTAACTAAAATGTTGGGCAAGTATTAGGTATATATACATAAATTATTTTCAGTTTACTTTTGGTAGTGTTATTCTAGATTTGAGCTAAAAATTGCTTTGGCCAGAAAATTATTTGGCATCTTTTGAGGTTTTACCTGAAAGAAAGCCTGATGGAGAGAGAACACATTGTACTAGAACTCCATGGGTTTGAATCAGAGAAGACATATGAGTATTAATATCTGCTGGACTCTAAATCAAACCTGGTTGCCTCCAATGTTCATCCAGCTGCCACCTGCTCCCTCAGGTCCCTGCACCATGAGAAAATGCTAGCAGAGAGTCTCATCTCACTAAAACTGATTTAGAAGTAGATGCTAACTGCCTTAGGACTGGCCAAGACACTAAGAAGTCTTGTTAAGAATCAGCCATTTAGACATGGGCATCAGCCCCCAAACTGTCAACTCTCTAATGCTAAGGCATAGTTCACCTATTTGCCTTGTTTACAATCCATAAAACTCAATGAATACAGTTTAGAAAATGGTCAGTTTCTCTCATCCTTCTTATAAGTTGGACCTTGCACTAAAATGATATTCCATAGTATGGCTTATGAGTCACCCTATGTTCTTTCCCACAAAGAATTCTTATTGCTATAGCTCAGTTCTACCTTCGTTAATGATTTTAACATCTGCTTAGAATAAAAAAGGTTTTCCTTCTCTCATTCTTACTTTATTGGGGCTTGAGATTTTCCAGACTTTCTGGATGTCAGGAGGGACCACGCACACAAGCACCACCACTGCTGCTACTGCTACCACTTCTCCTAGTTCTTCTTCCTTCTCTGCCTTCTCTTTCTTCTGTCCTTTAGCTTCTGAACATATCACTTATTCTCATATAGACTTTTTAAAAATTGATTAGATAACTATCAATATAATTTTAATTATACCTTGTGGTGGAGCAAACCCATATCAGTGTGTAGATCAAGATGCATAAGATTAATATTTGTGACCTAGTGTTATTCCAGGTCATGATGCTTCTTTCTCTGATGTATTAGTCCAAGTTATCCAGATTCTAGGACCAATACATGTTTATCATGAGAGATTAGCTCATACAATTTTATGGTGTTTAACAAGTACCATGATCTGCAGCATGATAGCTGGAGACCCAGGAAAACCAATGGTGTAATACCAATTCGAAGGTCTGAAAACCAAGGACACTGATGGTGTAACTTGCAGCCCAAGGACAGAATACTGGTGTCCCAGGTCAAACAGGCAGGCAGGAAGCAAATAGTAGCAAAAGTCTCCTTTCTCCACCTATTTGTTCTATCCAGGCCCTCAACACATTCCCTAAATTAGGGAGGGCAATCTACTTTACTGATTACACTGATTCAAATGCTAATCTCATGTATATACACCCTCAAAGATACTCAGAAATAATGTTTAATCTGGGTACCCATTGGCCCAGTCAAGTTCACATATAAGGTTAACTTTATTTGATTAAGTCCTTCCTTAATCTTGGCATGCAAAATGGTAGAATCTGCCCAGAAATTTATATTCTTCTTATTGAAGTCATTTGCTGAACTGAACACCTACCACAGTTTTCTGTAGGCTATACCTGTTAAGAAACTGTCCTAAGCAAATTTATAAATGGAAATGGAAACCTTAGAAGTAATGGAGATTTTGGAGTTATCAATTCGTAAGACTTCATTTTACAAAGCCAGAGAGAAGTTCCATAGCCAAAGTCTAAGAAAGTAGTGAGTGATAATAGATTGCCAGATCCCCTAGCTGATTTTGCTTTCCATTTTAGGGGCAAGGTCAGTCATGACTAATCTATATAAAGGCATAAGTTGAGCAACATCTATTTCTAAGACAAAACAATCAGATGCCATAGAAAGTTCAATATTCTGTCTAATTAGAATTTGTAATCGTTTATCATCTAAACCAGCAGATATAACTGACATAATAGATAATTAGCTAAAACTACTCCAGTCAAAATTTCTCAGGTTTTATTATTAAGAAAATTCAAAGTATTTTTTTGGTGATGAAAGGTTTTTTTGTTTTGTTTTGTTTTGTTTTTTGTTTGTTTGTTTGTTTGTTTGTTTGTTTTTTTAGACCAATGAAGGCATTTCTTACATCCATAGAACATTCTGTGTGTTCCATCATGGCTTTTATTCTTGAAGCATTAGAGTTATTAAGTGCAACACCTGCATGGAACAGGTTGTTTGTTTTTCAAATAACTTTGGCAGAAAGAGATATTTGATGAACTAGTAAAGCATTTGACCTTGAGAAACTGACCGAAGTATCTGGTTCTTTGGTTCTTTACTTTGGTGTCTCAGTAACTTTTTAGAGCTGGATTTTACATCCTCTTAGCAAACTGGTTTTGCAATGTTGTTTTTCTTTGTATATAATATATTACTTGGCTGCTGACAAACCTGTTGGAAAAGGTGAAAAAATGAACATCTGAATGTGTAGCCTCTGCAATCATTAAAGACGCCCAGTGGGTATTTTAGGGTCCTTTAATTGAAAACAAATTATGTAAATCTATTTATGTGTGATGAAAATTTATGACAATAAAGAATAAAGAACCAGATACATCAGCAGAGTTGAAAGTTAACTTCTAAGGCATTAAACGATGTTCTTAGGTTTGTAGCTTCTTGTTCTTTGTCCAAGAAATTTATTTTCTAGACAATTACCTCTATGGGGAATACCCAGGGCTGGAGGGAACAATTTCACAGAATCTTACTGCTATTGAGTCAGCACTGCTAGCTATTAAATAACAGGTGTCAGGCCATGATTTATAGGTGGAAGTCACATTGTGCAGTCATCCTGTGGAGGCCCTGGCCCTCAGGAAAGAAAGGCAGATATGATACATCAATTACTATACAACTAAAGCATCTTGCTTCTTTTCTTAGTCCAAATGTGCTTACCTATTAAGTTATAAAAAATATAACCCACAAGCCAAAATACAAAATCACAAGTGTACACTCACTCTACATACACGTTAAGATTTTTCAGTCCTTTCGTCATCTTTTACTTGTTCATCACACATCTAACAACAGAAAAGGATAACATATGTTGCCCTTTCTTACATAAGTTGCTTGGCATTCATAAGTGATGTTTGTGGCAGTGAGCTCCAGGGAACTTGGGGCTGTTTAATGTTTTAATTGAATGGACAAATCCCAGTTGTTCATTTAAAGAATGAACATGGCTGTTTGAGATTTATTTTTGGTTTTGTTTTTAGTTGGTATTAATTTTGATTTGGTATTTGGTATATTTTTATTTTCTATGAATACTGAATATGTTCAATGTTTGGTATAATTGTTTCAGCTCAACAGTTCTTTGGGTATTATTATAAACATAGGTTAGGTAGATTAATTTTCTAGCAAATCAGGTACTATCTCCAACTAGGGAGCTTTTGGTTAGTTATAAGTGCTTTTAGTTTTGGAGGATGGCATTGGAATTTGTGGAGTAAATTTCAGGGACACAACTCATAGGACAATTCTTCACAAAGATTACTCTCCACAAATGCCTGGAGTGCCACTGTTGAGAAACAATACCCAAGGTAAAACCCCTCTGAGGAAAAAAAACACAATTTACTTCCGGCCTTCATATCACTAACAGGCCCCATTTCATTATATGGCAGGAGGTTTCATTCTATCCTGTAACTGGAAACCCATTGTCTTGGGGCAAAGTAAGATAAAACAAAGCCAATTACTTAGCAGCTTCCTCAGAGATTTCATTGGCCACCAGATATATACTCCATGCCATAGGTGTCAAAAAACTACCCCAGTGCAACTTTAAAGATTCCTTCCTTTGATTTCAAGCTGTATCTCACCATATGATTTGACAACACTGAGTAATTATGAGGGAATTACATTACAAGGAAAGCTTGTAGACTTCATCCTTTGTGCTAAGAAGCTGCCTTCTCTTTTCTGTGGTTAGCTCTTGCCATTGGATGAACTTCAGCATCCACTAATAAATAGGTAACAGGATATTATTAGATATTTTTCAAATGTTTTGTTGTTCAGATGTGTCATAAATTCATTATACATTCCCTATGAGGGGATCAACAAAAGGTAGCAAATTTAAATTTAAATTTAAAATTTTTCTGGTAATATGCAATAAATGTAAGTATTCATATGAAATTAACAATCACTAACTGCTCACCTCAAGGTCTAGCAGGTATAGCTCCCATCCCTTGGCTGTATGTGCCTCTGTGCTGTCTTTGGAATCTAGGCACAGTCTGCTGGTTTTGGTGTGGACAAGTCTTTCATTTCTCTTTTTACCTTTAGATCAGCAGACTCATTTCAGAAAATTCAGATGGGATTAACCAAGAAATCATAAGTATAGACTTCAAAGTCTAAGAAGCCAACAAAATAACAGGTGTTTTTTTTTTGATCCACTTTTTTAAGCATAGAGAGCCCTGTCAATTTTTTCAATATTTCTTAGGAAACCCCTATCTAAAATAATAATTGTATGGCTTCGTGTTTAAAGCTCCTACTCTCTCAGTCTCTTAAATATCATTCATGGTGGTTTGTTCTATTATAAATAGCAGAGATATTGCAATACCAGATCCTAGAGAACTTTCTTGCCTTTAGAATGTTTCCCGGCTGCTTAAGATTTTGAATTGGCATGGTCCATCCAAAGTGAGTTTATTTTAATCTGAAATTCAATTCATCCTAAACTGTTGGTATGGCAATTTCCTCTTCCGAAAGTCCCAAGTTACAGAGAGTATTACATTAATCTTGATATGTTTTGGCTTTAAAAAAGTCAGAGATTTGCAATTTTGGGAGAAATGCATTTCAAAAATGTTTTATTACAACATAGTCAGCAAATAATCAAAGTCACTTTAAAATACATCTGTTACATAAAAATTCACCACCCTGTTGTATACTATTAGTGTTGATGAACACAGCACCAAGTGGATACTTCTGTAACACTCCTTTCCTTAATGTTACACACAAACTATACCCCTTCATAGAAAGGCATGTGGCTATTAGAACCTTACATTATTTTTATCTCTAAACTACTTCTAATTTGCAGATAAAATGAAACATAAATGAAATACATATTTGAAGTCTAACATAAATTCTGACTCTTTTGATACTAAAAGTGAACTGAATTATTTGGTGAGATTTGTTTACTGTTTCCGTGTGACAGTTCACATTGGGAGATTTGTGTCCCAAGGGTGCTGTCCTGGACCACCCCACACATTCTGGGCCTGCACATCCATTTGATACCATTTGGGTTTGCTCTAATTTTAGATTTCCAGCTTTTCAAGAAAAAGTAGATTTTGGCAGCTCCAAATGCAAAAGTGAATTTTATAGACTACCTATAAAAGCCAAGATGTGCTAATTCACACTCTAGCTACCACCAAATCTTAGAGGGGCAGAAAACAAGAGTTTTTTCCCCCATTGTAGATCCAGGTTGACACAGGCTTCATTTCAACACAGACTTCCATCACTTGGGAAAAGGGACAGAACATAAATTGCATCACAGTGTCAATGAAATGGCTCTTTTTGGAGGAGAATGCAGGCCATTTCTGGTACTTCTGCTAACATTTCATTGGCCAAAGTATGGCCATACCTGACTTCAAAGGGTGTTGGCAAGTACAGTACTATACAAGCCCAGAGATGGAAAAATGAGAACATTTGTAGGCCCCTGTTGGCTAACTCCTAACCCAATATCTTACCTCCCAAACCTGGCTCTTAGCAGCTGATGCCACACTTCTGAGGGCAACACATTCCTGGTTTCTTTTTCAGTCAAGTCCTATCACACAGGGAGGATAATATATCTACAGAACATACACATTAAGACTCATTTACAGGCACAGTATGATTTTTATGTCTATTAGCTCAATCAAAGAATAAATTTTTAGTGTCATATTACTCATAGTTCAATTTTTCATTGGTTCCCATTTACAGGTTTATGGCAATGAGGAAGTATATATAGAACTCTATTTGAGATATTATAATAACTAAAAAAAAAACTTTTTCCTGGTTCTCTTTATACTCTTCCTGGAATCTTTTATATCCCAAACTCCTTATAATTATTCTATTGTAATCAGATAGTGATTTCTTCATGATCCCTCTCACCTGCACTTGCAAACTCAGCTGGTGCTGGTTTTCCTTATAATTTTCTACACTATTTACGTTCAGTGCATCTCCCAAGCTCAATGCTATCTCCCTGTTCTCCAAATCCTCACTTCTAAACTCTTTCAAAAACAGTGACACTTTTCTATACTAAATACAGCTTGTCTTGGGGGAAAAGAAACTAAAATGTTGCAATTCCCTTATGGAAGCTGCAAAGATTGTGAGAAATGCTCTCTGCTCCAGGCTACAGGCACTGCACTAGCTCTTACATGTTTGTTTGACAGTCTTACAGCAGGAATCACTGTGAGGAGAGGAAGAAAGTAAAATAACAAGGAGATTGATGTCAAACTCTTTTTCACAAAAGATTTCCTAATAAGAGTATTACCTTATCATCTAATGCTGTAGAATTTAAAAATTTGTCTGACCCAAACCTTTGACAACCTCAGAATATGGTTTTCTCTCAATTAGTGTATCTCATCAGTGTATTTTAAAATACAAACGGAATCGCTTGTCCTGGGCTGGACTCTCAGGAATCACCTGCAGATTGTTGCCACAGACCTCAAACTACCCTCCTAGTTTCCAGATTGCCTCCAATCCAATGCACGCTACTGATACTTATTAATTTTCTTAACACTTGTAACAGAGTAATTACTGAGATGTTAAATTTGCTTTATTCTCTCTACTACTGGAGATGAGAAATAGAAGTAGATTTTATGTCCAGCCACAAAAGCCTTTTTTTTTTTTTGTGAGTCTGGGCTGTTAGGTTAGCAATCTATTTCTGTGAGGCAGGACCATAAGCATATATTTGGAAAAATCCAAAGCACATTCCATCATATCCACGTTTTTGTGAGAATAAACTAATTCAGGGGAGGAGTTAATGCTTAGAAAGTATTAATGTGAAGAAAGCAGAGCTATCTCCATAAATGAAGCAGATGCAGTTAGCTCCAGCAAGATAGTGGAGGGGTCAGAGTTGACGGGTTTTTAGAGTGGCATGAGACTGTGTCCCACTCCCACACTGTGCCCCAAATTACAAAGGGATCCATCACAGAATAACCAAGGTCTCAAAACAAAAATCCAATAACCGTGGTATTGAAGGAACAGAGAAAGTACATATCGTTATACTTGGAACAAGAGGCTTTGAAGGCTGCTTTGAAAGGATCACACAGGCATAAAAAAGAACATTAACAGGAACAGCCACTGTGGACTGAAGACTAGAAGCCTCCTTCCCATTATGCAATTTTTGCATGAATCTCAGGAATACTATAACCATGCAGACATTTTATTTATTTATTTTTAATCCTCACCTGTAGGTAGGTCTATGGGTGGGGAGGAGAAGAAGGAGGAGGAGGAGGAGGAGGAGGGAGACCCATGTAAAACAGAAATATTATTTAGTGACCTCCCTCAAGCTCTCTGACTGGGAATCGAACCCACAACCTTTTCACAACCTTTTGGTGTACAGGACAATACTCCAATCAACTAAGCCACCTGGCCAGGGAGAATCTTTTGATCACTTTTCCTCCTTTCTTTCCTTTTGATTCATACTGGCCTCATCCAGCACTCTGAATCACTTACATCCTCCCTTAATATCCAGTCCCTTATTCATTAAGACTTCAGGACAGTGAGGTTCTGGTGGGCATCAAATAACTTTAGCAAAAAAGCCTCAGGTCTGTTGAACCCAGACAGAAAGTTTCAGTCAAACTAGAGATAACATCTAGGCCTCAACCGTGTGTCAACTCCAGGCCCACAAAGGAGAAACCAGACTAAGGGATGCCATGTCTGAATGACATCAGGATCAGGTGTACTGATCATCTAGCCCCTATCCTAGTACTGACCAGTTAACAGAGACCATGGCTCTAACTCCCTTAGTCACCATGATTAATGGCTTTTCCCCATATAAACTATTGCCTGGAAGCCACTGGGGAGTGAGGTCTTTGAGTATTAGCTCACCTGTATCCAGACCTGACCACTTACTAAAAATAAACCTTTACTTTCTTTGCTGCAAATTCCTGTTTATTTTTCAGTGGGCTTTGATGTGCACAAGCAAATGAAGTAACCTCTTTAGTCCAGTAACAATACTACCCCCACCAAAATTATATATATACATATATATATTTATATATGTATATATATATAAATATATATATAAAACTTTGTATATTAACTATATATAATATATACATATATACACACACATAGAGAGAGGGAGAGAGAAAGAAAGAGAGAGAGAGAGAGAGACAGAGTATTTTTGCCATCTTCGGTAGATAGAGCTCAAGTATGATTTATCTGATTTAGAAAGTACTATTAGGTGAAGTTTTCCTCATTTGGATGACATACTATAAATTCATAGCCATTGCATACTGTTCTCAGAACTACATTCTCATACGCAGAAACTCTCACAGACTTACAGTACTTGCTATATTAAATCTAAGTGAGTATTCAGAGATCTCTATAGTTGGTTTCCATCTTAGCTTTTATTTTTTTAATATATTTTATTGATTATGCTATTACAGTTGTCCCATTTCTCCCCCATCATTCCCCCCACCCTGCACACCCTCTCCCACCCACATTCAACCCTTTAGTTCATGTCCATGTGTCATAAGTTCTTTAGCTTCTACATTTCCCATACTATTCTTGCCCTCCCCCTGTCTATTTTCTACCCACTATCTATGCTACTCATTCTCTGTACCTTCCCCCCCTCCTCCTCCCACGCCCCTGTTGCCAACCCTCCATATGATCTCCATTTCTGTGGTTCTGTTCCTGTTCCAGCTGCTTGCTTAGTTTGCTTTTGTTTTAGGTGTGGTTCTTAATAGCTGTGAGTTTGCTGTCTTTTCACTGTCATATTTTTGATCTTCTTTTTCTTAGATAAGTCCCTTTAACATTTCATATAATAAGAGCTTGGTGATGATGAACTCCTTGAACTTGACCTTATCTGAGAAGCGCTTTATCTGTCCTTCCATTCTAAATGACAGCTTTGCTGGATAGAGTAATTTTGGATGTAGGTCCCTGCTTTTCAAGACTTCAAATACCCCTTTCCAGCCCCTTCTTGCCTGGAAGGTCTCTTTTGAGGAATCAGCTGACAGTTTGATGGGAACTCCCTTGTAGGTGACTGTCCCCTTATCCCTTGCTGCTTCTAGAATTCTCTGCTTCATTTGAATCTTGGCTAATGTAATTACGATGTGCCTTGATGTGTTCCTCCTTGGGTCCAACTTCTTTGGGACTCTCTGAGCTTCCTGGACGTCCTGGTAGTCTATTTCCTTTGCCAGATTGGGGAAGTTCTCCTTTATTATTTGTTGAAATAAGTTTTCTACTTGTTGCTCTTCTTCCCCTTCTGGGACCCCTATAATTCGGATGTTGGGACGTTTAACGATGTCCTGGAGGTTCCTAAGCTTCTCCTCATTTTTTTGAATTCTTGTTTCTTCCTCGTTTTCTGTTTGGTTGTTAGTTTCTTCCTTCTGGTCCACTCCATTGATTTGAGTCCCAGTTTTCCTTCCATCTCTATCAGTTCCCCATGCGTCTTCCTTCATTTCACGTATTGTAGCCTGCATTTTTTCATCTAGTTTGTGAGCAAAATCAACCAATTCTGTGAGCATTTTGATGACCAGTGCTTTGAACTGTGCATCTGATAGGTTGGCTATCTCTTCACTGCTTAGAGGAATTGACTCCGGCGTTTTCATTTTTTCTCCGGTTTGAGCCATTTTTGGTGGGGTTTTTTGTTTTGTTTTGTTTTGTTTTGTTTTGTTTTGTTTTTAGTTTGGTCGCAGCTATTACGTATGAGGGGTGGAGCCTTAGCAGCCCAGTCGCTGGGTTGTGACGCTGTATGTGGGGGCGGGGTCTGAGAGGGAACAATGGTGCCTGCTCCGCTTTCTCCTGGATTCAGTCCCTTCCGCCACTTCCCCTCTGCCTGGACCGTCTGCGTGCGCGAATGTGGGACCCCCTGGTCAGCCAGCTGCCTTGTGCGTCCTCACTGGATCTGCACAGTTGCCCCCCTGTGCCCGGGGTCCGCCAGCTGCCGCCTGTGTGCCCCAGGACCGCCAGCCACCGCCCGTGCACCTGGGAACTGCGAGCCGCTGCTACTTGCGTTCCTGGGTCCGCACCTCCACTTTTTCCTACTGCGACTCCGCCCCTCTTACCGGTCTGGATGAATGGTTGTTGGACTTCCGTACAGTTCAATTTTCTATTAGTTCTGGTTCTTTTCTTGTTTCTAAATATTTGTTGTCCTTAATTTTGGTTGTGAGAGGAGGCACAGTGTGTCCGCCTACGCCTCCATCTTGGCCGGAAGTCTCCATCTTAGCTTTTAAAATTAATTTCCTCCTTCCAAATACTTAGTCTCCTGCTCTAGTTGACCTTGCCTCTTTACTGCAGCCCTATGGGCCATTATTTACTCACTCCTTGAACTCAACAGTTCCTTAACCCCATCCAATTCTGCACACAAAATAAACCTCTCTGCTTATACAGGCTAGAATTATTTGTAATTACTTCGTTTGGTTAGTGCTCCTAATGAGATGAAAAGCTCCTCGGGGCAAGAAGCATGTCTCATAGTTCTGTTACTTTCATGGTGTCTAGGAAGCAGTTACACACAATATAAATACCTGTTAATTAATTGCATTATCTATACATGTTTCTCATGTGGAGTTGTGTCTGGTTTGAGTATTTCATTCAGGATGAAAGTATGCAGTTCAGAAGAATACACTGACAAAAATGTCATGGTAGAGAAGTACAAAAATGATTGGTGGTTTCATCTGTAGAACACAATTTAACTGATTTAGCTCTGGAAAGTGTCAATTGCTGTGCCTAGTGGTGGACATGGTTGTACCTGTTCTGAGCGACAAATGAGGCCCAAATAGGAGACCCGAAATTCAAATCACCTAACAATAAGGTATAAAGTGTTAGCTCCCAAGCCTGTGTTTTCTCTCAGCACTATCCTAGTAATCACTAAATCAAGGGAAATAAACTATATATAATTAGAGGTACTACAGAAAGAAAAAAACAGGACCAGAGACAATAACAATCTATTATTTGGTTCCTTATTCATTTGGGAAAAGATGGTAGATATAGAAGTCCCCTTTTCATTGCAGATGTTAAACCAGAGAATTATTATTTACTGATCTTATTTTTGTGTAGGATACTAAGAAAATCTGTAAAATAACAGACTGCTAATATCTAACAATGTCTACAGCATGAGTAATTGTCTTTCAAATATGCCCTAAAAAGTAGAACCAGAAATCTGACTCTGTCTTTCAAAAGACAGAAGCATTTAAAAGACAAAATCATGTAACTTATCATTGTCCTGATGTGGCAATTTAATCTTTATTAAAATACAGACAAGAAAAATTTGTATTGCTTTGAAGCTGCTTGTGCTTTACCCACTGCATCAGAGGGATTCTGTGAGAATGACTGGCTCCCACCCGTCTCCCGTTTCTGCTCACCTTTCCTGTTATGAAAGGCATAGGACAAGAACAGTCATTGATTGGGGAATTGAAGTTCTCCCATAAAAAATGAGTATGTTGACAGAAATACCATCAGTTCCCCCGCATGTAGGTCAAATATTCCTTAATCTCACTTGTGTCAAGGGACTGCATGGCCACCTTCAGACAAGGACAGGTAATATTACTTGCACTGGGAATCAGACCTGTTGAAATGTGCATTAAAAGGACAGACTGAGCCGAAGAACAGCAGTGCCTCCCTCTGATGCACAGAATCATGTCTAGCTGTGTTTCCAACACCAAGTGAACTATATTTTCAATTTTCCTGCCTGATATTTACCAGAGAAAGAAAAATACATAAGTAATGAGGCAAAAGGGCAGGATGAGCTGGGTATGTATTTTCCCACTACGTTAAGAAATGAGCCTAGCCAAAATTGCACTTAGAATTAAAATTTTAAAATGAATTAAATGAATCTTTTGCATTTGTCAGAACATTCACAACAAATTTAACAATTCTAAGTATACACACATGTGGTTCATGTGCTTTATGTTTCACTGACAATTCTATCCACTTGTTTTCACTCTATTATGCTACACATTATTTTGGGTTGGTATGTAAACACCAGCATCTGTCTGTCTCCTCTGTTATTTTCTTAATAATAATAGCTGTTTTCATGGTCAACTATTTAATATTTGCTAGGTACAGGGTTAGTGCTTTTACATGCATTAGTCTATCATTTAATCCTTTACAAAAATCCTACATGATAAGTATTCTCACCATTATTTTATTAAGATAAAGAAATTCAACAAGGTCATGTAGCACATTAACTGGTGCAACTAGCTTCTGCTTCACAAAATCAAATCTTTCTTCCTTTATAGGCTCCACTTCAACCCCTGCACAGGTTCTGCTCCCTCTACATTCTCAGTAAATACTGTGACTTCCTGAGTTAGCAGCTTTCACACATGAACAGAACAACAGGTAGAGAAGCATTAATGAAGCATCATTAATGTGGCTGTGAGTGTATAAGTAGATAAACCATCACGTCTGTGACTTGGCTCTGGAGTAACTGATACATAGACACATGCATGTGCACATGTTTGGACTGCACATTTGGTCCTTAAGCATGTAGAGCAAGATTCCTGATCATGCACAATGAATCGAGCCAGATATTTATTTATTTATTTATTTACAGTCGGGCAGTCACCTGTTTATGACATCCAAGAGGGAATATGCAACCCTAAGTGTATCAGACTTTAATCCCAAATCAATGAATATTGCCTGGTGTTGAATAGGTCTTGAATTTTCTAGCTTTTTCAAATTCAGAACTCTAACTCTCCTTTTGGGACTTCCTTGTCCTGAGGTGGATAGTGTGACGAGGAGTAGTGCAGGTTGTCAGGGATTTAATTATACTCTAGTAAAAACTGCTATTCACAGTCGAAAGGCACCACTGTACTCTGGCATGCCTCCAAGAACTTAGACTTTCTTAATGCTGTGTCTCTCTCTCTCTCTCTCTCTCTCTCTCTCTCTCTCTCTCTCTCTCTCTCTCACACACACACACACACACACACACACACACACACAAACTCTCTCCCAGCACCTGTATAAGGTACTTAAAATGCCATTAGCATATGTAATTGCACAGACAATCTAATTACTGCTGTTAAGGAATCAGATTGTAACATACGGTTTGTACATGTTGACCATATTAGCTATAAAAATGATAACTGGAGAAGCATACATAGTGGGTGATAGTGTTCCTCTGTACAAAGCTCTGAAGTACAATTATAAATATAAAAGTAATAAGAAATAATAAGAATACATGAATTTCACTGAAGTAATGGCATTTTACAAGCTGTAGTTGGGAGTTTCTCCAGCTACAAAAGGTAGGAGAAAATTATTGTCAAATTAAAAAAAGCACATGCAACATACTGGAATAAACAACAAAGAAATATAATTATTTTTAGTAGAGGTATACTGTACTTTCATGTTCACTATACAGACTTGACTTATGTTGCATAGCAAAATGGGAGAGCCCTCCACATACACTGAGATTCCAAGTGAATGTTGGAATCAGTGAAACAGAGGCTTCCAAATCTCTTGTCACATTCATCACAACAGTTACATGAGTTGCACTAAATTATGATCCTTTTTCATATGGATGGAGGGGTGATAGATGTGAAGCTGTCTTCCAGATTATTATATGGTCAGCAGCAGTGAAAGGAGTGGAAAATGACAGGAATAAATAATATAATCTGATCAGTAAGTGACACATAAAGACTTCTGAGGCTCTGCTTTGCATGACAACCTCTGCCCCCCTGGGAGCCACCTTGAAACGACTCACTGTTGTCAGAGATAAGTTCAGTTGTGTGAAGGACAGAAAGCATCAGTTTTTAGACCCTAGCTGGTTTCATCCATACTGCTTGCCAGATGAAGTAAATGGATCTGTATCATGGATCCTTGATATAAACTAAATTACCATAATACCTGGAAAAAAGACAAGTTTTCTAATTGAGTTATAACTCCTTCATGGATAGAGTTTGTAACAGCTTTTCTTCTTCAAATATCTGCAAGTATTCACATGCCTATGTAACATGGATACATGTAAAAATTCTTTGCTGGATTTTTATATGTACATTGTATGAGAATATAAATAATTATATATCTTGTCTCATGAAGAGTTCCTAGGCCAGACACTGGCAATAACTTGACTGTTCAAAATTGAAATAAGTGGTAACTACTAAAAGTACACTGCCTGAATCCAATGCCAATTGGCTTATTATCATAAGCTTCTCGGAGCCCCTGTTTGGTTCTCCTGTAGTGTCCCTCACATTGTCATCACTGGTGAAACCTGCTCTATTAAAACTCTCTCTTCCCTTTTTCTCATGACACATTTTTCTCAGAGTTCTCTGTCTTCAAACCATTATTTTCAGTTTTCTTTACTGACTCTATACTTCTCTCTTTTCACATCTCCCTGACCAATTTTATACATCTCTATAGCCTTAACATTCATGCATAAACCATTGTTCACCTCATGCTCAAAAAAGATTTGTAACTGCTTGCTAGGCATGTCTTCCTGATTGTCCAGATCCAGGTAAAATATAGCCAACACTGAATTTATTGTTTTCCTTTCCCAAACTATATCTTCCTATTAATCCAAATTTTGATTTTTTAAATCATCATTTTTCAGAAAATATAAGCCAGACTCCACCTGTTCCCACCTTCTTCCAATCTAAGTTTCTGCAGTCTACACTGCTTCTTTCTCTACATCCCATTACTATTGCTGGAGTTCAGGACTCTGGCATTCCCCTAACAATCCCCACGGTAGCCTAACTAATCACCCTACTTCCAATTTTGGATTACCATCTTATGTTATTCATTAACTGTCGTAAATTTGATCATGTCACTTTCCTGCTTAAAACTCATTAGGGTTCCATCTCATATAAGGCAAAATGCAAACTATGGCTCACTGATTTCTTCCCTGACTTTAAAACCTCTCCATAAATCATATCTTGTATTTCACCAACAATGTACATGCTTTTTCTCAAATATTAAAAATGTTTCATTTCTTATCTGCTTGGCAAACTCATCTCTAACATTTAAAATTTGGAACAAATATTCCTCCCCTAAAAAAGTTTGATGTCTTCTTTCAAACTTACATGTGCGCTGCTCTGTGCTTCCACAAGACTACCTGCAGACATTTATTACGGAGCTTATCACACCATATTCTGATCATTTATTTATCAATAGACTACAGGATCCTTAAGGCAAGGGTCCATTTCTTACCCAGTTCTTCATCTTCCTAACTTAGCATAGGATTCATATATGGCAGGACTTAATTAGTACCTGATGGATAAATAAATACATATTGATTACCTCAATATTGTTATCGATTGTTAGTATATCATTAGACTGTTATTCAAAGGTGTGTCACATTCTTTCAGGTAGTTGTGCTGACTAAGCATTAATTATTTTCATATAGTTTCCTTTAGGAAGGATAGAGAGGAAAAGGGAAGTATAGCAAATGTCATGTTTTTACTCTATTCCTTTTTTCTGATGGTCCTCTCCCATAAATGTTCATTGAGAACTCCCTTCATATAATAGACAAGGCGCTTAGAGTGGTGCAGAAAAAGCTATATAACAATATGTGAGATAATTGATGCACCAATATGTACTGTGACAAGTTAGTATGTGGCAAATATTATAATAATACAAAAACTTAAGAGCTATAGGAGTTTAGAGAAAGAGGACGTGGGATCCACTCTGAGGAGGTCAGGAATGTGCTTATACCTGTGGTGACACCAAAGGTAGACTTTGACCCTCTCAGTAAAGTTTCCTTTCATGAGCGCATATGGAAAGGTCGTCCAGGAAAGCCCATCATGGGGGGAAAATGAGAAAACAGGCTAACAATGTCCATTAGTGAATCTAAAATAATATTCTCTCAACTAGGTATTTATTAACTAAGAGAAATAGTAGACCCCAAGGCCAGGAAAGCTATGAGGGCTAAGATTGTGGAGGCCTTCAATGCAGTCTAGGCTTGAGTTTCTGAGGACATGTAATTTATAAACAGGAAAATGACACCATAAACTTACCTTCTATGACTTTAATATACTAGTTGTTTATAATGCATTTAAAAATTAAAATAAATAATAAACTATCACATTAGTCTAGGATATAAAGTTAAAACATTTTTATTAATGTGGTTTCTTAAGTATGCAGGCAAATAAATTTAATTTATTCAATACAGGCATGGGACATTGGTTTTTAAAAATACTTATTTGCATAAGATTTAAAGAAATGTAAGTAAAGTTCTTGCCTTGTTCCTGTCACAGAGTAAGAATTAAATATATGATATCTCTTCAAAGTTTATTGAAACTATGAATATAGCAATTTCTACTGTACCCCATAGTTTTGCATTCTTCTTGACCATCACTTGTTACAGCGTAGCATGCCTACAGTGAAAAAAATCCTTATCACTGGATAGTGGTTAACACAGAATTTTCTGCAAATAAAATAGAACAATTTAATTATACCATTTGATTAAGTTCAACATTTTTTCTCTTAACCATTTTACCTCAGTGGTTAAATGTTTCTCTTTGTCTATAAGTAACAGAAAGGCATGTGGAATATCATCAATAATTTGGATTTAGAGAGTCCTGCCATATTTCAGTTCCATGACCTTGGACAGGTCAGTTAGCTTGATGTCTGGGGCATATGAGTTTTTCAACCAACTTTAGTACCAGTACCCTTCCTCTGTCTAAACATTTTACTGTACTCTGTGTGAAAAATTTTAGTGTCTGATTAGGCATATATATCTAGAAGAAATGTAAATTTAATGTTTAAGCCCTTTGTTAGTCACGATTGAAAAGTGATTAAAAATCATATGAATGAATTATAAAACCTCATATTTTTCCTCAAAGTAGTCTTAAACTGAGAGAAGATTTGTTATATATTTGTTATATATACTTAATAGAAGCCATAGCATATTTAAATTTCCCTTCCCATAATCTTTTAACAATACAAAAGTTAATATTACATTTCTCAAGAACAAAAACTTTAAATTTCACAAGAGGATTAAAAGAATGAATATCTATAAAGTACTTAGAATAGTGATGGGTACAAAAAAAAACACTAGAGAAATATTTGCTATTATTATCATCATTACTAATATGAAACAATACATATTCCTCCATAGGCCTCAGAGAAATCAGTTATTCCATTGTTATTACATATAGATTAAAATATTCCTGGAGTCAGTTCTGGTCAGAGTCCAGACTATAAAAACTGTTTGGAGATATGATATATTAGTCATATACAAGTTAAACTACCTTTGATACAAGCTGTGGAGCAGGTTGCCTAAGATGAAATAAAAGTAAATGCAGGACAATGGTGTCACTGACTTCATTGAAAAGACAAAGGAAACCAATCTGGAAAACAATAATTGCAATCTTTTTACATATCTCTTCCTTGCTCTCTCTGTTCTTGGTGTTATTTTCTCTCCAATGAAAGGAAAATCTCGAATACTTGAATTCAGAAATTTCAGAAATCCTGATTGTTATGGGTTGTATTGTATTACCCTAAAATTTTTGTATGTCGGAATTCCAACCCCATACTAGAATGTGACTCTATTTGGAGACAGGGCCTTGAAAGAGGTAATCACAGTTAAATGAAGTCATTTGAGTGGTTCCTAAACCCATATGACTGCTCTTCTAATAAGAGATTAGGACACAGGCATAGCTACAAGAATGACAATGTAAAGACACTGAGAGAAGCCAGCCATCTGCAAGCCAAAAAGAGAGGCCTTAAAATAGACAATCCTGTCAAATCTTGATCTCTGAGTTCTGGCCTGCAGAACTATGAAGAAAAAAGTTCTGTTGTTTAAGTCTGATCTGGGATATTTTGTCATGGTGGCCCAAACAAATTAATATACTGATCTAATAATGTTTTGAATTAAGATATTTATTATTTCTATTGGAATAATTAGAAGTCTCACTAGAAATTAGATAAAAGAGAAAAACTGTTAAGAAACTTCAGAGCTATGTTGAGTCAGAATAAAAATAACTACAATTAATATAGCTTTATGGTAAATACCGATACAGACTCAGATAAGCTCAAATAAGTAACTTGTCCAATGTCACACAGCTAGGGAGTGAGGAAATCACCAATCAAATGGAGGTGGTTTTATTCCAGAGTCCATGATGTTAATAAAGACAAATAGAAATATTCTAATCAGCTTTAGGTTTAGAGTGAATCAGAGATTGCTACACAGAGAAAAGTAAATTCTAGGAAAGAATATTTTAAATCCAAAAGGAAAAACAAAGAGAATGTATTTTCAATAAAGCAGAAAATTAGGGTAGGTCATTAAAGAAACATATTTGGGTTCCATGCAATTTAGAAGAAAATCAATTGACAAGAAAGAAAGATTGCTTGGGTGTTAAGCATGGGATATATGAAAACAAAATCTCACCTCATGTTATGATGACCTAATGACAAAGGGTCGTACAGGCCATATTGTGAGAAGTTTCTGCTTGCGATTCTAACCAACCAGAGCAAGGTATTGAGTCAAAAAGGAACAGAGTCAAAAAGGGAAAGAAGTGGGGTTTCAGGGTTTTTTAAGAAAATGTAAACTCAAGTATGTGTGTTTGAAAATTTCCAAACAATGCAGACAGGGAGACTGTGTTGATTGTGATCATATCAGTGCCTCTTGCTCAGCCCACTGGGAAAGTTCAGCCTTCCAAAGTCATGGCAATGACAAGTGATCAGTTTAAGAAGTATCTTAGATCTCTGTAGTTCCAATCCTGAGATTTCTTGCACAAGGAGACATGTGTATTGTTCTTTCCATGTAGCAATATGGACTAGGGCTGGAGAAAGTGGAGTCACATGGGATAGAATTCAATAAGAATGATTTCTGTTCAGGAATATACACAAAGATGATTTGTAAAAACTGGGGAGAAAATAAGTAAAGCTTAATTGCCATATATAGAAGCAAAATAGGTATATTTATGTGTGCATATATGTGCACATAATATATATACACATGCAATTTACTCATAATAATTATGAACTTGTTTTTGGATGTACTTAATTAAAACATTTAAAATGATCAAATAAATTTTTATTATCCAATTATTATTTCAGATATTTTAATGAAGATTTTAACTAACTTATTTTTAAATTTTGATCCTGCAGTATCCAAAAATTATATTTTCCTCCCTGAGCCCTGTGAACAGGGAAGTGCATACCTAAAAATAAGTGTGTTGTTACTTCATGGTTCCAAAACCATTGAGCCCTAGAGAATTTGTTTGTTGCTTTCTGCTTAGCCTTCAGCATCATTAATAACCTTTCAACACATCATTCCTGTCCTTACACCGTCTTTTATCTCCTTATCTCAAACATACAGCGAACATTCATTTTCTACAACAGCTTGGTGAAAGCAAGCATTATTATCCACAGTATTATAAATGAGCAAGGTGAGCTGGAATGACTACCCAAGGGGACTCACAGAAAGAGGCGCAGCACAGAACAAACCTCCATTGCCAAAAGCTAGCCTGGATAAGAACTACCATGAACATGGCATATTGAATCAAGTTTCATTTCCATATGTTAGTTTAAAATTTGTGAAAGCATCTTCAATTTTTTTATTTTTCCTGATGAAGCTTCCTTTCCAACTCACCTTGTCAGGTGAAGTTTTAGGTTCTGGGGATATTTCAGTGAAGAAAATATACAACATTTGTGTGATGCATGACTACTGCCCAGGCTTATTAGCTGTCCATTCCCTTTTGGTGCCAGTAGTCATACTCCTACATTCAATATTCTTTAGCTAAAATTTTCTCCTCCTAATAACTGAACACACTAATTTTCTCAGTTTCCACTGTGAGCAGCATGAAAAGTGTCTAAAGTGGAAGGCTGGAACTATATCCTTTTGGGCTTATAAGTTGTGCAAGTGATTTTGGACTTGACCTCAAGAGTCAGTGGAAGAATTATAAACAGGAGATCTGCAGTATGAGAGTTAACTTTTAAAAACATCATCCCAGTTGTGTGGAGAATTGACTGGGCTGGATGTGAAGAGAATAGTTCAGAGGCAATTATGGAGGCTTGAGGAGTGGAATTGACATGAAAGTGCATACAATCTGCATAGTAGCCCTGGTCGGGTAGATCAATTGTTTTGAGTGCCTTCCTGATACACCAAGGTTGTGGGTTTTATCTTTGGTCAGAGCACATACAAGAAGCAACCAGTGAATATATAAATATGTGGAACAATAAATCAATGTTTCTCTTTCTCTCTCTCCCACTTCTTTTTCTCTAAAAATCAATAAATTAAAAAAATATATAAAAACATTTGCATAGGAGATGTAAACAGACATTTACTTAGAGATTTGCTGAAGATAGGCACTGGAAAGAAGATATATAGAGGAAAATCCAAGGCTTCTGAAAACAAAACAAAAAACTGTAAGATTTGATACTGTGATTTTAAACAACTAAAATCTCCATGAGCTAACTGTATGGTAAGAATGTTGGTTTTTGTATGCTTCCTTCAATCAATTTCCCTTCAGTTTTCTGCTTTGAGCCTTTGATCAGAATGCCTGTGTTATGGTAGGCAGTTAGTTAGTTATTAACAAAAGAAAAAGGCCAAACATTTGATTAAGCCGGATTAACTAAGAAAGGGTAGTTTCACAGTCACTCCAGAGAATAGCTTGCATCACTCTGCCAAGTGGATTAACATCCCAGTGGGCAGGAAAGACCAGCTTTCCAAACATCCCAGGGAAAAACCACCACCACTCCACCAGATTAATGGGGGAAGGGAAGATGGCTCAGGGGGAAGTCCTTTCACTAAATTTATATACAGTAGAAGCCAAATGACCAAGCAGAACCATGAGGCGTGTGTCGTAGGAGCCAAGATGATAACCATAAAAGTGAGGAGACAAATCTGGGAAAATCTGAGAAAAAGACCAGATAGGATAGGGACATGAAATTCCAAAAAATCCAGGAAAGGGATTGGATTAGAGAGGGAAAAGCTAGGAAAGAGATTGGATAGTTTGAGAGAAAGCTTGCCCCTTCCCAAACCTCAGGAAATACAATTAAAGTTTAACAAAGGCCTGTCACTTGGTGGTAGTTGTGGGGCTTGAGTGCCATCATGGCTTGGCAGCAAACATACAGATGGGGAAAAGAGGCACAGAGAAGTTAATAACTTGCCCATGTTTCTGCAGAAAAAAATTTTGTTGTCAACCAGGAATAGAGACTGAGTTGGTCCTACTACAGCCTTGAGTGCTGGGGATGATGGCATTACAGCTCTGGGCCCTGACCCTTCTGAACTTGGTGAACATATGTGTGGGTCTGTTGCCATGCAAGCTAGACTTTTTCCACAGCAAGACAGAGCTGAACCACCTGGTCATGAATAAGACATTGAGTGTGATGTGTCTGGGGGCAGATCAAACCCCATAGACCAACTTCTGCTGCTGGACCTGCCAGGGAAGCACCTCATCAAGGGTGGCAGCCTTTTCAGGGGCGGTCTAAAAAATCTTGCCACTATTGCTCAAATCCTCAGTCACCAGGGTACCTGAAATACTTTTCTGGCTACACCTTCATACAGTAGACAAAATATCATTTTGTCATATTTTCTTTATTCCCCATAAAAACAAAGCTGAAAGAAATTTGACAATTCAGAACCAGTGATATAAAAAGAGAGGTATCAAGGAGTGAGGGGGAGGAATATTTTATTGTTGGTGCTTTGAATACACATGTGCGACACTGAGTTTACTGATGGCAACCTAATTTTATTTGTGATATTCCATGGACTCAGGATGCATTTGCTTACAATTTTTAGTGACAATAAGAATGTTATAGTAGGATTTGTACATTCCTTCTCCCATGTTCAGTTGAGCTATTTTTAGCTTCCCAGTCACACGTTTCAGTTAGGAACAAGAAGCATGAGCCCATGATATCCAGAAAATAGATATACTTAAAAAAAAAAAAAAAAAAACTAATTCATTGGGCATACATAAAAACTATATCATCCTAGTAAATTTGTATGTTTAATTTTATAATCTTGCTTATATTCATACTTTCAACAAGCTCATGAGAACTTGCTATTGGTTTCAATTTTTAGTATGTTCATATTGCTACAAAATTCCCCAGTGCTTGCTATAAAATTCTACTGGGTAATAGGCCCTTGAGGACCCATATTATAGACTTGGAGAATCTTACAATTTCCATCAATTAAACCTAGGCCTTCTCAAGTCTTATTTGCTTAAAGTTTTTTTTTTTTTTTTTTCACAGCAAGTGAAAATTAGAAAAGGTAAATCTCCAGATTAAAAAAATTCAATGCAATTTACAACTGTACTCCTAGTGATTCTCTTATGAGTGCATTTACTGCTAAAAATTGAAAATATGAGAGGAAGCAGATAGTAAAGAGATTGTGGAAAGGACAATGTTTTATTGTTTAAAATAGTTTGGATATATTGCTTATGTGTGTGTGTGTGTGTGTATTTTATATTATTTTGTTGTTGTTGTTGTTGTTGTTGTATGGATGTTATTGAAATTCGCACAGTTAACCTATTGCTAAACTATTAAGAATTTAAAGAATCAAGCCACAACCTTGATAGAGAGAATGAGTTGAATGAATGTCTCTAAGAGCTCATCAATAAAGTCCTGCTGATTATATTTTTGGTACATGTGTATCCTTGAAACAGAAACTGCCCTTATTCTTGATTAACAAATGAAATCTTATGCAATGGATGTGTGTTTACAGCATTGATGTTAAAGAGGAATTCCAGTGAGATGTCTGTAAAGTATGACCAACATATTACAGCTCTCTCTCTTCCCTGAAAATCAGAAAGTAGAATATTAAGAGGCTTCCAACCACTTGTAATAATCCATCTGTATTGTCTTATCAGCTTGGTTGTAATTAAATTTGTAAACCCACTTTAATTCTCTTAATATTTTGCAAAGTGCTTATATTTTATATTCATCCTTTTTCAGTTATGACAAAGTAAACAAATGTTTTGGTTCATTTGTGGAGAATGTTATAAGAAGAATGGTAGCCCTAAGAGGCAAACATAATTATGACAACAATTTTTCAACTAGAATAATCTTCAAATAAAGATAAGATGTAAGCATTCCGGCATAAGTGCTGTTGGTGTATCTCTTCTATTTGTGAGGATATTCTGTTCCCAGCCAAAAGACTGAAGTTTCTGAAGTTTATATTATAAGAGTGGGTAACAGGAGCTTTCATGTTCCACCCAGATTTGGAGCCTGTCCTAAGTACTAGTAAAGCTTTCTGTCCTGATTGGCTGACAAGGGCACTTTGCTGAGCTGTAGCTACCTAGTTAATTATTTTCTGGGAGTTGTAATCTACAAATTCAGTTGGGTTTGCTTTCAATTTGCTCAATTTTAGTGAAACCATAATACCTACTGATTTCACTGTCACCTCCTACATTGTACTTTTCAGAAAGAGCTGAAGACTTAGCTCTAAGACAATAAAAAAACAGTGAACTTTTATACTTTTTGTTGGTGTGGGAAACTGTCTGTAATGGTCTTTTTTAAAATGGAGATTGTTGATACTATTCATTTTGTAATGAATAAAGTCTAACTTCTGGAATACAGGTGAGGAAGAAAAATGCAAACTCATAGAACTGTCAGTGTCTGCTCTATTGAACTTCTCTCACTACCTCAAAAGTACCATTGACTCTCCTCATTTCCAGGATTTGGCAAACACTCTTATCTTCATTTCCTGCTCACCTTCTTTCTTAGATACCTTATGCCCATCCTTCAAATTCAGCTAATAGAAAACTTAGCCTAAAATTTATATGCATCATCATTTATTGTTCATAGCATTTCTTTTAATCTCCAGAAGTAGATGCTATTTGTATTAATTTCTTAGTGCTACCATAACACATTACCATAAATTGGTGTTTTAAAATAAAAGAATTTTTTTCTTCCTCAGTTCTGCAGGACAGAACTCCAACTTCAAGATATCAGCAGAGGCATAGTTCCCACAGAAGCTCTAGGGAAGAATCTGTTCCTTGCCCCTTTGAGCTTCTAGCAGTTGCTGGCATTCCTTTGTGTATCTATCTCTAGTCCGTCTTCACATTGCCTTTTTCTCTGTGTGTCTCTCCCATCCTCTCCTCTGCTTGTCACAGTGATTGCAAATAGAATTCATGTGGATAATCCAGATATGCTCATATTCTAGAGATATTTAATTTTACCACATTTTTTTTTTTTTTTTGTCCATAGAAGGTAATAAATAGCTACTCTTTGGGCACATACGGTACTATTAACAAGTTTTGAGGATTAGGGCAAGAACATATTTTGGGGGGGCCACCAACAAGTCCACTACATGATTAATATCTCAATTTTAAAGATAAGGAACTAAGTATTAGAAAGCTGAGTTAACATTCCCAAGACCACACAACTAGTAAAATGCCAAACCCAGAACTGAGCCAATATCTGTTTAAGTCCAAGTTTAAGCCTTTAACTATTAGATGTAATTTCCCCTCATTTCAAGGCTGACATAGATGTTCTTCTTAGTGTTCCCTGTGCTTACCTAACTTGATTCTTACCCATTGAAGTGTGTGTGCCTGACTATTTGTATGTCTTCTCTACTACACTGTCAACTCACCAGCCACAACTGTCCTGGCTCCCTGGTGCCCAGCCCAATGCCTGAAACAAAACAGATGATCAACAGACATTAGATACACCTCTTCATTGGAACCAAGGAATAACAAAAAGAAGAGTTGTTTTTAAAAGGACAACTTAGTCTTTTAATTCACCTTCTTTCTGCTATTGAATTGCATTTCATTTCACTATCTTATCCTTAAACAGGCTTTTTTAAAAGCAACGTTTATTGTGGCAATTAAATGAATATAGTATGTTAAAAATAAGTTCATTTGTAGACAATACTCTCTTTGATATTCTGGTATTATTTTCTGAAAGCAATATAGATTCCTGAGTATGTAATCTTCTCTCAGTTTCATTATAAATATTTGGTATTTTGTCACATTCAACTTCACTGACATACACTTATCAGACTAATTACTTCACTACAACAAAGTTAGCTTGGTGCCTTTAAATGCAAAGAGATGTGTGTTTAAAATGATAGGTTTTAAAGTCTTTAATTATTTTAGTGTCATCAAAAACCTGATTGTTAACCAGATTTTATTATTTATACCCATATTTAATCTACAGGATTAAGAAGAAAAAACATTTTAATAGGACAAAGCACAGATGAGGTTCAGCACTGACATCTGTTTGAAAAGACTGGCTGTTTGATTGAAGTAATTTTGTTTCATCTGGAAATGGCGTTCATATATTCTAGACACACCAAAACACGAGATCAATGAAAGGATTAGACCGTGGGCAGTTGTGGAACATATTTACACTCTATGCCTCATTTCTAGAAGATGTATTCAAGTAATTTAAAAAATTCAGGAGAATAAAACTTCAGGAGAATAATTTTTTCTACTAAAAATAACTACTTAAAGGAAGGGGCTGTAATAACATGCATGTATAAAGTAATTTTTGATGAAGAAAAATAAGAAATCTCAAACTATAGAAAAAATAAGCTTCAGGAAAAAGTTTAGATGGCAATGCAGAAACATGCTACTAGATAAAATTTGCATTAAAAACACATTTTGTTTATAAATTTTTCTGTCAAGAGACATTTTCTATTATATGACCATCCAAAACTTGCATAGATGATATGCATTTTTAATAGTCCTACCCACACACATTCACAAAGTTTAAATGTAATTATTTATCAAAGTGTTTGATATACTTAATGTGAAATAGCAAATTTTAAGAAATACTTCCAATATTTTCAATAATCCAGTGTAAGAGTTCCAATTTTGGTACCTATGTTTATTATAGTTCAATAAGTAAAGGACGCCCTGGCTGGTGTAGCTCAGCGGATTGAGCTCGGGCCTGCGAACCAGAGGATCGCGGTTCGATTCCCAGTCAGGGCACATGCCTGGGTTGCAGGCCAGTTCCCAGCAGGGGACATACAAGAGGCAACCGCACATTGATGTTTCTCTCCTTCTCCCTCTCTCCTACCCTTCCCCTCTAAAGATAAATAAATAAATAAATATTAAAAAAAATTGAAAAAAAAGAAAATTAAAAAAAATAATAATAATAAGTAAAGGACCGTGCTAGTGAAGAGTCAGTTACAGCAAAAACACTTTCCTTAGAATTAAAGATCCTAAAATTCCCATGTTTGAATCAAGCCAGTAATGTAAATTCAATCAAGTTTTTTAATCACTTCAAGCCTCATTATAATAAAATTATAAAGCTAGAGGAAGACTCCAAGCTTACTTTGTCAACTACCAATCTAACGTCTGGCCATCACCAAGGGTTCAAAATTAAAATATCTTCAATAGTTAAGCAAGTGACAGAAATGTATGAAAAGTGTGTGATGGCCAGGAACATTAACTAATTTAAATTTGCACATTTTTCCCAGTTGTCATTCAACATAAAATTTCAAACATTGGGGCCAAATACTTTCACTGCTCTATAACATTTTGATTGCTGATTTTCCAGCCTCTGTACAATGTGCAAAGAAATAAAATAATCCTGTTTGCCTTTCAATACTTCATTTTTAAATGAATACATGGAACAAAAAGAGAATGATCTGCAATTCAAAGCAGCAGAAATCACCCTGGTTGGTGTGGCTCAGTGGATTGAGTACTGGCCTGCTAACTGGAAAGTCACTAGTTTGATTCCCAGTCAGGACACATGCCTAGGATGCAGGCTAGGTCTCCAGTTGGGGGCATGTGAGAGGCAACAACACATCCATGTTTCTCTCCCCTTCTTTCTGCCTCGTTTCCCCCTCACTAAAAATAAATAAATAAAATCTTTAAAAATAAAGAAACAAAGTAGCACAAATCTTTTAATACAATAAAAGTGTTTGACTAAGTACTCTCTAGAGTCCTCCTATATCTAACATGGTTGCCAGACCACTGCTATTGCAGCAGCATCAACATGACTGAGAACTTGCTGTGTATATAGTACTCACCCTCTAGCCACAATTTCACTTTCTGCAATTTCAGTTACCTGCAAGAAACCACAGTCCAAAAATATTAAGTAAAAAAATGCCCCAGAAATAAAGAATTCATAAGTTTAACACAATTTTGAGGAGAGTGATGAAATCACTTGCTGTCAAGTTCCCTCCCCCTCCCACCCTAGGACATAAATTCTCTCCTTGTTCTGCGTATCCATGCCGTGATGTATATACCTCAGGCCCACTGGTCACTTAGTAGCTGCCTTGGTTATTAGACAGATTATCAGAGAGAAAGAGACCATATTCACATAACTTTTCTTACGGTATAGTATTATAGTTATCCTATTTCATTATTCATTATTATTGTTAATCTCTTACTATGCCCAATTGATAAACTGAATTTATGATAGGTATATACAAGGATGGGCAAAAGTAGGTTAATAATAATACTAAATAGTACAATAATAAAAATAATACAAGAATATACTTTTTTTTGTGTACTTAAAACTTTAAAGCTACTTTTGCCCACCCCTGTATATATAGGAAATTCATAGTATATATAGTGTTTGGTAATACCTGTGTTTTCAAGCAGCCACTGGGAGGCCTGACACATATGCCCACAGACAAGGCGGTAAGAACTACTACAAAGGAAAAACATGAGGCCTTATCACAGACCCGCTGAATCAGAACTGCATTTTCAGTAACATCCCAGATGGGCTGCATGCACTTTCAAATGTGAGGACCCTTACATTAGAACATGTAATACAAAAAAATCACACAAATGTTGAGAAATGTTATGTTAGTACTTGCATAAAGAATTGAGAAACAGGAGTCTTTATAGAATTTATGAAATCTTTGTTACAGATCTTGAAATTATTTTATGGAATCTTACCTTTCTGGTGTTGGACTGAGCACATTCTTTCCAAAATAAGGGGAATGAACTACCTGATTTTTTAGTTTGAGTTCAATCCTGCATTTTTAGGATCATTTATGTTAGCTTTAAACTCAGTGTAGTTTTAAATGGCTGCATTCACGGAACAGATTTCAATTTCTCCCTATTCTTGAGGGAGTGGGGAAAGGTGGAAAGTTCAGTTTTCATTTACATATACTATTTATGCTGAACACCCCACAGGACTATTAGTTTTAAGGAGGAATATTTCCCAAGCAATGTAGATAAAATGGAATATTCTAGGTTCATATGAATTCAGGCCATTAATGAAATGAGTACTTTTTTTAATCCATTAGTCAGTTGAGCCTAATATATCCGTTAGTATGCTTTCTCAGTTTTGAATTTTTTAGGATAATTTTGTGCATAAATTTTCAGATCCTCTGTAGAGAGACTTTTCAGACAGTTCTGAAATACATTCTTTCAATATTAAGTACAAAATAAGTCTTGCATATTCCCTTTAAATACTGAGCACATGATCTTATTTTAAACTTCACTGAAGAAGTACTCAATTCTAGGTAAATCATCATCTCCTCAGTTAATTGTTTAGGACTAAATTTTCAAACATATTATTATATGTCATGAATTATTTTAAGTATGTTGTTTCACCTATGAACCCCCATTTTCCAGCATAGTGCTTGAGATTACATTCATAAGAATGTATTAAATGAAAGTGGCCCTTGAGCACACCTCTTTTCCCTTGCATAGGAATACATCTTCTGGGTGGGGGTTGGAAAAAATGAGTGAAGGAGGTCAAAAGTTACAAACCTCTAGTTATAAGATAAATAAGTTCTTGGTTACAATGTGCAGCATAGATACTGTAGTTAACAATATTGTATATTTAAAAGTTGTTAAGAGAGTAGATGTTAAAAGTATTTCAACTCTGTGAGATGATGGTTATGCTAAGAGTAATTATATCAAATAATCATGTTGTTTAGCTTAAATTTATACAGTGTTATATGTCATGGTATCTCAATAAAACTGGGAGAAAAAAAGAATCCATCTTGATATTGGTATGTTGACTACATTGGAAAGTGACCCTCACCATTTCAGTACAATTGAGTGGTGACTAATTACCCATTAAAAATAAATTCAATCAAGATGCTTAATTATTAATTATATAGTTATGACTTTTAGAAAAATCCCCTATGTATTCAAACAGGACAGTTGCATGTGGATGCCATCCTTACTAGGCACTGGCTAGCAGCCAAATGGAAAGATGGCATCCTGGCCTTGCCAGCACAGTGAACCTTCCCTTCTCTGTTATCATCTGCTTTCACCCGCGCAAAAAATGCTTCTTATCATGCTTCAATTTCTCTACTTTAAACTTTCTTAGGGAACAATTTGGACATTGTGGGTCTCTCAAGAAACCCACATACTTAATCATGCATTCTTATGCAAAAATGAGGATAAAATAGATAATGAAATAGATAATTGTCCCCATCTAAATATAAGGTAGCTAAGAAATGTAATCCTGTACACACACACACACACACACACACACACACACTCTCTTTATATTGAGAGATGTGAGAGTCCTGGTCATCTACTTAATTTTTCCCATGTTTGTATCCATCAGGTGATTTGGTTGAGAAAGAGAAAGGAAGTTTGTGCCATAGATGTAACCCACAAAAGGTGTATACTCTAGAGTTAGCCATAATAACAACTTGGTTTAAAAAATAATATGTCCATTGTACATACACAAAATATGCTATTCAGTTATTCCTACTAGAAATGTTACTTTGAATTAGTAATGGTGTTATGGGTTAAATTGTGTCTCTCAAAAAAGATACGTTAAAATCCTAATCCTAGTACTTCAGAGTGTGACCTTTGGAAATAGGGTCTTTATAGAGGTAAACAAATTAAAATAATGCATTAGGTTGGGTGTTAATTCAATATGATTATTTTCCTTTAAAAAAAAGGGGAAAGTTTGGACCAGAGACAGACATTCCTGGAGAAAAGGTCATGTGAAGATACACAGGGAGAATTCCATGTGAGAATGAAGACAGAGATTGGAGTGATGCATCTATAAGCCATGGATAATCAAAGACTGACAGCAAAACTTTAGAAGCTAGTGAGAGGCCTAGTCCCTCACAGCCTTCAACAAAAAGTAACCCTTCTGATGTCTAACATTATCTATAGAACTATGAGACAATGCACTTGTTATTTAAGCCACCTAGTTTGTGGTAATTTGTCATGGCAGTCTTTGGAAACTAATACAGGTGGATGCTGTTTCATACTATTATTATTATACCATCAAGCTGGATCTTTGGGTAAACTGAAAACTATTGAAACATAAACTTACAAACGAATAAGTGGTACCTTTTAAAAAGCCAAAAATACATATGAAAAAATTTTAACTGCCTAGTCATCATTTTGACCAATAATGGATGATTAAATTTGACTCAAAGATTTTTATTGTAGAACTTTGTAACATCTTCCGAGGCTGGCATGAATATAAACACTCTATTCTAGTAGACCTATTGAAAGATGGTAAGACCTTTTTTAAAAATGTTGAATAATGTTGATAATTTTTGAAAATTCAATATGTACAATAGATCTTATTCCAGTTAGTGGTGGTCTTGCAAGCCTTTCCCTTCTGTTATATACGTTTTAAAAATCCATGAAAATATGCTTTTTAGAGAAAGCCTTTAATATTGTATTTACTAGGCTCTTGCTATGGATGAAACACATCGGTGGGCTAGATTATGTTTCAGTAAGAGATGGCCCCCAAATCTAAATGGTATATCACACCAGAAGGTTCGGGGTAGCTAAAGACATGGCTCCTTCCACCACCTGTGATAGAAAGCTTGCTAGAGTGTTACAGAACCCCACCAATGATATTCTAGAACAGCTATGGGATTCAACTCCTGCAGCCAAAAAGCATGACCACTAATGCACGAGTTTGGGGAAAAAGGAAAGAGGATGTTTATTTAAAGGTTATAGAGATTTAGAATAATGGCATGTTTCTGCCATTAATTCCCACTCCCTTTAAAACCACCCCAGGAAACATAGTCCTGACTTTCTTTGCCAAACCAGGCCAGTTTCAGAATATGCCACTCAGAGGTACTGTCTTTCCGAAAAGCCAAAGTCTGCAGCTCAGCATTCCCAGTCACAGTTCATCTCCAAGCATCCCTCATGGATCTGGTGGCCAGGCAGGTCACCACAGCTCTGCCAGCTCTGCTGCCATCTTCTCCAGGCAAACTTCCAGGCTGACCTCATGTCAGACTTGCTGACTTTCAGACCTGCCAGCAGACCTCCTTTCTCATTGCAGACCTCATGGCTCTCTCTCCTGACTTTCAGCCCACCCTCATTTAAATGCTTGGCTCAGAACTTTCTATGTGACCTCAGATCAGGCCCTTCTTGTGGTGTGTTAGTGTCTGCCATTTTTGCCAGTTTCCCAGTGTATTTTACCTTCTTTCAGCTGCCATTTGAGTCAGGGCAAAAGTCCCCAGTGACATAAGGTGATCTGGGGTGGGCATCTGTTCCCCCTCCCCCAGCTATGTCAAGGGTCGCTGAATGTTCTCAGTCACATATACAATTTGTCTTCAGTAGCAGCTCTCTTTCCTTTGGGAAGTCACGGCAAATAACTTGCCATTGTTATGCATTGTATCTCAAATGCTGTACTTATCCACTCTCCCCTTCCCCAATCCTACCTGAGGACATGATTGTGGAGGTTGTTCCCCTTTTATCTGGGGAACCATGCTCTGTACCCTGTTACAAGAGGGCTCTGGCTAGAAGAAATGTGTGTTGTTTTGGAAACAGATTGCATTTTCCTCCTTATTCCCATTTGGGAATGGCTTCTTGTCCTGTGACTGCTTCTTGACCTTTTCTTTCTGTGAGTACACACTGAGGCAGTCACACCTAGGAAATTTGCCTCCTTTGTCTGGGACCCCTTAAAACAAGTCTCAGACTAAGGGAGGTGTGGTCCTGCTTGCTGACTGGCCACCCTCAGAGCTCCCCGTAATGTGAATAATAAAGGCAATGTCTATTCCACCCAGTCCTCCTTGTGGATTTTTTGGCTTATCCAAATGAATGGTGGAGATCCCCAGCCTGACCTCCTGCATTACAGAGGGCCATTTCTTCTTGTGCAGCATGTCCATGGATGAAGTGGAGGTGCTATGCTTGGTGTCTTCACTTCTGGACAAAGGCCCACAGAAAAGCCATCATCTGTATCTCCCTTGAGAAGGAGAAATGCATTCCAGAGAGTGTCCTCAGACAATTAAATGCTCTAGCCTGAAATGGACACATGTCACTATTGTTTATAAGCTATTGACCAGACTAACCAATTGATTTGACCCCACTCAAACATGAGGCGGTAAGGAAATGCAATCTACCTTGTGCTTAGAAAGCAGAGATTTGAAATATTTGATAAGCAGCATTAATAGCTCCCAAAATAATATCTTTCAATTTTCATGCATTTCTGAATTACAGAATTGTGATATCCAGCCAAGTTATATAATTGGTAACAGATGGTTCTGGGATTTAAACCCGAATTTGCTTAACATAAAAGCTTCTAACAAGTATACTATAATGCCCTTCTAAAGATTTTGTTTTCTCCAGATTTGTGTTTTTCTATGAAAATCAAATTAAGCTTGCAGTAGAAATGGAAAGAAAATGATTGAAAATAAACTGAAAAATGGGATGAGTATACTTGTGAAAAATGAAATTCTACATTTATTAGTGATTGACCTCTTCCTTGAAATACCATTTGGTTAATTTTCATAATGAGACTATTTTTATATTTGATAATTTATGTGTACAACATATTTCATTTTTTCACTCCATACAAAAAATGCTTTTTCTTCTAAAATCACATCCTGTGCCCCACAGTATTCCATGATGACATTGCTTACTTGTGTAAAACAAATGGTTCCCTGCAGTATTACTTTCAGATGAAATCATATCTGATCTCATAAGATGAGCCAAGCAGGGGTTGTGCACAAATGAGATCTCCAAGGAAAACCTTGATATTGTAAGAAAGTTCTTTCAGGGACTCAAAAAATAACATTTGGGGGTGGTTAAATAATGCCTCACCCTTAGCAAGCTTTTAAAATTCAACATCACAGTACTTATATTAAATGAAATAAACCAAGACCCTGGATTGTAACAATCTTTGTGCGGAGTGGTTTAATTTGTATAAGTTATAGAAGTTTCAGAACTATCTAGATTCTAAAATAACAACAGAATATTGTTATTTCAGTTTGCATTGTTATTTTTTACCTTTTCGTTCAAGAGTTTTCCCCTTTGTGTTTGCTAGTAGAGTATTTCTCTTTTTAGTCTTCATATACAAGTGAAACAGAACCAGTTTACTAAACTATATAAGTACATCAATTAATAAAATGATGTGAAGACATGTGTTGCTACCAGTCAAGGCCATACAGGTTCACAGGATTCGGGCAGATGGAAGAATATTCATGCAGCCATTGGGATGTCTGGCATGACTTTATTCAAGGGTGGTGATCCACGCATGCTGCAAGCCACATGTCTCCCTGTGTTTCCCTGCATGTCACACTGCGTGCCACCTGCCCACCAGCATGTCCCCCAGTGGGAAGTCCCAAACCCCTTATATACTAAATAAAGGCATAGTCAGGAGGAAGATAGAATATTGTGTAATACAGTGTGATTCTGCTCATTCAATCCCACTCAAGGCTATAGGAACACAGCTTATCTTAGTTCCCCAGACATCTGGGTGAGGGAGCCAGCCTGTTTCCATTTACTCTACAAGATGGGTTTTAAGTTATGTTTTACAAAGGCATTTAGATTTGTTTTCAAACGTGCCTTAACTGTGACCAGTGGGGCTCAGTTGGCTGGAGCATTATTCCATAAGCTACAACATTGCAGGTTTGATTGATTCCCTGTCAGAGCACATGCCTAGGTTGAGGGTTCAGTCCCTGGTCAGGGGGCATGTACAAGAAGCAACTGACTGATTTATGTTTTCTTCTCACATCAGTGCTTCTCTTCTCTCTCCCCCTGTATTCCCATCTCTCTAAAATTAATAAGCCTATTTTTGGGTGAGGAGGAAAGAAGGAGGGAAGAAGGAAAGAAGGAAGGAAGGAAGGAAGGAAGGAAGGAAGGAAGGAAGGAAGGAAGGAAGGAAGGAATGTGAGAAAGAAAATTTCCTGAATATAGGCAACGGGAAAGTCTAGCTCATGAGATTTTTGCTCAATATCAGTTGTACAATATAACTTGTATAAAATTACAGTTAACCAACAATGTAAAAGTCTTCTGTAAATAATGGAAAGCTTCAGAGTCCCAGACAGGTTTTAAACAGAGTTGAAACACCTCTGTGGAGTCATTGGAGAAGGGATCATGACAGAGGACTGACCAGATGGCATGTAAGGTGTTTTCATTCTACACTTCTCTAATTCAGTTAATAAATGCAATGCAAATACTCAATAAACACAATTTAGAGCTTCTCATAACTGAGCGGCCAACCAAGAAAAGACCTAATCAATTTCAAGATGCTCTATAAGATAAAAGGGTGGGCAGGGTTAGCAAATGAGATGTTATCAATACTCTAGTTCTAACAATGCCTAGGAAAACATTAGTGTTAGAGATGGGGGTTATAAGCACTCTGAGCCCCTACACTAGGAAACAAAAGTGATAAAATTGAAGTGTGGGAAGGCTGAAGAGGAGGAAATCACGTTAAATGAGAAAAGGCAGGAAGTAGAGAAAACAGGTTCCTGAAGTTGGGAAAAAGGACATCCTACTGTCAGGTTTTACCCTAATATCTAAGAGCTTTCTGAAGGATAATTAATAAAAGATTAAACATTTATTTTCAAAGATTGAGTGCATGCCAACTCCCCAGGCAAGGGAGAAAGGAACTTAGCCATTATGATTATGGTGACTTTGAACTTCTCAGGCACTTAGCACCTCCTGGGCCTAAAAGACAAAATCAAGTCCATTAAATACTTAAGTTTAAAGCTTCCTCAGTTTTATCCTCTGGATGTGTGGATTTTAGTAGTGGCTTGACAAAATTCATTAAGTAGTTCTTAGGGATACTCAGATATACAAAGTACATAAATTTAGTGTTACTATTCACAATTTAAAGTAGATAAGTACCTCTCAACTAAATGCATTTGCAGTGTGGTATTTTAAAACAGCTTAGAAAAAAGATATTAATATTAATTTAAATCAAGTAGAAGCAAATTCATGAGGACTGTAAATGTAGAGAAAAATATATTACTAAAAGACTGAAGGGAACCCCACAAAATTATTGATAAACTATACAGTGCCTTTCATTTCGAAGGTAAAAGCCTAAGTTCAAAAGAAAGAAAATGTATAGAAAGAGATCCACTTCCTTTTAACATTTATCAGTGACAGCAACAGTACACTAAGATAATTGAAGAAAGCAGAGGAAAACTTACTATTAAGTAAGTTTTCAATTATTGTAAGCATGCAAGCATCAATTATTTAGTATTTTTGGTTTTTTCTTCTTTTTTATTTTTTAATCAGTATTTTTTTAATTGTTAATATTGTACAGTTTTCTGTCTTTTACCCCCCCTCAGCCCACCACCCCAGCCCTCCCCACCTTTCTCCCATTTCCACCCCCCATAGTTTTTGTCCATGTGTCCTTTATACTTGTTGCTCTAAACCATTCCCCTTTTCCCCTGAAATTCCCTCCCCTCTCCCCTCTGGTCACTGTCAGACTGTTCTCAAATTCAGTGTCTTTGTTTATATTATGCTTGTTTGTTTGTTTTGTTGATTAGGTTCCTGTTAAAGGTGAGATCATATGGTATTTGTCTTTCACTGCCTGGTTTATTTCATTTAGCATGATGCTCTCCAATTCCATCCATGGAGGAAAAATAGCCTCTTCAACAAGTGGTGCTGGGAGAACTGGACAGCTACATGCAAAAAAATGAAACTCGAGCACCAACTTACTTCATACGCAGAAATAAATTCAAGGTGGATAAAAGATTTAAATATAAGCTGTGACACCATTAAAATCCTAGAGGATAACATAGGCAGGAAAATCTCAGATATTTCACGCAGCAACATTTTTACTGATATGTCCCCTAAAGCAAGGAACATAAAGGAAAAAATAAAGAAATGGGATCTCATCAAAATAAAAAGCTTCTGCACAGCTAAAGAAAACAGTATTAAAATAAAAAGAGAACCAACTGTATGGGAAAACATATTTGCCAATTATTTAGTATTTTTGGTCTCTGAGGTTTTCTTACCTCAATACTTATGCTGAGTGTAGTTCAGTCATAATGAAATTGAATCATAAAATATGATTTATGACAGCAAGAAGTAGTTTGATGTTGAGGTGTCTTCTTTCTTTGTGTCACTATCCTGAATTTACACACCTAAGAGCCAAGTAGGATCTGGGTGATTAGAAAACTCCTTTGCTGCCTAATTGAAGTATATTCAAGCAGGAAACCTATTACTTTTCTTGTTTCTAAGTGGAGTAAAGCAAATTTCACATTAGTTAAAATATAGTGACTACATCATACAGAAATGTACATTTTTATTTGTTGCTTCTAAGAAGTAAGAGCGAGTTAAAACAATTCATTCGCAGTCATTTATCTAGCAAGCATTTAACAGTTGTTTAGCTCAGAATTTCTGTACTCTGGTTCAGTGAAGCTTAAAATCACAGTATTGTTTCTTGTTTTACTCATACGTTATCTGTATGCTTGAATGTGCTTCTAAATAGATTTAAATGTGAACTCTCAGTACTAAGCATAAAGTTTCTCTTGCATGTTAGAGCATCTTTCATGTAAATATTCTGGGGTGGGCTAGGAACAATTTGTACTGTATGTTAGATTACAGTATCATACTGCTTTCTTTAGAATTTTTTTGGAATTAAAGAGGGCTCTGCACTAACAATGTAGATAAAGTCACAAAAATGCGATTTCACTGGTAATTAATTTGTGACATTAATTAATCAATGCAAAATTACATAGTTTCACTATTTTTGGAATATAAGACCTCATTGTAGAAAGGTCACATGTCTAAAATTCAATTTCAAATTACTAGCATGTCCTGAGGCCTCACTCTTGTCTGTTCATTGGCCACATTAGCAGTTCATATAGTCACCTGAAAGGCCCAGCAGTTCAAAGGTACATGATTCTAGTTCAGGGTGTTACCATACTTTCCTTCTCCTGAGAGAGGTATCACCTTATATATCACTTGATCAGGGATAAACCGCTCAAGTATAACTCAAAGACAAAGCAGCAAATTAAGTAAACTGGAAGAGCAGAGAGGGGTAATAGTTAATACAGAGACACCTAACTAAATCCCAGCTGACCAGTAGGTTGTGAGCTACATCAATAAAGAGTGAGCACTGTATAGCAAAAGACGACTGACAGAGAGTATCCATACTGATGATTACCACAACCTCCTGACTTACCTACCAAGAAGTTAATGTCATCTGGTATGCACACAGGGTAATGTGGGATAGGAGTTCTGCCTCTCAGGCATAGAAATTTTTTTCTGGACTGACTTAGACAGATAGGCCTATAAAGATTGAGTAATAACCAATTAATTAATCTTGTCACCATAGTGTTAATATAATTAGATAGATATAATTCCAGGATAAAGGAAAGCAGAGTAATTATTTTTTCTAATAACAGAATTTTAGTAAATCTGGCAAGAAATAGGAAAATACTGTTAAGCAGAAGGTTGCACGACATAGTCAACTTTATGTGTTTGTCCTGGGCCATGGGTCCCTTCAAATATCAATTTGGATTATTTGATCCTACCTCTATTTTGGGAGAAAATAGAACATCTCTAACTTTATGCTCCCCCTTCCTCTGAAGAGTCTTTATTTGTTTAAGTGACTTGAACCTTCAGTTATAGAATATCATAAATCAGTTAAGAATATCATAAATCAATGGCTTTCTTGTTAGAAAGAAGACAAAATTTATTATCTGATGTGTTTACATACATATACAAACCATCTACAATTATTTAATTCAGTTAATTGTGTATTGAACACATGATTGTACTTATTTAGGGAGACATCTTACTTTTTACTTAGCCATGTCTTAGAAATTTGGGAAGGTATCATTTTTGTAATGTAAGGATTTTTTAAATGTTTAATAAGATTACTTTTGTTTAATGACTATTTTATTGGACTTCTGCTCTCAAAGAACCATTCAGCTTATAGCATGCATTTCATGCCTTAGAACCTCAGTGGCATTGGTCTAAAGCACCATGCTGCCACTCATGATCCTTAAAGTGGTTTTCTTGTAGATGGATTTCATGGTGTTGTAGGTCATAGTAGTGCCACCTTGGCCTTTGGGAGTCACAAAAGCCTATAAGACATAACATCTGTGTGACTTAGAAGGACTTCATCTCCCTTGGCCACTTTTTAGTCCTATTTTCATACTTCTAATTGAGTCAAGGTAAATCTCCAAAGACTGAACTGTGCATCAGTGCATCCCAGTGTTGTCTCTATTATAAGAGAAATGACCCTTGATGATATTCTCTTCAATTTGCCTCATCAATCACCTGCCCAGCTTGTTCTGGTCCTTCCATATGAACTCACAAAGGGCCTAGAAACTATCATAGTCATGAAGAGATCCTCGGATATTGGGGCATCTACTTCTATGGTCTGTTCAGAACTGGCAACCTGGACTTGAAGATCCTTGTTTCCTATCTATGGTTCTTTTTCTATGAAAAGCAGCTCCTTCAGAACTTTAGTCATGTTCGTTTGCAGCAGGCTATTATGGTAACTGTGGAATATAGAGACATTCCTCTCCTTAAAATGGAACATAGCCAGTTTGCCCTTTACTTGACTCTGAAGTCATAAGTAGCCACATGTGTACTTCCAAGTTGCAAGAGGAGGTAAACATTGTCCAGGACTCAATATCTGTGTTCACAGTCTTAGCTTGTCTAGAATTATGACCAGTGACTGACTTGGGGTCTCTTTTCTCCTATTTTTCTCAGTTATTTCCCATTTTCTCCTCCTATTTCCAATTACCTATCTTTATGTGCTTTCCTTAGTCTGGAGAGAAGACTAGATTGCTTTTCAGATATTCCAGCATGTCTCCTTGACCTGGATACCCCCTGCCATTCTGACCAGTCTCTCAGTCTCCTGTCCTCCCATTACAACAGAATCTGGAAGAGAGTGGAGAGCCAAAGACTCCAGGGTCAGCACAGAATCATCATGAAACTGGTCAGGCAGACCCTGTGGCAAGGCAATAGGACTGAGCCCACAAACCAGTAGTTGGTGAAGAAGGTGGTTAAGTAGGTGGGTAAGTTCATTGAGAGGAGGGAAAGAGACAAGTGGACGTTGGCTTAGGAACTCTTGCTGAAGGTAATTGCTGTGTAATGTAGAAAATAAAAAAGTTTATAAATGCATATATATGTATACATTTATATTCACTCATGTATTGCACATAACAGTTGTATAAGCCATTAAAAATTCTAAGGAAGTGAATATGATCATTTCATAAATTATGTGTTACAAAAATATTAGTTAATATTTGCATTTTCCCTCCCACTTTCTCAAATGATATTGTTTTCCCTTCCTACTGTGCTATACTACAGTACTCTAACATTAGAGAGGTTATAAGCTTTGGAGTGAGACTAGTAAATAGTAGGACCTTGGGTAACCACATCTGTAAAGTGTCGATAATATCATGTGACACTTAGAGTTGCATACGTTAAATAATAAAAAACATTATAAAGTGCTTGGCATTTAATAAACCCTGAAAAATTATATCATCGTTGTTGTTTATTCAGAAAGTATTTTAATATATTTTGCATAGATTTAAATGTTTTAGGAATTAAAAAAGTAATAATTCAAATACTTGTTATCACAAAGTATTATTTTTAAATGCATTGATATTCTCCGTCTCATCCTACACACAACACTACTAACTTTCCCTCTTTACACACATGGCTTATACAAAAATAGACAATTACATTTATATCTAGGCAATGGAGAAAAACAACCTTTGATACCAACAGTTACCTGTGTATGTGAATAACAATGTCCAACTTTCCAAAGCTGTCTAACATCTAATATACTACTTGAATCACACAACAGTATTTAGCAGGCAGATGTAATGTTATTTTACAGGTCAAAAGAATATGGAGCCCCAAAGAGTTAAGGTGCCGATTTGTGCAAGGTAACACATTGTTAAGTGAAGTAACTGGAGTGGTAAACAATTGTCCTGCTCCTAGTGACCTGCTGTCTCATGGAAATATTTCAACAACTGAGACTAGGTTGTTTTTTTTCTCTTAAACCTTAAAAAAATCAATCAATCAAATGAAAACCAGTTACCAATCCTACTATGTTTGGGGAAATTAATCCAAAGTCTTACAATTTTTTTTTAGTATTTTCTCATTCCTGAGAAAAGAGTATCATTCGTATAAACTGAATGTTGAGCATTCACTCTCTCAACAACTATTTCTATTGTAAAAGAATCTGATAACTGGAGTCTGGTAATGGTTCCTTATAAATATTTAATGAGCTTCAAGATTACATCATTTTAAATCAGAATTTAACTCTACTGTTTTTCTTAATATTCCAGCCAGTTCCTGGTTTTATTTTTCTTCTGTTTGGATAAACTGCCATCCTCATTGAAGTTGTTAAGTCCACATGTGGAATCTCTGGACCATGAGCTAAATTATTTTGAATAAATGCCTTGATTTCCTCTATTCATGCATTTCATGCCTACTCAACACAAAGTTTTAACTATTTACTACATGTTAGTAATTTTGCTAAGTCCTAAAAATGAACTAATAAATGAATCCATCTCATAGTTTGCATTTCTTCTCATAAATTGATCCTAATATAGGTAATCTGAAAAACATTAGCACTGATGTTTTTATTTTATATTCATTCAAAGTTATTTTGGTCCTTAAGGTAAAAGCACTATGTCAGAATAATTGATAGAGTTAATAAAATTTCTCCAAAATATAACTTTAATTTTGAAGGTATAATTTGTGTTCATCATTATGTAAAATGTCTCAAACTCATTTACTCATCTTTCAGTTAAAATTGTTGTTTACATGACTATCATGGGGTACAAATATTTTCAAACCTTCTTTTATCTTTTCAATCCAAAGCTCTGTTTTCCAGTTACTTATCATGTCTCAGGGACATTATGTTTTCAAAATATATACATCAGCAGTCCATCATTGGAATTTATATTCTTGCCAGCAGCAAAGTTAAAATTAATAAAAGTTTTCTAGTTGGTCCTCAAAACTGCCATTAAGAGGATTTCTTAAAAGTCATGTTATTCTTCCAACTGTTTTCTCTTTTATCTGCACAAATTCTGCAAAATACTCATCTTTCAATTCATTTCAAATATAAATAGTATCTGTGCCCACACTTGACCTAGAAAAGAAAATTGTGTTAAATAAATATATCCATTATATATTTATATGGTAACTTTAACATACAATTAAATATTCCCTCAGGGGATACACTAGAAAAATTAATGACCTAGTGAATTGCTTTTGAAGCAACCCGAAACATAGTCATTCTTTGCATGTTTTCACATAAAAGGAAGTAATAAAAATAAATTTGAGAACTATTATATGGATAAGAGAGTGATTATTTAGTAATTATTTACGTCACAGCACTGTGACTTTTCTATACTGCTAAGCAACCATTTATTTTGTTTTGAATGTATTTGCCTTCTTTCAAGGAAATAAACCCAGTCCTATTAACTTATCCAAATAAAATACACACTCTCTTCTGAAAACTCTCAGGAGCCCTGGATGAGAGTGTGCAGAAGTTTGAACATGAGATATGCTTGTGAAAGGTATCTCTGGAGAAGTTAAGATAAACAAAGATGAACCATGGAGAACGATCCAGCTCCCATGAGTAATTCCACACTCCCACTCATTCATGTGTCTAGAGGTAAACTCTCCCCAGCCTCATTAGCCTCTAAAAGCACAGACAAGGCACATAAAACAAAGTGAGTACTATGAGGAAAATTATTTTCTGTAGAGAAAAAAATGACATTTTCATTTCCTTCCCAAAATATGCCTACATCTGAAGCCGTCTGAAAGATGTAGCCTGGAAGGGAAAGGTGCTTCCCTGATTTCAAAATATCACCACCACATTAGGCTGGTATAAGCAGAAAATGGAGGATCCCAAAGGAAATATTTACTCTTTTTTTTTGTTTGTTTTGAAGAGACACATTTTCTGGATTCCTAAGTTGATTGATATGTAGTGAATATGTTGGTTAATGGGAAGAAAAAATGACCATCCCAGAGAAAGCTGTCTTCTCAATTTTTCAAGCTGTTGCTTGTCCTTATACAAATTATCATAGACCTTATCTAATTTGGATTAATCCAGGTTTTTATGTGTTTGGTAGTTTTAGTGTCCTTGTGTGGTCAATAGGAAATATTTAACAAAGTAGCAGAAATAATTTCTAGATTCCTTAATCACAAAAGCTATGTCTTATTTCCTTTTGAAGTTATTTAATGAACATTAATTGGGTACCCTCTAGAAGTCAGATATTATTTTAGTTTTCAGAAATGCAGTGGAATACAAAATAGACAAGTTTTTGTTCTCATGAATGTTAGATTCAAGTCAGGGTGATTCTAATAAAAAATAAGCAAATAAAAATTTTCATATATTGATGTGTACTCTGAAGAACATTAAATAGGATCATATGATACATAGTCCTTGTGTTTGGAAAACTGGCAGTGTTTAAGATGACCAGGGAAAGAATTTTCGAGCAAGCAAGCACAACCAGCAAACTAGACAGAGATAAGGGGAAGTGTGGTGGCCTAATTTGAAAAGATGTTCAAAATGTTCAAGGATGTGAAAGAAGCCTAGTGAGGCTGGAGTATGGAAAGCAAGTGAGAATGTTAATAGCTGGAATAAAAAAGGCAAGAAAAGGTCAGATTTTCTAAGACCTCATAGGTTATGGTAAAGGGATGGAGTATTATTACAAATTCAATGTACTACATATCTTAAAGTGAGAGTAGACACATAGTGGACAATTAAACATTATTTAATATTGAAATAACATTAGGCATCTGCTTCCATGTGCACTTGCATTTTTAAAAAATATATTTTATTGATTATGCTATTATAGTTGTCCTATTTTCCCCCTTCACTCCCCTCCACCCTGCACCTGCCTCCCACCCACATTCCCCCCTTTAGTTCATGTCCATGTGTCATACATATAAATTCTTTGCTTCTACATTTCCCACACTATTCTTACCCTCCCCCTGTCTATGTTCTACCTACCATCTATTCTTCTTACTCTCTGTACCATTTCCCCCTCTTTCCCCTTTCCAATTCCCTGTTGCTAACCGTCCATGTGAGCTCCATTTCTGTGGTTCTGTTCCTGTTCTAGTAATTTGCTTAGTTTGCTTTTGTTTTAGGTGTGGTTCTTAATAGCTGTGAGTTTGCTGTCTTTTCACTGTCATATTTTTATCTTCTTTTCCTTAGATAAGTCCCTTTAACATTTCATATAATCAGGTCTTAATGATGATGAACTCCTTTAACTTGACCTTATCTGAGAAGCACTTTAAGCCTAGTTCTTTCTCTGTTAAAGTAAGACCTTATGCCTGAGTTTCACTATGCTTCAGTCTATTTAATAACTAAACTTAACTTTTCTAACTAAGGCAACTTAACTGACCAAAAGTTATAAAACCTTTATTTTTTAAAAGAAGATTATTTGTCATTAAGGGGGAAATTCATACAATTTTTATCCACCTTCTTTGCTATGCATATTTGTTACTCTTTTGTTATTAATAATTGCTTATTTATAGCTATAGATTAAAGAGGCCATGTCTAAACTTTAAAAAACATTTATATTAACTGATGTGTACATAAGTTATGTGACATGAACTTTGCAACATTTTTCTGATTTTTCCCAGCAGCCAGCTCCTTGTTCTTCTGTCTTATAGATTCTAGATACTCTGTACCTAAGCTTGGACTTTTTAAAAGCTGTGTCATCTACTTAAGTGTCTGTAAAGAAATAAACAGGTAATCCTAAAATGATGTTCTTATGTATCAACATTTACAGACCCTTATTTCCTGTTAGGTTTTTTTTTTTTTTTTTTTTTACTTTTGAGGCCTTATTTTTATTTATTTAACAAATATTAATATAGCCAGCTACTTTCTAGTGCCAGCAACATTCATACATACTTTACAAATATAAACTCATGGAATAAAACCCAACAACAGTATTACAGTGAAATTCACAGTGCATCACAAACTCATGAAACACAACTATGATTTTCATCAGATCATTTAAAAAATTCTTATCTATTGCTGGTTTACATTATTGTTAGCTTTCTTGAAGAGACTTTATTTTTTAAAACAAGTTTAACTTGTTAACGGGATAGAAATATTTGCAACATATAATAATTGCTCAGTGTTTTTTTATTGAGAGGTAAAAATTTGCCAAAGAAACACTAGTTGAAAAAAATAATTATTTTTAGAGGCTATAATGGTGAATTATTTTTAAGTTTTTAAATTTGAGGTGATAGCAGGACATGGGAGAAAAGATAAGCTCCTGGGCCTTTAGGAACTATAGAACACACAGTGCCATCATTTAGATATGTACCTATTGCCCTGGCTGGTGTAGCTCAGTGGATTGAACGCTGGCTGCAAACCAAAGGGTTGCCAGCTAGGTCCCCAGTGGGGGACACGTGAGAGGCAACCGCACATCGCTGTTTCTCTCCCTCTGTTTCTTCCTCTCTTCCCCTCTCTCTAAAAAAATTAATGAATAAAATCTTTAAAAAAAGATGTGTACCTATTATCTTTCTAAGTCAGCAAAATTTAGTCACCAATATGCTAAGGATGAACTGACTGGCAGTGCAGCATGTTACTACAACAGTCAACATAGTGGTTAACATCAACAGAAGGAGAGGGAATTTTCAAGTGAAAAAAAAAGTGTCCCTGCTTAATGAAGGTTAAAAATGTCCATTTGTTAAATTGAGATTTTCTGCTTGCATACATCCATCAAAATAATTAATGTGTATTCGGATTTTACAGTGTTGCTGGGGTTGCATATTATATGAAAAAGCAAAACTTAGAAAATATGTTTCTATAGACAATCAAAAAGCTTTGACTGTAAACAGTTATGAGAATGAAAGACTAACAGGAGACATTTTAATTTACTAATAATTGAATAGTGGTTTATTGTTTGCAATATTTCCTACTCAACGAGATAGAGCCTTACCTCAAAATGAGCAGTCTTGCTAGTTTCTTCTTTCTTTTTATTGGAGGGTATTCCAGGACTCCTCAGAAACGTTTGGCCTTAAGGAAAACTGTATCAGTCACACTCTAATGGTGAAGCATGAGACCCAGAATAATTTTATTGAACATGTTGGTCATACTTGTACCTATAATCATTCTAAGATGGATCATGTTTTAAACATGCTCTCTGTATGCTGTCAGCATAACTAAAAAGACATACTATGTGACAGAGTATGTTACGTTTTTGAGTTTTTTTGCCCACAAATGTTAGATATGATGCCAGTAGATTCCCTCCTGGGATAATGGCAAGAACTTTTATTCCACACTCTTCCCCAAAATACTACCATCCCCTAATTGAGCCAGAGGTAGAATATGAGCCAGATCCAAGCTGAGACAACTGGATTTTCTATCTCATGAATTTGGATTTAGGTCACTGAAAATAAATTAGTTAACAATGCAGACCTAAGCTTGAAAATGAATGTGGACTTCAGGGGTTGAGGCTGCAATAAACAAGCATGACAGAGACTTGTACGCATTAGAGAATTAGCATCAAAGCCATCTCAAAGTAAAATAAGACACAGTTCCAGACAAATATAAACCTGTTACTTGTATTATTGTTTTTTAATGCATGGTTTTCTTCCCCCATACCTTAAATACTTTGAGATCCTTCTGAATCTGTTCATTAGCTTCTCCTCAACTCCTACTTTTTCTGTTTGTAATCAAGTGATTCTTAACTGAGAAACTTCACTGTGTTGCTTTATCTTCCATGTATTATAAATTAAGTGTGTATGGAGATGTGAGAAAGAAAGAAGAGAAAAGAAGAATGTGAGATTGGATTAAATAAATGTGAAAAGGCTTTTTAAATCTAAGATTAGTCTTCCTCTCAAGAGGATGATTCTAATCTCAAATAGAATTTTCACTTGTAAAATCACATTGAAAAAATTCTCATTTATTACATTATTTAAAGGTAGAACTATGTAGATTTTCTGTTTTGGCAGAGGCCTCATATTGTTACTATGGCACTGGAGCCTCCAATAAAACATATGAAAAAACTGTGAAACTGACTCAAATACCTTTAACATACCAACTATTACCAGATCATTTAAGAGGAAACTAAGGATCCACGAGACAAGATAGTAAGGATTTCTTTACAGAGAGTTGAATGAGTCCTGAGCAATTTATCTACCTCAGGGCAAATTTGGGGAGGAATAGTGTGTCAGTAGGTCCAGGGCTCAGACATTGCTGAAGCCAGTGCTTTACTCAGACCTGGAAGCCCCTATTGGGAAAAAAAAAAAAAAAAAGTTAGAGAGAAGTGCCTGTGACAGCAGCACAAGGAGACAGGAGCTCGATGCCTTCTCCTTTTGGTACAAATATGTAAATTTCTTGTCCATAGAGAACCCTGGAAAGGTAACCAGACTTAAAACATCTACAAAAAGCCCTGGCCAAGTTCTACCTGCCTGAGCTGGTGGACTTTGACAGAAAGGGCCTGTGTAGGATGTACAACTGGAGCTAAGGGAGAGACTGTCAGTGGCCTTGTAAAAGGTAAGTCACCCACAGAACACAGTGAGGTGAAAAGCCCTCACCGAAAAAGTGGGCTACTGGTCACTGATAACCCCACAAAAGCAACCCAGGGGACAAAGAAAGAGCATTTCCGTATTTGACATGCCAGATAATACCAGACAAGTCAAGTAAGAAATTTCTATTCCTTTACCTCTTTTACTCCCATCCTGGTTAAGCCAGAGGCAATACGGTAAAGTAGCAGAGATGCAACAAAAGAATAAGGCAGATTAATAAAAAAGGATCTCAGTAGCTCTCATTCTCCACTATTAGGTTTCTTAGCCCAAGACGAGAATATCCTGACTTTAAATTGAATGAGAAATTAAAATTTTGACTTGGATCAGATTTGTCTGCTCATGCTTAGGAATGAGACTGTCATTAAGTGAAAGAAATTAAGATGCAATGTTTCTGCCACAGGAGCACTCAGAGACAGTGACGATAAACTCAAAATACAGTAGTCCTGTTTATCAGCACTTTCACTTTCTGCTGTTTCAGTTACTCGCAGTCAACCACACTCAAAATGTATTTAAAAATTCCAGAAACTCAGTCAAAAAGTATTTACTAAAAAATTCATAAGTTAGCCCTGGCTGGTGTAGCTCAGTGGATTGAGCGTGGGCTGTGAACCAAAGGGTCGCCAGTTTGACTCCCAGCCAGGGCACATGCCTGGGTTGCAGGCCAGGTCCCCAGCGGGGACCATGGGGGAGGCAACCACACATTGATGCTTCTCTAACTCTCTTTCTCCCTCCCTTCCCTTCTCTCTAAAAATAAATAAATAAAATCTTTTAAAAATTCATATGTTAAATAACTCATGTTTTAAACTGCTCAACTGCTGTTACCCACTTGTTAGTCACTTAGCAGCCATCTAAGGTATAAGATGGACTATAGTGGTATTGCACTGCTTGTGTCTATTAACCATTATTTTACTTAGTAATAGCCCCACAGCCGTTCACATAACTTTTATTACAGCACATTGTTATAAGTATTCTATTTTAATTTTTATTTGTTATCACTTTCTTACTCTGCCTGATTTAAAAATTACACTTTCTCATAGGTATGCATATGTAGAAAAGAACAGTGTATTTGGATGTTGTATTATCCATGGCTTCAAGCATCGACTGGGGATTTGGGAACGAATTCTCCTTGTATGAAGGGTGACTACTATAGCTTGTTTGGAAACCAATGATGTGAAGAAAAGTAAAGCTGTTTCTGGAGTTCATTTTATATTTTAAAAAAATTTTATAGTGTACTGTATTGTGGTTTTATTTACATATATTGTGAAATGATTACCAAATTGAGTTTAGTTAACAGTCATCTCACATAGATATAATAAAAAGAAAAGACCGAAAATTCTCTTTGTGATGAGTTCTACTATCTTAACAACTTTCCTATACATTATACAGCAGTGTTAACTGTTGTACATTACATCCCTAGCGTGTATTTAAGGTACAGATTATTTAGTAAATTAACTACAGAATATAGAAATAGAGCCATCTAGACTCCATAAAACCCCTGTGCATCCTTTTCAAAGGTTTTACTACAATAGTGGGCAGATTCAGGTGGACATATGACCCCATGTTAGTCCTATCTGTCAGCTATGCTTACATTCTTCTGCGTATCCTTCATTGGATCTTTGCTTGTAGCTGACCTTTAATGGAATTCTTCAATCAACCAAAACTGGATGAAAAACAAAATGTTATGATTTACTTCCTTAACCACTTGTTTTCGAAATAGAAGATTAGACTGGCACTGGCAAACATGACAACTGATTGCAAACTCCAGGTTCACCTCTGATGGCTCTGCTATATCTTTCAAGTGGTCATGTTTTAATTACCTAATCATACCAAGGGGACTTGCTGTCTTACATCATGGGTCATGCTGTTACTCTTAAGAACAAATGTGTTGATGTAGGAGGATCCATCATTTTCTTTCTATCAGACACTGTAATGGTGGGGAATAGAAAATGAAGGGAGCAATCTGCTCAAATGGCCCTTAATAATTTGGAGCAAAATGGAAAAGCAAAAAGAGCTTTTCTTCTTTGGGCTGCATTTTTCTATCACCTGTAAGTAGAGAAATTAGTGAGAGCCTCTCCAGATCCCCCTCAATTTCACTACTCCACAGGTCTATCCATTTGAATAACAGAGGAGCAGGCCTTCTGGCCCACTGTTTTTTATTTCTCAAGTAGACTTCTCATTCATTTTCTTTCAGAATAAGGTCAACCAAGGTTACAGAGGATCATGCCCGGCAGGTTAAACCCACTTATATTTACTTTTATTCATTACCATTACTAATATTTATAGCTCTTACAAATTCTAACATGTTAAGGCTCTAAGAAAAAGAAAGCTGTAGTGGATATAGTTATTTTTCCTCTTCTGAGATTTGATTTGCAAGTATGCAACATTTAAAAAAATAAAATAATGGGTTGTTTAGTTTCATGTATTAAGTTCTTTGTTCCTAATTTGAAGCACAAGGTCATTTATCTCTCAGGAAGTCAACATTTATACTTTAATGAGGCTCAATATAGGAAGAGTGCTTGAAGGTTTAAAAATGATAGCAATAAGCATTCTTTTCAATTAAAGTTCTTTGAAATGGCTTATTTTTGCTCTTAAGACAACTGAATGTCACATTTGAAAATGCTTTATCATTTGAATTCTTTATTTCTCAAGATCATTAACAGTTTTTGGCCAGCTTGTCAAATTCATTTATATATTTTTCATGCTTGTTACTTGATGTTATGTTTTATGCTCTTGAAGGTAAATTGAGTTTTTAACTGAGAAATACACATATAACTAAATCGACCTTGTTAACTAGATTGATTGGCCAATCTAGTTGACACACACACACACACACACACACACACACAGTGCCACCACCACCAACAAAGGAAAACAACAAGACTAATAAAAAAACAATTAACTGGTAGTTCTATCAATTACTAAGAGTTTGAAGCCTTCACCAATGTTCTTTTGTTTTTATTAAACATTAAAGTCCCATAAGTGGAATCACTGGGTCAAAAAGCAAATTCATTTTTAGTTTTCTTGAGGTATCCCCATACTGCTTTCCACAGTGGCTGCACCCATCTGCATTTCCACCAACAGCGTATGAGTTTTCCCTATTCTCTACATCCTCACCAGCACTTGTTGTTGTTGACTTATTGGTGGTAGCCATTCTGACAGGTGTGAGGTGACATCTTATTGTCACTTTAATTTGCATCTCCCTGATGATTAGTGATATGAAAAGTTGAGCATTTTTTCATACGTCTCTGGGCCCTCTGTATGTCTTCCTTGGAGAAGTGTCTGTTCAGGTCCTTTGCCCATTTTTTGATTGGATTGTTTGTCTTCCTGGTGTTGAGTTGTATACATTCTTTATATATTTTGGAAATTAAATCCCTATCCAATGTATTATTGGCAAATACGTTCACCCATACAGTGAGCTCCCTTTTAATTTTATTGATAGTTTCTTTTGCTGGGTAGAAGCTTTTTAGTTGGACGTAGTCCCTTTTGTTTATTTTTCCTTTATTTCCAATTCCCTATGAGACATATTGGCAAAAATACTGTTACTAGAGATGTTTGGGGTTTTACTGCTATTTTGTGAAACTGTTTTTATAAAAGTCAGAATCAGTTTTTTTAGATGTTGAAGCACATGGGTCTATGTAAGTGAACAGACTTTGACTTTACCACCAAAAACTCCTTACTTTGGAGTACCTGTTGGAAACAAGCTAATAGGCCTCTGCAGTAGTCAGGTCATTCCTATTCACCCGTGATTAATTCCTCTGTAATTCCCTGAAGATAACATTAACTAATTAATTGATTATCTAACTATACATTTTTGTAGCCAGAGAAACAGAACCAATAGGATATATATCTCTATCTATATCCATATCTGACTTAAAAAAGCTCATTGTATGTTGTGGACTGTTCAACCTGGTTTCAGGAGTTGTAACCCTCACCCCATGGTGGGCTGTGTAAGAGCCAAGGGACCCACTTCATCTGGGTCTGTTCTGTCACAAGGACGTGACCTACTAAGGAGACAAAGCTTATCTCCCTGGCAGGAGTGCTGCTTCTGCCTCATCCATCTCTGGTCCCAATGCTTGGTTGGCAGTCAATGACGGGTAAGACTCCTCATGGGAGGGGCAACCAAAGCCAGACGCTACCACTTGGGAGGCCTCATGGAAGGACTCGGGGGGCTGCAGCAAAGAGGATGTGATGGACCCTCACCCTCCGGCTATTCTGACATAGCCCAAGTCCTCATTTCTGTCTGGGAGATGTCTCCTGCTTCCTAATCGGCTTAAAGCCTGAAACTGTGGGGGCACGCGGTGCAGCCCTGTGCCGGCCAGGACGGCTCCCTGGGTGATCGGGCATAAGAAAGAATTCCTAAAGCCCTGTGAAACCTGCTTTGCTAAGAGTGCTCTCACTTAGGTGATAAGTGTCCGAGGAGGAAATGAGATTGCCTCCCAGAGTTTTACAACCCCCTTTCCGGACAGACATTGACTCAGATTAAGCCCTCAGATTTCTTTGAAATGTTAACCATTGTTTGATCCTTGTCGCCTGACATACCTGTATTCCCGTGTATTTGAGCCCAATAAAAGCCTAGCGAGGATGGGGCTCTGGGTCATTCTCCTCTGAGAGTTTGACCACCTTTCCTCCCCAAGCAGTCATGTCTTGGTAGTTTTTATTTTTATCCGTGACGGAGGGATGGGGCTCTGCGGGCGGAGCCCCCCCACATCTGGCACCCAGGACAGGGGCCCCCAAAATTGTATTAATTTGGGATATGTACACATATATCACATATGATATATACATATATGATATACATCATATATACATGTGTGTATACAATTGTTCTGTCTTTCTGGAAAACCCTGACTAATACAATGACCATTTCACAGTTTGTTGCAGGTAAAAAAAACAATAGACTAGTAAAACATTAATATACAATAAGGACTGCAACCTTTGACCATACATTTTTTTCTTATCTTTTTTCAGACATTAACATCATTACTTTTCACAATTCCTCTTTCACTTTTAAAAATATCTACCTTCATTTTGCTGTGACACTAACATATAATATAAAGAGATGAATCAAGTCCAGTGAGTTTAAAAGCATGAATAGGAGAAAGAGCCAACTAAGAATGCTAATTATGGCTCTGATAGCAATAAATCATTCATCTCTGTTGGTCTCAATTTGCAAAGTGAGGTGATGACTAGGTGATGACTAAATTTTTTTTCCATCTTAAATATGTATTAAATATTTTAAACATTCTGTTTTTATACAGGCCTAGAATTCTAGGGGATAAACACCCCAAAGGCAGGCCTCTATTTGACACAGGAGTAATATTCCAGACAAAGCAATGTAAATTCCAGATGGCTACTTCTTAGATTGGTGCAGTCTTTATATAAATTAACTTCTTTCATCAACAGTATTTTATTCTCAAGAAAACCCTCTTTAAAATGTATAAAGGACACATGGACAGAGCCAAAGGAGGGTAGGATTGAGGGTGGGAGGTGTGGATAGATGGGATGGGGGAGAGTTGGGGGAAAGTGGAGACAACTGTACTTGAACAATATAAAAAAGAGAGAGAAAAATCTGTAGAGGCAAAAAAAGTGCCATTGGCTAAGGAGTTTGGGTAATTCTGAAAGGTTCGTAAAGATAAACTGTTCTTGATACTTACAAAGTGTGACATTGATATTCTAACAGAGAATAAGTACCTTACAGCTATTCCCCTTAATTTGAGGACTGTGTGTACACTCCTTCTTAGCTTGATTTTAATAAGACCTTAAAATTATCTGCAAGGCATTTGATTGAATGGAGAGATAATTACTTCCTAAAGAGTTATGAATATATTCATTCAATGGGCAAATGTTTAAGAATATACCTTCTTGCTTTTGTAGTCTGAACAAGTTTCTAAAGAGATTTAAAGGCCATTGCCTTTCAGATTTTTTCCTTAATGTATAATAAACAAAAAGCCACACTGTATATATATTTAGTTAATTAATATTTATATATTTGTATACATAAAGTATCAAAATTTGGTCATTCTTTTGAATGGCTATTTTTTTTAATTCGTATATGAAGGTTCTATTTTCATTTTATTGTTGGTTCACTGCGTTCAGGTAAGAGCTTAGGTTCATTGATTCTACACTGTAGTTTTCACAATACTAAAACTTAGACACTAACAACAATGTATTTGTAAAATAAATATATGGATGAATGAATGTTTTAAAAGCATCTGTTCCCAATCCTTCTCCATTCTTCTTGCAGTCATTTGAAATTTTCATGAGAAGCAAAACTAAAATGAGAAATTTCTCTTGGAATGTGACATAGTAGCTATTCACCTATGCACACCTTGGTATAAATTAAAGCATCTAAACACCAAACAAGCAACAAGCAAAACAGAGACAGTCTCATAGAGAGCAGGATGACAGCTACTGGGGGTTGGAGCAAAAAGGACTCATGGACTTGGACAACAGTGCGGTGATTGCTGGGGGATGAGGGTATAAAGGGTTTAAATGGTAATGGAAAAACTACAATAAATTAAAAAAAAAAAAAACTATATCCATGAAGGAATGTATCCTCCTTGAAGCACATTGGACATAGAAGGGAAAACTATAAGGCAACTTTAGGGCTTTAGCTATCATGAGAAGTGAATGACTTACCAGAGACCAGGCCTGAGCATCTTGGGAGCACTGTGAGTGCACCCAGATTGTACTTGCGGAGTGAATGTCAAGGGAGGGCTGCTTATAGGAGAAAAGAAGGGAACCATGAAAAATGATCAGGGTCACGATCATGTCTCAGCTACCCTTGGGCTAGCTTTAACTTTAATCTAGACAGCAAAGAACCATGAAATTAAACTCAGATAATACTATCACCATTGCTTCTGTTTTTGATGTAGTAAGCAAAAGGAATTAGGGCACTCCAGAGTGGAGAATTTATGAGGGAAAATTTATCCTTTTTTATGTGTTCCTTTTAATTCTGTATCTCTAATCACCAGGTCACGTGAATAGGCAGTCTCAAAATTTACTTTTTAAAGTATATAATTAATCATGCAATTAATGATTGTGTTTGCTATTAAGGAAAAACTAAGACTAGATAACAAGCCAGAGAGATTTGTATGTGTGTGTGAATAGGAACTTTGTCTTATCTTTTCCCTGAAGCAAAGTAAATATCTATACATTAAAAAAAAAAAAACAAATTTGAATATAGCAGTAGAAGAGGGTGAAAATAAAATAGAGATGAAGTATGTGATAAAATATAATATGATAAACATTTTATGTGAATTTTATAATTTTGCCAAGTGCCTGCTCTATTTACTTTCACTAATACTGAGACAAGTAAAAGAATGCATAAAACTATTTTATATCATGCATGTGACAATATTTAACAATAAACCACATGGCAACAATCATAATAATAAAATAATTTCCTTTTAATGAGTACAAACTATGCATTATGCTCCTTAAAAATTATTTTAATTTTTATAACAGCTGTGTAGCTGCAGAAATTGAGCTAAAAAAATAAAAGCATTTTGTCTGAGCTTTCAGTGTTAGTTGGTAGAGTTGTTTGGTTTTTAGGTTCCAGAGATTCCGTTCCTAACCACAACAGTACACTCTTTCCTTAGCAGACATTTATGATTCAGTGAAGGTTAGTGAATAAGTTTTTGGTCCTTTGATTTCTTCAGCCATTGGCAGAGTCAAGGTAATTGAGTAGCGTCCAACTTTATTCTTGAGATATAACACTTCTTTGGATCACCAAAAATCACCCAATAATATATTTACATCTAGACAAATTTGATAAATTTTTACAAAACATGTATGCAAAAATTATTTACATTTTAATGAAATCATCAGGCTTGACCACCTGTTTTAAAATACTGACTATAAGAGTTCTGTCATGTGTACATCATTGCTATGGTAAATCTCCCCAAATTGAAACTGATATAACAATTCCAAGGTTACACATACCCTCCAAGTTTTGCTCTGCCCCAGGAGAATCTTGTTAGAGAAGCCAGAGAAGAAGAGAACAGGTTTCTCAGTCTTTCTCTTTGGACATGCAAGTTGGAGAGATTTGTCCATTTTCTTTACAGTCATGCATCGCTAAACAATAGGACATTTTCTGGAAAATGCGGCATTAAGTGATTTTGTTGTTATGCAAACATCATAGAGTAAACTTACACAAACCTAGATGGTATAGCCTGCCACACACCTAGGCTATATGGTATAGCCTATTGCTCCTAGGCTACAAACCTGTACAGGATATGACTGTACTGAAAACTCTAGGCATTTGTAACACAATGGTAAATATTTGTGTGTCTGAACATATCTAAACATAGAAAATGTACAGTAAAACTATGGCATAAAAGATAAAATGTGTTACACTATACCTTGTGTTGCCACTGTTCATGGCCAGACAAGTTCACACTGGATTCGGGGAAATGGAAGAATATACATGGAGCCGTTGGAAGGCCTGTCATGCCTTTATTCACTGGTGGGCTATCCACGCGCACCCCAAGCTGCATGTCCCACTACATGTTTCCCCCATGGGGAAGTCCTGACTCCCTTATATACTAAGTGCACACAAAGCTGGCATGGTGTCAATACTGGCCTTTGGGTTATATAACACAGCTTCATTCTATGCATGCAGGCCCTTACTCAAGGCCACATATACACTGCCAAGCCACAGTCACCCAGACATCCTGGTGAGGAAGGCTGACTATCTTCATTTTTCCTGCATTGCCTGTATAAGGCACTTGTCATAAATGGAGCTTGCAGGCCTGGAAGTTGTTCTGGGTGTGTCAGTGAGTGAGTGGTGAGTGAATACACTTCACCTCCATCTTGGCCGGAAGTCAAGGGAAGTTCTATTTCATTGTTTTTTCAAAATGATTTCCAATTTCTTGTTCTTTCTTTTCTCTTTCTGGTACCCCTGTTATGCAAATGTTGGAATACTTGAAGTTGTTCCATAGGCTGCTTACACTCATCCTCATTCTTTCTTTTTTATTGTTTTACTTGTTGCTCTGATTGCTTATTTTTTGCTTACTCATGTTCCAAATCATTGATTTGATTCACGGTTTCATCCACTCTGCTGTTGATTCCCTGTAGTTGTTCTTTCTTTCAATTAGTGAATCCTTCATTTCTGACTGGATCTTTTTTTGTGCTTTTGAGGTCCTCACTAAGTTCCTTGAACATCCTTACAACCAGTGTTTTGGACTCTGCATCTGATAGATTGCTTATCTCCATTTTGTTTAGTTCTTTTCCTGGAGTTTTGATCTATTCTTTCATTTGGGCCGTATTTCTTTATTTCCTCACTTTGGCAGTCTCCCTGTGTTTGTTTCTATATATTAGGTAAAGCTGCTATGAATCTATGTCTTGGTAGAAAGGCCTAGTGTAGTAGGTGTTCTCTAGGGTCCAGTGACACCTCCTCCCTGATCACCCAAGCTGGGTACTCAAGGTGCACCTTCTGTGTGGGCCGAGTACACCTTCCTCTTGTAGTTAAGCCTCATTGCTGTTGACAGGCCAATGGGAGGGATTTATCCCAGTCTGTCAGCTGCAAGGACTGGCTGTGACCACTGACCACCAATCTATGCCCTCTGTGGAGTACAGCTATCCAGGGGTAGGGTGGTGTAGCTCCAACATGGTCTGTAGTGGTCTGTTGGGTGCACAGTTTCTGGGGTTTCCTGGGTGGTGTAGACCAAGGTCAACCCAAATCGTGTTTTTTCTAGGACCACACAGCCTGGGCTATAAATCAATCTGAGATGGCTGCTGTTAGTGCTGGGTCTGGGGCCACTTAGCAAGTGGTACAAGAGCTGTGGGCTTACTGAAGCTGGCTGTTGCTAGCTTGATAGGATTAGGAAGTTGTGAAGCATGAGCCAAGACTAGCCACTCATCTAGAAAAGACACAGTTAAAGGCTTGGATGGGCCCATAAATTGGGTGGGACAAAGACTCATGGCATTCCAGGGCAGGGAAAACAGTGTTAATCAGATGAATGGACTCTCCGATATGATACCCACCTGCTGACTCTGTAGCTCTTTGAGGGGAGGCCTTAGGAAAGGTACAATGGCCTCTGCCCACTTTTCTGTCTGGGTGAAATCTGCCCCCCAGCTCCCACCTTGATGCCAGATGCTTCAGTTCTTCCCTGTATGCCACCGATGCCTTTCAAGCTGCTACTCCAGTGCTGGAGCTCAGAGGGAGTGAGTCTGAAATAGTCTCCATGTGGGTTCTTTAAGGGGAACTGATTACAACTCTAGAAGCTTCTTCCACTAACTCAGTCCCTGCTGGTTTTTTGTAATCAGAAGTTATGGGGACTTATGTTCCTGGCACTGGAAAGTTGGACTGGGGAGCTGGGTGGGGGCTAGTACACCTCACTCCTGAGATATCCCTCCTAAATTTTTATCTACTACATGTGGATGTAGGACTAGCCCATTCTGTGTGTCTGCCCCTCCTACCAGTCTGGATGGATGTGGTTTCTTTAATTTTGTAGTTGTCAGACTTCCATTCAACTCAATTTCTTATGGCTCTGAGTAATAGTTGTTCTGTATTTTAATTATAATTTGGATTTGGATTTTTGAAGAGTTGAGCCATATTTACCTATGCTGTCATCTTGACTGAAAGTCCTCACGAGAGCGCTATGTTAAAAATGTACATACCTTAATTAAAAATAGTCTTTTACTAAAATATCCTAACCATCATCTGAGCCTTCAGGGAGTCATAATCTTTTTGCTGGTGGAGGTTCTTGTGTTGATACTGGTGAAAACACAGCATCTGCAAAGCACAGTAAAGTGAGTACACTGAACAAGATATGTCTATGTACTAGCACTACATGCTTATTGATATGCTTTAAGTCTCTGAGGTTCTCCCTGTGTCAGATTACAAAGTGTTTGAATTTATAATCTGCGACCTTGACCCTATGCAAGATGTTATTCATTCATTAAAATCTTTGAAACATGGCATTGATGTGGCCTCCTAAGAGCTGAAAGATCTTTTAGAGATTTGTTTCTGAAATAGGGAAGTTTAATCTATATTGAATATCTGCTCTGAGAAGCAATTTTCCTCCACAACCAGCTTATCTAGAGTTTCAAAAAATTCTCCAGCTGTCTTCACATCAGCACTTGCAGATTGTCACTCACTTTCACATTATGTAATGACTAATCATTCTTGAATGTTTATACCACCCAGAACTAGCAGTAAATTTAACAATGTAATCAGGTCCAGCCTTTTCTTTCACCATCCAGAACAAGGTGTTTGTTTTGGCCATGATCATCATGGTGCCAAGAGAGATACACTTCTACATTTGGTCTTCAATCAAGGTCATTGGCGGTTTCTCCATGTCTGATATAGACTCTTGTAAAATTTTTGTTAGTTTTTAAAGCTATGTCACTTTGTTCTTGTTCTTCAAGATCATAGCTATGGTGGAATGGGACATGCCTGCTGGTGAGCACTTAACCATCACTGATTTTCCACTTTTGTAGTCCTTAATCACTGTTAATTTTGTTTCTGAGCCAATTACTTGATGTGGCCTCTTACTGGCAACATTATGAGTGGATTTTGTGTGTTTAGGTGCTACGATGAACAAAACAACATGAGGTTAAATCAAGCACAAGAAAAAATAATGTCAGCAAGAATCGTGGTAAACATGAAATGTATTGATGTTGCTGACTGCAAAATGTGGCATACTATTTCACGGCAAACTTATTTTATTTAATAAGTAGAAGGAGTACACTCTAAAATAATGATGAAAAGTATAAAAGAGTAAATACAGCCCTGGCTGGTGTAGCTCAGTGGATTGAGCTCGGGCTGTGAACCAAAGGGTCACAGGTTCGATTCCCAGTCAGGGCACATGCCTGGGTTGCAGGCCAGGCTCCTAGTGGGGGCCACGTGAGAGGCAACCACACATTGATGTTTCTCTCCCTCTCTTTCTCCCTCCTTTTCCCTCTCTAAAATTAAATAAATAAAATCTTTAAAAAAAAAGAGTAAATACATAAATACAGTAACAGTTGTTTATTATCATTATCAAGTATCATGTATTATACATAAGTGTATGTGATATACTTTTAGAGGACTTGCAGCACAGTAGGTTTGTTTTTACCAATACTGCCACAAACAAATAAATAACACATTGTGCTTTGACACTATTACAGTGGTTACAGTGTCACCGGGCAATGTGAATTTTTCAGCTCCATTATAATCTTATGGCACTACGGCCATGCATACAGTCACTGTTGACTAAAACATCATTATGTGGCACAAGACTGCGTAATAAAAAATAAAACCTCATTCCATGAATCATGTGATGGAAGTAAATTTGAAAGAACTGGTACACAAAAAATAAAGCCATTGGTGCATTTCTCGACAGAAACTTTTTTTGAAAGTATAATTTAAAGAGGCATGGCACAATAATGAGAGAAATTATGACAGCACTAAGAACATATTAGCAGAGCTCATGCCAAAAAGTCTTTTTCCAGGGTAGAAACTGGCTCCTTCTGCCTACATTTGTATATAAACATAGTTGTTGCAGGCAGAGAGCTAACGCCATTTCCCTGAGGCCTTATAAACAGTGCCACAATAAATGTACTTTGAACTAATTGGAACCCAGTGAGGAGGAGGGTGGAGCAGAAACTGTGAGATGTCAGCTTGAAATTTTCCCAAGCAAGTGTTGCAGCCATTAAAATAAGCTATTTTCTAAATCAAGTTTTCTTTCTATCTCCCCACCCCATGATGAGGGCAGTACTTCAGAAACCTCTCATATTTATAACTGCCCCCACTGGGCTACAGCAAAAACAACCCCACAGTGGAAAAAAAGCTCTGAAAAGGAGGAAGACTGTTTCAAATATTAGCTGAAGAAAAAAATCAAGTGAAAAATACCCACCCAAGAAAGAACTCTAAGATCATTGGAAAATAAGAAGTAAATAATCCTTAAAGAAATAAATGCTGGAGTTTAAAAAAGAAAGAAAAGCAAAAATAAATTCAAATCCATTTCGTGAGAAAAGTGCCTATCAATTATCCAGAGGCCAGACAATTAGCCATGAGAAACGATATTAAGCTTGTGAATCAAATGGCCAAATTGATCCAGTGGTATTAACAGGTCATAGTCAATTAATAGTGCACAAATGTGCCTTTCCATTAATAAGTTTTTGTTCAAAAGCTAAAACCTCAGATAATGCCATTATCTCAGAAAATATTCTTTAAAAAATTCTTTCCTGCTTATACTACGTTTGAGTTGCAACTCATATGACCAATGCCAGCACTGAATGAGCTGCAGCAGGGCATAAGATCCCAGAGAATACTAACAGCAAGCCATTTAGATTTCAGGCTTACAATGGCTCCTCATCTCTCACTCAAACCTGTCTTTCTTGTCATCTGAAATGAGCTACGGCTAGAGAAGACCTTTCCAGGGTCAAAGAGATCAGAATGGATGGAAACAGGGAAATGGCTGCAGATAAAAGTGGAGGCAACTCTGACAAAAGAAGGAGTGTTTTATGGTCATTTTTGTATTAGTAATTGTGACTTATGAGAAATACTTAAAAGCTTATTTGAACATGTGCCCATATACTGAGGTAATTTATTGAATTAAATACAAGAAAAGTGTTAAAATTTTAATTGTCAAATATCAAAGCTATCTATATTGAGTTTCTTACTCATGAATTAATATAACTTTCAAATCTTTCCCTCTTGCCCTCTAGCTTTTGAGATATACTGTTATTTTTCTGTGTGGATTCTATTGTATGATATTTCATAGCAATAAAATTATGATTCCAGGAAAACTTAGATAGTTCTTAAATATTTTTCTGTAGAACTTGGTGTAAAATCCTTGTCATGTCCAGGAGACTGGGTTAAGTGTCATGTCCAATTTCCTATTAAGACTTAACAAACATATACATATTTAAGGAGACAATGGGTGAGGTGATTGAATTCAGACAAGTCCAGGCATTTAGAGGACTATGGTGTTTAGAATCCTGCTTCTCCCAGTTCTTTGACCTGACCCATATTCCCCAACCCCTACCTACACAGCGCCCACCTGCCCCAACTGTGCGTTGCACCTGCTGCAGGCTTCTACAGTTGTGCTCCTGTATCTGTCTCCCTTCCAGACATTGTGCTGTGTTCTGAACCCATGTCAGCTTCTGGGAACCATCACATCTGCACTCCTTTCAAGTTCTCTTCTCTGGCTTTTTTCATTTCAGCTGAGGAATTTTCATTATTGCTGCTCATTAAGTTGAAGGGGGGATGGTGGGGAGCAAAGGCCTTGCTCATATAAATGAGGTTTTCTCCAAATCTTTTTTATGGCTTTATCTTTTTCCCAAGGCCTTTGTCTTTTGATACTTAGATGCCAGGAAAAGATTCCCTTTTTCTCTGCATTCTTTTTTTAGTATCATAATCTTTTATTTATTTTTATTTTTTTATTGTTGTTCAAATACAGTTGTCTCTATTTCCCCCTCACCACCCACCCACCCTAGCCATACCTACCTCCCACCCTGGAACCTAAGCCCCTTTGGTTTTGTCCATATTGTTCCAGATTTCTTTGAACTCTTAAGCTGGAGAAATAAGAATACAAAAATTGCTTATGCACAAAAATGAGGAGAAAAGATATATAAAACTATTGGTTCATATTTTACAAATATTATTCCATCATTTGTTAAAACCTGCCTTAATTCCAGCATCTATTTTAGTATCTCTAAAGTTATGCTCCTTTTCCAAAATCTTCTGAGTCCACTGCTCAACTTCATTTAACTCTATCCAACATCATCAAGGATATTCTTCTATGACTATCCTTCTAGTTTTAAACTCTAGATTACTTTTACACACACTTAGATTTTATCTACCCTAGATCCTAAAATTCTTTTCCTTTCAAATCTGAATTTCTGTCAGATCAAAGCTAGCCATTTCATGAACATAACTGGCTCACAGAGTGCCAGCCAAGTCACACCAGCTCCTGGTAGTCCCATATGACACACACATATTTCATAGAAATGCCTCACTCTTAACATGGCAACGATTTTAAGTCATTTTTGTGAGCTTTGAGATAATCCAGGAGCCTTTTGGTACAAAGATAACAATGGCCATGTAGACTTAATAATCCTGGATTTAGGCTCGATTCAGATTGCTGCTTTCCTGAGAGCCATCTATGAAGACTTACTTTCAATACTTCATGGGTTAATGAGTGCATCGAAAAAGATGCAATATTGACTTGGTAACAATTCTTAATAAGTAAATAAATAAATAAATAACATACAGAACAACTTCTTTACCATGCTGTTGCTCAGAAGCAGTTTCCATTAAAGGTAATCATTTTTTACTGTCTTAAAAGCTAAGGCTTCAGCTATTTCTTCATAAATGTATATTATCCAGAATGGTAGTAATGATTAATTAATCAAATAAATATCACTGAGGCCCTGGCTGGGGTGGCTCAGTGGACTGGACACCAGCTTCTGAGACGAAAGGTCACTGGCTTGGTTTTCAGTCGGAGCACATGCCTGGATTGTAGGCCATGTCCCCAATTGGGGGCAAGTGAGAGATAACAATCTCATGTATCAATGTTTCTCTCCCACTCTACCCTTTCCCTAAAATTAGATTTAAAAAAACTAAAATAAATAAATAAATATCACCAAGAACATGAAGGCTATATATAAAGTGGGAAAGAGAAGGAACCGTTGATTGCTGTTGGAGAGAATACTCTTGCAGAGCCTGTTATGGCTCATTAATCTGCTTTCAAATTTGGAGTGTGCATTTGAATTTTGGAGGAAAGAGAGCACTAACAGATAAGAGACTAAATTTTAACTATAAAGGAAAGATTATGAGGTCTGTCTGGAAAAATACAGCCATTATTAATATAACATAAACAGTTTGCATGACATCAATACAACCTGGCAGCCAAAAAGAGTGGACTGGAATGCACATGTGTGAACTGTGACAACTTCACTGTACTAGTCAGTGGGGAGAGTAGATGCCATTGCATGACCATATGTACTGTGTGGCTGTCACATTCAAAATGACATACACAAAAATAAATTCAAGGTGGATAAAAGATTTAAATATAAGCCATGACACCATTAAAATTCTAGAGGATAACATAGGCAGGAAAATCTCAGATATTTCACGCGGCAATATTTTTACTGATACGTCCCCTAGAGCAAGGGACATAAAGGAAAGAATAAACAAATGGGATCTCATCAAAATAAAAAGCTTCTGCACAGCTAAAGAAAACAGTATTAAAATAAAAAGAGAACCAACTGTATGGGAAAACATATTTGCCAATGATACCTCAGACAAGGGTTTAATCTCCAAAATATATAAAGAACTTACAAGACTCTATTCTAAGAAGACAAGCAACCCAATTAAAAAATGGGCAAAGGATTTGAACAGACACTTCTCCAAGGAGGACATACAGAGGATCCAGAGACACATGAAAAGATGCTCGATATCACTAGCTATCAGAGAGATGCAAATTAAAACTACAATGAGATACCACTTGACACCAGTCAGAATGGCCTTCATAAACAAAGCAACAAACAGCAAGTGTTGGAGAGGTTGTGGAGAAAAGGGGACCCTAGTGCACTGTTGGTGGGATTGCAGATTGGTACAACCACTATGGAAAACAGTATGGAATTTTCTAAGAAAACTAAAAATGGACATACCTTTTGACCCAGCAATTCCACTGCTTGGATTATATCCTAAGAACCCTGAAACACCAATCCAAAAGAATCTATGCACCCCTATGTTCATAGCAGCACAATTTACAATAGCCAAGTGCTGGAAGCAACCTAGGTGCCCATCAGTAAATGAATGGATCAAAAAACTGTGGTACATTTACACAATGGAATTCTATGCAGCAGATAGAAAGAAGGAGCTCCTACCCTTTGCGACAGCATGGAAGGAATTGGAGAGTGTCATGCTAAGCGAAATAAGCCAGGCAGTGAAAGACAAATACCATATGATCTCACCTTTAACAGGAAGCTAATCAACAAAACAAAGAAACAAGCATAATATAAACAAAGACACTGAATTTGAGAACAGTCTGACAGTGACCAGAGGGGGAGGGGAGGGAATTTCAGGGGAAAAGGGGAACGGTTTAGAGCAACAAGTATAAAGGACTCATGGACAAAAACTATGGGGGGTGGAAATGGGAGGAAGGTGGGAAGGGCTGGGGTGGTGGGCTGGGGTGGGGTAAAAGACAGAAAACTGTACAATATCAACAATTAAAAAATACTGATTAAAAAAACAAAAAACTATGGTACAGTACACAATGGCATTCTATGTAGCAGAAAGAAAGAAGGAGCCCTACCCTTTGCGAGAGCATGGATGGAACTGGAGATCAGTTTTCTAAGTGAAATAAGCCAGGAAAGGAAAGAAAACTATCATATGAACTCACCTTTAACAGGAAGCTAATCGACAAAACAAACAAGGAAGAAAGATATAATGAAAGACATTGAAATTGAGAACAGGCTGACAGTAACCAGAGGGGAGAAAGGAGGGGAGGATGGGGGAAAAGGGTGAAAGGTTTACAGGAACAATTATAAAGGACACATGGACAATAACAATGGGGGTTGGAAACAGGGGAAGGAGGTGGGGAGGGCTCAGGTGGTGGGGAGTTGTGGGGAGAAATGGCAGAAAAGTATATATGAACAAGAAAAATGTTTAAAAATTAATAAAAATGTTAAATATGAAAAAAATGACTAAGTAGAGCAATGAATCTGCATCACATTTTGACATAAACTTGTACATTCCTCCATGGAAACTATTTGGATGATTCAGAAAGCCGCAGCTATGGGCAACTGGTGATTGGCAGCTTCATCATGACAACAGGTCTATCCATCCATCATGTCTCCTGCAGAGTTTTTTTGACAAAACAACAAATCACTCAGGTGACTCAGGCCCCTAAATCCTAGATTTGGCACCTTGTGACTTCTGAGTTTCCCAAAACTAAAATCGCCTTTGAAAGAGAAGAGATTTTAGACCATCGATGAGATCAGGAAAATACAACAGGGCAACTGATAGCAATTGGGAGAACTGTGTGAGGTCCTAGGGTGTCTCCTTTGAAGGGGACTGAGGCATCATTGTCCTATGTACACTCTTTTTTGTATCTAATTCAATAAGTGTCTCTATTTGTCAAAGCACATGGCTGGGTACATTCTGGACAGGCCTCATATAACTCATGTGCAGTGATGCTTTTAGAGGCTCCTCCATCTGCCTCTATGATCTCTTTCTGAACTTTGAATGAGCTATTATTTTGTCCAGTGATAGCATGAGGTTAATAGGTAAGTTGCAGATTCCTGATGTCAGGATAAATTTTTGTCTCATGAATAATTTTTTGTCTCTTCTGTGGTAAAATTACCAGCTAGTGAAAAAACAGTAAGACAATGCATTTGTTCAAATTTATAATTTAAAAAAATCAATTATGTCCTTAAAAAGAATTGATGCATATCATAAACTGAATAAGAGGAAAGGATGCACAATAGATTGATGTCCTGAATCTCATTAGAAAATATATTGGAGCAAAATAGGTCTGCCCATTGTTAATGATGATTTCATTGAAATATTTAAAGAAAACATGCTGATATACTGCATGAGTTGGCAAATATACTGTATCTCAAAATCAACTAGTTTATAACTGGTTAATTTACATACATACCAATTCTTTTCCTGTTAAAATTAATAATAATAAAAAAAAACTTGAGGAAGAATTTATGCTCCCAAAAGACTTTTAGTTTATGTATTTGGGAAAGTTAGGGATTAAAAAGAAAAAAAATTACTCCTTCTAACTTTGAGGAGAAATTATCAAGAAAAGTATTAGTGACATTCATCAATTCTTTGTGGGAAATCTAAAAAATGAGATATGATTGATTCACTTTATAACATTACATAGATAATAATTCTTGTATTATTAACAAGTTTACTTTTATTTTTTAGAAAGAGTTTTAAAGCAGATGCACATGACTTTATGGTGTTTTTGTTTGTTTAATTGTTGTGGTGTTTATTTATTTATTTTGTAAAACAATACCTGGCTGGTGTAGCTCGGTGGATTGAGTGCAGGCTGCAAATGAAAGGGTCTGTGGTTTGGTTCCTAGTCAGGGCACATGCCTGGGTTGCAGGTCAGGTCCCCAGTGGGGCCTGCGTGAAAGGCAACCACACATTGAGGTTTCTCTCCCTCTCTGTCTGCTTTCCTTCCCTTCTCTCTAAAAATAAATAAATAAAATCTTAAAAAATAAAGTAAATAAAAAAGATTTAATTTGCACAGGCCAGGTTGAATTCCATATTAGAATCCACCTTACATTTGTTGAATTATAGGTTTTATTTGTCATTCTACAGACTTTATGAAAGGTGATTTCTGCCATGAAGATAAAATATAAGACATTATTCTCAATTCAAAAGATAATCTTAAGGCAACAAATCTTAGATAAATTAGTTTATCTGGTACTAATATGAAGATACCTAAAAATCCCTGTATCCCTTATGTTTTTAAATTATGTTTATGAAATACAAATCTATGCCCTCACTCTCTATTTTGAAAAATGCAAAAGATTTCCCTTTAAATGGAAGAAATGTCACTTTGATGCTGTTGTTGGCTACAGTAGGAATAGGTTAAGGTTCTTGATCAAATCTTATACATTGTGGTGGAAGGAACTGGAGATACCTCAGTTATTCCTGTTGTGTATCTTACTTTAGGCATACTAAGTAGGGTATGTCTGTAGATTATATGTGGAAATGATTCAGCATTGACTTGGTAACTGCTCCAATTTACATGATTTTATTTTGTTGGGATAATCCTGTGACCTTATCTCCTTCTACCCTCTTTCCAAAAATAAGAGTTTAAAATAAAACCCAAGTAACAGGGCAACTTCAGCAAAGTGAAACAAACTGGTTTCTAATGAGTATTTAGAAAAACCAAAGACAATGTAACAAATCATGCATAAAATTACTACACAATCCAATATAAAAGTCCTTTGCCTTTTATAGTATCAAAACACAAAACAAACAAACAAGCATACTATAACAAAAGACACTGAAATTGAGAACAGGCTGACAGTCACCAGAGGGGAGAGGGGAGGGAATTTCAGGGGAACAGGAGAAGGGTTTAGAGCAACAAGTATAAAGGACACATAAACAGAAACTAGGGGTGGTGGAAATGGGAGGGAGGTGGGGAGGGCTGGGGCAGTGGGCTGGGATGGGAGTAAAAGACAGAAAACTGTACAAGAACAACAACTGAAATAAAATTAATATTAATTAAAAAACATGCACAAGGAAAAGGGAGAGAGATCTAAAGCAGCTAGTTTCATTTTTTTTTTTTTCACTTCTGGCTGTCCATTGGCAGACTCAATTTGTGCGTGTGAAGTGGAAGATGTTTCATCTTTGTTAAGAAACAAAATGATATCAGAACATAATCACTACATTCTCCTTATAAAATAGTTGAATTATGTAAAAACCTTCACTATGGTAGGACTTCTCGAAATGTGAATTAGAGTATTTTGCCTATGACTTTCTGAACTTGTGTATGTGTGAAAGTGTGTGTGCCTGTGAGAGGAGGGCATGGGGAAAAAGAAAGAAAGGAAGAAGAAGAAAGAAAGAAAGAAAGAAAGAAAGAAAGAAAGAAAGAAAGAAAGAAAGAAAGAAAGGAATACAGTTATCTTTTAGAGACGTTAAAACAATTTAGATGATCATGTATCTCTGAATTTCCCACTAACTTAATGATTGTTTGAATAAAAGCAGAGATTTATTTGTACATAAAATTTAGATAACAAGAAGAGTGATTTTTCTGATTCTAAAACCTCATCTGGTGGGCTTCCTTTGTAGTAATGAGAGAACAATTTTATTTGCCCCCCAAGAACTTGCTGCACATTATAAAACCTGATGCCAATTAGGATGTGGATATCTGACTATAGGGACTGGTATGACATCACTAACTCACTTCATCTGGACTAACAGGAAACTGCCAGGAAAAAGAAAAGTTCTCTGCTTCTCCCATCTCAGGCTATATCTGAACCGGTTGCCTGGAGGCAATATATTCAGAATATCCCATTACTGCTCATTTCTCCCATCTCATTTCCCTGAACTGTACTCATTTCAAACCTCAGAGTCTGAAATAATCTCAGTACCATCTCAAAAGATAGTAACAATGGTAAAATTTTAAAAGAATAGTCCAAACATTCTAGGAAAGTTTTTAATATTTCAGACCTTTATACAATTTTATCTTAAATAATTAATGTCCATTATTTCAAAGGGAGTGTCCCGCATTCCAACATCCATAGTTAAAAAATTATTTCACTGGAAAATATGAAGACCTAAAATATGTAATGACCATCATTAACAAATCAACAAACAATAGGTACTGGTGAGTCTGTGGAGAAAAGGGAACTTGTACACTGTTAGTGGGAATGCATACTGGTGCAGCCACTGTGAAAAGCAGTATGGAATTTCCTCAAAAAACTTAAAACAAAACTGCCTTTTGATCCACCAGATCCCACTGCTGGGACTCTACCCTAAGAATCCTAAAACACCAAAACAAAAGAGCCTATGTATCCCAATGTTCATAGCAGCATTATTTGCTATAGCCAAGTGCCAGAAACAGCCAAAGTGCCCAGCAGTAAATTAATAGATCAAAAAGCTGTGGTACATTTACACAATGTAATACTACAGAACAGAAAGAAAGAAGGAACTCCTACACTTCATGACAGCATTGATGGAACTGGAGAATATTATGCTAAGTGAAATAAGCCAGCTGGTGAAAAAAAGTGAAATTCCACATGATCTCACTTACAAGTGGAACCTAATCAACAAAACAAAGGAGCAAAATATAACCAGAGACATGGAAATAAAGAACAGACAGTGACCAGAGGGGAGGAGGGAAGGAGGATAACAGGAGAAAGAAGAATAAAGGGCAAATCAAGGAACATGTGTAGAGGATCCATGGACATGGACAATGGGGTGTGGTTGACTGTGGGAATGGGGTGCTGGGATGATCAGATCAGAGGAAAGCAGTAGGGAAAAATATGGTACAACTACAATTGAACAACAATTAAAAAATGGAGTAATGGCAAAGGTACATGTTCAGGGTGGATTTACATGGAAATAGGGAAACTGTTAAGCAAGGATTACTTGTCCCATATACAGCATAGAGCAAAAGTAGGCTTTCAGTTGTTCATGTAGAAAGTACCACAATTGTTAATAAATAATAATACAAAAATAAGCTCTGTGTTTCAAGAACTCACAACTATAACCTATTTTTGCCCCTCACCCTGTATTGTATGTATGGTGTTAAGAGAAAGATTCTAGGATCAAACTAGCAAATTCTAGCTATTCCACTAACTACCTACATACTTTTGGATTTATGACTTAAAATGCCTGTGCTTTGGTTTCCTCATCTATATAATTGGGAGTGCAGTGGTACCAAATTAGTAAGATGGCATAGGAATTGCAAATAAAATAAAGTACTTAGAACTATGCTTGATAATAGTGAATATACACAGAGAGTAAACAGCATAGTAAATAAAACACAAAGTATCAGTTTTAAGGAGGGAAATTGTCTATACATTCATATATTTTAAGTTTGTTAAAATATAGTTTTATTGGCATTTAGTCACATTGACCTCTTCTTTTTCTGCTGCTGTCAGTACATGATGGTATCAGCTGTATGTAGCTCTAGAATAAACTGGGACCTCCTCCCTTGTCCTGGTGAAGGGTGAAAATTCAGAGTTTTCTGCACTCTGGGCCTAATGGTAAATGACAACTGCTCTCTGCTTCTTACTGAATTCTAGTGTATGTCAATTAAGAGAAACGATCACTTCTTTTGCCTATATCTAAAGCTCATCACGCAGCACACATGACAGGAAACAAAATGAAGTTGCAAAAAGGGAAGGAGGTCCCAACTGCTACCTGTAATCTAATAGATAAACTAAAACAACTTCTATTAGTTTGCATTGTCATTATTTTCTGTCTAAGAGCCAATGGGATATAAATTATTCTCCAATATCAGTCTACAAAATATTTATGCTTTCCTTGAGGATTTTCCCATTCTAAAACAGCTGGAGTGTTTCTGGAAATATTTATTAATTGCCTGAATTAATAATTCCCAGCAAATAAAGAGTTATTTCCAGAGTAAATAAATTATTATATCTCCCAGTCTATGAATAATATGTTAAAAGTTGTTAAAATGTAAATCTATTAAGTAAAAATGAAAAAGAGGATAAGATATTGCTATTTTGTCTTCATTTTAACAAGCGATCCCCTATATAAATATCCTTTAAATTGTGGATATTTCTTTTATTTTATTCAATAGCCTAATAAGGCATCAGCTAAATAAGAATATTAGTCTAGAAAATAAGAATGCATTGCAGTATTTTACTGATAATTAAGAAGTTAGAAGCAAATTGAACAACAGGCTAACTGGGTATTAGTGATGTCACTTTACGGCAGGTTCAGTGATGAAATAAGAAAATCTCATCCTTCATTATGCATTTCTTTGTATCTCAATTGTCTACAAAGTGATCAGTAATCTATTGATTCCTTGAAAATGATTCTAAATATTTAGAACTTGAATAAAAATAGGCATGAACTCCTTAGAGTTTCAACATAAGGAAAAGTAATTCTTTGGGTTATCTTTTTATTCTATATGAACATTTCTCACCTATTCTCTAATAACTTTTCCTGCCCCATCCATATGGTCACAGACTAAACTTCTATTCTGTAATCCAACCTGCCATATAACTTTCACTTTCTTCTCTCTATTGTTTTTTTCTATTACTTTTATACATTCTCCATGTTCCCCTTTTGCTTTCTTCCTTTGAGTTCCCCTTCTCCTTACCCTTTATTATTCTACCTTGCTTATTTTCTTTATAATATAATATGATATATTATAATATCACATTATCTTTATTTCTCATATAGATGGATAGATGACAGATAGGTAGATATAGACATTGTCTGCTCATGTTTTTCCCTAATCTTAATGGGCTGTGCATAGAATCTAGCAGATAGGTTATTCACAATGTCAATTTTGAATGAATGAATGAATCAATCAATCAATGAACTGACCAATTCTCCTGATGTAAAAATAAATGCCTTTTTTCTCCAGTATGAAGTATTTATTGATAAATTAAGATAAAGACTTAAGTAAAATACAGTAGAAAGATAAAAATAAAGTGTTTTGTTTTTGAACAATGCAATATTTAAATATTATAGGAAAATACATATTGGGCTTAAAAAACCTCATCTACTTACAGAACTTAGATTATGCATGAAAAAGACACCTGAGGGCAAAATAAGACCAAATGACTGCTTAAATCAAAGAAGGTAAGTAAGAATAACAACCAAAATTTTATTCTTAGGGACACTGGGTGTTCTTACTTTTCAAGTAATAATAAATCAAGAGTATAAGCAATTTATATGAAGGGCAAGAAAAAGCCATTATCCTTAACTTAGAATTTCCAGTTATATTAAGTAATTTATTCTAACCACTGCTTATTACCCTAGTTTTTCAGATGCACTTAAGTTTTTCTTTTTTTATCTTTTCAATAATTAATCTCTGCTTCTCATGCAAATTACTAAGTTTTTGACCTACTTCTGACAGATAATGGCAAACACTAGTCTAGGCTTGCAATGTAACCTGTGCTTTCTCCTGTACTCATGTTTGTTACCTGCAAAAGAGTTCCCATAAGACTATTAGCTGATTTCTCAAAAGAAATCTTTTTTAAAAAATATATTTTATTGATTATGCTATTACAGTTGTCCCATTTTCCCTCTTCACTCCCCTCCACCCTGCACACCCTTCCCATCCACATTCTCCCCTTTAGTTCATGTCCATATGTCATACTTACAAGTTCTTTAGCTTCTACACTTCTCATACTATTCCTACCCACCCCCTGTCTATTTTCTACCTACTATCTATGCTACTTATTCTCTGTACCTTTCTCCCTCCTCTCCTCCTCCCACTTGCCTGTTGCTAACCCTCCATGTCTCGAAATCATGCAGGCAAGAAGGAGTTGGAAAAAAGTATTCGAAGTCTTGCAAGGCAAAGACCTACATCCAAGATTACTCTATCCAGCAAAGCTATCATTTAGAATGGAAGGGCAGATTAAGTGCTTCCCAGATAAGGTCAGGTTAAAGGAGTTCATCATCACCAAGCCCTTATTGTATAAAATGTTAAATGAAATTATCTAAGAAAAAGAAGATCACAAATATGAACAGTAAAATGACAACAAACTCACAACTATCAACAACCAAACCTAAGAAAACAAAAATGAATTAAGAAAACAAATAGAACTGGAACAGATTCACAGAAATAGAAATCACACGGAAGGTCATCAGTGGGGAGGGGGAAGAGGAGAATGGGGTAAAAGGCACAGGGAATAAGAAGCATAAATGGTAAGTACAAAATAGACAGGGGAAGTTAAGAATAGTATAGGAAATGGAGAAGCCAAATAACTTATATGTGTGACTCATAAACATGAACTAAGTGGGGGAATGCTGGTGGTAGACAGGGTACAGGGCAGAGGGGAATAAAAGGGAGGAAAAAATGAGGCAGATGTAATAGCATACTCAATAAAATATATTTAAGAAAACATACTTTGTACTCCCTGGCCTATGCTTCACTTCCCAGTTCTGAGACTTCTTTTGTCACTACTAACAATGGTTGGGAACATATTAGCATCAAGAGTTTTGATCTCTTGATTTCCAGAACATTACCTGAGTCCTGATTTTTCTCTCTTAAACTATATTCATCCCTGTTTTATCTAATATAGATCCTGCATTTTGCCCATAAACTTTTTTCCTAGCCCCATCCTACCTAGACCAAGTGCCTCTGATTTTCATCCTAATATTTCAGCATGAAGGAGGTACATAGAAATTTTAGCATCTAGTCTAATACATAGTCTAACTGAAACTTGATGAAGCATTTTACAAAGATCTATTGAATCAACCTTCTCAATGTTTTATTTTAATCTTAGGTGTGCTGGTGACTTCAGCATGCTGACAACAAAAAAGGATAATTTCAGTGACATTTAAAAATTTCAGGACCCAAGCAATCAGTCCTTTTTAAACTATTTTTGACAAGGATGCATCCACCTTGTGTGGACTCCTTCCTTCCTTGGTTGTTATCAGGAACATGTGACAAGTTAAAGGGTGTCACAGATACATATTTCAGTATTGAATTTAGGGATCCAGAGAATGATAGTTGGAATAATTTGCTAATATGAACTGTATCTCTGCCTGATTTGTTTCAACACCCTTATAGTTTTACTGAGCATACATGTAGGTAGCTTAACTTACTCATTCGTTTACTTTATTTTTATTTCAATACTGTATTATTTAAAATTGAACATTAATTATAAAGTTTAAAAATAGCTCCTAAAAACCACATCATCTATATCTTAGCACTTGAATACTAATGTACAAAATATGTTTGTTGTGTTGAAAAAATTTTGACACTGCTAAGAAAATGTACCTGGAATCCATGTTATTAAATAAGTAGTATGATTTGATTAGAAATGTTTAGAGGGAAGTGCTAAATTAGAGCACAAATGCTTCCCTCTTCCTCTAATATCTTTGAGGTTCTGGACCCTGAGAAGAATAATTCATCTGAGGTGAACCCTGAGAAGTAATTTATCTGCCAAGATGGATTCTTTATGGTGAACAAAGTACACAAATTTTATGGATAGTAAGAGTCTAGCAGCCATTTGCTGACTAGCTGCTCCTGAATTCTCAGCTTCCTGCACTATGTATGCCCTGCTTCTTTATACCATCTGAGTGAACCACTGTAGGAAAACCCTAGTTTTGTCTTTTAACCAACAGACTGAGATCTTCTATTCAATCAGAACTACACAAATTGTATTCTCATTTGCATTGACACCAGCCAATCAGGACTGAAGAATTTGAATACCTCATTTACATAGAATGGACCCACTTGGAAAGTTGGATGGAAACGTGTTATAAAAGGAGGCCTCTTGTTTGTCTCCGTGGAACACTATTGAGGTTGCTACCTGAATCAGTGTCTCTCAGGCTGTAGCTCCTTTTCTCAAATAATTTTTTTTATTCTTTATAACAGTGTATGATTAATTTTGGTTTACAAGGTGTACCTGAGCTGAATCTTTGTGTAAACCAGTTTTGCTTTTCCTTCACATATTCTAATATGCTTGACATAGCTGTATCATCCCAATCATTCAAACAAATGGGGATTTTGTTTCAGAAAATTAAAGTATGGACTTTGCTTTCTAGTCCCTGTATCCTCAGGCTAGATATTTGGTCTGGCTGTTGTTTAGGTTTTCTTTTCATTGCATCAAAACATTCTAGGGCTACCATCTGCTAGGTCTCTCTTTCTCACATATTCCCGATCAATTGCACTGGCTGCTACATTCATTGTTTTCTGTATCAGAACTTTCTTCCCCTATAGTTGACATTTGACTTTTGTAAGCATCGTTTATTCAGCCAAGTAAAATAATTACAATTAAAGTGATAATAGATAAAAAGTTATTAAAACCATTTATTAATACAAAAATAAATACTAATGTGAGACTTAATCAATTTAATATTGATTCAATCTTAAACAATACAGGCTGGCTTATAATCCTTCAAGATCTCTCCAAACACAGCATTTAAATGACTGCTTTCAATAGTCATCACAGGACCCAGGGCTACCACATACAATTGTATAAGCTCTTCACTGCATGATGGTATCAGTGAGAGAGCAAGCGGAAACTGGATTTGTACTACCTTCTGCTTGTCAAGTACATTCCCCAGCATGGGCTACATCATTCTATGAAATATAGAGACCTTTTCTTAAATGATATAAAGAAACTAGCTGTTTGTTAAGCAGTGTATTCCTGGAGGAAAACCTGTCTAGAAAGTATACTGATTTCGTTTTTTTTTAACTTTTTAAAATTGTTGTTCTAGTATAGTTGTCTCCATTCCCCCCACACTCCCCTGCATCCCAGCAATCCTCACCTCCCACCCTTGATCCCAATCCCTTTGGTTTTGTCTATGTGTCCTTTGTAGATGTTCCTGAAATCCCTTCCCCGTATTCTCCCCATTATCTCCTCCCACCTCCCCTCTGGTTACTGCTAGTTTGCTCTTTATTTCAATGACTCTGGTTATATTTTGCTTGCTTGTTTGTTTTGTTGATTAGGTTCCACTTATAGGTGAAATCATATAGTATTTGTCTTTCTCACTTAAATTTGCATAAAGGTACTAGTGGTGGCCCTGTAAAGCCCAGTTCTGCCTCCTTTGTATACTGATTATTTCTTCTATTCGATAATTTTACATATATCATCAATATGCCCAATTTTCCCAATTGTTTCTTACTGAATGCTGGATTTGGGGGTTCCCTCCAAAGGTGTTCTTTACTACTCTTTTTAGTACTTTATTTGAATCATTTTGTGTTTTTAAATATTTACTTCAAATTCTGAATATTTTAGGTTGTTTTAATAGAAAAAGTATCAATTTTAATGAATTTTAAAACATTTTTAAAGCTGTACCTATACCATATGTGCACATTGAGAAAATTGATTTGACCCCATGAATGAAGAAGAGTTCTGTTTCATAGATATGTGATAATAGATAGATATGTAAGAACAATTGATATGTGACAAATTATGAAGTCTAAGATATGAAAGTCCTGTGATTGATTTTTAAAAGTCTATATTATAGATCTCATAATGGTATAAATGTTATCTAAAAATTATGTAGAATTTCCAACTTTTTCAAGTCTTTTTACTAGTCTTACTTGTTATGATTGTTATTAAATGTATATGCCTGTAAGAAACTGTGCCCATGATACTATGGTCTATTAAATTATTCAGCCACTCATTTTGTCCAAAGTTAAGGAAATCCAGATACAATAAATCATTGGTGTTGTTGCTCTCTCTTTACCTGTGTAGGAAATGCCTATAGTGGAAGTGGTAGACTTCTCTAGTTACCAGTAAGGTTAGCTGCTCATTGTGCAGAGCTGAGTCCCTTTCTAGGAACTGTTCTGTGTCAAAGAAAGCTTGTCCCTCCCACGGGGGAGCCTGCACCTAATGACTAAATAATGAGGAACATACAAAGACCTCAATTTAAGAAAACCAACCCAGTTACAGAGATTCCCTTTGGATCAAATTCAGATGAAGCTGCATTACAGTTCAGTGGCTTTCTTCATCCTTCACACACCTTATTCCTTAAAATTCTCCCTAGTAAACTTTTTGCACATGCATTTTAGAAATTATTTCCAGAAGAACCTGACCTACTAAAATAGGTACTAAAAGTTAGACTAGAAATGGCCCACTGACAATTTGACGGTAAAGACCCTATTTCTAGTGGTGGAAAGCTGACAGCCTTTGGTGTCAGCTTTCTCAGGGTAATTGTTACAACTTTCATCAGTGGTGAAGCTGGTATTAGAATACAGCATAAGGACATGCACTGGAAGACAAACACTGTAGGCATTTGAGAGTTCCAATATACTAGTTACGGAATCAGATGAATGGGAGCCATGGATGAATTGGTTGATCATCAGTATAGGGTGAACCAGAAAAACCAGAGTACCACAAGAAGGTCATCTCATCAGCCAAAGAACAAAGAAAGTTGGTGGTCCATCCCAGGACTCAATCATAAAATTAACAGAACTTCAGAGAAGTATGAACTATCACCCTTATCAGATCTGCTATGACCTGGAGACTTAAAATGATTATATCAGGATTGATGATATTTGAAGTCTTAAATCTCCATATATCTCTTGAGCACTTTAGGACTAAACTTGCTTATTCCTCTTTCATATAAGCTTTGGCATTTTCCTCTTGCTTAAATATGATGCAAAGAGATCTCTTTGTTAGATAATTCATGCTCACCTCAGAATCTATCCCTGTTTGCCTTTCTGTATATCAGCTCAACAATGGGTCAACTTTGCCACATAACTCTGCCCTGCAAAGGAGTCCTCAGCTTGCCAAGGATGAAAATGAGACTGTACAGAAGCAGCTACAGGATCTAGTAAACATGTAGGGAGAAGAACATTGAGAGTGTTTATGGAATCAAGTGCTGAGTGAGCATTCTCGAGTGAATGCACTATCTGAAGCCAGAAAACTACCTAACTACAATGGGAGAGTAAGAGGAAACTCTATTTATCAAAATGCTAAGGGATTTGTTACTGAGATAGATGCCAACACTGTTAATGAACTCAATGAAAGTGGCCTCTGTTGACCAGAGATGCTAACAGAAGACTAGCTTCCTGAGAGCCACATGGTAGTACAACCCCCAAAACATAGAGACCATGCAGTAGCACTTGTCTATCAGAAACAAGCCAGGCAGTGAAAGACAAATACCATATGATCTCACCTTTAACAGGAAGCTAATCAGCAAAACAAACAAGCATAATATAAACAAAGACACTGAATTTGAGAACAGTCTGACAGTGTCCAGAGTGGGAGGGGAGGGAATTTCAGGGGAAAAGGGGAACGGTTTAGAGCAACAAGTATAAAGGACTCATGGACAAAAACTATGGGGGGGTGGAAATGGGAGGAAGGTGGGGAGGGCTGGGGCGGTGGGCTGGGGCGGGGTAAAAGACAGAAAACTGTACAATATCAACAATTAAAAAATACTGATTAAAAAAAATAAAATTAAAAAAAAATTAAAAAAAAAAAAAAGAAACAAGTAGGATGAAATTACCGCCATGAATGTCACAGTTAAATATAAAAAGCAAAGTTGTACTCTCTACTTTAAATATATAAACTATAAACATTGTTTTTTCACTATTACAGCCAATAGCCATAAAAATTTATAACTGTACAAGACACTGCATTCTTGAAGAGGCGAAATAAGTTGAATTGAGGGTAACTAGACTCTAGGACCATGTATTTTACCTTAATCTATACAATGTAATTCAATAAAGCTCTCTTAAAAAGTAGTGGCTAATACTCCAATGAGAACGTCTATGAAAAGCGATTTTATCTCTCCTTACTAGAGGGTAAGAAGATTCTTCTGATTCTTCTTACAAACTCATCTTCCATTGAAAGACTGACATGCACGCAAAAATCTACAATTTGATACAATTCTCAAAAATGGCAAATAGAACTTCTATAATCATTATAGGAGGTAAGTTTGAAAAAATGTGTACAAAATTTCAACAGTGGATTTCTATGTGATAGGGTCACCAGTGTATTGTCACTCTTTGCTCTTCTACATACATTCTCCACTCTTCTCTGTCCCAACTTGTCCTTGAGGTTGCTTGCTATGCCCTCTGGATTTAGCCAAAGAAAGTCAATCCCAGAGATGAGCAGTGGAAAAAAAGAAAATTGGACGATTTATTTTTCTTCCCCCTCCTTCCTTGCTGTTTATGTTAGTTCTATGTAAAAATTCATTTTCTGTTGGATGGTCACTCTTCTTGGGTTATAGTTATGGTCAAGTTTCAGTAACATTCTTCTTTCCCTGTGCTCCTCTAAGCAGAGAGATGGTAACAATTTCCCACTGGTAATATACTTTGCTATTCCTGTGGTTTCTCTTAAACCTGCCCATGCTCCCATAAATAGTCCCATTGTTAAACTCTGTTCCATTAAATAAACCCTGTGAATGTTCTATGTCGTTCATGCTGTGACTTAGACTGACCAAACAGGTCACTTTAAAAAAAAATTATTTTTATTGTGTTTTTTTCCATTACCATTAACCCCCTTTATATCCTCTTCTACCTCCAATCACTCTTCTTCCTCCACAATCATCACACTGTTCTTTATCTGTATTTATTTTTACAATAAACACATCTATTTACAATAAAAATCAATGGAATTTAAAGTTTCTTCTTTTTTTTTCTTTTTGGTTTAGCTTTGATGATTCATTCCAAGTGAAAACATATAAGGAAGTAGAGATAGGGAATGGAAAGGTTACATGCTTTGGGTTTTGCTTTTTTAAAAAATGATTTTATGTATGTTTTTAGAGAGAAGGGAAGGGAAAGACAAAGAAAGGAAGAGAAACATCAGTCAGTTGCCTCTGTCATGTGCCCAGACAAGGGACCAAACCATAGCCAAGGCATGTGTCCTGACCAGGAATCCAACTGGGGACCTTTCACTTTGTGGAACTATGCCCAACCAACTGAGCTACAATGGTGAATTTTGCCTTTTTATGATATTGATAACTGCAAAGTTCAAACTCCTTTCTTTTTTCTTGTGTTTCTGCTCAGTGGTAAAGCCTGCGATGAGTTAAGAGGTTACACTACTACTGGAAGTCAAAGTTACATGTGAACTAAGATTAGCATGGCATATATCCAAGACTAAACACATTAACTTGTTTAATTCTTAAAAAATAAAACAAGGCAACACCTACAAGAAGTTTGTTCTCATAGCATATAGTCACATAGAGTTGTCTACTTTATGTTGTTGTTCATTTCAGGCAATACTTAAACATACCTCATTGTCACATAATTATATATACAAACACAATCTCTTCATATTGATTTCAAGCAGTTTAGTACAAAAATGAAGTTGTGATGACATTTAAAGTTGGCTAAATTAGGAATTGGCTAAGTTGGGAAATACTTGACACATTCAAAATCTTAGCTTGTATTTCGATACTAAAGAGATGGTCTTCCTCTCCCATATATAATTAAGAGAGGAATAAGTTCTTTTATTTACAAAAATTGGTTTGCTATTTAGACACATCACTTACTTTTTACTCAACTGCCCCACGGGAAGGCTCAGATACAGCTCCCTATGTGTGTATCTGCATCTGTGCAGTTTGTGGGAGGAAAAAAAAATGCCCAAACTCTTTTGGGACCACTCAGACAGTGAAATAATGAAAACAGTTTATCAAGAGGGAAATATCAGTTTCTGACAAGCTCATCTCTGTGGTAGTCCTTCTACTGAGGTATTATAGAAGAAAATATTTGGGCATATATCTTACACAGGATTCATAATGCCATGCAGCTACCACCTCGAGGACAGTCTAAAATGAGGCTCCTCCCTGCTACGGACAGGACAGCACTATTTAGTGTTAGAAGAGACAATAGAAATCATGTGGTCCTATCCTCTCATATTATGGATGAGGAAAGCGAGACTCAGGTTAAGAACCTTCTTCAAGGTTATGCAGCTTCTTAATAGCTGCCCTCTTGTCTCTCTGACCAATTGATCCAGGACATCAGGCAGCCGTAACTGTTATCCTTTAACTTGGCTTAGCGTTTTTTATATGCTGTTTTACATCCTTTTCAGTTCATTCAACACACATTTACCGAGAACTTACTAAGTGCCTAAGTTGTGCTTGGTGCTAGTAACTTTATGCCACGCATTGGAAACTTGGGCTAAACTGCAGATAAGATTATTAGGAAGGCCAATGTCAAAAAGGAATCAGCACTCCTTAAATCAGATTAGTAAGAAGGATGTATCTAGGACTGCAAATACATAAGATTTTTCTACAAATAGATTATAAGTTGAGTAGCATTCACTGGTCATTTGTGCTCTGAACCATCTGTATGATATAAACAGAAAAAGAAATGTTATAAGTAAATATTGATGGCTTGACAAAAGCTTCACACTAGTGAAACTTGTAGCCACTGTTGTCAGTAGATTACCCAGAGAGTTTTATGGAAGAGGAAAAGAGGAAGGATAAGCCAGGAAATCTGGAAACCATCAATACATCAACATTTAAGTTGTAGTGTCAAGAAATTCCCCAGCTGACACCAAGAAACCACAGCCAGGACAAAGAAGTCAGAAACTTGATTGAGAGTAATGAGGTCTGTCCCAAAAGTATCCATCCATATAATATGAAAAATAGAGACATTTATTGAAGAAGATACAAGATAGAAGAAAACATTGTACATAGGACACTAATATCTCGGTCCGCTTCAAAGTGGGCAACTTGGGACCTCACACAGTTATCCCAATCACCTTCAGCTGTGTGATATTTTTCAGCTGTGTGATATATTTTTCTGAGTCTCATCAACAGTCTAAAATTTCTTCCCTTTCTAAGGTGATTTTAGTTTTGGGAAAATTCAGAAGTAACAGGTCACCAAATCTGGTCTGTAGGGGGTCTGAGTAACCTGGATGATTTGATGTTTTGCCAATAAACTCTGTGCCTTTCACCTGTTGCTCATAGCTACAGCCTTCTGAATTATAACGAAACAGATTCTGTGGAGAATGTTCAAGCTTATCACAAAAATTGATGCAGATTCATTTTTCTACTTGCTCAGTCATTTTGAATGGAATGGCCAAATAGTGCACATGCTCACTCAGTGACATCTGCCACCCATTGACTAGTATAGTGAAGTTTTCATTGCTCATGCATGTGCGTTCTGGTCCACTCTCCTTGGCTGCCAGGGGACAGTGATGTCATGCAAACCATTCTCATTATATTAACAATGGCTGGACTTTTTCCCTAAAGACCTCATATATCCTAAGCCAAGAATAGAAAAAATATTTTTTGCTTGTTTGGTTAGTTTGTTTTAACAGAGGGAATGAATAACATTATCAAATCAAAGAGAAGATAAAATTACCAAGTGACTAGTGTCCATTAGATTAAGCATTTATTAAGGACATTCATATGGATGAGAGTAGCTTCAAGGAAGTTGTAAAATTGGAACTAGAGTTACAGTGAGATAACTAATTAAGAAGATGTGAAAATGTAGTGACAAGTATTAGTATCCTTTTTTAAAATAAATTAAGCTGAAAAAGTAGCCAGAGAGAAACATAGGTAAGAGAATTTGTTTCTTGTGTGTAAGAAGAAAGAGGACTGGGCATAGTGACTAAGGAAATATAGATTTCTTCTAAATAACATATAGATAAATGTGTGTGTGGGGGAGTGTGTGAAGGTAGAATGAAAGAAAAGGGAAGCAATTCTTAAGTCAATCTATCATGTCGCAGCATCATAAATACAGGGTGATTTTATGAGTCAATAGAGCTCTTGCATTCCATCTATCACAGATGGGAGTATTATCAAATTTAACTGTGGTGATTAGCCCTGACAACTCAGTTCTGACAGATTCGCTCAGATTTGTTGTTACAAAATGACTCAGAGCTAAAGAGAGATATTTACCAACAGAGAACTGCCTAGATGACACTGAGTGATTGAGGTTAAAAAATAAATTACAGCTCCTTCACCTGAGTCACTCATCTTAGACTGATTCCTGCCAAATTCAATGGTCACTCTGAATTGCCTCAAGACAAAATATGTCTTATAGTTTCACCAATATTTCTCTAGTTATTGTGAAGGACCCCCATTTTAGAAAGAAAGTCTCAGGATTCCCATTAAAAAATGCTGGGTCTGTGCTAGTCACATATATAAGTTATATTAAATAATAATCATTTTTAGCAAACTTAGTCACATGCTCAGGAGTAGCAAAATTTTCCATGTACAGTGAAAATATTCTCATCATGGACACATTTTATGCAAAAACACATTGCTAGACTTTAAAATAATCTCATTATAATTCAATGATGTGTCAAATGAAATGAGCTAAAATAGATTGATATTGTTACCTTGACACTGCTATGCAGTGTGACACAGCAAACAGAATCAAACTGTGATGTTAAAATAGCAATCATCTGGTATTTCCAGTCATCGAGTGGTGTCAGTGGCAATGCAGTACCCCTATAGATTATGGACACCATTGCCACATTCTGTGATCCCTTGCCCAGTAACAATCTACCGAAATCCAACGAAAATTTAAGAATCCCTAGAGTTTCCTGGGGTTTTAGCTGAGATCCTGCAGGTCTTGCTCCTAATATTTCCCAGAAAAGAGAAATAATTTTTCAGAAGTCCCTCATGTTCAGTTTCTCAGCATGAATAAGTACAAGTTTAATTCATACTTCCTAGAGAAAATAACAAGGGTCAGTCAGATCTTTCCTAAAATCTTTGAAATTTCTTTTGTCTCCCACCATTCCAGAAACTCTCCAAACTTTTGGTCATCCCAGTTCTAATAGGGGCTACTGTGATAAGGAAGCTATCAGCCGAAACAGCCACGGACCAAGGTCACTCCCTGGTGTCAAGGGAGTTTATCTATGAGGTCATTCTGGTTGTCTATGAGGTCACTCTTGGCATGAAAGTCTAACCTATTCAGTGAAGAGAGAGAAATGGGTAGAAGTAAAATAGCTGGTCATCTCTCAGCCTTATCCTATACCTGAGCTACTACAAAGTAGACCCTTCACTTTAATTTCACTGGCATTGAGAGAGCCAGGCATTGTTAAAGTTTGCCAGGTTATCAGAGATCAGAACAAACCTGGATCTAGAATACAATAAAGTTAAATTCAAGATTAAAGATGATATTCAGGCAGTGTTTTTCTCCTTGTAATGTCCAGCGCATAGTAGGTGCTCAAATTTTTTTAAACTATAAGTAATTTATTGACATTTCAGACCAAAGCAAAGTCTCAAAAGAAAATTATTATTAACATATTAATCTTAAAGTATGATCATAACTGAAAAAATACCTATTGTTTGTGTAGCACATTATAGTTTTTGAAGTCCTTCCAGATAAATTAACATGTTTGAAACCTCCACATTGTGGTGTAAGCATTATTTACTCTATTCTCTTGATAAAGACATCTAGACTTTATTGCTCAAAGTCATATAGCTGGGGCTTTCATACTGGTCTTTTTGTTTCATAAAGAAAAACTTTGTATTATTTAATTATAACATAATTCAACTAGAACTAAATAAATTTTTGCATGTTATTAAATTGAGTTTTTAATTCATATTTTTCATTACTTTTTAAAATTTTTTTATGTTAATTGTTGTTCTTGTACAGTTTTCTGTCTTTTACTCCCATCCCAGCCCATCACCCCAGCCCTTCCCACCTCCCTTCCATTTCCATCCCCTCCCCCAGTTTTTGTCCATGTATCTTTTATACTTGTTGCTCTACATTTTTAAAAGGAAACTTCCAAGGATAACACTCTGTAATGACAGAGGCCTAATGCTTTAGGAACTTAATTGGACATTCTTTCCATCTATTCAGAGGAGTTTTGTTCCTGAGGAACGATGGCTATCAAGAATAAATATGGTGATGTAAGGGCCTTTTATTTCATGTGTGCGACTGTGCTGGTGATGGTTATAAACATGCATTTTATAAACTGTTCTATTTCTGGGAGTATGAAACCATGAAGAAATTTGGAGAACTTGATTTCTTTAGTGTTCACAGTTGGTTTTAAATAGCACTCAATATTTTCTTTAAATCAATACTTCTCAGGTTTGACACCCCTTTGACTCACTTAGGGGAACTTTCCAATACCAGTGCCTGGACCCCACACCAGACGAATGAAATCAGAATTCCAGAGGATGGGACAGTGGTATCAGTAAGTGATAAAGCATCGCAGGTGAGTTTAATATGCAGCCACAGTTGAGAACCATTGGTCTAGATCCTCAAATGGGGTGGGAATGGCATGTTCTACTATCCCCAAAGAGAACCCATCTGGTTGACCTGGAAGGTGGACTCTCCATCCACCATATTAGACAGTTGTCTAACATGTCATTCTGAGGAAATGATAGAACTATAGATGATGTTTTGGTGCCTTGCCCTGACCACTGTACTGAACCACACATCCTTTCCCAGTTGCCATGACTGAGGGTTACTAACAGTTCACTACTACTCTCCCTGCCCCATAGGCAGCCAATGACTTACCACCAATAAGGGATGCAAAACACCAGTCCCTCTCCTTCAAGTTGGAAACAACTCTGTGGTGCTTTCAGTTCTGTAGAGGTTCCTGCGTAATTAGTCTGACACTAAACACCAACAGACACTGTGTTTTGCTGAAGGTTTTGTGCCCCCTCTCCTACTACTCTTCTTTACCTTCTTTGAGAGCAAATATCTCAGTGTCATGATCTCAAAAACCCCTGCCTCAGGCTCTGTGGCTAAAAATCTTAACCTATGACAAGCAACTACTCCATAGGATTAGTTAGAAATAAGATAGAAGATACAGTAAATCATATCTTTAGATAAGTATTGAATATTATTAATAATAAACAGGAACACAAGAATCCAAGGAGTCAAGTGCTAGAGTAAATATTTGTACAAAGCTCTAATTTTATGCAATCAATTTTGTTGGCCAGTATGCCAGGAGATGAACCTGATTTGAAGCAACAGTGCTTTCTTTCAGTCTTTCCTTTAATCCACAGATGGAGCAAGAACTGAAAGCGGACTGTAGGGTCAAATGCCATAAGAACTGCAATAGCTAAGGATGGGTAGCAAAGCAATGGAAAACTTGGTTACTACTAAATCAAGATGTATTTACTCCTCAAAATCCATAGCTAACACTTCATGAGAGTCTCTGAGAGAGACTAATTATATAATGACATTACTCATATATTAATTAAATATTGATCATATATTAATTAAGTGGTCATAAACTAAATTAAATACAAGTAAATTAATTAATACAAAATTTGAAATTTGTATTAGGAAGATTGAACAATTATGTTTTACAAATCAGAAAATAAAGCTTTTAGTTTTTCTTCTTTGCTAAAAGTTGTATATGGTAAATATGGATTAACAAGAGGGTGACTATCTACAGTAAAAAAGTAATCATATTTTGGATATGGGCTCATCCAAAATGATGTTAAGTGATGTAGACATCATTTTCTACTAACTATGTTTCAAAAGAAATTAAGCTTCAGGCTGTGGGAAAGGGTTGCAAATTTTTTACTATTAGATTTTGTTTTACTTTAAAAATGTATTATATTTTTTCATTACCATTCAGGCCCCCTTGTATCCCCTTCCCTCCCCCAATCACCACGCTTACATCCATGAGTTCTTTTTCCATTTTGCTTGATCCCTCCACCCCCTAACCTCCACTCACTCTAACTGTCATCCTGCTCTTTATAAGTCTGTCTCTACTTTGCTTGTTAGTTTAGATTGTTCATTAGCTTCTACACATGAGTGAAATCATATGGTATTTGTCTTTCTCTGGCTGGCTTATTTCACTCTACATCCATCCATGCTGTCACAAAGAGTAAAATTTCTTCTTTTTATGGCTGAGTAGTATTCCATTATATAAATGTACTATAGTTGTTTTATCCATTCACCTATTGATGGACACTCGAGTTGCTTCCATATGTTATAAATAATGCTTCAATGAACATAGGGGTGCTTATGTTCTTTTGAATTAGTGTCTTGAGTTTCTTCAGATATATTCCCAGAAGATGGGATTGCTGGGTCAAAAGGCAGATCTATTTTTAATTTCTTGAAGTATTTCCATACTGCTTTCCACAGTGGCTGCACCAGTCTGCATTCCTACCAACAGTGCAGAAGAGCTCCCTTTTCTCCACATCTTCGCCAGTACTTGTTGTTTGTTGATTTATTGACAGCCATTCTGACAAGTTATTAAAAACAAACAACCCAATTAAAAATGGGCAAATGACCTGAGTAGACAGTTCTCTAAAGAGGACATGCAGATGGCCTATAGACATGAGAATATGTTTAATGTCACTAATCATCAAAGAAATGCAAATTAAAACCACAGAGATATCACCTCACACCTGTCAAAGTTGCAAATTTTTTAAGTTTTATTTGAAAATGGTCCAAAGTTAAAAAACTCTTGGATTCAGAATTAAGATTCACAATATAATAGTTATAATTCCAGGTCTTAAAAACCAAAAATTCACTTTTACAGAGATTAAACTTTCATCTAGTGCTTTTTGGCACTGTATATACTCACTAATTACTTCTTGAGTGAGGCAATGAATAAATAAATGTGAATTGATGTGGAGTTTTACTTTGAACACCTTTCTACTTTAGTGCTACTAAATAAACTTTTAGTGCTCCTTTACATTTTGTGCTATGAAAAGCTGGCCAAATATATCCATGCCTTCTATTTAAAAACCTACCCTTTCTCCATGTTAGGTATATGTTACTTTTATGTATAAATAAGATGAATTCCTATTATTACACTTTAAAAAATTTAAAAAGAAATATTCTAACCATATTTTTGTTGGGATTACATAGACCAATGTAGAAAAAATTTAACATACTGGGTCTTAGGATTATACTGGTATTAGACACCACTTAGCTAACTAATCATAGACCTTAAGTTAAGTTGAGCAACCAATGAAGTGACTCTAGTAGTCAAGTTGCCACAAACATACACTTCTAATGAAGTATAGGACTATGTCATAATTAACTAGTCAACTCTAAAGAAAACTACTCTGGATGATGATCTATTTCCTGACACTAACAATGTGAAAAGGACACAAAATATCAGTAGTTTCATTACTATTTATGCATATTTATAATTTCTTCCTAATATTTAAATTTCCAGATTAAAAAAATAAGACTGAATGGGGAAAATAACTACAAATTGCTATCATTATTTACAATAACAGTGTATTGACAATATGGATTCCAGCCCCCTTTGGAACAGGAAAAAATGTAAAATAAATACATTAATGATGAAATTGAAAAATCAGTAGCATTTGAAAATTATAAGTATGCAGGTGCAAGTGTGTGCTAGCACACATCTCACATGGAATTTCTGAATGTTGATGAAGACAGATAAACCTGTAGCAACAGTTGGGTGAGAAATTTTCCAAGACAGTCCTTAGATTCCAAGGATATATTCCAAACTCTTGCCTGGGCCATTAATCTCTTTGTAGAAAATTTAATGGGATGAGTGAGGAGACAAAGGAATAAGGTAAAACACCTATACACAGCTTGTGGAAATCAAAATGTAAGTGAATGAAATACTTAAAAGCCAAGTGTGAGACCATAGAAGTGATCTACTTTGTCCGGCTGACCCACCTGAGGGAAGGACCTGATAAGGGATTTGGGTTATTTTAGAGGCCTTGTAGGTGAGTGAGCAGAGTGGATTATTTTTTAATCCACAATTATTAAATTTAAAAAATAGACTAAAAATATTAGTGTTCCTCAAAAAGTTTATAGCTGATAAGATGTTAGAGAGGATGGTTATAAGGAACCAAAATGAACCTAAACTAAGGGGAGCGGCAGCCTGGTCATGGACGTGATAAGGCCTCCAAATTCCACCTGCTTGAGATGACACTTCATCATGACTCCCAAGCACATCCAAGAAGAGAGATCTGCAAATTCCTGTAGGTGTCATCAACCTCTCTAAACAGAAAATTGATTTTAGCTATTTACCCGCATTTAGAGACCACAGGTCCAAAGCTAGTAATAAGTCGGGGAAAATGACAACATATTGCTAAGTAGAGCCCCTAAATCAGGTGCTGAATGTGAAGTCTCAGAATGAGATGAACACAGAAAGTAATCAGGAAGTGCCAAAACAAATTAACCTTTTGGGGCTCTTGATATTAATGGAAAGTTGAAGCCTAGAGCACTGTGTATACTTGTCAGGTACGACAGGTGCCCTTTCATAAGTTATAATCAACAACAACCTGGGAGGAATTCTTTGACTCAGACACTCAGAGCTGAGCAATATCTTTGAGAAATAGGTAGCTGTGTGCCCTCATTTTCATTTCCTTCCTCTCCATATAAAAAAAAAGAATTAAATACCCACTTTGAACTTTTCATGATGACCCTGGCTGGAAGCAAATAAAATAAATGGGTACAATTTCCCTAAAGCCAGTCTACCAAATAGAACTTCTAAATGCAGGTGAGCACTGATGCTCTCTTCTCTGTCTAATGATCAATCTTTTCCAACAGTTGGTTGACAATTATTCAATGGCCCCCAAGACTCTCCAACAACAGACTGATCTCCAATCTTGTTTCATCAGAAGCGCATAAAAAATTCACAGCAACTAGGAGAAGGATTCAGTAAAAAGCAATCCTTGATATATATTGCACTGGAGAATTACAATAAAAAACATTTCACAATATTCAGTCCACTGTCTATAAATCCAACACCACATATTTTCTATAATTTGCATATTACAATACCTCTGTTTTTATAGAAAGAATCTAGCTAGAAGTAATTTAATTAAAAAAAAAACACATTTAGAATCCAAATACCAGAATCCATAAGGAAAAAAATCTGCCTATTGATTTATTTATTAATTCATTCAGCTGATATGGACAAAGCACTGTACCTAGAAATATAACTTTGTCAATGGTGCTTTTTCTAAAGTACAGACCATATCCATCCACTGGTTGTCCACAGGATTAAGAACAAACTCTTAATAGTTTATAATTTGCTACTAAAAGAAGAAGCCCATATGAGACCCCCTAAATTAGATTCTGCATTTCCATCCAGCTCCCAAGATATGCTGAAAGTGTGATCTGCTGACAACACTTTGAAAAGCTCTGTTGTATTAAGCTTTGTGTGAAAAACCTTGATTCCTTCTCTTGTGTCATCTGTGACACCGTGTCCCCTTCCCAGTTGTGTTCTAAGCCCAAGCCAGACTAACTCACTTGAAGTACATTTTATTTATTTTTTTAATATGAAAAGCTGGTCCTACACCCTCTCAGAGACCCTGTCCTATGAGCCACGCTTACAGTTCATTCCTTCTTGTTTTCAACCTCATTTGGGTTTCAGGTTAGAAGCAAATTCTTTCAAGAAGCTTTCCTTGATATCCCCAAATTGAGTATGTTCCCCTTTCTTACAGTCCCATAACACTTTTTTTGCTTACTTCAATTGGAAAAGTAGCTTATCTTTCTGCATCTGCTCATTTTTTTCTATCTACCACTAGTAGTCTTCAGGTGCTTTTGAGCTCTTCTTGTTTTATCTTTATCATCAGGAATTGGTAGGGTACCTGAGTGACAGATAATATGTCCTTGTTGAATAAATCCTGAAAAGATGTTTCATACACCTTCTCTAAAGTTATTGGTATGTTAAGCATTTTTTTATGTCTTACAAGATTTTGCTTCCATAAGGGAATTTAAATATTGACAAGCAGGGGAGGAAAATGCATAGGGAGAGTTGGATTCAGCAGGACCGACTCTGAGGAAAAATTTCAGACATGGCTGTGTTCCAGTGATATTTTAATGAATTGCTACCCCATCTCTGGAGCTGAGAGGTGCTTCATGGGATAAAACCAAAACTGCTTTAGAATATTCTTATTTTATTTTCTGTATCAGGCAGCAGGTTTTAAACTCACTCATTTTCCTCTGCTGCTTTGTGGCTGCTTGACCAAGGACTGCTTACAATTGGCAGCTTGCTTTGAATAGAAAAGTCTCAGCAAGGGAGATAGATTCTGACAATAACATATTTTTCAGCAAATGATATAAATTCATTGAGCTTGCAATACCAGAAGTATATATCAGACAGATGTATAAGTATGTGTTATTTCTCATGGAGAGGGTTAATGTAGTGTGTCTTATCTTTTTCAGACCACATGAACCTCTATTATATTCTTGTGTTTCTTTATTGAATCATTTATCTAGATTTCAGTGGCACCCTGGGTTTTCTCACATGGCTCCACAAAACTATATATCAACGTAATAAGAAAGTCATTTTCTTTATTGTTTGGAAATGAAAAGAAAGTAGCTATGCCTAGGGTAGAGGAGAGTCATCTTTTTTGAGATCTGATTTGGATTTGTGAGTCTCTTTATCTGGCAGAAGATTCTTTCTAAGCTACAGTAATAGTTTAGCAAAAAGTCTTGGATAAGTATTGGGGGCAGAAGAAAATGCATAAACTTCCAAATAAAATAATTTATTGTGTGAATTACGACCAATGTACATCTGTTATTTTAATCTCCTTTTTCCTTTGCCACAAACTATCACCCAATCAAATTTACAGAGATTCTTTTCCTATTTATTAAGACCATGTAAAAGTATTATCTGTCATGATAATGGTTTCTGGTTTGTTATTCTCATCAAATCTACTTTCCTTCTAATCCTATTTTTACCTCCTTAAATCCTCAAGTCTTGTAATAGTCCCTAATGAGGAACTAAGAAAAGATTAAAGGATTAGTATTTACAATACTATAGAATTGTTATATACACCCAAACCAACTTTTAAAATTTACTATACAGAATATGCAGTTAAGATATGGTTTTCAACTTCAATGACAATTTCTTTTTTTAATTTTTCTTTTAATTGTTATTCTTGTACAGTTTTCTGTCTTTTACTCCCACCCCATCCCACCACCCCAGCCCTCCCCACCTCCCTCCCATTTCCACCTCCCCCCCCAGTTTTTGTCCATGTGTCCTTTATACTTGTTGCTCTAAACCCTTCCCCTTTTCCCCAGAAATTCCCTCTCCTCTGCCTTCTGGTGACTGTCAGCATGTTCTCAATTTCAGTGTCTTTGGTTATATTATGCTTGTTTGTTTGTTTTGTTGATTAGGTTCCTGTTAAAGGTGAAATCATATGGTATTTGTCTTTCACTGCCTGGCTTACTTCGCTTAAATGATGCTCTCAAGTTCCATCCATGCTGTTGCAAAGGGTATGAGCTCCTTCTTTCTTTCTGCTGCATAGAATTCCATTGTGTAAATGCACCACAGTTTTTTGATCCATTCATTTACTGATGGGCACCTAGGTTGCTTCCAACACTTGGCTATTGTAAATTGTGCTGCTATGAACATGGGGGTGCATAGGTTCTTTTGGATTAGTGTTTCAGGGTTCTTAGGATATAAGCCAAGCAATGGAATTGCTGGGTCAAAAGGTAGATCCATTTTTAGTTTTCTTAGATGACAGTTTCAACACCACTACTATCTACTGACTTTTTATGTTTTAATCATTGGTCTAGTTGCTTTCACATACTTACCCTGGCATATAGTTCACTTTTTAAATTGATGTTCTTAGAAAATTGAATCTGAGATATTAAACAATTTCCCAACTTAAAGATATCACCTAAATAGATTTAATAAAAAGTAAATAAAATATTTTATAAAAATAAAAATGAGCAGAGCTAGAATTTGAACTCAGGTTTTTCTTATGTCAAACTTAGTTCCTAACACTACGTTATTTTGATTAAATACTTAGGTGTACAAGGAGGTGTTTGATGTGAACTATGTATTTCATTTACCGTATCAAGCATTTTCCATGAAGAAATAATGTGAGCTTATATTTTACATTTTATATTCACAGAAAATATGTTTTAAAATAAAACTGTGTCTAATTATAGAAAGAGAAAAATTATCAACATTTTTCCCTAAAACCCATAAAACAGCAGCTGATACAGAGATTTTTATTTGATGTAAATCTCATTAGCTTTGTAATTTGTTCAATAGCATAATAAAAAAATTCTAAGCCATTAAATCTTTCTCAATCTTCACTGCTACAAGTACCTGATGAAAAAAGTAAATGATCCATCCTGCTTGGAAAGCAATTTTTTTTTAATTCAAATGCACAACTAATTTAACACCGTACAATTCTAGGGCCAATAGTTGTGTGTTCTTAGTTTAAACAGAAAGTGCTATTGTAAGTAGCACTGCTATGAATACAGGGGTGCATAAGCTCTTTGAATTGGTGTTTCGTGATACATAGAGTATATTCCCAGCAGTGGAATTGCTGGGTCAAAAGGCAGTTCCATTTTTAATTTTGCAGGGAAATTCCATCCTGTTTTCCACAGTGGCTGCTCTAATCTGAATTTTCACCAACAGCACACTAGGGTTCCCTTTTCTTCACAATCTCACCAACATTTATTGTTTATAGATTTATTGATGATAGCCATACTGACAAGTGTGAGGTGATATCTCATTGTGTTTTTAATTTGCATCTGTCTGATGACTAGAAATGTTGAGCATCTTTCCATATGTCTATAGACCATCTGTATGTCCTCCTTGGACAAGTGTCTATTAAGGTCCTTTGCCCATTTTTAAATCGGATTTTGTGTATTCCTGGTGTTGAATCATATGAATTCTTTATATATTTTGGAGATTAAATCCTTGTCTGATGTATCATTGGCAAATATTTTCTCCTATAGAGTCAGTTCCCTTTTCATTTTGATGATTTTTTTTTTTGCCTGTGCAAAAACTTTTTACTTTGATGTAATCCCTGACCCCCTCTTTTTTGGCTTTTATTTCCCTTGGCCTAGGAGATATGTCAAATGCTGAAAACAACCTAAGTACCCATTTCTGAGTGGATCAAAAGCTGTGGTACACTTACACAATGGAATACTATGCAGCAGAAAGAAAGGACTTTTACCTTTTGTGACAGCATGGATGAAACTGGGGAATATTATGCTAAGTGAACTAAGCCAGTCAGTGAGGACAAACAATATGATCTCACTTATAAAGGAATCTAATGAATAAAATAAACTAGCAAGCAAAATAGAACTAGAGGCATGGAAACATGGAAAAGACTGACAGCTGCCAGAGGGGAGAGGGGTTGGGGGTAATGGTGGAAAGAAGGGGAAGGGACTAGTTAAAGAATATGTATGAATGACCCATGGACATGGACAATAGTGTGGGGATTGACAATTGATGGTGGTGGCAGGGGGTAGGGTGGGTGAAGGAGTGCAGAGGAGGGGGAAATTGGGACAACTGTAATAGAATAACAATAAAAATGTGCTAAATATGAATCAGTAGTATCTGAAGCATCAAGCATGAAGATATACTCACAAAAAAAAAAAAGATAAAACCTCACTGCTAAGATCTGGCCAATTACTACCATGTAAATTATAATAGATCTTGACTGAGATATACACTATAAGTTCTATAGGGAAATGATGAATCATTTTTCTTTATTATGACAGGGTCAAAGGGAAGAATTCTAATGTAGTGAAAAGAACACACTGACTTTGTATGCTAATACACTTTGGAAAAAGAATAGTCTTCCTAGGGGCAGTTTCCACATCTACTAAATAATCAGTGAGAACTCTGTCAGTTTCCTGTTATCACGAGACAATGACAGCCTGTCTGTTAGCCTGAAATTACTACTAAAATGATTTTTGGGTGGTTAGCAGAATGAAAGATTAAGTCTTTAAATCAATTAGATATATTTTGAGGGTATAATCTATCACATATCCCATAATTGTTTTCCACAATAACTGTCTGTTTCATCCGTAAATTTATTGGGTATACATGTTGACATAAGCACAATACACTAAGTGTGTTGCACTGAGATGAGGTGATATATTTTATTTTATTATTGAATATGCAGTGCATTCTGAAGTTATTGCTGTAATAACTTTACCTGATTCTCATACTGACATCTCGAAACACCTCGTGTGCAAGTTCTACTCACGGGTCCCAAACCGGCAAATGCTACTAGGTTGAATTCTATGGACTGAATTGGAGGGAGTAAGATATTAACTTATAGAGGTGAAAATGGAGTCAACAAAGAGATGGAGTCATGAAGTGTCACACAAACAAAATAAACAGAGCTTATTACCAAAGGAGGAGTCACAATGTCAGGTTCATGTCATAAGGATAAATCCTTCCTCCTTTAACTGAACCATTAGTTGTGGTTCCACTGTGTTCCAGCCACTCTAATAGGTATTAAGTGTCCACTGGTAAATGAAGCAGATTTGACTTCTGCCTGCATGTAGCTTATAAAATGTAGTTGATATGCTCAAGGAAGAAAGCTCAAGTCCCAAAAGATCGATTTACTGCAGAAGTCCATAAAAATGGAGCGGTTTAGTCCAGGGAGGTCAGCAGGGGGTGAGGACGTAGAGCATTAAATAAGAGTTGTTGCTACAAATTGTTCAGCAAGGCATGAGAATTAATGAGAGGAGAAAGGTTTGCTCTGACCAAGTTCCAGCCACATTAGTTGGCATAGGGACAACCTTGCCACTGCCATTGCAGCAAAATTCCTCCCTAGCCTCTGGCAATAAGAATAGTGGCTAACACATAGAGTTTATATATATCTATATCTATATAAAATATATATATGTGTGTGTGTGTGTGTGTGTAATCTTTTTAGACACTATCCTAAGAAACTTACATTTACTATTATGGCATTTGATTCTCAGACACTCCTTTAGAGAAGGTATTATTCTTATCCCCATTCTATAGATGGAGAAACTGGAGTAAAACAAACAAACAAACAAACAAACAAGCAGGTTTAAAACTAACAACATGCCAAGTTCACATAGGTGGTAAGTCACAGAGGCAGGGTTTGAATCAGAATTTTCAGCAGCAGAATTTGGCTTTTAATTACTATACTATTTTGCTTCTCAATGCCATTTTAATTAGGCTGGATCTTTAAAGATCCTTTGACAGGATGAGTAAGCAACCACCAAAATGTTATGTGTAATATTCCTAGGCTTACATTCTGTCCCACTTGGTGTGCTGTCTTGCTGTGTGCCCCATGGCTGGGACTGCACACTCACTTTAAGCTACAGTTCTGGTACCATAGCCTTGAAACTTCCTGGCTTCGATTTGTCACAAAATGAAGATTTAACTGCTTTCTCACTAGCTTTCCAGAATCATGTGCCCTGCATATGAGAGTAGAGAAGCTGGTGGAGCTCGCAATAATTATGTTTTTATTCAAACACTAAATATTTTGTAATTTTTTTACTGTTTAGACATCACCTGCTTACTTTGTTTTCCATACACTAATATGCCTACATTTCTCTTGTCAGTATCTACCTTATTACTGACATGTGTTAGACTTTTTGATGTCAGCTCTTCAGGATATTCAGAAACATATGTCACCAATTTAATAAGAATGGCTTCTAGTCTGAGCCTCTAATCACTGCCCACAATCCAATCTGTCACTGAGAATATGGGTCATACCAGTGGAAATGTCAAATGTCTAGATTATGCTGCTTCCATGTATTTCTCTTGCCTTATGTTTGCCATAAACACATAGTTGGTGTTCTACACAGAAGCAACTACCACTAGGAAACAAGTGAACAGCCCACATTCATAGTTTAAGCTATGGCCCCTGAGACTGTGTTTCCCAGAGAGGGATGCTTTATCTAGTCCTTTAGATTACACCAGGAGGGTGCCCTTTTCAAATATCCATGACATTGCTGAGTAAGATTAGGTTTATGTGCAGGTAGTTTGGGTAGCTCTATGCATATCTCCACCAATACCCAGAACCATGGTACCGACCCTTGGCAAAAATAGGTATGAAAGTTTTTAACCAGTGATTTATGACATGATTTTCAAAGACCTGAACCCAGCAGAAGGTATTCTGTACCAGTTTATGTGGGTTTTTTAATTGAAAATGACATGTACGGTTACACAGACTGGATTGTGCTATGTTACTAGTGCTTCAGCTCCCCCTGAGGCAGGTATTTTGCATGCTTCTTACATGTTCATGATCTGAAAGGAAAACATCTCCTCATGTTACTGGGAAAGGTCCCCGGAGCTGTACCTGATATTTTCTTATGCTTTCTGTCTCCTGCTGGACTTATCCTTCATCTTTATTAAAGACTTATATGGAATTTTATGGGAAGTTTTAGTTATTTGACCTCGTATAATTGCCATAAGTTGCTGTTTGGACAAGGTATTGAACTGAACAACTATTCTGATAATAGCAAGTTGTTATTCCAGTTATGTTTCTTGATGTATATTGAGAGCAAGCACTGTATATCTTCCATTTATTAACCAAATATTACTTGATAGGTATAGAATTGTTTGCTTTATAAATGTAATTTAGTTCTCAAAATACATATTGAACGTATTTTATATACCAGAGAGTGTGGTAGATGTTTGAGAAACAATAGTTACAGGAAAGATCCCTGACATTTGTAGAAATTCCAAACTAATAATCAACAGAGATAATGTTACTTTCTGATTCACTTTTTTACTGTACAGAAACTACTGACATATATCTTTTACAAAAGGCAGCCTATAGTTAATTTCATAGGTTGCTCTGTAGCAAATACTTTTCATTCCATTGTATAGCATGAGTGCCAATAAATGTACTTCGATAATATTTTTCACGTCACTCTGTTCCTCATATGAATGTACTTTTACCTATTTGAAATAGTTATTATTGGTCATTTAGATGACTTCCTTATTTAAGTCCAGCTTCTGATATGAATAGGCATATTCCGACACTTTCAGTACATAGATCACTTGAGTGATGTTTCTGATTGGGGGTGGGGGATGCTTAGCTCTACCATTACTGAGAAAACCACAACAGCCCTAAGGAAAAAATATTAGTTATAAGTCTTAATAAAGCCAGGAGAAACATTATATGTACAACCTTGTTTTGGAGGTAATCAAAGAATGGTAGTTATTGCCTTTCTATTGCCATCATTATCTTTGAAATTTCCTAGTACTTTATTTCTGAAAGCTACCAGATTTAAGCCATTAGATTGCTCGGTGGGAGGTCAGGTTTGAGGGGGTAGGAGAATACTTAGGCACTTTGTGTCAGCCTGAGAAAAAGCCTTTGAGGTTTCTGCTGACCTGTTGCATCTATTCCTGGCTTGTCTTAAAAGGAGGCACCTGAGACAAAGTATTGCACAAATAAAAATAAAAGAGAAAAGTGAAGAGAATGAAACTTGATAATTCTGACAATCTTTCCAAGTATCTTTCATCCCGAAGACAAGAAAAATGTTAAAAATGGTCTTCCATTTTGTGCTGTTTTCTTTTCGTAAGCACACGTATGCACTAATGTGCACACACACTCATAACTTTCTAGTAATGAAACCAAATTATTAAACATTATAATGAGGTTTAGGACCCTGATATAGTCTCTAAATTTTCTAAGAAAGGAAGAATTCATTTAGATGATTGAAACTATGAATAATTATTTGTGATGATCCAGTCTAGGACTGAACCTAAGTAATCAGCCTAGGTTACAAAGTACTCCCAATTTTAATGTTGTACTTAGTAAATGATATAGTTCAAAAATAGGAGACTAAGGAAGCCCAAGCTATAAAACCATCAGAGAACAGATTAGGCTCTATTCCATGAATATCATTTAGAATCTATCAGAACATCAGTTCTGTGAATATGTCCTTAACCAAATAGTGTTTTTTCCCACCATCAATCATGAATACCTCCTGACTTTCATACGGTAATAATAAAACTATTCCCAAATAATTATGCAGGCAAAACAGCCTTTAGGTTTTACCCTTACATGACTACATTATTTTCCTTTATAATGTTCACATTTTCATCAGGTGCCTTGTACACTTGATTTATTTCAACTAATATACAATAAAATCCTCATTATTTTAAACTATTGGCTGAATAAACTGTTCAGACTTGCAACATTTGTAAAATTTTAAAAATAATGTATATAAATGACATCTTTGTAACATGAAATGTCTTAGAAGAAATGAGTTGAATAAAATTCAATGTATTTTCAACTGAAGCTCACCAGGAACAAGTATATTTCTCCCATATGCATATGATGTGGGCCATAAGGCAGATACGACTTGCTACCAAACTGAACTGAACACAGAGAAAACTGCACAAGTGCTGACAAGAGGAGACGTACCATTTGGTCAGTCTGATAAATTGATATCTTAGGAATCTGATGAAGCACAGATATCTAATTAATGAAAAAGAAAGTGTGTGAAACATGTAAATTACTAAATCCTTACATCCCTAATATATTCAATGATTAAAACAAAGAACAACCAAAAAAAAAAAAGACTGGTCTTGGAATGAACTTCTTGACTTCATATCATTATCATTTTACTTCTAGTTTGATACCTAAGCACGCTGATAATTCAGTTATCTTAACTGTTATATGGAGTAAATGTCTATCACATCTGCTTTTAATATTTTTAATTTCACAAATAGAACACTAATATGTATTTTCTGAAAAATATTCCAATAATTGTGCAGAGAAAACATGAGAAAATACTCATAACTCTTATTTGCTTTCCTACCCCTACTCAGAAATTTCTGTATTTAAGAATTTTATGACATTCATTCTGTAATTTTTCTAAGTATTTACATACAAATATTATTTCCCTACAAATGCTCTAAGTATTTTTATAGACCCTTACTTTTTTAACTTAACAGTCTATTTTAGCAATCTATTCTTGTTAATGTATGTGGGTTTGGCTATTTCTTTTTCACTGTACCATAACTGTTTAACATTTTAAAATAGTCTTCTGTTGATGGAGCTGTTACAGTAGCATCTTTAAACAGACAAATACTTCCTTGGGACACAGTCATTAGATTGAAATTGTATCAAAAATTGAGTGTTTTTAAATTTGGTATATACTAGCAAATTGCTTCTAAATGTATTTGTCAATTATGATTCTACTCTATGAGATTATCCTTTTTTTTGTGTGTCTTCAGCAACACTGGGTATTGTCACATTCTTTGAAGTTTGGTGATAAGTTTAAAAAACTGTTTAAATATACATTTCTCTGAGTAAGAACACTTTTGTGTATCTATGTAAATGTTTACTAATGATTTGATTTGTATATCTCTTGTAAAATATCCATTTTCATTTTCTATAATAGTTGTCTTTTAGAAATTCTCATTTCCTGAAGGAAATTATGTATCATATCAGACTTTATACCTCTAATAGCCAATCTTCAGTACAATATCTTGATCTTAAAAGTTTTTGAGAGAGGTTTGTGGAAGTCTCCCCCAACAACTCTGACTTGTCATATATTTTCATATTTTGTTATGTTTTAAATTAAATTTGAAACGATTAATTTTTTTGACTAACGTGCCTCTACTGTATAATTTATTATTAAAAATCTCTTTTTATTTCTTTAAAAATCCCATTGAAAGGTTACTATATTGAAAAATATTCAGCCAAATATTAGTATTGCTACATCTTCATAATTTTAATTAACATCTTCCTGGTCAATCTTTTAACATTGTACTATTTTGTGTCATTTTCAATCTCTGTCTCTTTTATACATTGTTTACTTTTTCGAAAAGTGTAAATGAAAATTTTCTTCCAAATAAAATTATAGCTTTCTATACTGGTGTAATCATTGATGCATTGAGCTTTATTCCTGCCATTATACATATTTTTGTTCAGTTTTCTTTCTTACTCTTTTTTGTTACTTTTCTGCTTTTTCTTTTATTGATTGCATTTCTTTAATTCCAACATTTTTCTTCTAATAATTTAAAATGTAAATATAGAATTGCGATGTGATGACTATTTTCTTATTTCTAGCATACGTGTTAAACAAAACCTAATAAATATCCATACAAACTAGAATGCAAGCACGCTGTCACTGTTGATCCTTATTATTTTGACTATACTTTAGACATTGGAACAAGATTGCCATTAATATGTTTCAGTACAAAGTAAAATAATTTAAGAGTTAAGAGTTTAAATGTTTAGAGTTAAATTTAAGTTTTACTAAATTATTTGCTTACAAATTGTTTTTGCAGCTCATGATTTTTATTTTTTAAGTATTTTTTTCTGTGGTGTATATCTTTTCGGAAATACCTCAGTTATCCCTCATATTGGAATGCTAGTATGGCCAAGTATAGAATTCTAGGGTCAACTCATTTTCTCTCACAAATTTCCTACAATGTCAAGTGGCTTCTGATTATAAGGGCATATTAATGAGCCAAGGGATGGAAGGATTAGTTTCACTGGGCATGAGCAAATGCACTCCATCCTCTGTCGTTAATTTCTGGCTGATGTGGCAGCTGTAAACCAAGCCAGTGGGTTAGAACATCTGAAAAATATTGGCTCCTGTCATTCTACATATCTCTGAACTGGACTCTGAGTGTTGTAAATATTTTTATTTCCTTTCAAAACCACTGACAGAGAAAATTCCAACTTCATCTGTCATCAAGAACTGTCACTATAGAGGGCTCCCCAAGCTTCATCCTCAATACTCCCACACTTAGATTGTCAAGGATTCTGAATGTTTCTTTGCTTCATAAAAATTTTACTCAACTCACAGTGGAGAATTGATTCCCTTAACAAGAGTGCCAGACTAGAGCTTACTTTCTTTTTTTTTTTTAATTTAATTTTAATTGTTGTTCTTGCACAGTTTTCTGTCTTTTATTCCCACCCCAGCCCACCACCCCAGCCCTCCCCACCTCCCTCCCATTTCCACCCCCCATAGTTTTTGTCCATGTGTCCTTTATACTTGTTGCTCTAAACCCTTCCCCTTTCCCCCTGAAATTCCCTCCCCTCTCCCCTCTGGTGACTGTCAGCCTGTTCTCAATTTCAGTGTCTTTGGTTATATTTTGCTTGTTTGTTTGTTTTGTTGATTAGGTCCCTGTTAAAGGTGAGAACATATAGTATTTGTCTTTCACTGCCTGGCTTATTTCACTTAGCATAATGCTCTCCAGTTCCATACATGTTGTGGAGAAGGGTAGGAGCTCCTTCTTTTTTTCTGCTGCATAGAATTCCATTATGTAAATGTACCATAGTTTTTTTTATCCTACCTTTTGACCCAGCAATTCCACTGCTTGGATTATATCCTAAGAACCCTGAAACAGCAATCCAAAAGAACCTATGCATCCCAATATTCATAACAGCACAATTTACAATAGCCAAGTGTTGGAAGCAACCTGGGTTTCCATCAAAAAATGAATGGATTGAGCTTACTTTCTGTCTTCTTGTCCATGACAGAATATTGATTTAAATTTTATGTTCATTTTTATATTTAAAGAAAACAGTCTTATTTATGAAAGGATGACTGTCTAAAGTTAACATTTTTAAATATATCATTACGTAAAATGTATAGTTTGAATCAAAAGACATGATTGATATATTTCTATACAGCCTATACACGTATATGTATAGTGTATACATATACATAATAATAGAGTCCTATAGTTAGATTGGAATGTCTGTTTCTTTTTTATTTGCCTAATATAACCCTTCTCTTTTTGAAATTCAGTACAAGTATCACCTCCTCTGAGAAATTCTACTTGAGACCCAGAGATAGATAGATAAGAAGATGTTAGGTAGATAGATAACCTGTGTAGACAGTGCTTACATACATACAAACTGGGGTATAAGTAGGCTTAGTGTTGTGAGTTCATGAAACACAGAGTTTATGTTTTTATTATTTTTATTAATTATTATATTATTTCCAACGTGAATAACTGTGATCCTCCTCTTGCCCCACCTTGTATATACACAATGTATTTTATTCAGTGTAAAAAATAAATCACAATTCTAATAAAACTGAAAAACAAGATGAAAAGCCACCATCTCCAGCATGACTCTTCTCCATCCTTCATTCTGTTCCTGAAAAGCAATCTTCCTTTAGGCAATTTTATGTTTTCAGTTTTTCTAATGACTTTCTCCATATTTCAAAATGATCAATACTCTCACACAGCACTCTGTATGAATCCCCCCCATTTTCCTAATGTTTCTTATAGCATTATTTTTGTTTATTCCCTTGGTTTCTTTGTAAATTAAAGTAATATACTTATTGTACTTGTTCCTTTAACTTTAGTCAGCATTTTTATTGTACTTTGTATAAAATGACCACCACCATTTATTTTGTCATGTTTTTCTACTCTGTATTTCCCATTTTAAAACAATAAAAATGTTAGGAAATTTATTAACAACTAAATTTTGTTACATTATGAATATCAAGTCTTTGTTATTTACTCATAGAGTCATTAAAAGTTAAGATCAAAATCAAATTTCATGCTATCCTGCTTTTAGTAATGTTGCTCAGTTAAAGGTTATTTATATTACAGAATTACACATTCTTTTTAAAACATTCAGTGTTGGTTGGAGACTTGACTTGGGGTAGTAAATGCACAATACAGTGTACAAATGATGTGTTATGGAATCATGCGCCTGAAACCTGTATAATTTTGTTAACCTATATCACCTCAAAAATTTAATACAAAGGAACAAAAGAAATTCAATGTGGTGCATGAATGGAGGTATCTACACAAACCTGTGAGACAATAAAGCAAAGAAACAAGAAGCTAAAAAGTGTTGATTGTAGAAAAATTAATTTTTAAATCACTTTGAAATTAATTTTGTGAACTTATATAGAAAATATGAATTCATTCCATAGATTGGAAACTAATTCCCCTCTAGCATAAGCACTTGATAATCATATTTGGTAATTGAAAATTAAATTGCTTTAGTATATTAATCTCATCAGTATATCAAAATTCTAAAACAAATAGAACTAGCTTTATTATCTTTTTCCAAAAAAATGTTTATTTCATTAAAACATAAATAAATAAATGTGTTCACTGTTGTAGCTCCTCGGTCCCTTATTGAGAAGACTAAAATCAGTGACATATACAATCTCTCTCCTGACATTCTGTAAATTGTTAAGTTCATACAATATTTTAGTTTGTTTTATATTTAGACCATGATTTTATTGTACAACTTTTATTTGTTTTTAACATATCTGTCCTTGTTTTTATTATTTGTCTTTTAATTCTTAGTGCATACTACAGTTTCAGAATGACAGAAGAAGGAATAGAAAGAAATATAAAGTTAATGAATGAATAAGTAGAAATCAAAAAAAGCATTTATATAAAAGTAAGATTTGCTACCATTTAATAATAGACACAGAATGCTAATGTTTTTATTTCTTAGGAATTACCTAATCTAACGTCATTGTTTTTCATTAAAAAATGAAGGAATTGAGACATTAAAGCCATGGGCAAAGTTCAAACAGCTGGTTAGTGGAAGGTCTGGGACATGAACCCAATTTTCTTATTCCCAATTCAACACCCTGTTGATATCACATCGTCTCAAATTGTTCATGTGTATTCTCCCTTATTCCACTGGTAAAGGGATAGCCTTCAATCAGACCTGGAGGTACCTAATGACAAAGAAACATTGGTCTGAAGACAATGAATGTTATTCTTCTAAACCTTCAGAAAAATTACCATTCATTATATGCTTTACAATGTTACTTTAACATCTTATAGTGGTTTTGATTGTGGAAAGTTAATAGAGTATTATTTTTAATCTCAAATATTGATATACCGAGGTTTCCACAGATCTCTTATCTTACTAATCAATTAAGTCCAATGAACAGTTTTTAAATATCTATTAAATTACATCTCTGTTTAATAAACTTTTGTGTAATCAGAAAATGCATGTTTTCTTTCACTTTTCTTTCAACAAATCGATAAATATTTTACAATAGTTCAATAGATATTAAGTGAGTTGAAATTCAGTTATGCTACCTCATTATACACTTAAGACATTTTTAACATTTATATCAAAAACTTCCACTAAACTTGACTTGGGGTAGTAAATACAATACAACATACAGATGTTGTATTATAAAAGTGTGTACCTGAAACCTATATAATTTTGCTAACCAATATCACCCTAATAAATTCAATTAAAAAAATTTGCAATGAGAACGTAAAATTTATAAATTTGGGAATCAAACGTCTACATATGATTTTATTTTATTTTTTAGAAGATTTTATTTATTTATTTTTAGAGAGGGGAAGGGAGGGAGAAAGAGAGTGAGAGACATCAATATATGGTTGCCTCTCCTGTGGTTGCCACTGGGGACCTGGCCTGCAACCCAGGCATGTGCCCTGCCTGACTTGGAATCCAACCAGCGAGCTTTTGGTTCACAGCCCACACTCAATCCACTGAACCATGCCAGCTAGGGCTGATTTTAAAATATTATACAATTTATTAAATGCTTGTTATAATTTCTGTAATATTATATAATTCATTACCATATTTTTCAGACAATAAGATGCACTTAGGTTTTAGAGGAGGAAAAAAAATTGAAGCAAAAAATGTGATAAAATATTCAATAACATAATATTTCACAAATCTAAATGTAAACAGAACTCAACAGCAGCATTAACAACCATTATTCCTCCCAAATTTTGGGGGTGCTTCTTATAGTCTGAAAAATACAGCAAATTCTTGTTATAATTTCTGTAGGCACATATTGCGAGTATGCCCTAAATGATATTCAAAGTCATAGAAGATTGTAAAGGAAACCCTTCAAAGAATGTTATCATTTTAGGCCATAGACATTTCAGTTTCAGGCCAAAAAAGACTTGTAGAGCTATCCTGACACTGAAAAATTATGTCCTTCTACATCTAATCTCTGGATACCACCTGCGTTAAGAGTGAGTGTAAGACAGGTTCAAAATCAGAGGGACTGTGGTCTAGACAGAGTTGCAGTGGGGAATATTCTTGGACAAAGACTTGTTCAAATGGGGGGAAATATAAAATAGATATGTTCATGCCAAAGATGCTAGCCTTGGGGACTTGTAAAAAGTCAGGGCCAGTGTGACTGGAAATCTGTCTCTATTATAATCCATATCTCTTCAAAGCAAATATTGCATATTTCATGGACAAGAGGAATTTAAAATTCAGTATGAATATGAAAATAATTTATATATGCATACACATATCTTATCTGGTAATGAGGTAAACAAGATAAAAGTGAATACCTTTTGTGTATGCCTCCAGATCTATTTGACTCCCTTTATACTACTCTGTGCCAGAATTGCTTAGCTCATAAGGGCTTGGACAAAAGAGCACAGCTCTGATGCCCTCTCGGGCTTCTAGCCACTGGGAAGCTTCAACATTAGATCAAAGTGGAAGAAGGCAAGAATGAAGTCAGAATATTTATCTTAGCCACCTCTTCAGAATTGCGAACTATGCATTTCCTTCTTCAAACCCCAAATGTAAGTGATTTGATGTCAGGGGCTTTTTGCTATGGAATAAATATTTTCTTTTCCCCAAATTCATATGTTAAAGCCCTGAACCCCAGTGTGATGGCATTTGGAAGTGGGGTCTTCAGGGAAGTAATTAGGTTTAGATCAGTTTATAGGGGTGGAGCACCCATAATGGCTTTAGTGCCCTTAAATAAGAGAAAAAGACTATAGCTCGTTCACTCTCTGTCTCTCTCTCTGCCATGTGAGAGCACAGCAAGAAGTAGTGGCCATCTTTAAGCTAGAAAGAAGATTCTCACTAGAAACCAAACCCTGCCAGATCTTGATCTTCAACTTTCCAACCTCCAGAATTGTGAAATATTAGTTTTTAAACCACCCTTCTAAGATATTCTGTTTGGAAGCTTGAGCTGACTGAGGCATTTTGTCTCCACCTGTGAGTTGTATTTGTTCAGACAAAAGCTAAGAACCATGAGAATTCATTTGGACGATAAGCAGCAAACCATACCAGGGGTTCCATGTTAGTGTATCAGGGTGCAGGCTATAGAGGACATCCCCAGTGGTGGCCCAGTGGTATCACCACTGGACCAACTTTGTGGTAGGATTTTGAGGCTTCGTCTCTGCCACAAATTCTCTGAGCCTGGATTTCTGGCATTTTCAGAACTTTGAATCCTCAACTTCTGCTTATACCCCCTGGAATTAGTGTATGTTGTTTAAGCTAACTGTCCTGGCATATATCAGTAGTTATTTTTAAATGTTATAATTAGTTGTCATGATTATTACATTTTAGAGATAATGTTTAATATAGGTTATTTTTGTTCTATACAAAAAAATGTTCAATGGTTTATTGAACTTTCCCTGTTTTAAAATAACATAGTGAGAAACCACGTTTATTTTTCTAGAAGGAAAAAAGTTGATAAATACATCTAAATTATAATTAAGCCTGGTTGTGCATTCCTAGCTGTGAGGTGACTGGTCAGTTTGGCCAAATTTGTCAATTCAGTCCAACCATGCCTTTGCATTTCAACATACAAAACCTCTGCCTTCAGAGGACAAGGTTAATAAACAGTGTCCCTTATTGCTTTATCTGCTAAAGAAGTTAACATATATATTCCTTGTTTTTAGAATAGATTTACCAAGGGTCATAATATGGTTTGGCTCATAATGTGATTTACCTGACTGGGCTAGAAAATCACTCAATTTAAATTATAATATACTGCAGCACAGTGAAAGCTATTCTCTAAGCTTCATTGTGTTAGGGAACCAAAGACGGCCTAATCAATTTCAAGCCGCTTTTAAAATCTTCTAGAATTAAATAGAGAAAGATGCTGCATAAAAGCCATTAAGATGGACTTATGTGATAATTAAGACATCCCTTCAACAAAGATGAATGTAAATCATTTTTATATTTTCAGATGCAAAACAGCTGTCATTTTATATATTTACAGATCAAATATCCTATTATATTTTCATTCTAGTTAGTGATTGGATTAAACTAAATCCTAAGTTAATACTTAATTTTTGTCATTAGAGTGAAACCTGAGAATTTCCCTCAAAATTCATTTTCTGTTTTTCCTTTCTACAAGTTTAAATCACCCAGTGTCTATATGTTTCCTTCTATTTCTACTTCACTGATTCCATTCCCCATTTATACCCACTCGCTATCTGTAAAGTATTTCCATATGTCTTCAATCTTTCTAAGATTTCTTCTACCTTCTAAATGTACATAGTTTTTTTTCCTCAAGCCCTTTATTCACTGGAAACAGCTAGTCAATTCAGTAAATGTACCTGAAGAGGATGATGACAAAACTGACTAGGAGTCCTGTGTATGTGTTAATGGAAACTTTCTGAAGACAACACATAATCCAAAAATGGGAGAAGGAACTCTTAGAAGTCTGGGTTCTACCTGAATTTTCCTCTTGGCTAATTATGCATTAACTTTCAAGTTTTCTTTTTCTTATTTTTTTCTCATTGTAAAAATGAGGGAATCAGACAGAGATAAGTTTTAGCTCTAAAATTCAGTGACTAAACTCCAGACACTAGAAGTCTGAGTTCTGCCTGAGTTTTCTTATTGACTAATTGTGCATGTAAGTCTCAAGTTTTCTTTTTTCTTTTTCTTCTTCTTCATTCTCATTGTTAAAATGAGGAGAATCAGAAAAAGATAAGTTTTAGCTCTGAAATTCAGTGACTAAACTTTAGGCACTCTGGCAGGCTGTTGGAAAAATGTATTTGAATGTAAGAAAAATCACACTGTACATGCCCACCCACTGAAACTTTGCATGTTGGAAGAAGCGTACTAATATTTAGAAATAACCAAATGCACAACACAGCTGTGGAAGATTTAAACCTCAATTAAAAAAACATTTGCCCATGAAGAGGTAGGATTGATGTTCTTTCCTTTAGATACTAGTGGGCTTGACCACTTGACCAAAAAGAATGTGGTGGAAATTGGCATGTGCCAGTGGTGAAAGTTGGTATGTGCCAGTTTCCAAATCTGTAAGAGACTCTCAGCTACCACTAAATGCCTCATGAAACATTCACTCTTTGAACTTATGGGGTTGAGAAAGGAAAAGCAGTACCACAAAGAAGCTGATGTGGACAAGAAATAGCCCCAAGCTAATAGCCCCAACTACCCTTCCAATTGACAGGCAGGGACAACTTGCCAACCTTGTGACTAAGCCATCTTGAGCATGGATATTCCTGTAACACCTGAGAAAGCCAAACTTATCACTTATATAGCTGAAATGAACATCTCAACAAAAACATGCACAAACTAAATATGTGTGGCAAAATAAGTAACTGTTTTAAGCAACAAAATTTGGCAATAGTTTGTACACAGTAATAGATAATTGGGATGATACACAACTAACCTTTATACTTCTCATTCCTCTCAATTTCCTATATTCCCCAATGCATGTGTTTATGTGAATGTGCACAGAGGAAATTAGCTTTGGAAGTGGGAGGTTCAGAAAAGTACAAGAAACTATGGGGCAAACAAACAAACCAACCAAAAATGACAAAGAGAACCAGTGGCAATGAAACAGTAAAGTATAATCTCAAGAAATGTTTCAGGAGATCCATTGCTAATTTTAACATTGTTTTCCATTTTCTACATCATGTCCCTTATTTATCACTCAACCAAATTTGATAATAGATAATATGTAAAATTGAGAAGCAAAACAAAAAGTAAATAATCCAGTTTTAAATTCATAAAACTAATTTTGAGGACAAATGATATTTCTATTATTTAACCAAAACATGTAAATTCTATAGTTTTAAACTTTCATAAGCACTTCACTGTGCCTAATTTTCAATACAGCAGTGTTTTATAGTATGTATCTGTCAAAACTGGTTAACAGTTTAAATGTTTAATATACTTTTGTCACTCAAGTGTTCAGACCAACATAAAAAGACACCTGCTCAATATTAAATGCTTTATTGTTATTATTGTTCTGGTTTTCACTGAACATAACCCAACAGTTTTGACTCTGCAGGGCAAAATTAAGTAAGAGCCATCTAAGCCTATTATCTCTTTGTCAGAACTCCCTGTTCAGAGGCAACACCTCTCAGTATTGCCTTTAAAGGGAGCAACCCAATAGCACCTAATTGTTTGTGGTCTTCTCTTCATGCTCCTTTCTCAGAGGCCCCAGAACCCTCAAATTGGGTCATTCAGAAAAATAAACCCCAATATTTATAACTAGAAAATCAATAATTCCCAAGATTGTGATATAATATTTGCAAATATGCATCTATAGCAAATTTATTGCCCATTTCTGAAGGCAAAATTCCAATCCCAAGTCTCCTGATTGGCTGTCAGTGGCTGTTATATATTCATATATGAATATTCATCTTTGATTTCAAGCACGCACTTACAGAATAATGCTAAAGTATGCCTCAGTTTTACTTAGTTCAACTTGTTTTTTAGTAAGAGTGTGGGAATTCAGAGTTTGGAATTTTGTTTGTTGAAAAATTAACATTAGCTTTACTCTGCTTTTTGACACAAGATGTTTTTGTTCAGGACATTAAAGTCACATGAAAAGAGGCTGATATACTCTTGCAAGATAATAATCATTATTGATTTATTGCCTGCTCACAGAATTATTTCTTCTGAAAATAAGGCATTTATTGTAGTGTTTTTGTTGCATTCACATTGTTATTATTTGGCAGTGGCCTTCATTTATTAATGACTTGGATTTAAACTGTTCATCCTTCTAAAAATCTGAACTATTATTTAACCCTAAGGTTGGACTACATGTATATTTTTTTTTTTTTGTATTCAGCACAGAACCAAAGAGATTTTTAGAAAAAGCCTCCCAAAATGATGAAAGCTTATCTTTTCTCTCTCAGCTCAGAGATTCAGATATTTTTCTTAAGAAAGTTTGAAATTTTGGAGATCAAACCCTTGTCTGATGAATTATTGGTGAATATGTTCTCCCATATATCAGTTCCCCTTTCACTTTTTTCAAATATGAAACATTTTTAAGCAATCTATTTCTTTCATTTTTAAATTCCTGACATTACAGAACTAAACTGAAATTTATTAACATTCTACTCTTCCATTTCTTATTGACAAATAGAAATAAAATTTGTGATCCAAAAAACAAAATAAAACTAAAAACAGGGAAAAGTTTATAAAACTAAACATAGATCCCAGCATTAGCAGGTGGACAGATAATGTAATTTTTAAATTCTTAGTGGATGATAAAGTTGTGTAGAAATTGAACACTTAAAAACTATTTAAAACCTTGAATCACTAGCCAGAAATTACACATTTGGATCATGGGAAAACCACAGAAAGGGTTATGAGTAAGAGTAGGAGTTCCTTCTTTCTTTCTACTGCACAGTATTCCACTGTGTAAATGTATCATAGTTTTTTTTTTTTATCCATTCATTTATTGATGGGAACATAGGCTGTTTCCAGCACTTGGATATTGTAAATAATGTTGCTATGAACATTGGGGTGCACAGGTTCTTTTGGATTGGTGTTTCAGGATTCTTAGGGTATACTACCAGCAGTGGGATCACTGGATCGAAAGGCAGCCCCATCTTTGGTTTTCTGAGGAAACTTCATAATGTTTTCCAGAGTGGCTGTACCAGTCTGCATTCCAACCAATAGTGTACTAGGGTTTCCTTTTCTCCCTAACCTCATCAGCACTTGTTGTTTGTTGATTTATTAATGATGGCTATTCTGACTGGTGTGAAGTGGTATCTCATTGAGGTTTTAATTTGTATCTTTCTAATAACTAGTGATGTTGAGCATTTTTTCATGTGTTTCTCTGCCCTCTGTATGTCCTCCTTAAAGAAGTGTCTGTTCATGTCCTCTGCCCAATTTTTAATTGGATTATTTTTTCTGGTATGGAGTCATATCACTTCTTACACCACACGCAAAATTAAACTCAAGATGGATAAAAAACTTACATATAAGTCATGACACCATAAAAGTCCTAGAGGAGAACATAGGCAGAAATTTCAAATATTTTCACCAATATGTCCCCCAGAGCAATGGACATAAAGGAAAAAGTAAACAACTAGGACTTCATCAAAAAGAAAGCTTCTGCACAGCTAAAGAAAACACGCTGAAAATGAAAAGGGAACCAACCGTATGAAAAACATATTTGTTAATGATACCTCACACAAGAGTTTGATCTCCAAAATATATAACAAACTCACATGACTCCACACCAGGAAGACAAACAATCCAATTAAAAAAATGGGCAAAGGACCTGGACAGACACTTCTCCAAGGAGGACATATGGAGGGTCCACAGATCTATGAAAAGATGCTCAGCATCACAAGCCATCAGAGAAATGCAAACTAAAACCACAATGACATACAATTTCATACTGGTCAGAATGACCATCACAAATCAACAAACAACATGTGCTGGCCAGATTGTGGAGAAAAATGGAACCCTAGTGCACTGTTGGTGGGAATGTAGACTGGTGTAGCCACTGTGGAAAACAGTATGGAATTACCTCAAAAAACTAAAATTGGAACTGCCTTTTGACCTGACAATTCCACTGCTGGGACTATACCCTAAGAATCCTGAAATACCAATTCAAAAGAACCTATACACCCCAATGTCCATGACAATGTTATTTATAATATCCAAATGTCGATAATAGCTGAAGTGCCCACCATTAAATGAATGGATCAAAAAACTCTGGTACATTTACACAATGGAATGTTACACAGCAGAAATAAAGGAGCTTCTACCTTTTGTGACAGCATTGATGGATCTGGAGAGCATTATGCTAAGTGAAATAAGCCAGGTGGTGAAAGACAAATGCCACATGATCTCACCTATAAGTGGAACCTAATCAACAAAACAAACAAGTGCACTAGGGTTCCCTTTTCTCCACAACCTCGCCAGCACATGTTGTTTGTTGCTTTGTTTGTTTATGATGGCCATTCTGACTGGTGTGAAGTGGTATCTCATTGTGGTTTTAATTTGCATCTCTCTGACAGCTAGTGATACTGAACACCTTTTCATATGTCTCTGGACTGTCTGTATGTCTTCCTTGGAGAAGTGTCTATTCAAGTTCTTTGCCCATTTTTAAATTAGGTTGCTTGTCTTCTTTGAGTGGAGCCCTGTGAGTTCTTTATCTAATTTGGAGATTAAACCCTTGTCTGAGGTATCATTGGAAAATATGTTTTCCCAAACAGTTGGTTCTCTTTTCATTTTAATACTGTTTTCTTTAGCTATGCAGAAACTTTTTATTTTGATGAGATCCCATTTGTTTATTCTTTCATTTATGTCCCTTGCTCTAGGGAACATATCAGTGAAAATACTGCTGTGTGAAATATCTGAGATTACCTTGCCTATGTTCTCCTTTAGGACTTTTATGGTGCAGTGACATATTTAAATCTTTTATCCACCTTGAATTTATATTTGCGTATAGTGTAAATTGGTGCTCGAGTATCATGTATTTGCATGTAGCTGTCTATTTCTCTCAATACCATTTGTTGAAGAGGCTATTTTTTACTCCATTTTTAGCTCCTGCCCTCTTTGTCAAAAATTAATTGACCATAGAGACTTGGGTTTATTTCTGGGCTTTCTGTTCTGTTCCGCTGGTCTATCTGTCTGTTTTTTTGCCAGTACCAGGCTGTTTTGATTACAGTGGCCTTGTGATATAGTTTGATATCAGATATTGTGATCCCTCCTACTTTGCTCTTCTTTCTCAAAATTGAAGCAGCTATTCGGGGTCATTCATGGTTTCATATGAATTTCTAAAGTGTTTGTTCTATATCTGTGAAATGTACCATTGGTACCTTAATAGGGATTGCATTGAATCTATAAATTGCTTTGGGAAGTATAGACACTTGGATGATGTTAATTTTTCCAATCCATAAACACGGTATACATTTTCACTTGTTTGTTCCTTCCTTGATTTCTTTCTTCAGTGTTGTATAGTTCTCTGCATACAGGTCTTTTACCTCCTTGGTTAGGTTTATTCCTAGGTATTTTATTTTTCTTGTTGCTATATTGAATGGGATTTATTTCCTGATTTCTGTTTCTAATGTTTCATTGTTGGTATACAAAAATGCCTTTGATTTCTGGATATTGACTTTGTATCCCAGTGTTTTGCCAACTTCATTTATTTGGTCCAGAAGTTTCTTGGTGGAGTCTATAGGATTTTCTATATACACTATCATGTCATCTGCAAACAATGAGTTTTGTTTCCTCCTTTCCGATTTGGATGCATTTTATTTCCCTTTCTTATCTGATTGCTGTGACTAAAACATCCAATACTATAATGAATAGAAGTGGTGAAAGTGAACAACCTTGTCTTATTCCTGATCTTAGTGAAAAAGCTCTAAGTTTTTGCCCATTGATTATGATGTTGGCTGTAGTATCTCATATATGTCCTTTATTATGTTGAGGAATACTCCTTCTATTCCCACTTTGCTGAGTGTTTTTATCATAAATGGCTGCTGTACCTCATCAAATGCCTTTTCTACATCTATTGATATGATCATGTGATTTTTGTCTTTGCTTTTGTTTATGTGATGAATTACATTTACTGATTTGCGAATGTTGAACCATCCTTGCATCCCTGGGATGAATCCTATTTGGTCATGGTGTATGACCTTTTTAATGTATTGTTGGATGTGATTTGCCAATATTTTGTTGAGGACTTTAGCGTCTGTGTTCATCAGCAATATTCACCTGAAGTTATCTTTCTTTTTTGTGTCTTTATCTGGTTTGGGGGTCTGGGTAATGCTGGCTTCATAAAAAGAGTTTGGGAGTGTCCTATCATTTTGAATTTTTTAAAATAATCTGTGAAGGATAGGCGCTACATCTTCCTTAAATGCTTTGTAGAATTCTCCTGTGAAACCATCTGGTCCAGAGCTTTTGTGTGTCAGGAGTTTTTTTGATTACTCCTTTAATTTTGTGTACTTTTATTGGTCAGTTCAGGCTTTCTGCTTCTTCTTCATTGAGTTTTATATTTTTCTAGAAATTTATCCATTTCTCCTAGGTTTTCAAATTTCATGGCATATAGTTGTGCATAGTAATGTCTCACAATCCTTTGTATTTCTGTGGTATCAGTTGTAATCTCTCCTCTTTCATTTCTGATTGTGTTTATTTGGGTCCTCTCTCTTTTTTTCTTGATGAGCCTGCTTAAAGGCTTGTCGATTTTGTTTATCTTTTCAAAGAATCAGCTCCTGGATTCATTGATCCTTAGAATTGTGCTTTTAGTCTCTAAGTCATTTAATTCTGCTCTGATCTTGGTTATTTCCTTCCTTCTACTGGCTCTGGGCTGTCTTTGTTGTTATTCTTCGAGTTCTTTTAGACATAGGGTTAGGTTGTTTATTTGAAATGTTTCTATCTTTTTTAGGTAGGCCTGTATCACTATGACCTTCCCTCTAAGGACTGCCTTTGCTGTGTCCCATAAGTTCTGAGTTCTTGTGAGTTTATTTTCTTTTGTTTCCAGAAACTTTTTGATTTCTTCCCTTGTCTCATTCTTGACCCATTCATTCTTCAATAACATGCTATTCAATCTCCATGATTTTGAGTATTTTCAGGGTTTTTTTCCCCCTGGAGTTGGTTTCTAGTTTCAGTCCCTTGTGATTAGAGAAAATGTGCGATATGATCTCACTTTCCTCAAATTTGTTGAGGCTTGTTTTGTGTTCTATTGTGTGGTCTACCTTTGAAAATGTTCTATGTGCTTTTGAAAATAATGTGTATTTTGCTTTTGGGGGATGAAAGGCTCTATATATATCAGTTAAGTCCATTTCATCTAGGGCATTGTTCAATGCCACAGTATCTTTGTTGATATTTTGCTTGGAAGATCTATTTTTAACATTGGGGTGTTAAAACCCCCTACTATAATTGTGTTGCTGTCAATATCTTTCTTGAAGTCCTCCAAGACTTTCTTTATGTATTTGGGTGCTCCTATGTTGGGTGCATATATATTTACAATGTTTATGTCTTCTTGGTGGAGTCTTTCCTTGAGTATTATGAGATGACCTCTGGGTCTCTCTTTATGGCTGTTTTTTTGAAGTCTATTTTGTCTGATATGTGTATTGCTAGCCCAGTTTTTTTCCCCCGTCCATTTGCTTGGAAAATTTGTTTCCAACCGTTCACTTTGAGTCTGTTGTAGGTCTTTTGTCCTGAGTTGGGTCTCTTGTAGGCAGCATATGTGTGGATCATACTTTCTTATCCATTCAGCTATTCTATGTCTTTTGACTGGAGCATTTAATCCATTTACATTTAAGGTTATTATTGATAGGTACTTATTCATTGCCATTTTTGCAACTGTGTCCCTCCTTTTCTTTCTCTCTTTTCCTTCCTTTTCTTAAAGCAGTCCCTTTAGCATCACTTGCAGAGCTGGTTTTGTGGAAGCGTATTCTTTTAGATTTCTTTTGCCTGGGAAGATCCTTATTTGGCCTTCTATCTTGTCTAAGAGCTTTGCTGGGTAAAGTAGCCTTGGCTGCAGGCCTCTGGTTCTCATTACTTGGAATATTTCTTGCCATTCTTTTCTGGCCTGGAGTATTTCCATTGAGAATTCAGCTGCTAACCTTCTGAGGCTCCCTTGTATATTACTTCTTTTTTCTCCCTTGCTGCCTTTAAGATTCTCTCTTTGTCTTAGAATTTTGCCATTTTAATTACGATCTGTCTTGAAGTGGGCCTCTTTGGGCTCCTCCTGATTGGGATTCTCTGTGTTTCCTGTATTTGTGTGACTTTTTCTCTCATCAAATTAACAAAGTTTACCATCATTATTTTTTCAAGCAGGTTTTCTACCCCTTGCTCTTCTTCTTCTCCTTCTGGTATCCCTATTAAACAGATATTATTACATTTTATATTATCCTGCACTTCCTTTAATCCCTCTTCATTCTTTCTGAGCCTCTTTTCCTTTTCTTCCTCTTTATGGGTGTTTGTTTCTACCTTGTCCTCCAGCTTGCTGATCCATTCCTCAGCTTCATTGAGCCTGCTTTTGATTCCTTCTACTGTGTCCTTCAGTTCAGAAACTATATTTTCATTTCCTCCTGGCCCTTATTGATAGTTCCTATTTGCTTTTTCATGTTGATATATTTTGAAGTGATTTCATTGTAGTTTCTTGTAGTTTCTGGTAATTCTCTATGAGCTCACTGAACTTCTTGATCACCATGCTTTGAAATCAATATCTGATAGCTGAGTTGCCTCTATTTCATTTATCATTCTTTCTGATGTTTCCTCCTTTCCTTTCATTTAGAGATTGTTTCTTTGTCTTCCCATTGTTTGTAAGACTCTTCTTGTTATCCTCAGCTTCTTAAATTAATCTGTTCTGATTCCCTGGGTTTATGTAGTGACCTTTTATGACAGAATACCTGCAAAATTCAGTGGTGCAGTCTCCTTAATCTCCTGATCTTGCTGGTCTTGGGCTGTCATTTATGTTGGCTCTCTGTATGTCTTCGGGTTTTGATTGTTGTTGGTTCTTTCTTTAGTGTGTCCTTCCCTCCAGCTGGTTAACTGAGGATCAATCTGTCCACCACATCTTGTATTCTGTTGTGCAGGTGTGGACAGGTTGTATTGAAGCTGATTCTTCTGTGTGTACAAGGTATTGAAGCTTCTGTCTCTCTCTTGTTCAGTGTTTGTTTTGGGTAATTTCTCCACCTTTTAGTTGTTTTTCCATATTGGATTGGAAATACAATCCAAATTAGTTGGATTGAGGTTAGTGTGGCTTCCATTCCCTCCTTCACCTTCTTCCATTGTTATCTGTTGGTGGTTCCTTTGTTGTTGGGTTTCCTCTTCCAGCAGGTGTACTGGTGTTCACAGCTCCCACTTTGCAAGTTCTCTGGAATAGCAAGGTGAAATTTGTCTCACTGTTTCCATTGTTAGGATGACCCTTCTTTGGGTCTAACTCTGGTCTTTTCACAGCTCCAGGTTTTATTGTCTTACCTGTGGGAAAAGAAAAAAATAAAAGGGAAGGAAGGAAGAAGGAATAAAAAAGTAAAGGAAGGGAGGAAAGAAGGAGTAAAAATAAAAGAGAGAGAAGGAAAGAAAGGAAGAAGGAATTTTAAAGAAAATGAAAATTGAAAAAGAAAAAATAAAAAAAGGAAAAGAGGGTAGGAAGGAATAAGAAAAAGAAAGAAGAAAGAAAGAAAGAAAGAAAGAAAGAAAGAAAGAAAGAAAGAAAGAAAGAAAGAAAGAAAGAATTTTTTTTTAAAAAAAAACCTTCTGCTGGCTTTAAACCGGTCAAGCCAGTTCTACTGGTCTTCCTGGCTGCATCAGGCTGAAGAAGGACTGGTTTCACTTTTCTCCTTTTCTGAGCCACACTCTTTGCTGTTGTCCATCCTCTAGCCCAATTCCTCAGTGCCCTTCTGTGCCCAGCCTAGGCCTTTAGTCCACCAGTTGTTCTGTCCTTGAGGTGCACCAATTAGGCACAACTCACACTCTGCCTTCTTGCTCTTTGCTGTCCTAGATGCTAGTGACTCTCATCACCTCTTCAGGCTAGTTCAGCCCTCACACTGAGTCAAGTCTTTCCAGGGACTGCCGACTTTCCCAGACCTGTAGCTCCTCTCTGTGAGGTGTTTCCACCTTCCTCCTAGAGAGCCAGTCAGCCCTGCAGGGCTTTGGGTGCATGATCAGGTGGGAGGTGCTCTGTCCCTGGTGCTTCGGGTACGGGTACCTGCAGTAGCCAAGCAGCAGATTGGGTGTGCACTGTCTGGGAGCTGCAGGGGTTTGGGTGCAGGAGGCGGTAGGCTACTGTGGGGTATTCCCTAAACAGCCCCCAAGTGCCTCTTTCCTCTTTTTCTTTTTGAAAAATTCCTCCTATTCAAGTCCACTGGTCCAAATAAACACTTGGCTTCTCACACAACCCAGCCTGGCTCTCTTGCAGGATTCTTGCAGCAGACCTGGCAGGTGCCAGGCCTGGGGCTGCAGGCACTCTGGTCCCCATGCTGCTCCCAGGGACCTTATTGTCCTGAAGCACTCTCCTTACCATCTGATTTTTCAATGTCCTCTACAATTTTTGGTCTCCAATCTTCATATATGCTGGGATACTATAGGGAACCGATCTCCCTGGCAATGGCAATTGTAGCTCAGCCCTATTGAAAAGCCCAATAGGCGCATTGTGGCACACAGGAGCCAAACCCACAGATCGGTTCTCCCTTGGGAAATCAGGCCTGCATTATTACTCGGCTGATTTGTGATTTGCTCTTACTAAAACTTCCTCTCCCTGAGTTGAAGCAGCAAATGCTTAGTGCATATCTTTAAAAACTTCCTGAAGTCTGTGCTAATTCTTCCAAGGAATAAAATGTAAGCAGACAAATCACTCTTATCGTTCCCTTGCATTTGCAATATTTTTTCCTTGCTAATCTATAAGAAATAATCAGTAACATCCTTTCTGTTGCTTTCTGTAAAAAGTAATTACCTAAAGTAAACCTAAGCGTAAGCATGAACGAAAACCTTCTTTGATGTATGCTATTAGAAAGCCAACAAAAGCTTGTCAAAGCAAGGGTCAGCACACTCTCCCCTTGAGAGAGTGGCCGTGCTGTCCCTTTTCCTCCATAGGACTTGATAGTCAGTGTGAATTTATTTTGTCTCATCCATAATGCCGCAGACACTGCTGGCCAGTGTCTGCATCAGGATAGCATTGGCTCTTAGCTCTGTTCCTCAGAAGATAGGCTAGGTGTTTCACCCATGCTCAGAGGGAAGTATACTCCATTCCCACCTATCTTGCCAACATCTTATGAGGAAAAAAATACATTTTTAGTGCAACAAATGTGAAGATTTAAATGAGAATATTAAGCAGAAAAATAGAGATCATATTTTATTAGAATTATAATCTCTGTAAAATTGCCCGGTGTACTTGAATTTGTAACTTTAGACCAGATAAACTTGAAGATGGTGTAGGGTAAATGGTGTCAGTAAGGTTCCCTCACCCAGATATCTGGGCAAATAAGATCAGTAGTGCTCCCATGGCCTTCAGACAAGGTCCAATAAACTGTATTCCCATAGCCTTGAGTGGGCCCGAATGCACGGAATCACACTGTGTTATACAATGTTTTGGCACCCTGCTGGCTTTGTATACATTTATTATATATGGGACTTGGGGCTTCCCACTGTGTGACACATGGCTTGTAGCGTGTGTGGATTGCCCCATGCTAAAAGAAAGGCACACCAGACCTTCCCAGGACTCAGCACATTTTCTTCTGTCTGGATCTTGAGTGAACCTCCCTAGCCTTGAAAGGCTGAAAAATAGGTGGTATCTAATTTTTAGTGATACAATTCCATTGTCATGCAGACTGAGTCATTTAAGTAAAAGCTCAATTTGGGGACTCTACATATGTCAGAATTTTATAAGGAACCAAAGTTGCAGAATCATGTAAAACAAAATTCATGACATATTTCATAAGGGATTAATATCGAGAATACATAGAGAACTCCTAAAACAACAAATAAAAACAAAATAAATAAACAATCTGATTGAAAAATGGGCAAAGGACTTGAATAGACATTTTTACAAAGAGATACAAATAAACAACAATCACCTGAAAAGATTTTCAACATCATAATCATTAGAGAAATGCAGTCAAAACCACAGTGAGATTACCCTTCACACCCATGAAGATAACTATTACTATTTTTTAAAGCAAGTACTGGAGAGCATGTGGAGAAACTGGAACACTTATGCTCTTCTGATGGGAATGTGAAATGGTGTAGCCACTAACAGAGACAGTATGGAAGTTCCTCAAAGAATTAAAAAGAGAATTACCACATGACCCAGCAATTCCACTTCCTGAACTGAAAAGAATTAAAAGCAGAGACACGACAAATGTTCACAACAGCCAATAGCTGGGAACAACTAAGTGTTCATCTATGATGAATAGATAAACAACATGGAATTTACACATATGCACAGTAAAATATCACCCAGCCTTAAAAAGGAAGGAAACTGATACATACTATAATATGAATGAATCTGAAAAACATGCTAAGTGAAATAAGCCAGTAAGAAAAAGACAAACGCTGTGTGACTGATCACAGATACATGAGAGACCTAGAGTAGTTGGAGACAGGGAGTAGAGTGCCGGGTGCCAGGAGCTGGCGGTGGGGTAGGGCGTTGATACCCAGTGAGCACAGAGTTTCAGTTTTGCAAGATGAAGAGAGTTCTGGAGATGGGTGGTAGTGATGATGGCACAACAATGAGAGTACTTAATGTCATCAAACCATAAACCTGGTAAAAATGGCAAATTTTACTACAGTTTTAAAAATAAATAATAACCTGTGATAATTAGAGTGACAATATAATGCGTTGTCCAAACTGGGACACTTTGTGGGGTGGGGATAAATGTGATGGTCTTGTGTAGAACAGGTGCCCCCAAAACAATCTATTCCTACCTCAGAGACAGATATCCACCAGCCCCAGTAGAAAACTTAGTCTGCCAAATGTTCGGCAGAGTGAGTATGGAAGAAATCTCACAATTAACAGGACCAAGAAATAATGATCTCTGTTCCAAAACCTCAAACTTTGAAAATGTGGCCAGTAGACTTGTGACATAAAATTTTGGATACATTTCAGAGTTACAGTTTCATCCCTGAAGTCCTTTCTACTCTGGGACACTCACCTTTGGTTTCTGAGCTCAGCCATCCATACATGCATGTGGGACACACCTTTACCTCCCTGCCTCATCCTCCTCCCCCTCAATGCCATCCTTCTTTTAAGGAAGGTCTTTTGAAAACATCCCCTCAACAAATCAGCCTTCCTTGATCCACCAGGTGCAATTCTTCATTTCCAAACATTGGTGGTACTTTACTTGGAGTGAGGCTAACAGAAGAGAAAATCTAATTTTAGAATGAATGCTATTGACCTCTGCTCAGCTTCCAAGCCTGCGAAATAACCAAAACTAAAACCATCCACCAGCCATAAGGAAAATCACCTTGGACCTAATTTTTCTGGGATGTTGTCAGGGAGCTTGAAACCAAGGGATGGAGAAAGAATCTGATTTGCTTCTTGGCCATCATGGAAACAGGCATTCCTCTAAGTGTCTTTCACGTGCAAGGAGTGGTCATTCTCACCCTTGCTGCTCTCAGGCTCTGACACTGGGATCCCCAGACCCAAGGTTTGGTCTCTATGCTGCTACGATCCTAAACAACAGGTGCTTGGCTGAAAATTTTCCCTGGTAGGGCTAATCCTGGAAGGGTGATTCCCCCACTGACGTGGTTTTCTCAGGAGGACTGGATGCCCCAGACCTAGGCCAGGTCACCCTCACCACACACACAGTGTAGTAGCTTTAAAAAATCCTTAAGGTCACCTGTCTCAAGTATTTCACACCCCTCCCTGACGTTAATATCACCTCTGTTTTTTTTTTTTTTTGTACTCACACAATGCATTGAGAGTGGGCTGTATGCTGGAAAAGTCTGATTCTTTGAGTTTTTTGTTGCTGTTTGTTCGTTTTGCAAACATTCAGCTCATCTCATGCTTAAGGTACACCAGGATTCCTCTCCTACACCTGTGAGCCCCTGGATCACCAACTTAAAGCTGTAAAGGTAGCACAGGCTCACCTGGTTTACAGGAGAATGGAAGCTTTAGGTGGCCTCATCAGACTGAAGGGCAACATCAGAGCAGGTGACAGGGACATCTCAGGCTTGTGACCAAAAGGGAATACTTTGACTACTTCCAACACTCTAGGGTGATTATAATAAAACACACAGAAAATAAGTGTTGGCAAATATCAGGGGCTTATTAGTGGTCTGGCTGGAGGCTATGTGGCAAGGAGACAGTATTTATGATGATTCCTCTTAGCTTCCATGTAAAGGATAGAAATAGCTACTCTTGAGTACAAACTGAGCTGGATCTCCTTTGCCAAGAAATGTTGTCCTAGTCTTCCTTTAGTCTCGCTGGTCTCCTAAGTTTATTGATACATTGTAAAACATGTGTTAAGAAATTAAACATGAATTTAACAAAGTTTAAATTGCTTTCCTTGAATAAAGTGTCCCTGATTTTAGTTTAAGCCTTATGAATTAACATAACATAAACATATAGTATACAATAATTAGCAACTACCTGTTTTTTGTATTCTGGGTAAAATTGGAAGCCATTGTAAAAAGTCTTGTGCTGGCTCATTCAGAAAAAAATAATCACTTGATACAATCCTCATCTAGAAGAATATTAATGCTAATTTCTCAAGATCTGTAAACTATGCGGCACAGATGCTGTTGGATCACCGAATAGAATAGAGAAAATGTGCCAAGGAGTGCAAGATGTGTGAATACCCTAAAGTTTGGTTAGTCATCCTCATACTGATGGTGGGGTGGGTTGTGTAAAAGTTCAGGCCAGGGTCTTCTGAGCTGCTGCTTGAGGAAGTGAAGCTGTCAGGATGGGCTTCAGATAGAATTAATTTTCTTTACAAAAGAGATACCATGTATTCATTTAATACCATTTATTCATTATAAAACACATTAAGAACAATCAAAATTACCTTTCTGTAACCAGGTGACCAAAAAATGGTTGAGCCAGCCCCACATACCCTGGCCTTCTGCCCTTGCCTCTGTGAAATGGTTTTAGTAACTATTTCTATCACTTAGAGGAAAGACAAGGGGAGGCTGACTGGGAGCCTGTAGTGAGGAGGAGAGTCAGGGGAGATTGCTGGCCCTCTTTAGGCTCCATTCTACCAGCTCCGAGCAATACAGAAGTCTCTGGGACCCCTAGCATCAGGGCTCCAAGGGGACTCTGGACCCTCACACCGCTGCCTTCCCTCCTCAGCCCTGGGGCAGCCTGGAGCTTTCCCTAAGGTCTCACAACCTAGCCACCTATTAATTTCCCTCAGAAATTGCAGGATGTCCTGGGTGTGGAGAAATAAAGCCTCCAAGTCCAATCATGTGTTCATGGGAACATTGACTCCAACTGCATCTCTTCCCGGTCTCAGTAAAACAGCATCTTCTATTATTGGCAGAAAGGCCTGATCTATCTTCAAAGTTCATAAAACATTACCCCTAAGTAGCACTTGGGAAGGAAAGTTGGCCATGACATGGCTCCAACCTCCTCACGTGGAGATCTGATGCATCTCTTGAGAGGTCAAGTTTGTAACATGGAGAATGAGGGGACTAGCCAACCATGAACCCTCCCCACAAGCTTCTACCCCAGGTATCTCCATTGCCCTGGATCCCCAGAAACTGGGCTGAGCCTCTGAGAACCCAGTCTTTCCTTCACCCTGGGCTGGGGGCTGAGGAGCTCTAGGGGACAAGTCTCCTGTCCCATGGCCCCAAGAAACTGGGTCATGGGTTTCTTGTGTAGATCAAGGCACAGCTTTGCCCTTGGTCCATCCTGTCTGAGATGTTGGTGTCTAGGGGAGCCTCCAGTCATGCACTGAAGGCAAGGGACTCAGGGGTGGGGCTATTTGGAGCCCCAGATGTTTCTCAGAGGAGTTTCCAAACCCAAAGGGGTGGGTGTGGTCCAGGGAGGTGTTCATAGAAGCTGTCCACCTCTGTGGTGCTGAAAGGACAGCATGTGTCCTTCAGGCTGCCTGGCTCCCTCCCCCAGGCTGCAGGAGTCTGGACCTCGTACTGCTGGCTCCAGAGGCATGCATAGTGGTGTCTCCTAGTCACTGAGCGGGAGAATGAAGGGCTTGTCAACCCCAAAGCACAAGTGTCTGTGGGTCTCTGGCAGTAACACAGGCCCAAATATGCCCATGTACCCCATGAAGAATGGGGGGAGGCAAGTGTGCAGAGCAGTGCGTGGTCTCACGTGGACCAAGGTGACCCACATGTGATTTGGGGGACTGCTGTGTGTGTGTTGAAAGAGACAATGGACAGGAGGAATTTGGGGGCCAGGTGCAGGAGTAGGAGAGGTGGTCATTCTTCTGGAAGCAGGATCAGGCCATGAGTCTTCCCTGACTGGACAGCACATGGGCTGCAGCTGGGAGGCAGCCCCAGAGCCAGCCGGTCCTCCCACCCTCCAGTCCTGCCGTGCTGGGCCTGGGGACGCTGGAGCCTCCGACAGTGGGTCCTTACTTGTCTTTTGGCCTGTGCCTGGACCAGGAACAGAAGCTCCACTTGTGGTGAGACCTACCCTCCTCAGGAGGTAAACGGATGGGGGATGGGGGTAACCATGAGGAAGGGTCCTGTGGAAGAGGTCCACCAGCGCTGCCTGGTCTCCCATCTGCTCTTGGCATTAGAAAGCAGAGCCCGAGGTTGGGGTCCTGGAAGGCCGCATTCACCTGATGATCTTTTGCAAATTGGAGGCCACTGGCAGGAGGGGTCCGGCTCCCTGGCCTGCAAACGTTGTGCTTCCTGGTGAGGGGGTGCCAGTCACAGGGTGTGTCTTCATCACATGACTTCACCAGGCCTGAATATGATGATAAAAAGTGAAGAGGCTACAGGGGCCAAAAGAAAGCATCATTCTGGACCGTGAGCACAGCAGGCTGTGGTCAGGACAGCCAGCCCAGGTGGGCCTCCTTTGAGGGGCAGGCAGCCTGTGTGGTTTCTGAGTTTCCAGGGGTCCCTTTCCCCATATTCAGTCAGCAGTACCCAGACTCACCTTCCTAGGGACACGGGGGAAAATTGTGAATTTTTGGCCGTCTATTCTCAAGTTGCTTGGGTCAGCTGGGCAGACAGAAGACTTGGAACTTGGGATCTTCAAGTTCTTGCGACTCAGAGCTGTCCTTATTCGTGTCAGAGACGGGAAATGGGAGTAGCTCTGGCTGTCCTGGGCCCTGCAGGGAAGGGAGGGAAGGATGGTGTGGGGTGGGGTGGGGTCCCCTGAGGCCTCAGAAGGGCTCCTGCAGACAGCCTTCACCTCCAGGTGCAACATTCTCCCACATTCTCAGAGGCCTACAGCTGGCTCCAGGGAGGCTGCAGGAACATGGCCCTGACTCAATGATGCTGAGGGCCGGCTCAACTGTAGAGCTCAGCAACGGCCCTCTGAATGCCCAGGACAAGAGTGAACAAGGAGTTTTGCCCAAGCGGTATCTCCAACCTCCCCAGCCTCCCCAGCCTCTAGGCCCCAATACCTTACAGCAGGGCTTCACCTCTCTTCCTGCTGCCATAGTCCCCACCCCCCAGCCCCCAGCGCAGACATTCTTTGCTCTCCCAGAGGGACTCTAGTCACTCTCTCCCAGGGAGGCTGGTTTGGGGTATGGGGTATATACCAGGCACAGGGCACCATCGCACCTCCACCAATGCCCAGGAGAGTCATCCACTTGGAGACATGGGCTAGACACCCACATGCCTGAGAACTCACTGTGGAGAAGGCAGGGGGCAGGGGGCTTCCTGAATTTTTGGGGTCCCACCAGGATTACCTGTGGCCGATTCCCACTATATTCTGGTCTCTGCATGCAGCAGATGTCTGACACCTGAATCTTTGAGCGGTTCCCTGTGGCAGGGACTCCTGCGCCCTGGGACAGTTTGCAGGACGGTCCAAGGGAAGGGAGATGGCAGGAAGTGGTGACTTGGCAGGAGGTGGGGAAAGGCCAGTGAACTCTCTGCCCAGGGGGCCAGAGGGTAGAAAAGGACCAGGAAGGGCATTCGGGAGGAGAGAACACTGAACAGCAGTGTTGGAGACCTGTTGGGCAACAGGAAGTGGAACAGAGAAAGGGGCATTGACAGGGCAAGGGGTGCTGGGGGCAGAAGAGAACCTGCGGAGGTTCCTGGCTTTGCGGGCTGGCAGGAGAGGGGCAGGCCCAATGAGGAGATATGGGACATTGGTTTGGTCAGGTTGCGGGGCAGGGGGAGGGACAGGCCAAGGCTCAGAATTGGGGGCCTGTGGAGGGCAGGGGGAGAGGGAAAGAGGTACAAGGGAAGAGGAAGAGGGGAGAGGAGTGGGAGTGTGTGGTTTGGGGAGAGGAGCAAAAGAGATGTGTTTCTTCATCATTGCTGCCAATGCACAGAATGAGAGTCTGACCCAAGTGTGGGGTTCCAGAATCTCAGTTGTCTGCCTTTGTTCCCTCAGGGTGTGTCTTTGTGACCTCAGGAGCAGAGAATTCTAGAAACAGTGACCTTGAGGGCCCACCTGCAGCACAACTGTGTGCAGTGTAGGGATCAGCAAACCAAGGTTTTGATGGAGACTGTGGAAGGCAGTGCTTGGGCCAGAACCAGAGCACGTGCTTCCTACAGCCTGAGTCACCTGGGCTGGGGCTGCATCCCAGCCACTTACCGCCCAAGGAGGCTGCCTGAGAGTGGGGCTGTCTGGTGCTCTGGAGTGGCCCTTCCTTCCTGGGCACACCCACCCTCTCCCAGTAGCTGCTCCATGGGAGGGTCAAAGGGCTCAGCCGGTCCCTGAGCTTGGGTGCCCAGAAGATGTCTGGGCTCAGGAATCTCCTGGAATGAACAGAGACAACCCTGTTTGTTCCTGGGCATCCCTGGTCGGGGGGGTGGGGGCAGGGCACCAGGGGCAGCAGTGAGTGTTTCTCAAGAAGCAAGTGCTCAGGGAGCTGAGTCCTCCCAGGGCTGTGTGCTAAGACACAGTAAGCCAGACACAGGTCCCATACACACCACTATCCTCCCCAGCTTCCTGCCCCAGTCCAGGAGAAGGACCAGTGACTGAGTCGGGGAGGAAACCCCTCTGTGCGGTCACTTGTCACTAATGCAGTAATGTTCCCTGCTCTCTGGATCTCAGGAAGGACCTCGAAGAGGCTTCTCAAGACAATGGTGGAAATTTCCTTGCACTGGACCCCAGACTCACGAAACCTGACATGGAAAGGAACAAACTCACACCCTCCCACATGTAGCTGAATGAATTTTCCTAGGACTCCATGAGCTTGACAACTGGGGCCAAGGAACCAGGCATTCTAGAGTCTTAGTGGATTCACCTCACAAATCCAGTGACACTTTGTCTTCTCTAGGTGATTCTATGTCTCCAAGCAAATGCCCCAGAAAGCCTGAACCCCATCAAGCCACCTATGGCGGCTGTCCTGTCATAGCTCCTCCCTCATGTCTGTTTCTTCTGATGTCACCACCTACATTGTCCCCAGTGTTCCATCCCAGCCCCTCTCAGGGCCCTGGGTCCCCATCCATTACTCCACCAGCTCTTCACTGTCCTGCCTTCCCCCACTATGTGCCCTCATTATAATGGCTCCCTTGAAGTCATTCCATGACACTGATGGGTCATTGAGAAGGGGCCCTGTGCCAGTCTCTCACAGCCCCACAGAGAGGGAGCTGTGGGGAGGGGATGGCAGAGCCCCAGGCACTACATGGTCACCAGAAAGCCAGAAGGGCCAGGCCGCTCCCCTTGCCCAGTTGGAGGGTGGGGCCATGTGCTGAGCTCCCCAGAGATCACAGTGGCTCAGCCTGGTGTGAGAGCTCCGGGCTGACACCTGCACACCTGGTGGTGATGAGAAACCATGAGAGACCTCATCCAGTCAGTCCTGGGGTTTGGGAGCGGGAGGGTCGGGTTCTACATCAAGAAACATGGAATGATCCCTGAGCCTGTGAAGGGGGAGGAAGCAGGTCAGTATCCAAGCATAGAGGACTATGGATGGGTTAGCACAGCCTGCAGGGCTAATGGCCCAGGCCCTGGCTGCCTAGGGTTCCTCAGGGATGCCAGATGTTGATTTGGGTGGATGAAAGAAGCCCCTGAGGCCTGGGCCTGACCCTTTCCCACACCCTACAAAGCTGCGCCTGCCACACTTGTGTGTTCCTGGGGAAAGAGAACAAGACTCCTGAGTTAACCAAGACTAAGTGCCCTCAAAACAAAAATTCAACCCTGGAAAAAATGAAGATGCTCTGAACAGGTGTGATGACACCTGAGTTTAAGAACTGTGGTGTATATCACCCTGGGCAGTAAATAAAGACATCATTTCAGCCACAGGCACTGGCTGCATGGTGATGAAGAAAGATGCCCAAACAGATAAGGATATGATGCCCCATATCCTCCTCTGCAAACTGGGATTGTCACTGTGCTTCTGGAATCTCTTTCCTTCTTCCACCAGCCAGAAGTTTCATGAGGTAATGCCCCTGTGTTACCTCATGAAACATTGTCCCACCATGTATTATCTACCAGGAAGAGTGGGGGGCACACTGGACTACAGGCAGAACTGTATTCTTGCTGGGGGGCTGCTGTGGGGGCAAGGGGCTATGACGGAGCTGATTACTTGACACAAATCCCGGGCTGGTGCTTCCCTCTCAGGACAGAGCCACTGGTCCCTCAGGGCATCCATCACTGGGCAAGTCCTGCCAATGTCACTTGATGGATCTCACCCCACTACCACCACCATAGGTCAGAGCCACTGCAGCCACCTCTTGCAGGGTTCACTGCAGTGATCACTGCAGTTCCTAGTGGGTCGGCCTCTAGTCTTGCTCCTCTGTTCTTATACTGAAGACGTATCTCTGCACGTTCACTGAGTAAGGTCCAAACTCCTCAACAGGCAGGTGAGGCTCTTGACCTGGCTGTTTCTTCTGCAGCATCCTCTCTCCTCACTCTCCTCACTCCATGGTGTGGCCACAATCATGCAGGGTCTGAGGGGCACTGTGGTTAAGCCCCTTGTCCTGGAATGCACTGCTGACTTCCCACCCCAGGCCTTCGCTTCATCAAAGTCCATTCGTCCTTGAAGTGTAACTTGGAGGGTAAAAGGGATCAAAGGAAAACAGTTCCTTTGACAAGATGATAGATTTCAAAGTCACCGTTCTTGTTACAGAGTTTTTGGGTGGTCATCGCTATGAAAGCTAGTTTGGCAGATATGTCCCCACAGGACAGCGGAGTCTCTAACAGCTGCTCGTTCACTCATCCCCACTGGGCTGCTCGGTACAGTTCATTTAAACACCTATGGACCCTGCACCATGCACCATTCTGGGCACTTTACAGTTGTTTCATTTTTGTAATGACCTGGTTGGTACTCATGCTTGTCCCCACTTTGGCAGAGGAAGAGTTTGGGTATCAGCTCAGGGTCTTATGGCTGGTAAGAAGGCTGGGATTTGATACTGCTCTCTCTGGACCTAGGCCTCTGCTTTAAACACCAGGCTCCATGACCAACTACCCACTAGGTGGGAATGGCTTGTGAATGATGTTTTTGTGGGTTGAATTATAACCCCACCCCTTTTCAAAAGAGAAAGCTATGTTGAGGTCCTCACCCCAGATCCTGAGAATGTTACAGAGTTTGGATGTAGGATCATTGCAGATGGCCTCAGTTCAGATGAAGTCATGCTGAAGCAGGGTGGCTGGTGTCATAAGAAGAAGAACAGACTCCCTTCAGTCAGTAGTTGACAGATTTGGCAGGCAGCGAATCAGTGAGGTTGTTGTTACAATAACAGTGTCATCAGTTAATTACTTCTAACTGGCATTTTTAGAATGATCGACACAATAACTGCAGAATATACATTCTTCTCAAGCTCACATGGAATAGTCACCAAAATAGACCACATTCTAGGGCATAAAACAGACCTAAACAAATTTAAAAGGATAGAAATCATATAAATTATGTTCTCAGGCCCCAAAAGAATTAAACTAGAATTTTAACAAGATCGGTATAAAATCCCAAAATATTTAAATATTTAAAAAATTGTAAAATGACATATAGTTCAAAAGAAAAAAATATTTTGAAATGTTTTAGATTAAAATGAAAATTATCAAAATTTCTTTTAAGCACAACTGCAGTGCTTAAAAGAAAATTATTGCATTGAATATACATTAGCAAAAACAAAAAGATGTAAAATTAACCATCTAAGTTTCCACTCAAAGAAGTTAGAGAAAGAAGTACAGAATAAACCCAAAGCAAACAGAAAATAATAAATGGTAAAAAATGGAACAGAAGTCAATGAAACTGATAACAGGAAATTAATAGAGAAAATCAACTACAACAAAAGTTGGTTCTTTAAGAAAAATCAGTAAAATTGATTAACCTCTAGCCAGGTTAACCAAGGAGAGAAGATGTAAGTTACCACTGTCAGAAAAGAAAGAGGGACAATTACTATTAATCCCATGGGCATTAAAAGGAATATCAAGGAGAATTATTTAAAAATCTATGCCCATGAATTTGATACTTAAGATGAAATGGGCCAATTCCTTCAAAGTCACGACCTATCAAAGCTCACACAAGGAGAAATAGATGATCTGAATTGTTATATTGCAAGAAAGTGAATCAATAATTAATCACCCTTCAAAAAGAAAATACCAGGCCCAGGTGCTTTCACTGGGAAATTCTATATCTAAGGAAAAAATGATGCTGCCAGAATAAAATGCTGCAAGAATAATAATTATTGTGAAAAGCATTTAGTTTATATACCAAATGTCAATATTAAGAGCTTCCCAGTAGAAGAGATCCAAGATGGCAGAGGAGTGAGTGGCAGTCACACTAACCTCCTTCAAGGACCAATCTGGAATCACATCTAAATTGTGGAGAAATCACCCAGAACAAACAACTGAACAGTAGTGATAGAGAAGCCTTATAACCATAGATAGACAGAAGAATGTGCTTCAGCACCATGTAACTGGTAAGGAGTGTGGTGGAGACAGGAGAGGGCTGGCTGGACACCCACAGGCAGCAGCTGAGTCTCCGGAGGGACGGACATTTAAGTGGGTGGTTGGATCCCCTTTAGAAGTGGTGGTCTAAATCCTAAGCTGCAATCCCCAGCCTAGAGCATCAGAGCCCAAAAGTACACAGATAACATCCAGCTGTGAAAAGCTGCAGGGCTGCTTTCTGCCACAGACTGAAGACTGGGGAGGCAAAGAGTTGTTTAAAGGGCCAACACATACATTTTCACTTGCAGCCACTTACCCTGGGCTCTGGCAAAGGGGGTGGGGGACAATGTGGACTAGGAATACTTGAGGAGAGACTGGGGACACAGAACTGAAAGAGTAATTGCCGGGATCCCTGTACAGAGTCAACCTCATACAGCGGCAGCCATTGTGCTCAGGCAGTCTGCTCCCCTCTGAGTGGCAGGAGCATGAAGGGAAACAATAGCCCTGACCCCAGGAGAGACCCTGCCAGGCTGGTGGTGCTTAAGCCTGACTGCTGAGTACAGAGTGACTAGATTAACAATTGAAGGAGTCAGCCACAGACTGGTTCCTGGTAGTCTTGAACAGGCTCTCTGAAGTCAGACTGGGGCTCCATCTGACATTGCCAGAGGTGGACCCCAAAAGAAAAAAAAAAAACAGTGGTAAATACTAGATGCTACCGAGACAAAATCTGCCATGGCCTTCTCCATGATTTGCTATATTTCTCTCTTCTGAATAGCTTTTTAGCATTCATTTTTTATCCTTCAAGTTTGTGCATGTTAAGTCACTAGATTTTATACTACAGTTTATTTCAATTCACATATTTTGCCCCTCCCTTCTCTTACTCTATTTTACCTTCTTCTTTTTTCTTATTATTTTCATTTTAAATTTTGTCTTCTCTCCTTTTTCATTTTGATGATGGTTTCTTTAGCTGTGCAGAACCTTTCTTAGTTTGATATAGTCTCATTTGTTTATTTTTTCCTTTATTTTCCTTGCCCTAGGATATATATCAGCAAAAATATTGTTAGCTGGGATATCTGAAATTTTCCTTCCTATGTTTTCCTATAGGGGTTTTATGGTGTTACAAGTTATACGTAAGTCTTTTATCCATTTTTAGTTTATTCTGGTGTATGGTGGAGGCTGGTGATCTAGTTTCATTTTTTTGCATGTACCACTCCAGTTCTCCCAACAGCATTTGTTGAAGAAGCTATTTTTACTCCATTGTAAGCTCATGCCCCATGGGTTGAATATTATTTGACAGTAAAGACTTGGGTTTATTTCTGGGTTTTCTATTCTGTTCCATTGACCTATGTGTCTGTTCTTATGTCATTATATTGGCCTCGTAATACAGTTTGACATTGGGTATTGTGATCCCTCCTCCTTTGTTCTTCTTTCTTAAGATTTCTGAGGCTATTTGGGGTTGTTTATGGTTCCATATAAATTTTTGAAATATTTGTTCTAGATCTGTGAAATATGCCATTAGTATTTTAATAGGGATTGCATTAAATCTATAAATTGCTTTGGGTAGTATGGCCATTTTGGTGATGCTAATTCTTCTAACCCATGAACATGATATGGGCTTCCATTTATTTGTATCTTCCTTAGTTTCTTTCTTCAGGTGTTCTATAGTTTTCCAAGTACAGGTCTTTTACCTCCTTGGTTAAAATTATTCCTAGGTATTTTATTTTTCTTGTTGCTATAGTAAATGGGATTTTTTCTCCTAGTTTCTGTTTCTGCTACTTCATTGTTGGTGTACAAATATGCTTTCAATTTCTGTGTTGACTTTGTACCCTGCTATTTTGCCAAATTCATTTATCAGCTCAAGTATCTTTTTTTCATGTGGAGACTGTAGGGTTTTCTATGTACAGTATCACGTTGTCTGTGAATAATGACAGTTTAACTTCCTCCTTTTGAACTTGGATGCCTTTTATTTTTTTCTTATCTAATCTCTGTGGCTAGAACTTCCAGTACTATGTCGAATAAGAGTAGTGAGAATGGACACCCTTGTCTTGTTCCTGATCTTAAGGGGAAAGCTTTTAGTTTTTGTCCATTGAGTATAATATTGGCAACATTTTGTAAAAATTGTATTTTTTCTGTTTTAGACATAGAAATTCTGTCTTTTTCTTTCAAATGATTAAGTATCTAGAATGGAACAACAGCTTTAAAATCTAATATTTGAAACTATATTAACTCTAGAGCCCTTATGTGTGGTTGTTTATTCCTCATGTAATTTTTTCAAAGATGTCCAGTATCTTAAATAATGACAAATACAGTTTGCTAAACAACTAAATCTGCCTCACTTTTGTACTTGTTTTTATTCTGCTTTTGAAGAAATTATTTTAAGTGATAATTATGCTGTTTTGAATACAAAAGTGACTTCTTTGATGTATTTCTAGAGAAAAATAAATAAAATTATATAAATCTCATATACATTTTATTGAACACCTTCATTTTAAAATAATATAAGCCCTGGCTGGCGTAGCTCAGTGGATTGAGTGTGGGCGGTGAACCAAAGGGTCGCAGGTTCGATTCCCATTCAGGGCACATGCCTGGGTTGCAGGCCAAGCCCCTAGTGGGGGCCACGTGAGAGGCAACCACACATTGATGTTTCTCTCCCTCTCTTTCTCCCTTCCTTCCCCTCTCTAGAAAATAAATAAATAAAATATTTTAAAAATAATATGATTGAAGAATTTTTTTAACTTGTATAAATCTCCTGGTACATTTAAATGTCAATTTTAATGGCTTTGGAAAACTCACAACCCTTCTAGAAGAGTAGGAAGATTTTCACGTAGAACAATATGGGAAGAAGGTAAATCTCTTTTACCGCTTCGATCATACAACATTGTCAACAGCTGTTCTTACGTACTCGGCTCCTCATACATAATATCACAAGAAAAAGATGCTTTTAAATGAGAAAACATACAAAGTATGAATAAATTAGGAGATCGTTTTTCAACATAAATTTGATACTATGAAATTTGACTTCTACACAGTACTAAGATCTGTTGATCAATACAATGGATCAATGTATGAACTATGCTTGATTCATCTCCTATTATGTAATCACTCTAAGTGCATGTTACATTTATTATAAGTCCTTGAGGAATGTGGATGCAATATTACTCATTATCCCTATTTCAATGTATGTAGAATCTAAAGGGAAATTAATATTTTTATTCCCTGAATGTTTTGATTTCCTTTCTCTTTTCTAGTGATCATCATAAAACTAGCAATGTTTTCTATTTTCTTTGGTTACTAGGAAACTCTGGGTCAAATTATCTTGATCTTTATCATAAGTGCAATTGTTTTTTTCATGGGTCACAGTTTTTACCTTTTCACATTATTATTTTATTATCAATTACCAATGATCAGGCAAATAAAAGCACTTTTGCACTTGCTATTTCCGATTATTCTTACATTGTTTGACAAAAATGACCGCATAGTACTGCAACCCACCAAACAACATAGTGTTGATTGCTGGGGTGAGGGAGACATAAGGGGACTAAATGGTAAAGGAAAAAATATATTAAAGATTATATATTAAAAATAAATATATTAAAGTCCTATTTACCTATACAAGGGTTTAAATTAGGTAAGGTCCCCCCAAAAAGGTAGAGAGGGCTGTGGAAAATAAATTATGTTATTAGAATATCTGAAGTAAAATAATCTGCCTGAATATCTCCAGGAAGTTTTTTTTAAAAATTGGCTTTTGATCTGAGACTCTCAGGCTGGCAGCTATAAATAGCATATTCTTCTTCATTCTGTGATATCAATTCTCTTTATCACCTTTCTTAAATCAGTTTGGTTTGGGGATACAGCTGACATAAAATACCAATGGGAAACAACACTATCTTTCTCTGACTCCTTATTCTTTATTGTACTGCAAAAGGAGTGTCAGGTGAAAAATCATTTAGACTAAATCAAATAAGACAATGCATATACATTTATAATAAGGTTATTCATTCAGCATTTGTTTCTGTGGATACAAATCATTTCTATTTCCCTTTCCTTACAATTCATTACATTAAGTTCTTGTCACTATAACAGAGATGCAAATTATTTTTTGAAATATTATCTTTATCCTAACATAGTGTATTAGTGCACATACAGTTAATATTAAGTGTTATTTAAGAGAAAGCAAACGGCTTGTCCTTCCAATATGTTTATGAACACCCAAAGTACTCTCAAAATGTCACTGAATCATTGACTGTTTTTCTGCTTGGGTAAGGGAGGCCACTCTCCTAGTTTGAGGCAGCTGGAAAGGAAAGTAATAAGCCTTCCTGTTCTCCACCTGATTTTCAGACACTAGAGCAAAAGTTTGTGAGAACTTGAAGGGTCTGCCACTTCCCCATGCATGAGGTTATTATCTGAATTGAAGATCCCTGCCTTTTGCCAGAAAAATTATAACTTGGTGACATTTCTGGAAGCTATTACCCAGCCATTTTTATATCATTGCATTTCAAAAAGGAATCTTGAATATTACACTACATAGAAAACCCTAACTTGGAAAGTGGCCTCCAAGTTGAGGACACTAGAAATGGAGAGTTTCCCATGGTGTATGTGAGGAAGTTAACAGCTGCGGTGCTATTTAACATTACATAGATAGTTTAAGAAGTCTTTGCTCTAGTGAGGATAATTTGAGGTTCCTTTTAAATCTCTGTATTTCAAGTGTTAATTATCCATACAGCTGCTCTTTTTTGCTGCCAATGCTGCATAAATGAAGCAAGGCAACCAGTACCCGGTCTCCTGATATTTGTCCTGAATTATCCTTCAACTTTACCCACAAATTGTCTTCTCTCTGCTTGCTCCTCCCTACCCTAGAGATTTCATTTCTTAATTTCTTCTAGCTTTGGCATCTTGATTAATCTACTTCTTAGTTTTGTGTGAACCTGTTAGATTTTCATAGTAGCTCATCAACTCTTCTCTAAGATGCCTTTTTTGGGGGCTGTCTACATGTTATCATTAACTCAAAACTTGAACTCAGCCACCTTCCTGGAGTTTTTCCTTCTGGAGTTTTCCTCCTGGAGTTCTCTAGACCCTTTACGAGCCAACCCCAGCCCCACCCCACCCCCCACCCCCCCACCGAAAAAAAAAAAAAAATGGATCTCTCTTCTTGTATTCTTTTGTTTGTTTGAATTTGACCATAATCCTTACTTGGACAAAAGCATCACACCCCAGCCTCACTTCATTAGTTCTGAACCTTAAATTCAGAACCTGCCTTCCTTCTTTCTCATAGTTTCTTGTCAGCTTGGTGGTATGCAGGATCCAGATCTCATTGCTCACAATTGATGATTGTTAAATAATCAGAAATTTTGTGAGATTATTGTTAATCTACCATATCTTGAGATTAGCCAGGGTTGGAAAATTTTTACCATAGAAATTGGCAAATGCTATAAATAAGGGCTTCCTCCACTTAATCCAGAAACCCATCATCCATCCCCATCTTCAACCACTTTATTTGCACCACACTGGTCTTTTTCTCTGAGGGTAATCCTATGAGGCAGAAATAAATTAGAAAAATTACTTTACTAGCACCTAAATGTATGATAATATCTTATTTTCTAGGGGTATTTGTAGTTAACATGAATTCTTAAAGAATCATCTGAATTCAGTATTTTCCAAACTAAATGTCTATCAGAATCACATAAGAAGCACATAAAACTGAAGCAGTCAAGGCTCAATCCCAGACTACTTGCAAACAGACTCTTCATGTGGGCACGGATCATCTTTGTTTAATGTTAAAAGGCATATCAAGTAAATCAGAGTTCAGAAAAATGTGAGAACCACTGAAAAATTATATCTCAGGTGGTTACATTCACACTATCAAAGGGAAAAAAAAGAAATGGAGAAATCAATCAGAAGCCTCCTTCCCAACACAATTTGAAGGTGATCATCCATTCTATTCCAACTGCACTCAGGTGCATATAAAGTAAACAGTGATATTGAGCCTCTATCCAGCATAAGATATTGATGTTCTTTAGTGATTTACCCTGTAATAGAACTTTTAAAGAGTGACAAAAGGGATCAACATTAACTTGCAAACTTTAAGAACCCATTTCCATACTTTAATAGTTTTATTGAGTGTTTTTACATAAGTGATAAATTTCAATTTTTAATCTCATCTAGATAAAGGCCTATTACTTTGCAAAAATATTAACTACAAATAGAATATTCCTAGGTATATAGATGTTTTATGTTGTCTTGTTCGCACATAGACAAATAAAAATTTGGTAATTTCCCCCCAAATTTGGGTTTCAATATTGTCCTTTAAAATGTTATTACCCATTCTCTTCCTCCTTATGAGCCTCATTTAAAAGAGAATGAAAAGAAAAACAGGGAAAAAATGGTTAACACTGCAAAAAGGAAAATGGATGCAGTGATCCCTGAAGTTTAAGTAACAAGGCTCTATAAGTCAGTGCAATTTTTTGCCCTCTTTTGACACTTTAAATAAGATGTATATGCTGGTGGATGTCTCAAGTTTTAAATGATGAACCAAGGAGTGTAATATATCAGAAGAGTATTCCTCTGCAGACATTTTATTGAATGAGAAATGTGCCACTCAGAATATGTTACAAAATGTTAATGGCTTTGAGGCTACACAAATTTGAACTTTATTGAAATGTGCTAATAATGAGAAGAGTGTGAAATTCTATACTGGGTGTTAGAACAGTAGAATTGTAACAAGGAAAGCACAGGGATCAATGCATCATCTTGCCATATTGAAAGACCCCAGGCATTCAGCAATCAAGGAATGGATACCACTAACCTTTCCCTAGCTGTGGTTTCTAACAAGCCTTAGTAAGTAAGGAATTTAACTTTGCTTTGATAATGAGATTAATAGCTAAACCAAGAGACAGAAATGGCCAAAGGGAACAAAAAGTTTAAAAATTCATATTTTGTTGAGCTCTAATGTCAATGGGTTAGTCACAATGAACGACCCTTCTATTCTCTCATCTTTAGCACAAATCAACAGAATCACCTCTGAAGAGCAGGCAGAGAAAAAAGATTTTACATTCCTTTTCATTGAAGTTTTGAAGGTCAATACCAGTCATTGTGTAGGAAACTAGAAAGAATCTTACCCTCTCTTGATGGCATATGCCATCTGAATTCATTATTGTGTTGCTTGCTTCTGGCTTCCCACACAGAAATCAAGCACAGTCTGTATTTTCTGAAGCTTAACTCTATTTCAGTCACCTTATATTTTTTGGACTCCATCTTCTAGTTTTATCTGAAAAGCATTCTTATTAAGATTCCAATCATTCCTACATTTTTAAAAGATTTATTTTTAAATATCACTTTCAAGCTGGATGTTACCTTTTTACAAAATATACTAAGGATTTATATGGCATTGTTATACTCCAAAAATTCTATTTAATAATCCCTTAATTGATGCTTAGGTTTGGGCAAAAAGTAAGCTTAATGAATGGGGACCATTGAGATGGCAATAACAGGTAAAAATAAGAGATGTTATTTTAGACAGATGGAGTAAGCTAATTCCCAGGTCCCATTCTTCCTTTGCTAAGATATCTCAATTGCTTTTAGCTATCCACTATTCATCCTAACAAAAGTGTTAAGCTGGAAAATGAACCCTGCCATTTATCTCCAATGCTCCCTTAACAGAAATAAATGCAGCCACCACCTTCCACTCTAAATCGTATGAGATGGAGTGTCTGAGTTACTCACTATAACCTTGACAAGATGTCTCATCACTTGTCTGAGAGACTCATTCAGTCAGCATCTAATCATACACTGGGATCAGAAACAAGTCTGGGACACTTAGAATCCCGTGTTGAGAATGGAGTTCATAATGGGATCAATTTGGCTGGTTGGCAACAGACTGTAGATTAATGCAATGGAACTCTTGAGGATGGGAGGAAATTACTGACTTGGACTCCAGATCACCTATTTCTATAATACTCTGTTATTTTGCTGTTAATGATCACAATCCTTGATATTAAAGTAACTGCACTTTTATTCTGTCTCCTTCCTTTTTTCTTGCTTAAATTCAACCTCTTATGGACATATGTAAAGTCAGACATCTTGGGCAATATACAATAAATTAAATTTTTTATTTACCTTATTTCACTTTCAATACACAAAGTACATCACAATTTCAATTTTAAAAATATTCACATATATTGTCACTCCATAGAAAAAAGGTAGCTTCAGGCAAACGTGAAGATAAACTAATCAGCCTTCTAAAATAGAATTTGTTGCATATCCAAAAGCCCATACCTCTGATTATCTCTATAAGATATAAAATAATTCCTTTTCTGTTTGAATCACAAATCAAAGGATACCAGAAATGCATGTGATTTAAAATTTCATCCTGTCTTATCCAATATTAGAGTTTAAATCAGAAATACATTGTGAAGGTTTCCATTAAACACCTATGTAGTACTAATTATATGTATCACTGCTCTAAGAAATTTATAAATAATAACATTTTATCTTTATAACAACCAGTAGGGATACTATTAATATGCTTATTTTGCATATGAGTAAACAAAGATACAGAGACATTAAGCAACTTGCCTAGAATCACCAGTCTTACTAATAAGTAACAGGGTGTGCTGTTCTACAACTCATGAGAGTCAACAGAACAGTTCATGTTCAACAGATAACATTATTAGCCACCATCAGAGATTCAGTGGCAAATATCAGTTTTCATAAGTACCATTACAATGATCTTACTCAAATAGGAACAGTTGCTAATATTCAGCAACTACCACCATTGTTCAAGGTGGATTTATATTCTATAGCATTTAATCTTCACAGCAGGTGACATGGCCATTTCTGTTTGCATTTTAAAATTATTAACTAAGGATCAGAGAAATCAAGTAACTTTCCCAAGGTCACAGTGCAAATAAGTACACATTTCAATCTTTCCAATTCCAAATTTCCTTCTCTGAAAATTACCTTTTTGGATAATTTTGAGTGATTGGATGATATGATCTGTGAGTTTCTTTAGGAAAATAAACTTATAATTTTGTTTTCCCCTAAAGACCCTCATTACTGTTTTGTGCTTTCCATTTGCCTACAATCTTAAGTACCTAGATACAGACTGACCACATCTAATAACTAAAAAAAAAAAGAAAACCTTTATACAGGGCCTTAGAAAAATGTTAAACTAACTATATTCACTTAAATAATGCATCCTCACATATGAAGACTTTAATCAATTGAACAAATTTATATTTTTGTCAGTCCAAATAAACCAACACGAAGTTACTAAAGATCTTCAATTATTTGGGTCAAAACAACATGTTGCCTTTGACTATCCTTAAAGTGAAACACCATTCTGAAGCCCTACTGCCTCCGTGCCCAGGCTAATTGTTTCTGGCTTTATGAGATCTAAGGCAAATGGAACTTCCGGGATTTAGAGGGAGGGAGATAAATTCATAGACTTTATAACCAGGTTGCCTGGGTGTAAATAATCCTGACTCAGCCACTTACTTGAGTAAACTATGTAACTTCTAGGTCCTCAGTTGTCTCTCCTGTACAAGATAATAATATTGTATCCTTCATGAGGCTGTAATAAGGATAAAATGGTTTATGTATTGAATAAAATGACACATAAATATTTGATACTATTATAACTGTGATATTATAATATTTTGTACTAAATGAAATGACACATAATAAATATTTGATGCCATTAAAACTGTGATATTATGTATTTTACTCCGTTTTCTACCAATTCTGCTTTCATCTAGATGAATGCAGTAGCAGACATTGAATTTCCTGTAAGGATTGAATTATTTCCTTAACTACCTGAACAAGTTAGTAAGAAAGTACACCTAACTCCATGCATAAAACAACTATTGAGTAGTCAGCTTTAATTTGTGTCAAATACACAAGCTTTTACCAATACAAATTAAAAGGCCATAATGATATAGTATAAAACTGTTAGACTTAATTGCAGTAAATAACTATCTCAAGTATTGCCTCATGTTTATTTGAAAAATTACCTAAAAAAAGAAAATTAGATGTAAATGAAATTTCTATGTGCCTTTGATCCACATTTGTTTCATGTTCACAGTCTTTGTCAAATATTCACTAACTGCATTTAACATTGTTCTTAATAAGAAATGCGTGTATATCTCACATGTGAGGATTTCTTGCCACTTGGTCCAGTGTTAAATAACATTTTAATGACCCTGCTATAGAAAATTCTCAAATACTTTCTATCCATCTTTCTTCTGTATAATCTGTCCTTTTGTTTTTCTACTCATCTGTTTTCCTTAAACTGAAGCATTGAGTCCTTTTTAGGCTCTTGCCCTAGGAGAGATATTAGACAAATTAGAATTCATAAAAAAGAATTATGTTCTAAGATTTCATCTCTACAAGCTTTGGTCCTTAATGTAAACTGAGAAGACATCGGGTATATAAATTAGAAAATTTTCGGTAATTATTGCCTAGGCTTCTATTATCTGTGGCAGTATAATGGTCCCAAAAGGCCCAGTTCAATCTATTTCCATTTGCTGAAGTGGTCCAAGTAGGAAACCCTGTACTATATTCAAGCAGAAAAGAAAAGAGAAAGAAAAATGAGAAGATTAAGATGATAGTGGGTTTTGCAGAAAGGGAGACTGCATTGGGAAATCTTGGAAAAACTTGGAAAGGAAGAAGTCCTCCAGGAGTTTGTCAGGTTATGCTTCTGCCCAAGAATGGATCTAGACTAATGAAGCTGTCTAGGCCTGCTCCAGATTTCTGCCCCCACACCCTGGGAAGCAGGGCATGGCAAGTTATTCTCATGACTCCCAGTATATCACAAATGTGTCCCTTCAATCAATGGGAACAAAAATGCTGGGGGGAAACTGAACACTTACTTATAAGGCCTGTTGGCCAGTGACCAGACAGAATACCTGAGTCAAGCAATGACAAGAGGGTTTTCCCACCCTTTGGCATTCTGTAAGACTCCTGCAACTTGGACACAGATTTATGGATAAAGGTCTCTAACACATTTTTATTTTAGTTTCTGCTATTCTATCTAAATGAGACTATTTTACAAATCACACTGAAAAATAGAAAAAAATATAGTTCTTAATATACCTGAATTTTATGATATGTCCTGTCTACACATACAAACAGCAATTTTTGCTGCCTTCTTCCTTATTACCACTACCTCTGTCATCACAATTTTCCTGAGTGCTGATTTTTCTCCTTCACTTTTACAGCCAGCTCTTTCTAAAGGATATTCCATTATAAAACTGGATTACAGTGACACTCCTTTCCTGTAGGTTGTAATTTCCTCTTTCTCAAGTACACATGTTCAAGAAGTTCACGTTCAAGAAGAGAACTGGGAAAGGGATGTGTGTGTCTCTGTGTGTGTGTGTGTGTGCATAACAGGCCCTATGTGTAGGTGCATGTGCATCCTTGAATGGCCTGGTGGCCACGCATGGTCTCACACCTCACAGAGACCCATTGCTATCTCTGCCTGTAAAGCCTGATGTGTAGTTTGGTCCCTTTTCCCAGATTTTTACTTCGCTCATGGCAATTTTCCTTCAGAGGAGTCACATTCTCTCCCTCCAGTTCCACTTCTGGAGCAAAACCTTGTCCATCATTTCTGACTCGCAATGTCAATTTCTAATTTTTTCTCACAAGCATCTTTAGACACACACCATGGGCACAGATAAGCACCAGTTTCAGAGTGGTTGTTTAGTTAGTTTAAATGAGTTGATGAAGATTCAGAACATTCTAAAACAGTTAAGTGATGGATTTGCCTATAGAACAAAGAGGATCTCTTGGGGTTTACATGGCCCCATTCCAGAGCCCTAACTCCAAAATCATCAAATCTTGTACCTCCTGAAATGTTTTCAACAAACCATCAAGGTGGCTTTTGTCTTTGACATCCACAAACAAGAAATAAATGAGGAAATAACTTGAGTTTTTTGTATAGATATTTTTCATCTTACAGTGTGAGAAGTCACTTATTTTCTCAAATGATTAACTCAAAACAAAATCATCATAAATGGCTATATTCTTTTTTATTTTTTTAAATATATTTTATTGATTATGCTATTACAGTTGTCCTATTTCTCCCCCATCATTCCCCTCCACCCTGCACACCCTCTCCCACCCACATTCCCTCCTTTATTCATGTCCATGTGTCATAAGTTCTTTAGCTTCTACATTTCCCACACTATTCTTGCCCTCCCTGTCTATTTTCTACCCACCGTCTATACTACTTATTCTCTGTACCTTTCCCCCTCTCTCCTCCTCCCGCGCCCCTGTTGCTAATCCTCCATATGATCTCCATTTCTGTGGTTCTGTTCCTGTTCTAGCTGTTTGCTTAGTTTGCTTTTGTTTTAGGTGTGGTTTTTAATAGCTGTGAGTTTGCTGTCTTTTCACTGTCCTATTTTTGATCTTCTTTTTCGTAGATAAGTCTCTTCAACATTTCATATAATAAGAGCTTGGTGATGATGAACTCATTTAACTTGACCTTATCTGAGAAGCACTTTATCTTCCCTTCCATTCTAAATGACAGCTTTGCTGGATAGAGCAATCTTGGATGTAGGTCCTTGACTTTCATGACTTGGAATACTTCTTTCCAGCCCCTTCTTGCCTGGAAGGTCTCTTTTGAGGAATCAGCTGTCAATCTGATGGGAACTCCTTTGTAGGTGACTGTCCCCTTATCCCTTGCTGCTTCTGGAATTCTCTCCTTCATTTTAATTTTGGCTAATGTAATTATTATGTGCCTTGGTGTGTTCCTCCTTGGGTCCAACATCTTTGGGACTCTCTGAGCTTCCTGGACATCCTGGTAGTCTATTTCCTTTGCCAGGTTGGGGAAGTTCTCCTTTATTATTTGTTCGAATAAGTTTTCCACTTGTTGCTCTTCTTCTTCCCCTTCTGGTACCTCTATAATTGGGATGTTGGGACATCTAACAATGACCCGGAGGTTCCTAAGCCTCTCCTCACTTTTTTGAATTTTTGTTTCTTCTTTGTTTTCTGTTTGGTTATTAGTTTCTTCCTTCTGGTCCACTCCATTGATTTGAGTCCCAGTGTTCCTCCCATCTCTGTTGATTCCCCATGCGTCTTCCTTCATTTCATGTATTGTAGCCTGCATTTTTTTCATCTGGTTTGTGAGCAAAATCAACCAATTCTGTGAGCATCCTGATGACCAGGGCTTTGAACTGTGCATCTGATAGGTTGGCTATCTCTTCATGGCTTAGAGGAAATGGCTCTGGGGCTTTCATTTGTTCTACGGTTTGAGCCATTTTGGTGGGTTTTTGTTTTGTTTTGTTTTGGTTTTAGTCTGGTCGCGGCTATTACGTAGTGAGGGGTGGAGCCTCAGGCACTCCCCAGTGCAGGGCAGCCTAGTGGCTGGGTTGTGACGCTGTAGGTGGGGGCGGGATCTGAGAGGGAACAATGGTGCCTGCTCCACTCTCTCCTGGATTCAGTCCCTTCTGCCACTTCCCCTCTGCCTAGACCGTCTGTGCGCGCGAATGTGGCACCACCTGGTCAGCCAGCTGCCTTGTGCGGCCTGACTGGGTCTGCACAGTTGCCCCCCTGTGCCCGGGGTCCGCCAGCTGCTGCCTGTGGGCCCAGGGACCACCAGCCGCAGCCTGTGCCCTTGGGAACTGCCAGCCGCTGCTGCTTGTGTTCCAGGGTCTGCACCTCCACTTTTTCCTGCTGCGACTCCACCCCTCTTACCGGTCTGGATGAATGGTTGTTGGACTTCTGTACAGTTCAATTTTCTATCAGTTCTGGTTGTTTTCTTGTTTCTAAATATTTGTTGTCCTTAATTTTGGTTGTGAGAGGAGGCACAGTGTATCTGCCTACGCCTCCATCTTGACCGGAAGTAAATGGCTATATTCTAATAAGAGAAAAGTTTCCCTTATGTGATGGTCATGGTCCAGGTATGGAGCTAAATTGCCCTTCAAACACCTTCTATCTTCCGTACAGTGTTTTGGTCAGTGAGCTGACCTTGCTTGTGTGGTTAACCAGGCTTATTTCTTACATGCAAGACAGAAAATTCCTATTTATTAAGTCAGCGAAAGCTCCCCAGGGAAACAGTCTTTCTGAATACACAATTTAAATGCATAGTAATTCATTAATGTTCATTGTTAAGTTCTTTATTCTCTTGTGTTTAAGCCCTTCAAGGTCTGAATTTATTATTATAACCATATTTTAGTTAAGAAAGGTTTACAATGTTATGAAAAATTTGAGTCTTTATGACTATAGAAAAGATAGATAGTAATTCCCTAGTTGGCTGCTAAACATGGATTAAGTTAATGCACATTCATACAGGTTTCAGTATTACATTTTTCTCAAAATGTTACTATAAATGCTTACTTTGGAAGAATTCCATTTTACAAAGATCAGCTTAAAATGAAGTTAAGATACTTACATTTCCCACTTTTGGCCAAGGCTCTACAAAGTTAGTTTGTAGAAAAAAAGTACTTTCTCGCCCAAATTACTTTTATCCTTTATGCATGACAACTCAGCACTCAATACAGAATTTATCTTTACATGATGGCTGACCAAGTTCCTTGTATAAGTGACAAGATTATCTAGGCTCTGAAATTTCTTCCCAACATAGCTTTCTATTTTGCTGTTGATTAGTCCTATAACCTATCAAAAAAAAAAAAAATGGTTGCAAAAACTCACAGAGAAAAATCTTATTTTTATTTTTCTTCTCATAAAAGCTCATCAGAACTTCATAATATTTTTGAAAACATAAAAACCATATAAATCACCATAATAAAACCTTTCCCAGTGGTTGGTTAAGCATAAAATTATTTAGGCTTTGAGGGGTTTTCCTTTTTAAGATAAAGCATCATAATTGTAGTGTTTATCTATTTTTACCAATTAACAGGTGTAAAAAAGCGATAATATTTTAATTATTACACTTTTGTATGGGTCACTAACCAAGATTTTGAGTGGTTGTGTCTCTGTCTTATTTTTATCATCAATCTAGTTCTTTTTATATTGCTGTTCAAATATAGCTGTATCCATTTCCCCTCCACTACTTCCCCTCACCCCAGCCATCCCCACCTCCCACCTCCCACCCTTGATCCTACCCCTATTTGGCTTTGTTCATGTATCTTTTATACATGTTCCTGACAACACTTCCCCACTTTTTAAAACATTAAGCTCTCAATTTTGAAAGAATCATAGATTGCAATTTTAAGAAATTATAAAGGCAGAGTCAGTGTACCCTTGCCATGCCAGTGGTAACATCATGAAAGACTGTAGCCCGATATCACAATCAAGTTAGTGACATTGATACAGTTGAGATATGGAGTATTTTCAGCACCACAGTTGTTATTTGGATGTGCCCTTCCTGGAATTATATCCATGTCCCTCCTGCTCCACCACCTAACCCCTGGTAATGACTAAGCCATCCATTTCTATAATTTTGCCATTTCAAATATACTGTATAAATTCAATCATATAGTATATGACCTGAAAAGGATTTTTTCACACAGGATAACTCTCTGGAAATTCACCCAGGGAGTAATATTTCTGAGTATTCCACAGTATGTGTGTATTAAATTTGTTTAACGCTTCATCTATTGAGGGACATCTAGATTGTTCAGTGTTTGGCTATTATGAATAAAACTGTTATAAACATTTGTATTCAGGTTTTGGTGTGAACCTGAGACTTCACTGCTTTAGGATTAAAGCTGAGGAGTGCAGGTTCTAGGTTGTATGACAGTTATATATTTACCTTTTAAGAAACTGCCACACTATTTTCCATAGTGACTATATCATTTTACAACCCCATTAGCAGTGTGTGAGTTATCCAGTTTTTTGGAATCCTTACTTCCATTTTGAGTTGTTGCTATTTATTATTTTATTTTATTTTTTATCATTGTTCAAGTACAGTTGCTCCCATTGTCCCCTCAACATGTCCCCCACCCATCCTCATCTCCCACCCTCATACTTACACCCTTTGATTTTGTCCATGTGTCCTTTATACATGTTCTTTGATGGTCCTTCTCCTAGTTTTCCCTCTAATCCCTCTCCCCACTCCCCTCTGGTTACTGTCATTTGTTCTTTATTTCAATGTCTCTGGTTATATATTGTTTGCTTGCTTTGTTGATTAGGTTTAATATCATATTTCACAGATATAGAACAAACATTTCAAAAATTTATATTGAATCATAAATGACCCCAAATAGCTGCAGCAATTTTGAGGAAAAAGAACAAAGAAGAAGGGATAATGATACCTGACATCAAACTATATAACAAGGCCACTGTAATCAAAACAGTCTGGTACTGGCATAAGAAAAGACACATAGATCATTGGAACAGAATGGAGAGCCCAGAAGTAAAACCGTGTCTCTATGGTCAGTTAATATTTGACAAAGAAGACAGAAGCATAACATGGAGTAGAAATAGCCTCTTCAACAAATGGTGTTGGGAGATCTGGACAGCTATGTGCAAAACAACGGAACTGGATCACCAACTTACACCATACACAAAAATAAATTCAAGATGTACTCATTGACCAATATCTCATTTTCCCTGACCCCTCAATCCCTAGCAACCACCATTCTACTCTTTGGTTCTATGGGTTTGGTTCTTTCGGATTCCACATACGAATGAGATCATACAGCATTTGTCTTTCTCTGTCTAGTTTATTTTACTTACCATAATGCCCTCAAGGTCCATCTATGTTGTTACAAATGAAAGGTTTTCTCATTTCTTATTACTAAATAATATTCTGTGTGTGTGTGTGTGCATCACATTTATCTTTTGACCCATTCTTCTATTAGGGACAGTTAGGTTGTTTCCATGCATTGAGTATTATGAATAATGTTGCTATAGACATTGGGGTGAAGATATCACTTTGAGATAGTGATTTCACTTTCTTTGGATGTATATCCAGAAGTGTCATTTGTGTATTATGTGGTAATTCTATTTTTAATTTTTTAGGAAACTTTTATACTATTTTCTATGGTGTCTTACCAATGAATATCCCCACTAATAGCATCCAAGTAGTGCAAACATGTACCCTTTTCTCTATATCCTTGCCAACATTTGTTATCTCTCTTTTAAAATAATAGCCAGTCTAACAGGTGTTATATGATATCTCCTGGTGGTTTTGATTTGCATCTCCCTGATAGTAAGTGATGTTCAGTACTTTTTCATGTACCTGTTGGTCATTTGTATGTTTTCTTTCGAAAATGTCTGTCTATTCAGGTCTTCTTCCATTTTTTAATCAGCTTGTTTACTTTTTTTACTATTGAATGGAATGAATTTTTTATATACAATGGCTATTACCCCTTATCTAATGCATGGTTTGAAAATACTTTCTACTATTCCATAGATACTCTCTTTGTTTTGTTAATTATTTCTTTTGCCTGGCATTCAAAGCCTTCCTGCCTCAAAGAACCTACATAGGTTAGGGGAAACATGGTAGATTTATAGTTTTTGAGCTTACTTCTGATTATCAGTTATTATCAGATTTCTAAATGAGTATTTATGCTATATTCCCCATTTCATTATGAAATTTCTGTGAATAATATAGCATACTAGTTTCTAATAAATACTAGAAATCCAGAGCCTGATTTTACTTGATCATTTGTTACTATATGGGTTAATTAAGACTATGTCCCCCTGCACTGACCAGTGTGACTTAGTGAGTTGTGCATCATCCTGCAAACTAAAAGGACCCTGGTTCAATTCCTGGACAGGACACATGCCTGGGTTGTGGGCCAGGTCCCTGGTTGCAGGTGACTGAGAGGCAACTGGTTGATGTTTCTCTCCCTCTCTTTCTCCCTCCTTTCCCCTCTCCCTAAAAATAAAAATTAAAATCTTTTTTTAAAAAGAATATATCCCCATGAACACAGTTAACTGAGATTTAGTGAATATGTTGCCTAAACTTCCTCAATTTAATTTTCTCTAGCTCAAGTGTCACCGTGGCATGAACCATGTTATTATTAGGCAATTGTGCTACTGCAATGTCCTTCCAGCTAGTCTGCACCCATTATTTCCACATGTACTTTATTTTTAATAACTTCAATTTTATTTATTTTTAATTTCATTGTATTATTTCCAATGTGTTGTTCCTGTCATTCACATCACTTTACCTTAACATATTTTCTCGGACCTCTTCACTATTCCTAAAACTGAATTTCATGCATGTCCCCCTGGACTTCTGCACTTTCTTATACAATATCTGATGTGTACTTTCTCTGAAGCACTCGGACTGCTAGGACAGCTTCGTGATTACTTTAAATGTTTCCTTTCTAAAGACTGCACACCATTGATAGTTGAATGCATGTATTGTTCACCTTTGCCTCTTCAGCTCCTAACTTGAACAAATGTTTTCATAATGAGTAAGTGAATAGATGAATATGTGAAATAAGGCAACTATGAGTTTAAAGATTATGAAAAAACAATCAGTTGAAATTGGAGATAATTAGAAGACTTTCCTAAAAATGAAAAATAAGCCATTAACCCTGAGGAGGTCACAGCTGATCTGAAAGATATACACAAACTCTTTTCTTAAATATTTTCTTAAACATTGTTACATATATCAGGTGCATAGGTTCAATGTGATGACTAGCTATGCATTTGTAGTATTTTTAATTTTTTTCATATTTCCACACATAGTAATGAATATCTCTCATATACATGAGACCTACACTGTAATTTTTTTTACTGTGACCTCTCTATGCCCATTGATATGAGCTAGAAGGTATATGACTAAAAATGTTATTTCCTTTTCTCTGGATCATTTTGGAAATGATCACATAATATAAAGACAAAACAGTGTGTTAAGTTAAAACTTAACATGCGATAACAATGTTTGGAGTTTTTTGTCAACTTTTATAATTTGAAGTTATTTACAAAGTTTCTATATTGTTTTTATCTTTTTAATTTATTTTTCAATTACAGTTTACATTTAATAGCCACAGAGATGTAGGTTACAGCATAGGGAATACAGTCAATGATATCCAGATAAATAGGTATGGTGCCAGGTGAGCACTTGAAGCAGTGAGGAGACCACTTACTTGTAAAGTAACTGATTTTCTAACCACTTAGCTGTATGTCTGAAACTATTATGGAATAATATTGAATATTTGGAGCTTTTAACCAGATAGCCAAAAAGTTGGGTTTAAAATATTATGCTTTTAATGCCAAAAACTAGTAGTCAAACTATTTAATTCAATAATGATATTCAATTCAGTATAAAATTAAATTATCACTTTGTAGATATTAAAACAGATACAAGCATTTTGAGTTTATTCTGGTGTATGGTGTGAGCTGGTCTAGTTTCATTTTTCTTTTGCATGTACCAGTCCAGTTCTCCCAACATCATTTATTGAAGAGATTATTTTTTACTCCATTGTGTGCTCATGCCCTTTGTCAAATATTACTTGACCAAGAGATATGGGTTTATTTCTGGACACTGTATTCTGTTCCATTAATCCATAAGTCATGATACTATAAAAATCCTAGTGGAAAACATAGACAGTAAAATATCAAATTCCTCACATAGCAATATTTTTGCCCATATACCTCCAAGGCACGTGAAATAAAGCAAAAACTAAACAAGTGGTACTACATCACATTAAAACTCTTCTGCATGGCTAAAGAAAAACGGAACCAACTATATGGGAGAACTTATTTGCTAATGATACTTCGAGCAAAGGATTAATCTCCAAAATATATAAAGAACTCACATGACTTCATTCCCAGAAGACAAACAATCCAATTAAAAAATGGGCAAAAGGCTTAAATAGGCACTTCTCCAAGATGGACATATAGATGGCCCATAGACATATGAAAAGATGCTCAACATCACTAGCCATCAGAGAGATGCAAATTAAAGCCACCTGCCAAAATAGCTTTTATTAGTAAATCAACAAAAAACAGGTGTTGGCCAGGATGTGGAGAAAAGGGAACCCTAGTGCACTGTTGGTAGAAATGCAGATTGGTGCAGCCAATGTAAAAAACAGTATGGGATTTCCTCAAAAGATTAAAATGGAAGTACCTTTTGTCCAAGCAATTCCACTGCTAGGAATATATGCTAAGAATCCTAAAACACCAATTCAAAAAATCTTATGCACCCCTAGCAGTGCTATTTACAATAGCCAAGTGTTGGAAACAGCCTAAGTGCCCAACAGTAGATGAGTGGATTAAAAAAATGATATATTTACATAATGGAATACTATGAAGCAGAAAGAAAGAAAGAATTCTTCCCTTTTGTAACAGCATGGATGGGACTGCATACTATCATGCTAAGCAGAATAAGCCAGTTGATGAAAGACAAATACCATATGATCTCACTTATAAGAGGATCCTAATGAACAAAATAAACTAATTAGCACAATAGAGCAAGAGGCATAGAATCACAGAATAGACTGATAGCAGTAATAAGGGAGGAAATGGGGGGACTGTTTGAAAGGAGAAGGGATTAGTCAAGGAACATTGGTGATTGACTGTGGAAGTGGGGGGTGGGATGGGTAGAAGTGACAGAGGGGGTGATAACTGGAACAACTGTAAAACAAAAATTAAAAAAATTGTGAAACACTTATTCTATGGAATACTAAGAAGACTTAGGTAAACAAATAAAATATAGCATGACAAAAAAGATTGTATTTTTCCTTTTCAATGGCTGACAAAATCTCAGGCTGTCATTCATTTATTTTTGATAATTTATATTATTTTTTCTAACATTTACTGTGTCACAGTAATCTTCACAAAGCAGTCAAGCTGATCCTGACAAGTAAATAATTGAGATGTGACTCCACTCATTATTTGAAGAATATTCTAGTATCTGTGCTTACAATAAGCACAAACAGAAAAAAAGAGGCTTCTCTTCAACCTCCTTAGAATTTTTATAGTGGGTCAGGCTGCCCTAGATGAAAAACTAGCATCTGTTTAGTATTCTATGTTTTCGTACAGTTCTAGTTAGAGAATAGATTAAATCTTTAAAGAAGGTGATGGGTATAATCACTCTTTAGGGTCCCAGCAGAATAGTGATTTCCCTAGTCATAGAGTGGTCTTCATTAGGTTGGGTTTTATGTAAATGTGAAATAAACTAAAGAAACTTTAGAGCACTTAGTGACTCCTTTGCAATACTCCCCACTTTTCAGTTATTTTTGCATCTTTAATCCATCACTTCCTTGAAAACAAAACTCAAAGGGATCTGAATACTACCCATTTACTTTCACATAAATTGAAATCAATATGTACCTTTTCCCAAAAGTATTTATATTTTGAACCTCATCTATGATAAAGAAACAGGTAATTCCATTTTATTAATAAAATTTCAGGCACTTGTGTACTGAAATTCCCATGTTAAGATTATGTAAAAAGGTACATATACTACATCACAATAATATATTGTAGACTTATTTTATATAAAATATCTAGAATATATATTATAGATTCAGAATTTTAAAGAATAATATAAAAATGAGGAAAATGGTGTTGTACAATGAAAATAATATGTTTGGTTTTCTCTTTCATATTTTTGTTATTGTACAGCATTCAAATAAGTTACATGGGTTAGTCAGGGTTCTTCAGTGAAACCAATCCACAATATATATTATATTCCCATATAATATATACTAAACCTTAAAAGAATGTAACTGTTTATCCCCAGAATTTATATAGTAGGTAAAACTGCCATAGGTGGCAAACTAGCAACCTTATATAAGTTAAAATATATTACATATGATAAAACATAATAACTTACATACTTTTATACATGAATATAAACATGCATATTAATATTAATATAATCTTTCTAATAATATAAATTATTATTAATATTCAGCTCATACAATTAAGGAGAGCTGATGTTATATTTCTAGACTAAATATGACCTGAGAACCAGTTAAGTTGATGGTATAAGTTCCAGTCTGAGTCCCATTCTAAAGGCAGGATAAGGCCAATATCCTAGCTCAAAGACAAATAAAATAAAATAAAATAAAATAATAAAAGAAAAGAAAAGAAATAAAATAAAATAAATAAAATAGAGGAAGAAGAAATTTGTTTTTTACTTAGCCTTTCTATTCTATTCAGGCTTTTAATTGATTGAATGAGGCTCATATATATCAGGAAGAGCAATCTGTCTTATTCATTCACCAATTCAAATATTAAACTCACCTAGACACACCTCACAGACACACCAGAAATAATATTTAATCAAATATCTGGGTACTTCATGGCTGGGTCAAGGTTACTGGTACATACAAAATTGACCATCACATTAATGAAGATTACTTAAAAGCTTTATTGATACCAAATTTGGGGGAGGAAGCCTCCTACATTTCTGTGTACTTACACAGAACCCCATGTATATCAGTAAGTTTTCACATTTCTGAAAAAAAAAATTAAAGATTTTATTTATTTAGTTTTTAGGAAGAGGGTAAGGGAGGGAGAAAAAGTTGGAGAGAAACATCAATGTGAGAGAGAAACAACTATTGGTTGCCTCTCACATACCCTCAACCAGGGACAAGGTCCACAACCCAGGCATGTGCCCTGACTAGGAATCAAACCAGTCACCCCCTTTTTTTTGACAGGATGACACCCAGCCAACTGAGCCACAACAGCCAGAGCTAAAAAGTTTTTGAGAAGGAGGAGAACAGAGGAAGAAACTTTTTTCCTATAAATTAATTTCAAATTGATTTTGAAATTTTCCATAAAGCAATACATTATTGTCTTATAAGCAAGATGCTTATACATTGTATTGATTAAACTGCACTTGAGATTATTTTGCACAAGCTCACTTATTGACAGCACCCTAGGGACTATAATGATAATCAGAATCAATCATTATAGCATTGTTTGCTATGCTTGTTCATTCTTGAAAAGGGAAATGATAAAAAAAATTCTGTTCTGTGAGCTCGTAAAATCTCTGGTGGAGAAAGTCAACAGTGGGATGGCAACTCTGGATAAATCAAAACACTAAAAACACCAGCTTTTACAGAAAGACATTACTTTGTATTTTGCCCTACTTTTGTTAATAAAGCTATTATCAGGAAAACCCCACAAAATATATGGACAAAAAGGATATATTTAGCATTTCTAGTTAAAAAAAAGAACAGAGATAGCTGAGACAACCAACTTTTCAGATTCAGAGATCAACATTATAAAAATGTACCAGGAAAATGTGGATAGATGGATGGATAGATAGATACATAGGCAGATACATGTATGTGTGCATAATATGTAAAAACTTTTCATCATGTGCAGTTCAGGATCAAAGTAACAGTATAGGCAACACTCACCATGAAGTAAAATACTGAGTGGCTTCAAAATCTATTCTGCCTCTCAAAGATACCTTGATAAAGCATGATTTAGGGTTATATTGCATTCATCTGAGATAAAGGGTTTAAGGGGAAATGTCATCCACACTCATGTTCACATCCAAATCATTCAGATCAGATAATATGTAGCCAATCTAATGGACTCTTTTTGATGGGATTAAAAGCGAACTTTTTTTTTCTTTTGTACTCACGCATTTTCACTGTATTCAGTGCCAAATCTAACCTATAATGTTTTCAGAAGAAGACACTGGACTTAGCCATGGTGTTACTCAGCAAAGAGTCAATTGATCTTTGAAATATCATTCCTATTGCCTTTTTGTAAACTATTCCTGCTAATGAACAAACAAGAAAATAAAGTAAATAAGAAAAGTAAAATAAGACATATTTGCCCTTTTATTTCTATTTGCCCTTTTGATTTTCTATATAAATTTTTTTTCTCATCACTCTTATTCAACAGAGTTCTGGAAGAGTCCTAGCCAGAGCAATCAGGCAAAAGGAAGAAATAAAAGGTATCCAAATTGGGAATTGTAGGGGAAGTGGAGGCAGTCTGGCTTCTTTGCCCAGGTGTCTGGGTAACCAAGGGAAGCAGTGTTCCCATAGCCTTGGAGGCTCCTGATAACTAGTGTCCTCATAGCCTTGACACTGGGTCCAATAAACTGTTCCAATAACATGAAGTGGGTTCACATGCACAGAATTATGTTATGTTATGTAATGTTCTGGTAGTTTTCTGGCTTTTTTCCCCTCTAGTACTTACACAAGGAGGGACCCCCTGCTGGGGAGATGATGATGAGAGACACACAAGGGAACAGGTGCCATGATGGGTGCCACGCTGGGGAACAAGGGCCATGACATGAGACAAGCAGATGCACACACAGCTTGCAGCATGTGTGGCTTGCCCACCCATGAATAAAGGCATGCCAGACATCCCAATGGCTCCGTGAATATTTTTCCTGTCTTCACGAATACCATGAACCTGCCTGGCCTTGAAGGGTGACAACACAGAAAGGAAGAAAGAAGTAAAAGTGTCACTTTTCACAGATGATGCGGTTCTGTATATAGGAAACCCTAAAGATTCCACCAACAAATTAATAGAAACAATAAACACAAAGTTGCAGGACACAAAATCAATGTATCAAAATCCACTGCTTTCCTATATACTAGTAATGAAACTTTAGAAAAAGAAGTGAAAGCATTTTCTTTTTTTGGTTGCAACCAAAAGAATAAAATACCTAGAAATAAATTTAAGAAAAGATGTAAAGGACCTACGTAATGAAAACTACAAAGCATTATTAAAAGAGATTAAAAAAGACACAATGAAAGGGAAAGATACTCTGTGTTCATGGATTAGAAAAATCAACATTAAAGCTCCAATGCCGTTTTTTAAAGAAATAAAACAAAAAATCATCATTTTTTATGGAAACACAAAAGACCTCAAATAGCTAAAGCAATTTTGAGAAAAAATAACAAAACTGGGGCTGTTATACTACCTGACTTCAAATTACACTACAGAGCTATGATAATCAAAACAGCATGATATTGGAAGAAAAACAGGCACACAGACCAATGGAACAGAATTAAGAGCCCAGAAATTAAACCACATGTATATGAATAATTAATTTTTGACAGAGGAGCCAAAAACACACAACGTAGAAAAGAAAACCTCTTCAATAAATGGTGCTGAGAAAATTGGAAAGACACATGCAAAAGAATGAAACACAGTTTGTCCCCAATGTACAAAAAATAATTAAAAATGTATTGAAGACCTAAATATAAGATCTGAAACAATAAATTACATAGACAAAAACATAGATATTAATATTATGAATGTTGGTCATGGAGAACATTTAAGAATTTGACACAAAGGCAAGGAAAGTAAAGGCAAAAATAAATGAATGGGACTAGAAAGCTTCTGCATAGCAAAATAAACCAACAGCAAAATAAGAAAGCAACCAACCAAATGAGAGATGATATTTGTAAACAATAACTCTTACAAGTGATTAATATCCAAAATAAAGAAATATATTTATATAAATATGCAAAATATAATAACACCAAACAAATAAAATAACTATCCAATTAAAAAATGGGTAGAGGACCTGAACAGACACCACATCCAAAAAGACAGACAAATGGCCAACAAATATATGAAAAGATATTCAATTTCACTAGCTATTAGGTAAATGAAAATGAAAATTATAATGAGATATCCCTTCAAATGAAAATGAAAACTGTAATGACATACCCTCTCATGACTGTTCAAATGGCTATTATTAGTAAGACAGATAATAACAATGTTGTAGAGGTTGGGTAAAAGGATCCCTTGTTCACTGCTGATGGGAATGTAAACTGGTGCAGCCGCTATGGAAAACAGTATAATACTTCCTCAAAAAATTAAAGCTAGAGTTACCATAGGGTCCAGCACAAATAATGCCCCCTTTTTACTACAAAATCTTTTATTAGAAAATAATAAGCATGTAATTCTGTAACATAACAATATCACACTCAAGCACATCATATGACATTTTAGGTGAAATGTTCAACTAAAACTATAAATTATTACACCCGTATTATTACCCTACCAACCACACTTAAGCAGGTGTTACTTCTGCTGGACCTTGTGTGTGTGTGTGTGTGTGTGTGTGTGTGTGTGTGTGTATGAATACTACTCAGCCATAGTAATGGGGGAAAGATGGGGACAACCGTAATTGAACAATAAAAAAAAAAAAAGAAAAGATGAAATACTGCCATTTGCAACAACATGGATATATGTTGAGTATATTATGCTAAACAAAGTAAGTCAGTCAGAAAAAGTTAAGAATCTTATGATTTCACTCATATGTGGAATATAAAACAAACTCATAAACAATAAAGACAGACAACAGTATGGGGGTTATTAGAGGGAAGGGGCTGGAGGAAAGTAAAGAGTAAAGGGGCCAAATACATGGTGATCGAAGGTGATTTGTTTGTGGGTGGTGGACATACAATGCAATATACAGATCATGTATCATAGAAATACATCCTTAAAACCTATGTGATGCTAGTAACAAATGTCATCTCAACACACCTATTTTATGATTGCTAATTTTTAATTAATTAATTAATTTTTGTTATATATTTTCTATTACCCTTTAGTCTCCTTATACTCCCCTCACCTCCTTACCCCCAGGCACAACGCTGTTGTCATGTCCAAGTCCTTTTTCCTTTTTGCTCCATCCCTCCACCCCCTAGCATCCCCCACACACTAGTTGTCATCTGCTCTCCATGTATGAGTCTTCCCTGCCCGCATTTTGCTTGTTAGTTCAGTTTGTTCATTAGATTCCACTGCCTCGATAATTTAACTTAAACAAAGAAAAAAGTGAGAAAACAAATGAGAATCTTTGAAGTAAGTCACAAAATACAAAATGGTAGAGAATTTACAAAATAAGATCTATGGAGGAAGATTAAGAAAATTGTGTGTGCTCTGTCTGGGGGATATAGGAAGACACGGTGGAAACATCGAAGCTGTCCACCCCTATGTGAAAGGAAATCAGAGGACAGGTTGCCATTGAGGAAAAAAACAGCAGGAAGTGAGTTAAATGACTACAGGAAAATCTGGAGAAAGGCAGGCCTCACTCTCATCCCAATCTTAACCAATCCTAAATCAATGCTGCCAAATTCTCATAATAAAAATATGAGAAGAATCAAGCCATATTTCACATTCAGTAAATTCTGAAATAGTTCAAGTCCAACCATGAAAATAAATTACCCAATGTAAGAACCTGTTTTAAATGTCTGTCATCCATCTCTATGTGATACTAATTACTCAGTTGAAAGTTAGGTTTAAAGGACACTCTAGATGTGTCAGGTTGAGGGACCAGGACCATTTTCAAACCTATTATCATACTGTCTAGTATGGAGGTACCAGGAACACACCTTTCTGCACAGAGGCCTTGGGAAAAGACCAAGGGCCCTGACCTTACAGTGGAGAGAACTGAATTCTGGTTCCAATATGTTGTGAAACAACAGGTCCCATCAAAAAGTGCTGGAGACTCACACAGGTTCTGTCCAGCTCTGTTGTCCAGGAAAGGTGGTAGCTGTTTGAAGAAGAGACTCTATTCTGTTTGATTTTATTCTCCTCTTATTAAAGCAGTTGTGAGCTCTTGTTTAAATACAAAAACCTGTCTTTAGTATTTAATATTTGAATTCTACAAATTGTCCACTTACAATATTTTATTTTAGTGAATTTTCACAACTTTCTGAAGAAGACATCATTATTTTCAATTTACAGACCCACAGAATTTCACAATAGGATATTTTCAGTAGGAACGGATCCCTGTAATATCATAGAGTAGAAGTCTTGAGCAGCCATGCTAAACCTGAGGGCATAAAAATCCAGGGGAAGTGAAGAAAGAGAAGGAGCAAACAGATTTATAAAAATGTGGAGGTGGCCTAGTTTTTATTTATATTTATTATCTTAATTTAATCTAATTTTGTATTTATACAATCGTATCAGTTACTTTATCAATATAGCAGAGTCATCCTGTCCCTTAAGGTCGTATAGAATTATTTCAAAGCCCATCCTATTCACATGGAAAGTCCAGTGCCTTCTACAACATTTCTGCTAATTTCTTCAGTTCAAAATTTATTTGCATGCTCCTGCTGGATTCTCAGTTTTGTATTATGTATCTTTTGCTACTTATTTATAAAGCACCTCATACACCCCAGTTTTCACTTCTTGATTCCACATCCTCCTGCTTGCATGTTGCCCTTCATAGAAGATGAGCGTTTGCTATAGACTTTTGAGCAGAAGAGCTTAAGGGAGTAACTGAGTCAAGCACTTATTAAAGACTATACAGCAGATGATTTAATAGAATGTTATACTTTTCTGTGATACAAAACCTCTCTTGGCAATTTTTACCAACTTATCAGAATGGATAGCCTGTCACGTTCTTTATCTGTCTCTCATAAACTCAGGTACTTGAAGGTTTACAATCTCTACCTCCATTATAAATGAAACATCTTATTCTCTAAAAGAAATTCTGGGGTGAAGCAGGGAAATAATTTTAAATGATCTTATTTTACAGATAAATAATTTCCCAATAGGAGTAGTTAATCAATATGTTCAAAGTGTTTTCACTTACAAAGTATTACAGTCAATATGTAAACCCAAGTCTTTCCAGAAAAACTTTTGTATTACCAAGGAAAACATTCCTCCTTATGCATGGCTTACCCTAAACAGGCCAAACTCATTGGAGAAACATGTTGTGGTAGAACCTTTACCTTTCCTCTCTATGGAATATACTACAAAATTGAAAATCTTTCAATTCTTTTCCTGAATTTATTGCTAAATTCATGGGGCTGACATAATGATCTCCATTCAGTGCACATATACTGATACTTCCTTCTTATTTGCTTGGAATATTCTTTGGAATTGTTCTATCCTGGACTAACTTTAGCCTCACTACAACTATGTGGATTTACAGAAAAGATAGTAGTATGACTTCCTGAAAACATTCTTAATCCAGTGACTGGACAATAACATCTGGGTTTCAGAGCCATAATTTTCAATGGACTTGTGTGGCTCTTCAGGAGACCTCTCCCACTATTTTTCTCAGTTAGTAAGTGCTCTTTGAGTTCAGAGTGAAACAAAGGACTTTGAGACATAGGAGCAAATTTCCCAAAGTTTTGACAAAGTGCTCTGCAGCATCCTGTTCTTGCCTATACCCACATGTTCTTTGTCTCTGGAAGCATTTTCCCCCTATTCTTGAGAGATATTCGTGTAATGTAAGAGAGAAAGTAGACATTGGGTCAAAGCTATCTCAATAATTACCAGTATGCCCTCCTGTCTTTTAGTTCTCCTTTAACCTCCTGGATCAATCAATAAAAGTTATTTAAGAACCAGTATCTCATTTTTTTTCATGACCTAACTAACAATTCCAATTAGGCTACCCAATAAGAGGGAACATGTGATAAATATGCTTTTAAAAAGCAAGGTCAGGGGCAGGGCTCAGTAGAGAAAAGCTTATTATTAAAAGTAAGGATGAATAAAGCAGGCTTTAAATTATTTTATTTTACTAGTTTCTTTTTAACTTACAATAAAAATTATTAATTAGCTTACCAATGTAAAATAAGGCTTATTTTAAGAAATTTACTAGGTACCCTCTACAATATGTCAATATTAGATGAATTCAATCTTGAAATATGCTGTGCTAGGTCTCTAAAATTATTCTTGAAATATTTTAATATCATCTCTAGAGTCTTTCAGGATGATGACATTCTGTAGAATGATTATGAACTAGAACAGTAATCCTGAAAAACAGCCTTGATAATAAAGTATCTTTGAGTCTTATTTCCTTAGCCAGTGCTCATTTCTGCTAAGTTAAAGTTAAGTAGTACTTTATAAATAATGTGAGTATAACTTGGTGGCTATTTCTCTTGAAGTTTTCCTTTTGCAGAAATAACAGTCTCTAACTTTCTGCTTGGTGATATGTTTTTACCCTCTGGGCAACAACACACAGAAAAGCCACAGCTATCCAAGAATACCTTGTGCTCACACGAAGGAGTTAGCCAACATTCCAGACCACAGGGAAGAACACCTGGGTGGGAGATGATCTATGGTATGCACATACCCCTTCCATATCCTTAAAGTTAGAAGATAATTTAAAACACCTTGTGAAAGATACAAAGACAACTTCACTATCAAATAATGATACATAATCCGTGTTCTACTTTCAAGCATTTTGAGTTTAAAGTAGAATTCTGAAATAAGCTGCACATAGTCACTGAATATGCTCATTGAATATATTAATAGCATCTCTGGAGTCTTTCTATGCTACAATCTTCTACACACTAATTAGAAACTGGAATACAAGTTTGTAAAGCCACTGATTATAAGACATCTTTGACTTTTTTATTACAGATCCACTGGGTTAAGGTTAGTTAGAAACCTTATAGTATGTTCTGCAGGTGGATGAATTAATTTAAAAGGAATCGAAATAGCCATAATATGATGGAACAAAAGGAATTTTTTTAATCCTTACCTGAGAATATTTTTTTCATTGATTTTGGAAAGAAAGGAAGGGAGAGAGGAAAGGAGAAAGAGAAACATCAATGAAATAGAGAAGCATTGATTGGTTGCCTCCCATATGCACCCAGATCCAGGATCATATGCATCTGGACCTGGGGTCATATGTATCCACCCTGGCCCAGATTGAGGATGGAACCCATAACCTACTCATGTGTTCTGCCCAAGATTTGAACCTGCGACCTTTCAAATATGGGATGATGCTCCAACAAACTGAGCCACACCAGCCAGGGCCAAAAGGAAAATTTATATGCATTTGTGTGTGTGTATATATATATATATGAAAATGTAAAATAAGGTCTTTCTCCCCAGGGAATTACAATCTCTCTGGCATAGTTGAGAATATGAACCAAAACCACTCATGCCTAATTTATTCACTCTGTACAGCTAAAACATCAAGGAACCCCTGAAATATTTTTTAAACCTTTCCTCTCTGCTCTTCCTCACCTTGCATTTTTGTATTCCTTTTTAAATGTTTTGCATTTGTAAAGGAATCTGACTAATTTTACATTCAGATTTGTCTCATTAAGCACTAAACAAATGCAAACTTTTAAAATAATTTAATTAATAAATTTCCGCCTCTCTCAAGACTATCTATTGTGTAAAATTTCCAAATACCAAAACAAAAGTATTGGGATTACTAATACAATCTACCAATGATGATCAAAAAATACATGAAGTCATCCATGGGTTAAGAAGCATTTAAATAAGATGGAAAATCCTTCACGTTTTTAACACATTGTCAAAAGTAGGGATCTTGCCAAGTAACCTTGTTGGAAATTATCAATTATGAAAATGTGCTGCTGAGCTGACAACCCTAAAGAAGAGGGATTGATGATTCCTTGGTGAACTTTGTACGAGCTTGTCTCTCCAAGAAGAAGGAAAAGCTGTGTGCTAGCAACTGTAATCACACCCCGATGGCCATATTCTAATGGCAAGAACAATTAGTTCCCAGAATTGATTCAGCTGTGTACTGCATATAATTTATTAAGTATATACTTCTAATGATGCTACTCAGAATAACCTTACTTTGAAAAATTATCCAAATATAAATATATACCTACAAATAATCATTCAGGATCGCATGTTGATCAATTCATGGGTATCATCAACTTCTATAATAAAGGAAAATAGTGACTACTATATCTATCAATATCTCAGCAAAGCCTTGTATCTCAACAGTTCACTTCTTGGTGCACACAGTGTGATGATATCTGTACATAATACTTCAATAAACAGAGGAGAGTGTTCATGCTTAAGGCCTTGAACCCCAAGTTCATCACCCTGAGGACTAAGAGGTTACCTTGAGCCTCTCTGGCTGCAAAGTCCTGCCATATGACACTGATCTGAGACAACATATTTAGTCCTGAACAATAATTGGGTTTATGGATGAGAAATGACTGTATTTTACTGACCCCATCTCTTTATGATCATTTTTTTCTAATTAACAAAGCATTTAATAAACTAAGATGCTCACGATCCTATTCTTACAGAAATAACACACTGGATATAAACATTCTTTCCATTAGGAGACTTCTTGTTGGCAAAAATTCTCTTATATCAAATATGTGTAAATCCTCAGGATTTTATGAATTGATTATCCATAAATTTAATAGAGTAAATAAGAAGCAATCACAGTAATAAGCTATAATATAGCAATACCTCCTGCACTGATGTGCAGTGTGGGCTAACACTTTCTTCTAGCATAGATGCCTTTGTTTTAACCTCATTCTACTTTATCTACACCTGCTTCTTGTCATGCCAAAGCCACATCTCTTCATTTTCTTTTGGCCTGATCTGCTGTTTATTTTCTATTCTGTTTTTTTTCTTGTTCATCTTTTATTTGTCCTCAATTCTCTTCTTTTCTATTTTCAGTAATTTATTATTAGATAGAGGATAGATGATAGATGGATAAATGGAGAATAAAAGAGGTGGGTAGGTAGATAGATGATAGATAGATGATAGAGAGATAGATAGATAGATAGATAGATAGATAGATGACAGATAAATTGACAGAAATAGATTATACAGATATCCTCTAGGCTCTATGGATATACTTTTTATCTGGTAGATTAAAAACCTCTCCCTGAAATCTATAATAGGATTACTGGTACAACAAGAAATACAACCATAGTTAATATTTTTAAATGCTTACTATCTGCCAGGTGTCCACCTAGTGCCCACCTCATGATTTAACTCATTTAATCTTTCCAATATCACTTCTATTACGGAAGTGATATTATCTCATTTGATAGACTAGGCAAATGAAACATAGCGAGTCTATATAACTTATAAAAATTATGCAGTTAGTGGCAGAGACTCAGGATTTAAAATTGCAGAAATCTTCAACTGTGATTAAACAACAATTTTATTTTATGTAAGTTAGGTTATTGAGTGCCAGAATGTCCCTCCCACATTAAGGCCCTGGTATAAGGAGTATTTAAAACAGTAATCCTATGGTTCAGGACCACACTTACCAGGCACGTTCTTTATCCAAATGGGCTGCTGAGGCTTCTCACCTTAGCAGACACTTCAGTAAGGAATGGGAGGAATGGGGAGGCACTGGGATCCCCTTCTCTTTGTAGTATGTGTCTGTGATTTCATGCATGCCCTTCACATTGTTGTGTGCTAAATCCACAGGAACTGAAAGTTACTTAAAGACAAGGTCAACTGATCACTCTCAAGAGTTCTCAGAACCTTGACCAGGGTTTGCAGTCTGGCCTAACTCAAACTTGTTTTTTACACCATGATTTGGTTAAAAGAAGACAATTAGAATTTCAGTGCAAGTGTTCTGTCTGTGCAAGGTGCAAAGTCCTATTGAAGCCAAAAGTAGTTATCCTCTCCTAGAGTTGCAATTACTCTTTCTGTGTAACTGTGATCACTTCCTGCCCTTTTCCTTTTGGGCCTATGAGTTACAGCTTGCTAGTGTTGCTGGCTGAGGCATGCTTCACCACACTTTGTTGGTTTCTCTTAAACTAGCTCATACCATATTCTTAAATATACCGTGTAAATTAAACCATTTCCTTCTAAAACCTTGACTGGTATACATGGCATGCAATTTCTTCCTAATCTGGCTCCCTCCTAGCATTCCAGCTTTTTTCTAAGTGCTCTGTTTAACACCAAGTTGTGCTTGCCTTTCCCTAGACAAACCATGATTTTTTAAGTCTCTCTATCCATTTGTTGATGTTTTTCATTCTGCCTGAAGATCTCATTCCTTCCTTGTCCACCAGGATAACCACAACCCATTTTTCAGGTCACTGTCAAACCCACTGAAGTGAATTTTCTGTCAATGCATCTCACAATTTCACAGTTAGACTTGGAAGCCCATGACTGCTCTCTTATATCCTTATTATATCACAGTTTACATTGGTTCATTTTCTCAATCATTCATTTATTATTCAATTAACCACTCATTTATATTCAGTCAATACATATTACCAATAAATAGATGCTTTCTACATGTACCTGGCACTTCTCTGAGGTTGAGATTGCACTAGTGAGTGATGCAGATAAAACTCCTGGTACATTTGGGTGAGGTGATGGTAAAATAGAAAATAAAATAAAATGTGTGGTAAGAAAATAGAATAAAATGTGTGGTAAGACAAGATTAGTTAGTGCAAGTCCAGAGATAAATATCTGCCTTGAGTGTTCAAAGAACTCCAAGTGGGCTGTGCAACCAACAATCAACAAAAGGAGTAGAAAATGGGACAGGAAGAAAGAGAATATCTGCAGACTAGGTAGGCTGTCATTGGAGGATCTCAGCAGAGCTGCCACATGGTCTGACTTACATTTAAAATAGTATTACCTAGTTGTTCTGTCAAAAATGTACTTAAAGAGATGGAACGCAAAGAAGGAAAGAGGAATCAAGTGGGCAAAGGACTTGGGCAGACACTTCTCCAAGGAGGACATACAGAGGATCCAGAGACATATGAAAAGATGCTCAGCATCACTAGCTATCAGAGAGATGCAAATTAAAACCACAATGAGATACCACTTGACACCAGTCAGAATGGCCTTCATAAACAAAGCAACAAACAGCAAGTGTTGGAGAGGTTGTGGAGAAAAGGGGACACTACTGCACTGCTGGTGGGAGTGCAGACTGGTACAACCACTATGGAAAACAGTATGGAATTTTCTAAAAAAAACTAAAAATGGATATACCTTTTGACCCAGCAATTCCACTGCTGGGACTATATCTTAAGAACCCTGAAACACCAATCCAAAAGAATCTATGCACCCCTATGTTCATAGCAGCACAATTTACAATAGCCAAGTGTTGGAAACAACCTAGATGCTCATCAGTAAATTAATGGATCGAAAAACTGTGGTACATTTACACAATGGAATTCTATGCAGCAGAAAGAAAGAAGGAGCTCATACCCTATGCAACAGCATGGATGGAACTTGAGAGCATCATGCTGAGCTAAATTAGCCAGGCAATGAAAGACAAATACCATATGATCTCACCTTTAACAGGAAGCTAATCAACAAAACAAACAAACAAGCATAATATAACCAAAGTCATGGAAATTGAGAACAGGCTGAAAGTCACCAGAGGGGAGAGGGGAGGGAATTTCAGGGGAAAAGGGGCAGGGTTTACAGGAACAAGTATAAAGGACACATGGACAAAAACTATGGGGGGGGGGGTGTGGAAATGGGAAGGAGGTGGGGAGGGATGGGATGGTGGGTTGGGGTGAGAATAAAAGACAGAAAACTGTACAAGATCAACAATTAAAATAAAATTTAAAAAAAGAAATCATAAAGTTTCAGTTCTGTTGCATGTTGTTCTCTTCATTAACCTCTGAGATTCCTAAATGAAAGTGAAGATAGAATATTTACATCTATGAAAAATTTATGTTTTTGTATAGTTATCTGAATAGTCTTGGTTTTGAATACCAGATCTGCTACTTATTCACCTTAAACAAGTTTTCAACTTTCTCACCTATTTTTGAAAAAGGTTAAGTTCTACCTTACTGTGTTATTTTGGGATTATTGAAAAAATGTACGTAAGTATCCTGACACAGAATAAATGCTCAATTGGTTGTAGCTATTGATATAAAATCTCTCAAGCACCTGGTAGTGAAGCATACTGCACAAGCGAATTGGTCAATAAATGTTTATTTAATGTTTTGATGTTTGCATCCAGCTAAAAATTTTTAAAAAGTAACATTCCCAATTCCACAGAATATGCAAAATGACTGAAGAGAAACTAGATAAACCCCAATCTTCTTATGTATGATGTGTTCTGATCTTGGTGTATATCTAACTTAACTTCTATAGTACCTAACAATGCCCATGTCTATATTTTTCCTTTGTCTTTTCAGTATTTCTACACACACACACACACACACACACACACAACATATACACCCACTTTTCAAGTATAGAGCTCAAAATTCCAATCAATTCTTTAATAAATAGCAAATAATATTTCAATAAATTTGCTTACATTTGAATTACAGCTAATTGCCAATATTCTCTTTTCTTCTTTTTTAAAAAAATCGGAATGTGTCTGACTTGTATGTGCTTTCTAAGAGGCATATTTGTCAACATCAGTGTTGGGCTACCCTAGACAAAGATGTTTTGTCCAGCATACCAGAGTCTCTGCATACAGATTAATTCTGGGCCAGTGAGACTATTGATGTTCATTTACTGGATCTGGTCTATAAACTCAAGCTCTGTGTGAAGTGATAAATCTCAGTATAAAAATAATTTCCAATAATTGCATAGAAAATTATCCAATGAGTCATATCGTACTTTCTTTTTCAGTTCCTGAAATTCCGGTAAATTTTTGAATTGCAGATTCTGCATGACTGAGATTGTAATAGAAATGCCTGTCAAAATGAGGAAAAATTCACTCTTCTAATTTGTCATGGTCATCATGGACAGCGTCTTCCTTTTGTAGAGTCTCAAAGCTAAAAAGATTTTACTCTAATGGCATTTACCTATATCTTTGTTACCCCTACACCATTTTCCCGGTCTCCTGAGAATACTTCTGATTGATCAACTTGCTATTTTTCACTCTGTATAAAAGCAGGACACTTAAAGCCAGCTGACAAAAAGTAGTACCACCTTTATTATTGGAAAGAAATTTGGCAGGTTATAGTAAACTTGAATATTAGCTTACCCTTTCCCCAACAATTCTATTTTGGGTTACATGAGAGATAGAAGGCCATAGATAAATATGTCTGTGCAGCATTTGTCAGAGAAATATAAAACTAGAAACAACCAAAGGTCTATTGGTAGTGAAATGTATAAGACATGGTATAGTATATTTTATATAATTTATAAAGCAGTTAAAGAGTATTAACTACATCTACAAATATTAACCATGATACATGATGTTTCTTAAAACATCATGTTTATGAGAAAATCAAATTGCACAACAATACATACAACATCCTGTTGTTAAAAGAGAATTTTAAACTCATGTTGTAAACTACTAATACTGTGTCTAGAAACACAAATGTGAGGGACACAAATCAGCTTGAACATGGTACTTACCTCTAAAGAAGAAGGAAGGAAACAGAATACAAGGGAAGCTTCAAATTATTTAGTAACAATTTATTTCTTACAACAGGTATTGATTATACTATTCTCTATGCTAGTTTTTCTATTTGAAACAGTTTTAATAACTCAGTCCATGAATACTGATTTAAAAAAGTTTACAACTGCACACCAACATGAATGAGCCATTGAACATAAATGCTTTGAAATTGATAGTCCTAAAGGCTATTCCATCAGACTATGGGAACTCCCTGAATTGTCTCTTGATTGAACCCAGCCAGTATTTGTGGTTTAATGAGTCAGAATTGGTTAATATTAGCTTCAGAACTGCTAATAGGCATGAATATTCCATGATTCATTTGATGTTTTTTATTTTATTTTATTTTTTAAAATATTTTATTAATTATGCTATTACAATTGTCCCATTTCTCCCCCTTCACTCACCTCCACCCTGCACACCCCCTCCCACCTGCATTCCCCCCTCTTTAGTTCATATCCATGTGTCATACTTATAAGTTCTTTGGCTTCTACATTTCCCACACTATTCTTGCCCTCCCCCTGTCTATTTTCTACCTACCATCTATGCTACTTATTCTCTGTAGCTTTTTTTTTTTCCACTTCTCAGATTAGCAGGCAAATTTACAGCTTCTCAGAAAATTTGGGAATGACTACAGGGGTACACATAACTACTCCTACAAACACAAACACAAACACACCCACACTACTCCGAGAAGGGGCAATTCTCAAATATATTAGTACTCAGGCAGCAGATCATTTTTTATCGGGTTTAAATACCAGGGAAATTTGTCCTCATAAAGGGTGACAGTGACTGAGTCTCATAATCTCGGGACCCATTGTCACTTGCTTATGTTTATTACGTCTTTTACTTACATTTGTATTATTTTGTCAATCACTGTCCCTCTGGTGACAGCTGCACAAATGTAAAATCTTACAAATAAAATATTGTCGAACTAAATTTAACATTATAGATATTATATTCAATGAAAGTATAAAATACCATAACTTCCAATGATTCAACATTTTGAGGACTTTTGATTTTATTCACTGCATATAAGTTTAAGAAAAAGGAAAAATAATATTATTTCAAGAGATATATCATAATACTATTTAATAAAATTTATCATCTATTCCTGTTAATTGTTTGATAGTTTAAAAATGAAAGAAATCAAGAATTTCTATACACTAAACATGTACGTTAAACATGCTTTTTAAAGGTAAGTATTGACTGACTGTGTGAATGGTGACAGGTTGAAAGGTTAATTTTGGTCTATGAATTGGGCCAATAATAGTTTATTCAAAATACAATAAACAGCCCTGGCTGGTGTAGCTCAGTGGATTGAGCGCGGGCCTGCGAACCAGAGGATCGCGGTTCGATTCCCAGTCAGGGCACATGCCTGGGTTGCCAGGCCAGTTCCCATCAGGGGACACACGAGAGGCAACCGTACATTGATATTTCTCTCCCTCTCCTTCTCTCCTACCCTTCCCCTCTAAAGATAAACAAATAAATAGATAAACAAATAAATAAATATTTAAAAAAAACAAAATACAATAAACAGGTATAACTATTAAAATAAAATTGAGAATTAAAAATACTTTATATATATGAGTAAAGTCACAGATGATAGATAAATAGGTGGGTGAATGAGTGGTAGAGATAAAGGTATATGGAAGGGATGTGTACAGGGAAAGGTGGCACTTGAAGAGGCTAAAGCTTAAGTTAGAACTACTGGTTAGAATGCCTAATTTGCTGCTTCATAACTGTGCATGTTTATGCAAAATATTCTGAGCCTCGTTTTTCTAACATATAAAATGGGGATATCAGAAATAATCTCACAGATTAAATGTAAAGGTTTAATGAAGTAGCAAATGTAAATCACTCAGCCTATGTGACATGAAGCAAGTGTCCAATAAACGGAATTTCAATTCTCTAAATTCCACAAACTTTGCATAAATGTGCACAATGGAACAAATGGACTCAGTTCATTCAAAGCCCATTTTGCCTCTTCTATAGAATTTATAATTAATGAAGTTTTAAAATATCCTTTTACTGCTCACCAAATTCATATACAATTTGCCTATATTTGTTCAAATAGCTCTGTAAAAGGAAATGTCATAGAAAAGTGACTCTAAATGTGATGGTTTAATTAACCCTTTTCTTTCTGTGTATCTAAAATATTTCTGTTTAATTTTGCAGGAGGGATTTTTTTCTTCTAGCTATAATTTTTATTCAACAAAAATTCAAATGAACTTTTAAAGCAGTAAGTGACAATTTCTAAGCAATATGGAGCTAGTGTATAATAATGTAGCACATCTCTTCACTCTTTAACAGTAATGTCCTTTGATTACTTGGAGAATGAGCATGGAAGAATAAAAATATATTTTTTTAAGATTTCATTTATTTATTTTTAGAGAGAGGGGAAGGAAAAGCGAAAGAGAGGGAGAGAAGTGTCAATGTGTGGTTGCCTCTCGCATGTCACCAACTGGGGACCTGACCCAAAACTCAAGCATGTGCCCTTACTGGGAATTGAACCAGTGACCCTTTGGTTCACAACCCACACTCAATCCACTGAGCTACATCATCCAGAACTAAAAATACTTTCTGAGAAAACTATAATCACAAAAATATTAACCTAATAACTTTGTTATGTCTATGGTGCAAATCTTATCTAGATTTGCAAGACTGGAAACATATATGAGTTTCCTTTACTGGACAAGATGTGTTATCATAATATATCTTTAAAAAGGCAACAAAGCTCAATAATTTAAAAAAATAGAGGTATGGGAATTTTTAATTTATGGTTCTACCATTAATCTCTGTGCAATCTTGGGCAAATTCTGTAATCAGATTGAGAGTCAGGAAATATCATGATAGATATATACAGTGTATTGGAGAAATAAATACTAGAGATCAAGCTAAATAGACCAAGGGGAATTAGGGCACTATGATTAGAAACTTGAGCTTATTAAAAGATTTGTTCTGGCACATGCCCTTGCCCTTAAAAAGAATAAAGAGAGAAAGAAGTTGAAAGTGATGGAATTTTGATAAATGTCAAGAGGATTCTTCACATATAATCATACATAACCTTGAATTCAGTTGCTTCATTTATAAAATTCTGGCAATAATACTTCTTTCAGAACAGTTCCTGAAACAATTAAATAAATTAATTCACATACCTAGAAATATCACTGTGTGGTTGATAATGAACATGAACTGCCTCTGGACAGGTATTTTCATTTGTGGTCATTAATAACAATTAAGAACCATATGGTTGTAATGCAACAAACAACTTTGCCAGAACTTACCACTGTCACTTTGTCTTCTAGGAGAAAATAACCAGAATCCTGAAAACATCTATTCTTTACTAATTACTTACCTATGTTTAAATACAGATATAACTATGCATATCTATATGTATATATGCACACAAGCATGTATGTGCATATATATACACATTCCTGAGTATAAATATAAATTGATTTAGATTCACAAATATATCCTCTATTGCTGTAAGGGGTCTTTGCTCAAATCTTTTTCTAGTCTCCCAACATGGTAAGCATAGATCTTAAATGACTTATAATGACTTATTTGCCATTTTCTTATAATTTAGACTAGATACAGGTCAGGAAATTTGCTTCTCACTTGTCCCCCTGCATCCTATTCTTGTTGTAGATATCTCACATCTCACATTCCATCTACAAAAGGAGGAAATCAGAAAAGCAGTTTTTTTAAGGGCTAGAGCACAACTGCTCTAATAGCCTCCTTATTTAAGTACAGATTCCCCAGGGAATGATTTTAATTCTTATCCGAAAAATAGTATATAAGAACAAATTGCCATAAGAGTGACAATAAGAATATCCTAAGTATATATATGAAGAGAGAGAGTGAGACAAATTTGAAGAAAAATTTAAAGAACTGGTTCGCATAATTGTGGAGGTTGGTGAATCTAATATTTACAAATAATCCACAGGCTGGACACACAAGAAGTAGTTGCAGCTCAAATTCAAAAGCAGTCTACTGGCAGAATCCCCTGTCCTTTAGGGGAAATCAGTTTTTTTCTTAAGCCCTTCAACTGTTTGAACAAAGCCCACTGATGTTTTAGGGAACATCTGCTTAACTCAACGTCTATTGATTTAAATGTTAATCTCATCAAAAATTTCTTTATAGAAACATCTAGAATAGTGTTTGACCAAATATGTGGTTACTATGGCTTAACCAAGTTGACATATAAACTTACACATACTGATTCAGATAAACTGGTCAGAACACTGAAACCCAAACTCAGCCCAAGTAAAGCAATAAAATATTGGAAAATATTAGTGCCCTTTGACTATTGCCTATTCTAAGGATAATATCATGGCAGACAATATACTACAGGAATCCAATAAGGTAACTTCCCAGGAAAGGAATCTGAAGACAGTGCAGAAAGCAGTTGGATTCCAAAACTTTGAGTACAGTCTCAGCTGCTGTAAGAGAAAGACCATGTGGGATTCTATGAGTCTACAAACTTTGTTTGGTGGCATCATGGAAACTGGCCTTGTCACTCCCAAACACTGGGTACAGAGTTGGGTTAGGGAATTGGAGAGCAGTCCCAGACCTGATACATTGCATAGTGCAGAAAAACCTCTTAAAGCTAAAGCTACCTGCTTGATTATTAATTTTGTTTATATGATAGTTAAGTCACTGTAGCATGTGATAAAAATTATTGGAATCATTGTTATTGCGGGTTTGAGATGGATGGAGTTTACATCCCTAATAAACCTCAGCACAGCAAACCATGGCACTGATATAAGTGCATTGAGACAATCGACCTCTTAGGTTGCCCACTAAAATTAACAGGCAATATAGAACAGTCTCTGCTTAAGACACAACTTTATGGAATAGGTGTTCCCTCAAGCACCATCAAAGATTGCCAGCAACCCTAGAAGCTAAGAGAAAGGCATGGAACTGATTTACCCTACAGCCTCAGAGAGAGCAAGGTCCTGCGGACACTTTCATTCAGACTGCTAACCTCCAGACTGAGAGAACAAAGTTGTTTGAAGACACCCAGGTTGTGGTACTTTGTTAGGCAGTCCTAGCAAACCAATACAGACAGACCCTTTACAGAAGCACCTGGTCAGAAGATTAAGTGCCATCTTCCAGTTACAAAAGTCCACCATAAGTATTTGTTTTCCCTCCAGATTTAGAGTTGATCGATCTTTCTTTATTGAGCATTGGATTCAGCTTTGGCTTGTGTTTAGGAACTAAGATGGATTAAAACTTAAGTAGATATTTCTAAGTGCTAAAGTCACTCCTAGTACAGCTAGTTATACACACTCTGAGAGAAATCAGGGAGCACTGACCAGCAGGGGGAAGGGCACTGATCCCTGCCTCCTCTCAGGCTTGTTTCTGGTGTCCAGAGGAAGAAGGGGCTGATCACCTGTACCCAAAATGTTCTCCCTCTCTCTATCACTCTCTCCTTCTGTCTTTTCCTCATCCAGCCTTTGTACCTGAATTTGCATAGGTGAAATTTACCATCCCGACATGTGAACACTATTTTGTACACTTCTATTATTTTGTCTCTGAAAAATGTAATTTATCAAAATTGTTTCAGTTTTATGAATTTCAAATATATGGTTTTGTTACCTTTTAATATTCTAAAATAAAATTTTAAATTAATTTTAATAATGTTATATGCAATACACAAATATTAAATACAACAAAAATTTTGCATATATAACTATCATACAGTGTTATTGAATATAACCACATGGTGCGTTTGGGTAATACTAAGCTAATTTACTCATACATCTGTTTACATTTTATTATAATGGAGCTACAAACTGCTTAACTTTAAAGAACTTGCATCATAGTTTTATCTCATTTTATAAAATGCAAAACTGGGAACAACATCTATCCTCTATATATAAATAAAAACATTTTTCTTAATTTTTTGAACTAAGTGCCATTATGTAGAGCATTTATGGAAATTGCTCTTTTAATAAAAGGAAGTAGGAGTACAGGAAATATTTTTAAAATAAACTTTACTTTAACTACAAGAATAAATGAATGATCCTGGTACTCTCCACTCTGGCATCAATCTTAACTCTAGTTTGCAGGACAGAAACACCATCACCAAACTCTAGAGACAGAATTAACATATAGAAGCCGATAAGCAAAAAGTCACCTGGTTTTTAATTTCTTTGTGAAACAGGACCCCATAGGAGCAAAAATGCATGTACTTTAATGTATGGGCCACAAGCATGGCTTACCCTCTTAGTGCATGACCTGATATGTTCTGACAGAGTTTTTACATAAAAACTCCATATGTTGCACTGATAAGTAAAGTATATTTAAAATGGGAGCAATAAAAACATTTTGTTTAAATATTTGATTTATCTTTTCAAACACAAGTTTAAAATACCAACTCAGTTTTGAAGCAACAAAAGTGGAGTTATTAAATCAATTCATTTCTTTATTTTCAATCACTGTTATGGGTTGAGTAATGATTGCAGCCATTATACTCAAATGTTCACAAAAACACTGAATGATTGTTTATAATTCTTTCCCACATGCTTGTTTTTTATGACAAGGAATATTTTAAAAAGCTAAAGAAAAAAAATGTCTGATTTTACTCTTCAGTTACATCTTCCACACTTTTACTTGCAAATTGTGTCAGCCAAATTAAACTTTCCAACAAGGTGGAATTTAATTTATCACTTAATTTTGTTCTAAAGGCTCTTTTGCTACAGCTCAAAATTAATAGATTAACTTCAGAGACTAGATATTATCTAGTATGTGAATTACACTTAATTTCATTGTTTAATAATCTGTCCATTCATGCATGAGAAGTTAATATTCAACTTCATTAGGAGAATCTGTCTATGTACTTTAAAGAGTAGCTTATTTACAGAGGGAAAATTTCTTAACATTAAATGCCTATGACCATATTTGTTATCATATAAATATTACCTACGTTTTATCCCATTTTACTATATAATTCCTAGACGCATATATCCAAACAGACTTATCAGGGAGTGGTTATGTAAGGTACATATATAACAACTGTACCCCCTCCCTTTTATGAATTTCTGCTGATATTAACTTTTAATGGACTGTTGCTAAGTGGAGTATTTTACCCCCTTCCTAGCACTCCTGGAAATGCATAAAATATGGAACAATTTCTCTTGCTGCCCCATTACACTGAGAAGTTTAATTAACAGAAAATACTACATAACATGTATATCCAGCATGAAGTGTCCAGGTCTTTATTACCTCTCTTCTGGAAGACTATAAAAACTTCCTAATGCTCCCTCCACCTCTGGTGACTCTTTTTCCACACCCTGACACCACAACCACATTCATCCTTCTAAAGCACAACTTCTTCAGGGCCTCTCCATTGTCAAAGATATTAAATACTATTCTAGTTAAGCATTTAGAATTTGAGAAATGATGTGAAAAATCTACTCCACAAAACACATTCATTCCTCTCGCCACCTAAAGAAGTTTATTTTGTTCACCTTTTTTTTTTTTTTTGATATATGCCCCCTTTTTTAGAACACTAAAGAAGACCTCTTCATTTTCTTCAAAGCCCAAAGTGGATGCACCTCTATTAGAAAAAGCTCGTTCCCTCTTTACATCATACACCAAGGTCACCTCACCCTGGAGAGAAGTAGAAAGCCCAGCCTATCTCCTGCCACCTCTCTAAAGGAGGCAATTGTAATCAGTACAGAGTCTTTGGGCCAGGCCACCATTCAGATGCTCAGTCACTCCTTTTCTACCACCTTTTGCTATTAAGCCCATACACACGTGTCAATTCTACAAGGATTTCAGGGTATGAATTTTCATGGAGGTTACCACAGTCTCTACTTTTTAAATTATGATCCTATCTTATTCAGGAAGGGCTTCCCATCCCCCACTGCTAACTTTTTTACTTGCAGAGATTCTTTTGTCCATCTAGTTCTCCAGCTCACTCTTCTCTCTTATATACTTACATATGTGTATGTGGAGAGATACAGAAAGATGAAGCACATACAAAAATACATATAAATATACAGCAGCAGGTAATGTCTTATTTTAACACCAGAATTAAATTCAATAGCAGATTGACAAAAAAAATGGTAAAAAAGGCAAAGATTAGTTTATTTGATTCTCTCATTTCATTTCCTTACATTTTTGATGCAGACACCAGCTAGCAGTGTCCGCATCATTATGGATGAAATAAAAACATACACATGGACTACTGAGTCCGGTGGAGGAAAAAGGACGACACTGTGACTTTTCTCTCAAGGGGAGCAAAAGCCGAGGTCTCCACCATGACAGGCCTTTATTCTATATCTCCTCACATTACAAGATGGTCCTCACTCACTATGCCCCAGTTAGAGCAAAAGGAGCCAATGTCCCCTAATCACATCACAGAAGGATATTAGCAAATGAAAAGGCAAAAGTGGTTGAACCGGTTACACTGGTCCCTGCAAGGTTTAGCACTTGCTGGGTGAGGGGGTTTTCAGCAAGCAGCAAGTCTCAAAACTGCTTAGGTATATTGCAAATCTGATTCCCCACAAGAGAACTTATCTGTGGGCGTGGGTCCTGTGCATCTCTGGGTGGGAGCTGGGCCCACGCCATGCAGAAGGGTCTGCCACATCTCCCCGCTTTTATTTTAATAGAACCACTATGATCCACAAAGCTTGCTGTTTGCTGGTCTCCCCCACGACCCTGGGAAAATAATTTACAAATATATCAAAATACGTAGAACATTATTATAATCAGTAAGCAACCAGTGGTTCCAAGGACCCACATTCTCAGATTAAGTCCAATCAATCATTGTCAGGCAGTAATGGTCAAATAGATAACATCCAAAGAACTCTGAGGGCCTATTTTGAGTCAGAGTCAAACAGCTAAAGGGCCATAAAATTTGTGGAAAACAAACTTATTTCAGGCTTGGACCCTTATCATTTAAATTGAGGGCATCAGCAAAGTAGGTTTCATAGGATTTTAGGCTTTCTTTCTTAGGCCTGATTGCCCCAGGGAACCTGCCCCTTCCAGCACAGGGCCACACCCACCTCCGGCATTGTTTCAGGCTTAGGTGGAGCTTTCTTGTTCTTGCAGACAGAATGAGGACTTGGGCTAAGTCTGGATAGCCTGGGGCGGGGTGAGGGTCCATCACCCTCTTTTTGCTGTGGCCGAGTCCTTTCTTGAGGGCCATCCGTGTGGTCATGCCTGTCTTAGGCGACCTCTCCCTTGAGGGAATCTTACCTGTCATTGGCTAACTGACTAAGCATTAGAGGCTGGATATGGATGAAGCAGAAGCAGCTCACCTGCCAGGGAGATAAGCTTTGTCTCCTCAGTGGCTCAGGTCCCCCTCTTGACATAACAGACCCAGAAGAAGATGGTCCCTTGGGCTCTTTCTCGCCTAGCCATGGGGTGCTACAGCCTCTGAGGCCAGTCAGGGCAGTTCCCAGCATATAATCTCCCCACTTTTTCATTTGTAAATGCTATTGTATCTGTTAAACCTGTGAAACCTACTATTTGCTGTTCCCAAATGCATTCTTAAGAGAACAGCCTTTATATATATCACAAAGCACAAATAAGGATTAAGACAAAGGGGGATCCAAGGGCTGCTAGGACCCAAACTTGTAAGTTCAGTCCATTGAAACAGTTTTTAGGGTTCAACCATTGAACTTTATGGGGCATCGAGGGATTGTTGCTCTCTGCAGGAGGCGCCTGAGCCTTGGCCCCTGTCATTGAGGCAGGCCCCATCCTCCTCTGTTGGTAGACCCAAGCCCATGAGTGACAGTGTAAGCATCCGTTTTCCTTCTGGTTGTTCAGGGTCAGCTGAGCCATCTGGTCTGTCAGTCGATTGGTTCTCAGCTCCAGGTAGCAGAGCTTGGTGTCTGTCCCGCTCACAATAAGCCTTTACTCTTTTGGCAGGCAGCCAGGCAGGACCTGTAGGAATGGAAACAAACACACACACCCTCTTCCCCAAGTTAAATGATCTACAGGTCCAAGAGCCATCTCTCAGCGGATCTCTGTATAAAACCTGAGGATAAGATGACTTTGGATACTTCTGAAAATGTTTCTCAATTGGAGTACAAAGCGATTCATCACAATTTAGTAAATTATAGGTAAACAGGGCTAACATAATCAAATTTTGGGGGGAAGGACTCATGACTCCTCCTTTTTTCTGTTTTTTAAGAAGGTTTTTAAAAACATGACGAGCTCATTCTACAATTTTCTGACCGCTTGGATTGTAAGATATTCCTGCTTTATGTTGGCTATTCCAACGCTGAAGAAACACCTGAGTAGAATGGGCAAGGTATACAGGGCCATTATCAGTTTTAATTTGCTGAAGCCGTCCTAAATAATTAAAGGCCTCAAGCCAGAGGGCTTGTATATTTTTAACTTAGTTTGGAAAGACAGGCCCCTTGCTGTTTCTGCAAGCTGCAATGCATTCAGTTTTCAAGGAAAGTGGGGAAGATGGGAGGAGGGGTGCTCTGAAAAATTATGTTTTAGACAAAAAATGGTTGTGTGCCAAGGGCCTTTTGTGACTTGACTGATTAACCATTTCCTTCAGGAGAATAGCTAGTTCTTACTCAAGAAAACGGTCAGTGTTTACAGGTACTGAGTTAAAAAAAAAAAAAAAAATGGTACTTTGTCTTCCGAGGAAAAGGGTTAGTTTTCCACGGAAGACAATATACCTATATTTCATTTTTACAATAAAGGTCACAGCTCTGGCATAAACAAGGAGGATTTTTAATATTTTTTAACACATGGCACCTCCTATCCCACTTACAGCATGCTTTAGATTGACAGATTTATGAACACATTCGCAACTTTCAGAAACACTTTTTTCTCTTCTGGCAAATACATTTACTTTTTTCTTTTCTTTTTTTTTAATTAAAAAATGGTCGCAAGTGTGCCAGTATGTCCAGGCACAGGCAAGGTCTCTCTCCCCCAGCACACATCGGACCGGGGAGAAAAAGAGGCTAGGGAAACCAATCTCTTCTCCGCCCAGCTGCTCGGTCTGGCAAAGAGACCCACGCGGTGGTGGGTGATGCCGTGGCGTCCCTCGGGTCGGCATCCAGGATTTAAATAATAGATAATGTAAGTACCACTCAAACAGTAGCCTAAAGTAAAGACTCCTGAAAAGTTTTCATGTCACAGTCTTGAATTTAAGTCCAACATAATTATTTTAGGCTGCATGATTTTTTGGCAAGTTGCTTATTCACTGAGATTTACTTTTCTCTTATATAACAAAGTATACCTTATAATATTTGTTTTGTCTGGATTAAAGAAAATTTATGACATTGGTTTTCAAACCAGGTTTTACTTAACTTGGGTACAACAGGAGTGGTTAGGAATCCTACAAAAATTAGATGCTGTTGTCTTGTACTAGAATAACAATAAAATCAACAATAATAATGATGATGGCAATTATAAACCACACATATGTAAAATCCTGTATTAGAACCTAAGCTATAGGAATAATGAGATACTACTTTCTCAATACAACAAAACAACTACAAAAGTTGAGCAAAATATATTATAGAGATGGTATCAAAGTAACATAATATTTTATTTCTTATTGTCCTCATAAAACAGAATTGGGGTTTGATTTGGGGTAAAAGGAAATAAAATCTTTTGGAATCCTCACTTTTTTCTCTTCTATCATTTCTTAATGGAGCAATCATCATTTATAAACAATCTGCTACAATTTCCAAGAGCTCCTCCTTACCTTCATCTGAAATAATACATCTCATTTTGTGGTTACATTTATATAGTTTCATTAAGAGATTTTCTAAGTCTGGTAGCTTCTTCATTTCATCAACTCTTTATCCTTTGTTTTTCTTCAACTCAGCTTTATACAGTCATAGCTTTATGCCTTGAACTTTGACATCTCTTGCAGTGATCCACCACCAAAATCATCCATTTTGAAATGAAAATTATTGACCACATTTTTATTATTTATCCTGGCCCCTCTTGTTAAATCTCCTCAATGTATCTTTTATTGCCTCAGTACTTTAATGCCCTTTGAGTATTATATTCCCATTCTTACCTTATTTTGTATCTTTAACAATTTAAATGATGTATGATATGTCTTTGAATTTATTTCCTTACCAGGTGGTTCTTTTTAATAATTTTGGCCAATCTGAAGTTCTGAGATGGTATCATTATTTTACTTCATGTCTGCTCTTGATCAGCCACATCCACCAGGAGAAACTTAAAATTAGTTAAACTTATTTCCATTAAAAATAGTATATAGAACAGAAATTGTAGGTTCAAGGGCTTACATGATTGAGAAGGTAACAAAGTATTTTTATTTACCACATTATAAAAACAAAAGTGCAAGGCTAATGATAAATAACAATGGTCTATCTGTTAAAGTGTGAGAAGACTCTTACTTTACTATAAAGTTGATAACTATTCACTTATTTCATGTCTATCTTTCCTACTCAAAAGATCTCTATATCATTCTTTGGGAATATGACAAAGAGCACTCCTACTACTCTCCAATTTTATCAGTTTCAGTGCTACCCCGATTCTAATTTGAGAATGTTTGTTTTTTATAACTTCTCACTTTTTTACATTATTTGTTCTTATCTGGTACAGCCTTTCTCTTTCCCTACAAAACCACTCCTAAAGGATTTATCTCATCTTGTAACTCATCTCTTTTGTTGACTTAGTGAGGGGGACCCTGTCCTGGTGGCCAAATGAGGGGGGACTCAGCCCGCAGAGCCCCATCCCTCCGTCACGGATGAAAATGAAAACTACCAAGACATCTTCTGCTTGGGGAGGAAAGGGGTCAAACTCTCAGAGGAGAATGACCTAGAGCCCCATCCTCACTAGGCTTTTATTGGGCTCAAATACACCGGAATACAAGTTTAACATGTCAAAGAAATCTGAGGGCTTAATCCCAGCCAGTGTTTGTCAGGAAAGGGGGTTGCCAAACTTTGGGAGACATACTCATTTCCTCCTCGGACACTTATCACCTAAGGGAGAGCACTTTTAGCAAAGCAGGTTTCACAGGACTTTAGGAATTCTTTCTTATGTCCGGATCACCCAGAGAGCCGTCCAGGCCAGCACAGGGCTGCACCGCTCACCCTCACCATTTCAGGCTTTAAGGCAATTAGGAAGCAGGAGACATCTCCCAGATGGAAATGAGGACTCCGGCTATGTCAGAATAGCCGGGGGGCGAGGGTCCATCACATCCTCTTTGCTGCAATCCCCCGAGTCCTTCCATGAGGCCTCCCAAGTGGTTGCGTCTGGCTTAGGTTGCCCCTCCCATGAGGAGTCTTACTCATCATTGACTGCCAACCAAGCAATTGGGCCAGAGAGGCAGAAGCAGCACTCCTGCCAGGGAGATAAGCTTTGTCTCCTTAGTAGGTCACATCCTTGTGACAGAACAGACCCAGATGGAGTGGGTCCCTTGGGCTCTTACACAGCCCACCATGGGGTGAGGGTTACAACTCCTGAAACCAGGCTGAACGGTCCGCAACAACTTAGCATTGTTAAATGTTGGAAGAATAGTTCCTATTTGTGTGTTAAGATTCCATATCTAGTACTGAACACAATATCTGGTTAAGTTTATGGTAGTTATTAGATATTTAACATGATCTATCTGCCTTTTGCCATGAATATACAGATATATTAAATGGGGACATGATGGGCATCATCAGCCTGAATCTGTTCATATTTGAGGATCACACTGGTCTCTACATTTTCTACCCAGGACTGAATCATTGAGTCTGATTTACTGTCTTAACTACAAATATGGGCAGTTTCAGGATTTTTCTACTTTGCTTTTTCTAGCATAAAATTTCTTACTCTACAGATCAAGAGATCAATGTGAGTGTTTCAGCAACTGCTAAATATATCCATCTCCATAATACACTTGAAAGTCTGGGCAACTTACCATGTGGTGGGGCTATGTGAACATGAAAATCACTATGAAATGTATTTATCCTAAACCTTTATATATTCTGGATTTCATAAGACTTAGAGGTTAAGAAGGAATCTTGACTCTTCTGGTTTCAGTGTCAACTGCGTGCCTGCACTCAAATGTACTTGAAAATCTAGATAGTCCCTTTTCTTCAGTATACAATTATTCTGTGAATGGCCACAGGTCCCTTTGTGAAATGATTAACTATATAGAGGAGTAGGCAAAAGTAGGTTCTCAGTTGTGAGTGACATTCTTTTAAGCTAATAAAGCTATTGTAAATTTCATACCTGCATATCTTTCCATGCAAACATCTATAAGCCTACTTTTACCCATCCATCCTGTATTTTTGTATACACTAATGTGGTAGAGCTGAGATCTTCCACCAGGAGACCTAGAATCACCTTCAGGTGATAATTTCTAGAACTTGAATAGATCAGGAAATTACACAAAGAACCATGATTTTCAATTGATAGACTGACATCTGCTTCCAACTCAGTTGGTCTAATATATGAAGAATGCAACATCCCAATTGTCCGTCCTTCTATCTCATACCTAGGAACATCTTTGTCCATTCGCCTTTGTATAGATACTTATAAGTAAAGGGAGCCTGGTTGCCTTAAAATCCTAGGACTCTTTATGGCAACTACATTCACCTTGCCTCTGATGGCTGAGTGCTTCCATCTGACCTGCTATAATGGAGTCCTGTAAGCCTTATTGACACTAGAGAATGCAGGTCTATAGCAGCATCTCCAAAGTTAACTCTGACCAGCAGAAAACAACCGCTACTATTATTTTCAGTAATGTTGGTACCCCTTCACTAAATCATTCTTTGTGAACACATCGAGGGAATTTGAGCTCACCTTGTAATAGTCAATGTTAAGTGTTTTGGACTTAGATAATAAATTCGTTTTAACATCACCACCTAGATTTCTCAATACCTGGCTAATGTTGTTCTGGTATCTCCAATCATCTGTAGGCTGTCATTGTGTCCAAGCTTCAAGAATCCATCCTAGCTCTATATTAGGACCAGATTCAGATATACTTATCGGGATATTAAATGTTGCTTCATGGGAGAACAGCATTAGTAAGATGTTCTATCCAGCCTTATATTTCACTGACTTTGATATATCACCATGTATACAAGTTTCTCCCTAATTTGTGCATGTATGTTTTAGCCAGATACTACAGCTTCTTCCTGGAGTTTGACATTTGCTCCCATAGGAGAAGCACCGTTTCCCCCCTTTTGGATACACTGAGAACTGAGGCCATGAAGGTAGACAGGAGTGATTTTGAGAAGAACAAGCACTATCCTGAGAGACATTCATCTCAGATGACATCTATTATTATCTCCAGCCAGGAATGCTGATCTCATCTAGTGAGAGGGCAGGGAGGTCTACATCTTCAAGCCCAGAAAGCTCATCAGTACCTGAATGTTTAAGGTTCTCAAGGCAGGCAGAAGAAATTCATGTACCTCATCCCAGGTCATGACTTTTGTGCAGAAAACCTGTCAAGGTGACAGAACATGCTCCTTTACAAGTTCTCCCACCTTATGATTAAAACCCATGCCTTATTTCTGGCACCATCTGCAACCCAGGTGTAGGAGATATGCATAGCAGGAAATACTGACTTGAGATTTTCACAGCATGCCCTGAGTAAGTATTTGGCTAAAGTGAATCTGTCATTGGTTTCTTTCAAGACACAGTTAAAAAAAGCAAGGCAATCACATGAATTTTATAACTATCCTAATACCCATAGGTGTGACTAGCTAATGATTTGGCTTATACCAGTTATTTTCCTTGAAATAAATAGGTAAAGAAAATGTGATATATATATGAATATGTGTATGAATATATATGTATACACAATTGAAAATTATTCAGCTATAAAAAGAAGGAAATATTGACATTTGCAACAATATAGATGAAAATGGAGGAGATTATGCTAAATGAAGTTAGCCAGACATGAAAAGACCAATATTATAGGATCTCATTTATATGCAGAATCTAAAAGAGTTGGATTTATATTACCAGTTTGCCAGAGGCATGGGGGTGAGAGAAATAGGGAGATGTTCATTAAAAGTTACAAATTTCTAGTTATAAAATAATAAAGTTTTTTTTGCTCTAGTGTACAGTGTTGTAACTACAGTTAATAATACTGTATTATGTACTTAAAATTTTCTTAAATTATGTATTCTCACTATACACACAGAAAAAATATGTTAATGATGCAAGATGAATATGTTAATAAACTTGATTGTGTACAATGTATCTGTGTATCAAATTATTATCTGTATGCTTTACATATATAAAATTTTGATTTGCCAGTTATACTTCAATAAAACGGAAAAAAAATAAAATTAAGAAAAACACTGGCTTTAGGTTCCCTCTTACTCCTTTCTCCTTTAACTTCATTCACTTTTTCCTCCAACCTGGTAGATATATTTTTCATATACTGATGTCCCTTAACCTTACTGTGTTGTGTCTCTAACCTCTCTTCCTTATTTTTTTCAAACTTTATCACCTATTAAACTATGCTAATAGCCTAACCTCCAGTCATTTAGTTTTACAACCTAGACATCCCCCTCCAGTGGGAAATGGCAGAAACAATGTAAGAACAACACATCCAAAATACATCCATCTCAGATATGCTTATTTTTCTAATTTCTTGTTTTTGTTCGAAGCATCATCTCTCAATCTTCAGATAGAAAATCTCAACATTTACATCTATCACTTACTTTTCCCTTTTCCACATGTCCAATAAGTTCCAATTGCTCTGCCTTTTAGGTTTATTTCTATTTTCTTTTATTGTTGTTCAAGAACAGTTGTCTTCCATTTTCCCCTTACCACTCTGCACGGCCCTACCCATTGCTACCCCTACCCGCTATCCTACCCTGCTTTGGCTTTGTCCATGGGTCCTTTATATGTGTTCCTTGAAGACCCTTCCAATTTGCCCCCATTACCTCCCTCCCCCTTTGCCTCTGGTTACTGTCAGTTTGTTCTTTATTTCAATGACTCTGGTTATATTTTGCTTGCTTGTTTGTTTTCTCGATTAGGTTCCACTTATAGGTGAAATTATATGGCATTTGTCTTTCACCACCTGGCTTATTTCACTTAGCATAATGCTCTATGGTCAATTAATATTTGACAAAGGGGACAGAAGCACAAAATTGAGCAAAAATAGCCTCTTCAACAAATGCTTTCGGGAGATCTGGATGGCTACATACAAAAAATGAAACTTGACCATCAACTTATATCATACACAAAAATAAATTCAAGATGGATAAATGACTTAAATATAAGTTGTGATACCATAAAAGTCCTAGAGGAGAACATAGGAAGGAAAATTTCAGATATTCTATGCAGCAATATTTTCACTGATTGTGTCCCCAGAACACGGCACATAAAAGAAAGCAAAAACAAATGGGACTTCATCGAAATAAAAAGGGTTATTTCTTTTTAAATCTTCCTTCAACTCTCATTTCTCACTATGTTTATTCTTGCCCATGCACTCACTTTCTCCAATTAGGAGGACTGCAAAAGCTTCCTAATGTGTCTCTCTCTACAATTTATAGAGGGCTGACATATAGTTTTCTTCTCAAGCACTGATTCAGTGCTTTTTTTGATTCAGACAATTTTTTCTATAATGCTTATCTCTGATTCAGACAATTTTTTCTATAATTCTTTTGATGACTAATGCATAGTAATAGCTAATATTTATATAAAACTTCCTGCATGAATACATAGTATTTCATGATACTGTTCTATAGTTTATGCATTTATTAGTTTACTTGCTCTTCATTATAATTACTATTGCAATTTTATGGATGAGGAAAGAGGCACCAAGTAATAAGTAAATTGCCTAAATCAGAATTCAAACACATAGTCTGGTCTAAAAGTCTGTGCACTTAAGCACTACACTAAAATGATGCATGGAAGCAACATAGAACCAATGACTACAGAATAAAAGTACAAACATCTAAGATCCTATAGGACTTTGTTCCAAAATTCTTTTCAGAGCTCTTATATTAAGTAATTTATTTAAAATTGACTTTTAAATTTTTAATAAACATTATTTTATTTACTTCTCCCAATGATCCACAGAAGTTCTGACATTATTGCCTTATGTTTCTCAGTTGGAGAAAGTGAGGCTTAGAGAGGAGTTATTGTTTGTGTAAAGTCCTGTGACCAGTAGATTGAAAGGTATTGAAGTTGTCATCATCTGCCATTTAAATCGACATTTGAGCAACTTGACCATACTGCATTTGCCATCCACACCATGTGTTAGAGAAATGGTGACCTGCTCACCATTCATGTGTCCCTCAATGCCAACCCTCCATGCAGTTGCTTATATATTTCCCTCCAAAGAAAATGCATTTTCTATTTAAGTACATCTACAAGCCTAAACCCTTAGAAGGATCTTATTTTTCAAAGCATATGTTCAATGCCTTCTCCTTCAAGAAGTCTTTCTTGATTGTAATCTTAGTTAGAGATAGTCTCTTCATCATCTGGACTTACAAGACTCTATACCTCTTTGCCAAAAATCACTGTCTAGCCAGTATTTATATTACTCGTCTTCATTTCCCTATTTCTACATGCTCCTTGAGGAAAAGAGATCTTTCTAGTTTATCTTTGTAGCCTCCATAGCACCTAGCACATTTCTAATATTTTTGGAGAATTTATTTATACTTATACCAGTTACCCAGTATGAGGAGAAAATTATTTTCATTATCCTTCAAAATAAACCTCCCTGAATGCAGAAATAAAACATTTGAAGAAGAAAGAAATGTAACACGGACTAAATAAATTTTATCAATTTTTTAAAATTTCCTAAACAAAAGCTATTACCAAAGAGTACCATTTGCCAAGAAACCTAAAAAGATGTTCAGGCACTTTATTTTAGAGCATATGAACATAGAGGTTCTCCTCCTTTACCAAATATTTAAGTCTCCACTGTGTGTCAGACACCATGTGGGGTACTCTGGATACGACAATGAACATCACAAAGATGGCATTTTGACCAAAGGAACACTCCAGACAGAAAGAAACACGCTAAGAAAATGACTACACAGGAATAGAGAATGTCACACATACAGTAAGTTGATGCAGACACCAGCTAGCAGTGTCCACATCATTATGGATGAAATAAAAACATACACACAGACTACTGAGTCTGGTGGAGGAAAAAGGACGACAGCATGACTTTTCTCTCAAGGGGAGCAAAAGCCGCAGCCTCTTCCATGACAGGCCTTTATTCTATATCTCCTCACATTACCAGATTGTCCTCACTCACTATGCACCGATTACAACAAAAGGAGCCAATGCCCCTAATCACATCACAGAAGAAGGATATTAGCAAATGAAAAGGCAAAAGTGTTTTTGAGTTGGTTACACTGGTCCCTGCAAGGTTTAGTACTGATTTTAGGAAGTTACAACAGGCATTTGAAGGGTGAGGGAGTTTTCGGCAAAAGCAGCTTACGTATATTGCAAATCTGATTACCCACAAGAGAACCTATCTGTGGGCGTGGGTCCTGTGCATCTCCGAGTGGGAGCTGGGCCCACACCATGCAGAAGGGTGTACCACAGTAAGCTCCACAACTAAAATTTTGGATAGGTGGAATTTGAGAAAATAATAGAAAACAGGACACTTCTGTTGAGTTCTGAAGCATTTGTTGCAGTTACCTAGAAGACAAGAGGGGAAGGAAGAGTATTGTATGTAGAGAATATTCAAAGGGTCAGTGGGGGTGACAAGTGAAGATGTGGGATATTTCAATAGATCTAATTAGACTTTGGATTACGTAATGGATACAATTTAATAAACAGGGCTGGTTATTTGGGTATAGAAATGTAAATGTGAAAGAATAAAATTGTGAGTCATAGCAAATTAAGCTATGACTGCTGATTAGATTACATAGCACTCAGTTTAGTATTAATGATTACTATCATAAAATAATATTTTATTTTTATTATTTTATCACTTGAAGGTACACAGGTATTCTGGGGAAATTAATTTAAGTTCATTCATTGAACCCTTCAAGGAGACAGCTGTCAAAAAAATCTTAAATATTTTCAATGTTCAATTGATTTTAGTTAGCAATGAGTTGCTAGAAATTAAATTGTTTCCCTTAACACATATGTCTCTTTTGACCAGACAACCCCAGACATGACCTTAAGATTAATTTAAGCTTTTTCTTAAGTTAAATCATTTTAATGAAAGCTATCTTAAATATTTCATTGTCTCTGTACTTTAGAGTTTCTTGGCATAGTCAAAATATATTACTGAAATAACAAAAAAATCAAGTTAACACTAAGAACTTCAACTTTGTATTTATAAAGGGAAACAAAACATATTTTTGCAGGAAAAATCTATTCTGTAGCATTATGAATCCATTAATCTAAGAACATTTTCTAGCTACTCTCATATTTATGGAAATTTTTTATATCAGAAGAGAAACTTCAAGACCCTTCTCTTACTGAACTGTGCCCTCCATTAGAAATATAATGCCAGCCACAAACATGAATTACACTTGAAAATTGAATTTTCTAGTAACCACATTAAAAAAATAAAAATAGGTGAAACTAATTTTAAAATGGGTTTTATTTAATTAGAGATTGTACATTTTTATGAAGCATTTAGCTTTTCATGTGTATTTTACAGTTACCAACAGCACATTTTAACTCTGACTATTCTGATTTCACTAGTCACACATGGAAGTGGCCACTGTATTGAAAATTGTTGGCCTTAGAGCAAAGCTGTCCCTGGAACAATTTTCTCAGATTATCTCCTACTATTTAATATTCTGAATTACCTGAATTATTCAGGATATCAATCTGGTTTTGCCTATTTTATAGATGATAGGTTACATAGATGATAGATAGATAGATAGATAGATAGATAGATAGATAGATAGATATGAGAGAAAGAAGAAGTCAAAGAGAGGGAAAGGGGAGGAGAAAGAGGGAGAGGGAATACTATTATACTATGATATATATGTAGTATGATGTGTGTGCAAGCGTGTCTCCTTCATTCAATAGACAAATATTTCCTGAACATTTGTATATTGGACTAGGGTAAATAAATGGTGATTAAAAAGTGCATGGACACTGCCCTAGGAATTTACAATCTCTCTGTGGCTCTCTGAGCCTTTGTGACTACAAGTGAATTCACCACATATGTCTCAGTAAGTGGCAACCTGGACACAAATGTCCTTCATTCATTCCCTACATTTGCTGTTGAATATGTGTATACAATCACTTGGATTATACATACTCTGTGCTGATTCCAAGTTCAAATCCTTGTCTTCACCTTTAATTTTTTTGTCATTTCTCTCCATATTCATAAATGTTTTATGTTTCATAAATTTAAATTAAAAAATTCACTCAAGTTTGTTTCTTTTTATTCATTGAAGTACTCTTTATCTGTGGTTATCTTGCTCTCTCCTAAATACCATTTTATGATATTTCTCCTTTCCCTTTTCCTCCAGAAAATGGAAATGTATTTTAATGTAAGTTTTTTAATTATGCATAAGCATTATAAAAATGACAATTAAAATGTAATGGTAGAGCAACCAAATATATGTGTATTTCCTTGAAATTCAGTTTGCTAGGAAAGACCCTAAAATTCTAAATATAAATTATTGATAATTTGTGTCTCTTTGATGAACAACAAAAATCATAACATTAAATACAATTAAAAGGTAGCATGCTTTTGTAACTTCTAGCATTACCTTGAGAACATCACAGTTGAATAATTAGTTTACTGATGTCACTTCAAGTGTGAAATTTAAAATAAATAAATAATATTTTTAGAGAAACCTAATTTAGAAGCTGCCTATAACTGCTAAGCCTGTACTTTTATAAGCTTTACTTATTAAAAAGTATTATAAATTTAATTAAATTAAGTACTGATAAATCTACATTATACTTATAGCTTTACTAATGAAGCAAAAAATGCTTAATGTTCAGATTTTAGTTTAATATCTTTGGTAATATGTCATAATGGCAAATCAGTGGTAGGAAGTACAGCTATTAAGGCCAATATGCAATATCTATGACTATAAAAATAAATGTTGATTGCATAATTTTATTTTCCCATCAAAAAATAACATGGGGAAGGATGAGAAACTGCTAAAATTAAATCTGAAAATTTAGAAAATTGAGAAAAGCCATTCAATAAGCTATTTGTCACAACAGTATCATTCATAACTGAGCAAAACAATGACTTTTATGTGACTGGCAAAGAAAAACAATATAATACAACTATAATAAAATTCCATAAACCCATTTCTTCAACTAAAAGAGAACATCTTCTTATGAAAAATGTGATTATCTATGCATGCCACCAAAACATATTGATGGAAAATGAAATAAAATAAGTTAATGCTGTTTGCTGAATGATTATTTTCTGATCCCCGAGACTAGCTTCTCTAGCATAAGACGAAATTATTTTCACTTCCATGATTTATACCTAATAGTGATCAGTAATTTCATTTCTAAGTGCACATAAATCATCCCTTTAATAATATTTGTTCAGATCTTTCTAAAAACTAATATTAAGACTTGCAAACTCAAATGTCTAGAGACCAAGAGGATGAAGAAAACAAAGCAGCAAAGGAGGGCATGCCTCCTTCCAGCTGACAGTGGTGTGTAAGCTCTAGCCAGCCATGGAGGTGAACTCTCCTGATTTTAGGTGTCGGCAACAAATTCTATACTTTTGGTTGTCCATTTTATTGTTTTGTTTTAGATGTTGAGAAACACTAATTGCTTCTATTAGCTAGATTCACTTGCCATTTTAAAACCTCCGACATAGGGTTAAAACCAAGATTCTGTCATCACCTTTGTTTTAAACTTGGAAGGCCTCCTCATAACGACCCCGTATGCCCCCATCCCCTGCACACACATACACATATTGCAACAAGAACGATACTATGAAAATAGCCAATGAAAACTTTATGTGCAATTCTGATCAAGATGGTGGCATAGGCAGACATGGCTCACCTCTTCACACAACCATATCAAAATTACAACTAAAATATAGAACAACAATCACTCAGAACTGTCAGAAATCAAGTTAAATGGAAATCTGACAACTATGGAATTAAAGAAACCACAGCCACCCAGATGGGTAGGAGGGGTGCAGACACAGACCAGGCTGGTTGCTCACCCATGTGAGGTAGATAAAAATTCAGAAGGGATATCTTGGGAACAAGGAGTCCCAACCCAACATCAGCACTACCCAGACTTCCAGTGCCAGGAAGATAAATTCCCATAACTTCTGGCTGCAAAAACCAGTGGATTTTGAGTTAGTGGATGAAACTCCTGGAGCCCCGAGCAGTTCCTCTTAAAGAACCCACACATGGACTGCTCAGACTCACTCCCTCTGAGCTCCAGCACTGGGGTGGCAGCTGAGAGGCACTGGTGGCATAGAGGGAGAAACTGAAGTGTCTAGCATTAAGGTGAGCAGAGGCCACTGTCCCTGTGGTAAACTCCCCCCTCACCCAACAGAGCCGGCAAGTTGGAGCCATATCTGAGACAACATCAACGTGGCTAATGCTGTGTGACCCACCTTAGAAATCCACGGAGGCTCTACCCCACCCAATTTATGGGCCAACCCAAGCTGCTTTTCTATATGAGTGGCTGGTCTCTGCACATGCTTCACAACATTCTAAATCCTATCAACAAGCAACAGCTGGCCTCAGTGAGCCCCAGGTCCACAGTAGCAGCAGCCAGCCAAAAATCACAGTTTGGCTTTACCTAGGTATCTCAAAGCCCAGCTCAAACAGTGCCATCTCAGATGGCTTTATAGCTCAGGTAGGGTGGCCCTGGGCAAAACACAGGTCAGGGCTGACCTTGGCCTGCACCACTCAGGAAACCCCAGGGCCAGCACACTCAGTGGACAACTACAGACCACTTCAGAGCACCACCACCCTGCCACTCCACAGCTGATCCTCCATAGAAGGTGGAGGTTGGTAGTCAGTGTTCACAGCCAACGCTTGCAGCTGACAACTATGACTTGGGTAAATCCCTCCCATTGATCTGCCAAGAGCAACCAAGGCTCAACTACAACAAGAAAGTGTATGCAGCCCACACAAAGGGCCCACCTCCAGTACCCAGCTTGGGTGTAGGGAAGACTGTGTCATTGGACCCTACAGGACACCTACTACATTTGGCCATACTACCAAGATGTACAGTCAAAGCAGCTCTACCTAATACATAGAAACAAACACAGGGAGGTTGCCAAAATGAGGAGACAACGAAACATGGCACAAAGGAAAGAACAGATCAAAACTCCATAAAAGGAGCTAAATGAAATGAAGATAAGCAATCTATCAAATTCAGAGTTCGAAACACTGGTTATAAGGATGCTCAAGGAAATTATTGAGGACCTCAACAGCAAAAAGAAAGATCCAGTCAGAAACATAGGATATAGTAATTGGAATAAGGAATAATTGATAGGGAATCAACAGTAAAGTGGATGAAACCGTGGGTCAAACCAATGATTTGAAACATAAGGAAGCAGAAAAGAACCAATCAGAACAACAAGAAGAAGAAAAATCCAAAAAAATGAAGATAGTATAAGCAGCCTCTGGGACAACTTCAAGCATTCCAATATTCACATCGTAGGGGTGCCAGAAGGAAAATAGGAAGAGCAAGAAATTAGAAATCTATTTGCAAAAGTAATGAAAGAAAACTTCTCTCATTTGGTGAAGGAAATAGACATGCAGGTCCAGAAAGCACAGCGAGTCCCAAACAAGATGGATACAAGGAGGCCAACTCCAAGATACATCATAATTAAAATGCCAAAGGTTAAAGATAAAGAGAGACTCTTAAAAGTATCAAGAAAAAAGAAGTTAGTTACCTATTGGGAGTTCCCAGAAGACTGTTCCCAGAAGCTGATTTTTCAAAAGAAACTTTGCAGGCTAGAAGGGATTGGCCAGTATTCAAAGTCATGAAAAGCAAGGACCTACAGCTAAGATTGATCTACCCAGCAAAGGTATCATTTAGAATCAAAGGACAGATAAGGAGCTTCCCTGACAAGAAAAACCTAAAAAAATTCATCATCACCAAACCATAATTATTTGAAATGTTATAGGTACTTATTTAAGGAAAAGAAGATCAAAACTATGAACAATAAAATGGCAATAGATACAAATCTGTCAGCAATTGAATCTGAAAAACAAACTAAACAAACAAGAACAGAGACAGAATCATGGATACAGAGAGCATTTAGATGGTTGCCAGATGGAAGGGGAGTGTGGGGGAATGCATGAAGAGGTAGAGGGTCTTAAGAAGAATGAATGGATAGTTACAGAATAGCCATGGGGATGTAAAGGAAAGTATAGGAAACAGTGTAGCTAAATAAGTTATACTCATGACCCATGGACATGAACAAGAGTTGGGGCCATTGCCTGAGATATTTGGGTGTGCTAGTTGGTGGGAGGGCAAAGGTGGAAAAATCAGGACAACTGTAATAACATAATCAGTAAAATATAATTTAAAAAATCCCAATACAAAAATGAAGCTATTTATATATAATAGAGACACATGAAATACTTGGGTATATGTACCCAAGGTATGACAAAATATATGCAAGATTTGAACAACGAAAAACTATAAGTCATTGATAAGGGAAATTATATAAGACTCAGCAGAATGGAAAGCTACTATGTTTATTGTTAAAAAATCAGTTCTTAATGACATTGTTAGATATAGTGCACTCAATCTAAATTTCATCAGGCTTTCTCATCAAAATTGACAACCTAAATATAAAAAATTATATGGAAATGTAAGGGACCTAGAATACTGAAACCAATTTTGTAAAAAAATGATAAAGGGAACTATTTAAATTACATGATTTTGAGAATTATTATAAAGTCACAGTAATCAAGAACAAGTGGTTTTAGTATAAATATTGACACAAATATTATTTAATGAAAATGGAGAGTCCCCAAATAGACCTGCATGACATTGCCAAGGCAATTTAGTGGAGAAAGATAATGAAAAAATGGTGCCAAGGAAAACAGGATAAGCATATGCCAAAAAATGAATCAGAACCCTTACTTCACACCTTAATGCAGTGGAAGGTATGAGCAAAAAGGAAAAAGGACTCATGGACATATACAACAGTGTGGTAATTGTTGGAAGATGGGGCATATAAGGGGACTAATGGTAATGGGAAAAATACAGTAAAGTTTTAAATAAAAACTTTAACTATCTGCATATGGAATTCCTTTTGAGAGTATAGCTCTTGAGGTATGTTCAATTAGTGGTTAAAAATTACATTGAAAGGGGACAGAAAATAAATTTACAAAAATATTGTGGCAGACCCTTCCACGTGGCATGGGCCCAGCTACCACTTGGAGATGCACAGGACCCACGCCCACAGATAGGTTCTCTCATGGGGAATCAGATTTGCAATATACCTAGCCTGCTCTGAGTCTTGCTTTTGCTGAAAACTCCCTCACCCTACAAGTGCTAAACCTTGCAGGCACAGTGTAACCGGCTCAAATACTTTTGCCTTTTCATTTGCTAATATCCTTCTTCTGTGATGTGATTAGGGGCATTGGCTCCTTTGGTTGTAACTGGGGATCGTGAGTGAGGACCATCTTGTAATGGGAGGAAAAATAAAATAAAGGCCTGTCATGGCAGAGGCCAGGGCTTTTGCTCCCCTTGAGAGAAATACCATGCTGTCGTCCTTTTTCCTCCACCGGACTCAGTAGTCCGTGTGTATGTTTTTATTTCATCCATAATGATGCAGACACTGCTAATCAGTGTCCACTTCAAAATATATTTAGAATATATTTTTACAAGATCAAAACCACCAGTTATTGTTCAAAGAATTGATTCTTCTTCAGCAAACATACAATTATTTCCTATTTACTTCATATAATTCATTATGGCAGATGTTTTCAGTGGACAGAAGAATCAAATAAGTTATATGACTGAACTCAGTGGTCAATTGAGTCAATTGTTTACTGCAGGAACAACTAGTTTATGAATAATCCTGATATTATACCACAGGAAAAAAAAACTTTTTAAATTTTGTTGCCATAAGCATCCTTCCTCCAAGCAATTTTATGTTTTGGCTTACTCTAATTATTTTGAAATCTTTACTTTCTTCTCACTCTGAGATAGAAAAACTCATTTTTCTTTTAAGGTATATTTTATTTATCATGTGCTTACCCTTTTACCCTTCTTAACACAAGAGAATTTGTCTTCTCAGAGATGCTTTTTGTTGTTGTTCATAACCTTAGGAATTCTAATTGTAAAATAGAAAGGCAGAATGGAGTTTACATGACAGTTTTGCTGTGTGACCATCAGATATAAAATAATTTAGACATTCAGGGTAGAAACATGAGGCATCTTTGTCTTTCCATTCTGCCTGGGATCACCCCTGATTTCAGCCTTCCAGCAGTGCGATCCTTTTTCTCATGCAGTGTCAGATCTCTGAGTTTCACCTATGGTGACTGTGGACCAGGACCTGAAATACAAATGGTCTGACTACGCTAATGTGTCCCTTCTGACAGTCTCAGCCCCATCTCCCAGCACTTCCCTCTATCCCACCAACCACCCTTAAAAGCACAGATTTACTTTTCTGAAGTGTAGTATTTTCAGCTTAACTTCAATTTTCTCTTCAATTATCAGCTTCAAACTTTTTAAAGGATATTAATTGATTGATTGATTGAGAGGAAGGGAAGAGGAAAGAGGAGAAAAATATCGATTTGTGATAGAAACATTGATCAGCTGCCTCTCGCATGCTTGCAGCCCAGGCATCTGCCCAGACCCAGAGTCAAACCTGAGAATGACCCTTTGGTTTTCAACACAACACCCAACCCACTGAGCCACTGCAGGCAGGGCAAGTGTTAAACCTTTAAAAGTATTTGTTAAAACTGTGAATCTCATAATGATAACATTCTGACAAACTTTTCTGTAGAGACCATGAGATTTCTTTGAGCCATTTATAATGTTTCCCCCTGATTTCTTTTCACGTAAAGCTTGTTTGGGAAGATAATCACTAATGTTAAAGAACTGGAAGCATCAATGTTAGCAGATCTAAGACAGTAACCTTCAGATCACAGTATCAATTTTTCTAAACACCTTGACTAGCCAACCCACCTGTGATATAGACAAAGCCATCTGTCTAGGAATACACATCCAGAGAATTATAGAGCGGCTTTTAAATTTAGTTGTAACGGTGCTCAGTAAGTATTTCTTGAATACTAATGTTTATTCATTTTCTGTCGATGAATGATTTCACTTGCAGTAACTGGTAATAGTGAAACCAAAATCAAATGCATGTTTTCTTCCTTAGTTCATGATTTACTAAATATTGTGATTAAAGACAATTGGGAAAATAAAGCCTAACATATTTAAGGTGATAAACTGGCAATGTATTTTTCAAGGTACTTTTCTTTCTACTGTAACTTATGAGGATATGTTATGCAAAAATATGTACATTCTATATTAATATTAGTAACATAAAAGCACCCATTGCAGAAAGATGCTATTTGTAATAATGTTGGTGAAATTCAAAGTTATACAGGTGCAGGCAATGATGTTAATTTGGAGAATGCAAACCTAACAGACTGCCTGACCATTAAGATTTATTTGCGAGTACAAAGTAAAGTGGTGTCAATACTTGTAGCATCAGAAAAGAATATATAGCCTTCCTTGGCTTTATATTAGTCGATTTCCAAAGCATGCATTACAATTTTATTACCTGAATGCTTTCTTCTACTTTATTTTTTCAAATATATTTTATTGATTATGCTATTACAGTTGTCTCAATTTCCCTCCCTTTAACCCCCTCCACTCCATACCTCCATTCCCTCCAGCAATTCCCCCCTTAGTTCATGTCCATAGGTCGTGCATATAAGTGCTTTGACTACTCCATTTTTACTATTCTTAATCCCCCTGTCTATTTTGTACCTACAGATTATACTTCTTATTCCCTGCAGCTTTTACCTCATTCTCCTTTCCTTTCCTCTCCCACCTGTTAACTCTCCATGTGATCTCCACATCTATGATTCTGTTCCTGTTCTGACTGTTTCCTTAGTTGTTTTTGTTGTTGTTGTTGTTGTTGTTGTTGTTTTAATTTTTAGATTCAATTGTTGACAGCTGTGAATTTGTTGTCATTTTAAAGTTCATAGTTTTGATCTTCTTCTTAAATAAATCCCTTTAAGACTTCATATAATAATTAGTTGGTAATGATGAATTCTTTTAGCTTTACTTTGTCTGATGAGCACTTTATCTGCCCTCCCATTCTAAGTGATAGCTTTGCTGGATACAGTAATCTCAGATGTAGGTCCTTGCCTTTCATGACTTTGAATACTTTTTGTTGTCCCTTCTTGCCTGCAAAGTTTGTTTTGAGCTATCAACTGATAGTCTTACGGGAACTCTCTTGTATGTAACTCTCTGCTTTTCTCTTGCCTCAGTGCTTTCTTTTACTTTAAATATTGAGTTGGCCATGCCGGGAAAAAAACAAAAACCTCAGCTCTGCAAGTGTACAGTTTGAATATTTTAAAGTTTCTTTATTTTTCTTAGAAAATGATGTCAAGGCTTGATAAACTGGGAAATCTTTAAAAAATATATAGTAGTCTTTTCATATCTCTGCATGGAATCCCAAGGTACATTTCTACTTTTGTAATTTATAGCAGGTAGAGTATAACAATCACAATATTTGAAACAGAGAATGAAGTAAAAACAAAATCTGACCCTTTCTCACAAACATAAAAGCTGATAATTTGTTTCATGTTGATCTCTCTGTTTTGTGATGACTTACAGTAAATGCTTCACATATGCTATATTTTGATGTCAATAATCTTCAATTTAACATTTCAGTGTTTGCTCTTACTATTATTCTTTTTTTTTTTCTGTAAAATTGCTTTTCTCTCTGCATGGCAGCCTTACCAAGCATTTAAAATGTCTCTGAGGGCAGGGAGTTTCACCTACTTCATTTACCTTCCTTTGCAAAACCTACAATATCTCTGGTCAAAGTGTAAATGTTTAATAATATTTGTTTAACTAGGCCTTCATAAACAAAGCAACAAACAGCAAGTGTTGGAGAGGTTGTGGAGAAAAGGGGACCCTAGTGCACTGTTGGTGGGATTGCAGATTGGTACAACCACTATGGAAAACAGTATGGAATTTTCTAAGAAAACTAAAAATGGACATACCTTTTGACCCAGTAATTCCACTGCTTGGATTATATCCTAAGAATCCTGAAACACCAATCCAAAAGAATCTATGCACCCCTATGTTCATAGCAGCACAATTTACAATAGCCAAGTGCTGGAAGCAACCTAGGTGCCCATCAGTTAATGAATGGATCAAAAAACTGTGGTACATTTACACAATGGAATTCTATGCAGCAGAAAGAAAGAAGGAGCTCCTACCCTTTGCGACAGCATGGAAGGAATTGGAGAGTATCATGCTAAGCGAAATAAGCCAGGCAATGAAAGACAAATACCATATGATCTCACCTTTAACAGGAAGCTAATCAACAAAACAAACAAACAAGCATAATATAAACAAAGACACTGAATTTGAGAACAGTCTGACAGTGTCCAGAGTGGGAGGGGAGGGAATTTCAGGGGAAAAGGGGAACGGTTTAGAGCAACAAGTATAAAGGACTCATGGACAAAAACTATGGGGGGGTGGAAATGGGAGGAAAGTGGGGAGGGCTGGGGTGGTGGGCTGGGGCGGGGTAAAAGACAGAAAACTGTACAATATCAACAATTAAAAAATACTGATTAAAAAAAAATAATAAAATAAAATCAAATGTTAAAAAAATAAATAAATAAATAAATAAATAAATAAATAAATATACATCTATGTAAAAAAAAAAAATATTTGTTTAACTAAATTCTTGAAGAATTGAATAAGCTAGTAATTTACTTACTAAATATATGGTGAAATTAATATGTATATGACACCATATTGTTTTTTACTTCTTAAAAATGCAATATACATTTTTACAATTATTTTCACAATATTCCTTTGAAATAAAAAAATTCTAGATGGACATTTGCAACTTATGATTATTTGTTTTTTTATTTTATTTTATTGCATTGTTCTATTACCATTTATCTCAATTTATGATTATCTGTAAGGTAAATTCTTTTGAACACTGATTACTTATAAATACATTTTGTAGGCATATTTTTAAAATATGCATATTCTATTTTCAAGACATTCATAGACTAATGGAGATTTATTTCAAGCTGCTGTTACCCAATTATTTGTAATAATCAATCAGATTTTAACTTTAGTGATTAAAATACATTTTCCAAAATGAGTTTAAGAAAGTATGAATTTAATTGGCTAACTTTTACAGTGACATTGTCTTTTTCCATCTAAAAGCCCAGTAGTCTTCCTAGATTTAAAAATTTGTACCTTCTTTCTAGATAAATCATTCCATTTTCCAACTGTCTTCCCAATCTCTATTTTATACGGAACACATATCACCCATTTGCATATGCCTTATACATTTAATATGAACATTTATTGAGTCATTGTGATGCTGGCATATTAACAAGTCACTTTTCACTAACTGCAGCTTCCTTCAGTAGCAATAACTACACGGAACTCTTACACTCCCAACTTTGATTACAAAGTAATTACAAACTGGCTTCCTATTAAGCAGTTACTTCAAAAAAGGCAGTTATTTACAATATATGTGTATGTATTTGTAGATGCTCCCTCTCCAACCTTTCAAGTTTTTCCCACGTGATGTCAACTGCAACAGGAGTTGGAGCCAGTCTTTCTGACAGGCTGCCTTTGTGACTTGAGACAGGGGTACACAGTCACACCCCGGGAGGCCAAAGTTGCAGTCAAGATGAAACTGGTTACAAGATGTATTACAAATGACTGTTGCCAGAAATGAGATATGAAAGTATGGTGTGTTTTCTAAAGCAAGTACCTGACATTCTCATGGTACTTGAAGGAATGGTGGTAGAAAACAGAGAGGCTGTGAGAATAAAAAGGTGGATTCAGGAAACAGATGGTGCAAAACTGATCTAATGATTACATTAGAAAATTCTATGAGGCACTGAGGCACAAGTAATATACTCTAGTACCCAACTGGACCACTGGTTCCCTAAAAGATAGAACAACAAATTACAATATTTCTTCTTGTCTTCTTTTTCTTTAGCTCTCCAAAATGAGTCTTAAGCCACCTAGATTTATCAGAAATAGTTTAAAAAGTTACTCACCATTATCCCCAATTTTTTTCTGAAGTTGAATTCAAATGCTAGCTTATTGAAAAATCATTATATAGCACAAATATTTTCTTCTATTAACAAGTTATATTATCAAGATAGGCAATTCAGGATATGTCTATAATATTAGTTCATCCATTCAAAAAGTTTTGGTGTCATGTAAGGATTAGACAAGGTTCAGACTTGGATGTTTACTATTAAGAAAGTATTGCAGTTGACACTTAAACAACACAGAGGGTCAGGGGCACCAATTCCCATGCAGTTAAAAATCCCTATGAAAGTTTTGAGTCCCCAAAAGCTTAACTACTAATAGCCTTGTGTTGAGCGAACACTTTACCAATAACATAATCTATTAACACATATTTTGTATGTTATATGTACTATATACTGTATTCTTATAATAAAGTAAACAGTATGTATTGAAAAAACTCACATATAAGTGGATATATGCAGCTCAAACCCATCTTGTTCAAGGGTCAGCTGTATTTCCATTTGTAACTTGGGTTACAATTGGTACAGAGCCAGTCAGTATTTCAGTTTCTGAATAAAAATTATGAAATATATTTGTGAATTGTGCAAATCATTCATGGTACTTCCTATACCTCAAATGCCATTTACTTATTTATTCATTTATTTATCAAATATTTGTTAATTGCCTAGCAAAGTGCATATGTTTAGAGCTACTTGAGTAAGTTAGCCCAGGATGTTTAGTCCCTGGTCTGGTGAGTGATCTGGTGTGGCCCAGTGTGAGAACCTACACATCTTTTTTCTTGGAAATTTGAACAAGGAAATGTAAAGAAAAGTCAGTAAGCAGAAAATGTTGAATTTTAACCCTATTACATATGCACATCAAATGCAGAGAGGAGATGTGTTTTTTTAATCTTCACCAGAGAATGGATGGATATATATATATATATATATATATATATATATATATATGGATATATATCCATATATATGTGATATATATTATATATATCCATATATATGATATATATATTATATATCTATATATATGTATATATATATTTCAGAGAGCGAGGAAGGAACAGAGAGAGAAAGAAACATTTAGGTGAGAAACATTGTTCAGTTGCTTCCCATGTGCTTCCTGACCAGAGATCAAACCCACAACCTGGGTAAGTGTCCTGGCCAGGATTTGAATACACAGCCTTTTGGTGTGTGGGACAATACTCCAACCAACTGGCCTAGGCAGATGAGCTGTACTGTGCTTCACAACTGCATGTAACTTCCATTTTTTAAACAATGTGATCAAAACCTGTGCACGTGCAGTCCAAATTCACAGTTTGGTTTAAATCACCTTTGACCACATGCATTAAGAGATGGTGACAGGGCGGCAAGTTGTTTTAGACGAAGTTCATGGATTTCATCTCTTCGTCATTCTTAAAGTGACAGTACAGATTTAAGAAATGTACTCTTTCATTAGATATAGCTTCATTTTTCCCCTGAAACTCAAAAAGCTTCTTTTGAAAATCATTTTGCACTTCTAATAGATACATGTTCAGTGAACAGGGTCAAGATTTCATGACACACAGATTATTATTTTATTTTCATTTATTCTTGAGACTTGAAATTTCTGCCTACATTATTATTGTTTGGATTGAATTAAATACTTTCTGCAAAAACAATTGCTATTTTTCTTTTAATATTAAAGTGTAATATTTTCAAGGCATCTTAAGCAACAATTAAGAATCCAAGTTCAAGTTTAAATATAAATACCTTGTCTTTATTAAAGCAAATAATACAGCTTAGGGGTCAATAAATCAATAGCTTTCCTCTCAGGTTAATATCATATATGCACACATGGCCATAAAGTTGTTTTTTATTTTTTTGTCATTTTGGATTTTCATAAGATTTGAATTTCATAAGATTCCTGTAAGATCTCACGCTCTGTGAAAATCCCTTATCTTACTTATTTAACTTGAGTGTTCTTGGTATCCAAAAGATTTTAACAAAATTCAGAAATAAAGGTGAGTCTGTCATACAATTTGCAACACCATGTTAAAAGATAGGATCACATCATTGTAAAAATGATATAATCATGTGCTCACCAGTATATATAGTAATCACCACCCATGTGTGACTATGTAAATAAAAATAAAATTAAATTAAAAATTAGTTTTAGTTACAACAACACAATTCAAATGTTCAGTAACCACATGTGTAGTGGCCATCAATTTGGACAGGGCATATTATAGAACATTTACTTCATCTCAGAAATTTTTCTTGTACATATACAAGCCTACCAATTTTATCATCAGGGAAACAAAGACCGACCTTAAATGATTAGCCCCAGTTGTTCAGCTAGATTGACAGAGAACCAGGCATAAATTTCACATTATCTGAAGCCTGAATCAATGGGAGTTTTTTTGGTTTGTTTTTATTTCCTTTTTTAAAAAATCCTCAGCTGAGAACATGTTTCTTTCATTGCTTTTAGAGAGATGGAAAGGGAGAGAGGATGCGAGAGAAAGAAACATCAAAATGAGAGAGAAACATCAAAGCAAGAGATGAGCATCAGTCGGTTGTCTCTCAAAGGTGCCTGAACCAGAGACTGCCTGAATCCAGACTGGGGATTGCAAGTACCTGCCCTGACCCAAGATGGAACCTGCAACCTAGGTATGTGACCTGACTGGGAATTGAACCCTCAAACCTTTGGCTTTGAGCAGATGCCCCAACTAAGACACACTGGCCAGGGCCTGAATCAAGGTTATATTTGCTATACAATGATCTAAACTACTTTTTTAAGTAGATCATACACATAAGTACACACACATACACATGCAAAAGCATCAAGTCTTTCTTCTCTGGTTTGCATGAAGTATGAAGTACACATCCTGTCTGCAAACTGCAGATGATAGATTAGACAGGAGTTTTGAACTGTGTATATGATGGTGAATCAGCAATATCAAAAAAGCCAACAAAATGAAACTTTTCTTCTAGAACACTCTGGTGAGATTAGGCACCGTTGATCCTCATTAGCCCATTAGCCATAGAGAGCAGAAAAAAATAAACTAAGTGTGCATGATTGATATTATTAATAAATGTCAGCTTTTCATATTTTGGTATTTCACAGAACATTATTTTATTGCAAATTCACATAAGTAGATCATACACTACTTAACATCTTTGTTAATGACTCTTAAAATTTTCATTAACTTCAAACATACAGAAACATTGCAAGAATAACACAAAGAACTCATATACTTTTCACACAGTTTTATTGTTTCTTTTTTCTCTTCTACAACTCTCCTCTTTCTCCTTCTCTTTTTTCTCTATCTCTTCCTTCTCTTCATTCATTCTTCTCTGTATAGTTTTCATTTAAAAATAGGTTGCATAAATTATGTCTCTTTAGCCCTAAATACATTAGTTTGTGACATTACCTTATACAATCACAGTAGAACTATCAAAATCAGCAAAAGTAAACTTTGAAAATAATAATTTTTACAATAGTCTAACATTTATTTTTATGCAACAGACTCCATAAGTTCTCCATATAAACACAAGAAATATATCATTTTAAAGTCTTAACTCAATGCTGCTTTTCCCATGTAGGCTTTGTTTATATAAAGTATTTGCTGAGTTTTCTGGGACTTTGTCATCACACTTGTCTTATTTTAGGAGTAATTCTCAGGCTACACAGATGTTTAGTCTTGTTAGCCATTAGCATGTTCAATAATCTCCAAGGTCAATCAACCTTCTAATTCTGTCAAAATGTGCTTATGGACATTTAGAAATGAACAAACTGCATCTTCTAATTAAAAAAGGTTTAAGTTGCCAAGTATTTTTTATCTTAGTAGCTTCTTTTTTGTTTATGTGGTTTAAAATTTTGTTGATTTGATTTTAAAAATTGCAAAACTGAAGATTAAAACAAGGTATGTAAAAACAAAATGTCCTATCACTTGGGAATTATCATGCAGTGTGTTTCCATTTCATCAATATATGTTTAACTTTTTTAACTAGACATTGATTTCATTTCTCTAACATGCATATTAAGTAGAATGTTCAAATTGATTAGGCTCTAGTATTCTGGTTTTCTACTGTGCATAGGTTAGCCACCCTTTACAAAGCACAGAGACTCCCCTTTCAGAAGATGTGCTTAAACTCTATCAGTAGGTTAGTGAAAACATTCTTCTGTCAAGAATATGTTCAGGTAAAAGGTGAAAGACTTATACGATCTGAACCACTATAAAGGACATATGGAAAAAAAACAAGAGGGGGTGGAATCAGGGGAGAGAGGTGGGGGTAGCTGGAGTGGGGAGGTAAATGCAGATAACTACATGAACAACTGTAAAATAATTTTTTAAATTTCATTTTAATTGTTGTTTAAGTACAGTTTTCTGTCTTTCACTCCTACCTCATCTCACACACTCATCCCTCCCCACCTCCCTCCCATTTCCACCTGCCCCTAGTTTTTGTCCATGTGTCCTTTATATCTGTTCCTGTAAAACAGTCTCCTTTTCCCCTGAACTTCCCCTGAAATTCCGCCCCCCACCTTCTGGTCACTGTCAGCCTGTTCTCTATTTCAGTGTCTTTGGTTATATTTTGCTTGTTTGTTTGTTTGTTTTGTTGATTAGGTTCCTGTTAAAGGTGAGACCATATGATATTTGTATTTCACTGCCTGGCTTATTTCACAGCATAATATTTTCCAGTTCCATCCATGCTGTTGCAAAGGGTCGGAGCTCCTTCTTTCTTTCTGCTGCATAGAATTGCATTGTGTAAATGTACCATAGTTTCTTGATCCATTCATTTACTGATGGACACCTAGGTTGCTTCCAACACTCAGCTATTGTAAATTGTGCTGCTGTGAACATTGGGGTGCATAGATTCTTTTGAATTGGTATTTCAGGGTTCATAGAATATAATCCTAGAAGTGGAATTGCTGGGTCAAATGATAGATTCATTTTTAGTTTTCTTAGAAAATTCCATACTCATTTCCACAGTGGCTGTAGAGTCTGCAATCCCACCAACAGTGCACTAGGGTCCCCTTTCCTCCACAACCTCTCCAACACTTGTTGTTTGTTGCTTTGTTTATGATGGCCATTCTGACTGGTGTGAAGTGGTGTCTCATTGTGCTTTTAATTTGCATCTCTCTGATAGCTAGAGATATTGAGCATCTTTTCATGTGTCTTTGGATCCTCTGTATGTCCTCCTTGGAGAAGTGTCTGTTCAAGTCCTTTGCCCATTTTTTAATTGGGTTGCTTGTCTTCTTAGAGTGGAGTCGTGTAAGTTCTTTATATATTTTGGAGATAAACCATTGTCTGAGGTATCATTGGCAAATATGTTTTCCCAAACAGTTGGTTCTCTTCTTATTTTAATACTTTTTTCTTTAGCCATGCAGAAGCTTTTTACTTTGATGAGATCCCATTTGTTTATTCTTTCCTTTATGTCCCTTGCTCTAGGGGATATATTATTCAAATTGTGCTGCATGAAATATCTGAGATTTTCCTGCCTATGTTCTCCTCTAGGACTTGAATGATCTCACGGCTTCTATTTAAACCTTTTATCCACCTTGAATTTATTTTTGTGTTTGGTGTAAGTTGGTGCTCGAGTTTCATTTTTTTGCACGTAACTGTCCAGCTCTCCCAACACCACTTGTTGAAGAAGCTATTTTTACTCCATTTTTTGTTGCTACTCCTTTTGTCAAATATTAATTGACCATAGAGACTTGGGTTTATTTCTGGGTTCTCTGTTCTATTCCACTGGTCCATGTGCCTGTTTTTATGCCAGTATCATGCTGTTTTGGTTACAGTGGCCTTGTAATACAGTTTGGTATCAGGTATTGTAATCCCTCCTATTTTGCTCTTCTTTCTCAAGATTGCTGCAGCTATTCGAGGTCATTTATGGTTCCATATAAATTTTTGAAGTGTTTGTTCTATGTCTGTGAAATATGCCATTGGTACTTTAATAGGTATTGGATTGAATCTGTAAATTGCTTTTGGTACTATGGACATTTTGATGATGTTAATTTTTCCAGTCCATGAACACGGTATATGTTTCCATTTGTTAGTGTCATCCTTGATTTCTTTCTTCAGTGTTGTGTAGTTTTTTGCATACAGGTTTTTTATCTCCTTGTTTAGATTTATTCCTAGGTATATTATTTTTCTTTTTGCTATATCGAATGGGATTTTTTTCTTGATTTCTGCTTCTGCTGTGTCATTGTTGATATACAAAAATGCCTTTGATTTCTGGATATTGACTTTGTATCCCAATGTTTTGCCAACTTCATTTATTTGGTCTGGCAGTTTTTTGGTGGAGTCTATAGGATTTTCTATATACACTATCATGTCATCTGCAAACAATGACGGTTTTGTTTCCTCCTTTCCAATTTGGATGCATTTTATTTCCCTTTCTTATCTGATTGCTGTGACTAAAACATCCAATACTATATTGAATAGAAGTGGTGAAAATGTACAACCTTGTCTTATTCCTGATCTTGGTGGAAAATATTTTAGTTTTTACCCATTGAGTATGACATTGGCTATAGGTCTCTCATATATGGCCTTTATTATGTTGAGGAATGTTCCCTCTATTCACACTTTGCTGAGTGTTTTTATCATAAATGAGTGCTGTACCTTATCAAATGCTTTTTCTTCATCTCTTAATATGATCGTGTGATTTTCTCTTTCCTTTTTTTATGTGATGTATTACATTTACTGATTTGCGAATGTTGAACCATCCTTGCATCCCTGGGATGAATCCCACTTGGTCATGGTGTATGACATTTTTAATATATTGTTGGATGCAGTTTGCCAATATTTTGTTGAGGATTTTAGCATCTATGTTCATCAGCGATATTGGCCTGAAGTTTTCTTTCTTTGTTGTGTCTTTATCTGGTTTTGGGATTAGCATGATGCTGGCTTCATAAAAAGAGTTTGGGAGTTTTCCATCATTTTGTATATTTTTGAACAGTCTGTGAAGGATAGGGGTTAGCTCTTCCTTAAATGCTTTCTAGAATTCTTCAGTGAAATGATCTGGTACAGGGCTTTTGTGTGTCGGGAGTTTTTTGATTACTGCTTCAATTTCATCTGCTATTATTGGTCTGTTCAGGCTTTCTGCTTCTTCACTGAGTTTTGGAAGATTATGTTTTCCTAGAAATTTGTCCATTTCACCTAGGTTTTCAAATTTCTTGGCATGCAGTACTTCATAGTAATTTCTTACAATTATTTGTATTTCTGTGGTATCAGTTGTAATCTCTCCTATTTCATTTCTGATTGTGTTTATTTGGGTCTTCTCTTTTTTCTTGATGAACCTGCTTAAAGGCTTGTCAATTTTGTTTGTCTTTTCAAAGAACCAGTTCCTGGATTCATTGATCCTTAGAATTGTGATTTTAGTCTCTATGTTGTTTAATTCTGATATGATCTTGTTTTTTTCCTTCCTTCTACTTGTTTTGGGCTGTCTTTGTTGTTGTTCCTTGAGTTCTTGTAGGTGTAGGGTTAGGTTGTTTGTTTGAAATGTTTTTATCTTTTTTAGGTAGGCCTGTATCACTATGAACTTCCCTCTGAGGACTGCCTTCACTGTGTCCCATAAGTTTTGTGTTATTGTGAGTTCATTTTTGTTTGTTTCCAGAAACTTTTTTATTTCTTCCCTAATTTCATTCTTGACCCATTCATTGTTTGATAGCACACTATTCAATCTCCATGATTTTGAGTGTTTTAGGCTCTTTCCTTGGGATTGATCCTAGTTTCAGTCCTTTGTAGTGGGAGAAAATGCTTGGTATGATTTCAATTTTTCTGAATTTGTTGAGGCTTGTTTTGTGTCCTATCATGTGGTCTATCTTTGAAAATATTCCATGTGTATTTGAAAACAATGTGTATTCATCTTCTTTGGCATGAATGGCTCTCTCTATATATCACCTAAGTCCATTTCATCTAGCACATTGTTCAATGCCACAGTATCTTTGTTGATATTTTGCTTGGAAGAGCTGTCCATTTTTGACAGTTGGTTGTTAAAATCCCCTATTATAATTGTGTTGCTGTTAATATCTTTCCTGAAGTCCTCTAAGATTCTCTTTATGTATTTGGGTGCTCCTATGTTGGTTGCATATATATTTACAATGTTTATGTCTTCTTGGTGGAGACTTCCCTTCGGTATTATGAAGTGACCTTCTGGGTCTCTCTTTATGCCCCCTTTTTTGAAGTATTTTTTTACCTGATATCAGTATTGCTATCCTGGCTTTTTTTCTCTGTCCTTTTGCTTGGATAATTTGTTTTCAACCCCTCACTTTAGGTCTGTGTAGGTCCTTTGTCCTGAGGTGGGTCTCTTGTAGGCAGCATATATATGAGTCAAGCTTTCTTATCCATTCAGCTATTCTGTGTCTTTTGATTGGAGCATTTAATCCATTTATATTTAAGGTTATTATTGATAGGTACTTATTCATTGCCATTTTTGTTCCTGTGTTTCTCTCTCTCTCTCCCTCTCCCTCTCTCTCTCTCTCTCTCTCTCTCTCTCTCCTTTTCCTTCCTCTCCTTAAAGTAGTCCTGTTAGCATTTCTTACAGAGCTGGTTTGGTGGAGGTATGTTCTTTTAGACTTCTTTTGTCTGGGAAGCTCCTTATGTGGCCTTCTATCTTGATTGAGAGCATTGCTGGATAAAGTAGCCTTGGTTGCAGACCTCTTTTTCTCATCACTTGGAATATCTCTTGCCATTCTCTTCTGGCTTGGAGCGTTTCCATCGAGAAGTCAGCTGCTAACCTTATTGGGGCTCCCATGTATGTTACTTCCTTTTTCTCCCTTGCTACTTTTAAGATTCTCTCTTTGTCTTGGAATTTTGCCATTTTAATTATGATGTGTCTTGAAGTCAGCCTCTTTGGGTTTCTCTTGAATGGGACACTCTATGTTTTCTGGATTTGTGTGAGTTTTTCTCTCATCAAATTAGGGAATTTTTCCATTATTACTTTTTCAAATAGGTTTTCTATCCCTCACTCTTCTTCTTCTCCTTCTGGTATCCCTATTATATGGATATTATTTTGTTTCATGTTGTCTTGCATTTCTCTTAATCCCTCTTCATTCTTTCTGAGCTTCTTTTCCTTTCCTTGCTCTTCCTTGCTCAAAGTTTTTCTACTTTGTCCTCTAGCTGCTTCATTGATCCTGCTTTTGATTCCTCCACTGTGTTCTTCAGTTCAGAAATTGTATTCTTCATTTCCTCTTGGCCCTTGTTGTTAGTTTCTATTTCCTTTTCATGTTGATATAGTTTTCAGTGAGTTCATTGTAGTTTCCCTGTAGTTTCTGGTGGCTCATTGTGAGCTCATTGAGCTTCCTCATCACCATTGCTTAGAACTGACTGTGTGATAGTTGAGTTGCCTCTATTTCATTTAGCATTCTTTCTGAGGTTTCATCCTTTCCTTTCATTTGGAGATTGTTTCCTTGTCTTCCTATTGTTTATGAGACTCTTCTTGTTATCTTCAGCTTCTTAGCTTAATCTGTTCTGGCTCCCTTGGTTTACGGTGTGCACTCCTGTGGTAATATACCTGTGAGATTCAGTGGTGCAGTCTCCTTCATGTATGCTGGTGTTCACAGTTTCCACATACTCTTTTTTTTTTGTGATCAGTTGGAGGGGTAAGGCAAAATGGTTTAAGACAGCAAGAGAGTATTCTATGATATTTAAAGTAACAGCTGGTAGAGAAGAGATAGGAGATCCTTTTACTATGTACAGTGTTAACCGTGATCTTCAGCCCATCTAGCCACTTTTAGAAAGGATGGAAAGAAGACAAGACTCTTGTTGGGGAGGGAAGGAGTTTGAGTTGGATCTAGAAAGCAGTGAGGTTGTGGGAGGTCAGATTCTGAGGTAAGGTGAGAATAAAGGATAGTAAATAGGTGTAGTGTGTGAGAGAATAGAGTTAACCACTATAGTAATAGAGTTCAGGAAACTGTGAAGTGGGCTAAGATCTAGGAGGGGTGGTGTTTAATATTTACAATTGTATGGAACAGCTATTATTTACAATAATATTAGAGCAACAATCATATGACAGAGTCTATGTGATCTGGATAACAAGAATAGGGAGTATAGGACCTTGAGTAGTGTGCTAATGGAACGCAAGTGAAGTGAAGTATGTTAAATTAGCAATACACTATGAATGAGAGAACAGGGGAAACCTGTCAAATGATACAATATAACCAGCCAAGCAAAGAAGACTAAACAGAAAGAAGAGGAAGACAAAAATATTATTAAAATAAAAGATGTAAGAAAAATGAGAAAATAATAATACAAATATGCAATAACTTGCAGATTCTCTGTAATAGCAAAGTGAAATGTGTCTGAGTGTCACAGCTGTTCGGGTGCCCCCTCTTTGGGTCCAAATCTGGTGTTTTCACAGTTCCGTGTTTTTTCTTTTGTCTCACTTGTGTGTATTTAAAAAGAGAAAAAAGGGAAAAAAAGCAGAAGAAGGATGGAAGAAGAGATAAAATTGGAAGGAAAGAAAGGAAGAAGGAATACAAGAAGAAAGAAGGAAAGAAAAGCAAAAGGAATTAAGAGATTAAAAAATAACGAAAAATAAGAAATTACTTTAAAAAATCAAACAATCAAACAAACAAACAAAAAACTTATTTTGGTTTCAAACTGGCCAAACCAGTTTTTCTGGTCTTGCTGGTTGCATCAGGTTGAGGGGCAACTGGTGTGGGTTTTCTCTGTTCCAGTTCTGCACTCAGTCAGCGTCCTGTGCACTCTTCCCAGGGCCAGCCCGGTGCCTCTCTGCAGGGCCTTGGACGTGGGATCCAGGCCTTCCCAAGAACATGCTTTACCCAGGTTAACCATTGTGGGTCCCGGGCCTCCTGCAGAGCACACACTTTCCCCGGGTTTATGGCTGTGGGCTCCGGGCTTCCCTCAGAGCAGGAGCTCACCCCAGGTCTCTGTGTGTGGGCTCCAGATCTTCCACAAAGCACCCTCCCCATGGGCTGTGGACGTGTATGCCAGGCTAGGCCGCTTCTGGTTGCACAAGTTTGCGCGCACACTGTTCCCAGGTCTATGCGTAGGTGCTCACAGCCCCTGTGTGTTTGCCACTTAGACCTTGTCCCCTCTCTGTGACTTCAAGTAACCAGGTCTATCCAGTGCTGCCAAAACCTTCTTTGGCCAGGGAGGGAGCAGTTGCTCCAGCTCTCTCCCGATAGCCCTTTGAGGCCCAGTGAGAGCCAGGCCTGAGGCTGCAGCCGCCCTGGTCCCCGCACTGGTCCCTGGGTCCTTATTATCCTGAAGCACTCTTCTTACTCTCTGGTTTTTCAATGTCCACTACAACTTTTGATCTCCTATTTTCATATATGCTGTGGCTGTTGGCTGTTTGCTCTGTTCCTCCATAGATTGGCCAGGTTTTTCTCCTGTGTGGAGGTGGAAGTGAAATCTGCTTCCTCCTACCACCCCACCATCTTCCCTCCCAAAAAGCAAAATAATTTAAAAATAAAATCAAACAAAACAAATAAATGAAATAAAAACAACGACAAAAAGAACACCTTCAGGGAAAATGACAAGCTCATTCAGGACTGTGTGCTTAATTGCATTTAGATTGCATAGTGTGTCTGTGCCCGTAGTTCATAAATTTATTGTGAAAAAATAAAGTTAAATATACATCGTAAATAATGACCCCAATATTTAAAGCATTGTCAGCATTCCTTTACTTAAAAGATATACCTGCATTCTCATTGCCTATGCCTCTGGACTTTTGGAATTACTGGACACATCTACATTCAGAGTTTGGATTTTGGCACTACCAAAGCATTAAGTGTGCATTTCAGTATTGAATTTTCTCTTGTCTTTGAAGTGTACTTTGTACCCAGGGGAAAATGAGTTAAATAGCTCAAATTTGACCATTTTTTATAAACTGCTCCCCTAAAAATGTCCTTTTTAAATTGTAGGAACACACACACATATTGTAAGCATATATATATATATACACTTTTCCCTGTAACTTTTTTAACAAAAGCCTTCCCAGACTTCACATCCTCCTTTGCCTTCTCTGTGATGCCAGTGTCTGTCGCATTCTGCACAGTTCCCACCAGAGTGTGGTGAAACCTTCTGGAGGAATTCTGCAGGAGGGCGGTGAAATAAACAACTATAGCTGCCCAGTTTGGGGATTTGGGGAAAGTCTTGTTCCCAACTTCAAACACTGCTACACTGATAGTTATAAACAGTGAGAGAAATTTAAAAGTAAAACAAACTTAAAGGAATATTGGTCTGAGTCATCGTGGTGATTCTGCCCAAGAGTCTCCTTTTTGTATATTTATTCCACTTCCATCACCGAGCTCATTTTCAATGTTTGTAAAGCCTTCTCCCTTTATCAACTGCTTTGGAAACAAGTATGATTTAGCCTTGAGACATGATTTCAACCCAAGCTGAATGCTCAAGTGTATGGCAATGATGGCAATGCTTCTGGTCAAACTTTCTCTAAATTCTCCAAAATCTGTCTGAATGACCAATGATGAACAGCATGCATGGTAGCATCTTACAGCTCTTAGACCCTAGAAATGTAAAGCTTCAAGGGACTTTGGAATTCAAATCTGATTCCTTCAATAAGATTTTAAGCACTTTGGGGTGCCTGGTGCCTTGTTTTTCTTTCTAATCTTAGAGCCAAGTGTCATGCCCAATTCATAGCAGGTACTAAAAAAAAAACACTGGCATTTGATGGTGTAAACTAACATCTTTACTGATTTCATTAAAAATGAAATTGAGATGCAGAGAGTTGAAGTAATTTTTTCATCGTCACACTGTCTGTTGATGAAAGAGCAAGGAATTGGAAGTAAACGAGTCAGTATTATATCCACTGTACACCAGTTCCACTGTAAACAGCATCTTAAGCAACAACTATGATTATCCTCTTGTGACTCAACAATGATTTCTAATATGATTGTTTTGAGACTAGGTACTTTTTCACTTGAAAAATGGAGATGTATGGTGGAAATAGCACTGGATTTGGAGTCAAATGTGGATGTACAGATCTGTTCCTTAATAGCTATGTGAGCCTCAGTTTCTCCATCTGCAAAATAAAGATAAGAATTCTGGCAATAATTAGGAACAGTTTGAACAATTTTTTCCAAATGCTATCTTAGATGCCCTACTTCTTTGAGCACTCAACTACTCAAAGATTACTAAAAAAATTATAATTTTTAATACATAAGCAGTTACTAAGAAAAAGATTTTAATTACATATATTATATATTAAATGTAATATATAATACATTATATCATGTAAATTAATAAATTACTCACTTATTTTTTAGGGTTTGAGTGAAAAAGAAACAGGCTTATAAACAAAAATAAATCTTTGCTAAAGGCTTGAGATAGAGGTTAATATAAGGTCATATATCGGCTCACAGGCAAAGTGAAATAAGAGCAATTACCACTAAATAGGAACTTCCTCAATATTTCCTTTCTGCTCCTCTCTCACATTGTGCCTTAGGTGACCTGATTCATCATGCTTGGTTACCTCCCCCAGGCCCGGCCCCTTGTGAGCCAAGAGAATATGATTGCTGTGTTCTGAGACCAGTGGCTCCTGATGTGAGACAAATTAACACCGCACCAGGAGCCGTTTAACAAATTGCTTCTGCTAGTGCCAATACAGGCAACTTGGTACCCCCTGAAGCCCAATGTTCACATTGATTTGATGAGCAACTCAGTCCCAAAAGTTGTTCTCTTCGCAATGATTCAGGCTGTAAACTTCCCTTTAGAACCAGAAAATGAGCAGACCCAAGATGGGCAGATGAATTGTCGAGACAGTTTCCTTAGGGGATTAAAATCTCTAGCTGTTTCAGTTTGGCTGTTTCCAGGAGTTTGTAACATTTTTAGTTTTTAAGTATATATACACATATGTATGTATATATGTGTATATACATATATATAAACATACACACAGTATATATATACACACTGAGTATTTGCTTCTAACCGTTTTAATGTTTTTCACAATATGAATAATAAATAACTTCAAAATAACATTTACTTTAAAGATCTGTCAATTGTTTTTTTCTCTTTTCTCTACTTTTGATGACCTCTAATTTCTTTTCTAACCTTGAGAGTGTCTGATTGGCCTAGTTATTAAATTGCAAACTGGGAAGAAATTTCTCATAATGAGAATTCTAAGGGAGGTAGCTAAAACAGGCAAACTAGAAAGAAAATAGACAATAGAGGAAAAAAGGAGGTTTGAAAAATCTAAAAATATTCATGTGGAGGTGTACAGAAATAAATTAACTAAAGTCTTGAGGTGTTTTATGGTGGCATGGAGTGTTTTGTAGGAAAAAATCATGACATGGTACTTTCTAAAAATACAGCACTTTTCTTCAACAGCCCAAAGACTATTATTTTAATTATTATTAAACAGATCTTTTCATAATTTTTATAACGAGAATCTAAAATAGTAAAAGATATCCCCAATTTTCCCCTCATTTTTTGTAGGAGGGTGGGGGAGGATGAATATGGATGGAAGATAGGAAAATTAATTGTCAACACTTCTGTCCCTCTAACTCCCCAGTAACTTTCTCTAAGGCAGAAGAGAGCTCATTGTAAGTACAGGCATCTTAACATCTTGAATAACTTGAGATCAGTGAGGCACAATAAACAAAGGAAACAAAGACTGCGACAAGTGAAATTTTAGCAAATTTACTAACTCCCAGGTTTTAGGAGAAATCTTTCCTCCCATGCAACATTCAGGCATTCAGTGTCCTTATAAACACTGCTTCCTCTGGTTTTTGTTTCCCCCCTCTACTTCTATGCAATTCACTTCCTAGTATAAAAGATAGGTTTCATCTTAAAGGACATAAGTAAATTAAATAGACACAGAAAAATATAAAAGACTCAAAAGTCTCTGATAGCAAAGGAGAAAATTTTTCAAGTCAAGTGTGTAATTTAAAAAGAGAAATCGGGCATTGGCCTGACGAAAAGGAGAATGTATAATTCTTGGAATTGTACAGTATCTGTGTGGAGAAAACTGAGAGGAAAGACAAAAACAGAGAACTTACAAAGCCTTGCCCTCTTTTAAAATTCCACCAAACATCTCACCTCAGACTACCTCTCAGCAAGCATCATAGAATGTGTCAATCCTGTTAATGTGCTACCCTTCCAATCCTTTATTTGTCAGTATGGTGCCATTAAGCTCAATTGTAAGTCTAATACCCAGATCAAGTTTTATTTTCCAGTTTTAAGGAGATAGATTTACACCTAAGGGAGTAGATCATTTCTTGGCCATTCAATACCAGCACTTTTCTATGTCATTCCATGTCAAGGTCATACTCTTAAAAATAGAAACTAAAAAAGAACAAGGAAAAATTGAAAATAATGTATTTTACAATACTTCATATAAGTGGCTTTGTCATATATTCTGATTCTAAATCTGAGTCAATAAATTCTCTAGACAATTGGATGTGGGGTTGGATATAAGAACTGAACTCTAAGGGGGCATTTTAATTACTTTCGTGATTTATTGCTTACTGGGATAATTCCTGAGAGTCAGCAGAGTTGCTTACCAGAGCTCTGAGAAATTGCTGGTTGTGAGTTACAGGTGAGCCACATTAATCATTTCTGGGGTTTTGTCAGTGTGGGTTTTCACCCCACGAAGTTTCTACCCCAAACAGAAAGCCATAATATGCCAACCCTGCATGACCACCAATATTCCTTCAGCTCAGAGACTAAGGTATTTTTATCCCTCCCACCTTGGTTACATTTTGGAAATAGAAAATGTTGTCATACTAATCTGGCTAAAAGACAATAAAATGAGCCAGATAATCTTTGCGAAGCTTGAATACACTTTAATTTATTTATTCAATAGAGAAGATTTATTTTTAAAGCTTGCTCTTTTTGTTTAGTGCACTATTATAGGTGATGGGCCACAGTAGTAAATAAAACACAAATGTTCACTCTCATGGAGCTTACGTTCTAGGAATGAGAGACAGGGATAAGTAAATTATAAAATCTATAAGGTGGTCATAGTTAAAGAGAAAGTAAAAATGAGAAATGCTATTTTATATGGGGTGGTCCAGAAAAGTTTCTTTGAAAAATGATTATTTGTGGAGCACTCTATAGAAACTGAGGAAATGACAATAAATGAACATGGGGAAGAACTTTATAACCAGAGCATTATGTACTCAAAGAGCTGAGGTGGTTGTATTTGAGGGCAAACAAGAAGGATGATGTCTGTAGAAGAGTGATAAAATATGTTGTCTAAAAGTTTTGTGGAAGCTAAAGTATACGGGGACAACACCACAGTGACTTGAAGGTTTGAGAGGGAAGTGCTATGATCTCATATATATGTACATATTTATTAGCATCACACTAGCTGAGGTGGGAAGGAAGGATAACAGGGGACAAGGATGTATGTAGGGAAACAATTTGAAGGGCTAGTGCTAATAACTGTGAGATTTGTTTATATGAGCAATTCAAAGGCCAATTTAATGTCAGATAAGTCTCAAGTGAGGGATAGAGAGTAGCCTTGGATAGCAAAGTTTGTAGCCAGATACAATGGCAGAATGGAGTTCCACCTAGTGAGATAGTCAACTGAAAAGATGAGGAACAGATTAGGTACATTTTCAACTAAAGGTTTATTTTTGAACATATAAGTTTAAGACTCTTTTTAGGCACCTACGTGGAGATGTCAAAGTGGTAGTTGTATACATATGTCTAGATTTCATTAAAATATCCAGATTGGAAAAAAATAAAACTTTGGAAATTATCAGTTGGAGGTGATAATTTAAAGCCACTGAGCTGGATGAAATCAGTTAGAGAATATAGAGAGAGAAGACAAGTGTTAGCAAGACCAAGGCCCGTCTGTGGCACTCCTACATTTAAAGTCCAGAATGAAAAGAAAGAAAAGAAAAGTGTACAAAATGAAAAAGAAGCTGAGAGAAGAAGTAAACCATGAGCATTGTGTGAACAAATTGCCAGGATTACAAATTCGCTGTCAACAGGAAGAATAAGATAAAGACTCAGAAATTTTCTTTGGATTTGATAACATAGATGTCACAGATGATGTTGGCAAAATTCAGAGTATTCTCTCCATTATTTAAAACAAGGAACATTCAGCCACATAAACTTCATTTTCTATTAAGATCCCAGGCAGTTTTTAGAAAACGTGTTATCTGCAATAGCTAAAACCAACTTAAAAAATTATACACTATAATTAAAAATGACACTTGGAGAATATATAAAAATAAATCAACATCTGTTCTCTTTTGCAGATATGGTAATTTTAATTTTACAATTATATAAAGAAGATGGGCTTTTTCCCCCTAAGTTTTTTTCTGTGAGGGAAAAATATACATTAATAAGCAAATTAATTTCCTTTTTTCTTTTTATTTTTAATATATCTTATTGATTATGCTATTACAGTTGTCTCATTTCCCCCCTTTATTCGCTTCCAACCTGCAAACTCCCTTCCACCCGCATGCCTCCCTCCCTTAGTTCATGCCCTTAGTGCATACATGTAAGTTCTCTGGCTTCTACATTTCCTATACCATCCTTCACTTCCCATGGTCTATTTTGTACCTACCATTTATGCTACTTATTCCCTGTACCTTTACCCCATTCATCCCCGCAGCTTCCCTGCTGATAACCAACCCTCCATGTGCTCTCCATTTCTGTGATTCTGTTCCTGTTCTAGTGGTTTGCTTAGTTCATTTTTTTATTTTTTTTAGGTTCAGTTGTTGATAGTTGTGAGTCTGTTGTCATTTTAGTGTTCATATTTTTGATGTTCTTATTTTTCTTAGTTAAGTCCCTTTAGCATTTTGTATAAGGGCTTAGTGATGATGAGCTCCTTTAACTTGACCTTATCTGGGAAGCACTTTATCTGCCCTCTCATTCTAAAGGATAGCTTTGCTGGACAGAATAATCTTGGGTGTAGGTCCTTGCCTTTCATGACTTTGAATACTTCTTCCCAGCCCCTTCTTGCCTGCAAGGTCTCTTTTGAGAAATCACCTGATAGTCTTTGTAGGTAACTCTCTCCTTCTCTCTTGCCAGTTTTAAGATTCTCTTCCTTATCTTTCATCTTGGGTAATGTAATTATGATGTGCCTTGGTGTGTGCTTCCTTGGGTCCAAATTCTTTGAGACTCTCTGAGTTTCCTGGACTTCCTGGAAATCTATTCCCTTTGCCAGATTGGAGAAGTTCTGCTTTATTATTTGTTCAAATAAGTTTCAATTTCTTACTCTTACTCTTACTCTTCTTCTGGCACCCCTATAATTCATATGTTAGAATGTTCCACGTTGTTCTGGAGGTTCCTAAGCCTCTCCTTATTTTTTTGAAGGCCTCTCCTCATTTCTTGTTTCTTCATTCTGTTCTGGTTAAATGTTTATTTCTTCTTTCTGGTCCAAACTGTTGATTTGAGTCCATGTTTCCTTCCCATCACTGTTGGTTCCCCATACATTTTCCTTGATTTCACTTTTCATAGCCTTCACTTTTTCCTCTATTTTGTGACTGTACTCAACCAATTCTGTGAGCATTTTGATTACCAGTATTTTGAATTGTGCATTTGATAGGTTGACTATATCTTTGTTACTCAGTTGTATGTTTTCTGGAGCTTTGATCTGTTGTTTCATTTGGGCCTTTTTTTTTTTTTTTTTTGTCTCAGTGTGCTTGTTACAGTAGTAAGGGGTGGGGCCTTCGGTATTTGCTAGGGTATGGCAACCCACGTGGTTGCATTGTGGCACTGTATGTGGGGGAGAGGTCCGAGAGGGAACGTTGTTGCTTATTCAGCTCTCAGCGGGATTTCAGTCACTTCCTCTGCTACCCACAAGCAAATTGAGCCCTTCTGATGCTGCTTCCCAGGTGGGTGGTTTTATATACCTTCTAGGACACTGTGGGTCTCTCCAACGAACTCTCCTGTGAGTCCGGGAGTTTCTCCTGCTATTTCAATGCCCATAGGTTTTTTCAGCCAGAGGTTTTGAGGCTTTATTTCCCCATGTTAGAACCCTGGGTTGAGCAGTCTGTCTTGCTCCCCTATCTTCCTCCTGGTTTATCCACATGCAAATGTGGGTCTGCCCAATCTGTCAGCAGCTGCCTCACCTAGTGTGCCAACTGCTGCCTTGCCCACCCCAGTCCTCCAGCCACTGCCTTGCCACAAGTCCTCCCCACTCAGCTGCTCGTCTCTGCCCCTCCTACTGGTCTGGAGAAATGCTTCTTCTTTAACTCCTTCATTGTCGACTTCCATACAGTTCAATTTTCTGTCAGTTATGGTTGTTTTTTGCTTTGAAATTTGCTGTTTTCCTTTTCTTGGTTGTGCAAGGAGGTACAGTGTATCTACCTATGTCTCCATCTTGGTTGGAAGTCCTCTTAATTTTCAATTTAATTGAATTTGTGCTAGAACTAAACAAGTGTGTCAGCCATTCAAGAAACTAATTTGTATGGGTGACCATTCAGTTATTTGTGAACATCTGAGTCTAGTGTTGCCCAGTAGAGGGATCCCTTTTCTCTCTTGTACTGAAGCTAGCTGCTTAACTTTGAATATGTTCTATTTTTTTTTTTCATTTTTTTCTTCTTAGTGGGTGGCCATTTGGTGATCTGATCAGTACAAAATACAGTTGAAATTTTGCTGGCTGTGATCTAGACTTTTTAAAAAATTACTGCAGTTATTTTGGTGTATGGATGATATCCTTTGCCTTATTTAAATGTTTTTATGCATTTGGGGAGAGTTCCAGCCAAGATGGAGGTGTAGGTAGAAACCTTTTGCTTCCTTGTATAACCAAAAGGAAGATAACAAGCAATCTAAAATCAATAAACAATCAGAAGTTCCAGAAAATCAAACTGCATAGAACTCCTGCAACCAAGGAATTAAAAAAACAGTCAAACAGAGCAACCAGACTGGTAAGAAACAGTGGCAAGGTGATGGACAGTGTGGGTGGGTCTGGCTGAATGGGAAACTGAGACAGAGCTGACTAGACTATGGCGGTTGCTGATGTGGGAGAAACTCCCAGTCTCACAAAAGACTTAATTGGAAAGTGGACTAGTGCTGAGCAGGCAAGCTGTGTTGTTCTCTCTCTGGCCCCTCCCTGACAGGCAACAATGCAGCACAGCAAGGAGGGTTACCCTGCCCTGGTGAAAACCTAAGGCCCTACCCCATTGCCATTTAACAGGTGCACCAAGACAAAGAAATATGTCCCAGATGAAAGAACAGAGCAAAACTCCAGAAAGAGAGCTAAGTGATAAGGAGGTAGCCAAACATCTGATGGAGAATTTAAAGCCCTGGTAATCAAAATGCTCACAGAACTGATTGAGATTGGTCAAAAAAATGAAAAAAAAAAAGTGAAAGATACCTAAAATGAAATAAATCAAAATATTCAGGAAACCAACAGTGACAGGAAGGAAACCAGGAGTCAAAGCAATGATTTGGAACAAAAGAAAGAAATAAACAATCAGCTGGAACAGAATGAAGAAACAAGAATTCAAAAAAATTAAGAGAGTCCTGGCTGGTGTAGCTCAGTGGATTGAGCACAGGCTGTGAACCAAAGGGTTGCTGGTTTGATTCTCGGTCTGGGCACATGCCTGAGTTGCAGACCAGGTCCCCTGTAGGGGACGCGTGAGAGGCAACCACACACTGATGTTTCTCTCCCTCTCTTTCTCCCTCCCTTCCCTTCTCTCTGAAAATAAATAATTAAATCTTAAAAAAAATTTAAGAGAGGCTGAGGAATCTCTGGAACAACCTGAAATGTTCCAATATCTGAATTATAGGGGTGCCAGAAGGAGAACAACAGCAAGAAATTGAAAACTTATTTGAACAAATAATGAAGGAGAACTTCTGCAATCTGGGGAAGGAAATAGAATTCCAGGAAGTCCAGGAAACCCAGAGAGTCCTAAAGAATTTGGACCCAAAGAAGCACACACCAAGGCGGGTTATCAATAAATTATTCAAGATTAAAGACAAAGGGACTATCTTAAAAGCAGCAAGAGGAAAGGAAAGAGTTACCTACAAAGGAGTTCCCATAAGTCTATCAGCTGATTTCTCCAAAAAAACCTTGCAGGCAAGATGAGGCTGGAGAGAAGTATTCCAAGTCATGAAAGGCAAGGACCTCCATCCAAGATTACTCTATCCAGCAAAGCTTTCATTTAGGATGGAAAGAGAGATAAAGCGCTTCCCAGATAAGGTCAAGTTAAAGGAGTTCATCATCACCAAGCCCTTATTATATGAAATGTTCAAGGGACTAATCTAAGAAATAGAAGATGGTCAAAAATATGAACAGTAAAATAACAAACTCACAACTATCAACAATGAAACTGAAAGAAAAGACAAACAATGACAACAAAAACTAACCAAACAACTCGATCAGGAACAGAATAAGAGAAATGGACATCACATGGAGAGATTTCAGTAGGGAGGGGGAAAGGAGGAATAGTGGGGAGAAGATACAGGGAAGAAGAAGCATAATTGGTAGGCATAAAATAGATGGGGAGAGATAAAAAATGGTATAGGAAACAGAGAACTCAAAGAACTTATATGTACAACCCATGGACATGAACTAAGGTGGGGGGAATGCTGGAGGGTTGTGGGAGCAGGGTGGAGGGGGAATAAAGAGGGTAAAATTGGGAAAACTATAATAGCATAATTAATTAGATGTACTTAAAAATAAATAAATGTTTTTATGCATTTGATTTTATGTTTCCCAATAGAAAAAGGTAACAGCACTTTGTGGTATTCAATAAATGTCTGTAGAATAAAAAAAAATTAATGACTTAATAAGTATATTTTCCACAGTCTATTCCTTATGTTTTGGGTTGGCATAACAGAATTATCTGCCTATTCCATTTTGATACTGGGGAAAGAAAAAACATGTGGGTAAAGCAAATATTTAGACCAATTTTTTATACCAGAAATTAAAATATTAAATCTCTGATACAAAATTGTATTTAAAAATTAGTTATGTAAAATAACATTTGTAGAGTATTGTCTAAAATACATGAAATTTCATATGTTCTACTAGATCTTATTATTGTTATTATTGAATGTTTCTTATTAATTTATTGAAACTCAACCCATTCTCTTCAGAAATTCTCTCATAATCTACCCTAAATCTCTATCATTCTTCCTGTTTCCCCATTAACCAGGATTCATTAAACCTCATATTTTCTTATGTCATGGAACAGATTTAACAAGCTTTCTAGCTTGCCAAAAGAAAATGTTCATGCCCTCATTTTATACTGGCTACATAAAGTTTTAAACTTCTGGATACAGAAGTTTAAGAATTGATATTAATTGCAAAGAGAGTAATACATCACAAAACTTGCCACAAAGCAAACTTAGAAGGATTTGTGCAAAGAGGGTAAGTACTAGACCCTGGAATGAGACCAAAAGTTCTCCAGTACAAAACTACATGTAGATGGCGTTTAAGATTTTGTGGCTGTGCAGTCAACAGAAACATTTTGCCAGTAATATTTACTGAAAACCCAATGTGTATTGAATGTTATAAATCATATAACAGAATAAAATGGGAGCTATTATGATGTCTGTTAACCATTTATAAAAGAACAAAACCTAAAAATAAACATGAGTTGGGTTCTCCAATACCTGGCATTTGGAATGAAAGGCAAATGAAGGTCATTTTAGATCCATGGTACAGATATCATCTAGAAGTAAATGAGAAAGAGGTCATCTTGAAAATGTTCATGCCAAAGAGAAAAAACCCTTATTTATTGCACAGAGTGTATCCAGTATGTATTATTGATCATAGGTCTGGGCTGCTGTGTAAACTACAATTTTCAAAGAGCCAAGTACAGGTTCTTTGTGTTTAACTTGAAAGTCCTGTTTTAATTTTTTTCACATAAAACCTCTAGAGTGTTCTTATTAAGACATTCAAAAGATTATACATGATTTGGATATTCATTTGTTCTTTAAAAACATCTTTTGAGTTCTCTCTCAGATGTGTTATGTTAGCATGTTCTTACGTCTTATGCTGATTGAAAGAATTCCTAAAGTTATAGCCCAGGCAAGATGAATTATGCTGTGGGAAAGTCACTGGGTTTAGAATTGTTTATAAACATCATTCAGCTAAATTAAGATTGCTTTCCAATTTAACCCTGTTACATATGTTCTCCTAACCATTTGCAAATTTAATTGTAGAATTAAAGAGAAAAGAAATCTGTTATGTCTCTCATTTTTAAAACGCTTAAACATCACTAAAGGAGACAATTGAAATGCACAGTAGAAAACAGACGATGCAGCAGAATTTTGGGATATGGGAGTAGAAGCCAAGACAGCACAAGCAGTGGCCCTTCAACTTTGAGGCATCCACTGAGGATCCCAAATGGTAACATAAAGGGGTGGAGCCTAGCCAGGAAAAAGAATCAGATTGGATAAGAGTGCAGAACCACAGAAGGTCCAAGAAAGGGATTGGTTAGTGAGAAGGCCCAGCACAAGCCCATGGAAAACCCAGGAAGTAGTGTGCAGACTCGGGCCAGCAGAGTCTGCATGCTGTGACTGAAGATAAAAACGAATGCACAGACTACAGCAGTCCTGTGCAGAAAAAGGGGCAGTATGGTACTCTAGAGATGAGAGTCCTGCAGCCACTTCTCTCAAGGGAAGGGCACCTTGCCCACTCTCTTAAGGGGAGAGCACACGGACCCTTGCCTGGACAGGCTTTTATTGTTTTTCTTGGGTCTTACATGAAAGAAGGATTTATTATCTATTGCATAGAATGTTGTTGTCTACATTTTAGGTACAATCAAAGAAATGAAAATAAAAAATGCAGAAGGGAAAGGTAGCAAGCTGATTAGCTCCATCCTTGAGGAAATTCACACAGGCTTTGGAAAGGCTTTATTGCCTATTTTACCTTGAAGATAAGCAATAAACATCTACCGTTTCACCTCTACCAAGGTGAGGGAGTTTTAGCAAAAGCAAGCCATAATAATCTAGATGCATTTTCTATGCCTGATTCCCACAGGAAAACCCAGTTTGAAAACCCAGTTCTAGCTCATGCCCACCACTTCACTTCTGTCAGTTTTCCATACAGAGCTGGGTCACATTTGCCAGATTTAAAACAAACCAGTTCCCTCTCTGATAGCTAGAGATATCGAGCATCTTTTCATGTGTCTCTGGATCCTCTGTATGTCCTCCTTGGAGAAGTGTCTGTTCAAATCCTTTGCCCATTTTTTAATTGGTTTGCTTGTCTTCTTAGAGTAGAGTCTTGTAAGTTCTTTATATATTTTGGAGATTAATCCCTTGTCTGAGGTATCATTGGCAAATATGTTTTCCCATACAGTTGGTTCTCTTTTTATTTTAATACTGTTTTCTTTAGCTGTGCAGAAGCTTTAACAGGAAGCTAATCAACAAAACAAAGAAACAAGCATAATATAAACAAAGACACTGAATTTGAGAACAGCCTGGCAGTGTCCAGAGGGGGAGGGGAGGGAATTTCAGGGGAAAAGGGGAACCGTTTAGAGCAACAAGTATAAAGGACTCATGGACAAAAAATATGGGGGGTGGAAATGGGAGGAAGGTGGGGAGGGCTGGGGTGGTGGGCTGGGGCAGGGTAAAAGACAGAAAACTGTACAATATCAACAATTAAAAAATACTGATTAAAAATAAAATAAAAAAAAGAAAAAAGAAAGAGAGAAAAAAAAATAAATAAAACAAACCAGTTCCCTACAAAGCAGGTTTTATTATTTGAAGGGAATCCTGCTTATTTGGGGGGAAAAAAAGAAAAATAAAATATATGGAGGATTATCAGGGATCTCAAGACATATTATTTCCCTTCACCTCAGTAAACCTTGCCACTACACTGAAGAAAGAAAAGGAATGAAAAGAAAAGAAAAAGAGAAGAAAGAAAGAAAGAAAGAAAGAAAGAAAGAAAGAAAGAAAGAAAGAAAGAAAGAAATTGGAAAAGGAAAAAAGAAAGGGGAAGGAAGGAAGGAAGAAAGAGAGGAAGGAAGGAAGGAAGGAAGGAAGCTGTCTCCTGGCCTTTAACTCTAGTTTACTTTCAATTTATATGGGAACTTATACAAAGATATGAAATAAATTCACATAGAATTGAAAAGGAAAATATCAAAGAGTAAATACTCTAAGGGCATACAGAGGACAGAAGGACATTTTGTACATGAAGTCAAAACTTGGAAATACCTACTGTTAATTAACAGATCTGCAAATATACCTCAATTGTCAAAGTTGGCCTGACATCTCAACTTATCTTTCCTATTTTGGTTCACTTTACGTTATGAACAGAATACATCACACAATTTCTGTATCATAGAGATTACAGGAGGATGCAAAATCTATTGATAAGAAACCTGTGTATTGGCAAATACACAGGAGGATACAGAATCTATTGGCACAATTCCTAAGTATTCTGTTTGTGATTATCTCACTTTGAAAGATAGAGGAGAGTGAGCATCCAGTTCTAGAACTGCAAGTTCCATGATAAGAGAGCAGTTGTAAAAACCTTGTAATCATTACTGTCTACCTGAAAATGTGTTAGTTGTTCCTGTTTATGATTTTACTATATTAAGAAAGATAAAAGAATTAGATCAATGTGAAATAAACATTGCACCAATGTTCCTGTTTTAGGAGAGATAAAGGAACAAGCAGCAGGCCCTTGTCTCTGATGAATGGGTCTGTAGGGAAACACATTGGCAGGACTGAAACTTGGTTACAGGCTGGGGCTGATGCTGTATATGTTTTTGTTGTTCCCAATGATGCCTTGAGACCCAGTTTGACTTCTTAGCTTTCCTTTACACAAACAGCCCAGTAGGAAGAGACCTTACCATTAGAGTGAGGTCCTAAAGTAATATTTATCAGTACATTATTAGCCAGCTAAATTCATAATTGTGAAAGTATATTGTCTTATAGCCAAAGGTCACATAAGTGGGAACATTGTAAATTGGTGTCAGAAGTAATCTGTTGTATTTTTCTGCTCAATACATTTTAAACCACTGGAATCATACATGTTCCTCTTCCTCATTTCTTGTAAAACTGAGGTTTCTGGATTTACCCAATTTGCCTCACCAGAAGAATGTACACCTAGTTAATCGTGATATTCCTTACCCTGTGCACAGTGATTTGTCCAGCAATTAAATATGAGTCCCAAAGGGAGCCAGTAGGGTCTTTCTATGTGATTTGGTAGATGATTGCTGAAAAAAAAATTATTTTTCTCTCTTGACGTTATCTATTGTAAGGTTGTTGGCTTAGAAATATTTATGGACATTACCCTCATTATATGGCACAAGCCTGGCCATGGCAGGACTAGAATGAGATCAACACAGAGAAACAGATAAGCAAAACTAAAATTAGAAGAAAAAGAAAAATTGGAGAGAGAGAGAAAGGATCCAAGTATATTTTATTCCTTACATCTACCCTGGCTGGTGTAGCTCAGTGGATTGAGCGCGGGCCTGCGAACCGAAGGATCGCGGTTCCATTCCCAGTCAGGGCACATGCCTGGGTTGCCAGGCCAGTTCCCATCAGGGGACATACAAGAGGCAACCGCACATTGATGTTTCTCTCCCTCTCTCCTTCCCTTCCCCTCTAAAGATAAATAAATAAAATCTAAAAGGAAAAGAAAAAGTACTTAAAAAAAAATCTTTATTCCTTACATCTGAGAGTATTATCAACCCTTGAATTTACTGGATATGTTGGCAAATGAACATCTCCCATTGTTTTTAAAATGAAGTCAGTTTAAAACGGGTTTCTGAGATTTCCAACCAAAATAATTCTCAATTTTACCACATCACTACTTTTCACTTATGAATTTTATCCCTAATAAGTAAACCCCTGCTTCTAAGCCTGGATGTTAGAACAGCTTTATTTCATCACTCTATATGGGTAGCTTGACAAAACTGAGATAAGCAGATCATTCCCTCCTTTCTCTACTATATAAGTCAGTTCCAGTCAAGACAACTATTCTAGTTGCAAGTCTTCATCTCTATATGCAATGGAATGTCACTAAAAATGAACACCCAATACTTTGTGCTCAATTTATCTTGAATGGTCAAGAGCTCATACAACTCTTAGGCAGATATCCCTGTCAGATCTCTTCAGATCCTCATTCTAGTACTAGAATAGATTAGGCTGTTTGGTGTAACAGACTACTGAGAGTTTCAGACTAACCTTTGTAAATTCTCTCCAGTCTCCCATCTGTTATGTTGTGGCAATATCCATCCAGGTGATAGTAGTATAATTGAAAGCCAAATCTGAATAAGGAATGGAAAAAAGTTAAAACCATACTGTCTAGAATCACACTGATCACCTTAGAACTGACTTTCTTTCATAAAGAACCTTCACAATAAGATGATTATAAACACTAACCTCCTGTTTAGGACACAAATGCTGAAAGTTCTTTAACAGTCAGAACTCCAGAAAGAACACAATAAAACTTACCTGATCTGATTGTATGTGTTAAGTCTAAAATTATCAAGTAGTTGTTCCATAAACTGGTAGTTCAAAAGTCAACAATAGGTGTGCTATACATTGACCATCTCAGAATTTTTCCAGACAAGCCTTGAATTTTTAGCAATTACCTTTTAACAGATAGATATCCAGATCCAAAGACTGAAAAAATTATGTCCTTGGGGACAGGATATATAGCCTTCAAAAACAATAAAAGCACCACTCTACTATACTTCTCTTGTCATAAGTTCATGTATGAGTATAGACTACAATGCAAAATTCTAGTGTTCACCTTGCCTGACACTGCTATTTATTCTGATTTTGCCAAAAATTGATTTTTAGAATGTGAATGTTTAAGATTTGATGAGTACTTCTCCTCTGTTACATATACCATGTGATTCACTCAATTATTTTCTCTATTACATGATCTAGTTTTAGTTTTCCATTCACACTTTGTATAACATCTGATTGAGCTTACTTTTTGTAAGGCTTTCATTTTTAATTCTCAATTGACTTAAATATATAAAATTTGACCTAAAATATAAAATTCTCGAGAGAGCCATGTATTTGAAATGTATATTTCTAAATTTTAATAAGCATACAATTTCTGATAGAGCTTTATAATTATTCCATTATCTAGTGTAATTCAAGCATGTATGTTTCAAGTTGCCCTTTAGATCAAAACACACACACCCACATTTTTTAGTAGATTGCAAGGATTCCACAAGATTGGTAGAATAAAGTTGGTCAGAATTAATATCTTCTTTGTATAGAGAGCAACCTGCCTTGGATATGAGTTTCTTTATTAAGCCCATAAAAAAGCATCGAAATATTCAGCATACACCTCTTAATCTGGATCTAACACATTAATAATAACAATCATCTTGCTGACATTAATCTCTATTTGGATAGTATGTAATTATCATGCTCCATTACTGGTCATAAACCATATGATTGAACACAATTTAAAATTTTCTTTCTATTGGATGATACCAAAGTCATTGGCAATTAAAGTATGCTACAGATACTTCATTTTCACTCATGCACTACTTATGTGTTCCCTACTGTATCAACAGTTGATAATAGTTCCTCAAAATCACCAAACTGCTCTATCATCATTTTCCCAATGGCTACTGCCTTCTCTCATCTAATTACAATTATTATTATTGATTTTTGTGTACTTATGTTTTTCACTCTTAACCTCTTACCTTGTTGTACACTCTTTAACAGCAGAAGCTACATTTGCCAACAACACTTAATACAGTGACCTTGACTTTGTAAGTGTTCTCTATACAACTTTTTTTAAACAGGGAATCATTGATCAACATCACAGCAAAACAAGTGTGCTATAATTCAGTAATACAGAGAAAATAAAAATCTTATCATTGATCATATTAAAGAAAATTGGATATTTTAAAAGTATAATAGCTTTCCTAACTTCAAAACTTCCAGAGCTTTAATAGATAAAAATCTGATGTGATTCACCAAGTTGATATTAGAGGAATATGGGTTACAGCTTAAAGTATTTCTCTAATTTATTAGAGATATTACTGCACATTGTTTCTAAGGACTGAGTTCTACAGAATTCATTTTGAGAAAGGATAATTCAATAGCTAAGAGTATGGACTATTGAGAATGGGTTGTGTTTGACCTTTCTCTCTGCTACGTAGTAGCTGTGCACTCACATGAACTACTGAACTAAGTGCTAATATAGTCCAAATTAGATTGTAATGTGTAAAATTTAAAGAATAATAGCTGAGCATTATTATGTTGTGAGGACCAAATACAATAATATATGTGAAGGGTTTATCATAATTTCAATTTTTTAAAGTATTGCTAATTTTAAAAAATTAATTGAATGGATTGAATCCTGGGTGATCATAGTATTAAATATTGCTATCTCTAACTTTTCCATTATTTTCAGACCTTCTTCAGTTTATCCTCCTCTGGTAATTTTTCTTTTTCCATGGGTCTGATCTTGTTTTAAATGACCTTGCAAAATGGCTAAACTTCAAAAGCATATATGAATCAAGCCCAAGTCAAAAGGTTTCATCATGGGAAATTAAAAATATCTTTGGGGAAAGTGGCTCTGTAGAACTTCTCATGTTATTTTAGTTCCTCAGGTTGCTAACAAATAAAGCTCCTTTCCCTTTTAAATGGTGTTTTGTTTTCCTTATGGGACATTATTTCCATTGTTTGACCAAAGTTCACCTCATTAATTTATCTTTGGTCAAAGAATAGATCTATTGTGAAGTACACATTTCAATGACACTTCAAGTTCTTTTGAGAGCCACTATCTCCCTTGCAGAAGGTGTTGGAGAAAAGGCACTTTTTTCCTAACCATTTTCAGAAAACCTCCCTTTATTTCACAAACAATTCTGTTTATTCTCTTTAATTTTAGCCTTTTGTGTGTGTACAAGGGCAAGTTTAATCCAACCCAGGGACAGTTTTCCTTCACTAGGTTATCAAATACAGCCAGAGTGAAAGACTATTGTCTGACCATGGGCCTGACTTAAACAATTTGCATGTTTCTTAATTCCAATTTGATTCTATTGTACTTTATCTTCTCAGCTGGAAGAAAAGTCAACCAAATGCAGCAGTGTCTCAGTCAATGCAGAACCACAAAAACATACCTAAATCAAAGTTGATAATGTGAGCTCTGAGGTTTTGAAAGCAATCAGCGGAGAAAAACAAAAATGTACATACAAAGCACTTTCCCCCTTGTTGCTGCATTCTCTTTATCCTCCTCACACAGTAACTCTCCTCATGAACAATGTAATACCTACCTATCAGCATAATGACATCCCATTTGTGGCAAACTAAAAACAAGCAAAACAATAAAGAGAGAAGTCATAGGAGACATACTTGATCAGAAGAATAAAGGCTTTCTTAAAATAAACAAGAGGTGCCAGAGTATGGGATGTACTCATATGCTGTATAAGAAAAGAAATATAGATTGGATTCCAAGATGGCTGTAAAGTAAGTAGAAGCCACACTCACCTGATCTTGGTGCAAAACCAAATTTACAGCTAAATTATAGAGCAATCAACCTGAATAACTAGCTGAAGGCTAGCTGAGCTGAAATATTGTAACTAAGGGTTTACAGGAAAAACCATATAGAGACTGGTAAGAAAGGCAGAGACGTGGAAAGGACTGGCCCCACACCCATGTGCAGCAGTTGAAAAGCGAGAGGTATATGTTGTCTACAAAATTCTCTCCTCTCAAGGAGCATGGGGGTCTCAATCCCACACAGGCATCCTCAACCCAGAGCTGGGAAGAAGAGCCCGTATAACATCTGGTGGTAAAAATTAGTGGGGATTCTGTCTGCCTCTTACAGAAGGGAGTCTGCTGGAGACCCAAATGGCACCTTCTGAGCATTGAGTACCAGCATGGGGAGTGTACTGCCTGGTCCCCCAACTACTAGTGACACCACTCCATTGTACTCATGTCTTGCAGAGAAGTCTGCTGGCTGCACCCAGCAGGGACCTCTGGGGTGTTTTTTTCTGGAAAAGCTCTTGATGGAGACTCAGACAGTTATTGAACTCTAGCTTTGGAAAGGGGACCATTTTTTCCCACTTCAAGCACACAACTGGTACCTGCCCACCCTCCACACCTGTTGAATGACTAGCCAGCCCTGCCACTCTTTGGCTTTGCCCTGCTGAGTTCAGTTGTGCAGGAAGACCAGAATGCCACACAATGTTGGGACTTTCAGAGTCCATCACACAGAAAGGCTTTTGTCCAGGAATCAGACAGGTGGGTGCAGGGTTTTGGGGTTACATCATGTGGGAGACACTCCTATCTCCCCTGCAAGACCAGCTCACACTATTCCAAGAAGGAAAATAAGTGCCTGCCCACCTCCTACATCTTGCTGGAAACACTCCCAAAGAGAGGTTGTTTGAATCTGCCCTATCAAATCCCAGTGGCCCCGCACTGCTGTGATTGGTTCCATGGGGGGAAGGATGTGTAGTTCAGAAAGACATTTGGAGTGTGTCTCCCATGGAAGCTATTTTCTGGAACAAGGACAAAGCACTTGGCCCCTACTGTGGGCTCAACCAGCACTACCTCCAACAGGAGATGTTTTGATCTGTCCTCCTTATCCCCTGTGGGCATTACGCTGTTGAGCTTGCTCCTGAAGAGGAGATGATAGGCTGCATACAACTTGAACCTATGGTGCACTCCTCATGGGAGAGCTAACGTTGGAGACTCTAGCTGAAACTGAATGGTTTTGCTCTGGAGTGAAGTCTACTTTGTTCTCATTGAGGGGCCTGACCAAGTGGTTCCCAAATAGGGAGCCCACTAGCCCTATTCTCCCTACCCTAGTAACCCTGCTGTATGGAGCTTGTGGTCTGTGGAAGGGTCTGTGGGTCAAAGCCAGTCTGGGTCTACCCTATAGTCTTTTTTTTCAGAAGCCTCTGGAGGAAGATCAGGCAACCTGAGGATGAGGCAGAGTAGCTGACTAGTGGAGGTAAACCTCATGAAGACTCAGACCTTTTACAGATCTGCCGCCAATAATAAGCAAGAGAAAGCCAACACTTGTATAAAGATAGGCCCCTTTCATGCATAACCAGGCCCAGTAGATACAAGCCACAAAAAGTGAATAGCACAGTAGCTCCAAACAGGTAGCCTAAGGCTAGTTACATATATCTAACATAGAGTTCTACCTGAACCCCTCCCAAGTGGATCCAGAACCAGCACAACAGATGGTGCACTTTATATCACCAGAGCTTGACCCAAATAGTCACACAAACAGCAGGCCCAAAGAGGGATTCTGGAAGGCATCAGACCCTGCTAGAAACAACTTCTCGCCTTGGGGGAGCCCCTACATAGTGACTTCTACATGGTGATCAAGGTTTATCCTTGTAATCAGCCAGCCAGGGGGATTAACTCTACCCATGATAGGGTCAACAGCATTCAAGATTCAACTACAATAAGAAGGTGCACATAAGCTGCAAGAAACATTCCTAGATCACTGAGTTCAAGTGATGTGGAAGATTGTGCCACTGAGTCCAACAAGACACCTACATCATAATGCCATTGTAACAAGTTTAGGAGTCATAGAAGATCTTCTAACACACATAAACAAAAGAGAGACAAAAAATATTCCCCAAATGAAAGAAAAAGATAAATCTCCAGAAAAGAGAATTATGAAATTGAAGCAACCAAGATACATGATGCAGAATTTAAAACAATGGTTATAATGTTGCTCAAGGACTTTAGAGGAAGAATGGATGATCTCAGTGAGAACTTAAACAAAAAGATAATAAGCATTAAAAAGGACATAGAAACCATAAAAAAGAACCAGAAAAAAATATAAAGAATACAATATGTGAAATAAAGAATACACTAGAAGGAATCAACAGGAGTTTAGATGAAGCAGATCAAATCAGTGATTTAGAGGACAAGATAAGAACAGTAAATACCCATGCAGAGCGCGCACACACACACAAAAGATTTAAAAATGATAAAAGTCTAAGACTCTTCTGGGACAACATTAAGTGTAACAACATCTGTATCATAAGCAGAAGGAGAAGAGACTTAGCAAGGGATAGAGAAACTGTGTGAAGAAATAATGGCTAAAAAGTTCCCTAACCTGGTGAAGTAAAAAGTCACACAAGTTCAGGAAGCACAGAGTCCCAGTCAAGATGAAATCAAAGAGTCCCACACAATACATTGTAATTAAAATAGCAAAAGTTAAAAACAAAGAATCTTAAGAGCAGCAAGAGAGAGACAGTACCTGCAAGGGAGCTCCCGTAAGGCTGTCAGTTGGTTTGTCAATAGAAACACTCAAGACTAGAAGGCAATGGCATGAAATATTCAAAATGATGAAAAGCAGAGACCTACAACCAAGACTACTCTATCTAGCATTGCTATTATTTAAAATTGAAGGCAAAATAAAGAGACCCTCCCCCAAAAGGCTAGAGGAGTTCATGAACACAAAACCAATATCACAAAACCAAGAAATGTTAAAGGGCCTGCTTTAAGAAGACCAAAAAATGAAAGAGAGAGAGAGGGAGAGAGGGGGAGAGAGAGAGAGAGAGAGAGAGAGAGAGAGAGGCAGGGAGAGAAGCTAGTTATAAATAAGTACCTATTAATAATAACCTTAAATATAGGTGGATTAAATGCTCCAGTCAAAACATAAGGTAGCTGAATGGATAAGAAAATACAATCCATATATATGCTACCTACAAGAGACCCACACCAGAACAAAAGATACACACAAACTGAAATTGAAAAAAATAAAAGAAATACTTTATGCAAAGGAAAACAAACACAAGCAAACAAAAAACACAAAAACCTGGGACAGCAATACTTGTATCTGAAAAAAATAAACTTCAAAACAAAGACCATAACAAGAGACAAAGGTCATTACATAAGATTAAAGGGATCAGACAGAAAACTCTACAAAAACAACAATTAAAATTACAATTAAAATTACAATTAAAAAAGATTAAAGGGATCAGTCCAATAAGAGGATATAACCCTTGTAAACATAAATGCACCCAATATAGGAGCATATAAGTATATAAAGAAAATCTTGATGGACATTAAATGAAAATCAACAGCAATACAGTCATAGTATTGGGCTTTAACATACTTAAAATATACTGACTGCAAGGGCTGAATCTTCCAGACAAAAAAATCAACAATAGAACATTGACTCTAAATTACACACTGGATCAGATGGATTTTAATTGGTATTTGTAGGACATTTTGTCCCAAAGCAGCAGAATATACATTCTTCTCAAGTGAATATTGAATATTCTCAAAGATAGATCACAGGTTGGACGTGAAATAAGTCTTAATAAATTCAAGAAGATTGAAATTATACTAATCATCTCTGACCAAAAATATATGAAACTAAAAATCAATATCAATAAAAAAATGAAACACATTCAAGCAAATGGAGGCTAAATAACATGTTATTAAACAATGAGTAGGCTAACAATGAGATCAAGAAAGAAATAAAAAGTTACCTGAAGAAAAATGAAAATGAATAAACAAACTAAATCTGTGGGACAGAGAAAAAGTAGTCCTGAGAGGAAAGTTCATAGCATTACAAGCCTACCATGATAAACCAAGAAAAGTCTCAAATAAACATTCTAACTCTACATATAAAAGAACTAGGAAAAAAGTAGAGTAAGTAGAAATAAGGAAATAATAAAGATTTGAGATAAAATGAATGACACAGAGTCTAAAAATATACAAAGATCAAGGAAACCATGATATGCTTCTTCAAAAAGGTAAACAAGATTGACAAACTTTTAACCAGACTCATCAAGAAAAAAAAAAAGAGAGATGACCCACATAAATAAAATAAGGAATAAAAGAGAAGCAACAACTGACATAATAGAAATACAAAATATTGTTAGAAAATACAATAAACAACTCTATGCCAAAATATTACATAACTGGGTAAAATTAATACATTCCTAAATTCACACAATCTTTCAAAACTGAATAAGGAAGAATCAGAAAACCTGAATAGATCTAATGTAAACAATGACAATAAAACAAAAATTAAGCAAACAACTAGAACAGGAACAGATCAGAGAAATGGATATCACATGAAGGATTTTAAGTGGGGAGGAGGAGAGGGGAGAATCAAAGGAAAGGTTACAGGGAATAAGAAGCATAATTGGTAGGCATAAAATAGACAGGGAGAGATTAAGAATGGAATAAGAAACAGAGAAGTCAAAGAACTTCTGTACCACACATGGACATGAACTAGACAGGGAGAATGCTGGAGGGTTGGGGAATGCAGGGTAGAAGGGGAATAAAGAGGGGAAAATTGGGAAAACTGTAATAGCATAATCAATAATATATACTTAAAAAGAAGAAAAGAAATTGAAGCAGTAATCAAAAAACTGCAGCAAACTAAAGTTCTGGAACAGATAGCTTCACAGGCAAATTTTACCAAATATTCAAAGAAGTACAAACACTTATCCTTCTCAAACTATTCCAAAAAATTCAAGAGGAAGGAAAACCTCCAAGCTCTTTTAATGAGGCCAGGATTATCCTAATTCTAAAATCAGATAATGACACTGCAAGGAAAGAAAATTATAGAATGATATCCCTAATGAACATAGATACTAAAATTCTCAAAAAAAAAAAATTAGAAAACTGGATCCAGCAATACATTTAAAAAAACCATACACCATGATCAAGTAGGATTTATTTTGGGGATGCGAGTTTGGTACCATATTTGCAAATCAATATACTATATATCACATAAAGAAAATGAAGGATAACAATCACATAATAATATAAATAGATGTAGAAATGGCATTTGATAAAATCCAGTACCTATTTATGATAAAAAAAAAAAAAAACCTCTCAGCAAAGTGGGAAATTTGTGATCACATCTGAACATTATAAAGGCCATATATGATAAATCAATACATCATACTCAATGTGCAAGAAGCTAAAAGCATTTCCCTTATGATCAGAAACAAGACAGGGATGTCAGCTTTCACCACTGTTATTCAACATAGTACTGGAAGTAGTAGCCACAGCAATCACACGACAATAAACAAACAAACATCCAAATTGGAGAGGAAGAATCAAAATTGTCATTATTCTTAGATGACATGATATTATATATAGAACACCCTAAAGAATCCACTAAAAACTATTAGATCCAATAAATGAATTTGGCAAAGTAGCAGGATACAAAATTAATAATCAAAAATTGATATCATTTTTATACACCAATAATGAACAATAAGAAAGAGAAATTGATAAAACAATGCCATTTACTATTGCAATTAAAAAAATAAGGTACCTAGGAATAAATTTAACCAAGGAGGTAAAAGACCTGTACTCAGAAAATTATAAGATCCTGAGAAGAAACTGAGGAAGATACAAATAAATAGAAACATATACAGTGTTCATGGATAGGAAAAATTAACATCATAAAATATCCATACTACTAAAAGCAATATACATATTCAAAGGAATTCTATTAAAATATCAATGGTATATGTCATAGACCTAAAACAAATATTTGAAAAATTTGTATGGAACCACAAAAGACCATGAACACCTCCACGATTTTGAGCAAGAACAAAGCTGCAGGTATCACCCTACTTGACATCAAACTATACTACAAGACCATAGTAATCAAAACAGCATGGTACTAGCATGAGAACAGGCATAGAGATCAATGGAACAGAATAAAGAGCACAGTATAAACCCATGACTTTATGATCAATTAATATTTGACAAAGGAAGCAAGAACATGCAATGAGGTCTCTTTGGTAAATGGTGTTAGAAAAATTGGACAGATACAGGCAAAAAAAATGAAACTAGACCACCAATTTACACTATATACAAGAATTAACTCAAAATAGATTAAGGACTTAGATGTAAGTATTGTAACCATAAAAATCCTAGAAATAAACATGGGCAGTAAAATTTCAGACACTTTTTGTAGCAACATTTTTGCCAGTATATCTCCTTGGGCAAGGGAAACAAAGGAAAAAAAAAAACAAATGGGATTACATCAAACTAAACAGCTTTTGCACAACAAAAGAAACTATAAACAAAGTGAAAAAAGAACCTACTAAATGGGAGAACATACTTGCCAATCGTACAGTAAGGGGTTGTTTTCCAAAAAATATAAAGAACAGCTACTCAACACCAAGAAGACAAACAACCCAATTAAAAAAATGGACAAAGGACCTGAACAGCTACTTCTTCAAAGAGGACATTACAGACGGCCAATAGACATGAAAAAATGCTCAATGTCACTAAGCATCACAGAGATGCAAATTAAAATCACAATGACATATCATCATCTCACACCAGCCAGAACGGCTAGCATCAAGAAATCAACAACAAGTACTGGCGAGGATGTGAGGAAACAGGAATCCTCAGGCACTATTGGTAGGAATGCAGACTGGTGCAGCCGCTTTGGAAAACAGTATGGAGTTTCCTCAAAAAATTAAAATGGAGCTGAGTTTTGACCCAATAGTCCCATTTTTGGGAACATGCCTAAAGAAAAATGAAACACGAATTTGAAAGAATATATAACCCTTATGTTCATTGCAGTATTATTTACAATAGCCCAAATCTGGAAATGGCCCGAGTGCCCATCAGTAGATGAGTGGATAAAAATGCTATGGTACATTTACTCAATGAGATACTGTACAGCAATAAATAAATAAACAGATAAATAACTCCCCCCCCCAAACCAAACACTATACCTTTTTTTAGTAAGCCAGGCAGAGAAAGAGTAGTGCAAAAACTTTATACACACACACACACACACATACACATATATATGAACATATATGTATGTATATATATATACATATATATGACACACAGACACGATCAATAGCGTGATGATAGCAAGAGGGAATGGGGGTTGGGGGTAGGTGGAGGTAGGCAAAGCTGGGGCGGGTATAGATGGAAAGGAATTTCACTTGGGGCTACGGATGGGTGCACAATGCAGTGTGCAGATGATGTTTTGTTGAGTTATACACTTGAAATGTGTGTGTGTTTTTGAATCAATGTTACCTAAATAAACTCAATTGAAAAAGAAAAAGAAAAAAAGAAAGAAATGAAATATGTTATAGGTTTTGTTTCTTATTCACAGTATCATTTGTCACAGATTTTTCTATTATAATCAACATGTACAGCATACAAAAATAAATGAATAGCAATATCATGGGAAAGAGCATTTGTGCACAAAGGAGTAGATTTTAACCCCAGTGGCAGAAGCTGAGGGATCATTTAATGGTGGGCGGGGGGTGGAATAGAGATATCATCCAGTTAACTCTCAGCCTAGCAAATGACAACAATCAATTTCCCCCTTGTAACTACATCAATCCCTTACAGGTGTTCCTAGGCAGAAGGCTATTTGCACATCATTATCACATTCAGAAGGGTGAAACAACCGACATGTTCTACATTGCCCGGAACCTAAAGTAGCAATAAAGAATGAAATCACCTAGTCAGGGCATTATAAACAATTGAATAATAATATGATTTGGGGTTATAAAATTCTTTATTTTAAAGCCCAAATTTTGAACACATCCATGTAATGGTGGCAAAAATGCTTTGTGGTTAATATATTCATGCTAATGCCAAGTAATAAAATGTAAAATGACTAGTCTCATGTACAGATGTCAACCAAGGAAAGGCATTGATTCTGAAAACATATATTAAGTGCTCTCTTACATAATACGTGCTAGAAATCCACTGTATGGTCAGCAGGCTCAAATCAGTACTTGGAGAATTCAGTAGTTCTCTTTACCCATACCACCTGACTACAAATTCTGGTCAATATTAATGGATAATGCTGATTATAGAGCACAAAATGAAACCTGAATAAGAACAAGATGTTGTGCTAGTGCTTTAGTGTAGCAGACTTGTTCCTCAACATCAGTCATTACATAGTTATATTCACATTTTACAGAGAGGGAAAGAAAGAGACAGAAAATTTGGCTTAAGCTAATTATTTACAAAAAGGAGTATATTTTTCTGGTATTAATCAAGCATTCTATGATTGTTATCTATGTAGCCAGTTAAAAATAATTCTTTCTAATTTTCAATTCCCCTTGTGGTATCTTGTACCCAGGATGGCCACACCAAAAATTCCTTCCATCCTTGTAAGAGCATCACAATCTCAACACATCTCTGATCCGTGGCACTGTCATTGATATACACAACCTAAAGGATTAAAGTTTAGCTGTGATTCCTGAAGAATGCCACACACATCCTGTTGATAATAAACACCATCTCAAAATGAGCATCACTTGGATTTAACCTGATTCTTCTAATCCAAACTATTAGTCATTTGATTTTATTGACATAAAAATCTACTATTTAACTAAAGAAATCTTTTTCTTCCCTTTTATCAGCAGATTTTTTCAGGCTACTTAAATGATTATAGTCTAGTAATTTCAGGGTTATGGCTTTACTATATCTCTAGTGTACAATAAAAATACATGTAAGTCTTCAGGAAGCCTATTTGAATTCTGACTAAGTTGCATATTTCATCAAATTTAAACTGTATCAGTACATTGTAGACAGTATCTAATTTGGTTCAGAGATTCACTTCACTTTGACAGCATTATCTGTAGTCCATCCTCCTGAAAACATGCTGATCTTGTGAATCCATTAGTTTATAGTTTCACCAGTCAATTCTTGTGGAAGAAATATGTGACTGGTCCATTCACCTACAGAAATCCCTTCCATAGCAGGGCTACATCAATATCTCCCTAGGAATCTGAATCTTCACAACCTAGCTCTTTAGCATTTCATGCATTTATTATGATAATATGCTTCATAGCAGTTCAATGCAAAGCAAAGGCATGTTCAAATTAGATGAAGGCCCAATTTCAAAGCCACATAGACACATGATAGGTAACAAGTCCATATATGGTCTTCTAGAACTTTTTTGTTCCCATGTGTCAAGCTATGTGTTGGCATGCCCTCTTATATTTGGCCTTTCTCAAAATATAAATTTAAAACTATGTTTTATAATCCTATTTTTTGTACCTTATAGTAAACTCTTTTAACAAAGGGACTATCATTCAGTACAATAAACAGATTTATCTATTCTCCTGTGTATTTGGTGTCTTTACTCAGAAGTTAAATTTTCACATAATCTTTTTTTAATTATATTTTTTCCATTACCATTTATCCCCCTTATACACCCCCACAATAACCACACTGTTGTCCATGTCCATAAGTCATTTTTCCACCTGGTATGGTGTGAGAGGGACTCGAGAAGTGGACTTGAGATCTTTATTTTGGGGGGAACAGGCTAAAAATCCACTAGAGAACAAATAAATAAATGAATGAATAAACATAGGAATGAATATATATGAATATTATTAACCAGTTGTATAGTTAGCTAATATTTTACAATCACTTATAGAAACAATTCACCTTAATCTTCTAGTTTTAAATTAAATTAATTACATATCCAAATGACAAAGCAGCAGAACAACAAAACCCACGTAGGTCTCGCTGTTCTGACTCTTTCTGTTTGCAATGAATCTACTTGTCACATCGCTATTATTATTGTATTATATTTTTATGGGAGATAGGTTTTTATTAACAGAGTTTCCAATTTGGGGGAGCTGGTAGCATTCCTGCTCTGAGTGCCTACACTTTATATTTTGCATAGTGCTTTGGAGATCAAAATATAATGTTACTTACAGTACCTCATTTATACATGGCAGCCAGCTTCAGAAACAGAGAGGCAAAAGATTATACTTCATGTTTATAAAATGAAAAAAAAGAAGTAATTTTTCTGAATTTATTCCATTGAGATGAGGATAATATAATAAAATTGAGACTTTTGATTCTCAGGTTAATTTCTTTTACCTATTCATGTAATTTACAGAGCTAAAGGGCAAGTTCAGTGGGCTTGGACAGCCCTTGATACCTCTAAGTCACCTTCTCCTTGCAATAATGGTATCATCAACAGTAAATGTACTTAAGACCAAAAATTGGACACAGAGTTGGACCATGAATATGTCCAAGTATGTCTAAGGAGGGACAATATAGCACTCCAAGGAACTGTTTATATTCAACAATGAGACAAATGAATTGGCAAACTAGGGGTAAAAATAGGATGGTATGAGAGTCTCAAACTCTAAAGTAAAACTGATCATTATAACAAAAGGATAATTTACACAAACTAATAAATCAACCTGACTCAATCGATAAGACTTACACTTTTTAAAAATATTGAGTTCATGCAAAAATAGAAGTGTCTCTGGTTTCTGATCTTGGCATTCCAGTCGAGCTCCTCTGACACTTTCTTTTGACCCTGGAGCATAGGTACTATTGGTTGGGGCCACTTAACTGCTTCGCCATTGGGAAAATAGGTCTGTAGATATATCTCCCCACACAGTATAGTCAGGTTGGGCAAGCCCCAGGCATGGCCCCAATTTTTATCTCTCAGTCAGCATTGCACAGCCAGGAGTTCAGCTCCCTTGTCTCCATCCAGTCTCTGGAAGCATAGTGACAGGTAATTATAAGAGTTAAATAGGCTTGGCATTGTCATTTTCAGAAAATGCTTGCAAAGCACACAAACTCCACTTGCTGCACTGCCTCCATTTCAACATCCAAGACATATTGAAAGGATTTTTATTTAGAATTTTATGTTCCACAACCATTCTGTAATTTTTTTCTCCCCACAGAAAACTTTCATTTACTTCAATAGTTGTGTGTTTTTTTAAGCCAAACTATTTTTTTCGTGTGGCTGACCAACAGTCTATGTTTTTATGGCCAATTAAGAGTAAAAGATGGACATTGGGGTGCATAGGTTCTTTTGAATTTCTAGTCAGCAATGAAACAGGACAGCTTGCTGATATATGTCACAATAGAGATGGATTTCAAATGCATTAGTCTAAGTGAAAGAAGCCAGGCTCAAAAGGCTGTGCATACTCTGATTCCATTTAAATGACATTCTGGAAAAGATAAAACTATAGAGACAGAAACATACCATTGGTTGTGGAGAGCTGGTAGGGAAGAGATGTTGACTATAAAGGGCATGAGGAAACTTTTTGGATGAGGGAAGTTTTGGGGTAGTGTATATGTTGCAGTAGTGTATGTGTTTCTTGACATTTGCAGATCTCTATGTGAAATAGGGTGAGTTTTACTATATGTAAATAATGTTTCAATAAACCTATTTAAAAAGAAAGAAGAATATGAAGAAGCTTCAACTGCAGTGATGCAAGAGATAAAGGAAAAGATCTCATTCATCATGTTTCCAACATCTTCCCATGAAGAAATATGTCTCTTATATTAGATATGAATACCTTTCTCATTCCGTAATGTTTGCTCAATTAGATAACAATTCAACACAGGTTGCTCTACTTCAATGTCAAGGGGTGGGGAATATTATTATTACAAAGTCTTCAGGGATATATGGTTCAATCTGAAAGATCAGAAAGACTCTGTATTGGTTTAAGTAAATTAATTTTTACTAAGGGGAAGCATGTTGGTAGTTTACATACATTGATCCTTTTAGGGTGTTTCTTTTATATTGCCTGGCTTTCACAATTTTAACTTTAATTATCATGAGAGAGCTGTTTTCTCATGCCCTCTACATCTTAACCTTTAAAAAGTACATATCTTATAGCTAACAGTAAACACAGCATTTTGTTTGTTTCCAAAGAGAGTGTAACACACTTCCAGGCATAAACCTTGCCCTTTATTTCATCTTGGTTGCTTTAATATGTTTACCTGCTCAATGATCTCATTATATAACTCACTACTCAAAGTGGTAAACACAAATATAAAGGTATCATCAGTTCTAATTGGGGAAGTTGCTGATCATAAATCCTTAGTGTGACTGTATGGTGCTTAAACTTGTAGTGGAGTGATGAATGCTGTTTCTCAGTTTCTCTTGTAATCCAAGGCTGGGACTTGCAGTTACAATGAGGTATATTGGTTCTATACGAAAAGGCATAAATTTTATTTGGTATTCAGAGGTCAGTTCAATAGCAGAATGAAAGGAATAGGAAGATTGTCAGACATATGCTTAAGAGGATTCTGGTCATTTAGTTTGCTGGTTGAGCACCTGATCATTTATTCAGCTTCCTTGAGGGATTTGATAATGTTTTTATTTGCTTTTTGGAATTTTTTTTCCCACAGAGCTTGTGGAAAGGGACAGGAAAGATCAGAACTAGTTAGAATCAACAAATGTTGAAGCATCTCTTTGGGGTACTTAAAAATAAATTGCATTCAAAAACAAGAAAGAGACATGGATGCTGAATAGGAAAATGGAGATGATGCTCCATTTGTTTGCATTAGGACATTACTTTCCAACTTGAGCATCGTAACAAGCAGGGCAGAGTGAGACATTTAATGTAGTAAAGTTTTAAGGACTAACAAAGGCCAAAGTCTGATGCGATGTCTGCATCAGCTGGCGACCGGGTACAGGGACCCAGAGGCCAGGAGCCATCATCATTATGGACAACATACCAGCTTGGTGGGAGTACGTGCGCAACAGCCCAGGTAAGGGCCGATGACCCCAAGTGCTTTTCAGGAATGCCGTCGGGTGTGTTGAATTCAGAGGAATGGGATTCTCTTCCTAGGTTGCTCTCTCTTGCCACTGCTTTGCAACTCTCCCTTCTTTGGTAAGCAGAGGCTTTGCTCCCTCTCCCAGGCTTTTGCCAGTAGGCGACCTCAACCAAGGTCTGGGCTTGGGAGAAAGAGCAAAGATTTTCTCTTTAATCAGCTTTAAAAACATCGACTAATTACAGGACAGTTTACAGGCATCTTAGCAAATTCTTTCTTTTAAGCTGTATCTTGCAGCCCATTAAAAATTTTTCTTTGAAGATTTTTGTGCTTCCTCAACCACGAAGAACAGGCTCTCTAAGAACAAGAGCAATGTTTTAGGTTCAGCAGCATCCTTGGGCTGCTGATTTTCTCCCAGATAAGGGATCTTTACATTTTGGAAGTATGGAAGGGAAGGGAGGAAGGCATATACTACCTAGGCCCTTCTCTCCTGGTTCACGCCAGCTGCAGTTGGTCTCATACCATACATTGCCTGGGGCAGCACGGGGTTTTGTGCCCCCATTGGGGCCGACTCATGCTGAGGCGGAGTCGCGCAGTACCCCAGGGATGTGTGCTCCCCCCACCCCCGGCGGTGACACTCGGGACCCCGCAGTGTCACCCACCACCCTGTGGGTCTCTTTGTGGTTCCGAGCCAGCTGCGCAGAGAAGAGATTGGTTTCCCTAGCCTCTTTTTCTCCTCGGTCTGGTGTGTGCTGGGAGAGACCTTCCCCGTGCCCGGATACACCAGAGCACTTGAGACCATTTTAAAAAAAGAAAAAGAAAAGTAAATGTATTTGCCAGTACAGAAAGAAACTGCTTCTGAGAGTTGTGAATGTGTTCATAAATTTGTCAATCTAAAGCATGCTATAAGTGGAATAGGGGGTACCACATGTTAAAAGATATTAAGAATCCTCCTTGTTTATGCCAGAGCTGTGACCTTTATTGTAAAAATGAAATATAGGTATATTGTCTTCCGTGTAGAGCTACCCCTTCTCAGTGGAAAACAAAGTACCATTTTTTAACTCAGTACCTGTAAACAACAATTGTTTCCTTGGGTAAGAACTGGCTATTCTCCCGAAGGAAATGGTTAATCAGTCGAGTCAGAAAAGGCCCTTGGCGCGCAACCATTTTTTGTCTAAAACATATTTTTTCAGAGTACCTCCCCCTCCCATCTTTCCCACTTTCCTTAAAAACTGTGAATGCATCGCAGCTTGCAGAAATAGCAGGGGGCCTTTAGTCATTTAGGACGGTCTCGGCAAATTAAAACTGATAATGGCCCTGTATACCTTGCCCATTCTACTCAGGTTTTTCTTCAGTGTTGAAATAGCCAACATAAAGCAGGCATATCTCACAATCAAACAGGTCAATTTGTAGAATAGGCTCATCATATTTTTAAAAATCTTCTTAAAAAACAGAATAAGAGGGAGTCATGAGTCCTTCCCCCAAAAAAAATTTTGATTATGTTAGCCCTGTTTACCTATAGTTTTTTTTTTTTTTTTTAATTGTGATGAATCTCTTTGTACTCCAACTGAGAAACATTTTCAGAAGAAGTATCCAAAGTCATCTTATCCTCAAGTTTTATACAGAGATCCGCTGGGAGATGGCTCTTGGCAAGGCCCTATACATCACTTAACTTGGGGAAGAGGGTGTGTGTGTTTGTTTCCATCCCTACAGGTCCTGCCTGGCTGCCAGCCAAAAGAGTGAAGCCTTATCATGAGTGGAATAGAGGCCAAACTCTGCTACCTGGAGTTGAGAACCAATCGACTGACAGACCAGATGGCCAAGCTGACCCTGAACAATCAGAGGAAAACGGACACTCACACCATCACTCATGGGCCTAGGTCTGCCAATGGAGGAGGATGGGGCCTGCCCCAATGACAGGGGCCGAGGCTCAGGTGCCTCCCGCAGAGAGCAACAACCCCTCGATGCCCCATAAAGTCCAATGGTTGAACCCTAAAAACTGTTTCAATGGACTGAACTTACAAGTTTGGGTCGTAGCAGCCCTTGGATCCCCCTTTGTCTTAATCCTTATTTGTGCTTTATGATATATATATAAAGGTTGTTCTCTTAAGATTGCATTCGGGAACAGCAAATAGTAGGTTTCACAGGTTTAACAGATACAATAGCATTTACAAATGAAAAAGCTGGGAGATTAGATGTGGGGAATTGCCCAGCCTGGTCTCAGAGGCTGTAGCACCCCATAGCTAGGCTGAGAAAGAGCCCAAGGGACCCGCTTCTTCTGGGCCTGTTCTGCCAAGAGGACCTGAGCCACTGAGGAGACAGAGCTTATCTCCCTGGCAGGAGCGCCGCTTCTGCTTCATCCATATATGGCCTCCAATGCTTGGTCAGTTAGCCAATGATGGGTAAGATTCCCTCAAGGGAGTGGTCACTTAAGACAGGCATGACCACGTGGATGACCCTCAAGAAAGGACTCGGGGGTCACAGCAAAAAGAGAGTGATGGACCCTCACCCCCCGACTATCCGGACATAGCCTGAGTCTGAGTCCTCATTCTGTCTGCAAGAACAAGAAAGCTCCACCTAAGTCTGAAACAATGCCGGAGGTGGGTGCTGCCCTGTGCTGGAAAGGGCAGGTTCCCCAGGGCAATCAGGCCTAAGAAAGAAAGCATAAAATCCTATGAAACCTACTTTGCTGGTACCCTCAATTTAAATGATAAGGGTCCAAGCCTGAAATAAGTTTGTTTTCCCAGAATTTTATGGCTCTTTAGCTATTTGACCCTAACTCAAAATAGGCCCTTAGAGTTCTTTGGATGTTATCTATTTGACCATTACTGCCTGACAATGATTGATTGAACTTAATCTGAGAGTGTGGGTCCTTGGAACCACTGGTTGCTTACTGATTATAATAATGTTCTACGTATTTTGATATATTTGCAAATTATTTTCCCAGGGTTGTGTGGGAGACCAGCAGACAGCAAGCTTTGTGGATCATAGTGGTTCTATTAAAATAAAAGTGGGGAGATGTGGCAGACCCTTCTGCATGGTGTGGGCCCAGCTCCCACTTGGAGATGCACAGGACCCACGCCCACAGATAAGTTCTCTTGTGGGGAATCAGATTTGCAATATACCTAAACTGCTTTTTGCTAAAAACTCCTTCACCCTGCAAATACTTGTTGTAACTTCCTAAACTCCATGCTAAACCTTGCAGGGACCAGTGTAACCGTCTCAACAACTTTTGCCTTTTCATTTGCTAATATCCTTCTTCTGTGATGTGATTACGGGCATTGACTGGCTGCTTTTGTTGTAACTGGGGATAGTGAGTGAGGACCATCTTGTAATGTGAGGAGATATAGAATAAAGGGCTGTCATGGAGGAGGCTGTGGCTTTTGCTCCCCTTGAGAGAAAAGCCACGCTATCTTCCTTTTTCCTCCACCGGACTCGGTAGTCTGTGTGTATGTTTTTATTTCATCCATAATGACGTGGACACTGCTAGCCAGTGTCCGCATCAAAAGTCTACATCTTCTGGAATTTAAATGGACCAGAGTATGTATTCTCTAGCAGAATAAAATAATAACTTACTGAAGACAGATCTACTTGACAATGTTAATGGGGTCAGATAGAAGAATTTTCAATGAAAATATGACCCGCCCTGATGGAAGCCAAAAAACAAAGTTCAGAACGGTGAATGCCTTCAAGGGTACTGGATAAGAATCTCCAGGTTGTATGTATACTACACTGGAATGATTGATTAAAAGAAAACCTCCTAATCAACATTGGCTGAGCTGTTCCTTTCTTCCAAACCTGAGAAGGTTCCTTGGGAAATGTCAGACCACAGGGCCCCACTGTGAAGCAGACAGAGTCTTAGTGAATCCCACTCAGCTGCCAGTACTCTCTCCTTTATGAGAAAATATGGCATCTGCCTATACAGGGGGCGTTGAGGAACACAAAATATACTCTTTAAAAAAAAAAAAAACCCTCTAATGATAGTGCCAGGCCTCTCACAATATCATTGCATGCCCCAGTCCATTTTTCTTTTCCTTCATATGCACAGGAACTGTTTGCAATCTGACTCATTCTAAGATTGCCCTTATTAGCTCTAAATTGACAACTCATTCTTTCTATCCACAGTTTTTAATACTCATACCAACTGTTTTACAGACATCATTTTTTCTCTTAGTTGCATTTTTTTCTGTTTTCTTATGGAATTTATTTTTTTTAATTTTTCTTGTTGTTCAATTACAGTTGTCCCCATCCCCCCCCCATTACTCTCCCCTGCCCTACCTACTCCTCCTCCCACATTCCATCCTTCCCCAGTTGTCTTTGTTCATGGGTCCTTTATACATGTTCCATTACTTGACCCATCCCCTTATTTCCCCTGTTATCCTCCTTCTCCCTCCCCTCTGGTCACTTTATCTCCATGTCTCTATTTCAATTTTGTTCGCTTGTTTTTTGGTTGATTACATTCCACTTATAGGTGAGATCTGATCATTCTTGATAGTTAGCAAAAATTCCATCTCAATGTACCTGAAACTCCAAGTATCACATGCCACACAAAACCATTTGTCTTCTGACTTCCATACTGGTGTTACTGGTCCCTATTTGCTGTTGACAGATGCAGGAAAATGTGCACTGTCTTCTGAACTTTCTCTTCTTCAAATCATACTCAATACATTTTCAATGCCTTCCAACTTTAACCTTCAAAGAGGGTTAACTTATTCTTATCTCCACTATTCTCTTGTTGCTTCATTTACCTTTCTAAAGTAGAACAGGGTGATAGGGATACCTTGCACTAAATACTTGAATGGGACCTAGAGAGAAAGTTCAGTCTACTGAAATCTTATTAAACCTCTTTCTAACCAATTTTCAGCTTTCTCTCTCACTACAACCCGCACAAACTGGGTTCGATGCCCTAGTTCCCAATACTTCAGATGTGATTGTTTTCAGATGCAAAGTCTTAAAAGAGGGAATTACATTAAAATGAAGTAATTAGGGTGAGCCCTAATCCAATCAGACTAATGTTATAAAAAAAGCACATTTGGACACAGACATGTACCTGCACGTTGGAAAGGCCACGTGAGGACACAGGGAGAAGATGGCCATCCCAAGCCAAGAAGAAACACTTCAGAAGAAACCAAACCTGTCAACACCTTTATTCTGGACTTTTAGCCTCCAGAACCATGAGAAAATAAATTTTTGTTAAAGCCATCCAATCTGTAGTATTTTATTATGGAAGCCCTAGGAAACTAATACACATTTCAAAACTTAGTAAAACCATACTATTCAATGTGTATAAAAACCTCACTACAATATGCCTTACTCAGGATTTTGTACATTATTTTTGGTACGTAATGCCTTTCACTATCCTTGTACTTGTTATCCTGAGTGCTTAGTTCAAATGCTTCCATTTTCTAGAATATATCCTAGATTCCTGAACTTGAAGATTCTCCTTCTTTTGGTCACCAATAAAACTTTATTAGTAACTCTGGCAAAATGACTACCACAGCCTGATACATATTATAATCATATATTTATTTTTAATTTTCCCTAGTATACTTCCATTCCTTAACAGCAAGCACATTGTCCATTAGATTATTGCAGCTTCCATAGTACCTTAAACTGTGCTCTGTAAACAGTATGTGAGGACTGTAAATTTCGTTAGGGAAACAGTCATATTTTTTTCTCACTCACCACCTATCCTTCAACTCCAGCAGGATTCCTATGCAAAACAGTATTCAGTAAGCATTTGTGGGATGAATATATGCTTAAGCCAATTGATTAAAAGGAATTTCAGAAATCAATTAAATTTCCTCATATTGCAAGCAACAAAAATGATGTATAGAAAAGTCAGCGCCTAATTTTTAGTTTTCTAGTGAATTAGTAGTCTAAGGCTACTGGTAGGATCTCCACAATTCATAGCTGTTTTCATAACTTGATATTGTACTCCAAGAATAATATGACTCTGTTAAAAAGTTAGTGCATACTCAGGGCATAAAAGCAACATGAAGTCATTAATATGTATTATATTTTATTTGTTGTACTATAAACTTATTACAATGAAGGCTTTGAGAGAATGAGTTGTGGATAATCAGATGTATAAGAAGTGACATAATTAGATGATAGACAATGTAGGTTGATGCCTGACCATTTTCTTAATTATGGTTCTTCACTGAGATGCCACAGCTTGTCAAGAGTAAACATAAAGGTTTTAGACACCAAGCATTTCTGTGTATGTAAGCACACGTGCATGCATACTGCTGTGATAAATAGGCACTGAAAATGGAGTTCGGAAAGACAACAGGGAGGATGGGAAGTGCTCTAATGAGAAACTCATATTACTTTAAATTTCATTTTAGCAATTGTGATGATATAATATTGACCCATAACATAAGAATGTTCTAAATTTCAAATTCTATTAGATCAGGCTAATTAATTATTAATATAGTCTATTTGTGATAGAACTTGTGTTAAGGTAAAATACTGTATTTCTCAACAGCTAATGGTAAAAAAATTATACTTTCTCTAGTGCTTATTCTCATAATGCAAGGCTTTTCACCTTCAGCACAATTGACATTTCGGTCCAGATCATTCTTCGCTGTGAGGGCTGCCCTGTGCATTGTAGGAGGTTTAGCAGCATCCCTAGTCTCTACCCACTACATGCTATCAGCATCTCCCCGCCCATTTGTGGTAATCAAAAGTTTTTCCAGACATTGCCAAATATTCTTGGGGTATAAAATAGTCCTTGGTTGAGAGTCACTGTTAACAACAGAAAAGATTTTTTTGAGATTCTATTGTTTAAGGAAGGCTAAGTGCTTTTCAAAAACACAAACAGAAACAAACAAAACCAGAAGAAAAAAAAGCTAAAAAATACCCACCCACAATTTTAGTGGCAGAACAGAGTAGTGTATTTCGTGCTTTAAAACAGTCTAGTGTGGATCTGAATGGGGACAAGTGAGGCATGCTGCTTGTATCTCACAGTGGCCCAGGCTCCTGGCGGCTCTGCCATCTTCAAGGTTGCCCTGACTTGATACCATCAGCAGATGGGAAAGAGCCAGGTGGATCATGTGTGGTAGATTTCCATCAACCTGGCCTAAAATTGGAGCATAAACTATCTATTTACATTCCACTAATTGACACTCAATCACAAGACCTCACTTAATTGCAAAGGAATCAGAAATGGAGTGCATCTTTATGGGAAAAAAGAAATAATTATAGTAATATGGTTTACTCTGTATATCTAATAATAAAAAGTTTGTATTATATTGCATTCCTACTAAATGTGCATTTTTACTAAATGAAAGTGCTTCTGGCTTCTGTTGGTCCCAGAAAGTAATTTATTAGGACTAAAGGATTCCCTTCAGTTATGCCTCTGAGATGGTTTACCAGTCCCTGAAGCAAGAAGAACCTAAGACTGAAAGGTTCTGTTTTGAATCAGCTTTGGTCCATTCATAGAATGGGCTGAATGAGACAGTCCATACTAAAGTAAGTAAGTTTATATGTAATGGCATTTTTATGGTCTCTCTGACATTATATGTATTTTTAAAACCATCTAACATTTGAAAAAATCCAGTTGGAGACAAAAATGAATTCTAATGTTGGGAAGACTTTCATATATATAATAAACATCTATGTTATAAAGAAGTCAGGAGATTGAATATCTTTTTGTTTTGTTTTGTTTTTGCTTTCACTTATGAGAAATGCACATTTGTTCTCCCATTAAAGGCAACACATACATAATAGAGTTGGCTGGAATGGAGAGAGTCCTGTTTATAATTATGGAGCAGTGAAAAGCTAACAGATCAAATTTGTGATCCCAGGTCTACCATGTCTGCACTTCTACATGTTGAAAGAATGAGCTAACCCTGGGTGAAATACCTTCCTTCTAGTTTATCTTTGGATATGTTCTTCCAACAGGAACTTTCCATCCTACCCTAGAGCTTTTTTTTTCAAACTCTTTGCTTTTAGTACAACATACATTATCAAGAAAATTCTATTCAAAGCACATACCTATGCCATGGGGTGATACAAAAATTTAAACTCTGCTCTCTAAAAGAGAGAGCTGTGCAAACAACTAACTACATTCAGTGTGACAGAACAGCCTACCTATAGCAATTGTCACAAACTGTACAGTAAAGGTGATGAAATAACTAAGTTTAATCGGGGACTTAGCAAATGACTCATATAGAAGAGTTTGATAGGAAACTTGAAGTGATATGATTTTTATTATGCTAGGGATGGGGAAAAGATCACTGTAGGCTGAAGGAATAGTTTTCAAAGGTGCAAAGGTGTTGTTGTGTATCTGGTACATTCAGGGAAGGCTGAGTAGTTAGGAAAAGAATAATTAGAATAGTCAAATGTGCTGAGCTCAAGAAATTTATCAGTCTACCTCACACTAGCTCCACCACTCCTAGTAGTCTCACATCCTCTACTTCCTTAAAATTGCCCCATATGAACTATGCTCACTCTCATTTCCATAGCTTTCCTTATGCAGGTTCACACCGACAAAAAAATGTGCTATCTTCTAAATCTACATGTAGCCAACTTTAGTTATCTCTTGTCTTTAAAGTTGTTATCTTTCATAGAAACTCACTTCTACCTGCTCCCACCCTAATCCACATATATTCATCTCTTTCTTCCTAGACCAGTTTTTAACATATTAAGACAAATAAATTCATGCTATATATTCTCTCATTTTCTGCACTTGTGGTGTGCTTCAGTCTCTGAACTATAAGATCCATGAAGGCAAAAAACATGACTTATACTAATGGGTGGCTTCCATGAATGTAATTGCTATACAATTTGTTTAAAACAAATTTTCAGGTAAATGGATCAGAATCTTGAGGTACTAAAAAGGATCAGTTTTGGTATCTAAGTGCAACTTTAAAGTGGTAGCCAAATAAGAATACATACCTGTGTCAAAGATTTTCCTTACATTTGGTAGTTAGTATGATTTAATTTCATCACTAAATGTCCCTCCATCTATTGCTTATATTTTGACCTAGCAGAACAGTTTGCATATTTAACCATTTTCTTGTTCTGTACAGGTGCACTTGCCTGAGAGGGTTGTTTCTTTGTCATTCACAAGAAGAAAAGGATGCCATTTTATTTAATTCATGGAATCTAGAAACTCTGAAATTATGGCAAGCAAAGATTATTTAAAAATAGAGCCAGGATTAAGAAAAAATTAAAAGGACAAATACAATCTTTCTAATTTTGTTTGCAGAAGTGTAAAATTGTTTACACAAGTTTCTAGCTTTGCTTACACAGTAAGTGTACTTTTAGGGAAAGATTTATGAAAAGCAATTTGGTAACCAGTTGTAATCAGATTAAATCCATAGACTTGGGAAGTGGCCTGGTGGAATTTAATCCTGGTTTTATCATTAGCAACCTGTGTAAATGCTCAGTTAGTTCACCTGCTAATGGGCTCTAATAGGTAGTAGAAGTGTACTAATAAACTCTCTCCCATAGAGCTCTGACCTGAATTAATACAGTCAAAATGCCCAGAGTAGTATACAGCACAAAAAAAATCTTTCCTAAGCATTAGAAGAATCCCTAGGCCCATCAAATTCTTTCACGGGGCATGTTTACTATCTTCAACTTAGACTGTCTCTTTATCTTTTCTTTTTCAGCTTAGTTCCAATGAGTTTTCTGTTACTAGTTAATGAATCATGCTAATATATGATCTGAATAAAAGGTTGACAGTAAAAATGATTGATGTGAATAAAGAATTTGAGGCAAAGATCACAAAATCTCACAATTCTGGAGTGACAAAAAGCTATTGAAACACATGTTATGATAAGTGAAACAAGCCAGGTGGTGAAAGACAAATACCATATGATCTCACCTATAATTGGAACCTAATCAACAAAACAAACAAGTGAGCAAAATATAACCAGAGACCTTGAAATAAGGAACAAACTGACAGAAACCAGAGGGGCAGGGGAAGAAGAATAATGGGGAAAGAAGGGAAAAGGTTCATCAAGGATCATATATATATATATATATATATATATATATATATATATATATATATATATATATATATATATAAAGGACCTATGGACATACCAAAGGGAGATAGGACTGAGGGTGGGAGGTGGGGGTTGGTGAGGTCGGGGAGAGCAGTGGGGGGTAATGGAGACAGCTATACTGGAACAACAATAAAAAAGTTAAAAAAATTAAATTAAAAAAGAAATATGTAAAGATTTTACTAAGGAAAAAGGAAACTCCAAATTTAAGTTGTTCAGAGTCAGACATGATAGAGGTTTTTCTTGCCTAGTACAGTACTTCTAGCCTATTTTTAGAAACATGAACAATAGATTTTGGGGGCATATCAAATTTCATTGATGAAATTAAAAAAAAAAAACTTTCCTAAAATTTTCTGACCAACATCTATTTTCAGGAAGTTCTTTGTATACCAGGCTAATGGGAGGACTTGTATTTTCCAGTCATGGAGTAAAAGCCTTAATGAAAATTTGGCGTTAATGGTGATACATGGGGTTAGTCCACTCTGAACTGTCTCAGATAACTTGTAATAATTGTAAATAGTGTCTCCTTACATCTCAGTGAGGAAGCTTTCAGGGCAAGTTCCTTAAAATGTACCTAAAAGACTGAACTCAGCATATTCTCAAAGGATTTATAGACATCTTCACAAAGCAGGGGTTTAAGAATATGATCCAGTTACTTGTATTCTTCTAACATAATGTAGTGAAATAATAGGTAGTTTAATTTTCTTAGTGCTTACAACAAGTGTTTTATTTATAACTAGAAGAGAAAAAACTAACTTTCCATTTTCAAGCTGTTTCAAGAAATGAAATTGAATGAATTCATGAAAATATTCTTTCCAAAAAATGGCAAAAGTCAGTGTAGTATTAAAACTACTGCCTGTTTATATGAATTTAATTGTTGATGGGCTTTCCTCACAACATACATTACGACTACTTCATAGGTGTGATGACATAGGCAGATCCTAGAATCTATAGCTCTTGACACGAGAAAGGAAATGATTGTAATTATTTGTTTACTTATGAAAACTAGAAGATGAGCTCAGTTCATTTGCCAAGGCTATTTACAATATTTCCATTTCTTTAAAAATTAGAAAATAGCAACAAAAATACACTGTTCTGCCTCAGCAGCTTTAAGGAGAAGAAAGTCTTCATGTAAAAAAAGAAAGAAAAAAACAAAATGATATAAGCACTTATGTTTTACCACAAACTATCTGCTTTCCTATCTTCAACATTCATATCTGTTTTCTGCATATTTTATGTAAATTTATTTTTATGGTATCAAACTTGAAGCATTAATTTTAAGTTTTAATAGCCACATATATTGTGTTATATTTTACACAGAAACATAATGTATTTAAAAATATAGACCTATTTAAGAATTGCACTAAACCCTTCCAAACAGATATACCTTCAAGGTTATCAAATGCATCTTGATGCATAATTTGGAAATGAATGTGTTCTCTGACAGCAGTTTGACTATATTTGTGCTGTGGTTTACATAAAAACACAATTTCTAGAGAAAAATCATCATCTTATCTGAAAATGTTTCTGGGGATAGCTTGTTGCCCAGTGATTCATTCCCACAGATGATGCCAGATAAACTGGATATATTCAAAGGCAAAGAATGACTCCCTCATCCACAAGGTGAATTAATTTATGAGGCTTTCACCTCGGGTGGTCCACTGGTGACTAGGGCTTAGGGACTGGCTATCTTCATTGCAGCTATGCTCCTGGAGAGCAGTCTTCATCATTTCTGCTACTGCTTCTGAATAACACAGAGCTCTGTGCAGGAATAAACTGTAACGTATGGCTACAGCCCTAAGTGTGTGTACAAGGCTTTACTTAATGTCATAAAATGAGAATCCTGTGCAGGCAATCATTATTTAAATTGCTTTGCTATTGAGAGAGGCCACTTGCTATGTCTACATTTTAGCTCTTTTGCAAAGAGTTACACAGAAACATTATTGAAATGAATATGTTTCTGTACAGGGGGTGGAGACAAGTATAGATTAGTTACTGAAGTTATATAAACTGGATATAAGTTAGCATGCTTTTAAATTCAAGTAAAAAAATAAATAAATAAATTCAAGTGTTAGACAAAATGGGCCTTCAAAGCAAATAAATTTATTAACTCATATAACAAGAAGCTCGGGGAAAGAGTATAGTTCTGGGGCTAGTATATTCAGTGACCCAGTGGTGATGTTAAGGACCATATTTCTTTTGATCTCTTTCCTTACCCACCATTCTTAGGGTGTTGACCTCATCCTCAGCCTAACTTGGTTTATTGTCACAACATATCTGCCCCAGAGCAATTGAGGCAGACTCTTCTTTACTCATAAGAACTAGGAAAATGCCTCAGCATTGAATATTAATCTTTTTCTTTGATCTGGCTGAGCTTACCATAGTAGCATGTCAATTTTCTATCCAATAAAAATAACTAGAAAAATGGTATACCTCAAATGATTTAAATTTACTGAGATCTGCAACTGAAGTGCTATCAGTTGAGAAGGAATGAGTGCTTGAAAAATATCAGGGTGCCTGTTAATGAGGAAGAAGGGGAAAAGAGCAATCTTGGAAGAAATCAACAGTGTCCACCAGATATATCATCAAGACAGACCTGAGGACCCAATTCAAACAAGCCATATGCTATTAACTTGACTGACCTATAGCAAATTATCAACCCTGAACTCATTTTTCTTCTGCAAAATAGAGATTACAACATGACCAAGTTTATTTCAAGGAAAAGCAAATGTTCATTTCTAAAATATGCCTAATTATCTTGTAAAGATGTTTATCAGAATCTACTGAGAATTAATCATTTAGAAAGTAACTATATCAATCCAGTGCCAGCAGACATCACTTCAAAAATAAGTCAAGGACTCCAGGGCCCAGACTGTCACACTGTAAGCTATTATGTTGGCTCTCCATCCTCCCTGAGATGGGAGGGAATACAGAGATTCAATATATGCTGTGGTCCCTAAAGCTAAATAAGATATCACAACACTTTCCTAACTGAATTCTTCTAATTATACATTTGAGTTCGTTAATTTGACTTTTCTCTTATTTCAGGGTAAAGCAATTCTTGACTATCTCTTAATTGATACACTCATTAGTATTGATTTGTACTATTAGTATTGATCACGGGCAGTTTTAAGCCCGTGATGTCTATTTAATGGTATCCATTTGTTATTCTTTCCTTCTGCAAAGCATTTCCTACTTTTGTTAATATAATATGATTATATTCCAAAAATTTTTCTGTTTTTATTGCTGTAGAATGCATTATCTAATTGATTCCTATGCCAACAAGGTACGTGTTGATACTTTAATATAAATTATTTCCCAGACAATGACTCACTCATGGGTTAATTGAATAGATTAAAATATATTAAAAACCTGTCTGGCTAGTTTCCTTCCAAATGCTGTAATCATTTTATCTAACCCCTTTTCCTCCTTTCCTATTTTTATTTCTGTTTATATTTCAAGGTGCAACAGTGATGTGCCTCTTCCCCACTCTGTGTGTGGTATATGACATACACATTAAAAAGTAGCTACCAACTTCAGGTGTATGATTAAATTAGGTCCTCATGAGGAAGAGCTGACTGACATTTACATTGATTTAAGTTTCTTCATTAACTAATTTGCCTCGCCACTGTCTTTCATAGGATACTTACTTAGGTTTCAGTGCATAAAGCATACGTTTCAATTTATAAATTAAATATTTTAAAGAAAATAGAGTAATTGATCATTGTTTCTTGAAAAATGTAATTTGTCATATATATGACTTATGGTCCAGAGCAAATATTTAAGTTTAAAGAGTTGTTTCTGAGCATTAATGAATCAAGGAAGGAAATTAAAATACATTGAGAGTATATTTAACTTAATCTTGAAAATATTTAAAATTTAAGGGGTAAATAAAACATAAATAATAAAAGTAAATAGAGTCCTACAAAAAAGTTGAAAGATGAGTGTAAAAACCTAGGTGAAATATATTCTTACCATATATCTTAGTAAGTTTGGGCTGCTATAATAAATATCATAGACAGGGTGGCTTAAAAAAACAGGCATTCACTTCTCACACTTCTAGAGACTGGGAAGTTGAAGATTAAGATGTTGACAGATCGAGTTGTTGGTGAGGGCCCACTTCCAAGGTTGCAGAAGCCCACCTTCTGGCTGCATGCTCACATGGAAGAGGAAAGTTTTGGTGTTTTTTTTTTTTTCCTTCTTATAAGGGCAATAATCTTATCATGGAAGCCCTACTCTCATCCTAAATTAATTACCTACCAAGGACTCTTAGCCTAATATCATCATGTTAGAAGTTAGAGCTTCAATATGTGAATCTTGTGGAGAACACGAATATTCAGTCTATGACACCATGGGGCCCAGCAATCTCACGAGTAGTTTGCATGGGAAAAGAAAAACGTATGTCCATACAACAATATGTACATAAATGATTATAGAATCTTTTTATTCTTAATTGTCAAAAACTGGAAACAACCCAAATGTCTTCAAGTGGAGAAGAGATGAAAAATTTGTGATACAATTGTAAAATGGAATATTAACCAGCAATGAAAACAGCAAATGATCGATCTATGTAATAATGTGAATGTATTTTTAAAGCATTGTGCTCAGTAAAAGGGGGCAAACGGATAAAGCAACTACCATGTAATTCTGTTTATGTGACATTTTAGAAAAGGCAAAGCTACAGAGACAGACATAACATCAGAGTTTGCCCAGAGCTGGGGTAAGCAAAGGGGATTGGATACAAAAGAGCATTTTAAAAATTTGGGGTTGATAAGAATATTCTATATGTTGATTGTATTGGTGATTATATGATCATAAACATTTATCAAAATGCATGAAACAGAACATCTATATAAAATTGTACCTTAAAAATCCCACATTAAAAATAAATTGACATAATCAAAGGATACCCTTGGAAAACTCATTTGAACAAACATCAACTATCACCCTAGTAAACTGGTTACTCATTAAAAATTAAATAAAATATTAATTTTTGAATGTTGGGATAACTTATATGATATGACAGTTTCTACTTGTGAGAAAAGACACTATTATTGCCTGATTATTTCAGAAATCCAGAACTACCTTGCTAAACACTTGGAGTTGTCTTGGGCATCAGCAGGATAGTTCTAGCTGTGTGATCATGTATTGAAGTAACTCAAGCAAAGCCTATTCAAAAATCTTCTTCTATGGTTTGCTGTTGGCCTTGAAACATTCATTAGTACCTCTCTTTTGGTTAAGAAACCAGAACAAGAAACTAGGATGGAAGCTGTGATGGATGATAGATAGATGAGAGGATCATCCCTAACATGACTCATTTAGAATCCAGACACATCCCATGAGAAGTACATTAAAGGAGCATTCTAACACTTGTACCAGTTCTGATCTGGTCTTTTTTCTTAGCTACTTTCAGGTCTCAGATCCCTCATCTGTGAAAAGCAGAAGAATAATATTTTCACCATCCATGGTGGTTTTACACAGACAAACACATACACACACATACACGGTGATACTCAGTAGATATACATTTAGTAATTCACACATAGTAAGTGCTCAGTAACTGTGAGCTATTAATGATTATTATTACATCATCCTTTCTCACTTTAAGTCCTTTTAACTATCAACCAAGTGTATAAATTACTGTTTAGTGTTTGCTGAATAACATAACACCTCTCAACTTTGTGGCTTAAAAAACAAATAATATTTAATTATTGTTAATAAGTGCATAAGAGAACCAGGCAGTTCAGTGGATATGTACCAGGCTTCACTGATTTCAGTCGAGCTTGCTGTTCTATTTTTGGTCAGCTGGCAGAGTGTCTGGCAGTTGGGTCTCGTCAGGGATGACAGTGGTTATGGGGCCTCCTGTCTCATTTTCCAGGCTAGTATGGGTTTGTTCATTTAATGGGTGCAGGTTCCTAGAGGCTTGGTGGACATGGGCAAAATTGCTTGAATTCTGAGCTCATAACTGGTATAACATCCCATCTACACTGATGATCTCCTTTTCTCCTGATGCTCAATCTTAACATTCTTCAGAATTGAGACATCCTCTGTTTTTTTTCTGCTTCTCATTAGCTTTATAACATTTTCCTAAGAATCTAATAAAGTGTAACCTATAGTTCTCACACATAGCAGATCTAAACAAAAAAAAAAGTCATTCATGACAGAGACCTAGCATCCGAAAGTCATATCCTTACATGTTAATTAATTAGTGGAGGTTGCACTTCTCCATTGAACTATCATAATATCTTACCTATCATCCCTCTTTTCATTATATTATAGTTGTTATTTATATCCATTATCTGACATATTGTTTCTGGGAGACAGAGATTCAATTTTATTTTCTTTGTATCCCACTGGGACATTTTAAATGTAGAGCACTATTTGTTTAATAGGCACTGTGTAGCAAGAGAGGAAAGATTGTTTTAATCATGAATTATCAAAGGATAGTTTAAAAAATGGAGGTGACTCATAGATTCTGTAAATAAATTATATTTGAGGAAAAGTTTTAGTGACTATTCCAGCCAGCATGAAGAAAGCCTAGCATGGAAAACATGGGAACAGACAATATGAGTAAAAGGGGCAAAGAAGACTCACTATTTGCCTGGGACACTAATTAGAGTTGGGGTTGGAAGAAAAGTCAGGCCCTGGACAGGTTGCTCAGTTGGTAAGAGCATCATCCTGATACACCAAGGTTTTGGGTTCAATCTCCAGTCATGGCACATATAAGAAGCAAACAATGAATGCATGAATAAGTGAATATGAAAATCAGTGTTTCTGTCACTGTCTCTCTCTCTCTCGAGTCAATTTAATTTTTTTAGAAAAGTCATGAAATAAATTCAAAGAGCCTTTAGTTAAAATATTTAGTTTAAATACATTTATTTAATTAGTGAGAGATAAATAACATATTAATTAAATAATAAGAAATAATTAAGCCATTAACACTCATTAACCATTAAGCTTATCGGACTAGTTAGCCTTTAGGTTGATCAACAAGGACATAGACAAATTTAACCAAGGTAATTACACTCTGAAGAAGGAATGTGACATTAATGGAAAGGTCAGAAAATAATGTATTATATGGAAGTACTTGCATATTATGGGAGTAATTAAGCACATCCAAGCATTTCAAACACCTAAAGAGAAAGTGGATGGTTAAAGAAAAGTAGGTCACAGGTTGTGAAGCCTTTCTGCCCTGGAGCCCTCCACTCACAGTCCCTGAAACACACGGGCAGAGTTTCAAGACTATTTTACGAACCAATCTTGGACATGGTGCACATAAACTCTCCCTCTGTTTCATTGGGCAGAATCAATTTGCAAGGCCCCAATCTCCTACAAGGGAGGCTATTAGACTTATTCAATTTTGATTGATTAAAACATTATGTAAAAAGTCGCACAACAAAGTTCAATCATTTGAGCAGGGAACAATGTAACAGTGAGGTATGTTTCGTACACTTCATATGCATACACGTGCACACAAAGCATGCAACACATATGATTTGGCATTTACAGTTTTGAAAGTCTCTGATGGAGCTTCCACCCTAGATGCCATAACTCATACCTGGGTGGGGTGGGGAACACTGTTAGTGAGTCTTAAGAGAGAATGGATCATGTATGTCAGGAAAAGATAATTTTCAAATTTAAGCATGGATTCAAATTGTTTGAGGATCTTACTAAACATGCAGATGCTAAAAGCCAACTCCAGGGATTCTCATCCATTTTAAGAAGCTCTCTGAAGTCATCAGGGTATACACTTTGGGAAACACTGCGCAGGACGCTGCTGTTATAGGGTAATTCATGGTATGCCAGTCTGTTTCCTCTGTGTCTGCTGCTAAAGCTCATTATCATAGTAATGATGACGCCTAATCTAAAACTTCCTCAGTTGTATGAAGGCAACCTAATCACTGATTTTACAAAGCCATAACTTATTTCCTATATTTTCCTCTTTACTCTGGAAGCCAAGAACATATTTCCTTCAGAGGAACTGTTTGAAAAGAACTCAACAACTCAATACTCTATAAAAAGCTTAAAAGAAAGACCCACTCTTTATCTAAAGCATACTATCTTTTTGTTATGATATACACACACACATACATACATATATATGTATGTATGTATTCAAATATATATATACATATATATGTATGTGTGTGTGTGTGTATATAAATCTTCAATGATAAGTTTATTGATTTGAGAGAGAGATAAATTGGTGTGAGAGAGAAACATTGATCAGTTGCCTCCTATACATGCCTGAACTGGGGATTGAACCTACAACCTAGGTATGTGCCCTAACCAGGAATCAAACCCATGGAAAACCTTTTGATGTACAGGGCTATGTACATCAGCTGAGCCACCCAGACAGGGCCTTATAATATATATTTTTAGATTTTCTGCCAAAAGCAATAAACACTTTTTCAGGATATTTGAGAGTATTAGGTTAACTGTTGACTTATACAAAGAAGGAATCTCCTCTTACAAGGTTTGGAGGAAAGGCTATAGGACAGTTACTTACAAAACCCAAGATTCCATTAGTTACCAGGCTAAAGTTAAGGGTGGATAGTCATGTCTTTGGGTAACTGTTCACCTACAGGTCAGCAACAGATTCAATAGCATAGTGCACTCAGGCGGTCACACAGAGTAACTCTTGCCTCACAGTATATCATAGCAACTTACATCTGAACTCTCCCCTTTTCTTTTTATCCTTGTTGATCATTACAGTTTTGTGTTTTGTAATTTATCTTGACATAGTAGCTATTTGTGAGTTTTAATAATCCTAAAAGAATAAAATTTATTCACTTTATTAGTAAAAACTAATAGGAGTGCATTTGGTTATGGTTTCAAATTGGCAAGTATTGAATACAAGTTAAAATCCAAATATATTTTTAAGACTTCTCATTTTCACTTCAACAATCCAAGACACTTTTTCCTCAAACTTGGACTATTGACAGAATTATTTCTTAACTCATATCACAGTCTCTCACAGCTTTAATATAATGCTGTATACACGTGCAAAGTAGCATTTTAAAACCCTTGGCTGCCTAAGCCATCCCTCTGCTCAAAATCTTAATGGTTTGCTGCTTCCTAAAAGAGAAATATTAAGCCTGCCTCTTCATGCTCTCTAAATTCTGACCATAAGTTTGTCATTGCCTGAGCCTTTTTTACTGATACATTGATCCATCCCCAGACTAACCTCACTTACATATCTTTTGGTTTTACAGGTGATGCAATTCTTCTATTTTTTTTTCTATCTTATTCCTTCCAAATCTGGTGGCCTGTGTGGACTGTGGATTTCTCACTAAATCATGGAAACCTCATGAATCACCGTCAATAAATGGGAGTTTAGCCTTTCTGTTTTTGTCTTGTCGCTAATTTTGGAGAGCAAGCTTCCTTGGTTCCACAACTGATTGTATCCCAGTTACCATTAATCTTTCCAAATGAAGAGAGTGGTTTATAACTGTGTATTTTCCCCCAGGCAGAAAGTGGAGTCCTGATGCTGAGCATCAGTGCTTTACCTGAGGCCATTTTACCTACTGTTTTCAGACATTCTTGCCATTGACATCCAGACAGTTGGCCTAGGATGATGAATGCTTCAGGACTGTCAAGGGTACATCCCACTTAACTGTTGGGTCATCCATTACTGCAGCTAGAAACCCTTGGTGCCAGCAATTTATCTGATTAATAATCCATTACTGTAGCTTGATATTTGAGCAGAAACAGCCGCAGGGCTTCTGCTTTGAGGCTTGTCTCTGGGGAGAATTTCCTGGAAACATAGTAAGCATGAGATAAGGTCTAGGAGCTCAGACCTAGATCTTAGTCATCAGAACTGGCAGAACATTCAGAGAAGGCAAGAGAGATATTAAAAAAAGAGAATATGATAGGACTGAATTCTGGAGGCAAAGCTATAAACAAAGCAGTGAAGAAATAACAATAGCTAATATTTATTGAGGGCACACTCAATAAGTGTCTTAGACCAGGCACTTTTTTTTGTATTGATGTTCAAGGAGAGTTGTCTTGATTTCACCCCTACCTCCTTCCCCTCCCTGTTGGGGACCACTTTGTGTGGTATCAGGAATTGTAGCCCCTCACAAGCCAAGCCTTGAATAAGGGCCTGTAAATCTTGACCAGAAGGCTGGGAATGCTGGGAGGCAGGCATGACATGACACTAGCACTGAGGGTTCCCCTGGGAAATCAGGCCTAAAGAATACATTATACCCCTTGAGGCTATAGCCCCGTTGCCACAGGTCAGATATCTAAATCCAAAGCAGAAGGAGTGAACTCCTAATCTCATGAACCACTCCTTAATGACCCTCTGGCACCAACATATCTAACAGACCCTGGCCTGAGGCAAATCTCTGTGTTTCCTCAATTGTTATCTATAGATAATATTTGTTTTCTATAACTATGGCCTTTAGACATTGATTGATGAGCTTTGCATGCATTCTGTATACCCCTGCAAATATCATTCTCAATAAAAGCCTCAAGAGAAAGGACATCTGGGCTCTTCTCCTCTGAGAGATTAGCCAGGCTTTTCTCCCCACACAGATCTTGCGTTAGTAGCCTCATTTCATCCATGACTCCAGGGGACACTGCTGGACAGGGTTCCCTACATCACCCCACCCTTCCCCACCTTCCACCCTTGAACCTACTTCCATTGGCTTTGTCCATGGGTCCTTTATACATGTTCCTTGATGGCCCTTCCCCTATTTCCCCCCTTATTTCCCTCCCCCATTCCCTCTAGTTACTGTCAGTTTGTTCTTTATTTCAATGTCTCTGGTTATATTTTGCTTGCTTGTTTTGTTGATTAAGTTCAACTTATAGGTGAGATAATATGGTATTTGTCCTTCACCACCTACCTTATTTCACTTTGCATAATGCTCTCCAGTTCCATCCATGCTATCACAAAAGGTAGGAGTTCCTTCTTTCTTTCTGCTGCGTAGTATTCCATTGTATAAATGTACCATACTTTTTTTTTAATCCACTCATTTACTGATGGGCACTTATGTTGCTTCCAGCACTTGGCTATTATAAATTGTGCTGCTATGAACATAGGGGTACATAGGTTTTTTTGAATTGGTGTTTCAGAATTCTTAGCGTATAATACTAGCAGTGGAATTGCCAGGTCAGAAAGCAGTTCTAGTTTTAGTTTTCTGAGGAAATTCCATAATGTTTTCTATAGTGGCTGTACCAATCTGCATTCCCAACAAGTGTACTAGGCTTCTCTTTTCTCCACAACCTGTCCAGCACATGTTCTTTATTGATTTGTTTATGATGGACATTCCGACTGGTGTGAAGTAGTTATGGAGAAATGAAACGATCCAAACACAGGGAGTTGACGGAGCACGACCCTTTAATACACGCGTGGTCCCAGAGGAGGCAGTCTCCAAATTCTGGGCCCCAATCTCGGGAAAACTCTTCCTTTTAAGCATTATTACATCCTGGCTTCCGCGGCAGATGCGATCATAAATTTTAACTCCTTTTCCCCCTTCCTCTGATTTATTTCTTCCTCAATTAGGGCCTCAATTAGGGCTTGTATTCTGATCTATTTCTACTTTCAATTAGGGGTTGTATTCTGATTTATTTCTTCCTCAATTAAGACCTCAATTAGGGCTTGTATTCTGATCTATTTCTTTCTCTATCAAAGTGGTATCTCATTATGGTTTTAATTTGCATCTCTCTGATGGCTAGTGATGCTGAGCATCTTTTCATATGTCTCTGGGTATTCTGTGTGTCCTCCTTGAAACAAATTTCTGTTCAAGTCCTTTGCCCATTTTTTAATTCAGTTGTTTGTCTTCCTGGAGTGGAATCATGTGAGTTCTTTATATATCTTGGATATCAAACCCTGGTCTGAGGTGTCATTGGCAAATACATTTTTCACATATAGTTTGTTCCCGTTTCATTTTACTTCTGTTTTCTTTAGCCATGCAGAAGATTGTAATTTTGATGAGATTCTATTTGTTTATTCTTTTGTTTATGTCCCTTGCTCTAGAGGGAAGATCAGTGATAATATTGCTGCATGGAATATCTGAGATTTTCCTGCGTATGTTCTCTTCTAGGACTTTTATGGTATTGTGACTTATGTTTAAGTCTTTTATCCATTTTGAATTTAATTTGTGTATGGTGTAAGTTGGTGGTCAGCTTTCATTTTTTTGCATATAGCTATCCAGATCTCCAACACCATTTGCTGAATAGGCTATTTTTACTTCATTTTATGCTTCTCTCCCCTTTTTTAGACTAGGCACTTCCTTTGCATGTATGAATACATTTGCTCTTTGCTTACATGAATACATTTAATAACCACAAACATCCAATGAGGTAGGTTCCATTATCATGCACATTTTATAGGTAAAGGAAAGGAAGCATAGAGGTTGAAGAAATTGCTCAAAGTCACATGGTTCATAACTGGAAGAGCTAGTAATTTAAACAAAGGTAGTTTGATTCTAAAAACTTTATTTTTGAACAGTATGAAATACTGCCAGTATCTAGAGTGCAATTTCCCAATTTTGTTGAGTACAAAACTTGGAAATACTATGAGTATAATAAAGATTTATGGGATGTCTGTTATACTGCTGTTGCCTATTAAATCGTAAATAACAATTAAGTGATGGATAAATTAACATTTTAAAGCCAAGTTTCACTTTAGCTCTATTAAGTTGGATTTCTTTTGAAGAGACATACTGATGACTCTTCTTAAAATATCCTTTTGATTATCCTGATACACAATTTTATGGCAAAAAGTAATTGAACATTTGAGAAGCTTCTCTCCCATGTTCAGCCATGCTTCTATCCTGCCACCCAAATAACAAGAAATTTCTGGAAGAGAGAATCATGAACCAGAAGAGATAAGTGAAAAGGGAAGTCACAGGACAAGGGTGGGACCTGAGTGGGAATCTCAGTATTAATATGACCCTGTTTGAGTCATATTTATGTACACCTTATGATAAATTCTTCAGCTGCACCGAGAATTTATGGGAGCCTATTAAGCAACTGTGAGAAATCACCTAGCTTTTCTTCATGCTGCTAAAGGAAGGTATTTTTGTTGTATAGGTAGATGGCATTATAGTCAACTAAGGCCAATTTAGATTATAATGCCATTGATATTATGTGAGAAGTTTTACATAAGACGTCTCACTTAATCCAATAACTGCGCAGCAGAATTTATCATTTCTCCACTTTTTAGCAGGGAGAAAACCAAGGCTCAAAAGCCCAACTTTTTAAAAACTTATTTTAACATTTTATATCTGGCATTAAGTTGCAAAGCACTTGAAGTCAAGACTATCTGTACAAATCTTGTGTTCTTTCTGCTATATCATCTTTCTTTTTACTTTGAGAAAAGAAATGTCATTATTTTTATATGCAAATAATGCTGCTCCTCCTTGCAGAGGTATTAAATTTCTTGAGGGAGGAAAAAAAAGTAAGTGGAAAATGCACTTCTCTGATTAGGGATGGAAAGGTTGTGAGATATTACCTTCTCTGCTGAAAGATATTCTATCATAGTTATCACTTTCTACTGCCTTGGAGAGAGAAACAAAGGCAGTCATCACCTATCTGTGAAGGCATTCCTGTCACAAATGCAAATCATCTGGGTAGTATTTTTGAATAATGAGTGTGAGGTTTGTGTCTGTGTCTGGGTGTGTTTGTGTTTTCCAGAGAGATAAGAATAAAGAAAAATACGCACATGCCAGAAGAAAGAGAGTAAAATTGTGAAGGTGCCAAGTCACCTGAATACTGTACTAACTTTCCTCAATGATTATTACATGCAGGGTTGATTTCAAAGCTTTCTTTGGACTGAATCTTTGGCAAGGGTCAAATACCTGGAATATGATCAGGTGAAGGGAACACAATTAACATTACTGAGCATCTAATATGCTCTGTACTGTTAGACATTCTGCCGTGAATTTCATGTCTGTTTACAGATGAAGGAACTGTAGTTCAGAAAAATGAAACTATTTTTACAAAGTTATTTAGCCAGAAAGATTTAAATCCATGTTTGAAAAAAAATCAATGTCTGCTTTCCTTTAAAGTTCATCCTCTAAATATACCTTAAGTTAGATCCTCATACATGTATCACTTGATTTAACTATTGAATTAAGTGTTAAATAAGCAATCTCCTATTTGCCTCTAATATTCTTATGCTGTAACTTATCCATTTTACAGTTCCATATTTAAATGCTCCAGTTCCCCAAAAGATAAAATCTAAAGTTTCTGATCTAGTCATACTGTAACTATCTAACTGTGTCTACCATTTCTTATTCCCAGAGATCTTCCATCCAGCTGATCTCTTGAACTTGTCTGTTGAGAACAAACCACATAGTCTTTCTTTTGGACATTGGTTCTTGCTACACCACAGTCTGTGTTACCCTCTCCTCACTCTCATCTTTGAGTGCAGATGATTATCCCAAACCTTGGCACTCACTGCTTTCACCTTTTGTAAGTACTTTGTGTGCTACTTCTTACATGTATTTATTTATGTTTTCTTCTGCCCTCTGACTGCATGCTTATAGAGACAGTACCTCTATTTTACGTTAATTTAACAAACAGTTTTTGAGTGTGAGTTATGAGCCACACCACATGCTTAAAGTTTAGACAAGAAGATATAAAGGCATGGTGTCTTCTTAACAGATTTACCCACACACTCATCACACATAGTGTCAAGAGCCATGGTTGTCATACAAGAAGTACTCAGTAAACACACTTATGAAGAAAAAGCTGAAATGACATCAAGAATGATCTTCCATTCTGAATTGTCTCCAAGTTGATTTACATGTTCATATATTTAAAACACCCAGATCATATATGCCATCATTGTTACTCAGGTAATTGCATCTTGGACTCGTTATTTCCTCAGTGTAGTAATCTCTTTTGTGGCACAAGTTTTTATCAACTTTAACGGGTTGAAATTATTAAGTTTCTTGGAGTTTCTGCCTATTTTGAATGGCAGTTAACTTTCTAAATGTGAATTTGATTACAACACATTTCTCCTCTCCCCCTTTCCTTACTTTTCCCCCTCTTATTGTCACTAAGGAGAGACTTTTGCCTAAGAAAAATCATCAAAGCCAAGAAAATATATTAACAACAAAAATGCTGAAGACAGGTTGGTCTAGTGCACTCTCAGTCTTTGACAGTCATGAGGGCTACTCATAGTTCTCATGTCCCTGGATACCAAAGTGTTGTTTGCCCTCTTTGTTTGCAATTGTGAATATTCAAACTAGTAGCCTGCTTATTTCCTGATCAAGTTCTTTTACTTCAACTGCTGAATGAGGGCTTGACTTCATTATTCCTCTGGAAGACTTTCAGATACCCCCACCACCAAATGTTTAGAAAAGAATGTTTACATTCCTTTATGATTCCAGAAAATAAAACTTCTTTGGGAATAAATATTTGAAACTCATTTCAAAGAAAACCAGCTTCATAAATGCACCTGTTAGTAAATCAGCATATCATAACAATGCAAAATATCTATACTTTCAGTGGTTTAGGACCTTCTTTGGGAGGGAATGTATGTGTATGTATATACACATATTTGGGCATGTATATATTCAATGTGTGTACATATGTATATGAGGTCTATCCAGAAAGTATCCAACCACGTACTGTGAAAAATAGAGACATTTATTGAATAAGATGCAAGATACAAGAAACATCGACCATAGGACAATGACACGTCAGTCCCCTTCACGGTAGGCATGTGGGAACCCGACCTCACACAGTTCTCCCAATCACCATCAGCTGCCCCATCATAGTTTCCTGAATCTTATCAATGGTCTGAAATGTCTTCCCTTTCAAAGGTGATTTTAGTTTTGGGAAAATCCAGAAGTCACAAAGTGCAAAGTCTGGGCTGTAGGGGACTGAGTCACCTGGGTGATTTAATGTTTCACTAAAAAGTTCTGCACAAGATGAAATACATGAGCAGGTGCATTGTCATGATGAAGCTGTCAATCACTAGTTACCCATAGCTGTAGCCTTCTGAATCATCCTAATAGCTCCTGCAGAGGAACGTTCAATCTTAGTGCAAAAATTGATACAGATTCATTGTTCTACTCACTTAGTCATTTTGAATGGGAGATCCACACAGTACACAAGCTCACTCAACAGTGTTTACTGCCCCCACTCACTAGTACAGTGAAGTTATCGTTGCTCATGCATGGGCATTCCAGTCCACTCTCTGATTGTCAGTTTACGCCAGTGTCTCACAAACCATTCTCATTATGTGAGAGTGGTTTCACAATGGTTGTGCTTCTTCTGGATAGAGCTTACATATATGTATATACATACACATGTGTGCACAAACATACCTCTTCTAAATTTTTCTGAGGGTATGGTATTTGTTCCATATCATATACATCATTGTATATTCAAGTTTAATATTTTATGCAATATGAACAATAATTATTAATTATTGATCACTTGCCATTGCCAGACACTCTACTTGGATTTTACAAACATTGCCTTAGTATGTTGACAATAGGAGTTTATTATTTCCCAGTTTTCAAACAAGGAAACTGAGACTTGCTACAGTTGGATTTAATTAACCTAAGACAAAATTCAACCCTGTTTATAAAAAATTGTGTATTTATCCTTACATGTTTAAACTTCAGTTGTCTTCAAAGCACTCTCTATTTGATGCATTAGGCTTGTTGAGACTTTTTTTACCACTGCTCAAAACAGCTTTTGAACTCGTCAATTTTGATGTCTTTTAATGCTCTGCCATTTTTTTTTTGTTTCACCTCTTCCACATCTGCAAAATGTTTCCCTTTGAGGACTTTTTTCATCTGGGGAAACAAAAATAAGTCACTCTGGGCAAGATCAGGCATACAGGAAGGGTAGTTCAAAAACTGCTGAACTCTTACTGCAGTGTGGACATGTGTGTTCATAAACCACCCATCATGAAATGGGAAAACCTGTCAAGAGAGTCTTTAAAAAATTTCACTGACCCAAACACAGCCTCACACAACAATGCCAGTTGGTACACCAATACAGATGGGTTCCTAGAACACTCACTCAGCATAATCTGTACTCCAAGGGGCTTTCCCTCCTGAAGATAATTCCATTTTGGGGGTCCCTCTTCATGTACAGCCTCTGCAATGATTCCCTGTTTTATTTTCTTCCCCAGTCTGATCGTTGATTGTCTTTTAAGAGTGTCTCAGTTTTCCCCTTATCTCTCGTTTTTTCTGTCTTTAGGATCTTCTCAAAATCAACTATGTTCACCTTCTAAGAATCAATTTCTAGGAACTGAAGGTTGATATTGGGGTAGGAAAGAGTGAAAGATACAATTTAGTAAAATTGTCAATGTTTTCATTGAAACAGTTACCTGCTGCATCACAGAGCTTCTGAGCCTGAGGGTAGAAAGGTGTTGAATGCTCATTCACGGGGATGATACACAGGTGACAAAGGTCTAAACACTGACATTGTATGATGTTGTTGAGAACTAAATCCATAGGCATAAGTGTGCATACAGTTGTAGTTTATTTACTGTGTTTTGTAAGATAAAAAATACTCAGTATTTTGTGTTCTTCATGGATATTTTATGAATTCCCATGGCTTCTTCCCCATCATTAAAATTAATTTTATTTTTGCCATTCATTAAAACTAACTTGTGAATTCAGCCATGTGATTTCATCGTTTGCATATTCTTTCAATGTGTATGATGGGGTTTTTTCCTGGTCCTCACCATGTGTGTTAGACTCCAACCTAGAAACTTGCACCGAGCACAGAGTTCAAAGAAGTATGATAATGTACAGTAATTCTCTGCTACATTTTAATCTAGACATAATTCACTACTTATTTGAGAGAATCTCTGACAAGTTAAAGAAATTGACAAAAAAATTAAAAACTCCAAAGTTTTGCCAGCTTAATTGTCTGGTGTATGAATTTGCCTTGATGAAGACACTTTGACCTGGGAACAGGCACTCAGTAGTTCAGTCAGAAATGCAATATTAGATTCAAGCGTCTTAGGGCAGGGCTGGAGTAGGATGCCTCAACTCACCTCAGTTGCAAAATGAAAGGAGCACCAACAAGTCAGTAAGCAAGATAAATAATACTTTAATACAATATTTGTAACATGAAAATTCATGCAAAAATCCATGATGAACTAAGCAAAGTATAAGTAAAGACAGGATCAGTGACAGTCGAGAACAGAGACCTATCAGAGTTGGAGGCAAAGGAAACACTGACAACGATTCTGTCTTTATTTAACGTGAGACTTGACCATGGGAGTGGGGGTAGGATGGGCAGAGGAGGGCAAAAGGGGAAAAATTGTAACAACTGTAATAGAATAACAATAAAAAAAAGATTTAAAAGTTACACCTTGGACCTTACTGCTTTACCCTCATCCTGGTCCTGTTTCAAAGAAATACACTTATTTATTAACCCAACTCATACAAGCCTTGAGCAGTACCCAAAACAAAAACAGCACAGTAATTGACATTAAGAAACAAGTTACAATGACTGGCCACTCTTGCTTTCAGATCATAACACCATTTACTTATAGATTAATCTGCTAAAGTGAACCATATCTGACCAGGAAGATAAATTAAAGCTAGAAGTTACAAATGTGACTTCCATTCCTCAGGCTAAGGAAATCTTTCTCCTGGATATTGGTTGCTGAATCCTGCCCCACACTTTCAATGACTCCTGCTGATTATATCTCACTTATGTCTTTATGTTCATGCCAGCTCCCTTTGTTTATTATAAGACTGGAATTAGAAGATCCCATCAGTGAATAACCTATTTTTTAATCAGTGTACAATCCCAGACACTATACAATGCTTGGCATATAATAAATGTTTATAAATGATTGCAGTTCTGCCTTACCTCTGCATATGTATAATCATATCTCTCATATTGATTGTGTAGCATTTCTCTGAGTTTTATATATTTGTAACTCTAAGATTTCAAACAACTCTGGAAAGAACTAAGTACTTTTCATAAATGTTTTTTAAACAAATGATATACCTGTTGACATAGATTCAACCAGTTGTTTCTGCAGAAAGTTAATGAATAGATTACCCTAACCTCCTCCCTACCCATATTCCCTTTTTCTACTTATTAGTAGCTATGGCTTTCCTAGGGTTTTATTGAATAACTTAAAAGCCAGACATCACTGCAGATTTCAGAATCTTAGAGAATGGTAGTTAATTTTCTCATGAGGCCAGCCAGCATTGTGACAGTAGGTGATGGAAACACTTAAGGAAAGAACATGGCTGAGTAAAAGTTGGCTAGATTAGATTAATGTGAAGAATTATTAACTCTCACCTCCCATGAGTGTTATATATGTATTGATAGAAAATTCCAATAAGTGTCACTTCCATGTTACGATATTTGTTTAATCTTTCCCTCTCCTCTTTTCTGTCCCCATGAGCAACCCTGTTCCATCAGCAAACTAATATAAAAAAGAAGGAAGGAAACTACACTTGTCTTTTAACACAGATTGGAATTGTCTGTTCTTAGCAGTGTCACGAGACAACCTCACCCTTCCTTGCACAAGCTGAGACAAATCTCAGTTCTGTTCACATTTTGATACTATTTAAATTAATTAAACATACATAGAACAAAAAGCTTAAAATAAATCTCAAAAATTTCAGCTCCAATTACTTATCTATATCTTGGTCACAAAAGTGACTGTAAAATGCTGAATGCTAAAAGAGAATTCAAAATGATAGAGCAATAAAGGGATATCTTTGAAATCAAATGGCAGTAGAATTCTAGTCAAGGCAGGCCAATTATCATTTTAGACTGTGTAGTAAGTAAAGCTTATCTGATCTTATTTGTTTATTGGTTTTAAACTACCACTAAAGCACACATTGTTTTTTAACAACAAGGTTGCAAAGAAAATTAAAACCAGTAGGAAAAAAACTATATGCTAACTGTAAAAAGTACCGTAACATGTGAGAAAATAAAGTTATAATATTGTCTAAATCTCTGCACCTCCTGAGATCAGTAAGAAGGTCCCCTTCAGTCACATGCAGACAACTAATTAGAATGCATTCTCACTGATGTTAAATCTGAAACTGCAGATGAAGAAAGCTAGTGCTGATGATACAGATTACCCTTTGACATAAAGTTGATATTCATATTATGAAAAATAAGCACACTTATCCTGAATTCCCTTATAAAATCCTCTAAGATAATGCTAGCATGTGTAGATTAAATACCTCCAATTTCCATAATTTTTTATTTCCCAATGCATTAAAATTCCATTTTTTTCCTTTTTTTCTTAGGCTACCTAAATTCTTTAGATAAACTAAGAAGTTATGCTTATTTCAGTGTATTAAACTGTGTTCCGTTTAAACTGCTTATATCATAACTATGTACTTGATCCATTTCTTCCATTTTAATAACTATATATACTTATATAACCATGTATGTTTATATATGCTGTGCATGTTCATAGTCATATTCAGTTTGCCTTATACATTTTACTCGAGGGCAGTTTCTGAAGTTAGTCTCTGTCCAAGGCCTTGGAAAATAGTACTTAGTACATATGTTTTAAAAAGATACTTCTGTGCCATCAAATCTCATGTAGAAGTCATCTGTCTGTCTCTTAATTACTCCGGGGAAGAAGAAAAATGTTTTAACAATAAGAGGTTCAGAAAGTTCAGCTCATGAGATCTAATTAAAATAATAACCTGACATGCATGTTTCTTTCGGATTAGTGTCTTATGATTTGGGTGTTAGTGACTTTCTGATGCCAAATCAATGCTGTCAGAGCACAACTGCTAATTAGAATGAGAACCTGGCTAATTTACAATCAGAAAACTGTTGACTTAAAAACATAAATGTTAAGTGTCAAGTGTAATGATTCACCAAAGCATAAAATAGCATTAAGTCTTGAAATATTAGAAAGAATACTTTATAATCGTATAATAAGAATAATGTGATGAAGAAGCAGAAGCAGAAAGAAGAAAAGGAGAGGAAGAAAAAGGCTACAAAAGCATGTAAATGATATCCACAATCAATATATTTCAGGCCCTCTGTGGAAACTCTTACCAAACACTATGGGAGATGAGACTTAGAGAAGCTAACGACTCACTGGATGGCGCACAGTGAGAAAGTCAGAGGGTGGCAGAAGCAGAAACAGACCTTATCAGTACTGACATCATCATTTGACATTTCAGTGTTGGTTTCTCTACACACAATTAAAAAGAGAGTCATGCATTTAAAAAACTAAAGATCGTCATCACATTTTCACTTTATTTTTATGTTGAATGTCTGTAATGTAATTCCTACCATGGGATACAGCATGAAGACATTGAGGTAAAATGTGTGTTTTAGAGTCAGACCATTATCTTAGGTGTAAATATCAGCACAATTGCTTAATTATCAGTGAAGTTTTTGAATTCCTTGAATCTCAGTTTCTTCATCTGTTAAAAAAAATCAACCTTCAGAGATCTTTTTGTGTGAAGTGAGACATTTTTTATTATTACTCAATAAACTATTTTTGAATCTTATCTGTTTGAGACATCCTGCGTTAGCTTTGCTATCCTCATGTCTTACCTTCTCACTGCAGTTAGTTGTCCAGGCTCCCACTTTCAGCATTTGGTTTGATCGCAGTGTAATAAATTTTCTAGGCTGAATCCTTGCAGCTAGCTTTCATTTCAACAGTCAGTCCATAGACAACACATACTGATGGGTAATATGACTTGACATGTCAGAAATTTACAGAGAAATTGTCATGATTCATGATTTTGAGAGAGCCTCAAAACCAAAATATACACAAGTATATAATTTTGTACATGTAACACATGCATATTAACTAATAAATATATAAAAATAAAATAATAGTATAGTTTAGTGCCCAAAATTACCAGGTTTATCATACCAAGAACTAGAAAAATATCAACCAGAGTGAGAAAATACAGTAGAAAAATGCCAAAACTAATAAGGCACTAAATTTGAAATTATCTGGCAAGAATTTTAAAGCAGACATCACAAAGATGCTCTAAGCAATTATAAACATGCTTGAAACAAATAAAACTAAAAAGTCTAAGTAAAGAAATTAAAAATATAAAATATCAAGTAGAAAATTATATTTTTTATAATTTGTATTTTTTTATTTTTAAGTATATTTTATTGATTATGCTAGTACAGTTATCACAATTTTTCTCCCCTTTCTCTCCTTCCACCCCACCCCACCTTAGTTCATGTCCATGGATTGTACATAGTAGTTCTTTGGCTTCTCTATATCTTATATTATTAAGCTCACCCTGATTTTATGCCTACCAATTATGCTTTTATTTCCTGTACCTTTTCCTCCCCATTCTCCCCCTACCAACTAATAATCCTCCATGTGATCTCCATTTCTGTGATTCTGTTGTTGTTCTATTGTTTGCTTAATTTTTGTTTTTGCTTTATTTTTTGTGTTTTTTTAGGTTCGGTTATTAATAGTTGTGGGTTTGTTGTCATTTTACTGTTCATATTTTTTTAATCTTCTTCTATTTCTTAGATAAGCGCCTTTAACATTTCATACAATAAGGGCTTGGTAATGATGAACTCCTTTAACTTGACCTTATCTGGGAAGCCCTTTATCTGCCCTCCCACTCTAAATGATAGTTTTGCTGGATAGAATAATCTTAGATGTAGGTCCTTGCCTTTGATGACTTGTAATACTTCTTTCCAGTCCCTTCTTGCCTGCAAAGTTTCTTTTGAGAAATCAGCTGATAGTCTTATGGGAACTCCTTTGTAGGTAACTGTCTCCCTTTCTCTTGCTGCTTTTAAGATTCTCTTCTTATCTTTAATCTTGAGTGATTTAATTATTATGTGCCTTGGTGTGTGCTTCCTCAAGTAAAACTACTTTGGGACTCTGCACTTCCTGAACTTCCTGGAAGTCTATTTCCTTCACCAGATTGGGGAAGTTTTCCTTCATTATTTATTCAAATAAGTTTTCAATTTCTTACTCTTCCTCTTCTCCTTCTGGCAGCCCTATGATTAGGATGTTGGAACATTTAAAGTTGTTCAGATTCCTGGTTTTAATATTGTACTATAATTATATAAAATGTTACCATTGAAAGAATGTAAGCCAAGACTGCAATATCTTTGCAAATCCCTGTGGATTTATAATTATTTCAAAATAAAAAGTTCTTCTAAAGGAAAACATAAATATTTTTATTTTGAAGAACTTAGGGAAAGGATCATATAACAGTACTGCTACAAAAAGCAATGAAAGTTCAAGATGATTATTGAGAAAAGTTATTCACTAGAAAGACCAGGGTTATGAATTGTGGAGAAAGATCATTTTAGTGGTAACTATTAAAATATATGCAAACATAAATGTAGTGTGTGTGAATGTGTATGTGTGTGTACCAGGCTGTGAAAAAGAACAAAATGAAAATATTAAAGTAACTAGATTAACTAAATTTTTTAAATATTAAAAATAAATTTGTGTTTTTGGAATTTCATTTTTATGTTGAAGTTTCATTTTTATGTAACAAAGTATACTGAAATATATCAACTTAATTATCTGCTCATCTTCTGAGAATAAACATTTTCTTCTTGAAATTTTTTGAAAATATTTAAAAATATATGTCAAAGAGTTCAAGGCAATTGAGAGAATTCCATAGCATTTCTTATTTTATTTCTGTGATAATTGAATCTATAAACATTGTACTTCTAAGAGATATTCAGCCTTTTATTTTCAAGTTCTATTCATCTTCACTTTGTTTGGCAATGAAGTATCATTACATTTACCTTACTTTATTAATGATAAAAGTATTGGAAATATAGATAAAGCCTAAGGGTCATGGTAAGTCTTTGCTTGCATAAAGATCTATTATAACAAATGAACTTAAGGTAATAATTCTAGCATTTCTTCAAAGTATATCAGAGCTTAGTTTGGCTTCATAAACAGGAAAGAACTGTTGCATTTCTACTGAGATGATTTCCAAAGGACCACTCCTGAGGAAAATAGAATGTCTCTTCAGAGGAAAGAGTCACCACTTTTTGTTTTTCATCATCATCAAAAATATAATTAGTATCCATTTAATAGCAGCTTTTGCTGTGTAAAATAAAGAAAACTATAAGAAAACAGTTTCTGCACTAGAGAATTTAAGCGTATCAAATAAACCCTGAACCATTTCAGCTCAAAAAGGACAGATGAACAACCAAGTGAAGTAATGGGTTGTAAATGTCACTAAATTTAATGATGATGATTATGTTTTAAAAATAATAATGGGAGAATGAATAGCACTACCCACTTGAATTCTACAAAAAGGGATACATGACTATTTTGAGAAATGATATAACTTCTCAAACACTATTAAAAATTCCAGCACTGTTTGTCTAGACTTCTGATTTTCTTCCAAATTACATTTCTACAGGACCATATGGGTACTCTGAACATATCTCACAGCACAAGCTTACGACTTTCTAAATTTTACTAAACACTGTTTTTCTATTAATAAAATTTTCCAACAATTGCTGAAATATTTTTATGAATCTTTTTATTGATCTCTTTTTCTTAGAACTATGATGTCTTCCTTCCCAATATACAATTTATATGCCAATTTTCTTTTCTCTGGAAATTAGCTAAGTAATTTTTTTTAGCCTTATTCCTTACTACAGACTCAACAATGTTTATACAAGTACACGTATAACAAGTAAGTATCTGGTTCTTTCACCCCAAATAACAAATTTTCAAAATTACAATATGTTAAGGTAGATCAAACCTTTTCTTTAAGTTTGGATCAGAATTAACTAGAAGACCTCTTTATTAAAAGAAGACAAAGGAAAATTGTATCAGATTCTTCTGGTAATTTCTGATTAACAGAATAAACTACACTGTGCAAAGAGTATATAGCATTCAGTTAAGTAGTAAAAGCCTTTTATTTACAGCTAAAGTAACAAAATTCAATTTTATTGAAGTATTTTTATAGAGTAATCAAATAAGTAACAATTTATCATAAAATCATGTATTATAAATTCTTTGCTTACAATTTTTTAGATTAAGATTGCATTCCTTAGATACCCAAAAATCCATTTATGAATTTGACTATCACTAATTAGGGGGAAAATAATAGTAAAAAGAAACCAAGCACATAAGCTTTATTTCTAAATGAAACCTTTGCTGCATATTCATAGTGTCCAGCAGAACTTTTTGATAATTATTACTCTGTGATACTACAAAGTATCTTTTTATCTAGTCTTCTCATCCTCACCTTATAGAGAAGAGAAATTAGAGTATAAATTGCTTATTTTATCAATTTTTTTTTAGAATATATCTCGACAAATAAATCTGTTATTTTAAGTGTCTTTCCATTTTAACCAAGGCTGAAACAAAGTCGAAGCTTGTAATTTTGATTTCATAATGTCATTCATCTGTGGAGTTTTTTTAACAGATGAAACTGTGAATGTTAAATTATTCAATGAGGGAAATTAAGAAAACAATCTCAATTATAATAGCATCAAAAATTACTTAGGAATAAACCTAATGAAGAAGGTAAAAGACATGTACACCAAGAGCTACAAAACACCTGTGAAAGAAATTAGAGCAGACACAAATAAGAGAAGGATATTCTATATTCATGAACTAGAAGAATTAATATCATTATAATGTACATTATCAAAAACAATCTATGGATTCAATGCAATCCCTATCAAAATCCCAAATATTTTTTTACAGATATAGAAAAAACAATCCTAAGTTTTATATAGATCCAGAAAAAAACCCTGACAGACACAGAAATTTTAAGCAAAAATAACAAAACTGAAGGCATCACAATATTGATTTTGAAATATATTATATAGCTATATTAATCAAAACAGCATGGCACTGGTATAAAATTAAACATGTAGACCCAGGAACAGAATAGAGAACTCAGAACATTCAGAAACCACACATATATGTTCAGTTGACCTTCAACAATGGTATTAAGAATATACAGAAAGAAAAGAATAATCTCTTTAATAAATGGTATTTGGAAAACTGGATATCTATATCCAAAAGAATAAAATTGGACCTTTATCTTTTATCATACACAAAAATTAAGTCAAAATAGATTGAAGATATAAATGTAAAATATGAAATGGTAATATTCCTGAAAGAAAGCATAATGGAAAAACTTCTACACATTGGTCTTGGCAATAATTTCTTGGATATAATACCAAAACCACAGTCAACAAAGCAAAAATAGATAAGCAGGACTACATTAAACTAAAAAGCTACACAGCAAAGAAAACAATCAACACAATTAAAAGGCAACCTACAAATAAAATACTTGCATACCATACATCTGATAAGGGGTTAATTTCTGAAATACATTAGGGCCAACTAAAATTCAATCGCAATGAATACATAATTCTACTAAAATATGTGCAAAGATGTTGCAAATACATTTCTCCAAAGAAGATATGCAAATGACCAACAGGTATCTGAAAAATATTCAATATTGCTAATTATCAGAGAATACAAATACAAATAATAATAATAATAAAATATCACATATAAATGTCAAATGACTTATAAAAAATAATAAGTGGTGTTGGCAAGACTTTGGAAAAATTGGAACCCTTGTACACTATTGGTGGAAATGTTAGATAGTGTAGCAGTTGTGGAAAACAGTATAAAATTTCCCCCCAAGAAACTAAAACTGCAATATGATTTAGCAATTCTGCTTCTGAGTATACACCCAAAAGATTTTAAATCACCGTTTCAGAGATATCTCTAGCACCATGTTCACTGCAGCATTATTCACAATAACCAAGAGAGGGAAACAACTCAAATGTTCATCAAGAGATGAATGGATAAAGGAAATGTGGTATATACAAATAATATTGTTCAACCTTTACAAGGAAGGAAATTCTACCAAAGTACAGCAACATGAATAAACCAGGAAGACATGCTAAGTAAAATGAACTACTCTTGAAAGGACAAATAGTGCTTAATTCCTCTTACATGAGGCATCTAAATTAGTTGGAGAACAGAAGTAGATGATGGATAGGTGGTTATCATAGGATAAACAGAGGGATAAAGGCAATCGTTCCATGGGTATAAAGTTAAAATTTTCACAAAACGAATATATTTCAGAGATTTGCTGTACAACAGAGTGCCTATAGTTAACAATAAGATACCATGTACTTAAAAATTGTCAAGAGTTAGATATCATAGCAAGTCTTCTAAGCATAAGGAAAGATGGAAACAGACAAAGAAACTTTGGGGTACAATGGGAATATTTATTACCTACTGTTTACCTATGTCTGAACTCACTAAATGGTGTACATTAATTGTGTGCAGTTCTTGTATACCAATTGACAAGGGTCCAATATAGCATCAGAAAAATTAGCAATATCATGAAGATATTTTTAAGTCCAGGATTTCACAGACTCAGCAAATCAGAGCAACTTATCTTAACAAAAACCAAAATACTGTGAATGCAAGCTGGTCATTTTGAGGTCTAATTGACTTTTGTATTTCACAAATTCTTTGAGAGTAGAAACTGTATGTACCTCACATATTTGCACAGTTAACCAAATAATTTGTACCTATAGAATTAGTCAAGTGATCTATTCAATCTTCTTTTATTTATAATGGAATGCATTTATATAAATAATAGTTGAGATTTATTCTTGTTTCTTTGTAAAAGAACTTGGTTGTTTATGTTTATTTTTGCTATATGAAATTATGGACAGTGAAAAAATAATGGATAGTGGAAAAATTGAAGACTGCCACCAAATCTAAGATGTTAACATCAAATTATGTTCATAATTTATAAAATTTATGTATAAATTATATGTATTTAATTTTTAAACTTTTAGCAAAATAAGAATCTACTAAGCAACATTTTTAAAGCCCAACTTAAATTGTTATAAATATCAACAGTGGTATTGCTGGGTCAAAAGGCAGTTCCATTTTAATTTTTCTGAGGAAATTATATACTGTTTTCCACAGTCCCTGCACTAGTCTGCATTCCCACCAACAGTGCAAAAGGGTTCCCTTTTCTCTATATCCTCACCAACACTTGTTGTTGGTTGATTTGCTTATGATGACCATTTTCACTAGTGTGAAGTGGTACCTCATTGTGGTTTTAATTTTCATCTCTCTGATGACTAGTGATGCTGAGCATCCTTTCATATGTCTCTGGGCCCTCTGTATGTCCTCCTTGGAGAAGTGTCTGTTCAAATCCTTTGCTCATTTTTTAATTGGTTCATTTGTCTTCCTGTAGAGGAGTGTGTGAGTTGTTTATACATTTTGGAGATCAAACCCTTGTCTGATCTCACCTATAACTGGAACCTAATCAACAAAACAAACAAGCAAGCAAAATTCCACCAGAGACATTGAAATAAAGAACAGTAACCAGAGAGGAGGGGAAAGGGAGATAGTAGGAGAAGGGCCATCAAGTAATATATATAAAGGACACAGGGACAAAGCCAAAGATGGGTAGGTTCAAGGGTGGGAGGTATGGATGGTGGAGTGGGGGTATGGTGGGGTGGAAATGGAGACAACTATACTTGAACAACAATAGAAATAAGTAAGTAAATAAATAAATAAGTTGTTATAAACACAAGTTTGGCATTAAGTCAAATTGATATCAATTAGTCTTAATTATTACATTTTTTAAAATCTTCAGCTATAGATTATTTGGTTTCCTACTAGAATTTGCATATTTTATTCTTTTAGCATTTGAATCCAAAAAACATCTGTAGCTTATTCTTACATGTGGTATAAGGTATACTTGTAATTTTATGTTTTTTCAAATTCCCAATTGTGCCAGACCATTGTTTAAGATGCCAATTAGGAGAATTCTGGCCAAGATGGAGGCATAGGTAGACACACTGTGCCTCCTCTCACAACCAAAATTAAGGACAACAAATATTTAGAAACAAGAAAACAACCACAACTGATAGAAAATTGAACTGTACGGAAGTCCAACAACCATTCATCCAGACCAATAAGAGGGGTGGAGTCACTGCAGGAAAAAGTGGAGGTGCGACCCGGGCATGCAGGCAGCAGTGGCTGGCAAACCCCAGGCACACAGGCTGCGGCTAGTGGACGCTGGGCACGGGGTGGCAACTGTGCAGACCCAGTGAGGCCACACAAGATGTCTGGCTGACCAGGTGGTCCCACATTCCTGTGCAGATAATCCAGGTGAAGGGGAAGCAGTGGAAGGGACTGGAATCCGAGAGAGAGTAGAGCAAGTGCTATTGTTCCCTCTAGGACCCCACCCCACATACAGCATCACTACCCAGCCATGAGGCTGCCCCACACTGGGGAACACCTAAGGCTCCACCCCTCACTAAGTAACAGCTATGACCAGATCAAAAAAAAGGCTCAAATGGAAGAACAAATCAAAGCCCCAGAGCCAATTTATCTAAGCAATCAAGAGGTAGCCAACCTATCAGATGCACAGTTCAAAGCCCTGGTGATCAGGATGCTCACAGAATTGGTTGATTTTGGTCACAAATTAGATGAACAGATGAAGGCTACAATAAGTGAAATGAAGGAAAATGCACAGGGAACCAATAGAGATGGGAGGAACACTGGGACTCAAATCAATGGAGTGGACCAGAAGGAAGAAACTAACAACCAAACAGAAAAGAAGGATGAAACAAGAATTCACAAAAAATGAGGAGAGGCTTAGGAACCTCCAAGACATCTTTAAACATCCAACATCTGAATTATAGGGGTACCAGAAGGGGAAGAAGAAGAGCAACAAGTGGAAAACTTATTTGAACAAAAAATAAAGGAGAACTTCCCCAATCTGGAAAAGGAAATAGACTTCCAGGAAGTCCAAGAAGCCCAGAGAGTCCCAAAGAAGTTGGACCCAAGGAGGAACACACCAAGGTGCATCGTAATTACATTAGCCAAGATTAAAATGAAGGAGAGAATTCTAGAAGCAGCAAGGGATAAGGGGACAGTCACCTACAAAGGAGTTCCCATCAGACTGTCAGCTGATTTCTCAAAAGAGACCTTCCAGGCAAGAAGGGGCTGGAAAGAAATATTCCAAGTCATGAAAGGCAAGGACCTACATCCAAAATTGCTCAATCCAGCAAAGCTTTCATTTAGAATGGAAGGGGAGATAAAGTGCTTCTCAGATAAGATCAAGTTAAAGGAGTTCATCATCACCAAGCCCTTATTGTATGAAATGTTAAAGGGACTCATCTAAGAAAAAGAAGATAAAAAATATGAAAAGTAAAAAGACAGCAAACTCACAGATATTAACAACCACACCTAAAACAAAAGCAAGCTAAGCAAACTACTAGAACAGTAACAGAAACACAGAAATGAAGATCACATGGAGGATTAGCAACAGGGGAGTGGGAGGAGAAGAGAGGGGGAAAAGGTACAGAGAATAAGTAGCATAGATGGTGGGTAGAATATAGATAGGGGGAGGACAAGAATAGTGTGGGAAATGTAGAAGCTAAAGAGCTTATGACACATAGACATGAAATAAAGGGGGAGAATGTGGGTGGGAGAGGGTGTGCAGGGTGGAGGGGAATAATAGGAGAGAAATGGGACAACTGTAATAGCACAATCAGTAAAATATATTTTAAAAAAGCCAATCATTGCTACAGTGATTTTCGAACCACCTTTATCATATACTAATTTTTCATTTTTCTTAGGCTTATATCTAGATTTATCTATTCAGTGTTTATATTCTTTGTTATACTATCGTGTTTGTCTTTCATGTGCCAATATCATAGTGTTTTCATTATTGAGGCTCTATGGCATACTTTTATATGTAGTTGGCATAGCCCTCCTCTAAGTTCTTTCTTAGTGGTTCTCTATGGCTTTTCTTATGTGCCTCTTTTCTCTACATTAACTTTAGTATCATATTGTCCAACTTCATAACAAAGTTTGTTGGATTTATATTTGGGGTTGAATTAAATACATAAAATTAAATTTGGTGGAGCTGATACCTTTATAATGTTGAAATATCCAAAATTAGTACACATTTTTCTATTTGTTCAAATCGAGTTTCAGGTCTTTGAAGAATGTTTTACCAATTTCTTCGTATAGGTTTTGCACATAATTCTTACTTTGAATCCTAAGTGTTAATATTTTTGGTCCTATTATTTTAAATAAGCTTTTTCTTTACCATTATGTTTACCAAGTGGTTGTCTGTCTGTATGCAGACTGTTGACTTTTGTTTCATAATTTATCAACTGCTACTTCACTATATTGTTTTTTATTGTTTGAGTTGTTTTACCATTAATTACTTGGAATTTTCTAAGTATACATTTATATCATCTGAAAACAGAAAGTTTAACTTTTTTACCCTTTCACATTTATTGATTGATTTAGTAATTGTGTTTACTAATATTATAACACAATGTTGCATAGTAAAGAAAAAAGTAGGTATCTTTTCCTTGTTTCTTATCTTAGTGGAAATGATTCCCAATGGTCAAAGGAATCCTATTGTTCTTTACCCATTTTTCTCCCACAGAAACTATCCATTTGAAAAATTTCCCTTCAAATCAATACATTATTTTGTCTCTTTCTAAAGACAATGCTCTAATCTACCAGGACATTCATTTTGTATTTTCAGACTTAGGGTATCCTCATACCTTTTGGGAATGGTTTTAGATCAATCTTAGGCTAGCAACTCATTATCTCTTTTCAGCATTTTTTTCTTGCTATAAAAGTCATGCTTGAGAGATCACTTGCAGTGATTTGGTATTTTCTATTGTTTTATTTATAGTTATATTGAAGTTTGTATAGTGTCTGTTTTTATGTTTTGCCATAGGTATAGTTTTATATGGTTTATTTTTGCTCTTGTTTTTCTCCATAGTTTTTGAAGTAAGTATTCTGAGACCTGATCTCAGCAATTGTCATTGCTTTTAGCTACATCCATATTCAGAAAGGTACTTATTTATGAGTTTGTCTGTATTTTGCTTGTTAGTTCAATTTGTTCATTAGATTCCGAATATAAGTGAAATTGTGTGGCTTTTGTCTTTCTCTGACTGGCTTATTTCACTTAGCATAATGTTCTCCAGGTCTATAGATGGAGATTGAGATGACAACGATTCAGGGGTGGGGGAGGTTAGGGAGTGGAGGGTTTGACCAAAAAGGAAAAAGGACTTATGGACATAGACAATAGTGTAGTAATTGCAAAGAGGAAGGGTCATATGGGGTCAAATGACAATTAAAAATACAGTAAAATTAAAAAATAAAGGTAGCTATTTTACTACTTTGCTGAATACTCAGATTGACCTTCAGTACTCTAGTACCTATCCACATTCTTACTAACCATGTAAAAGATTATTGTCACTATAGTTTCTTATTCTAAAAACTGAAAATCAATAGCCTATTTTTATTTTCATTGCATTTCTGTGACCACAAATAATCTAATAAGATTCAAGATTCTGTATCTCTTCTGTGAGTTATCTGTTCAGAGATATCACCATATTTTCTTAGGTTCTTCTTATCTTTGCTTCTTCTCTTATAGAAGTATACAGAATAGTAATCATTGATCCTATTCATGTATATTGCAAATATATCCTCAGTTAAAATCTGTTTATTTTTAAAAGTTAACAATAATTGCCATATTCAAAATACCTTTTTTCTTCTATTTAATTTTATACCTTGCTTAAAAAAATCTTTCTCCAACCTAAACTAATAAAATAATGTTTATTATTTTCTTCTATTATTTAAGTATGTATATGTGTATGTATTTATTATATCATTTTAAATCATCCGAAGTTTATTTTATATTGTAGTATAAGGCAGGTTATATATACAACTTAATACTTTTTTCTATCCAAAGATTAGACAAATGTACAAAAGTTTATTTACCTACATGTATTGTACAATAATAGATAAGGATTGGTTATTTAAGGCAAAAATTATACAACGAACATTATGGATCAGCTGTTCACCCAAATTATCCAGTCAAGTCCTTATAGTTTGCATGTATAGTCACATAATAATTAATAGCTGCAAAGAAGTTTTCATAGGTACCATATTAATCTGTAATAATATAAGAAAGAATAAAATAATTTTAAAGCATCTGATAAGTTTTGAAGTTAAATTCATTTTATTATATTTCAAATCTTAAAACAGTGACTTATTTTAAAAGTGTTATTTATTAAATTTCTCTACTATGCAATCTACTCACATACTGATCATGCTGAACAAAGGTTTAGAATGCTGTAATACAACCAAATGGAAGAAAGCCGCCTTTTATCCAGGAAGCCAGTGTTTCTATCTCCCACCATTTGGTTATTTAAAATAATTTCCCACTTAGTCTACTTCCTATTGCATTGCCATTCTTTCTTTCACATAAGCATGAACTCTCACATAGTATAATTTTGTGGAGGGAATTGAAGATATTATAACTTTTCCCTTACTACAAACCAATTAAGAGATAGTTTGAAGCACTTTTTCCATATGTTATGAGAATTAATGACAAAATAGAGAAATTGCCTTACCATTTCTAAATTAATTAAAAGAGTATTAACACTAAATTGATTTGTAAATCTTAAACACTTTATTTGCATAATTAGGTCTTCAAATAAGGCAAATAATAAAGTCATGTTTTTACAAGGGCAAAATAAGAACGTATCTTTCTAGAGTTTCCTCTGTTATTAGAATCCCTAGTAATTTGACAATGTAAAGCCTGGACTGTCAAAAGATGGCAATTAAAAATAAATATTACAGGTAATCTATCTTTTCCTCAGTGAACAGAATCTCAAAATTTTTCTTTTTCTTTCTCAACTTAGTAAAATGTGTGTCACTTCCATCCCAGAATAATAGGTTAAATGGCTGACTTTATTTGAAAATAATTGCCAGTCTCATCATCATTCTCTTTCCATTGGAAATATTCTCTGAAAATCATGTCTAATGGTGCATTCTAAGTAGCTCTTTTTGCCAGAACTTAGAAAATAAACCAGCTTGAACAAAGGAGAAAGTGAAGCATGCTGTAAATTATATAGTATTCTTAATGGTTGTGGGAAAATGTGCAGAATTTAAGTAATTTTAAGCAAAGGAAATATGCCTACAGTTGATTTTTGATGACAGTGTCTTTGGAAGAATACCAGAGAAATTTTTGCAGCTGAATATTGTCCTGACTCCATTAAGAATACATTTCCATTGCACATTTTTTATTCATTTGGAAGGTCCAAAATGTCACTTCAAAATAATAACACAATTGGTATAACTTCAGAAACAAATGTCTATATAGGTCAATATTTTTCAGCAATTTACCCAAGGGACAGCTTTCGAAGACTAAATGAGCTATTTCTGCATTCATATTGGATTTCCCTTTTGAAAAACTTCATTGCAACTTCTCACATTTCCTGTTTTCAACCACATTAGAAGAGATTCACATTAGGTCCACAATAAGAAGGGTAACCTTGGAAGTTCAGGAGTAGAATCCCAAGAGACAGATGACACCAAATCAGTTAAAGGTCAACTGCAGCAGATGCTCCCCACTATTTCCCATGGGCACTTACCACATAATTTATAACTTGAATGTAAACTAGCACAATGAGTGAAAAGATGCTGCCCTGGACTTCAGAAGTGGAGGTGGGAGGAGGCAGATCTCTATGCAGGTGATTCAGCAGATGTGCTTTCCCATTCTGCTTCTTGTCAGACCCATCTGTATATATGAACACAGGAGATCCTAAGCACAGACAACTGGCTCTTGTTTTTCTTTTCGACTTTGAATAGTTTCTTTTCTTTTGAATATTCTACCTCTACTTATGACTCTGGACAAATTCAGAAAAGTAACTGTGTTCTCTCACTTACAGTGTTTGGATTCTTCCTCAATACCACCACTACACCATTGCTGTTGTGCTTATTGCAACTGAACTGAACAAAATACACTCTCGGGTCTTCCTTTGCTGCCTCATCCATCTAGAACTAAGTTATCTTCCCCACTCCTCATCACTTAGATAAAATAATAAACTAGTATGAAACAGGGTAAAATTGCTGTGTCACCACAAGGGAAAATCAATACATATTTGTTATTATTATTGTATGATGAGATATTACCATATTCCTGGCCCCAATTTCATATGTATAACCATGATATTCTAATTTCAAAACAATGCATAAAAATTATACACTTTTAGATAGAAATGGTAAAACATCTCTTATAATAGAATGCTATACATGACTAATAATTAGAATGATCTGGAGATATTTAGAAACATAAGTACCCCAAGATTTTTCAAATCACATCCATAATTTGTTAAAAGCCACATGTATGATTATGTTGCATATCCAGACCTGAAAACCAGTGTTCTACATTCTTGTCATTGAAAGTGCTGTCCTAGGGCAGCGGCAACAGCAGCATTGCCTGAGTCAGAATGTGCTTTTTTACAAGATCTTCAGTGATTTGTATGTACATTAAAGTCTTAGAAACACTGAGGTGGAAGCAGATACAACAGGAAGTATTTGGCACCTAGACCTGATGAAGTAAGTAGCTTTGACTTAAAACAAGCAGATAGTCCTGAAAATATATCTATACTATGAACCCTAACAATGTTGATTTAATAACCTTATTTCTTCGATGAGTTAGTTCTAAATGAAGGTCATCCTTTGATGACTTTTTTCTCTAAAAATAGGGAGCTTCTGTATGAATATAATTAATGAGTAAACTTATTTTATTGAGTGAATCAGCTCATTTGAACAACTTATCTGCTCCAAGAGATAGATGGCTATTGGGTTGGCAGTCTCAACTTAGATTTCCAGTTTTTATATGTTTACCTAGGTTTTAGTTCCAAAAATGTTTTAATATACAATGTTTACTAAGTCACACAGGAATGCAGAAAATTAAAATATTCAACAGAATAGTATATGTAATATATTGTACTATTAAATATTTATTAAGCACTAACAAGTGCCAACTCTACAAAACACAGAGTTACATTCCACTGCTTCCCAGGACAGTACTAAAGACAAAGCAAAACAATAACACCTGTGATAGTGCACTCAGTTTCAGCTCAGAAGACCCACAAAATTAAAATAAAATGTGTCATTTGAACCAGGACATCCATAAGCAATTAGTTTAGTCTCTCTTGGGGTTAATGCACATAAAATAAAGAATGTTTTTATAATCAGCACTTTTGATTGCATGCTGTATATATCTAAAAGTAATCAAATAGTCAGAGATGGTGTTTTCTAATCCTGCAATAATTTACAATTTCTATTTCTGGAATTTAAATATTTATTCTCCTTAGAAATCTTCTCAGAAAAACTCTCATGGTAAAACAAAATTGTTTAATGATATTATTCCAGGAATATTTATTTACTTCTAAATTAAGGAATAATAACACTAATAGAATACAGATAAGTTGTCAAGATACTATTTTATTAAATAAATAAATAAGACCTCTCTGCAAGTCTGACCAAGAAGAAATGATACAAGTTAAGGAGGTGTTTGTATTAAAAAATCTCATAGTTTTAAAGATATTTTCATGGTTTGAAAATATCAACTACAACAATACAACAATGAAAGTTATATAGAAATGAAACATTTGCTTTTCCAGAAAAACATTCAAGGATTTCCCTTCTGGGCTGACTGGTCCATCTGCACCTTCTCTGTGGAATCCCATCTGTCTGCCAATCTTGATGTTTGCCAACACTCATTAAAAATATGATACATCAGTTTATTTAATTTGCTGTGCCTCTAACTGGTGGTATTTCTTTTGGAACATGGCTAGGGACTGGAGACAATTTATTTCAAAAGAGTGTGGACAGGCATGAGGAAATCAGACTGAGGCTTGCAGGTTTTGAAAAGAATGATGAGGATGAAAAATGAACTCCTAAATTGCACCATCTGCTGAAATGCATACATGATCATATAAACTAGATTGCCATTCATTCATTCATCATTCTTTACTAATCCATTTAGCAAAATGGTAGCCACTGTCCTGGGTGCTGAAAACACAGACTCAAAATATATTCAAGGAACTTTAGCTTTGGTAGAAAACCATATTTAATTTGAAAACTATTTTTATATATATTGTAATCCTCTGGAATGATTTAATTTATTCACTAGCATGACTTCATTGTACTTATTCATGTATATTTATGACAATCCTTTTCTAATAGAATGTAGTGTTTATGAATTAAATAAGATGCTTGCAGTTTGCTCTTCAGAATAGAAGACAGTTAAGGGAATCAAGACAGGAGGATTAGAGAACAACGCATTCTGTCTCATGCCTGCCACAAAAGGAAATTAAGAAAATTAGACACATCTTCCCATGCTCATAGTTTCTTTCATCTCTAAATCTGAGGTTGCCACCAGAATACTGGGTTTCCTTAGTCATAGTATCCCCATTTTCCATAATGCTTTCAACCCCCCTTTGCTTAGAGTAATTCTGCCATACCCTTCACAGCCCAGTTTCAACTATGCTTTCTCCATTAAGGTATACTTGGTGTTCGCAGTCTGGGTTATTGTCCACTTTTGTTATTCCTCAACCTGTGGCTACACTGTATAAGAGATTAGTTCTTACTTGCATGTGGTTTTATATATAATTACTTCACATGTTTTTTTTTTTTTTTTTTTTTTTATCCAATAGAGTTTAAACTCTTAGGTTAATAGTATATCTGTGATGTTCTCAGATTGTGCAAATGAATGCTTACTGAACATAAAGGAAATGCTCCAACTATTTATTGATTAATGAATCAATGAATTCATAGATTGCTAAGTAATTCATTTCCAGGTCATGCTTCCTTTAAATATTCTTCATGTGAAAAGTAAACAATATCTCCTTCAATTCCCATCCCTACCTTCACCTCCTACTAACATTTATTGCTGTGTGGTTTTGGATGCTTGATTTTTATCATTCCAGAATACCCTTCTCTTAATATTTCTGTAATGTGAAGTACTGTCTCTGACAATAATGATTACTGTGTATTTCTCAGTCGGAAAGTATTTGTTCTTCTCTTCTCAAATAATTCTTCATTGTTTTTTATCATAAAATGACTCTTTTTATTATTTCTTAATTTATAAGTAAAACCAAGAATTTTGATACTTGCTACAGCATTTGACTCAAACAAATATTTGAGTCAAATGATTCTTCATTCACTCTTCTTCACACGTTGGCTCACCTCACCTTCACAAAGAGGCCACATTGACTGAACTCTCCTATATTAGTATTTTATTGGTATACCACAAACATAGCAGTTTAAAACAATACATATTTATTATCTCACAGTTCCCACTGGTTGGAGGCCAGACACCACCTAGCTGCATCCTTTTTGCTCAGGTCTCCCAAGGCTGTAATCAGGTGCTGGGGTTGGCCAGGGCTGAGGTTCTCATTTGTGCTCAAAGTCCTCTTCCAAGCTCAAGATTATTGGTAGAATGTATCTCTTTGTGTTTGGAGGATAATCCTGACCCAGTTTCTTACTGGCTGTCAACTACTACTGGCTGCTAACAACTCCTAGAGACTGCCTTCAATATCGCACTAAGTGGCCTCCTTCACTCACAACATGGTTTTGGTTTTATCTTCTAGGCCAGAGGGAGAACACTTCTCTGAAGTTTCATTATCTTTTAAAGGTCTCATGAGATTAGGCCAAGCCTACTCAGAGTAATCATCCTTTTATTAACTCCCAATCAACTGATTAGGATCCTTAATTACATCTGTGAAATCCTTTTGTCATATAATGAAGGTGATATAGAATTATATACACAGGTCTTCTCCACACTCAAGGAGAGGGTATAAAAGCACAAGGGTCATTGGAGGTTGTTCCAAAATTTTGTCTAGCAAAATCTCTTATTCTGCTCTATTTCTCCCTTTTCCTTCATAATATACAAGCTATATCATACATACACTTATTGTATTTATTGTTATTGTCTATTTCTCTCCATTTATTATTACTGTCTACCTCTTCCTCAGTAATAGGGATCTCAGTGTCCACTTTTTCTTTTCTTTTTTTTGAACATGTCTACTCTGAGATCTAAGATAAAGCTTGTTCCATTTTAGATACTTAATAAATAAGAAATAGGTGAATAAGTAAAGAATTGTAAAAGTGCTTCACCATCAACAAAAAAATATTTAGAGAAGGTATTTTATTGCAATAAAGGCAGACACTTTTTTGTTGTTACTCTGGAAGCATTTGTTTAATCACTGCATTCATGCATAACATTAGAGAAACTATTAAATAAACAATATACAGCCCACAAAATTCTACAGGCATACAGAAATAAAATTTGAACTGGTTTGTTTGGGAGAAGTAAAGTGATTTGTTTTTAAGCTTTTGTCTTAGTTTTTATTTTGTATCTAATTTTCTACAAAGCTGCATTACTTTTACAATTGTGAAAAGAAAATATAATAATTCTCATTTACATGCTTTACAATAAAAATTTGTTCACAAATGTCTCTTTGGTGATTTTGTAAGTGGTTGTGTTAATAGAGTAAAACTTAGTTTTTTTAATTATATAAAGATGAAGTTGATTAGTTGTTCTTAAAGTAAATATTTTTAATGATAGTTTCTATGCACAAAAATGGGAAACGTTCCCTCAAAATGGTGAAAACTGAGGAGCTAAAACATTCTATGCTTCGTAGAAGTTGCCAAGTGATTTTGCATTTTCACCTGCTATCCAATATGTTAATTTATGATCTCTCATTATGTAACATTAGGCAAGTTCATTAATTAGAACTGGAGAGTGCCTTTACCATCCTTACCTAAAAGAATCTCAGGAACATAATGTGTTTGAAACAAAGAAATCATCCTGCCAATAAAAACAGTGGAAGTAATCAGACTTAGAGACTGACTCTCATATTGACTACTTGTGTGAATTAAGGCAATTTTCTTAACTTTAAATAACTGCTTTAATACTTACTAGGTGTGCACTCTGGAGAGACGTAAAACTGTGCCTTGTTTTTACCATCCGTAAAGCAAGAAAACATAAGAATAGTACAACTCTTATGCACTGAGAATGGAATTAAAAATTATCATTTAGCCCTGACTGGTGTAGCTCAGTGGATTGAGCGCGGGCCTTCGAACCAGAGGATCACGGTTCGATTCCCAGTCAGGGCACATGCCTGGGTTGCAGGCTAGTTCCCAGCAGGGGACACACGAGAGGCAACCGTACATCGATATTTCTCTCCCTCTCCCTCTCTCCTACCCTTCCCCTCTAAAGATAAATAAATAAAAATCTAAAAAAAAATAAAAAATAAAAAATAAAATAAAATAAAATGGGCACACTTTTAAAAAAAAATTTAAAAAAATTATCATTTATATGTAATACTGGACAGTGCCAGACACAGTATATCTTATTTCATTGTTATAAATATAATAATAAATATTATCAATACTATATTTTAATGAACTTGTAAAATACCAAGGAAGCACTAAAATTTTTATATGATAAATATTTTTAAATTTAAACAATGTTGGGTTTTCTTATTATAAGAAATAACTACAGACTGTTCTCAAATTCAGTGTCTTTGTTTATATTATGCTTGTTTGTTTGTTTTGTTGATTAGGTTCCTGTTAAAGGTGAGATCATAGGGGAAGGGGAGGGAATTTCAGGGGAAAAGGGGAAAGGGTTTAGAGCAACAAGTATAAAGGACACATGGACAAAAACTATGGGGGGTGGAAATGGGAGGAAGGTGGGGAGGGCTGGGGTGGTGGGCTGGGGGCGGGGTAAAAGACAGAAAACTGTACAATATCAACAATTAAAAAATACTGATTAAAAATAAATAAATAAATAAATAAATAGTTTTAAAAAGCACTAAAAAAAGAAATAACTACAATGAGCTAGTATGAAGAATATCTTGAAAGTGTTTATTTCATATTTTCAACAGGAATTAAACATTAGTTTTCTTCTTTGTCAACTGTCTGGAATGACACAGGGTTTTCTTACACAGGAATGTGTATCTTCCTATCCAAGTTTAAGCAAGATATAGTTAGAACAGTAGACTAATTTTGCTCTCTTCCAAACATGAAGCGGAGGATGATTCCTGAGCTCATGCCAAACATTACAAATATTTTGGGTGTAATTTTTCACAGGAACTCGCTTGATTTTTTTATGATATCAGGAAACCATAACCTCATATTTTCACATGAGTTTCTGTGATTAAAATATGCTTAAGAGAAAAAATTCTTAAGAAAAAGTTTTCCTCTTGTTTTTAATAAGGATTCAAAAACCTTGAAACAATACTGTTCTCCCCATCTGCCCCCTTTCTTTTTCTCTCTCACCCCCTCCCTCCCTCCTTCCATCCACCCCTTCTAACATGAAAAATAGAGACATTTATTGGAGAAGATAAAAGATACAAGAAGCATTGTACATAGGACAGTGATACCTCAGTCCCCTTCAAAGTAGACACCTTGGGACTTCACACAGTTCTCCCAAATGCCATTAGCTGCCCTGTCATATTTTCCTGAATCTCATCAGTGGTCTGAAATCTCTTTCCTTTCAAAGGTTATTTCTAGTTTTAGGAAAAGCCACCAGTTGCAGGGCACCAAATCTGGGATGTAGCGGGGCTGAGTCACCTGGATGCTTTGATGTTTTACAAAAAAACTCTGCATGAAGATGCAATGAATGAGCAGGCACATTGTTGTGCTGAAGCTGCCAATCACCGGTTGCCCATAGCTGTGGCCTCCTGAATCATCTGAATAGTTTCTGTGGAGGAATGTCCAAATTTAATGCAAAATTTGATGCACATTTTTTGCTGTACTCACTCAGTCATTTTGAATGCAATGGCCACAAAGTAGACATGCTCACTCAACAACATCTACTGCCCCCCACTGATTAATATAATGAAGTCATCATTGTTCACACATGTAGATTCCATTCCACTGTCCTCGGCTGTCAGGTTACATAAATGTCGTGGAAACCATTCTCATTATATTAACAATGGCTGAAATTTTTCTGGACAGACCTTGTATACACATATACAAATACGTGTGTAGTTTAACTTTCTTTGCAGAACTAGTATGACCAATGCATGCATAAATAGATAAATATATGTTTTCTGTGATACATGGATGGTAGAGTTTCTTTGTTCAGGGTAAAACTTAACTAACTTGATCATTTATGCTTAAAATGTAACCTAGGAAACCCTAGCATCCCTAGTATCTTGATGCATCAGAAGATTACCCCTTTCTAATCATCACACATTGCCAGAACTCTTTATTCTGCCTAACTAGAGGAACTCTTTCTACCAAGCATTTCTGAGACTCCCCAGGATGTTTATCTATGTCAAACTATTGTTCTGGAGATTACACATGCTTTTGAAGGTAGAATTTTTTAAACTCCATGAGTTTGTTCCAGATATTATTAATGTAAACTCAATTATAGTAATTTTTAACAAAACATTTAAAAACCTAGAATTAATTTCATCTAAATTTTGTATATTACATAAATATTGATAGAATAAAGAAAATGAGATGTTCAAATGCCTTCTAAGATATATCAAATCAAGGTTTATTTGTGCTCAAAACAGTTTATGTTTTAAAGCATGTTATAGTAATTATTTTAACTGTTAGACATTTAAATTAACAATTAGACATTAACAATTATTTTAATTGTTAGACAATAGGTACATTATGTGTGAGAACTCCACTTATAACTATTGAGCATTCTACTGTTAAATCAGGCTGAATAGCAAAGGTTCTTGCTCAGTTTTTAAAGCATGGTATGTATTCTACAATCAAGATCTACGATGACTTTTCAGGAGTCATATACTGTGAAAGTTAATAGAAAATACTGATGTGTGGCAATGACATGAATGCATAATAAATGCTATTCTATTTTAGTTTTTAATGTTTTTCTTTGCAGTTATTTGCCATATCTTGATAATGATACAATATAGTGAGCCCAGAAAAATCTCCATCTAAATTTCATGTATTATTCATATTAATTTAAAAAGCTACTAGCTTTCAAAGGGTTAGCTCCAGAGAACAAAATTTTATGGTCACCTTTAAATTGTATTAAAATAGCCAGGAGCTAACAGTTTTAGTTGTATTAAACACGACCTAAAGCAATTCGAACCTATGTTTGATAAATGCCTTGTTTTCTCAGTAAAGGCCTTTTCTAAATTTTTTATATTTTAGAGTGTAGACAGTGTTACTATGATGGGCTGATTTCAAAGTGAATAAAGGGCTGCCAATGTCCTTTTATAATTTCCCCTTGAACACCCAAAGAAGGGACCCTAACCTAGCAGAAGTATTATGTGACCATAATATAGAATAAATTACTAAATTGTGATTATTTAATTACTTTAAGAGAGACTATTTTGAAAAATATACTATTAAAATCATGTTTTAAGGGAATTTATTTAACTTAAATGGCATGTAAGCATCAAATGGGTAATATTTCATCTGGTGAGGCATATTTTCTAAAACAAATAATAGTTCAGCCAGTTGGAGATTTAAATATAATTGGTGCAAGTTATAGTCATGGAATGAATACTTGGTCATTGATTAATGGTGACATATTTGGATGTGGTATTTAGTCTATGGGTTTAAAACTTCTAACTAATATATCATTTAGAACTCTGGTTGCAGATAATGAAAACTTTGGGCGGTGGGAGGCTTAAACCGAGAACCAGATTAGCTTCAAAGTCCTTGATTTAGTTTCCCCCGTCTGTTCTGCTTTCTTTGTCCTGGCCCTATTCTGAAATACTTTCTACTTTCATGCTGCCAGGACTTCAAAAGTGACATCCCTTAACTTTGCTGGATTTTATTCAATAGAAGTGAGTCAGTAGGTGTCATAATACACAGGGAGGTATTACACAGGGTCATGAATCACAGACGACAGGGGCCTCTGGGAGTCCTTTAAGAAGCTGGACAGCAACTCAACCACAGTAAGCCAGAACCAACAGAGTCCCTCAAAGAGCTCTCTGGGTTGTTAACATGTACCCTAAGATGAACAGTGTGTGTTGCACAATAACGTCTTCCTATGTCCATTTAAGTGTTAAAAAGAGAAAAAAATAATAAAAGAACATGTCTTTAAATTCTTTATCTGTGTATTTATCAGGCAACTATATTGGTGGCTCCTGAGTACAATACTGGTGATTTTTCTCTTCATGTATTTGTACTTTTCAAATTCTACATAATATGTATGTCTTTACTTTTATTTTCAGGGGGAAAAACTACACAAAACCCTGAAATAGTATTTAAAGTCCAAAAAACTCACACTTTATGTCTTATACTGTGGGAAGTGCTAATTAATCTTTATCAGTTCTACTGTTATTTTAGACAGTTTCATTGTTGTCAGATGATTGGAGAACACCGTACCAGCTGTAGGTGAACAATTTAATTCCTCCATAACTTCCTCAAGATTGAGAATCATCAATCAAAATTTTCACAAAATATGTTTTACAAAATACTGAGGGATTTAAAAACCGTACTACATTGGTGTTGAAAAATAACACTGGTATCCAGAAGAAACATCTTTGCTGGGGGTGCAGTGGGACAAGAGTTTCAGTCTGTCAAACTGGGGGAGCCTTTACATAGAACAAATGAGAGAAATGACTTTACCTGTATATCTAAGAACTTTTAAGGTTCTTTGTTAGTTTGATCTTTTCCCCCAACAGTGCTTAAAAATGCTTTTTGTGACTGCAGCACTCAACAGAACTCCACAGAAGTAACACAGACATGGAAGTCTCTGTAAACATAAAGCATCACCAGACATCAGAGGCTACATTCAGGGAACATGTATCTGGACAAAAATTTGGTAATAATGGGAAAGCTGCTAAATCAGGATAAATGCTGGGACCAGCACATTGTGAGATCTCTGAGAAAAATCCTGTCCAGATGACATCTATTTCCTTAGTTATGCCAATTAAAAAATAATTCTTCGGAACAGAATAATTAATAGTCCTTTAATAATTAATAATTATGATACAATTAGGCTCCTACATATGTATATGCAAGCTATATGCCATACTTCTCCATAGACTCAGAATGTTTCAAGTTACCTAAGGTCACAGAACTAGTAAATTGAATTTGGGGTAATAAGTTTTCCTCCTTATTAACTCTTCCCCTTAGCATTATGGCAACACAACAGAATGTTATGAGCATGAACTCTAAACTCATAAATATAGGGGGGGGTCTAAATTTTTGTTCCAATATTTATTACTTTTATAAATCTGGACAACTTAACTCTCTCTGTTTTGGTTTCCTCATGTATAATATGCAGATAATAATACCTATCATCTTGATTATACTAAACACAAAACAAGATAGCGCTTATAAAACAAGAAGGATACTCTCTGGTATCTACCAAATATATAATAAAACACAGGCTTATTTAGAATATTATACTAAGGGTATTTATTTTTCTCAGTTAAAAATTATGAAAACACCTCAATGCTGATGTAACCATTTTAGCAGTTTAGAGATGAGAAAAGATAGTGTTAAAGAGATCTTGTAAATAAGCTAGAATTGCACCATAGGAAAGTGGTTAGCCAAGACATGGACTAAGCAGTCCACATTAGTAGGCTTCACACTAAACCGTTGAGCAATACCTGTCTCATGTCAAAACCCCTATTCTTTTTACCCTATTATGTTGCTTTATATTGGTATACTGCTTTTACTTGTTCAAGTATTTCACTACATGTCCCATTTAACCTTCAGTATATTTGATTAATTATTATTTTTCTCATCCTAGTAGATGAAGAAACTAATATTCAGTTAAATCAAATGCTTCTCCAGCTAATCTAGTTCAAAAGTAACAGAAACTAGGTCTTGTGGCACATTATGGAATGACATCCCTGGCATCACAGGTTTTAGATTCAGGTGCCTTCTGAGGTTTCCCTTGCCTCCTAACATGAAAACTTCTGTCTTCAAGGGAAATCAGCCTGAGTGGGAAACAGCTTAGAAAGGAAGACAGAATGACATGTAAAATAAGGCAGATATACAACTAAACTTGAATCTGTAATTTGCTCTATCTTTCAAATGTCCCCTGAAACTTAATGCATTGTAATTTAATTGACTTTCACACTAAATGACTAAGTTTTAGAACTGACCAATCACAAAACACAAGAAGAGTTTTGGAGAAGTTAAGAGAAAATATGTGACCAAAAACCCTGTTTTAAAAATAAAACAATCCTCTGCCTCTCAGTAGGTGGAAGTAAAATTATTTGACCTTACCCCCTTTTTATTATAATAATCAATGACTGCGGCTCCCTTTTAGCAAACCATTAGACCAGGTGAATGTTAGTCAGCCCCTTCTCTAAAATGCACACTATTGAAGGACGAAGCTCTTGTCCATCTCATTTTTCTCTGTATCTCTCGTGTCTTGAATATTTCTTAACACGTAGGAGGTACCCAAACAATTATTAAATTAATTACTTAATTAATCTGAAAATTCTGTAGGCCTTCACTGACTGTCCTGTGATTAGTGCAGATTTCAAATTTTCAATACATCCCTCTTGATGCTGAATTAGGAGACTGGTTTGTTCTAACTAATGGAATATACATTGTCTGATAAACCAAAACCATGTAGAACAATTCCTTAAATGTCTTCTGTGATTACTTTTTAGCTATGAACTCTCTGTTCCTCATTTTCTCACTTTCTAAGATACGAACTATGCCTTATTTATATTAATATGAGGAAACATAAAATGAAGATAATGAAAGCACTACTTCATAGAGCAATTCAAGGATTAAACAAACAAATGCAGGTGTCTGGCAGATATTAAGCACTCAATCCATGTTAATAAGAAAATAATGGGACAATCAACATGCATTAAAATTAATTATTATGTCAGTTAAAATGAACTTTTGGCATACAAGGATTCACTTATCTGAAAACATTAGGGTCCAGATATGGATTTGGCAGCATGAATATTATTTTGTCTCATCCTTTGTCCCACATATGTCCTAAGAATATATTCCCCTCTAAGAGGTATATGTTTTTCTCTATTTTCTACATCATTTATCAGTGCTTATAAGTAGATATTGAGTTGATATGTCCCGTTTAGTCCCATAATCAGAACATGAATCTAAATGTAAGATCAGAGACAACATTTTTAATATCCTAAATGGTGGTTAGCACCATATTAGGTATATGGTAAGTTCTCAATGTAGTCTGACTCACGTATTTTTTGAACAACTATCCCTATTTAGATTTAGTAAGAATTCCTCAGTTATATAAAGTTTAAAAGCATGTTTTTAAACTTAAAAGCATGTTTACACTAAGTATTCAAAGGAATCTAGTTCACGGTGAAGCTCTACAAAATACCAATGGCCATACTTTTAGAATTGTACAGGGAAAGAATATGAGCCATCAATGCTTCAGAACTCTAATTGGTTAATGTTAAGGAAAATTAGTCTCCATGATCTTTCTGGTATTTAGGAGAAGAAAAAATCACTAGACCTGAAAAAGGCACTGGGTACCAGGCAAGCTGTTAAAGATTAAAGGAACGAGGGCAATTATGTCTTCCTTCAAGTTAGATTTCATAACACAAAGATTCTCATTACAATGCCATAATACTAATGAACCAAAATTTCTATAAAACACAGACTTCAAAACTTGAGAACAATTGTTAACTTACAGTTCAATACAGTTCATTCAGAAGAAGGGTGGTGAAGAATAATTAGGATATGTGTTAAGAGTCTTTGCCTAAATAAAAAAAAAAAAAAAAAAAAAAAAGCTGTGTTTTTCTAAAGCCATAGGCACGAAATATACATGTTTAATTTCATCAAGTGCTGAACCTAACAACTTGATACATCCTAAATATTTCTGAGTCCATTAGTGTAGACTACCCCCAACTATGTGTTGTAAAGGAATTTATTTCCTGCATGTGTGTCTGTATGCGTTTCATTCTCAGTAAATATGTGGTAGACCTCTACATTGTTAACTGTTCATGACTTCTTTATAGTTGGTACCAATGTAGTTCATTATGAAATATGCAAACTAATCTATACTCAGTTGAATGAGAAACATTTGAAGATCATACATATGAATATACAGCCAATGTCAAATTGTTATAAAAGTTTCTAAATGCTTTATTTCAATTTTTCTAATCATCTCATCATGGAGCATTAAGTAACCAAAAACTCATGGATCAGCATTGATTCATGGAACACACTTTCAGAGGATTTCCAAGCCATAACCCATACAAGAGAATTGTGAATAACCCATACAAGGGAAATTCACAAATGTTTGTGGGTAAATCATCATGAATGAAATAGTGAAAACACATTACAATAGAAGATCTCACAGGTAAAGATAAGTTTAACTTCTGTCTTTGAGTGCAAAAGAACCTCAATAACTTTACAGTGGCAACAAAAAGGCTAATGTTCAGGATTTAAGCTAAGAAAAATGTGCCATAGGTAAGTACATTATTAGGCAGACTCAAATACCCTACTATTTATGCATAAACTTACTTTGAGGGTCCATTCTGCAGATAACATCAGTCCTTTGTTACGAGAACTGTAAAGACAAATGATACTCCACAGATAAGTGGTTCCCCACTGAGTATCATTGGAGTGATAAGATAGAGTGGTAAAATAGAGATGAAAGATAAAAATACATAAATTCATGTTTAAATAATAATACAAGAGATAATATTAAATAATAACATGTATAAGAAATGACTGCATTCCATATGAAATTCAAGATTACTGTCTGCCGGAGCAATTACACATTTCAAGGAAATATTGAAATAGAAAGTGTAATCAAAGGAACAGAAATATGTCATAATGATTGACTGATCATAGTGAAAATCACAATAATAATTTATTGAAAGATTATTATATATTCTTATTAAAGTATATATTAGCATTATTATAAATGCCTTAGGAGCATGACTTTATTTAATATTATAATAATCTAGAAATATAAAAGTTATTAGCCTCATTTTAAAGTTGATGCTTAAAGAAGTTAAGTAATTTGTTCAAGGCCATGCAGCTAATAAATAACACAGACAAGAGCAGAACCCAGGTATGTCTGACTCCAGCTAAAATATCTCTGCTAAACAATGGCTAATATAATACACCATGTAGAAAGTTTAACTTTGAGCTTTTATTAGCTATTACCTATCATGTCCTTATCTGCTTTATAAAATGTGGGTGCTACAGAAATGTTAGTTATTATTGTCAGTGTCTATGAAAATATTTCTTTTTTTAATTCTCACCTGAGGATATGCTTTTTTTGATTTGAGAGAGAGAGAGAAAGAAACATCGATCAGTTGCATCCAGGATGATCCCTGACCAGGAACCAAACCCATATCTAACTTATTGTTGCATGAGAGAAAGCTCCAACCAACTGAGCTACCCAGTCAGGGCAATGGAAATATTTCTATAGAAATCAAAATACTTGGTTTTACTGCGGATAAAAACTTAGGGTTGATAATTTAAAAAGCACTTGTATTTTTTAATTTAAATGTGAATATGAGTAGTATATATATATATACATATATATATATATATAAAACATATCAACACTAACTGTAATATCATGTTATAAAATTTAGCTCAAATTGGAAAGTTATCATAATTACACTTACCCTTTCTTTTTATTTTCCATTATTTACATCTAAAAACTATAATTTTCTATCAGTTACAATAAACATTTAAATATTTATCTTACAATAAAAAACATCTGGGGGAAAACAGCTGAGTGGTATTGTGTGACTCCACATTTATTGCAGGTTTATCAATATTCAAGATAACTTCACAGTGCAAGATAGCTGCTAGAACTCCAGTCACCGTGTATGAATTCCAAGGGGCACAAAGAAGTGACTCAGCTTTTTTTTTTAGATGCTTGTCTTAAAATCTTACACCTTATATTCACTTATATTCACTCAATCAACTTGATTGGGCTAAAACACAGACTCATACAACTATAAGAAGATAGGAAATGTGTTTGAGGTGAGTATATTGCTGTCCTGAATAAGATCAGGATAAGAAGAGAAAATTTGATATGCGTAAGCAACTAATACTCTTTTATAGATTTTGTCTTTATGTTTTGTTTATGAGAGAGGAACAGCAAGCATTTATAAAGTATCCAGGCTTATACAGGAACTAGTTTATTTATAATCTACATAGTTGTAGAATTGGGCAGCAATTTGTTCTCATTTAAATTTGGGGTGTAATACTAAGTGAGAAGGTTAAATTAACAAAAAATGGAATTCATAGGTATATAATTTGCTCTTCTAATTTTATTTACACAAGAGTAAAATATAAGATTAGCATAGGTTTGTAATTCACTGAATGATTCAGAGTTTTCTGTGCTGCCTTTTATCCCACAAGAATAGTCAGATGTACTGAATTGTGTGCCTCCTTAAAAGAAACAGTTGAGTATTATCACTGCAACATTTTAGTTGTATAGAAAGGTTTTTTGTTAAGGAGAAGAGAGGAATTTGTTTGTTAGTTTAAGATCAAGGAAGAGGTGTCTAATTTACCAGTCAAAGACATAAAGGAAACTAGCTCTTGTACATGTCATGAATGTCAACAGAATAGAAAAAATATTTGAAACAGTACCTTTGAGTTTTAAAAAGGATTTTGGATTAAAAATGGTTTGGGAGCTAGATAGTCAAAGGTCTATGGTGAAGACTTCCTCTGAGCTGTCACAGACAGATACTAGAGAAGAAATAGCCATGTGTGTGGATACGAACATACTAAAAAAAATCAAGACAGTCCTGTAGGAACACGTCCCTCAAATAACAGGTGGCTTACACTGCTGCATATCAAGGGAAAAATAAATTGTCGATTGTTGCGGACCGTTCAGCCTGGTTTCAGGAGTTGTAACCCTCACCCCATGGTGGGCTGTGTAAGAGCCCAAGGGACCCACTTCATCTGGGTCTGTTCTGTCACAAGGATGTGACCTATTAAGGAGACAAAGCTTATCTCCCTGGCAGGAGCACTGCTTCTGCCTTACCCATCTCTGGCCCTATAGCTTGGTTGGCAGTCAATGACGGGTAAGACTCCTCATGGGAGGGGCAACCTAAGCCAGACGCGACCACTTGGGAGGCCTCATGAAAGGACTCGGGGGGTTGCAGCAAAGAGGATGTGATGGACCCTCGCCCCCCGGCTATTCGAGTCCTCATTTCCATCTGGGAGATGTCTCCTGCTTCCTAATTGCCTTAAAGCCTGAAACTGTGGGGGTGAGCGGTGCAGCCCTGTCCTGGCCAGAACGGCTCCTTGGGTGATTGGCATAAGAAAGAATTCCTAAGGTCCTGTGAAACCTGCTTTGCTAAGAGTGCTCTTCCTGAGGTAACAAGTGTCCCAGGAGGAAATGAGCATGTCTCCCAAAGTCTGGCAACCCCCCTTCCTGACAAACACTGGCTCGGATTAAGCCCTCAGATTTCTTTGACATGTTAAACTTGTATTCCGGTGTATTGGAACCCATTAAAAGCCTAGTGAGGAAGGGGCTCTGGGTCATTCTCCTCTGAGAGTTTGACCCCTTTCCTCCCCAAGCACAAGATGTCTTGGTAGTTTTTACTTTCATCCGTGACGGAGGGATGGGGCTCTGCGGGCGGAGCCCCCCCACATCTGGCACCCAGGCCAGGGTCCCCACCAGTCGATCATGATAAAAAATGATGTTGAGAGAAAAAAAGTACCTAGGAAGAAACTGCCCTTTGACACCTTTATTATTTATTATTATTTTAATTAAATTTTTAGGTAAACAGAACTGGATTCCTTCTTCCCATAAAAAATCTAGAAAAATTATGTTTTTTAATGGGAAAAAAAGTAAAATAATATTTTAAAAGGGGAAAATTATTGAAGCATAAAATTAGCAGATTCACCAAGAAAAGTACTAAGTGAGAAAGGAGGTAAAGAGGTAATTTTTAAACAGTCAAAGTAAATAATTATTCATTTTATGGGGGAAATAGTGGGCCAATCAAAGAAAACTTTTTAATTCTACAATATATCTGTAATGGCTAAAATATTATTTGTGAAGGATTGCCACCTACTTAATAATGAACTAGACATGAAAATACAATTACAACATCATTCAATGTATTTAATATGCAATGCAATGCAACATTATTTATAATTTTCTCTTTTCCATTAAAATACAGAATATCATGAAGTGGAGACTTTATACATGTCATTCTTAATGACCAAATTATCTAAAAGTATTTCTAAGTCTGTCATAATTCTATACAGATAAGAACTTATAAAGTATTTATTTGACAAAATTTAACATAAATTAGGATGTATTTTTACAAACTTGGTGCTAAGTTTAACCAAAAAAAACCTTCACAGAGTAAGAATAAAATCCAAATTCCAACAAAAAGTACCATAAATTTATGCCATTTCAAAAGACCTAGCATAGCACTATAATGACTTGAAAACAGCTGAGAGTTTTAAAAGAGTAAAGTAAAAAACAAACATAAATGAGAGAAAAGGAGAAAAACAAAAATAAGTATAAAATTTAAAACAACTGTAGAAGAGCAGAGCATTTTGCTAGCTAGTGAAACTGGCCACTATGTGATGGAATACGAGGGGCAGTTGGAATGTAATGAATGGTGTAATGAGCTGCAATGCCTCAACGTGGATTCTGAATCTGCCACAGAACAGAGAGCAATCACTGAGTTTTGATTTAACAATAAATTAAATAACATAAAGTTCAATTATCTGTGAATTTGGCTATATTAGGTTTGTGAATCATATGTAAAAGTTACCTAGGACAAGGTTCCCAGGATCACTGAAGAAAAAAATGACTATTTTATTCCCTTGTTGAGGAGAGAGGCAGACATTTTGTTAGCTTGCCTTATTTAGTAATTTTTATATTTAAATCTTTAAACAAGTTATCCCTAGATCATAGTTTAAATGCATTTATCACTAACTGAAAATATTTTCTTTTATTTTTAATAAAATAAAAAATTCAGCAGTTATTTTTAATAGCAAATTCATCTTGCTTTTTAGAAAACAGCATCACCCATTTATAGCTAACACACATACAAAGTGCTTTGAAAAGAGCATCAGAAAAAATTAGCATTACCTCAGGAGAGCTAAAAATAGTTTCATTTCATCAATGAAATATGGTTAGGTTAATGATAAGTGCCCTAGAATCTTCATTCGTTAAAGAAACTATCCCTTCCTGCATAAATAAAAACACCAGAGAAAGGTAAAAATACACCAAAGTCTATGTTGCCCATGTGAAAAATTGAATAATACTGATTGAAACTGAGGGTCCTGATTTAATGTATGATTTTGATTTAATGTGTAGGCCTGGCAGTCAATTCAGTTTCTTCACAGAGTGCCTGGTAAGACTCAGTCCTCTCCCTTTCATTTATCAACTCCCTTTGTGTCTAGGTGAAGATAATATCATGCCAGTAAGCTGTCTTTTCAGCTCCTGAGCCCTACAGCAGAAGGACCCCTTGGCCACAGAACCGTGAAACAAGCCTGAGGGACACTGAAGCTGACCTTGACATGAAATCATGATTTACTGCCCTTACCTCACTCTTGACCAAGCAGTTTCACCCATGACCCCAAACTTTTTACTCACCATGACTTATGATTTTTGCTCTGTAAAACCCCTTGTTTGCAAACCATCTAAGATGTCAGGTTTTTCCAGCAAAAGCTCCCTCTTCTCCATTGCATAGTGCTGTACAATAAATGTCCCTTCTTTCACTGCACCCCAGGGGTTAGCATAATTTGCTATCTACAACACCTGATGGGCAAACTCTTTGCTCTATTAGAAGCTGTTTCACCTACAAACAAAATGTCTACATCTTTGCTGACAATTTTACTTCACCCTTTATTCTTCATCTAAATATACGAAATCATGTATCAACTGCCTATTCCTTTCAGATACTTAGCAATATCAAGGGAAACTGTTCTGTTTGTTTTACTTTCTCTTTTAATCTTCCCATTCTATTCTACTAACTTCTCTACTCTTCATGCCTTTTGTCTTTATTTTCTATTCACTTCTATTCACTTTCTCCTTGCAATTTTTCTACTTCAGAAAAGTGACTTCCCAGCTCCCACTACTTAAAGCCATTCATTGACTTGCTAATCTATCACAAGGCCCTTTTGGTCACTGTACCTTTTGTTCTGAGATTCAACCAGTTATATTCATTCTTTTTTCCACTCATGTCTTGGACTTTTTTCCAGGATGAGTCAGTGTTTGGCATCTACCCTGGTCTCTATGTGCGAGGACAACAGCTTCTCAGACAGCAAGCCATTTTAATTTTTAAAGAAATTTTATTATATGTAGAAAGAGTCTATCAAATACAGAAGGAAATCTCTGGATCTCCAGCCCATTTTTAATTATCTGCTTTTATTTACATTTCTCACTTTATCCATTTCTTCAAAACACTACACTGAATTAACAGTAATTGCTTAACAGTACAACTTAATTAAAGTATATTAGTATAGTTTAATTTGAATGCAGAGTATGACTTTTTTGTCTTGGAAATGTATCAGTAGGAATAAATTTCCATGAGATAACTAATAAACATTTTTGGAAGATAATGAGAGAGAAAAAGGTTGTAATAGAAAAAGGAGATCAAGAGCATCCTCCCCCACTAAAAGTATTTCATCCTTTTTGGTGACTCAAATGCTTATTATTCTAGCAGGATACCAGTATTCAATTAATTATGAGAAACAATGATAGCACCTGGAATCCGATCTGCTAAATTCTTTAGAGATGAAACATGCATAACACGTTAGGTACAGATTTTTCTAGCAACTGGAATGTTTTACTGTGAATGTTCTTCGCATCAGAATTTTCAAATAGTACTCACATCAAGTATGCGTCACTTGATAAAATAAAATATACTAAAATAAAACAAAACAAAAGACTATAATGCCCTTAATTTAAAATTGCAGACAAAGATGAGCAATCTTAACAGAGAAATGTGCTCGGAGAAAGAGCAATGGACTAGGTAGTTATCGGGAGAATATCGCTTCAGAACTGAATATTGTTCTCTGGATGGTTGTATAATTTTAGGCAGATCACTGACCTCTGGCCTTAATTTTCTCATCTATAAATTGGAGCATCAACATTTCATTGAAAACCCCATAGAGTCAGTTTGAGTATCAAAAGACAAACTAATTTGAAAATATGTGCACTAAAATATATGACTTAAAGATGATATATGGGACCTGTCTTATCTTTGAATTCTCTGTTAATGTTTATTATAATGCTTTATGTACGACTAGAATTTCAAAATTAAATTTAACTATTCTAGTCACCCCCATAAAGATGTCATTTCTCATATGTTGCAACAGTAGGTATTTGCTAAGGTACATCTGTTTAAAGGCCTATAAAAGTGATAATCAATATGGATATGTGAGCCACAAGCCACTATAAAGCTCCAAGGAGACCTCTGTTGACCTGTCTGGCAAGCCAGCTGATTGAAAAACACAATGTTAAGTGGATCCTATCTGGGCCCCTGCTGTACTCTGGATAGAGCAGAGATGACAAACTTCCTGAGAAGCTCATAGGTGAATATCTGTTGATAAAGTGTGTCTTCTATGGGGAAGTCCTAAAACTGTACAATGTGGCTTTGATGTTACTTTGGCCATGCCAATGAAGGTGACTCAGTCAGTGTTATGAAAGAAAGCATTTAGTGCAACTGTGGCTCTAATACTGTGATTTCCAGGATTCAAGGAATCAAAAAACATGGTAATGGAGCTCCAAAAACTGGGCCCAGTGACTTTTAAAAATCTAGTAGACATTGGACAATTGCTATTAAATACTTTTATTGCATACTCAGTAATATATGTCCTTAAAATTATATACAAAGAAAGAAATAGCTTAATGTAAGAGATCAAAGGGGAAAATAACAAAAGAGAAAAGTTTAGGAACCATTAGACTAGACATTATTTCTACTAACTGAATATTCAGGCTTATGTTAAAAATATTTTAAAAGAGTGAAATTCTTACTGCATTATTTAGTAGAAGTTGATAAAGCTTCTGGATCCCTTGAGACAGTGAAAAAGAAATTTCAGTTAAAACTTATGTTATACGGATTTAGAAAGTGCCCCATGTATTTAGGTTAGATGTCCCAAGACAGCTCAAAATTCAACTTTGCTTATCCAGCCACAGCTCCGCTTCGGGTGGTTCCGCACCAGTTACTTGCAGTACAAGGACTGTCAGTCTAATTTATGACTGAGGGGATGCATTTACCTCAGTTGAGCTTTAGTGATTTGTGGGAAGAAATTTTCTGGACTTTAACCATTTGTTTCCTTTTCTTCAACCACTCGTCTCCTTGTCTTCAAGAACATGGTCATGTAAAGGGATGAAGCAGATTGCCTAGGTTGCTCTGAAGCATCCACTTAGGGAAATCTGACCTACTAAGATTTAACAGCTTCTTCATTAGTTATATAACTCCATAGTCAACTACATTCAGTACAATGAAATTGTTTTGAATGTAAGGTTGAAACTTCTAAACTATGATTCAGATATGCAAGTATATAGCTTTATATTGTAAAACTGAATTCCATTTTTCTCTTAGGTGCTCTTTCATTGTGGCAAAGGTCCAAGTTTAGGAAAGGGTGGGAGAGCATTTTTACCCAGTGTCCAAGGAAGAAGCATACATCTGGTTCTTCCTGGTGTCATTAAGTGTCTCTCTGGATTGGTCTGAACCTGTTTACTGAACACCTTGCACAGCACCTGCTGAGGCACAAACTGATCCTGCCTGCACTTTGGGTAACTGTGCTGGCACTTACTACTGACAGTGGAGGAGACTGACACAGTCTACAGCCTCGGGTGTTGGGAAAGGGTCCTACACTGCAAACTGTTTAAACAGTTTGTTTGCAATGACTGTTAATGCCTCAGAATACTGTTAATTAAAAACTTTGAGAAATTATTTAAAGAGTCATATACATTTGTAATAAATGATTCAATGAGATCCTTTATCCATATTTCCCAGATTTTCCCATTGATAACATTTTGCAAACCTTTATAAATATGATAACCAGAACGTTGTTATAGATACAATCCACCAACCTTATTCAGATTCCTGTAGTTACTTATATTTATATTATGTGTGTAAGTTCCATCCAATTTTGTCACTTGTGTAGGTCATATATGCACCACCATTGTCAAGGTGCTAACAGTCCATAAATTATAAGGACCCTTATGGTGGTGTTTTTATACCACACCCATTTCCTCCCATGCTTATTTCTGTATCTTGAACCTTAGGTATTAGTGGTCTCAAACCTTAAGACCACTAACCTGTCTTCTATTTGTAAAATGTATTAAGAAATGTTACATGGATAAAATCACATGAATTTTTGTGTATGTGTGTGTTTGGTTTTAGGGAATGTGTTTTGGGTTTTATTTGTTGTTGTTGTTTGGCATCATTCCATGGAGAGCTCAAATTGTTGCACATGTTAGTAGATTATTAATTGTTATTGCTAAGTAGTATTTCATTGTATGTGTGTATTATATTTGTTTAACCATTCACCTGTTAAAGGACATCTGAGCTCCTTGCAGTTTGTAAGTATTACAAATAAAGCTGCTGGCAACGTCTATATACAGTTTTGTGTAAATAAAGTCTTCATTTTACTGGGATTAATGCCAAGAAGTATAATTTCTGGGTCGTATAGTACTTCCATATTTAATATTTTAAGAAACTGTGTTACAAAGTAAATATGCTCTTTTGCATTCCCACTAGCAATGTGTAAGTGATCCAGTTTGTTTCTATCCTCACCAGCATTTGGGTTTGTAGCTAGTTTATATTTTAGCCATTTCATGGGTGTATAGACATAGCTCACTGTTGTACTAATTTACATTTTCCTAATGACTAACGATGATAAACATTTTTAATATGCTTATTTGATCACTCTACATCTTTAGTAAAATTCTGCTCATGTCTTTTGTTTATTTATACTCAAGTTGTTTGTTTTTTACTGATGAGTTTTGAGAGATTTGAGAGTCAATTATTCTAGTCACTAGTCTTTTGTCAGAGATGTGGTTCTCCTGTGCTATGTAGCTTGCCATTCATTCTTTCCACATGGGCTTTCACATGGCAAGGGTCTTCATCTTGTTGAGGTCCAATTTATTGATATGTCTTTTTATGGATTGGGGTTTTACAGTTATATCTAAACACTATTTATTGAGTCTGAGATCCTGAAGATTTTCTCCTTTATTTTTCTAAATTTTATAGGCTTATATTTTACATTTAGATCTGTAATTAATTTAAGCCAATTTTAGATAAGGTGTGAGATTTGGCTTTTTGGCTTATGAATGTCCAATTGCTCCAGTATCATTGATGAAAAGATGATCTTTCTTGAACTTAATAGTTGTACATTTACCAAAAGCAATTTGGCATATTTCAATGGTCAATTTCAAGCTTCTTTATTCTGTTCCATTGGTCTGTGGGTGTTTCCTACCAGGGCTATACTGTTTTGATTACCATACCTATATGAGGCCTTTCCATGGAGTATTCAGCCATGTAATATGAAAAATAGAGAAATTTATTGAAGAAGATACAAGAAACATTGTACATAGGACAATGATGCCTTGGTCCCATTCAAAGTAGGGACCTTCCAACCTCACACAATTCTGCCAATCACCATCAGCTGTCCCATCATATTTTCCTGAATCTCATCAATGGTCTAAAATCTCTTTCCATTCAAAGGTGATTTTAGTTTTCGGAAAAGCCAGAAGTTCCAGGGTGCCAATTCTGTGCTATAGAGGGGCTGAATCATATGGGTGATTTGATGTTTCACCAAAAAACTCTGCAGAAGATGTGATGCATGAGTGGGAGTGTTGCCCTGATGAAGCTTCCATCACCAGTTGCCCATAACTGTGGCCTTCTGAGTCATCCAAACAGGTTCCACAGAGAAATGTAACATAAAATTTGAAGCGGATTCATTGCCTTACTCAGTCATTTTGAATGCAATGGCCACATGGTACACATGCTCACTCGAAAGCATCTACCACTCCCACTGACTAGTACAGTGAAGTTGTCATTGTTCACACAGGCATATTCCAGTCCATTCTCCTTGGCTGCCATGTTACATCAATGCAGTGCAAATCATTCTCATTACATTAGTAATGGGTGGACTTTTTCTGAACAGACGTCATATGAAAAACTTTAATATCAATGCAGGTATTGTTTCCACTTTACTCTTTGTTAAGATTGTTAGCTTAACTACCCTTTCCTTATACATTTTAGAACAAACTTGTCTATATCTTTAGGCAAAAGTCTGTTGGGGTTTTGACAGAAATTATGTTAAACTAAAGATCACCTATAGATCACTTTAGTAAGAACTAACAGCTTTACTGTGTTGAGTGGTCCAATCCATTAAACACAGTATGTCTCCCCTTCATTTAGGTCTTACTTGATTTCTTCTATCAGTATCTTATTATTTCCATCAAAATATCCAGTGTTTTTTAAGTGTATATCTAAGAATTTTCATTTTCTCTAGAGCAACTGTAAATGGTACTGTGTTTTTAATGTTGGTTTCTACAATTTTATTGTTGGTATAGAGATAACTGATTGATTTTTTGTATTAATCATGTAACTTGTGATTTTATTGAACTCATCTATTATTTCAAGGAGATTTTGTAGAGTTCTTGGGATTTTTTACATAGAAATTGTGTCATCTGCAAATGGAGATAATTTTATATCTTCTTTTTCAAACTATGTTCTTTTATTTATTTATTTTTGTCTCTTTTTGCAATGACCAAGAATTCCAGAGCTATGTTCAGTAAAAATGGTCAAAGTAGACATATATGCCTTGTTTTTGATGTTAAGGGGAATCATTCAGTCTTTCACCATCAACCATGACATCCATTGTAAGGGTTAGGGTTGTTGGTAGCAGTTTTTGCTTTGCTTTGTTTGTAGAGCTAATTCATCTCTCCTCCTAACTTGCTAAAGGTTTTTCTTTTAATTTATTATGAATTAGTGTTGGATTTTTGTTAAATGCCTTTTTTTAATTGATGTGTGACTTATTTTCTTCAATTTATTGATATGGTAGAAAGCATTTATTGATTCTCAAATGTTGAACTAACCTCTCATAACTACTATAAATCCCACTTGGCTATAGTTTGCAATTGCTGTTGTATAATGTCCTATTCAGTTTAATAACATTTTGTGAGAAAGTTTGCCTCTAAGTTTATGAAAGATATTTGTCTATAGTGTGTGTTTGTTTGCCTTCACTGTCTTTAGTTTTGCTATCAGAGTAATGCTGGCTTTGTGCTGAGCTGAGAAGTGTTACCTTTTCTATGTTCTGGAAAATATTGTATAAATTGGTCTTATTTTTCCTTAAATATTTGGTAGAATTCTCCAGTGAAACAATCAGAACTAAAGATTTCTTTTTAGTGAGCTACTAAATGTAAATTTAGGTTTTTTGATATTATAGCACTATTCAGATCGTCTATTCAGTTTAGGTTGACTTTTTAAGGAATCAATCCATTTCTTTAAGTTGTCAAATTTATGATCATAAAGTTGTTCATAGTATGTCCTTATCATCTTATCAATGGCTACTGGATCTATAGTGATATCCCCTATTTCATTCCTCATATTGGTGATTTGTTTCTTCTTTCATTTTACGTTTCAAAAGTCTTACTATAGGCTTATCAGATTTATTGTTCTTAAAGACCAGTTTTTGGTTTTATTGTTTCCCTATTTACAAATTCTTTGATTTCTGCTCTTATATTAATTACTCACTTCCTTCTGCTTGCTTTGGGGTATTTTCTCTGCTTTTCTTAATTTTTTTCAGGGAGATAAGAACTTACATTACTGATTTGAGAATTTTCCTTGTTTCTACAGTAAGCAATTAGTGCTATAAATTTTCTTCTTAGCACTGTTGTAGTTGTGTTCCATAAATTGATACATTACATTTCTATTTTATTTAATTCTATGTATTTTTTAATTTCTTTTAAGATTTCTCTTTTGACCTCTTAACTACTTAGAAGTATATCACTTATTTTCTACATGTTTAGAGATTTTCTTATTGTCCTTTGTTATTGATTGCTAGTGTGATTCCATTATGATCAATGACCATACTCTGTATAATTTCAATTATTTTAAGTTTTTTGAGGTATGTTATACAGTCCAAGACATATCTTAGCAAATGCTTCATGACTATTTCAAATAAATACATAGTTTTGGTATTGGGTGAGGTGTTCAATACATGTCAATTAGTTCCCATTGGTTGATTATATTATTTGTATTTTGTATATCCTTGTTAATTTTCTGTCTGGTGGTCCTATCACTTTCTGAAAGGGGAGGGCTAAAATGCACAACTTTCATTGTGTTTTTTCCTTCTTCTCCTTTCAGCTCCCTTAATTTTTGCTTCTTACAGCTTTAGATTCTCTTGTTTCATGTACACAAATTTAAAATTATTATGTCTTGGTGGATGATTATGTAATACTTTCCTATATCTCCAGTAACTTTTCTTTGCTTTTAAGTCTACTTCATCAAATAATAATATATCACTCATGGTTTGTCTTAATTGTTGTTATTTTATTAATGTGTGCATACTATACATTTTTTGATCCCTGGCTTTCAATCTGCCTATATCCTTATATTTGTAATGTGTTTCCTATAGACAGCAGAGTTGGGTTATTGTTTTTATCTACTTTGCTAATCTTAATCTTTTGATTGGTGTATTTATACTATTTCAACTTAAATACTTACTGGTATGTTAGCACTTAACAAATTTATGTTGTTTCTATTTCTTGTTTTCTATTTATGTCCTCTGATTTTGTCTCTATTTTACTTTTCTTGCATTCCAAAAGATTATTAGAATTATTTTTAGTCTTACAGTCTAATTTATTCTTAGTGTTTTTTTTATAGTTTTTGGGTGTATAGTTTTGGGGCAGTTTTGGGTATCCCAATATACTTTTGTGACAAAACTGTCTACTAATACTAGCATTTTAAGTATAGAAATCACATTTTCATTTAGCTCCCCTCTCATTTCCCACTTTTAAATATTATTTTTCTGGGTGTTACTTGATGTCCTAATAATTGCTGCAAGCATCAAATTATTTATTAAACTCATCTGAAAAAAGACAGTCTATTGTATATTATCATAATTCTGCTCTTGTTTTCTTCTTCTTCCCTGATGTTCCAAGATTCCTTCTTTTATTTCATTTCTTTTTGTAAAACTTCTTTCAGCTAATCTTTGAGTGTAGGTCTGTCAGAGACAAATTCTTTTAACTTTATAGAGTTTGAAATGTCTTTATTTTCCTTCATTCTTAAAGGGTAGTTTTATGAGGTAAAGTATTTGTTGGCATTTCTTTCAGCATTTGACAAATATTGTGCCATTTCCATCTGCGCTCCATTGTTTTAGATTAAAAATACACTATTATTTGAGTTATTGTTCCCTTGTAAGTAATATACTGTTTAATTCTTTCAAGATTTTGTTTTTATATTTAGTTCTTAAAGTTCAATAATGATGTGTCTTGACTTTTATTTTGGGGGGTTATCTGGTTTGGGGTTCACTCAGCTTCTTGGGTATGTAGGTTTGTGTGGTTCACCATATTTGGGGAGGTTTCAGCCATTTTATTTAAATACTCTTTCCATCTCACTCTTTTTCTACATTCTTTCTGTGAATCTGATGATATAATTGTCAGATATTTTTTCATTGCTTCACAAGTCCCTGAGATCTGTACCAGTTCTCCACCAACAAGAGCAATGCCCATTTGTGTGACTTCCTGAAGAGTCACTACCTGTTCAAACAGGTCAAGTTCATCAAAGAATTGAGTGGCCATGTCACAAACCTGTGCAAAATAGGGGCTCTAGAAGCTGACATGGCAGAGTACCTCTCTTACATGTTCATCCTGGGTGAGTCCTAAGAACTGAGCTTGGGCTGCCTTCCCCATAACCATGGGGTGACTTTCCCCAGGTCACTATGCCAGGCATATGTATGTACTTCAATAATGTTATTGCAAAACATTTGCTTAGTTTTTTTCTTCCAATTTTACCATTTCTTTCAATAAATTTATGTGGTTCAAAAAAAAGCACTCTACTACTGAGCTCATCCAGTATTTTTTATTTTTGCTATTTTGTTATTCAGTTCCATAATTTTTATTTATAATATTTTACAACTTTAATTTTTATGAGGTCTTTTTTCATTTATTTCAGAAGATTTATAATTGATTGTTAAAGCATTTTTATAATGGCTGCTTTATAATTCATGTCAGATAATTCTAATATCCAATTCATCTCAGTGTTGGTGTTAATATTTTTTCTCATTTATGTTTTTGTTTTCTTGGTTCTTATGACAAGTGATTTTCAAGGCACCCTGGACAAATTGTTTATTATACTGAAGGCTCCAGATTTTATTAAAATCTTTGATTTTAGCAGAAATTCACTCTGTTTAGGTTTATCACATGGATCTTTTAAAAGATTTTATTTATTTTTAGAGAGGGGAAGGAAGGGAGAAAGAGAGGGAAAGAAACATCAATGTGTGGTTGCCTCTCGTGCACCCCACCCTGGGGACTTGGCCAGTAACTCAGGCATATGTTCTGACTGGGAATCGAAACAGTGACCCTTTAGTCCACAGGCTGGCACTCAATCCACTGAGTTACACTGGCCAGGGCTATCACATGGATCTTGGTCTACTTTCTCTGCTATGGTTCCAATTGCAGTTTGATTCTCAGAGCTTTTACAGTGTTATGTTGATCTGCTTATTTTATTGTATCAAAAATTGATGGAGCTCCTATTGGTCCCTGCTGTGCTACATAAGAGGACAGAAAGATTTCCCCAGGCCCGGTTACCAGTTTGCTGTCCATGGGCACAATATGTGCTGGATTCTGCCGTGTTGAACATGGTGCCATGAGGCCATAGGGACTCACAGGTTTGCTGGTGGGTTGGGGAGTGGGGAAGACTCCAGCTCTTTCATTTCCCTAAACTTAACAGAATGTTTCTACCACCTAACCATAGTTTAAAGCCTAGAGGAAGAGGTAATGAACACAATAAAGATATTACCATAAGCTGTAAATTCCTGCCTTTTTTTTTCCTATCACTTCTTTGTGTTACTACTTCCACCCTTTAACAACAGAGATGCTTCTTAGTTCTCCTTCCTTTTCTAATAGAAATTGTGATTGTAGTACATGCTCTCCTTAAATAACTGATAACAAAAAGCCAAAAAAAGTGGTAAGTCTTGAGTCTTTATTTTTATATTCTTAAAGTGCAGATATGAGATTGGATTATAAAACTTTTTTTCTCAACAAAACCTCATTTTTGCAAACCAAAAGCAACAGACTGCACAGATGTTTTTATCTGAGAAGATGGTTTTAAAGTCAAAGCCAAATATTACATTTTGTGTTCCCATCTACATCCACCCTTTTCTTGAAGTTACAAAAGATGTTTTAATAAGCACAAAGCAAAATGGTAACTGAGAATAATTAGTGAATTATTAGAAATGAAAATAATTTGATTTTAAAATTCCTATTATCTCTCAGGCATACTAATGGGCCTTGTAGGATTATTTTCCATTCATCCTTGCTTATTAAAATGCATAAGACAAACAAGAATGGAGGTCATGTTTAAACTTTATTTTTATGACACATGCTAGAGTTATCCAAAAACTCCAGAAGTCAATCATGTTGATTTCTCACGAATGATGTAAGATCCAGAGCAGAGACTGGCCAGTGTAGTTTGAAAATGTTGATTGATTGTGTATTTCTCCCAACATGGAGAAGCATGTCTTTTAGAGGACAGATTGGCAAACATTCTACAAAGGGTCAAACAGTGAATATTTTAGAGATATGCGCCTTACTATCTCCATGAAAACTATTCAGCCCTACCACTACAACACACCAGCAACTACAAACAACACGAATGGCCATGGTTGTGTTCTACTCTAATGTTATTTATACATGCTGAAATTTGAATTTTATATAATTTCTACATGCCATAAAATATTGTCATTTTTCAACCATTTACAATTTTTTAAATATTCCTTAAGTTGTAGGTTGTATAAAAATTGGTGATAGGCTGGATTAGGCTTATAGGCTCTAGTTTGTCCATTCCTGTCTAGAGCCATACATCACTGGGTCTTTACCGAATCTCCCTGCGGACATTAAATCTATATTTCAAAGGAAGCAATGCATTTTCTGTGAGTGCTCTAGCCAATGATTTTTACCTCATTAGCATACAAAGAAACATATATAGAAGAAAATACTATCTCTTCCTAGTTAAAATATTTTGTTAACTGACTGGTAAGAATACTGTCCACATCAAGAGATTCTGAATTCAGCTGAAATGGTTTTATCATTTATTCAGTATCCTAGCTATTTTTTCCTTTTAAGTTCCTAACTTAACAAACCATACAATTTTGTTATTCAGAAGTAGGCAACAAAAAGTAGATTTTGCCTTAATAAAGGATGACTGCATAATTTCTTCAATATTCTAGCCACCTCAATAAAATATGAATATTACATAATCTGCTTCCTTGAAAAGTACATTTTTAGTAAAAGCAGAACCTCTTTTAACTAATTTTATAATATAATTCTGAAATTTAGACTGTTTAGTATTAGTTGGTAAACCTACCTGTGACTATTGTGTATTATACAGTATGCTTGGTTCTTGGATTCAAGGAGGAAGAAGGAATGGCTTCTGCTTATAACAAAGTGTGCCAGAGTAATTATTTGTTATATCAATTCATGAATGCATACTCTCAGAAATACACAGACCCACAAGCAGATGCAAATATAATAGAAAACAGAAGTGAGATAAAGAAAGTGGAAGGGTGATAAGGGAAGCAATACTTCTGCAGAAATGTGAAGAAGGAATAAATATTATTCAGAATGAACTAAGGGGAAGAGCATTTCTGGCATAGAAAAACAGATGGACCAAGCCCTGGGAACAGGGTAGCCTCACCTCCTCAGGGAATAGGACCAGACTGATGTGGTTGGATACAAATACACTAATGTAGTTTAAACATGCTCAAATGGCTAAACCCAAGTCCACTAAAAACTTTAGTAAAAAGAGTTTAAAAGTGTTTCTGAAACATGCAGAAAAATTTCTTCTCCCTCCTCAGATCACAGACAGTAATACTTGTAGGTCAGGGTAGATATAAAGGGAGTTACGGAGATTGACTCTCTAAGTGAAAGTTATCCTGCATTCTAGTATGAAACATCTCAGCACTGATAGAAGGACACAGTTAGGATGTAAAATTAAAAATGGTATACAAAGGTTTGGCTTTCACTGGACTTCTAGATTTAAATTGGAGGTTATTAAATTAGCTTACACTCTAGAAGAGAATGCAAAAATGATGTTTAGCATGAAAATATCCACTCAGATGTAAACATTTTAGCAAAAATCTAAATTGCACTGTTTGTTACTAAAGTGTGAATAGTAATTACCTGTCACTTCAGTTGGAAAAAATATAAGAGAACTATAGGAAGAATAAAACATCAGCTTTCTGAAAACTAAGTTTATGCAAACAGCATAGCATGATAGAGCCTGGTCTTTTCACAGTAGGACAAACCTGGGCTGGAAATCCTGCCCCACAGTTTGTAAAATGTGATAAGCAACAAACATGACATTAAGTTTCTCTGAATCTTAGCCTCCTTTAAAAACACCCATCTCATAAACATGTAAACATGAATTAAATGGGATTGTTTCTATAAAATAATTAGCACAGTAGGTGCTTAAAATATCATTTACTACTATTTATACCCCTAAAATTGTGCATTTCAGAAAATCCGAGAATTAACTAGATGTGGAGAAGAGCACAGATTTACTAAGACTGCTGGCCTCCTCCTAGTCATGTGGGGCTGAACTCAAAAGAAGTCGTATTCTTAGCTCGTTAGGACAGTCTGTATTAGAAATTAAACAGTGGAAAATCACTTAGAAAACTTTGAAACATTCTCTTACAACTCAAGATTCCACAGTATTCCAGTGCCAGGAAATGAGGGAGCCTTTCACCTTTTTTCCATGACAGTTACCTCTTTGCTATATTCCATGCCATTTCTATATCAAAGATGGAGAGGTTAAGGGCCTGGCAACAATCCAGACTGATGGCCAGCCCAGGGGCAGAAGTCTGACTTGTCAGAGATGATACTCTCCCATCCTTAGTACTGAGATCGAATTCAAATCTCATTTTTTTAAAAATCAATAATATCAGTGAGGGAGAAAAGGAAACATTTCTCCTCAAGGTTCTTCTTTCCTCTCTGGAGTTATTGAATTTTCATTGTTTGTATATTTTCCTGTAGCCAAATTAAAAACAAAAAACAAACAAACAAAAAATCTCTTGGAGTTTTTTCCAGGGAGGCAGTCTCTGAAACAAACCGTCTGTAGTTGAGTAAATGACTATTAAAATAAGTGTGTCACCTCCTGTCAAGTGAGTCCACAGCCCTCGTCAACTCTCGTGGGCACTCGCCAGCACTATACAGGGCCTCAGAGAAGACCTGGTAGCACAGTCAGGGTGCCTGTGCAGGTCAGGTGAGTCACAGGACTCTCATACTCAGCAAAGACTGGACAACTGTCTTAAAGAAATTCCAAAACGCTTTTAAAAATCCGACACCTGAGAACTAAGAAATTGAGAAGTTAATGCTTCTGGGTAAACTTAGAGACTATTGTCATCAGAGTCTAGTGGAAACAGCCTTGGTCCACTTCTCAGCTTCATCAGCTAAATGACCTTGGTCAAACAAATTAAACATTGCAGTGTCAGTTTCCTCAACTGTGAAACACAAAGACCTATGTTCCTACCAAGTTAATACAAACTACAGACTATCAAAAAATTATGATTGGTATTAACTCATGTAATGAAAAAGGCAGTGAAGCAAGAATTTCCCTTGTTTATTTCTTTATTTTAATACACATACAATTTAAAGTTAAAATATATAAAATAAAGTAAAAAAGAAAAGACAGTGTTAATGTTTGCACACACACATAAAATACACATGCAATCATGCCAAATCAACTACTAAGTTGCAAGGAGTGATTACAATTGGTGAAATTGGGCATCTTTTTTTTTAATTTTTATTTGGAAAATCAGCATTTCTTTGCACATAGATAATTGTAGGCTTCAAGTAAAATATTGGAAAACTCTACTGATCTAAAATGCTATCTCCTAGAACTGATAGACTCCTGAGAAGAAGTTGTGACTGCCACACAATAAAATGTATTTAGATAACAATGAAAATTCTTGCCCTGGCTGGTGTGGTTCAGTGAATTCAGGGCCCGCCTGCAAACCAAAGGATGGCCAGTTCCATTCCCAGTTAGAGCACATGCCTGGGTTGCAGGCTTAGTCACAAAGTTGGGGGCATGTGAAAAGTAACCACACATTGATGTATCTTTTCCTCTCTTTCCCCCTCCCTTCCCCTCTCTCTAAAAATTGTGGAGGAGCTTTGCCTGCAGAACCCCCCTGTCCACCACAGATGAGAATAAGTCTACGAAGACATGATCTGCTTGGGGAGGAAAGGTGGCCAATTTCTCAAAGGAGAAGGACCAAGAGCCTTTTCCTCAACGGGCTTTTATTAGGTTCATTTTACACAGGAATACAGGTAAAAGTCATTAATCATTGCCAGGCAGTAAGGATCAAACAATAGACAGCATACAAAGAACTCTGAGGGCTTATTCTGAGTCAGGGTCTGTTAGCTAAAAGGCTACAAAACTTTGGGAAACAAACTCATTTCCTGCTCAGACCCTTATCATTTAATTCTTAGCAAAGCAAGTTTCACAGGATTTTATATATTCTTTCTCAGGCCTGATCACCGGGGGAAGCTGTCCTTTCCAGCACAGGGCTGCACCACCCTCTGTCATTGTTTCAGACTTAAGTCAGGCAGAGGAAGCAAGGCAGCCAAGAGATTAGGAGACTTCTTGCAGACAGAATGAGGACTCAGGCTATGTCATAGCGGAGGGGCCAGGGTCCATCACTCCCTTTTGCTGTAGCCCTCACCAAGTCCTTCCTTGGGGCCTCCACATGATCGTGACTGTCTTAGGTTGTTCCTACCTTGGGGAATCTTACCCATCATTGGCTAACCGACTAAGCATTGGGGGCCAGTTATGGATGAAATAAAAGGAGCAGAAACAGTGCTCCTGCCAGGGAGATAACCTTTGTCTCCTTAGTAGCTTATGGTCCAATGGTCATTCTCTCAGCCTTAGCCATGGGGGCATTACAGCTTCTGAGGCAGGATCGTTCCCAACAAAAAATAAATAAATAAAATCTTTTTTAAAAAATGAAAGTTCTTAATTATTTTCCTTAAATAATATTTGATCTCCTAATGATACTACTGAAAATACTCAGATTTTTGCATCTGCTTGAAGGGTGACAGTATACTAAAGAATATATTGAAATCAAATGAACTGCCAGAAATGTCCGGAGACATCACAAGATATTTCACATACTGGAGTGGTGGTAACAATGTGACGTTCCTACTCATTTAATAAAATCGACAGTGTCATAAATATGTCAAATAACCAGTATGGTTAATCAGTATTTTCCAAATGTCTACTACATGCCTTATATATTATGTGAGATATAGCATGATTATATTAATTCTTGCTAACAAAATATGCAGGTTCCAGAAGACAAAGAAACATCTAGCATGTTGCACTGTTACTAAGGAAAAACTTAAAGAGCTGACCATCTTCATGACTATCTTGTCATCGAAGTAAAATGAACACTGTGAAACATGTTTCCAGACCTCTGATGATGAACACAGGTAAACATTTCAAGGCAGGGGATTGGTGGTCAATTAATCCTGAACCCTCAAATGTATTATAACTCTTATTTTCTCACAAAATAGCCACAGGAGGTTTCTGTGACCTTGTCAAAATTTCTTGTTAAATTAATAGAATCATCCTTCCCGATAAAAGCCATAGGATACCTGCTTGAGAGGAAAGAGAATTTGGTCTGCCAGCTGCCTGTCATGTCTCATTCACATTCTGAGTGAGCAAATAAAAGGCAATAACCCTTGGTGTCTCTGACACAAGTAACAAAGCTCAGACTCCTGCTGCCATGTCTGGCTGATTAGATTTATCCTCCTAGAACTGTGAGAGTGAGTCACAGGTGTGAGAGGCTCCTCTCCACAGTTTAATTATATCCTGGTTGGTTAGAAACCAAACTGTGCTGTAGAGATAACTGAGAGAAAAGAGATGCCAGAAAATTATTGTTTTTGTCAGGGAGACCAAGGAATGATTGCTATGACCTGAGTGCCCTACAATATCATAAAAACACTTTAAACTTGAAAGACTACATATATAAACCATAGACCAAGTACTGCAGAGGAAATAATAAAGGCACTAAAGGATGGAGGCTCTGATTTAATGAGAAACTATTAGCTGAAAGGCATATGCCCCAGGTTTTCCTTCCAAATGGAAAAAGATATATGTAAAATACTGTCATTCTCAGAGTAAAAGAACTTTGCCCATTTTCCCTTTGCATTTCAAGTGCTGCTGTCAAATATGCCCAAACTGGGTCTGTTAGCTTTCAGTTTGCTTTAGAGGTCACCTGCCATCTTGGCCACTTTAAAAATGTGCTATATCACAAGCATGGTCCTCCAATTAGCTGAGATACTGAACCCAATTCAAGACCCCTCCCCATCAAAAAATCAGTTTTGGTGCTGTCAAAGACAATTGCCAGGGACAAGGAGAATTTGTATGACTTAAGAATTTTATAGTGTTTGTAAACTCTAGAATATTTACAGCTTCATTTAATCGCCCAATCTATACAGAAAACACTTTTTTTTAACAAATCCATAAATGATATGTTTAAACATGAAATGGAGCACTTTCCTCTAAAATATAATACAAAAATTAATATAGGAATAAGTTTTAAAACCATATGTATTTTTAATGTTGATTGTGAACATCCTCAAAATAAACACAGCTGAAAACTGGTTAAAATGATAGCATTACCATGAGCTAAGTATTCTTTCATGTGATAAGTTTCTGTAATTAAAATTTACTATTGCATTTAGAGATACAATAAAACCTGTAGAAAATTGACATTTTAATCATTTATATTGTAACTATATTGAATTTAACTCATGTACTCAAATTTAAGATCCTCAAAGTATTTCAGTGCTAAGAAAGTAGGATAAAACTTCTATATCAAATTATTTTCAATTAGTAGTATAATAAGTGGCCTAATTCTTACCTAAAAGAACTGAACTTTTCTATTCCTTGTCTCTCAAAATTTCTCCACAAATTTAGAATATAAATATTGTCCACCAATACAATTTTCATTTTGATCCATGGGAGCCCATTGAATTTCAATACCAGGTTTAAATTTTTAAGTGTTTTTTATGAGAAAGCTTAACAAAGTAAGTACCATTGTATTGTTCACCTGGTATTATTATTTTTTAAATTTTAAATTATATTTTATTGATTATGCTATTAAAGTTGCCCCACTTTCCCTTATTGTTCCCTTCCACCCTACACTCCCCCTCCCACCAGCATTCCCTCAACACCTTAGTTCATGTTCATGGGTCATACATATAAGTTCTTTAGCTTCTCCCTTTCCTATACTATTCTTAGCTCCCCCTATTTTGTACCTACTATTTATGCTTCTTATTCCCTGTACCTTTTCCCCATTTTTCCCCCTCCCCCTCCCCATTGATAACCCTCCGTATGATCTCCATTTCTGTGATTCTGTTCCTGTTCTAGTTGTTTACTTAGTTTGTTTTTGTTTTTGTTTTTTTGGGTTCAGCTGTTGATAGCTGCGGATTTGTTGTCATTTTACTGTTCATAGTTTTGATCTTCTTTTTCCTTGATAAGTCCCTTTAACATTTCACATAATAGGGTTTGGTGATGATGAACTCCTTTAACTTGACCTTATCTGGGAAGCACGTTATCTCCCCTTCCTTTGCTTTTTTAGGGGAGTTATCTTGGATGTATTTCCTTGCCTTTCATGAATTTGAATACTTCTTTCCAGCTCCTTCTTGCCTGTAAAGTGTCTTTCGAGAAATCAGCTGATAGGTGAAACCTTTTCCTTCTTTTGAGGAGGAAAGGCTTTCCTCAAAAGGAGGCAGAGGTTTCTTTTCAGAAATCAGCTGATAGTCTTATGGGAACTCCTTTGTAGGTAACTGTCTCCTTTTCTCTTGCTGCTTTTAAGATTCTCTCCTTATCTTAGGTAACGTAATTACGATGTGCCTTGGTGTGTATTTCCTTGGGCCCAACCTATTGGGATTCTCTGAGCTTCCTGGACTTCCTGGAAGTCTATTTCCTTTGCCAAATTAGGGATGTTCTCTTTTATTATTTTTTTGAAGAAAAGTTTTCCATTTATTGCTCTTCCTCTTCTCCTTCTGGCATCCCTACAATATGGATGTTGGAATATTTAAAATTGTCCCAGAGTTTCCTAAGCTTCTCCTCACTTTTTTGAATTCTTGTTTCTTCATTCTATATTGGTTGAATATTTATTTCTTCCTTTTTTTCCCCCAAATCATTGACTTGAGTCTCAGTTTCCTTCCCTTCACTGTTGGTTCCCTATACATTTTCCTTGATTTCACTTTTCATAGCCTTCACTTTATGTCTATTTTGAGCCATATTCAACCAATTCTGTGAGCATCCTGATTACCAGTGTTTTGAGCTGTGCATCTGATAGGCTGGCTATCTCTTTGTTGCTTAGTTGTATTTTTTCTGGCGCTTTGATCTGTTTTTTTTTCATTTGGACCATATTTTTTGTCTTGGTGTACCTGTTATGTATAAGGGGTGGAGCCTTAGTTATTCACCAGAGCAGGGTAAGCTACATCACTTAGTTGTGGAGCTGCATGTAGGGTAGGGGTCAGAGGGAACAATGCCTCTTGCTTGGCTCTTGTCTGGCCTTCAGTCATTTCCTGCACTACCCACAAGCAAATCTGGGCCCTTCTGGTGCTGATTCCCAGGTGGGTAGGTTTGTGTACATTCTAGGGCCCTGTGGGTCTCTCCAAAAAACTCCCCTGTGAGTCTGGGAGATTTTCTCCCTACCATAAAACCCACAGGTTTTTCAGTCAGAGGTTTTGAGGCTTTTTCTCCCCACACTGGAACCTTGGGTTGCATGGTCTGTCTTGCACCTCCATTGCTCCTTCTGATTTATCCACACACAAATGTGGGACTGCTGGGTCTGCCAGCCACAGTCTTGCCTGCCTGGGTCCTCCAGCCACCAACTTTCCAAGAGTCCTAGCCTCCCTGGCTGCTCATCTATGCCCCTCTTACTGGGCTGGATGAATGTGTCTTCTTTAACTCCGTGGTTGTCAGACTTTCATAGTTTTATTTTTTGGCAGTTTTGGCTGTTTTTTGTTTTTCAGTTTGTTGTTGTCCTTCTTTTGGTTGTGTGAAGAGGCACAGTGTATCTACTTACAACTTCATCTTCACCAGAAGTCCACCTGGTATTGTTAATAACCATTAGGAAACAAAATTATAAACCTAGAATATCAAATGTAATGCACTTTTTACTCTCTACAAAGATTTATTTTATTATTTTTGTGTAAGTTTTATGTGTATGCATGATGATTTTATATGCGTATGAAACAAATACCACAAATGGTACATAATTACCTTCTGTGTGTATGATGTGAATATTTAAGATATACTCTATTCACAATTTTAAGTATATTATACAGTATTATTAACTATAGACACCATGTTATACATTAGATCCCCAGACCATATTCATCTTATACATGGAAGTTTGTACCAATATTTTCCCACTTCCTACAATCCATGGCCCCAGGCAACCACCATTAGACATTGTTTTTACAAATTCTACTTTTTTAGACTCCATGGAAAGGTGATATCGCACAATATTCTTTCTGTGTATGGCTTATTTCACTTAGTATATGCTTTCAAGATCCATCCATGTGGCCACAAATGGCAAGATTTTCTTCTTTCTCATGGTTTAATAATATTTAAATTTGGCATAATCCTACTTGTTTATTTTTGCTTTTCTTGCTTTTGCTTTTGGTGTCATAACCAATGACACCAAAACCATTGGTTTTGATCCACTGTCAAAACCAATGTCAAGGAATTTTTCCCTGTTTTCTTTGAGGAGTTTTATGGACTCAAGTTTTATATTTGTCTTTAATTTATTTTAGGGGTAATTTATGTGAGTGATGTTACATAGGAATAAAATTAATGTTTTTGCGTATGATTATTCAGTTTCCCCAGGCTATTTATTGAGGAATCTGTCTGTTCCCCATTCAGTATTCTTGCATCCTTTGTCAAATATTAGTTGACTGCATGCCAGAGGGATTATTTCTTTGCTCTTACTCCATTCCATTGTTCCATGTGTCTGGTTTTATGCCAGTTCAATACTATTTTGATTACAATAGCTTTGTATAAATACTTTGAAATTAGGAAGTGTGAGGTCTCTAGCTTTGTTCCTCTAAGAATTGCTTTGGCCATTGAAGGTCTTCTCTGGCTCCATATGAATTCAAAATTGTCTTTTTTCCTATCTTCATAAAAATGCCATTGAGATATTTTTTGTTTTATTTTTATTGTTGTTCAAGTACAGTTGCCTCCATTTTCCTTCTACCACTTTCCCAGCCCACCCACCCTCACCTCCCACCCTCACTCCTTCCCCCTTTTGGTTTTGTCCATGGGTTCTTTATACATATGCCTTGACAACCCTTCCCCATCTTTCCCCAGTTATCACCCTTCTCCCACCCCTCGTGTTACTGTCAGTTTGTCTTTATTTCAATGTCTCTGGTTATATTTTGTTTGCTTGCTTGTTTTGTTGATTAGGTTCCATTTACAGGTAAGATCATATGGCATTTGTCTTTCACTACATGGCTTATTGCATTTAGTGTAATGTTCTCCAGTTGCACCCATGCTATTGTGAAGGGTAGGATTTCCTTCTTTCTTTCTGCTTCATAGTATTCCATTGTGTAAATGTACCATAGTTTTTTGATCCACTCATTTACAGATTGGCAATTAGGTTTCTTTTAAAACTACTTTTCCTGCATCCATAAATTCTAGTAGGTTGTGATCTTATTTTAATTTTTCAAGGTTTTTTATTCTTTTTTTATTTATTTGACTTCTTATTTGTTTCAAAGAGTTTTTTATCTCTGCATTTTTGTGAAATTTTCACTTTTTTCTCCTGTTTTGGACTTTTAGTTTTATACTTTTGTAGTCAGGAAAAATACTTGATATAATTTCAATCTTCTTGAATTTGCTAAGACTTGTTTTATGGCCTACTATATGATTTAACCTGGAGAATGTTGCATGTTCACTTAAGAAAAATGTGTATTTTTCTATTGTTGTACAGAATGCTTTATATATGAATGCTAGGTCCATTAGGTCTAGTAGAGGACAATTTACATCCAATATTTTCTTATAGATTTTCTGTCCCGATGATCATTCCATTGTTGAAAGCAAAGTAACAATACTATTATTATTATATTGTCTATTTCTTCCTTACATTTGTTATTACTTGCTTAATATTTTTAAGTCCTCTAATATTGGGTGCATAAATATTTACAGTTGTTATAACCTCTGGATGAGCTGACCTTTATCATTTTATGATGACATTTATCATTAGATCATTATAAATCTACTAAATTAAAGTCTGTTTTGTCTGGTATAAGTATAGCTACCACTGCTCTCTTTTGGTCTCCATCTGCATGCAATATCTTTTGCTCTCCTTCCACCTATGTGTGTCCTTCAAGTTGAAGTGAGTCTTTCATAGGCAGCACATAGTTGAGTCTTCCATTTTTATCCATTCAATTACTCTATGCCTTGATTGTAGAATTTAATCTATTTAAATTTAAAGTAATTATTGTTTGCTAAAACTTGTTAATGCCATTAAAATAATCTTTTTTTTCCTGGATGCTTTTAGTTCCATTTTTTCCTGGTATCTTCCTTTATGAATACATAATTTTCTGTAATGGAATGCTTTGGTTCTCTTCTCTTTATTCTTATCTGTACTAAGTTTTTACTTTGTGGTTACCATGAGGCTTATATAAAACACTTGGTAGATATCACAGTCTGTGTTATACTGGTAATAACACCTTAACTTCAGTTACATACAAAAACTTTACACTTCATTTCCCTTTTATGTTTTTGATGTCACAATTTACCTCATTTTATATTATATTCATTTAAAATTATTGTAGCTATAGTTATTTTAATACTTGCATCTTCTGCCTTTATACCAGAGTTAAGTAATTAACACATCACTATATTACAGTATTAGAGTATTCTGAATTTGACTATATAGTAACATTTACCAGTGCATTGTACACTTTATATGTTTTCATATTAATAACTAACACTCTGTACTTTCAGCATTTTCTGTAAGACAAGAATAGTGGTGATGAACCTCTTTGGCTTTTGTTTTTCTTGCTGTCATTTCTGAAGGACAATTTTCCAGGTCAAGTATTCTTGGTGGGCAGTCCTTTTCTTTCTCTTTTTTCCCACCATTTGAGTATATTACTTCATTTTCTTCTAGGCTTCATGGTTTCTGCTGAGAAACCCACTGATATCTTACAAAGGACCTGCTATACAAAATTATTTTTCTTTTAATGTTTTTAAATTTCTCTTTGTCTTTCATTTTATACAATATTATTATAATATGTCTTGAAGAAGATTATTCATTTTTGGTTTGAAATTTTGAAGTGCCCTGTTAGCTCCATGAATGAGGGTATGCAACTCTTCTCATATTTGGGAAGTTTTCAGTCAATATTTCTTTAAATAAACTTTCTGCCCACCCCCTTCTTCTTCTGGGACTCCAATAATTTACAGATTATTTCTCTCAATGGTATACCAAAATTTACACATGCTTTTTTTTAATTTTTACTTTTTAAATTTATTTTTATCTTTGTTTTCTGACTGGATATTTCAAGGTCTTATCTTGTAGTTCACAGATTTTTCTATGTAACCTATTCTAACATTTATGCTCTCTATTGCATTGTTTCATTTCATTCATATATATTCAGCTCCAGATTCTGTTGGGAGTTTCTTATGATTTCTCTCTCTATTAAATTTTTATTTCATCCATTATTTTCTTCTGATTTAATTAGATTGTATTTTTGTTTTCTTGTAGCTCATTGAACTACCTTAGAACAATTATTTTGAATTCTTTATCACATAAATTGCAGATCTCCATGTCTTTGGAGTCAGTTGCTAGAAAATTATTGTGTTCCTCAGGTGGTGTCATAGTTCCTTGAAGTCCTGCACTTCTGCTTTTGCATTTGACATATCAGCTACTTCTGTCAGTCTTTACTGACTTCATTAAAGCAACAAATCTCCAATATTCTTTTTTACAACAGTATAATGGAACTTCTCTATTTGCCTCTTAAATTCCCCCAGAGGCTCTCTTGTCCACTGGTAATTTTTTTAAAATTCAGTGTTGTCTAGGAATTCTGGATTTTATTTGGGAGGAGTTGAGGCTCATGAGCTATTTAATGGTCTACAGTCAGGATCAAAGTCTGTACACCTATTACCCAATACACTAACAAAGTCCACCTGGGTCCCTTTGAGTATGGTGCTGTTGACACAACCAAAGCTAGATTGGCTGTAACTGAGTCCTCAAGGGTACAGGGATATTTCCAAGTTCATAGATAAGACCATGATCAGTTTGTCAGCTTCCTGGATACAGATCTGTCTTTACAACTCCTCATTCCTGGACTGCACCAGGTTTCCAAAATCTACTAGATGTATCCCACAAAGGTAAATGAGGATGGATGCCAAGTTACTATTGTTGATGGGTAGATATGAGAAAGGATGTTTTATCTGGCCATCTGGCTGACAGCACTCCTCAGATAGAGTGCTTTTAAATTCAACCTCCAATGATATAAAATTGCATTAATATTATCCCATGGCCTTGGTGCTAGATTTTTGGCTATTAGGACATGATGTCAATTAGAACAATGGGTAAAACCAAGCCAAAGGGCCCTCAGGGGACACATGTTGCTTCCCAGACTCCCCACAAATTTATTCTGTGTAGCATTAATAATATACCTAAAGTATTGAAAAATGCACACTCAGCTACTGTCAATATGACCATCATTTCTCATTTCAGCTTAACTGATCTTAGTTAAGTTTATAAATAAATATGAAACAGAACTTTTCTAATCAAACTAAATCATGGTGTATTGTCAGAGACATGACTATATAAATTGAGAAGAATCATCATAGTTATTGAATAAATAAACCAATTATATAGCAAGTTATAATAAGCTTAATTATGAAGTTAGGTATATTTTATGTACATTGCATGGCTTAGGTATATCTGAGACTGCAGCTTTTCAAAAAATACCTTGTAGAGTAATAGTGTTATTACTGTGAAATTTTTATTGTTCAAAATAGGTTCTTAACTCCTTTTGGATTTACCTACAAAACCACTTTACATCCAATGCAAGAAACACAGCCCCATTATATTTTAATCACATCTAGATATTCAGTCACCTGGCTATTTCCCAATTTGATCTCTCATTTTTTTTAGAAGAAATAGCCTTAAAGTTGTGAGCAATTTTCTGTAATCAAATTGACTCTTAATTATCAAAATAATTTGGTATCCTTGGTTGTATGTAAAATCCTCTTCACTATATAATTAAGGACTAAAAGGGTGGAGCAACAAAAAACAAGTGATAATATATCAGCTGGTCCTCACTGTTGCCCATTTAGAGCCTGGAATGCAAGAAAGAAAAACAACAACACTGGTTTCTGTACCAAGGATAGTACCAAAGGAAATACTTGTTCCAACATGTCACTTAAAAAATAAAGGCTAGAAGGAATTTCCTTAACTCTCCCCCAGATCTATTATAACCCTGCACAATGAAAAGAGTTCAGCTTCAAATCTCCTGGGGGAGTGTTTCTCAGAATTCCCATGAATTCAACAAATGCTTCTTCTACACTGAATTAAAGACTGAGAGTTTAAAGGAGAGACACCGGACTCCAAGCCTGTGCTTGTTTCTATTACAACCAATGACAGAGTTTAAAAACATAAAATGATTCATGAATTCTAACATACGTAGCTGTTTCTCTAATCTTTTTACAAGAGAATAAGACGGCCTTTTATTTCATGCTAACCAGTCTTCCTCTGTGGGTCGAAACTGTTCCTTGATAATTTACGAAGAGAATGACAAGTCAAAGAGTCCTCCACAAAAGATGACTATTTTGAAGTTTTTAAAGAGTATTCAGCCCTGGCCAGTGTGGCTCAGTGGATTGAGTGCCAGTCTGCAAACCAAAGAGTGGATGGTTAGATTCCCAGTCAGGGAACATGCCTGGGTTGCAGGCCAGGTCCCCAGTTGGGGTTGTATGAAAGGCAACCACACATTGATATTTCTCTCCCTCTCTTTCTCTCTCCCTTTCTCTAAAAACAAATAAATACATTCTTTACAAAAAACATTCAGATTTATTATAACATCTTGGAATTATCTTTGATCATTTTCAGGTACTCCAAAGAAAGGAAATTTCTACATCATCAAGTATGCTGTTATTCCAAAAGTGGAAAGAATTTTGATGCAGCAATTATAAGAAATATGTGCAGTAGAAGAATTTCCAAATATTTAGAACAATAGAAGCCCCATGGGACTAAAGTGATTTCTAAGGTGACTTTTATTGGCAATTGAGAAAGTTAGAGGGCAATTTTTAGAAGATATATCATATAACCTCATATTGTATCTGTAATAGCATTTAGTTAAAGACACTATTGCTGAAGTCTCAGTGAGTGGTGTGGGATCATTTTGTGGCTTCATATTTGGCAGTGAGTATGGTTTTGTTCTGAATGAAAATGGCCACTGGCTCTCTCCTAGCATCAATTCGGGATGCAGAAAATGAAAATAAACTACTTCTAGCACTACATTTGTACAAAATTATAACATTGAAATGTCGAAGTTTCCTAAAGAGATACAAAACAAAATTTTGAAAGAGATGAGTTTGTTCTCATAGTCTCCCCTGCAAGAGAGAGAGAGAGAGAGCGAGAGAGAGAGAGAGAGAGAAAGAGAGAGAGAGAGAGAAACGGTAGGCAGTGATAGATAATCCATCCACACTATTGCCTCATAGTATTTAGATTATAAACTATTTCCAGACTTGTCCCCACTCCATGGAGTTCTTTTTCTCCCTACCCACTTACTTGTTACTTATAGCCTGCGTGCCTGCTGCAAACAGTTTTATTGTATAAAATATATAGAAGTGCATTAGACCAAAATGTTATTGAAAAATAATGTGATTGTGCATAAAATTCTTGAAAATATGTGAATAAGAGCCTTAGACTTAAGAGGATGACTTCCAAAGACAAGTGTAGTCTTAAGAAAGATGATTTCTTTGCAATATTGCTATTGTTTGACTGCTGAGAAACAATAATTTGTACTGTCCTTTCTCCTTTCCTTTTAACTATCTCAATTTCCTCCTGTCCACCTGGAATCTAGGGTAGCATTTTATCTCAATGAAAGAATCTAGGATAACATCTGAATGAGAGAAGGTAAGAGTGAGAATTTAGTTACTGTATAAAAATATTTAATACCTAAATCTATTACCAAATTTATTCCTCTTTTAGGGATATTTGCATATGAATAGAAAACCATGCTTAATCCTACCTAAACGCTGCCTATTGAGAAGATTTTATGAAATAAGAAACTAAAGAGTGACATTTGGTAAGAGAGACGTCTCTCTGAACTTTCAAAAGTATATTCATTTTAGAAACACAAATTGAAACACAAGAAATAAAAATTCAGTAAAGAGTACCTACTATGAATTGGGCACTTTTGTAACTTATATAAGGCTTATAGAAAGAATAGAATACATTTCTAGGTTATATCTTTAAAAGAGGATCACAAGCATAAAATCATCACAAATGTGCAACACTGTGCTTGTTGCTAAACCTATATGGGCATCATTTCCTCATACACAAAACAGGAGTGATATTATTACCTAAAGTATATATTTGTGTTGAAGACTCGTGAGTGAATCCATGAAGAGTGCTTTGTCTGGCACATATTAAGGACTCAACATGTGACAAAGTGAAGAGGAGGAGGAAGATGCCAGCAGGAAGTAGGAAAGGAGGAATAACAGGTAATTGTTCCAGGCAACTCTACCAGAGTGAGCTTTTAATACCTGCACAAGATCCCTGTCTGTCCCACTCTTGATCAATCTGCTCTCCTCCCTCAATTCTGATGCCAATGATTCATAACCTCAGCTGCGCATTAGAGTAACCTGGAAAGCCTTAAAAACCTGGTACCCAGGCTGCATTCCAAAGCAGTCAAATCAGAAACACTGGAAATACAACCCAGGGAGCAGGATTTGTGTGTCTCCAAAGGTGATTCTAACATGAGCTGAATTTGAGAATAATTACTCAGTTCCATTTTTCACCATCAAAATCTTCACCATCACCAGCTAAGTGTTTGCTGGCTCTGGATTAACACTCCATATACCCAGTAAATCTAAAACACGCTGGAAACTTTTTTAAAAATGATCATGTTGTTTTAGCAAAGGAGAAGAGGATATATTAAGAGAGCAGTACCCAACCTTTTTAGCACTTAGGGACTGGTTTTGTGGAAGACAATTTTTGCATGGACCTTGGAAGAGAGGAGGTTTTAGGGATGAATCAAGTGTATTACACTCAAACTCACCTCCTACTGTGTGGCCCAGTTCCTTACAGGTCTGGACCAGTACTGGTCTGGAGCCCAGAGGTTGGAGACCCCTGAATTAAGACACATAACTTTAGACTTCCTAACATTGTTCTCTATGTTAGCTTTATTGTAAGAAGACAAGTTATCACATAACATACTGACTCAGAAATAAAAATGTTTTGACCTACTTGGAGAATAATATACAACATAATGTGGCCTCAAAGTCCATCTAATCTGGATAGTTTATATGCTTTTCCAGGAGAAGATTCAAAGTCTGCATCTATAGGGATTTTTTAATGCCACTTCAGTAAGCCTTTCCCTGGATAACTTAAATGCTTGAATGGAAAGTGGCTGTTTATGATAAAATTATGTGCTATAAAATGCACTTGTAAAATTACACTACCAAACAGGAGTTTTAGAACCTTCTCAAAGAAATACCATATGCAAATTTTTGTTTTTCTTGATGTGATTTGTTTTCACTCAAATCAGAGTGAAATTTATTTCTCTCATCAATTAGAGAAATGCAAATAAGTCTAAGATTTCAAAAAAAAGGTTTAAAAAGAAAAAATTACCTGAGCATGAAAAAAATATTTATCTTTTCTTACCATGAAGGAAAAATGGTTACAATTATGAATGAGCCCTTTAAGGTAATAAATGAATTTTTCATAAGATGTTATTTTTTTCTGTTTGTTTTTTTTCTTTAAATTTTAGATCATATATTAATTAGTTTTGTAAATAGCAATCCTCACAGAGAATATTCTTTTTTTTTTTTTAGTACCAAAAAATATATATAAGATCAGACATTTCTAGTAGACAAAAGCTGAATTAACATGTCAATCAAATCATGTGACATCGGATTGCTAAAGATTGGGCAAAGCCGTATCAGTAAGAATTCTCTCTGGGATGGGAGTAAACGACAGAAAACTGTACAAGAACACAATTAAAATAAAAATTTAAAAAAATTCTCTCTAGAAACAAAACCAATAAGCTACATACAGAGAGGTATACTGGAACAGAATTATAATAGGAATTGCCTCATAAGATGTTATTTTTTACTAGCTGTTATAATCATTTTCTCCTTATTGTGTTCTCCAAGTTGCCAATAACATCATTTTAACATTCTTATGCAACAAGCTAGGCTCTTCTATGTGGCCTAATATTTCACTTTAATATCCATTCATTTTCAACAGCTTGGACTCTCTGAGGCCTTGCAGAAGCACTCTGTCTCTGGTGAGGTGTCAGTTTAAGTGTGATGTATTATTCAGCTTGGTAAAGGAGATGTAACCATTCATTGGCAATCATGGAAATCACAGAAAAAAAAGTGTACAAACATCTGGGACCTGAATGTCATTTCACTGGCTAATAGTGTCTGGGTTTTGTTAATGGATCTTGTTTAAGGTGCAGGACACTATTTATACATTTTTTAAAATCCTATATAACACAACTAAAACGACATTCTATTTCAATTACAGTGTTGTACATAGAACAGAAAACAAAGTCCCCGATGTGACCTACCAATACTTCTGAAGCTGGCTTCACAGGGAGGCAGCTGGGAACACTTGGCGTGACATAAATCCCATGCTGTTTCTCCTGTTCACCATCAACATGCTCAGTGTTCACACTGACTGACCTAGGTGAATGTCCAGGCTATCGCCTCCATGTAAGAAATCAGAATTGGAGAGAGTTAAAATCACAGGCTGTGGGCTCAGAATACTAGAGTCAAAAACTTGCCATGTGACAGTGGGCAAATCCCTTAACTGCTCAATGCCTCAGCTTTCTTGTGGGGTACATGGTTGCAGACCATTCAGCCTGGTTTCAGGAGTTGTAACCATCACCCCATGATAGGCTGAATAAGAGCCAAGGGTCCTGCTTCATCTGTGTCTGTTCTGTCAAGAGGATGTGAGCTACTAAGGAGACAAAGGTTATCTCCCTGGCAGGAGCGCTGCTTCTGCCTAATCAATCTCTGGCCCCAATGCTTGATCCGTTAGTTAATGACGGGTAAGACTCCTCATGGGAGGGGCAACCTAAGCCAGACACGACCACTTGGAAGGCCCCCATGGAAGGACTTAGGGGGCTGCAGCAAAGAGGGGGTGAGGGACCCTGACATAGCACAAGCTGTTTCCCCATTTCCATCTGGGAGATGCTTCCTGGCTCTATTCTGTTTAAGCCTGAAACCATGAGGGTGGTGCAGCCCTATGCCAGCCAGAGCAGTTCCCCAGGTGATCAGGCATAAGAAAGAATTCCTAAAGTCCTGTGAAACCTGCTTTGTTTTCAAAGAGTGCTCTCATTTAAATGATAAGGGTCTGAGGAGGAAATGAGTATGTCCCCCAAAGTTTTGCAAACCTCTTCCCTGACAGACACTGACTCAGATTAAGCCCTCAGATTTCTTTGAAATGTTAACCATTGTTTGATCCTTGCCACCTGACTTACCTGTATTCCTGTGTATTTGAACTGAATAAAAGCCCAGTGAGGGAGGGGCTCTGGGTCATTCTCCTTTGAGAGTTTGGCCACCTCTCCTCCCCAAGCAGATCATGTCTTGGTAGTTTTATTTTCATCCGTGACGGAGGAATGGGGCTCTGTGGGTGCACCCTGCCCCCGCAGTACATATTATTTTCACTTAAAATATTTGACAGCCTTTCATTGGAGAGAATTATACTTTCTTACTCCATTGTCTTCAGACTTGGATATGTGTCCTCCTTTGGCCAATGACGTATGCGTGAAAGCGGCATCTGCCACTGAAAAGCATTGAGAGCCATGACATAGCCCCACCATGATCTCTCTTCCCTGTGCCATGAGCCTCTGAATGTCCCAGATGGAGGCCATTGCTCTACCTGGTGGCATGGAATAGGACTGCTACTCACTCTGGCAGACACACATGAGCAAGAAGTAAACCTCTGTAGATATAAGCCCAAACTGACTTACACATCTCATATACGATGAGGATAATAATAGAGCTTAAGAAACTAAGTTGTATGAGCATTAAATGAGACCATATCAATTAAGATTTTATAAAGTGTCGGGTACATGAAAAGCATTCAATGTTAGCTGTTGTTATTATTAATGTCATGAATATATCGAAGACCAAGATGAGGTTATAGTGATGATAATATTAGCCCTTTACAAGTACAATGCTTTTATTCCTTATTCACAAAAAGTCACAGACTTGGATTATGTTGTGTCCTACTTATCCACATGGGCATTGTTAGTCCTATTGTATTAATTTACTGATTAAATCATTTTGGGGACTGCGTAGAGTTGCCAGATTTAGCAAATTAAAATTCGGGATCCCCAATTGTTTTTTAATTCTAGATAAACAAGGAACAATTTTTGTGCAATATTTGGGACATAAGAAATATGTGTTACTTTTTTCTGAAACCCAAACACAACTGATGTCTTGTATCATATTTATAGTTACCTGTATGGTAACTACAAACTGGAAGAATGTGCGTTCCTGGTCTGATAGTCACATTATGCTTTTTGTCTTTGAACTTTTGGATTCTTAAATATGTATAAAAAATAACATTTGAGACCATAGGCATATTTGGTTATAAAAATTTAATTTTGTCACAATGATGCAGTGAAACAAACATTGGGTCAAGGATCCAAATATTTAGGTTTTAGTCCAAGTTCCATAGCTAACCAGCTTTGTGTTCTTTGATAAACTATTTTACTTCTCAAAGTTTCAGTTTTCTCACTAGTAAATTAGGAAAGTTGGATTAAAATTTTTAAGATGTTACTTAGTGTAATTTTTTTAAATCTTCAAAGAAAAAATTACAATAAAACTTTCTGTTTGAATTGTGAGTTATTATAAACTTTTCTATATAGAAGGATATATGATCATGACAATAAGTCTTAGGACATATGATCTGTTCTATTTACTGTACTTAACAACTGCTTATTTGAGCTTTCTCCATACCAGACCCTTTATGAATATCAACTGATTTAAACTTCATAATTAGTCTTTGAGGTAGATATTATTAATATCTCCATTTTATGGATAGAAGTGAGACCAGAATAATTAAATAACTTGTTGGGATTATACAACAAGTGTAGAAACCTCACAATTTTGAATCCCAGTAATCTGGCTTTATCTTCTCTGTGGGAAAACATCACATACTCTTCACCTAAGCATAAAACTAGACTAATAAATAATGAGGGCAAGCCTTCAACAATAACTAAGCTTGATGGAAAGAAGAGTGGATAAATTCTAGCTTGAACAACTGACTTCCAGTATAATTGAGTCTCTTTGAGTGACAAAGAAGTACCCAGAGTTACCCTCTGTGGTAGATATTAAATAAATGTTGGCAGGTGAATATTTCAATCAGTTAGTAAGAAAGCTTTTAAACTGGCTGCTTTCCTTCTCAAAGTTTTTAATCTTTTAAGTAGAAACTTTGAAATTTTGTACAACAATTTTACATAAAAAGTATAGATTATCATATGCAATGATGGTATAAATGAGTTTTTGAAATTGCTCAAGGGGGTGCCTATTTAGATTTGGTGCCCATCTTTAATTACATTTGAAACATGAGCAACTGAAACAGTGGGCACTAGTAAATCGTTTTGTTTTCTGCCATGGCCTATGAGATCAATGAAAGAGACCCTTAGCATCAATGCTTAATTATTCCAGGCATCAAAACCAAAGGTCAAACATACTATGAGATTGTGTTATAAAACACACATATATATATGAGAACACACATAGAACAGTGAAGATTATAGAATTTAGGAGCACTACTGTGAGGTACATGAAGGTAGCAATTAGGGGTGTGTTAGAGTAACTCAGTGTTACTTTGGAAATGAAATTAACTCTAAATTTCTCATTATTTTATCTCATAGGATAGGTATCATTCTCCAAGGAAGTCACATAAGGCTGTTGAGTCCTGAGAGTTCACAGGAATACTGCAAAGGGTCTCCAATTCATGTATGTATCAAAGATTATTTGTATCCTGAATACATTTTGTCTCATATACATTGTTACAAAAACTTATCCGATTTATTTGAATGTTATTGTGATTATTAAAACAAAAAGTAAAGTATTTAGAGGGTTTTTGGAAGTTATTTCTTATTTTTTTTTCCTCAACCCATGGATACAAGTATCATGTGGAGATCTAACAATTCTCTCCTAAAACAGATTAAGAAGCAGGACTCAAAAGCACTTGATATTAAAGCTATTTTCTACATGGTCTCTTTTGAGACACTTCAAGTAAGACCTTTGTTCAAAGATTGTCCCCAACACAGGTGTTTGAAATTTCACCATCAGAGAACTTCTGCTTTTTAAGCAAACCCTGACATTCTGGGGATTATCAGATTTAACAGGCTGCACATTTTCCTGAGTCTGACACAGACATCATAAAGCATAGATTTTGTTCTCCTAGCAACTTATAATAGGTTGTTGTTATATGACCCATTTCACACCTTTTATTTTAAGAATCTGTACATGGATGTGTGTATATATGTCTGTCATAATTTCCTCAGAATGTGCTTTCCAAATATTCCAGTGTTTTTCAACAATCACACACTTTCTAAGAAATAAGAAACTGACACTTTGTCAAGTGGTTAACAAACCAATTTCATCAAATGTTACTAAATTCTTTAACATCTGTGAAGGGGTAGCTCTTAATACTCTCACTTTATAAGTAAGAAAAAAGGAACAGAAATTGTGTCTGGCCCAAGTTCCTGATGACTAAGTGGCAGAGTCACTGCCATAGCACTCCAAACTGCCAATGTTTGAGCATAGCGCTGAAGTCTTCCCACGATAATTTGACACGAGAGTGGCCAAATCTGGCCCACTGTCTATATTTTTTATGACCTGCAATCTAAAGATAATTTTTATATCTTTAGCTGATTACATGACTACATGCATAATATCTGTGGGGCCTTTTTCACTTCATTCAAAAAATCAGAAGTATTTACTACCTAGCTCTTCACAGAAAGTTTGCCAGCTCTTGATTCAAGGCCTTCAGAGCTTTGCACAGTGCTGCTCTTAGTGATACAATGGGAGCCACATCTGTAACGTGCAATTGTCTAGTAGCCATGTTTTAAAGGTAAAAATAAGCAGATTAATTCATTTTAAACTGCCATAATTTCAACATACAGTCAATATGAAAAATAATAAGGTCCAGACATTAAAAGCATTTTGTCCTCATAATTCATCTTTTTATTGTTAAAGATGTTTTACCATTTTCTTCACTAGAACTTTAGCACCAAATGGGAACCAAAATTAACATTAAGATTTCCCTGTTATCACACTATTGTTACATTCTCTCCAATGGACAATGTTTTTGTTACTATTATTTTTGTCAACTTCAATTCATGTTAAATGGATAAAAATAATTTTATTAACATTCTTTAAGCTGATATTTAAGTTTTTATAAATAGAAAATGTGTTATCTTCTTTTTTATACTTTTTAAAAATTTTATCAAATTTATTAGACTTCACATGTGCAACTCTATAATACATCAGTTGAATATTGCTTCATGTGTCCACCACCCAGTCTTTTTGTCTCATTTTGTCACCACGTAGGGTGGGGCAAAAGTATGTCTACAGTTGTTTGTGTGGAAAATAATGCAATAATTAATGAATTACAATGCACGAATAAACTGTGTTTTTTGTGCTCACAACCATAAACTACTTTTGCCTCATGCAGTATTTGATCCCTTTTACCCTCTTTTACCTCCAGCTATCATTCCCTCTGGAAACCACATAGTGTTGCCTGTATCGATGAGTTTTTATTTGTTTTTATGTCTTATTTGCTCATTAGTTGCTGTCAGTTTTATATCTCTCATAGGAGTGAAATCCTATGGTTCTTGACTTTTTTGTCTGACTTAGTTTGCTTAACATTATATTCTCAAGATCCATCCATGTCACAAATGGCAGTATTTCATCTTTTCTTATAGCTGACTAGTATTCCACTGTATGTACATTCCACATCTTCTCTTTTCAATCATCTATCAAAGGACATTTCAGTTGTTTCCATGAATAATGCTGCAATTAACAGGGAGTACATATATCTTTACAAATGAATGTTTCCAAAAAGTTTTAGTAGATACCCAGAATAGGGATTGCTGGGTCAAGTGGTAGCTCTATTCTCAAAATGTTGAGGAACGCCCCCCACACTGTTTTCCAAGGTGGTTGCACCAATTTCCATTCCCACCAACCGCATGTGAGGGCTCCTTTTTCTCCACAACCTCTCCAACATTTGTTATTTTTTGTTTTGTTGATAATAGCCATTCCAGCAGGTGTAAGGTGGTATCTTGTTGTGGGTTTGATTGTAATTTCATAATAGCTAGTGAAGTTGAACATCTTTTCACATATCTGTTGGTCATTTGTATATATTCTTGGGAGAACTATCTGTTTGGGTCTTCTCCCCATTTTTTAATTGGATTGTTTGTTTGTTGCTGAGTTGTATGTGCTCTTTATATATTTTGGATATTAGCTCCTCATCAAAGGTGGTGTTTGAAAATATTTTTTGCCATTCAGTTGGTTGCCTTTTTGTATTGTTGGTAGTTTATTTTGTTGTGCAGAAGATTTTTATTCGATATAGTCCCATTCATTTACTTTCGATTTTATATTCCTTGACTTTTAGGTCAAAATTATAAAGTCCTCTCTAAAACCAAAGTCCATAAATTTAGTACCAATGTTTTTTCTTCTTAGTATTTTATTGTTTCAGGTTTTATATTTAGGTCTTTGATTCATTTTAAGTTAATTTCTGCATGTAGTGACAAATAGCAGTCTAGTTTCATTCAATTACATGTGGCTTTCTAATTTTCTCAGCATCATTTATTGAAGAGACTCTTTTGTCCATTGCGTGTTTGTGGCTTCTTTGTCAAAAATTATTTGATCATATATATGTAGGTTTATTTCCGGGCTCCCAAATCTGTTCTGTTGGTCTGCGTCTATTTTTCAGCCATACCATACTGTTTTGATTACTCTCACTTTTTAGCATAACTTGAAGTCTGGGAGTTCAATACTGTGTATCTGGCTTTGTTCTTTGATTGTCGTGTTTGGGGCAAAAGCTCATCTGTCACTCTCTAGCCCTTTACTCTGTTGTAATTTTTTTCAAAGTACTTGTCATGTGTTCATTGTATTTATATTATAAAATCTCTCTTGGTGATGTTTGTCTGACCACCAATGAAATGTAAGCTCCATAATAACATGAATCTTTTAGGTCTTGTTTACTACTACATTTCTAGGGCCCCAAACAATGGCAGGCATGCAGTTGATGTTCAAAAATACATTTTTGGACAAATGAATTATAAATAGTTTCACATATACAAAGCAGTATTTCTGAGTATAGTAACATAGTAAAGCATTAGCAACCTGGTGTGAATTGGTTTACTCAATTATCAATTTGCGTACTACTCTGGGCTCATTGAACAAAAACAGAGACAACTTTGAAAAAAAGAGAAACAAAAATTGACATTGGCAGATGTCTGCTTGGTAACTTTTTCTAGACCTAACCAGCAATGTAAGTTACAAAAGTAAAAGATTTAATTTTAACATTAGTTTCTCATTTTTACACACTGTGGGCATCAATTTTAATTAGATTAACATATTTTCTGCCACCACTTCCTTCAGTGGAACAGCAGGTGAGTGAGAAAAGAGTTCTATTTTTTAGTTTATTACATTTACCAGCTATTTCTCTTTCTAAAATTTCTGTCAGCACTACATGGTGAAGTTAGACTAGCAAAATGGAAGTTATATTTCAAAGCCCAAGAGAAAAACCTTGAGAGAACTTCACAAAACATAAACTTTAGTTTTCATTACATCCACCAGCCTGCAGTTTCACCTAAGATTCTCTAACATCCTTAGAGACCTTTTAAGTGCAGTGAAATGCCTGCCTCGGGTAAAATTGGCAACGCTTTAGAAAAAAGGTTTTGTATGGTGGTTTCTAACTCTTGTAGGATTTGAAAAGTGCATTTTTCCTTGTCTCGAAGATGTGTCTTATTAAGATACTGTACCCCCTTGGAGGCAATATTACTTTTTCAATAGTTCAAGCTTGCAATAACAGTATTTTTTGTGAGGAAGTCTGGAGCATTTTTATCTAGAATAGAATGATGCCATTTGAACAAATATTATTTCAAGATATTGTAGATTTGCAGGTAGAAAGAGCTGGCCAGATTTTTAGCACACACCTGAGCTAAAAAGGGGTAAGAGAAAGAAAACTGAGTTTATAGACAGCAACGCTCTATTGTGAAAGTCTCTTAAAATGGTGCCCACATCAATGCTAAATCTCCTTATTTTAGCATTTCTTTAGGATTCTCTCACTACAGCTATTAGGGAAATATCTGAATTTTTCTAAAGCAACAATAGAAATCATATAATAAGTAAAAATTACCAGTTCTGTAGTCAGTTTGTTCAGACTATCATAGATTAAATCTATCTAGATTAAGAGAGAGATTTTTAAGAATCTGTGGATTCAATTTTTTTAAGTATTCATGATACCATACATTTATGATAATATATCATATGAATTTTATGTATATGAAAGTATTTATTCATCTAAGCTTATATCTTAATAAAATAAAACTTTGAATACTGAGTCATGGTTAATTGATACATATATGTATATTTATATATTATATATACATGAACAAAATAATACTAAAATATATAGGAAAACAAATGTTAATACATTCAAGCACAGATAAGAAATAAAAGCACTCACAGGATTATAATTACAAAATTCTAGCTTTTATGACAAAAACATTAATGAAATATTCAGGTGCAATAACCACTATATAGTCATTCATAAATGTTTTGTTTGCATTATAAACCACTATTGTTGCTTCTGAACACTTTCTAAATGTAGAAGTGATTGTCCTTCCTCAGACTCCATGATGTTTTGTAATCCTAAGTCACTTTATGTGTGTTCTACATCCTATACTCAGTCTCTCAGGTCCTTGATGTGCTTAGTTCCAATAAATATATCCACTTTACCTCAGTGACCCCTTAGATCTCTTCAAACACTGAAAATATTCCATCTTAGAAACTTCAATTTAAAAATGAACTAACAAGCAAAGTAGAGACAGACTCAGAGAACAGGCTGATACTATCAAAGTGTGGGAAGTTAGGGCCTGGGAGGGGGCATAAAGGGATTGAACAAAAAAGAAAAAAAAAGGAAAAACTCAGGAACAGTGACAGCAGTGGCATGATCATCATAGGGTGAGGGGAGAGGTAAAGGAGTGTATGGGGGAAAGACGGTGACGGAAGAAGGAGACTTGACTTGGGGTGGTGAGTACACAATACAGTGAACAGATGATCTGTTGTGAAATTGTGCACCTGAAACCTGTATAATTTTTTTTACCAGTGTCACCTCAATGAATTCAATAAAAAGGATAAACTGTTAATAAAATAAAATAATAAATTTAAATATCTTAAAATAATTAGAACACATGGTATTCCTTAGGAAACTGTGTAGTTGATTTCTTAATTTCACCACCATTAATCTGCTTTTCTTTTCTTTTCTCTCAAGTGAGGACCCTAAGGTAAACTCTGTCTGCCAGCACCTTCCATTTCCTTATTCCTTTCTCCTCCCATTGATTAAGACCTAAAAATCCTAGGAAATTATCGACCACTCATATCCTCCTTCTGAAACCATACCTATACCTTCTGCATAACTGGAGGAAAGTACAGAAATTGGACAATTTGTTCCATCAGGACTTTTGATATCTAGAGCCACCTGGGTGTCCTGTGTTGTGGACTAGTCCGTTATACATGACCAGTTCCATTTACCATTATCTCAAGAGCCATTGTAATCATTTACTTCATTCCTTTGAGTCCCTTGCCTGCCTTTCTTACTTTCAACATGATACTCTGTAAATTATGAAGAGAATAGAGAATATCATATAAATACCCTCAAGTTCATGCCCCTCATTTACAAATTGTTGCTAACTGAGTGTCTTCTTCCATCTTTACCTCTAATAACTTATATGAAAAGAAAATTGTCTTGCCTATGTGTTGAGATATTTCTTTTTCACTTTCTAGGATGCTATTTTATATCTCTCCTATTTTTCCCTTCTCCACTGGCTCCATATACTATACTTCAACATCTAAACATATTTATGCTTCTTTCACCATTTCATTGCAGTGCTGCCTTAATCTTCTCAGAGCCCAGGTACTTATTTGGTTCTTCAATATGTATTATGTGCTACTATATGCTATTATGTGCTTAACATTGGATTCTTAGCAACTTTTCCTTCAACCGTATTTTTAAAGAGTGGTCTATCTTGAATATTTTCCTTGCATCTAGTCATTTGTATATCATCCCTTTAAAACTATACTTTGGTCTCCACTACACTTCTGAACTGTTCTGACAAAGATGATCAACATGCTGAACACCTTTCAATTTGTTTGTTATATGCTTTGCTGAATTTGACAGCATCAATTACACATTTGTCAACATCAAGAAAAATTTCTCTCTTCTTCCTTATAATACTCTGTTCACTCCTCAATTTCCTTTGAACCTTAAGTTCTTAGATGCTGATGTTTACTATGATCTTTGTCTTTTGTATTTTTTCTCTTCTTTTTGATACTCATTGTAGCCAAAACTTTTAACTACTATACCATGTGTGATTAAGTGTTCCAAAGCTATGGCCCTACTCAGGACTTGTCTCCTGAGTCCTGGGTGTTATTTCCACTATCACAGCATTCCAACTTAAAATTAACATCTTCTACTTTCCCCCCCTAATTTTTCCAATGGATAGCTTATCCAATGAATGGCACAACCAGAAATTTGGGACCTCTATTTCTGCAAAGAGTTAGTCAACAAGTTCTGTGGATTGTGCTAATGAAATTGTCTCCTGAATCCTCACTTTCACTCATACTCACTCATACTCACAGTGAAATAAGCCAGATCTCCTCAACATATGGTTCCTCAGTTACTGAAACAGCCTCCTAAGTTGTCTCTCTACCTCCAGTTTGACCCCTCTTAATCCACTTCTCTACTACTATAAGGTAAATTCTTTCAAAGTGTAATACTTCTCTGTGGGTAAACCTTAAAAACAAAGTCAAAGTTCCTCATCAATCCTTTATTCATTCACTCACTAAATATATATGAATAGCTATGAACCAAAAAGTGAAACATAATGGGTCTTCTTTTTGACCCAGTGATCCCATTTCTGGGAATATATCAAAAGGAACACAAAACATTAATTTGAAAGAACATAGCACCCCTATGCTCATTGCAGCATTATTGACAATTGCCAAGATATGGAAGCAGCCCAAGTGTCCATCAGTAGATGAATGGATAAAACAACTATGGGGCATTTACACAATGGAATTCTACTCAGCCATAAAAAGAAGAAAATTTTACCTTTTGCAACAGTATGAATGGACCTAGAGCACATCATGCGAAGTGAAATAAGCCAGTCAGATAAAGACAAATACCATATGATTTCACTCATATGTGGAATCTAATGAACAAACTGAACTAACAAGCAAAATAGAACAGACTCATAGAGAGCAGGATGAGAGCTAAGGGGGGAAGGGGAGTAGTAGGGGAGAGACTGAGCAAAAAGGAAAAGGGACTCATGAACATGGACAACAGTGTGGTGATTGCTGGGGAACAAGAGTCTAAGGGGACTAAATGATAATGGAAAAAATATAATAAAAACATAAGTGCTTTATATACAGCAAAAGCCCATGTAATTTTCACACCTATTCTATGAGGCAGATACTATTATTATCCTCATTTTACTAATTAGAAAACAGAGTCCAAAAAATTAAGTAATTTACCAGTATTCACCCATTTAATAAACGGAAGATCTCACATTCAGATACTATAGAGTTACATACCAGAAAAAAATACTAAATACTTTTTGGATAATATCCAGAAATGATGTTTTTGTATTTAAAAGTTATATGATCAGTACCTGTTAAATGACTTCTTAATAAATTTTAAATATTAATGTAAGTAAAATAAGTGAAAAGTAAAATAACTATAAAAAGTACTGTCAGAACTTCATGTTTACAGTGATAGACTATTTCTCTTTTCTCCTTTCGTGTGGCTCTATTAATTATTAGCCAAGTAGTCTAACCACCCTGAGTTCCCATTTCCTCATCTGCAGGAAGAAGTGATTGAGCTTGATAATCTCTGAGGACTCATTTATCTGTCCATTACTTGGTGTTTGTACCTCTCCATGTTTTTTCAATAACCTTCAATTCTTCCTTGCATCTAGAAAAGGGAAAAAAATATTGAGGTTAAACGTAGTACCATCTATATGTGTTTTTTAGACTAAGAAAAATCTCATGAGTGCTAATATTTAATTCAAAATCATTTTTAATGTTTGTTGAAGGTAGGCTGTGAGTTAAGACAGCTGTCTCTAAAGCAAAAAGTTCTGTTTTATTTTATTTTGTTTTAATATAGGTTTGGAAAATGAAACTGAGTTTGTTTTTGTGGGGAACTTCAGAGAGTTCATTCTAGATTGAAGAGAGATACAAAGATCAAAAGATGAAGTGATTAAGAATAATTAATTTTTATGAGCATTTATTAATTTCTATGCCATTCATGCTTTGTTGTTAAGAATTAACTATATATTATCTCATGATTTTTCACCAATTTCATTTTTTTCAATTTTGTTACCTAACAACTACATTTTTTCAATTTTATTAGTTAATAACAATGTCATTCCATTTCTATATTAAGTAGCCAGAAATTAACAGTTAGAGTAAATAAAGTTTTAATCTCATTTGAAGTTTACTTCAACTTTAAATATTTATAAAACAAGTCTTTCTTCACTTCTTTGCCTACTAAAAATTCTGTACCTCAAACATTTCCTTTTTTTTAAAGATTTTATTTATTTATCTTTAGAGGGGAAGGGAAGGAGAGAGGGAGAGGGAGAGAAATATCAATGTATGGTTGCCTCTCATGAGTCCCCTGCAGGGAACTGGCCTGCAACCCAGGCATGTGCTCTGACTGGGAATCAAACCACAATCCTTTGGTTCGCAGGCCTGCGCTCAATCCACTGAGCTACACCAGCCAGGGCCTCAAACATTTCTTAAAGCAAACAAAAGCTATATGATCAGCATAGTGTCTGAATAAATAAAAATATTCTTTAGTCCAAGTGGTATTTCTGAGGATTTACTTTTAAAAATTTTCCTCATGCAAAGAAAGTTCTTATTTCAGTATTGGTGTTTCAAAGAAGGAGTCTCTATTATTCGATTTCCTCAACCAGGTGCTATGAAGGAATGAAAGGAAGTATAACATGTAATGTATGTAACGAACCCAGAACCTTTACAAGTGAGAGAATGAAAAATTCAACTTATCAAAAAGAACCATTGAAAGTAGGTCTGTTGTTCTTTTTTTTTTCCTTAGGTCCATTGTTCTTTGATGACCGTGATGTTTATGGGAATCAAGGAGATTTGAGTCTTTTTTTTTCCTGTGTGTTTTCTCTTTTTTTAATTTTTATTTTAATTGTTGTTCTTGTACAGTTTTCTGTCTTTTACTTCCATCCAAGCCTGCCACCCTAGCTCTCCCCACCTCCCTCCCATTTCCACTCCCCCTAGTTTTTGTCTATGTGTCCTTTATACTTGTTCCTCTAAACCCATCCTCTTTTCCCTTGAAATTCCCTCCGCACTCCCTTCTGGTGACTGTCAGCCTGTTCTCAATTTCAGTGTCTTTGGTTATATTATGCTTGTTTGTTTGTTTTGTTGATTAGCTTCCTGTTAAAGGTGAGATCATATGGTATTTGTCTTTCACTGCCTGGCTTATTTCGCTTAGCATGACACTCTCCACTATAGTACATTTATACAGTGGAATTCTATGTAGCAGAAAGAAAGAAGGAGCTCCTACCCTTTGTGACAGCATAGGGATTTGAGTCTTACACCAGGCTTTCCCTGCCTTGGATCTGGGTTCTACCTAGCAGACAGAATAAATGCTATTTCTCCTCTCTGTTGAGATCCAACCAGACTGAGTAATTAAAAAAAATATTTCAAAACAAATAAGGAAAAAAGTTTAAATCTACAATACACAAAGACCTTTTCAAAGATAAAAATCTGAAACTTGATAAAAACAAACCCTTAATTGAAACAAGAAGAGCAAAAATTTAAATAGACAATTCACAAAAGAGGATATTCAACATTTCTAGGAAAATTAATATTAAAATTGAAAGTGCAACTACACTTCACCAGTTTTGTTCTTGGAGTACTTACTTCATTAAATAAAAGTAAGTTCATAAGGGTGTATATATAGGTTTATTGCAGTATTACTTTTAACAAAAAAAAATACAAACTGAATAATCATTAAAGGAAAAGTGAATAATCAATTGAAAATGAAATATAAATTTAAAAGTAACTTAATTCTTTCTCAGATGACAAAGTAATTCTTTAAATTTGTTATCAATGAGAAAAGCATGATGCAGCCAAATGTACTGAATGCGATCCAAATTTTATAAACAAAATTAAATATAAAAATGAGAAAAATACCATGTATGATTGAATGAGTGAGAAAGGAAAAAAGTGTGAATGGATACACATCAGATAATCTCAGGTTTGAGTGTGAAGAATAAAGGAAGGGGTTAGAAGTAGCAAACACAATAGCAGCATAAGGATCCATAGAAAATCATCTTATAAATAAATCTGAATAGTATACAATTGTGTACCTGTTCATAGAAAGATATAAAAGAGAGTTAAACAATGTGTTCATTATGGACGAAGAAATCTTTATAGATGAACAATAAAGTTATGTTTTTAATGGTGGGTCTCATGTTCAAAATGTTTAATTGAACTGCTAAAGACATGTTTATGAGTTAAACTAAAAGTTACACATTATACCTCCCAGAACATTGCTGTACTCTGAATAATACGTGTGAGTATAGCATAGTTCATGTGAAGAATTAGTATATAAGATTTCTGCTGTTGGCTATGGCAGATCAGGTTGTATCGGACCAACTCTCCTGCTGAGAAAAGCCAGCAAAATGAATAAAATATTTCTAAAAATCAATTTTAAAACATCAGAAAACTGTCAAGTCAGCCAAACCTGTAGAGATCAAAGTCTTACAGAGATAAGAGACTTTAAAAAAAAAAAAACAGTGAGTTTGATATTAAAAGTTACTTTTACTTTGCAGTTATTTGCCTGGTTACAAGTAGCAGCCACATTTTAGCTTCAGCCAGCTCTATCCCTGATTATATCATGATGATTTGTTCTTAGTCTAAGAAGAAGAAGAAATGCCAAGAAGTTGGACACAACAACAGCAGTATCATGGAGCCAGGGGAGGATGTGAAGCTCCGGAACACATGCTAGGGTTTCAGGTGGGATCCCTGAAGAAATATGCCCAAAGAAAACAACCAGAAAGAGCACAGGGTTGTTTTCATGTAGACTGAAACCTGTCCTAAAAACAGTCTAGTCCCTGATAGGGTTAAAGCAATTTTCCTTTAATCTGACTGCATGTTAGGAGCAAAAGAAATAAAAAATAAAATAAATAAGTCACACACACACACACACACACACACACACACAAAACAATGTGTTCATTATGGTATACTTAGTTGACAGAATTTCAGGGAACTTTTATTCTCTTCCCTAAATCCTTTTGTAGTGGTCTGAATTAGTTTTTGTTTGTTTTTTTACTTTTTTGGATTTCTACATTGAGTATATATGCATGCAAAAATACTAATAAACAAACCAAAACAGAATATGGGTGTACCTATATATGGATACATAAAAATCTTTACTGTCCATCTATTAAGTGAATCAAAATAAAGTAATATATTAAAAGTATTTTCTTCATTGCTTAAAGATGAGCCCCCTTTCTTGACAGTGACAAATGGGTACAAAATGCTTTATAAATGTGATGGTAGAGACAGTCCAAGCATGAGTTGAGTCATTGAACTTCGTGGGAATAGAAGTCAATGGCCAGAGGAATAAATTATATTTGTCAAGGGCGAAAGATAGGATGTTCATAGAAGCAATGAAATTATGTAAAGATAAAGATGCTTAGACCACATTCTATGATATTTTCCCTCTAAAAGCTGCTAAAATTTGGAATTTCTGTTTGAATTCCTCAGAATTAATGGCATGCTTTTGTGTAAGAATGAGTTTTTATAAGTATGCTTTTAAGCCTAGAATGCATTCACAAAATCTAGTACCATATATATACTGCCATATGTTTAATCATTCTTTATCTCTTCAGAAGAGTACAAAAACTATCTTGAATAAAACATTAAACTGATAAGCCTTTCAAGGAGTTCTTCCTTTAAATCCTTCTTTCAAAAAGTATAGGACCTGGTTCACCAACATAAAATCCAATATAGAACAAAGAAATACCTAGGGAGCAATCTTTCCAGCCTTAAAAAACTATGTTTGTATCAATTACTGACATAAGTCACCTTCAACACTTCATTACAGGAAGTATTTATTTCTGTGCATACTGATCTCTGTCATAGGGTTCAGTTCTTCCTTTAGGATAAAATACAAATGATACTGAATCTCTTGCAAGTCCCAAAGCTCATTCATTATGTCTGAAGGACCAAGGGATTAGTCTGGGAGGGTGCAGGGGAAGCAGTCTTGGAAAGACAAGCAGGATGTCCTGGCTGGGATACACTATATTCATCTTCCCCTTGTGGTGCATCTAATGACCTAGTGCAGGTCCTTTTCCAAGATTGTTCACATAAAAGGATGAAAGTGGTCTTATTATAAAGAAAAAGAACGACTAGATAGATGGATAGATAGATAGATGGTAGATGGAAGAAAGGGGAGTAAAATGAAAAATGCTAATTTTCCTCCTGTAGGAGCTTATAATAGCATTACTATTTTTGTAACTTATATTTACATATTTAAAGCAACCTTATAATTGCAATAAGGCTATAAACTCCCTGCTCAGTTTTTAAGTGTCTTTGTTTTAAAAAGAGTCTTTAAAGAGTTACTTTTGCTTTAATTAAATAAAGTTGTCATTTTATTTTTCCATAAACCTCCAGAATTTTCTATTCGTTATCTCTACATTGAGCTTGACTGAGTTGTTATGCTAATATGTTTTTATCATTTTGCCTAGGATAAGCACGTGACTGATTTACAGGAGAACTAGATGCCTCCGACTTTCATATGCCCCCTGTCATTGGCATTCTGAGTATAACTACAAGTTCCACTGATTAGTAAACACCATTAATCTGCAGCTTACGCAAATCCAAAACCTACTATATTAACTGTTGTAATAAGCAATAGAACCAGAGCTATTGTTAGTCCACTTATCTTGAAGAGAAGTGTTCTCTAACTGCAAAATATCTTTTCCACTATTATCAATGTATTGTTGTTACTCTATTCATAAAATATTGCATAATATAGAGAGATTTCTGTACAGAATATGATTACATTTCAGACAACGTTGTTTTTCAACAGCAATGCTAAAGAAATTACAGTGATAATGCCACCAGCATTTTATTCTTTTAGTGCCATACTTTTTTGTGGTTTATAAAAACATATTATTTGTCTTTTTTTCATCATTACTTCTGATTTATGTCATTCTGGAGGTGGACAAAAAAAGAAAAAAAATCGTTAATTATTCCAGAGAGGATAATAGAAGGGAAAGTCATTGCATTGCATACAAGTAAGATGTTGAACTGCAAGAGATTTCAACAACTATATTTTAACGGCAATTAATGATCTGAGCCCTAGAACATCACTATCCTTCACCAAGTGACATGCTGAAGAAGACCACGTAGGGGTCCACAGATCCACAGAACCTCAGAACATTGAATAATACATTATTGCACTGAAAACAAAATCATTTGTCTTACTCAGAATAATGTTGTGGACATTTTATCTACGAAAGCCCCTGAATTTGTGTGCTTCATCCCTGGTTTTGTGTAAGATAGTCAGTCTCAGGATGCTGACATCCCTGAGTATCTCTCCGCATCTGCTGTATCTGGCATAGCACCAGGACACAGGCACTCAGCAAGAAGGTGATTTACTGAAAAGCTGGTTCATGTTAAGCTTGAGTTCCTCTGAACTACATGGGCACCTTCCAGGGCTTTTATCTAATTGTGACTTCTAATTGTATACTTGTAATTTTATATTCTTTTTCTTTTTCTTTTTTTCTTTTTTTAAATATATTTTATTGATTATACTATTACAGTTGTCCCGTTTCTCCCCCATCATTCCCCCCACCCTGCACACCCTCTCCCACCCACATTCCCCCCTTTAGTTCATGTCCATGTGTCATAAGCTCTTTAGCTTCTACATTTCCCATACTATTCTTCCCCTGCCCCTGTCTATTTTCTACCCACTATCTATGCTACTCATTCTCTGTACCTTTCCCCCTCTCTCCTCCTCCCACGCCCCTGTTGCTAATCCTCCATATGATCTCCATTTCTGTGGTTCTGTTCCTGTTCTAGCTGTTTGCTTAGTTTGCTTTTGTTTTAGGTGTGGTTCTTAATAGCTGTGAGTTTGCTGTCTTTTCATTGTTATATTTTTTATCTTCTTTTTCTTAGATAAGTCCCTTTAACATTTCATATAATAAGAGCTTGGTGATGATGAACTCCTTGAACTTGACCTTATCTGAGAAGCGCTTTATCTGTCCTTCCATTCTAAATGACAGCTTTACTGGAAAGAGCAATTTTGGATGTAGGTCCTTGCTTTTCAAGATTTCAAATATTTCTTTCCAGCCCCTTCTTGCCTGTAAGGTCTCTTTTGAGAAATCAGCTGACAGTCTGATGGGAACTCCTTTGTAGGTGACTGTCCCCTTATCCCTTGCTGCTTCTAGAATTCTCTCCTTCATTTGAATCTTGGCTAATGTAATTACGATGTGCCTTGGTGTGTTCCTCCTTGAGCCCAACTTCTTTGGGACTCTCTGAGCTTCCTGGACTTCCTGGTAGTCTATTTCCTTTGCCATATTGGGGAAGTTCTCCTTTATTATTTGTTCAAATAAGTTTTCCACTTGTTGCTCTTCTTCTTCCCCTTCTGGGACCCCTATAATTCGGATGTTGGGACGTTTAACGATGTCTGGGAGGTTCCTAAGCCTCTCCTCATTTTTTTGAATTCTTGTTTCTTCCTCGTTTTCTGTTTGGTTGTTAATTTCTTCCTTCTGGTCCACTCCATTGATTTGAGTCCCAGTTTTCCTTCCATCTCTATTGGTTCCCCATGTGTCTTCCTTCATTTCACGTATTGTAGCCTGCATTTTCTCATCTAATTTATGAGCAAAATCAACAAATTCTGTGAGCATTTTGATGACCAGTGCTTTGAACTGTGCATCTGATAGGTTGGCTATCTCTTGGTCGCTTAGAGGAATTAACTCCAGAGTTTTCATTTTTTCTCTGGTTTGAGCCATTTTTGGTGGGGTTTTTTGTTTTGTTTTGGTTTGGTTTTAGTCTGGTCTCAGCTATTACGTACGAGGGGTGGAGCCTTAGGTGTTCCTCAGGGCGGGGCAGCCCAGTCGCTGGGTTGTGATGCTACAGGTGGGGGCGTGGTCTGAGAGGAAAGAATGGTGCCTGTTCCGCTCTCTTCTGGACTCCGGTCCCTTCCGCTGCTTCCCCTTCACCTGGATTATCTGCGCACGCTCTCGTGCTGTTACGTAGTAGGGGGTGGAGCCTCAGGCGCTCCCCAGTGTGGGGCAGTCCAGTCGCTGGGTTGTGATGCTATATGTGGGGGCGGGGCCTGAGAGGGAACAATGGCCCCTGCTCCGCTCTCTCCTGGATTCAGTCCCCTCCGCCACTTCCCCTCTGCCTGGACCATCTGCGTGCACGAATGTGTGACCACCTGGTCAGCCAGCCACCCTGTGTGTCCTCACTGGGTCTGCACAGTTGCCCCCCTGTGCCCGGGGTCTGCCAGCCGCCACCTGTGCACCTGGGAACTGCGAGCCGCTGCTACTTGCGTTCCTGGGTCCACACCTCCACTTTTTCCTACCGCGACTCCACCCCTCTTACCGGTCTGGATGAATGGTTGTTGGACTTCCGTACAGTTCAATTTTCTATAAGTTCTGGTTATTTTCTTGTTTCTAAATATTTGTTGTCCTTAATTTTGGTTGTGAGAGGAGGCACAGTGTGTCCGCCTACGCCTCCATCTTGGCCGGAAGTCTATATTCTTTTTCTTAAGTGTCACAAAATTGTGTATGCTCCACCCCACAAAACATGAAGCTATTTCTAGAGATAATATATCTTTGATGTTGAATTAAATAAATGAGTGAATAAATGAAGAAGCTAAGCAATCATTGCTTAAAAGTGATAATTCATCTCTGCCCTACCTCACACATACTGATCAGCAATACATCACATTTGGGATCTGCATTTTTCTCTGACCAATTTTGATGTCTAAAATTCTCTAACTCTAAACTTCCCCCACTTAGGAGGGGAGACCCCAAAATGGAATTTACTTATAAAAAATTGTGCGTGTATTGTTACATGTTTAAACTTCAGTTTCCTTCAAAATCCTCACCATTTGATGCAATACGCCTATCAAGACATGTTCCACTGCTCAAAATAGTGGAACTCATCAATTTTGGTGCCTTTTAGTGCTTTTGCCATTTTTCGTCTCACCTCTTCAACATTGCCCAAATGTTTCTGTTTGAGGGCTTTCTTCATCTGGGGAAACAAACAAAAATGTCACTCCAGGCAAGATTGGGTGAATAAGAAGGGTAGGGTCCTGGAGTTATGCTGGTTTTGGTCAAAAGGTACTGGACACTCAGTGTGGTGTGAGTAGGTGTGCTCCCAAATCACTCACCATGAAATGGACAACTATTTTGAAATAGTCTTCAAAAATAATTCACTGCAGCTGAAAGCTGACTCTCACAACAACACCAGCTGGCACACTGATACTGATGCATTCCTAGAACACTCACCTAGCAGGGGAAGCCTGTACTACAAGGAGCTCAACCTCCAAAAGATAATTCTAGGATTTTGGGCGGTCCCTCTCATATCCATAACTTCCTGGGTATCCATTCCCCCATTTTTCACTGATAAATCCTCTTTCCCTTATCTTCTAGATAGCTACAGGCTAAAAACCTTTCCTGTATTCCTAGCTGCTTCTTTTTTGATTAATTTTCTCCCTTCTTAGCCTTGTTCCCATGGTCAGCAATTTGAGAAACATTATGAAGACACTCCCTGCCCCTCTACTTGGCAAACGTTAGGTGGCTGAATCCTGCCAAAGAAAACTATTAAATGATATTGAAAGCCTGTCTTAAACTTTAGTATATTCTTTTATTTATACCTTCCTGATCCCCTAGTTAATCCTCAACTATACTATTCTAAATTTAAACCCCAATATCCTTCACTGACCCCCTCACTCTCAACTGTTGATATCTCCTCTCACATTCCAATAGGTACGGTTGTAATGCTTTAAACAGTACCTACTGGAAACAGAAGAGGACCAATTATTGGTCCATGAAGTTCAAATTCACTGAGTCTGTATGTGTTTGATGGGAAAGCCTTTAATGAAGAAATCTTCAGATGACACTGGCTGTGATAAAATACCTATATATCTATCTATATCTATATCTATATTCTTTTCATTTTACTAAGATTAATTTATACCATCCCCGTAAAAATAAGTTTTTAGTTAAATTAAAAAGAAATGTTAAGGAGACAGGTCACTGAAACACAATCAAAGATTACTTATTAAGAACTTAATTGCAAGTGAGAATTTAAGTGCTCTTCATAGACATAAATTACTAACTTCTATGACTTTGAATTTCAGAGCATATTTCACATAGTGTTATTAGGTATGTTTATGTGATCATGGTATGCCAACATATAAATCAAACTCCACAGCAAGAGGTTTGGTGCTGATGTCAGGAATAGGTTGGAAAAGAGTAACACACAACACCAATAGAAACTTTAACCCTAGAAAAACAGAGGAAGAATTTTTATTTCATTTAAGTGGACAGGAACCTCATTAAAATTGTCACATACTTCTTAACTGTTCATGAATTGAAGGTACAAAATTGTTTTGCTATATACAAGCACACCTGCTAATGAGAAAGCACTGTAATTAACAGATCCACTTAGAACAAGGTAAACACATTGCATTTCACAGATTAGAAGATTTCTTTTGCCCTATTTGATGTACACTAAATATTATGTCAATAAGAGACCACTGATGCAAGATATTTTCCTAGAGACTGTTTGAATAATAATATTAACATGTATTAAGCTCCTTACTAAGTATCAGATACTGTTCTAAGTGCTTTATATGTATTTGTTAATTTATGTCACCAAACTAATCAAGGAAATAGTATTTGATCTTCATCTTGTAAATAAGGAATCTGAGCTTCGGAGAGGTTAAGTAACTTGTTCATGGTCATAGAGAGCTAAGGCTTGAGCTCCAGACATATGATTCAAGAGTTAGTTTTTTTAACCGCTTCTCTTTAGAAGAAATATGCAGAATTTATTCTGGAATTTATACTGGCATAAGTGAACAATGTTATTGGAATCCTTTACATTGTATCTGATATAGAAAAGACTCATTATTAGTCCTGGCCTCATATAAAGCTCACTGGTTGGATTAGTTTTATTGACAGCTGCAAGACCTGGTGGAACATTCAGAGCATTTAGAGTCAGAGTCTCAAAATTCACTTGCCAGTCACTAGCAGAGTGAGTAGGGGCAAGGTTCTTAGTTCTTTTGAACTTCAGTTGGCCTTTTTTTTATTTGAGAAAATCTGACCATAATGCCTACTTTTTAGGTTTTATGTATAGAGGTAAGTTATACAAATAAAAAGGTATTATCTGTTCCCTTGTGACCTGAAAAGAGATAAAGAATTTTTCATCATTACTGGAGTAAATGTTTAGAATGATCTGATTTAAAGTAGGATGTACATTGTATACATGAAATTCATTTTGATGCTTCCAATTTTGAAGTAATAAAAGCTCTTCTTCCTCTTTTTAAAAGAGTTTTAACTCCTAAGTGAATTTAAATGACAGTAAAATATTATGCAAATTATTTAGCCAAAAAAGAGAAAGGAAAGAAAGAAAAAAAAGAAAAGAAAGGGAAGGGAAGGGAAAGGAAGGGAAGGATGGGGGAAAAGGGGAAATTCTCTTATGCCAGAAGTGAAGATCCCTGGAATATCAGGTTTCTACCTTTTTTATTACTGATACAATTACAGATGTCCCTCATTTTCTCCTCTTTGCCACCCTTCACACAGCCCATGCTAGCCGTCCCCAGCCTTCTCCACATTGTTGTCTGTGTCCAAAAGCTATGCATACACAGGTATATGTTCTTAGGCTAACGTCTTCCAGTCCTCCTCACCCCCCTTACCTCTGAGATCTGTCATTCTGTTCTCTGAATCCATGCTTCTGTTCATATTTTGTTTGTCAGTTTATTTTGCCCATTAGATTCCATATATGAATGAGATCTTGTGGTATTTGTCTTTCTCTAACTGGCTCTTTTGACTTAGCATAATAATCTCCAGGTCCATCCATGCTGTTGCAAAGGGTAAGAGTTCCTTCTTTTTTACAGCCATGTAGTATTCCACTGTGTACCGTATTTTGCCTTGTATAATACATACATTTTTGCCCAAATTATTGAGGAAAAAATAAGGATGTGCATTATATGGCTAGTATTAATTCTGTGTCTATATAAATGTTTTTAATTATTTTATTTACACGTTTGCATTAAAAGTGTAACTCCAGAAAGCAATAACAATATCTGTATGCAAAATAATACCCTGGAATATGATAACTGGTTTTGTTTCTAAATACAAATAAATAAATAATTGAATTAAAAAGGTAAAATGAAATTTCTTTCCAGAAAGTTTGGGCCAAAAATGTGGGTGCACAGTATACATTATATGTTTAGAATGATCTGATTTAAAGTAGGATGTGCATTGTATACTTGAAATTCACTTTGATGCTTCCCATTTTGAGGTAACAAAAGCTCTTCTTCCTCTTTTTAAAATAATTTTAACTCCTAAAATAATTTAAATGACAGTAAAATATTATACAAGTTATTTAGCAAAAAAAGAGAAAAGAAGGAAAGAAAAAAAGGAAAGAAAGGGAAGGAAAGGGAGGGAAAGGGAAGGGAAGTAAAGCATTATACACAGCAAAATACTCATTTACTGCGGGCAGTTGATCTGTTTCCAGGTTTTGGCTATTAAAAATAATGTTGCTGTAAATATAGGCATGCATATATTCTTACTAATTAGGGTTTCATGATTCTTAGGATATATTCCTACAAGTGGAATCACCAGGTCAAACAGCAACAAGTGGCAAAGATGTGGAGAAAAGGGGAATCCTAGTGCATTGCTGGTGGGAATGCACACTGGTGCAACCACTGTAGAAAGCAGTATGGAGTTTCCTCAAAAACTAAAAATGGAGCTGCTGTAAGCCTCTTCTTAAAAGACAGACTTCAAAGACTTAGCTGTCTTGCTTAGGAAATCATCAGGAAATTTAAATCTTATATCTATACAATTGGCAGCTGTGAAGTCAAACATTTAATATTGACATAGTGAAGGAATTCCAAGCTAAGAAACTGAACAGGGTCCTGAAACAGTGAATTCCAGATTCCGGAGAAGAAGCAAGAGATAATTTGGCAGGGAAGGGTCTAAAGCATAGAGCACACAACACTCCCACAGAGGAGAACAGGCCCTGCTGAATGTGGATTCACAATTAAAATCCATAAAGCAAGTGAAAAATAATCCCATGGAAGGAAAGACAAAAGACATGAGTCTTTGTGAAAATAGCTTTTATTTTATTTTTTCATTTTTATTTTAATTGTTGTTCTTGTACAGTTTTCTGTCTTTTATTCTCACCCCAACCCATCACCCCAGCCCTTCCCACCTCCCTCCCATTTCCACCCCCCATAGTTTTTGTCCATGTGTCCTTTATACTTGTTCCTATAAATCCTTCCCCTTTTCCCCTGAAATTCCCTCCCCTCTCCCCTCTGGTGACTTTCAGCCTGTTCTCAATTTCTATGTCTTTGGTTATATTATGCATGTTTGTTTGTTTTGTTGATTAGATTCCTGTTAAAGGTGAGATCATATGGTATTTGTCTTTCACTGCCTGGCTTATTTCACTTAGCATGATGCTCTCAAGTTCCATCCATGCTGTTTCAAAGGGTATGAGCTCCTTCTTTCTTTCTGCTGCATAGCATTCCATTGTGTAAATGTACCACAGTTTTTTGATCCATTCATTTACTGATGGGCATCTAGGTGGTGGGAGTGCAGACTGGTACAACCCTATGGAAAACAGTATGGAATTTTCTAAAGAAACTACCTTTTGACCCAGCAATTCCACTGCTAGGACTATATCCTAAGAAAATAGCTTTTAAATACATCATGATTTGTGGTAGTCACATGGTATTCAACTGTATGAATATACCTATATGAGAGTTTTCCACAGAAAAAGAACCAATAGGTATATGTAAAGAGAAAGTGATTTATTATAAGGCATTGATTAGCTCACATGATTAAGGAGGCTGAAAGTCCCACAATCTGTTGTCTGGAAGCTGGAGACCCAGGGAGGCTGGTGAGAGACTGAGAGCTGATGACATAGATTCTTGTCTAAGTCTGAAGGCTTGAGGATCGGACACACTGAGCACAGGATTTTACTGTTCCACTTTCAGTAGTCAAAGAGTATGCAAATCTTCCTACCCCCACCCGTTTTTTTGTTCAGGCCCTCAATAGATTGAATGATACTCTCCCACTTTAGAGGGCAATACACTCCAATTAACCTACCAATTTAAACTCTAATCTATTCTGGAAACACCCTCAGAAATACACCCAGAAATCATGTTTAGCCAGATCTGGGCATCCCTTGATCCACTCAGGTTGACACATGAAATCATCCATCACTGAGTCAGGGTTCAACCAATCTGAATGTGCTTTGATTCTGAGGACTAATGGTTTCTGTAACAAGAAATCATGATTTCAAAGATATAACTAAAAATAACATATAACTAAAAATAGGAAATACTAAGGTTCTTTTATAGTCAGTATAGTTAACTCATGGCATCTATAAATTTTTCCAAATCATTATGTTCAATTAGTCATATAATTTCAGTCCCCTATGTCTCATATTCATAAGAAAATGCAATCTAATTCCACATCAAAATAATTTTGTAAATAGCAAGTTTTTAAAACAGAATGTGCATTCTATTATTGACATTTCAAAAAGCTAAAGCACTTTTATCTGGCTTAATGTAGAATATTGAAACTTCAAGGGTTTCAGAATATTTAACTCTGAATTGATGATTCAATATTTACCAAAATTTTACCAAAGATATTTGAATGGGAAGAACTTTAATATAAATTATTTGTACTGTTCTAATTTCTCTTTATATTATGTTAACCCTAAAGAAAGCAATAGCTCCAAGTGACACAATGACTTAAGTACAATAAGATTTAATGAGAAATTGCCAGTTATTATAATGTAGCAATAATATAAGTGATCACTGAGAATAGTTTTATCTTTTGAAAAATGATAGTTCCACATTTTATTATTTATGTGGGTCTTGGTCTCTTGCTCAGACCCACATGAAACAGTTACAGTGGCGTTATAGGAGAGAGATCATTCCTTCAGACAAATCAAGGTGTTTATTTTCTTCATTTGGGTATACTCATCTGTTTTCAATTTCACTTTTTAAATTTTTTAACTAATTATTTCTTAAATCATAAATATATTTTGTTTAACTATTTGCTTCTCCACTAAAGGGCCGGTGGAGACTGTATTTATATGCCTTTGTCATCATTCTTTTCTTCTAAAGAGAAAGTTAAATTCCTTCACGATGGAACAAAAAAACACATAGTGTCATTAAACAAAGTCAACTTTTTTTTGATAAACTATACTTCATTTCTAGCATCCTGATTACTAAAATATCTACATATTTCTTTGGCTAACATAAATTTGTATATGTGGTATACAGCTAGAATGTGGAAATTCAAATTGTAGAATTCAAATCTTTTAAAATAGAAATAAAATACAGTTTGTGTATGATAGCTACAGATTTTCCCCATCTTGTGTGTTATCAGAATGCAGTATTTTCCATCAGTTATGATTCAACTGGGATGCAGAAAGAGGCAGACATGTATAGATTAAATCTCTGACAGTTCTTGTCCCATGTTATATTCTTTTAGTAGAGCTTCAGGAGGCAGCAAGCATGCACAATACATGCCATGTGTGATTGATAGAAAGTATAGGTTTTCTCCCTCTAATACTTGATACTGAGGAGGAGCATGTGCTGTGGCATTGCATATTTGAACACTGACAACCAAGGCAGGTACAACCTGCCTGTAGACTTTCAAACTAAGCACAAATTTTATTCTCACGCATCAACAGAAAAACACAGATTTAGCTAAAATATAAAAGACCTTAATGCATCTCAGTTTGTTAACAAATGATGAGTTTGAGTTTGATAGAATCTATTTTTCCTCAAATATGAAAGCTCACTGTCAAATTAATTCAACAACTACTTGTGAGTACCTCTGACTTGCTAGACACTGTTTCAATTACTAAAGAGATACATTAATGAGTACTTACTTTCCAGAACTTTTAATCTGGGAGTAGGTTGAGGATAGAAATAAAATATGTATAAAAATTACTAAATACTAGGCAGAAAATAATGGTGTTTCAAAAGACTGTGGGTTCATCTATAGTTGAGACAACTAAGGAAATCTTCATGGTGGTTATCTTCATATGGTACAGAGCAATAGCTTTACACTTACAATTGATTATCATTTTATATTCATGCATGTATTAAAAAACACTTAAAGATGGTAACTGCCTCTATTGTATGAATGAAGAAAGCACTCCAAGAAACAAAGCTAGAAAGTTACACAACTTAGATGTCTAATTCTGTACTGCTTGAAAAATGCCATTAGTTGATCTAGCATGAATTTGGAAACCCTGATCTTAGCGTTGATGATAGAAACTAGAACATGTTCGTGAGACTGATATAGGCTAATTATTCAAATATGGGAGTGGGTATGATACCAAAAGAGAAAAAATAAAGAAGGAAAAAACTTAGGAGGAGAACCACAAAGAGAGTGAGAATTGGGTAGGGGGAATCACACAAAGAAAGTGGTCAGAGAATTTTGGGAGAGTAATAGGAAAGCGTCACAATTACTGGGAAAGAGAAAATATCACCAGAAAAATTGGTAAACCATAAATTAAAATTGCTGTATCTCCAAAGTCACTGCCTATATTCTCAAAAATTATTAGTTAATGAATGAATGACAATAATCTACACTGACATTCTTTTCTTTCAGTCTTCTTATTTGGACTTAAAACTTGGATATAAAACATAAACTTTTGTCCTTAACTGTATCATTTTCACTTGTGGTAAGTGTATTCCCTTCATACACAAAATGTCACTCATTTCAAATTATGATTCCAAGCTATAGCTATATTTTTACAATGTTCCTGACCCTACTCCTAGTGTTGACATATCTTGACCTTATTTGACTTTATCCTACCTTATCCCAGCAAGCAGGGTAACCAAAATTATACCAACAAAGGGAAATACATGTGCATTTAGAAATAAAAATATTACAGAATTATGAATCCATACTTCCAATTCACATGTTGGAAAGAAAACTATGTGAGCTATTTTAGTTAGTTATTAATACCAAAACTGAAGGGGAAAAATGTTAAACCAAATATTTTAAATTCATTTTCTTTGTATATCAACAGTCAAATGCAACTACATTTAATTTTTTATTTTAAATTATTGTTGAAAAGTACTTTTTTCATAGGCAATCTGATATGGGTATTTTAAAAAAAGACTTAGCCATGGCTGGTATGGCTTAGTTAGTTGGGTGTCATCCCATAAACTGAAAGGTTGCAGGTTTGATTCCTGATCAGGGCACATACCTAGGATGTGAATTTGGTCCCTGGTTGGTGGGGTCACATAGGAGAGGCAACCAATTGATGCTTCTCTCTCATATCACTTTTTCTCTTCCTCTCTCTCTCCTCACTTCCTCTTTCTAAAAAGCAATGGGAAAAAATGGCCTCAGGTGAGGATAAAAAAAAAATAAAATAAAATAAAAATAAGAGACTTAGACTCAAATATACTGAATCAGTCTTCCCTGCAGTACCTTTTATTTTAGTTCTCTTTTTAGTGAAATCAATCAAACCATATTATCTTATGTTATAGCTAGAAATTATAGTGAGACAACTTACAATTGCATACGCATTAGTTTGTTATAAGTGCTATGGACACTAAAGATATTGAAAATTCTAAATAAGATTAATTCATGATGTTTTAGCTTGTCTTTACCCACAAATATGTCAGAACTATTTACTATTTTGAATATGCACTCAATAATATCAGAGTTCAATTTTACCAAGTTATTTGTTGTTTCAACTCAAGGTGGCTCAAATAGATTCATTTTGGGTCACCTTTATTAAATAAACATCACATCTTTTAAAATTTAGATACAAAATGATGATTTTTAAGGTGGTTTTGAAAAATGGATAGTCTTGTCTTTAAAGTCAAATAGACATAGTAGACAACTAGAAAAAGGTAAAAACAGCAAGATTTAAAAGAAAACCTTTAGAACATGTGACAGAAATCAATATACTGTGCAGGAAATTAACAACCCATATGCATTCTCTGAGGCAAACACAGATTGGCTATCATTGAATGTTGAGCTATTGGATATTGTCAAAGTGCCAGCCATTCAGTTGCCACAATGTAGTGGAAATATGAAAATCAGAGGTTGAGGGTCAACAAAGAGCTTTATAATGGATACTGTGAATTGAGTAATAACTACAGGATAAGTTCTATTTAAAAAATAAAGTTGTATGATATGGCTAATAGTATGCATATAGTAGAGAAGAGTAAACTATCAGGTCCAAGAATTTAAAGGTATATTTTTAATCTTCCCCTAACAATATATAATTGTATCTCCAATAAGTGTGGCATTTTGTGTTTTTTAAACTTTAATAAAAATAAATATGTATGAATCAAACACCTTTCGATTTGTTATTTGGTTTCATGAATGAACTTAATCCCTAACAAAGATAAGCCTTTTATGAACTATACCTTCAAGAATTGAATGATTCTCAGTTAATGATTTGGCTTTCCAGCTAGCATCATTTTTATTTATTTTTGTATTGTTATTAATACCATGCTATGGGCTGAATGTTTGTTTGTTCTCAAATTCATATGCTGAAATCCTAACCCTTAATATGATGCCATAGAATGTGAGGTCTTTAGGAGGTAATTAGGTTTAGATGAGGTCCTGAGGTGAGGCCTTCATGAATGGAACTAGTGCCTTTAAAATTAGGAGTGCTTGTTTCCACTGTGCCCCTCCCTCTCCCTTTCTTTTCTTTTCTCCTTCACACATCTTTGGCATGTAAAGCTACAACAGGGGGATGGCTGTCTCCAAACTGAGAAGAGGATCCTCAGAAGACACCAGATCTGCTAGTGCCTTGATCTTGGACTTCCTAGCCTTTACAATTGTGAGAGGGGAAAAATGTTTAGTTTTTCACCCACTCTAGTCTGTGATGTTTTTGTTATAGCAGCCTCAACTAAAATAGAGCCTTTTTTTCCCTTTAGGATATAATCATCCCAGGGTAAAAATCACAACCATAATTCAAAGATCACTCTTCCCTGGTAACCTACCAGGGATCAGTTATCTCACAAGGGACTTGATAACATTACATGTTTTGATGATGTTCTAACGAAATTGTGACCCATCAGAAATATAGTATCAAATGTTAACATTTACTATGCCAACATTTTAGCCTATAAAATAAATTACTAAGAATCCAATACTTAACAACTCTCGTTCTGACTCCAAACTGCATTTCTAGCATGTCCCTAATTCTCCATGTACAGTTAAGAGCTAAGTTTTCCTTCCCATGTGTATTGGTTATCAAAAATTCATCTTCTGGTATGGTGACCAATCTCTCAAGTCTGCCTGGGACTGAAGGTATTCACAGAATGTGGGAATTTCAGTGTTGAAATGGTGAGCATCCCAGGCAAACAAGGACAGATCGTTGACCCAAATTCAAGGATGATTTTAAATGCCACTCTCATGATGAGTCCTTTTTCTCATCATAGTGTATTACCACCATCTTCCAAACTCCTCTTACGGCACAGCATGAACTTTTTCTCTACCACGTGATTATTTTTGTTACCTAAAAACCATATGACTGGCCAGACACCTAGATGTATCTTTCTGCCTTTTCTAAAGCTCACTTATATAACAAAAGACATGTCCAGAAGAAAAACACATCCGCAATGGCACTGGATAACTGAAGCAGTTAGCAGTGTCAGTGAGACACTGAGAAATCTATGAAAGATAAAGAGAAAGTTTGTACAAAAATGCACCAACCCTTGACCTGTGAAAGAACAAACCACCAAAAAGCTGGAGAAAAACCCATGATCATAGAAAACAGGTTTGGGAAATAGAATGGCCCACATTGAGCTGCTATAGGTTAGTCAATTAAAATAATAAAGCAGTGTTGGACTTTTTGAAGTAGCTAAAAGTACTATTTGTGTTCAGGATAAATGCAGAAAAAAACTTCCTAAATCAGACATATATTACATAAGACAGATGAGATGAGACAGAGAAAAGTAAGGTGTAAGGAAGTTGGGTATCTTCCAAAGGAGATGGAATCTGGCACACTGACTATATAATCTCTTCCGTAATACAGGGGAATAGTGACTGTTAATGTTATAATAGTTGCCATTTATTTTTCAAAACTAATAAATGTGATTCCTTATTGATAAATAAAATATAAATATAAGCAGTAACCAAGAATCACCAAGCACTAGAAGAATATCATTAGCATGAATAAGATGCATAATACTGATCTAATAGCAAAAAATAAACCCTGATGAAAAGAATTAATATATAAATCATAAAATAATTTAAAATAATGAATTAGTATCTTCAGAAATCTTCTATAAACTATTATGTTTGTAAAACAATATCGTATTACCATGAAAAAAATAATGATCACAGAACAAGAAAAGAGTTTTTGAAAATTAACAAAAAATTATTAATGTTATTAATAGAATATTTAAGTGAATAGAATTTAAGACTGAATGAATATACATAAATTAATTATGGGATTCTCAAAAAATGTAAAGAGAGGAAAAATATGATGAGAAAGATTAATTAAAAAATATAGAGGATAAATTCAGAAAATTCGAGGATTAGTTAATAGCAGAAAGGCAGAGGAAAATATAAGGACATATCAAAAATTTTTAAGGAAAAAAGATTCATGGAACTGGACAACAGTATGGTGATTGCTGGGGAGAGGGGAATATAAGGGGACTAAATGTAATGAAAAAATACAATAAAGATTAAATCATAAAAAAAAGAAAAACTTTTGAGCTGGATAAAAATAAAGAATATTTAGAACCAGAATGGGTTCAAGATGGTGGCATGGTAGGAGGACGCAGATTGTCCTTCCTCCTGCACATGGGAGAAAAACCTAACTGATCTACAGAGGAACAGAGCAGATAGCCAACAATACCACAGTATATATGAAAATAGGAGATCAAAATCCGTAGCAGACATTGGAAAACTAGACGTGGCAGCCGAGCGACGGGAGGTGGCCCTGAGACGGGACAGAGGCGACCCAGTGACCGGAGGCAGCTCCGCAACCGACCGGAGGCGGCCGCGCGACCGGAGGGGCCTCTGCAACCGACCGGAGGCGGCCGCGCGACCGGAGGCGGTTCTGCGACCGGGTTGGAAGCAGCCCTGCGGCCAGAGGCGACCCTGCAACTAGAGAAGGGGACTCTGGAAGACCCGGAGCTCACATCTGTGATCCTGGGGTGAGTGCACGCAACTCGGGAAACTCTCGGAGCCCACCCCCGTAGTCTCAGGCGGGCGCCTGCGCCCTGTAGGAGACCCGGAGTTCACAGCAATAGGCTCGGGGAGGGATGGATCTGTAAGAGATTCCAGCTGAAACCCATAAACTCTGGAAAGCTCGCCCCCTGCAGGAGGCTCAGAAATCACACCCAAGGCCCTGCATGGAGAGTACGCCATTAGCCCTGGGGACAGTGCTGGGCTGGCACTGAGGACAGTAGCCCAAAGCTGACTGAGTGAGGAACAGGGAGAAAAGCGGTACGAGTCTCCTCGCAGCCTGCTACAGCCAGCAAGTCCAGACAATCCAGTTTGGCCTCTGTGAAAATTGCAAGAGATTTTTTTTTTCTTTTTTTTCCTTCTTATTCTTTTTTTTTTTTTTTTTTGGGGGGGGTGTTTTGTTTTGTGGGGTTTTTTTTTGATAGTTGTTTTTTGTCTGCTTAGTTGGGTTTTTTGTTTGTATGTTTGTTTTGGTTCGTTTTTCGTTTTTGTGGGGTTCTTTTTGTTTTGCTTTGGTTATATATTTTTTATTTCTTTATTACTTCTACCTTTTTTATCCCTCAATTCCTTTTGCTTCTCTTTACTTCTTTCTGGCTTTATTCCTTCTTCCTTACTTTCCAATTTTATCTCTCCTTCCCTCCTCTTTTTTTTTTCTCTTTTTTCTCTCTCTTCTTTTTTCACTTTATTCTTTTCTCTTTTTGAATACCCACGAGTGAGGCAAAGAAATCCTAGAACTGTGGAAAAACCAGAGTTGGACCAAAAGAGGGGGTATTCCCACAGCTGAGACAGTGGAAGCTGTGAACACCAGGATACCTGAAGGAGACTACACCACTGAATCTCACAGGTATTCCACCACAGAAGTTCACACCATAAACGCAGGTAGCCAGAACAGATCAACTTAAGAAGCAGAGGTTTACAAGAAGAGTCTCACCAACAATGAGAAGACAAAGAAACAATCCCCAAATGAAAGAAAAGGTGGAAGCCCCAGAAAGAATGCTAAATGAAACAGAGGCAACTCAACTATCAGATAAGGAGTTCAAAGAAATGGTTGTCAGGAAGCTCCATGAGCTCTCAATGAGCTACCAGAAACTACAGGGAAGCTACGATGAACTCAGTGCAAACTATATCAACATGAAAAAGGAAATAGAAACTATCAAAAAGGGCCAAGAGGAAATGAAGAATACAATTTCTGAGCTGAAGAACACAGTAGAAGGAATGAAAAGCAGAATCGATGAAGCAGAAGATTGGATCAGTGAGTTGGAGGACAAAGTAGAAAAAAACAGCCAGATAGAGCAAGAAAAGGAAAAGAGGCTCAGAAAGAATGAAGAGGGTTTAAGAGAAATGCAAGACAACATGAAACGTAATAATATCCATATAATAGGAATACCAGAAGGAGAAGAAGAAGAGCAAGGGATAGAAAACCTATTTGAAAAAGTAATGATGGAAAACTTCCCTAATTTGGTGAGAGAAAAAGTCACACAAATCCAGGAAACACAGAGAGTCCCTATCAAGAGGAACCCAAACAGGCCCACTTCAAGACACATCATCATTAAAATGGCAAACTTCCAAGACAAAGAGAGAGTCTTAAAGGCAGCAAGGGAGAAAAAGGAAGTAACATACAAGGGAGCCCCGATAAGGTTAGCAACTGACTTCTCAATGGAAACGCTCCAAGCCAGAAGACAATGGCAAGAAATATTCCAAGTAATGAGAACCAAAGGCCTACAACCAAGACTACTTTATCCAGCAAGGCTTTCAATCAAGATAGAAGGCCAAATACGGAGCTTCCCAGACAAAAGAAGTCTAAAAGAATACACCTCTACCAAACCAGTACTACAAGAGATACTAAAGGGACTGCTTTAAGGAAAGAAAAGAAAAGAGAGAGTGAGGAACACAGATACAAAAATGACAATGAATCAGTACCTATCAATAGTAACCTTAAATGTAAATGGATTAAATGCTCCAATCAAAAGACATAGAGTAGCTGACTGGATAAGAAAGCATGACCCACACATATGCTGCCTACAAGAGACCCACCTCAGGACAAAAGACCTACACAGACTTAAAGTGAAAGGCTGGAAACAAATTTTCCAAGCAAATGGACAGGAAAAAAAGGCCGGGGTAGCAATACTCATATCAGACAAAATAGACTTCAAAAGAAGAGCTATAAAGAGAGACCCAGAAGGTCACTTCATAATACTCAAGGGAAGAATCCACCAAGAAGACATAAACATTGTAAATATATATGCACCCAATATAGGAGCACCTAAATACATCAAGAAAATCTTAGAGGACTTCAAGAAAGATATTGACAGCAACACAATTATAGTAGGAGATTTTAACACCCCACTGTCAAAAATGGACAGATCTTCCAAACAAATTATCAACAAAGATATTGTGGCATTGAACAATACTCTAGACGAATTGGACTTAGCTGATATATATAGGGCCCTCCATCCCAAAGAAACTAAATACACATTTTTTTCAAACGCACATGGAACATTTTCAAAGATAGACCACATGATAGGACACAAAACAAGCCTCAAAAAATTCAAGAAAATTGATATCATACCAAGCATTTTCTCCGACCACAAGGGACTAAAACTAGAAACCGACTTGATGGGGAAAATCCCCAAATCATCAAAATCATGGAGATTGAATAGCATGCTATTAAACAATGAATGGGTAAAGAATGAAATTAAGGAGGAAATCAAAAAGTTTCTGGAAACAAATGAAAATGAACTCACAACAACCCAAAACTTATGGAACACAATGAAGGCAGTCCTCAGAGGGAAGTTCATAGCAATACAGGCCTACCTAAAGAAGACAGAAACATTTCTAACAAACGACTTAACCCTACGCCTACAAGAACTCGAGGAACAACAACAAAGACAGCCCAGGGCAAGTAGAAGGAAGGAAATAACCAAGATCAGAGCAGAATTAAAGGACATAGAGACTAAAAGCACAATCCTAAGGATCAATGAATCCAGGAGCTGGTTCTTTGAAAAGATAAACAAAATCGACAAGCCTTTAAGCAGGCTCATCAAGAAAAAAAGAGAGAGGACTCAAATAAACACAATCAGAAATGAAAGAGGAGAGATTACGACTGACACCACAGAAATACAAAGGATTGTAAGAAATTACTATGAAGAACTGTATGCCAAGAAATTTGAAAACCTAGGTGAAATGGACAAGTTTCTAGAAAAATATAACCTTCCAAAACTCAATGAAAAAGAAACAGAAAGCCTGAACAGACCAATAACAGCTGGTGAAATTGAATCAGTAATCAAAACACTCCCGGCACACAAAAGCCCTGGACCAGATGGTTTCACAGGAGAATTCTACAAAACATTTAAGGAAGAGCTAACCCCTATCCTACACAGACTATTCCAAAAAATCCAAAATGATGGAAGACTCCCAAACTCTTTTTATGAAGCCAGCATCATCCTAATCCCAAAACCAGATAAAGACATAACAAAGAAAGAAAACTTCAGGCCAATATCACTGATGAATGTAGACGCTAAAATCCTCAACAAAATATTGGCAAACTGCATCCAACAATACATTAAAAAGATCATACACCATGACCAAGTGGGATTCATCCCAGGGATGCAAGGATGGTTCAACATTCGCAAATCAATAAATGTAATACATCACATAAACAAAAGCAAAGACAAAAATCACATGATCATATCAATAGATGCAGAAAAAGCTTTTGATAAAGTACAACACCCATTTATGATAAAAACACTCAGCAAAGTGGGAATAGAGGGAGCATTCCTCAACATAATAAAGGCTATATATGAGAGACCTACAGCCAACATCATACTCAATGGGCAAAAACTGAAATCTTTCCCACTAAGATCAGGAACAAGACAAGGCTGTCCACTTTCACCACTTCTATTCAATATAGTATTGGAAGTCTTAGCCACAGCAATTAGACAAGAAAAGGAAATAAAAGGCATCCAAATTGGAAAGGAGGAAACAAAACTATCATTGTTTGCAGATGACATGATAGTGTACATAGAAAATCCTATAGACTCGGCCAAAAAGCTGCTCGACGTAATAAATGAATTTGGCCGAACAGCTGGATACAAAGTCAATATCCAAAAATCAAAGGCATTTTTGTATACCAACAGTGAAACAGCAGAAGCAGAAATCAAGAAAAAAATTCCATTCGATATAGCAAAAAGAAAAATAAAATACCTAGGAATAAACCTAACCAAGGAGGTAAAAGACCTGTATGCAGAAAACTACACAACACTGAAGAATGAAATCAAGGAAGACACAAACAAATGGAAGCATTTACCATGTTCATGGATCGGAAGAATTAATATTATCAAAATGTCCATATTACCCAAAGCAATTTACAGATTCAATGCAATACCTACTAAAGTTCCAATGGCATATTTCACAGACATAGAACAAACACTTCAAAAATTTATATGGAATCATAAACGACCCCAGATAGCAGCAGCAATTTTGAGAAAGAAGAGCAAAGTAGGAGGGATCACAATACCTGATACCAAACTGTATTACAAAGCCACTGTAATCAAAACAGCCTGGTACTGGCACAAGAACAGACACGTGGACCAGTGGAATAGAACAGAGAGCCCAGAAATAAACCCAAGTCTCTACAGTCAATTAATATTCGACAAAGGGGGCAGCAACATAAAATGGAGCAAAAATAGCCTCTTCAATAAGTGGTGCTGGGAGAACTGGACAGCTACATGCAAAAAAATGAAACTCGAGCACCAACTTACACCATACACAAAAATAAATTCAAGGTGGATAAAAGATTTAAATATAAGCCATGAAACCATTAAAATTCTAGAGGATAATATAGGCAGGAAAATCTCAGATATTTCATGCAGCAATATTTTCACTGATACGTCCCCTAGAGCAAGGGACATAAAGGAAAGAATAAACAAATGGGATCTCATCAAAATAAAAAGCTTCTGCACAGCTAAAGAAAACAGTATTAAAATAAAAAGAGAACCAACTGTATGGGAAAACATATTTGCCAATGATACCTCAGACAAGGGATTAATCTCCAAAATATATAAAGAACTTACAAGACTCTACTCTAAGAAGACAAGCAACCCAATTAAAAAATGGGCAAAGGATTTGAACAGACACTTCTCCAAGGAGGACATACAGAGGATCCAGAGACACATGAAAAGATGTTCGATATCTCTAGCTATCAGAGAGATGCAAATTAAAACTACAATGAGATACCACTTGACACCAGTCAGAATGGCCTTCATAAACAAAGCAACAAACAGCAAGTGTTGGAGAGGTTGTGGAGAAAAGGGGACCCTAGTGCACTGTTGGTGGGATTGCAGATTGGTACAACCACTATGGAAAACAGTATGGAATTTTCTAAGAAAACTAAAAATGGACATACCTTTTGACCCAGCAATTCCACTGCTTGGATTATATCCTAAGAATCCTGAAACACCAATCCAAAAGAATCTATGCACCCCTATGTTCATAGCAGCACAATTTACAATAGCCAAGTGCTGGAAGCAACCTAGGTGCCCATCAGTTAATGAATGGATCAAAAAACTGTGGTACATTTACACAATGGAATTCTATGCAGCAGAAAGAAAGAAGGAGCTCTTACCCTTTGCGACAGCATGGAAGGAATTGGAGAGTATCATGCTAAGCGAAATAAGCCAGGCAGTGAAAGACAAATACCATATGATCTCACCTTTAACAGGAAGCTAATCAACAAAACAAAGAAACAAGCATAATATAAACAAAGACACTGAATTTGAGAACAGTCTGACAGTGTCCAGAGTGGGAGGGGAGGGAATTTCAGGGGAAAAGTGGAACGGTTTAGAGCAACAAGTATAAAGGACTCATGGACAAAAACTATGGGGGGGTGGAAATGGGAGGAAGGTGGGGAGAGCTGGGGTGGTGGGCTGGGGCGGGGTAAAAGACAGAAAACTACAATATCAACAATTAAAAAATACTGATTAAAAAAATTACTAATGGAAAAAAAATAAATTATAGTTTAGTACTTAAAAAAAAAAAAAAAAAACTGTTACAAAACAAAGCAGTAACATCCAGCATTATAAATGTCTCTAAGATTTGATATAGTGTTTGGCTGACTGATTTTAAATAATAATGTGAATTTTATTTAAGATTTTTATTTGATCAAATGAAAGTTTAGTTTCTAATATTATGTAGTTCGGGTGAGAATAAAAGACAGAAAACTGTACAAGATCAACAATGAAAATAAAAATTTAAAAAAAAAAAAAAAAAAAGAACCAAAAGCCCAAATCCCAGAACTATATTTTTATAAACATTGGTAAAGATACTGTCATTTAGCTATTACTTTCCATTTTCATTTTTTACTTAAAAATAAGGTTTCCTTTTCTTTTTTGCAAGAGGCCCTGTGTTCACCCAACAAACTATCTTTCCTAGCATCCCTTTGTAATACTTGTAAAACAAAAGCAGGAATCTTTATTATTATTTTAGAGAATAAACCAACTGTGTTTTATAAAAGTATTACAAAAACCAAAATATTATTTAATACAACTTGAAGCTGCTATAAATCTAATTTGGCATCATAACTATACACAGGGTTACAAGCAAAGGAAAAATGTTCAATACAGTTAATAAGCCCCTATCAGGTATCTGGCGTCAGCTGTAAATGGTCTCGCTTTCTTATAACCACCAAAAATCCACCACAGCTCCTACCAACTCCTCTCCCCAATGTCCTCAAACCTGTATGAATCATCGAACTGTCTGAAAGAAATAGACCTGCATAATTACAAAAGATAAGTTTTACATATAGACAAAGACATAATACAAAACAAGTGTTCTATAAAACCATTCAAATAATAGAAAATATTGAAGTCTGGACATATTAAGAAAGAAAGCATTAAGGTTTTATACTACCTGCATATTTAAGTAGAGAAGAAGAAATCATTTTCTCTTTCTCCTCCCTCCTGGTTCTGGAATGCTGGCAAAAATCACGTGACTGAGAATCTTCTGTTCTGTGGGGCAGTAGGGCCTCTAAATACTGTTTGTGGTCAGAGAATTTCCTCGTAATTCTCCAGTCTGGAGATTCTCTGACTTTCTATCAAGAGTAAAAAGTCCTAAGACTGGAAGGTCAAAAGGTTTCAATATAAAAATATAACCCCAATGAATTTCTCAAACATTAGAAAGTTTTCAAGATGTAAGAAAGTCTTTAATCCACATTAATATTTCCTCATAAAGTATATTTACTGCTATCAGAAAACTCTGTGAATATTTCCTGTAATTCAATTAGAATTCAATAGGAAGACTCTGGAAGAAGGAAAACCGCTATACAAACTAGTCATAGAGTTTCCTCTCTGCACAACAGCAACTGTTCAAGTGAACAGCACCGCACCAGTGGGGCTGGCTTTGTGCACAATCATTGGATCAAAATGAGTCATAAAAAGCAGGTAGTTCTACACAAAGTAAATAGGCCACAAAACAAAACTGATTTAAAAAACAGAAAAGAAAGAAGCAAGAATATTTAGTAGTGGTTATAAAACAAAACAAAATAATATATTAAAATGTAAGGGGGCAGTGTAGGCCAGAGCTGTTAAGGTAAGGTTTGGTGTTGGCATTTTAATTCTGATCTTTCTTACCAGTCGTAGTACAAATTCGCTGGAGTAGTGGTGTGGCATTAAGACTTGAAACGGTCAAAATACTTCAGGTGCACAAAGTTGAATGCTGTTTAATAAGTTATTTTGGGGATATTAATCCCTTACCAGATGTATCAGCAAATATCTTCTCCCATTCTGTGGGTTGTATTTTTATTTTGTTGATGGTTTCCTTTGTGTGCAAAAACATCTTAGTTTGAGGTAGTCCCATTTGTTTATTTTCTTTTGTTTCTCTGTCTTAGGAGATATATCAGTAAAAATATTGTTACAAGCAATGTCTGAGATTTTAACTGCCTTTGTATTCTTCTAGAATTTGTATGGTTTGGGGTCTAGTATTTAAGTTTTTAACATATTTGAATTTATTCTTATGTGTGGTATAAGAAGGTGGTCTAGTTTCATTTTTCTACATGTATCTGTTCAATTTTCCCCAAACCATTTATTGGATAAACTACCTTTAGCCTCTTGTATATGCTTGCTTCACTGATGAATATTAATTCACTATAAAGTTGTGAGTTTATTTCTAGGCTCTCTATACTGTTCCATTGATCTATGTGTCTGTTTCTATGCCAATACCATGCTGATTTGAACTCAACACCAAAACAACAAACAACCCAATTAAAAATGGGCAAAGGACCTGAATAGACACATCTCCAGAGAGGACATACAGATGGCCAAAAGACATATGAAAATATGTATAGTGTCACTAATCATCAGAGAAATGTAACTTAAAACCACAAGAAGATATCACCTCACATCTGTCAGAATAGATATCATCAATAAATAAACAAACAACAATTGCTGGAGGGGATGTGGAGAAAGGGGAAACTCTTTTGTAATGTTGGTGGAATGTAGATTGGTGCAACCATGCGGAAAGCAATATGGAGTTTCCTCAGAAAAATTAAAAAGGGATTTGCCTTTAGACCCAGCCATCCCATGCTGGGAATTTATCTGAAGAAACCCAAAACACTAATCCCAAAGAACATAAGTACCCCTATATTAATTGCAGCATTATTTACAATTGCCAGATATGGAAGCAGCCCAAGTGTCCATCAATAGATGAATGGATAACTTCCAGTGAAGATGGAAGCATCTTCCACAACCACAGCAAAGATGCTTAGTTGATATCAACTAAGATTTTATTTACTTATTTATTTATTTATTTATTAGAGACCGTGAAAAAGAAAGAGAAAGAGAGGGGGAGAAACACTGATGTGAGAGAGAAACATCGATCAACTGCCTCTTGCAGTGCCCCAAACAGGGACTGGGCTTGCAACCCAGGCATGTGCCTTGACTCAGAATTGAGCCAGAAACCTTTTGCTTCGCAGGATGACACCCAAGTAACTGAGCTAAACTAGTCAGGGAAAACTAGAAAGTTTTTGCACAGCAAAGTTTTTGCATCAACAAAATAAAAAGACAAACCACTTGATGCGGACACCGGCTAGCAGTGTCCACGTCATTATGGATGAAATAAAAACATACACAAGGATTACCTAGTCCAGTGGAGGAAAAAGGATGACAGCATGGCTTTTCTCTCAAGGGGAACAAAAGTGGAGGCCTCTGCCATGACAGGCCTTTATTCTATATCTCCTCCCCTTACAAGATGGTCCTCACTCACTACACCCCTGGTTACAACAAAAGCAGCCAATGCCCCTAATCACATCACAGAAGAAGGATATTAGGAAATGAAAAGGCAAAAGTGGTTGAGCTGGTTACACTGGTCCCTGCAAGGTTTAACACTTGTAGGGTTAGGGAGTTTTCAGCAAAAGCAAGACTCAGAGCAGACTAGGTATACTGCAAATCTGATGCCCCACGAGAGAACCTATCTGTGGGCATGAGTCCTGTGCATCTCCAAATGGGAGCTGGGCCCACGCCACACAGAAGGGTCTGCCACAACCACTAAATAGGAGAACATATTTGCTGATACATTGAATAAAGGGTTAATGTCCAAAATTTCTAAAGAACTTATAAAACTCAACACCAAAAAATTAAACAATATAATTAAAAAAATTATAAAAAAACCCCTGAATAAACACTTCTCCAAAAAGGACATACAGATGGCCAGTAGACACATGGAAACATATTTAATGTCACTAGTCATCAGAGATATTCAAATTAAAACCACAATGAGCTATCACTTCACATCTGTCAGAATGGCTATCATCAATAGATCCACAAACAAGTGCTGGCAAAGATGTGAAGAAAGGGGAATCCTTTTGAAAGGCTGGTGGAAATGCATACTGGTGCTGCCACTGTAGAAAGCAGTATGAAGTTTCATCAGAAAATTAAAAATGGAACTGTCTTTTGACCCAGGAATCCCACTTCTGGAAATTTATCTAAAGAAATCAGAAAAACTAATTCAAAAGAACATATGCACCCCTATGTTCATTACAATGTTATTTATAATAGCCAAGATTTAGAAGCAGCCCAGGTGTCCATCAATAAATGAATGGATAAAAAAGCTGTGGAATACTACTTAGCCATGAAAAGGAAGAACAGTTTATCCTTTGCAACAACATGGATGGATGTGGAAAACATTATGATATTGAGCAAAACAAGAAAAAAGGAAAGAACTCTGGAAGATTTATGTATATACAAATACTCGTTCTCTAACAATGTTGAAATGAATAATGATGTACTTAAAATTTAAAGATTTCCACAATACAAGTTCTGTCCAGAACTATCTACCCATGTAATATGAAAAATAGAGACATTTATTAAAGAAGATACAAAATACAAGAGACATTGTACATAGGACAATGGCACCTCAGTCCCCTTCAAAGTAGGCACTTTGGGACCTCACTCGGTTCTCCCAATCACCATTAGCTGCCATGTTGTATTTTCTTGAATCTCATCAATGGTCTGAAATCTCTACCCTTTCAAAGTGATTTTAATTTGGGAGAAAGCCAGAAGTTGCTGGGTGCCAAATCTGGGCTGTAGACTGGCTGAGTCACCTGGGTAATTTGATGTTTCACTAAAAAACTCTTCACAAAGTGTGATACCTGAGCAGGTGCATTGTTGTGATGAAGCTGCCAATCACCAGTTCCCCATAGCTGTGGCCTTCTTAATCATCTGAATAGTTTCCTTAGAGGAATGTTCAAGCTGAGCATAAAATTTGATGCAGATTCGTTGTTCTATTTGCTCAGTCATTTTGAATGTGATGGCCACAAAACATGCATGCTCACTCAATGGTGTCTACTGCCCCCTCCACTGACTAATACAGTGAAGTCATCATTATTCACCCATTTGCATTCCAGTTCACCTTCCTTGGCTGCCACTTTATATCTATGTCACACAAACTGTTCTTGTTATGTTAAATGGCTGAACTTTTCTGGGACAGACCTCCTATACCAGAGTACCTCCTTCAACATGTTTTATCATTTTCACATTTAGTAAAGTGACTTTAAGTGAAGAATGCTTTTCTGAGCTCTTTATGTGCTGTTTTTACTCCTATCATTAAAATATACTTCCCAGTCTAATTTTTATCATAGCTCATGGCATTTGAGTCTATCTACTCCAGGAGATAGTCTGAAATTGTCTTTGTATTATCTACAGCTGCAAATTTACACACAATAGACATTTAATAAATGTTGTTAATTGAATTGAGGTCAAAGACAAAAATGTGCCATTTTTCCTGTGGGAAACATTTATTTAACAAAATATAAAATAATTAGTATGCTTTTACCCCAAATTGTCTATTCTTAATATGAAGTATAAACTCTATAAATGATTTAAGGGCTCATTAGCCTAATTTTTGGAAATACCTGAAAACTTGACCCCCATTTTGGGTGCACAATGCTCAGGTCAGCAATCACAGTTCACAGTATTTTGTACTGGGACAGATAAGAGTCATGAAGACGTGGTTCATACCTGAGCATACTGTGATCTTACTTCTAATCATATTAAGCATTGTAAAGTTCTGAAATGAATGAAATATCACTAGCCTGGATACAGTTCTTTTCCCTTACTCAAAAAATCTATATTCCAAAGTATATGGCTTAAGTAGTGAATTATCATTATTTTTCCAAGTCTAATATCACCCTCAGCCACTCAGATGTTGTCATCTGCATCCATGTATCCACTAAAATACAAGAACAAGGAAGCTTCAACATATGAATATAATAGGACATGACCATTAAGTTTATAACGTAGATAGAACCTTATTTCAAATTCTCTCTTGTAAGTGGTATTTTTTGCCAACTTCCAATACATGAAAAAAATCCAATTATTTCTCCCTAACTCCTTTACATAGACCATTGTTTCTCAGTCTCAAAACAGGTCTGCATACACCCTCCTTTAGAATAACCAGTGTGCTTGTTAAAAATGTAGATTTTTCTGCCAAACTCAGACCCATTGGGTTGGAATAGATGAGAAAATATCACAATCCAAGAGATAAGCATTTCAACTAATTCTCCAGTTGATTCTATCTTATACTAAATTTTCTAAAGCACACTTTAGATTTTAGAAATAAATACAATCAAAATGATTTTTAAAATATCATAACTTCTTTCAATGCACATTTAAATTTTAATTTGATATTTTATCCTTATTTTATTCTTTCACGCATTTATCTATTCTCACCAACCTATAGCAGCCCTGAAATCTGACTGCATTCATTTTAAACTCTGTATAAACATATTTTCACTGATAAGGTAGCATCCTCATGTGTCTCACTTTCTTTGGTTCTTGATGGGGTTTTTTTTCCTGTCATTTTGTGTTAAAGTTCACTTAAATGGAGATTTTTTTTTCCCTCTCTTCAAAATATATGTAGTGTGTACCCACCAGGGATTATGCTTGGCACATTTTTTTTTTTTTTACTATCATGGGAATTTTGGAAATAAATCTGAAAGTTTTTGTCATGTTTTATATTTGTGTGGGGTTCAAAGCAGCTAAGTTCATCTCAAACAACTGCAAAAAAAAATAAAATCACTTTAAGACACCATGCTTTGTGGATTTATATAAAATAGTACATATACATCAAGAGTGTTCTGGCAAATTATGTGTGTTGATTTGCTAGCAGTGTTAACCCTAAGTGCAGCATCTCAGGTGCTAAACAGTGTGTATTTTGAAGCAAATCTCTGCTATGACATTCTCCTAGTCCTGTAAATTATCAGCATTAGAGCCGTGACCGCGTTACTACAAGTATTTTCAAGCCTCAGTGCTGAAAACTCCAATATGCCTCACAGGATGAATTGACATGGATGTTTATCACCAGAGACAAACATGTTATTTTCTGGCTATTTTTGCCAAAGTCTGGCCTTCAGCTTCATTTACACCAGCACTAACAGCACATCCCACCCTGCCCTCATGATCACAGACCTCCTCCAGGCTTCACTGGATTCCATTCAAATTCATATTAATCAAAAAAAGTTGAAGACAATATGAAACAAGATTAGCCACCATAAAATGTATTCTTAATAAAACTAAATGTTCATTATCATCTTCCCAGAAGAGTGCGACTACTTCAGATTTCAGGGGAGTAAAATTGAATACCTGGTAGTTTTGGAAGACACTCAATAGTAGAGCTGCATATGTACATTTTTGTATTTGGGCTAGTGATAAACCACTAAATTTAGCTGGGATCAAGCACCTGTGTCTAAACTTTATGCTTTACAAAATAATTAGCATCCTTTGTTTAGTAAAAGAAGCAAGAATCAGAGAACTATAGAGATATAATATATTTTTCAGGTGACCTGTTTGATTTTTCAAAACTTCATTAAACTTGATGGAAAAATAATAGGTATTCATCAAGTATGATTAAATTTTAGGTGCCTCTGTAATTCTTTAAAAATTAGGAAAAAATTATCTCCAATTATGTTGTATTTTTATATCAAAAATATCCATACTTGCATTTGAATATATTTAATGAACTGTATTCCTTAGACACATTTGATCTCAAATGCAATCATGTTACACAAGCATATAGAACATCATCAGAAAATAAATAATAAAAAAGTGAACAATTAAGTGTTAACTTACGAATATGAAAACTGTACACATTTGTTTTATGTATCTAAGGGGTAAAAAAATAAAATTAAAAATAAATTGCATGATAATACACATTACATTCATGTCCTGCTTTGCTCACCAACACTTTATCATCATCATTTAATTTATTTAAGCCATGCTATTTAATATGCATCATAGGTAAAAAATAAAGAAGTGTCTGATGTTCTGCTTCTTTATTTATTGCCTGTTAGATTTTACTAAAGTACAAAAATGTTCCATTTTGAAGATTTTTTTACTCAAAAAGCATTTCTAAAAAATTAAAAATTTCAAATCTATTTTGTTTCTCTACTACTAAGATACAATGGACACAATATATTGGGTTGCTGATCCAATATATATTCTATCCTCACTTTCTCTTATGTAATTCAATTCACAGAGACTCTGACTTCCACAAAGACATACGGGTAGGAAAAACCTGATCACATCTCTGGTATTCTACTCTGTCTAAGCTAATCATAGTAATTTTGATTCCTCCACTAAAGACTGGTTTAGAAACTATCATGTAAATAACTCCCAGCCAAGATGGAAGCATAAGTAGATATGTGTTTCTTCCTCACACAATGAAAAGAAGTACAATTTTAAAAACAAAAATCAACTAGAACTGCAAGAAAATGAAACCGTATGGAAGTCTGACAGCCAAGGAGTTAAAGAAGAAACATTCACCCAGACTGGTAGGAGGGCTGGGGATGGGCAGCTGGGGCAAAGAGGCTATGTGGCAAAGTGGTGGCTGGTGGACCAGCTGGCCTCACATTCATGTGCTGATAAGCCAGGAGGAACAACTGGGAAGTGAGACAGACCACACAACCCAGGGTTCCAGTGTGGGAAACTGAAGTCTCAAAACCTCTGGTGGTAAAAACCTGCAGTGGTGGCAGTGGCAAGAGAAACTTCCAGTCTCACATGAGAGTTAGTCGGAGAGACCCATGGGATCCTAGAATGTACACAAACCCATCCACCTAGGAATCAACACCAGAAGGGCCCAATTTACTTGTGGGTAGTGGGGAAAGTGACTGAAAGTGCAATGAGAACCAGGCAAGTGGCATCGTTCCCTCTTTGACCCCTCCCCTACAAATTGCACCACAACATAGGGACATGGGTAACCCCATCCTGGCAAATACCTTAGCTCCACTCCTTACAATGTAACAGGTGCATTTGGATGAAGAGATATGGCCCAAATGAAAGAACAGATCAAAACTCCAGAAAAACAGCTAAGTGACCAGGAGATAACCAATTTATCAGATGATGAGTTCAAAACACTGGTAATCAAGATGCTCACAGAAATGATTGAGTACAGATGAAAAGTAGAGGAAGAAATGAAGGCTATGCAAAGTGAAATAAAGAAAAGTATATGGGGAACCAACAGTGAAGGGAAGGAAACTGGGACTCAAATCAACAATTTGGAAAAGAAGGAAGAAATAAACATTCAACCAAAACAGAATGAAGAGATAAGAATTCAAAAAATGAGAAGAGCCTGAGGAACCTCTGGGACAACTTTAAATGTTCCAACTTCCAAATCATATGGGTGCCAAAAGGAGAAGAGGAAGAGCAAGAAATTGAAAATGTATTTGAACAAATAATGAAGGAAAACTTCCTCGGTCTGGCAAAGGAACTATACTTCCAGGAAGTCCAGGCATTTCAGAGTCCCAAAGAAGTGGGTCCCAAGGAGGAACACAACGGGACGCATCGTAATTAAGTTACCAAAGATTAAAGAGTAAGAAGAAAATCTTAAAAGCAGCAAGGAAAAGGGAGATAGTTACCTGCAAAAAAAAAAAAATCCCCATAAGACTATCAGTTGATTTCTCAAAAGAAACTTTACAGGCAAGAAGGGGCTGGAATGAAGTATTCAAAGTCATGAAAGGCAAGGACTTATATTCAAGATTACTCTATTCAACACAGCTATCATTTAGAATGAAAGGGAAGATAAAGTGCTTCCCAAATAAGGTCAAGTTAAAGGAGTTCATCATCACCAAGCCCTTATTATATGAAATGTTAAAGGGACTTATCTAAGAAAAAGAAGATCAAAACTATGAACAGTAAAATGACAACAAACTCGCAAGTATCAACAACTGAACCTAAAAACAAAAACACACTAAGCAAACAACTAGAACAGGAACAGAACCATAGAAATGGAGATCACATGGAGGATTATCAGTGAGGAGTAGGAGAGGAAAGAATGGGGGAAAGGTACAGTGAACAAGAGGCATAATGGTAGGCACAAAATAGAGAGTGGTCAAGAATAGTATTGGAAATGGAGAAGTCAAAGAACTTGCATGTATAACCCATGGACATGAACTAAGATGGGGGAATGCTGATAGGAAGGGGGATGGTGGGTAGAGGGATGTAAAGGGAGAAAAACATGGGACTACTGTAATAGCATAATCAATAAAATATACTTAAAAATAAAAATACAAAAAAAGAAATTATCACGTGACTCATTGCCAGCTAATGAAGCATTTGATCTAGTTTTCTGAGGGGCTTCTATAAAAGTGACACAGGAAGACATGATTTTTTCTTCTGGGCTTTGATACAGCTGGATAAGATATCTGGGACTGTTAGGGCAATCTGTATGTGAGTCTTAAGATAAAGGCATAAAATGGAGTAGGAAATATTCAATTTATCCTAGAACTCACATTTCCTCTGTAAGTCAGCTTAAGACAGTGTAAATCAAGTTCCTTTGTTACTTAAACTGAACATAACTGAAACAGCAATCCTCCTTAAAAACAATCAGATGATGACTGTGCAATATTAAAAGACATATGAATGAGATTTCATCACTTTCAGAGATCAGGAACCACTTTTCTTGCCTGTAGCCTAATCTTGCCTAATGTTACATGTCAATACCATTAATTTTGACAAGATGGAGACTAAAATTCCATTCTAGGTAATACTGTTTGATTTTCACACTATGTTAATTAGGCAACAAGCAAATAAACATAAAAATGCAGGCACTTACTGATTTATTTTTAAGTGAGGCATGAAAATTATGTTACTGGACTTAAATACGAAAAGAAGTGTCTAGTTCCTTGGTGAGCAAGCACTGTTGAGCAGATTTCTTTTGTACTGTTTACAATTTACTGATACATAGAATGCCTTAGTAGACTGAAGTAGTACTATGAATTCAACAATTTGTTAGAGAATATATAATCACATTGATGTGCTATAGTAAATAAAAGTACTTCAAAAATATTTTTCACCAGTACTATAATCTTATAATCAAGACATTTGCCTGCACAGACTGTGCTGATATTAAATGTTGCAACATAGATGAGATCAAATAAGGATCTTTGCTAAAAACAACTAAAAATAAAGTAAGAGAACAGAAAAGCAAAATTAATCATGGACAGGCTTAGATTCCCCTTAAAATACTGACACAAAGGAAGTGTAATCTCATGGTTTCCATACCTTCCTTCTCTGCTGCTCCCCTCTGCTGTGTCCTGGTACTTAACTTTTACCTTTTGAATACTGATTTCAAAGCTAGCCTTGTGCTTACAAATGTCATGAAATAACATACTGGATTATAAAAAAAGAAGAAGAAAATCAATAAGAGGAGGGCAAAACAACAAAAAGAACTATCAACAAAACAAATCTTTTGAAGAATTGTTGAAAGATATAACACATAGAGAAACAAATACTTCAGAAAACATGATTTGAATGTCTAAAAATATTTCATGAAAATAGGAGAGGCTTAGGAACTTCTAACCTCAGAGTATATTAAATGAATACAAGAAGATAAAAGAGTTAATGAGATATCTATTATGATTATTAATTTGGGAAATGTGTTTGAAGCAAGTAGGTCCAGCCACCTTGCCCCTTTCCATATGTGCTATGCAGCAGGCAGCCCTCAGGCTGGACCAGTGGGAGTGAGGATGGAGAGGCAGGGTTGTGGCTATGGTAACAACTGACCACAGGAAGGAGGGAAAAGTCCTCCAACACACATTAATAAAAGGCAGAGGTACATTGCTGGAAAGAGTACAACTAGACCTACTGGAATCTAGAAATCAAAATAGATAGAAGATAACAAGTATTCCAAAACCATCATCTTAAAATAAAAGGATCGGCCTCAACAAGCAAAATCTTTATTGCCCAAAGGGAGGGGGAGCTATGATGAAATTTCAAATCATTAAGAGTAAACAGAATACCCAAAATGTTTTCAGATATTAAATAAAAAATCAAATTTATATCAAACTTTTTTATTGTCTACATGTTAGAACATAGTGTATCAACAATTTCATAATGCCAACCAAAAAAAAAAAAAAAAAAAAAGGATCCTCAAGTAAGCAATCCTATCTTCAGTTAATCCACAAATATCGGGGGAGGCGTAGGTATAAGAACATTTTAGAAGATGCAAAGACTATGAATGAAGAAATGCTTGAGACCATACACAAACATATAAATTATGGTTCAAGATAAAAAGTATAAAATACAAAAATTATTAGTGAAAAAAATGAATCCTCAAATTAATTTATGCTTAAATAATCACTAATAAACAATGTAAAGAAGTAATAACTGGGAAATAAAATTCCATGTGACCAAAATAAGCATTAAGAGAAATGAGATGGGAAGACACATAAATACGTAGAAAACCCTGTGAAATTTCAGGAGTGCTTTGCGCTTCTTGACCTTATGGAATTGCTGCAGATGCTCACACATTTTCAAATGCAGATCAAGTGTGTGATACTGTCTCAGTTCCGCATATGCTGGTGCACATTGTTGGCCCTTTAGATTTGTTGTTGCAGGGCTCCAGATGTTAAAAATTTTTACTACGGTAAAATATACACAAAACCTACCTCTTAAACCATAAAAAAGTGTGATATTTTAGAAAAATAAAAACCATCAAAATTTCCCAAAGAATAAGAAAATATAAATTATATATACCAGAAGAAAGTGGAGGTATGGATAAAAATCCATTCCTAAAATAGGCTTCAGGCTGAACCAGTTTTATTGGTTGTAGCTAACAAAAAGATTTTTTTCTTTGTTATACAGTACATTCAGAGAATAAGGAATAAAAAGATGAAAAACATCCCAGCACAATCTCTGAAATTTACTTTACAATGATGCCAAAAGCAGACAAGAAAAGCACAAATATATAGCTACCACTCTTAGTTCTAAACACAAATATAAAAAGTTAAATGAAATATTAGAAATCAGACAATAAACTTCCTAAAAATTTCAAGGCTCATTTCACATTAAATTATTAACAAATTAACTCCTAGTAAGATATTTAAAAAAAACTTTTTTCAATAAATTCAGAATATATCCTTCTAGCTAATTATACTAAGATATAAATAAGTTAGAACACACTTAAACTTATTTAATAAACATCTACCAAAAACTATAAGTATCATTTTTAACATTATTATATTAGATAGAACAGTTAAAAAGGGAAAGTACAAGAGCATTATGATTGAAAAGAGAAAACTATCAGGATGTATGTTAAGTACCATTACTATTTAATATTTTTACTCTATGTTTAATGTGGTAAATAAATAAAAGAATAAAATAAAAAGTATAAACATCGAGAAAAGATAAGGATCTCACTATTTTAGATGCTATTAATTGTTTCTTTGGAAATCTAAGGAAAAATGAATACAGTTTAAGATAAAGGAGAGGCTTTAAATGATTGTAAAAGGATAAACTAGATAATTTACTATGTGGTTTTGTACACAGTGGATACATTTTGAAAAACAGCAGTAGGAAATTAGATCTCTGCTTCATACCTATTATAATAAATGATGCTATAAAGTTAAAAATAAGTGTCACACTTAAAAAACATATTTGGAAATATTCGACATTAGATAAAACACCAAAACTGATCTTAAAAAAAATTTTTTAAAAAAGCTAAGAGAAGACATTGTTAGAGGATATGACTAGGTAATTTAAAGAGAAGAATTTAAAACAGGCAACAAATATGCAACAACATGGTAAATGTAAATTTGCTATGTCAAAGTTTCCAGAGAAACTCATTAAGACCAAATAATAGGCAATAAATAGCCCTCATTCAAGCAAAATTTCTATGAAAAGATTTGCAGAGATGCTAGCCAAAAACCCATTTTGCCACAATAGCCAAGCATCCACCTCCAGTCTGTGAGAAAGGTGAATTTGAGGACACCTTAGGGAAAATTTCTCTGGAGAGAGAAGAGAGTGCGACATGAATAGTTTTCAGTGAGTTAGGACAGGATGCCTCTTCACCTCAGATATGGTCAGAGCTTTCTGACTTCAACAGAAAAGAATTACGGAGAAGAGAGTAAGACTCAGATTGCCTTAAAAGGGAACTGGTAAGCTTTTAGTTAGTATAGACTACACTGTAGTGGACACTATACTCATCAATAATAACTAGAGAAGCTGAAAAATACAGAAACCATCTAATTAAAGGCATCAGAGAAATTTAAAGGCAGTATAAATTTGAGGGGCTGAGATTCCAAATAAAAAGAAAAGACACTGAAGTCGAGCACACACTGATACAACTTTTCACCTACATCAGCAGCGAGGGGAGAAAGACTAACCAGTAGAAAGAAAGAACTTGAGGAAAAGAGATAAGCAGCTGTTTCTGTTTTGTTTTAATTTTTATTTTAATTGTTGTTCTTTAACAGTTTTCTGTCTTTTACTCCCATCCCAGCCCTCCGCTCCACCCCTCCCCACCTCCCTTCCATTTCCACCCCCCTAGTTTTTGTCCATGTGTCCTTTATACTTGTTGCTCTAAACCCTTCCCCCTTTCCCCTGAAATTCCCTCCCCTCTCCTCTCTGGTGACTGTCAGCCTGTTCTCAATTTCAGTGTCTTTGGTTATATTTTGCTTGTTTGTTTGTTTTGTTGATTAGCAGCTGTTTTAAGGCAGAATCTTTGCAGAGTTTTTAGGAACATTACAGAGCAGGAAAAACAAAAAGCAAAGTTCGGGGATGCCAATAAATCTGAACCTGTATGTCCATGGTCCAGGAGTGAAGGGAGATGAAAAAGAGGAATCCTGACAGTCCACCCCCTCATTCTCATCAAGGCATCAGTGAGACTGATTTGTTGCTCCACTTATGTATGCATTCATTCATTGCTTCTTGTATGTGCCCTGACTGGAGGTCAAACCCGCAACCTTGGTATGTCAGAATGATGCCCAAACCCACAACCTTGGCATATGGGAATGATGCTATAATCAACTGAACTGCTTTGCCAGGGAGCTGCATCACTGATTCTTAAGCAGCTCAGAGTGAGAGGCAGAGAAACTGAAAAAGCAGCTGCTAAGATGCTGAGAAGATAGGCAGATTCATGGGCAATCATATCTGGTGGAAGAAAGAAAAACTAAATAAAGATCCACCAAGATGGAGATGCCCTTTGGGAAATTTCAGGTTTTTAATTGGGGTCACTTGAGGATGACCCTCTAAGACTAAAACCTACCTAGAAATAGAAAAGTATTTATAGAGTTTAAAAACTAACTCCAAACATACTGTATCATTGCCTGAATTAATGAGGTCTGATCTTGCTTAAACTACCTAGCAGAAAATTTTATAAGAATTCTGAGAATAAAGCATAACTTAAGCCCTTTACAATTATCCATTTATAATACTTGACATTCTAGCAAAAAAAAAATAACAAGTATGCCAAAAAATAGCATGAGACAAAATAAAAAAAATAGATGTTCAGGTCATTCAGATACCTCAGTTATCTGATATGGACTTAAAGAACAAAAAATGTATTCAAGGAAAAAACACGGTAATGTAGAGACTTTTTCAAAAGAAATGAGTACTATAAAAGAGAATTAAAGTTACATTAACAGTAAAAAACATGACTGAAATTAAGACTGCAATTAATGAGATTAATTAACAGCAATAAAGAGGACTGATACCCTAGAAGGCAGACCAATGGAAAATACCCACACTAAAGAAGAAAAAGGAAAAAATATGGAATATATAAAACAATTAAAGACCTTAAAAATTACATGAGACAAATGAAAAAATCTTGCATGAATATCAGTTGAGTCACAGAAAAATTCAAAAGAGAGAATGCTGCAGAAGTCATATTGGAAAATATAATAACAGAATTGATGTAAGATATCAAGCTACAGATTCAAGAAGCATCATGCACTCTAAGGAGTATACAAACAAAGCAAACTATACTAAACACATAATAGTAAAATCACAACAAAACCAAGGAAAAATAAGAGAAAAAAAATTTGTCTTAAAAGACACAACTTAAAATTGAAAGCTGATTCTTAAATGATAGAAGCCATAGAACAATAAAAATGACTTCATTAAAGTCTGAATTGAAGCCAGATAAAAATATTTCCAGATAATAAAACAGAAATAAATGTTCTTGCAAGCCAATCAAACTAACAAACTAAAAAAAGAAGGAAAAAAGGACAAAAAGGATTTTTTCAGGCAGAAGTAATATGACACTGGGCAAAGCATGGAAATTCAGGAAAGAATGATGTAACTATCTAATAAAAATAATGAATATGTAGGTAAAGAAAAGTGAGCATTAATTCCATAAAATAGAAATATGAAATATTTGAAGAAATGCAATATATGAAACAAAAAGCACAAGGGCAGGAGGGTTTGAATAGAATTAAAGTGTTTTAAGATATAGCATTATTCAGAATGTGTAAAAGGCAGTAATTTACAAAACACTTGAAGAAGTCAAATTATACCTGTTGTAATCTTGAAATTAACCAATAAAAATAGAAGTAAAATAATATAAAACTAGCAACATAATAGAAGATGAAAATGTAATAAGAAGTATACTTGAATAACCAAATGGTTAGACATAGGAGAAGAGAGACAAAAGAGCTGGGATAATTTTAAACAAATGGTAAGATGATAGATATAAACTCAATATATGGATAATTACATTACAAAATAACATTTGGAATATTCTAATTAAAAAACAAAAATGGCAACAATGTTAAAATGTGATTATATGCTACTTAAGAAACGTACTTATTAAAGATGGGGCACGCACAAAAGGTTGAAAATTAAAAAATAGGAAAAAATGTATAATGCAAACACTAACCAAAAATAGAACTGTTGATCTTGTACTAAATAAGATAAAGGAAATACTAAGATCAAAGCATTATTAGAGACAAACAGGCAAATCTATTTATAGGTCAAGGCAGTGATTACTTTGAGGATGGTTATTTCTGGAAAGAGCAGAGTACAATCTTACTCAGCCAGAAAGATTCCATCTCTTGATTTGATTATGTGAATATGTTCACTTTAGGGAAAATCCTGAAACTGCACGTTTAATCATGTACTTTCCTGTATGTCTCATAGACTTTAATAGAATATTACTTAAAAGTAGGATACCCCTCCTAAAAAATGATCTGAAGACACAAAAAAACCCCAACAGATATGTGGACACTGGGGAAGTAGGAGCAGGAGAAGAGGCATTGCCGGGGTTCAACAGGCTGGAGCGGGACCATCCTATGGAAAGTCAAGGATATCAGAAAAAAATCCCACAGAGAAAAAGAGAAAGAAATAAAATGTCCAAAGGGATGCTAACCAGAGATTATAATTCTACCAAACAAACAGAACTGTATTTTTTGTTTTTCCCCCGATATCAACTATTCAAGGGATAGAAAAGTAGGTTAAGAATAGGGAAGAGAGAAGGATGAAAAGGGAGTTTCATAAAATATGTCCCTCTCCACTGCTGAAGATTTCTAGCACAGAGAGAGAGAAAGTTTTAAAATGAATAACAAGCATTAATGTTAGTATTATATACTACATAGAATTTCTGAAATCACTGCGATGAGAATGTTCTAAAGCTGAAATGAGCAAGACAATCTATGACACCTACCCCAGATTTCATCCGGGGGCAGAAAAGAGTGATTGTGAAGAGCAATTTTGAAAGGTTGGCAGGAGAAAAAGAATATAATTGGTTTTTGCATTGCATCATCTTCACTGCAGTTCATTCCATAGTTTTTTTATGTTTGAAAAGATAAGGTTGCACACAAAGGGATGGGGAAATGTAAACTAATGAATGAACATCATTTTACACACTTCAGACTAGCAAAATTTAAAAGGCTGGTAAAATCCATTCTTTGTAAGGATGAAGGGAAATGAAAAGTCTACCACAGTGTTAATAGGAAATGTCTATTGGTGAAATATTTTTGGAAGGTAATTTGGCATTTTTTATACATTATAAATGCAAGCCATTTGACTCTATACTTCCAGTACCAAAAAATTATCTAAACTTTCGCCAGTGATTAAATAAGTTAGAGTACATATATTTAGGAAATATTATGGAGCCATTAAGCAGAATAAGGAATGTTCAGATAGAGACAGAGATAGAAATACAGATGGAAACAAAGACAGATATATGGATTGATTCAGGCAAAAGTCTTGAAAACGAGTTTTGCTAATTTGAAAGCAAGATAAAATGCTGGATCAAGTCAAAGAACATGTATAAAGGACCTATGGGCAAGGACGATGGGATAGGATTGAATGTGGGAGATGGGCAGGGCAGAGTAATGGGGGGAAATGGGGACAACTGTAATTGAACAACCACCATTTTTTTTAAAGACAAGATAACAATACAAGTTCTGAACAATACAAGAATGTATGCTCCAGGAAATCAGAAACTCTAAAAGAGTGTTTAAAACATTTAGACACTCAATAGAGAGTTGTTGTATGAATAATATGTTCTATTTATGTAAAAAAATGAATAAAAGAACAGAGAATATTCAAATATTTCACTTTACACAGTTCTACAGTGTATAGTGTTTTTAAATTAAAAAGTTTAATCGTATAGTACTTAAGGTAAAACAAAATATGTTGTTTTTCAAATTAAAAGTATGTGCTTCAGCCCTGGCCAGGTAGCTCAGTTGGCTGGAGTGTCATCCAGATGAACCAGGGTTGCAGGTTCAATCCCTGGTCTAAGCACACACAGGAATCAGCAGAAAATGAATGCATGGGTGGGTGAAACAATGGGTCGATGTCTGTCTGTCTGTCTTTCTCCCTCTCTCTCTCCCCCACCTGCTTTTCTCTCTCCTTTCTTCTTTCTTTAAAATCGGTAAATAAAATTTTAAAAATGTTTATGCTTTACGTATACTAGTTCTGACATTCTCCAGCTTATTCACCTTGCTATTCACCTACTAATTTACTAACATCCCTGGACATCTGTAAAACCAAGAAAATAAAACACAGCCAATGGGATGTTTTGAGAATAAACAATATACCTGATGCATTATACAAAGTTTTTAAATGTCAGTGGGATAATATCTATTACTCTCCTTACCTCCACTGTAACCCAATATCTTATGTTGATCCTTTTTAAATCTATGTTTCTCAAAAGTAGAACCCCACCCAGGTCTGACATAACAAGCTACGTCATCACTTTAAAATATCCTCCTATTCATAGGAACTATTTATTACAAGCCTAATTTATAGTGCAAAAACAAAATACAAAAAGACTTACATACCTTCTACTTACCTCAAGCCACAAGACAAAATATATTATAGGGAGATCAAAGGTTAAATTTAAATACTTTAATAACAAACAATAAGATATAGGCAATATTAATATAAACTGTAGGTGTAAATATTTTTAAGTTAACCACAATCAGTTCAATAACAAAGCATTTAACAGATTTTACTATGCAATTTTTTTAAATTGTTCATATTAATGACATAAAAAAAATTTAAATCAAATATCAGACATAAAATATTTTCAACAAATATGGTAAACACAAATATAATGCACTAATTTTAAAAAAATATTCTTGTTTACCCATTATAAAACATAAAACACCTTTGCAAGATATTTAGATAAAAGACAATGTAATTACTCCAGTCTCCAAATTCATTCTGATACTTAACTTTTTAAACTATAAAATACTTTAAACATTAAAAATTTACATCCCCTATTTTCCCAATGAAATTAGCCAATATATTAAAATGAAAATATTCAATGTACCATCATTATTAATTCTGTGTATTTTGTTACAATCCTTCAGGTTAAAATTTGGCAATGGGTTGTCAAAACTTTTATAAACAGTTATAATTGTGATTGTACCATTTCACCTTTAAGATTTTATTCTAAAGAAAACATCTTAAGGTCATCAAAATATTCATACATATACAAAAAATATTTTGAGGTATTATTTGTAATAGTTAAAACCATAGATAGAGCTTACATTTCAATCAGTAGAAGTGGTAAATTAATACTAAAAATCTATTTTTAAAGATGTGGCAAATACAACATAACATTAAAAAATAAAAAGATCACAATATAGAATGCATAGTTTAACTCAAATACCTATTACAAATGCAGATACCTATTATATATGGGTCAAAATATTTATTTTTATTACTGCTTTAGGACTAAGACTGATTGACCCATATTTGGAGGCTATAGCCCAGAGTGAAAAAGCATGAACTTCAGAGACAGATTTTATGAACCTTGCATCCAAGTTCTGGTTCTTTGAGAAACTTACTTAATATTTCTGAATATTAATTTCATCATTTTTAAACTTAAAAATACATACATATGTAATTTGTAGTTTGTAGGACATTTGTGAACTAAAAATATATTAAAGAATCTAGTCTAATTCCTGGCACATGGAAGACTCTAAATAAATATTTGAACATTTACTTTCTTTATCAATTTTTATATGGTCCTCATTTCCTTTTGGGAATTAGAAAATTTTCCAAATGCTAATTAGCCTACTTCTCTCTGCCTTCTAATGTGGCTAAACTAAAACGAAAAACACTTCTATACTCTGACTCCACTAGTATTAGTTAACAGTCCAGTGAAGGGGAAAAAAACACAGAAGCCAATTTGTATCATTCCTTGTACATTGACTAAATCTATTAGCTCTCTAGAAATACGTAATTTAAAAGACTTTGCTTTAAGTTTCTACCCTGCAAGCCTGGAACAAATAACATGAAACAAAGAACATTTTTCTATTTCATCTCACCAAACATAGTACAGAATCAGAACCTAGGTATTCATAAATCTCTATGAAATTAAATGGGTCTATAGATATGAAATGCTAAGCATTTATAGCCAATAATGGGAAATATTTCAAAGGCAAGGGTATTTCTGTATGTTATATAATAAACCAAGCAGGAAGCCACTTAGTCAACTGTCTCAGTCAGAATCTAATCAGGAGACAGAAACCATACAGTAATTTAATCAAAGAAATTTAAATATAAACATTAATAACTTTAAAAAGTGAATAGCACAACAAAGGATTTTCAAGTAATAGTTATATATAAAGCATACATATATATAATACATATATATGTATACATACATGTTATATGCACTGTATATGCTAAAATACACATAACATATATACATATGTAGCATATATATGTAGCATATATACATAACATGAGGAGAATTTCCAAGGTGGGGCACACATCCTTCCCCATTGAAATGCCATTAGGACTTGATACACAGATGGCAAAGTTCACTAAGTTGCTGCATTATCAGAACTTGAAATGCCAGGGGAAGTCCTCCATAGGAAAAGATCAAACCTCAGAACTTGCTGCAAAGGTATAAAAAGGAATGATGGGGAAAACTGCTTCCTAATGGGCACTGATGGTCACTATGTTCAGCAAAACCCATGTCTTAGAGAAACCACCTGCACTACAGAAGCCTAAATCTGTTAAATCCACTCACAGTTCAAGAGCCTGAGATAGAAAAACTGCACATTTCAGGAGGCCATGAGAGCAACACATCAGAGCCTCTTTTTGCCACAGTGTCCCTCCAGTGCCTTCTACTGCCCAGTGCTCTCTCATGGCCTCTAACAACACCAAATTTATAGGACCCATCTCCATTATCACAAACTAAATAATGAAATTGAATTGGGAACTGAGACAACAAATTCATAACTAGCACAGTTCACAACTTGGCTTCTCAGCTTTCATATTTACCTATTTGTACTTTTTTACAATAACAAAACAATTATATATATTTTACCAAACAAGATATTCTTTTTATGTATAAGAAAGTTCTCACTTGCCCAACTTGTTCATTATATCAATTAGTGGCTTAATATTGTTACCTAAAAACTAAATTTTAAAAATTAACTTCCAAAAACTTCTTTAAAATATAAAAATAAGGAATGCCCTCGCCGGTGTAGCTCATATGGTTGGATGTCATCCTGCAAACCAAGAGGTCACGGGTTTGATTCCCAGTCAGGGTACGTGTGGGTTCCGTTCCCTGTTGGAGCACATACAAGGGGCAACCAATCAGTGTTTCTCTTTCATATCAATGTTTCTCTTCTTCCTTTTCTCTCTCCCTTCCCCTCTCTATAGACCATCTCTCCCTTTCTCTCTTTCTAATAACAATAAGAAAAAATGTCCTCCGGTGAGGATAGAATAAAATAATAATTAAAAATAAAAATAAGGAGGAAGTAAAAAATGTTAGTATGTACCAATAAACACATAAATAGAATAAACAAAAATACCGATACAAGGCTGCTACACTCATCTCTGTAACTGATCACAAAGAAGTAATTGATAAATATTGCTTCATTCTTCCACTCTCCAGTTCATATTTACGCTGCCCTCAGCCAGAGCCTCCGCTGGTCAGGGTCTTTACCTGGTGGGGTAATACAAAACTTCTTTTCTGAAAGATCTGAGTTCTCAATCATGCTGCCTCTTTTTTTAAACTGTAATTTCTCATTAACCTTTACCTTTAGGCACAGTAGTACTAGAAAACAGGTTAGGTAATCCTCTGAGTTTCAGATTTAGTCCTGCTTACCCCCCTCATGTGGCAACAGCCCATTTCCTGTTAGTAATTGGGATAAACCATTCCAAGAAGTAGAATAACCCTTTTTTTGTCTGTTGATTCAGTAGAGCCCAACCTGGCCATGTAGCAGTCTCATCTTCCTATTCAATGGAACCAATCCTGTGTCCCATAGATGAAACATGTTCAATCTAGAGACTAAGATTTCCAAACTAGCAGAATTTGAGGTTGTCAGGACTGAAATCAAATATTCTGTAAGAGGATTATTGAATACAACAGTGAGAAAATTCATTGTAGTGTTCATTTCTTGATTTCTAGGTTGAAGTCTTATCACTATGGCATAGATAGCATCCTATAATGGTCTCTTTTTCCAAGTATATACTCCATAAATCAGAATCTTATCCTCTCCAGGTGTTGCCCCCTATCTGGCACTGGATCTGAGTCTTCAGTAAGCAATTCCATATATCTATTAACTGTGTAACTTCTGCTTGATGAAGTATGTGGAAAGATCAGTTCATTCCATAAGCATAAGCTATTGCTGCAATTCCTTTGCTGTAAAATCAGTTCTTTGATCAGAAACACTGCTATGGAAAATGGCATGACAATGGATAACATTTTCTCTGGCTCCATGGATAGTGGTGCTCTCAAAAGAATTATAGGCAGGAAAGGAAATCTCACACCCAAACCGTGTGTCTATCGTACTGAGAACAAATCTCTGTTCCCTCCATGATGATCTCCCAATGTAATCAAACTGCTTCCCCATAGCTGGCTGCCCCACTTGAGATATGGTGCCATATTGTAGACTCAGTGTTCATCTCCATCACTGATACATTACATACTAAGCAGTACATTAGCAGTACCTGTCATCACTGGTAAGAAAATTTCCATGTCGTTAAGCCATGTGTAGTTTACCCCTACCACCATGATGACTTTGTTCATGAGCCATTGATTAAGCACTGGAGAATGCAATGGAAAATGTTACCCACTGAAAATATCATTCTGCCCATCTGATTGAGCTTCTCCTCCTCACTGGATGAAATTTGATCACTGTTTACATGGATCACAAATATCTTCACAATCTGTGCCCATTCTGAAAGGTCCATCCACCGCTTTCCCAGCCTTTGTTGTTGCCAATTACCACACTCTGTTTCTTTCAAGTTCCTGACCATCCAGCCAAACCATTAACAATTATTCACAAATTAGGGAATACACCTACCTCTACCTATCCTTTATTATAGACATAGTGGACAACTATGTGTATCATTTGAAGTTTTTCCACTGGAAGAAATTTCCCTTAATAGTGTCATTCAGAGAGCACCCATAAGAGGAGTTATAATACTGTAGCTGTCCATTTTTGAGTGACAACAGAATATGAAAATCAGGCATATCTTTATGATCTGCCTGAGTTCAATCTCTTATAAAACATTTTCATTTCCTACACAATGGTGAGCAAAAATAGGTTTACAATGGTCTGTATGGAAAAAGATACGCAGGTTATGATTATTACAGTAGCTTTATTAACTCAAAAGAATGTCACAATGGCACAGTGCACTTAGGTACAATCTTGTAAGCTATCAAACTGCTGGCCTTCATTATTTACACATTCTTTTAGTCTGTGAAAATCAATAAACAAACCTGAATTTCAGTGACCTGCTTGGGTTAGACCCACTGCCTCCTGAGGTGGTTGAATTTAAACCTACTTTTGCCCACCCTTGTATATTACTGCTAAGCATTCCCAAATTTATGGATAAGTGTGTCACACAACACCCGGCATATGATGTAAAGCTCAAGCTACATGGCAACCTGATGTTCTATGGTTGGGAACTCAATCCCTTTCAAGTCCCAGTATTGATCCAGTAGATCTTTTTCAAAACAGCATAGATTTTTTTTCCAAAATCTTAATGCTCTAAGCTATGATTCTCCTATGAGTGTTGCCCAGAGATTACATACAGCATCTCCATTTGCCATAAATATTTCAAATATCTTTATATCTGTTAATCCCTTAGATTCAAATACTAGTGTGGCATTTAATACAGCCTAAAGTTGCTGCAGAGAAATTCTTCTTTTCAGACTGTGACTTCAGCTTGAAGTTAAAGGACTTGACCATGTTATTTTATTTCTGTTTATACTCAAGAACATGCAAAAGGATCCATCATACACCATAATTCTTACAGATATCATTTCTTCAATAATGGTCATACTTGGCACATCACCACAAAACACACACAAAATAACATTTTAGTGTCTTTATTTTACCCTGATAGGTAACATCTTTACTGTTAAACTGGAAGTTGAATCCTTGATATACCATTTATATATATATATATATATTAACTTTTTTATTGTTGTTTAAGTACAGTTGTCTCCATTTTTACCTCACCATGACCCCCTGCCACACATATCTCCACCTCCAACCCTCAAACACACCCACCCTCTTTGGCTTTGTCCATGTGTCCTTCATACATGTTCCTTCATACCCCCCTCTATTATCCTTTATCATTCCTCTCCACACTCCTTTCTGGTTACTGTTGGATTATTCTTTATTTCAAAGTCTCTTGTTCTATTGCGCTTGCTTGTTTTGTTGACTAAGTTCCACTTATCACATGGCATTTTTCTTTCACCACCTTTCTTATTTCACTTAGCATAATTCTCTCCAGATCCATCCATGCTGTTGGAAAGGGTAGGAGCTCCTTCTTTCTTTCTGCTTCATAGAATTCCTTTGTGTAGATGTACCACAGTTCTTGATCCACTTATTTACTGATGGCCACTTAGGTTGCTTCCAGCATTTGGCTATTGTGAATTGTGCTGCTATGAACATTGAGGTGCATAAATTATTTTGAATTGGTGTTTCAGGATTCTTAAGGTATAATCCCAACAGCGGCATTGCTGGATCAAAAGGCAGTTCCAATTTTAGTTTTCTGAGGAAATTCCATACTGTTTTCCACACTGGCTTGCCAGTGTGCATTCCCAAGAACATTGCACTAGGGTTCCCTTTTCTCCACAACCTCTCCAGCACTTGTTGTTCATTGATTTGTTTATGATCGCCATTCTCATTGGTGTGAAAATATATTTCATTGTGGTTTTAATTTGCATCTCTCTGATGGCTAGTGATGCTAAGCATCTTTTCATATGTCTCTGGGTATTCTGTGTATCCTCCTTGGAAAAATTTCTGTTCAAGTCCTTTGCCCATTTTTTAAATTCAGTTGTTTATCTTCCTGGAGTGGAGTTGTATGAGTTTTTTTATATATTTTGGAGATCAAACATTTGTCTGAGGTATCATTTGCAAATATGTTTCCCATATAGTTGGTTCCCTTTTCATTTTGCTGATGTTTTCTTTAGCCCTGGAGAAACTTATTATTTTGCTGAAGTCCATTTGCTTATTCTTTCCTTTAGGTGACTTGCTCTAGGGGGTGTATCAGTGAAAATATTGCTGCATGGAATATCTGAGATTTTCTTGTCCATATTCTACTCTAGGACTTTTATGGTGTCAAGTCTTTTATCCATCTTGAATTTATTTTTGTATATGCTGTAATTTGGTAATTGACTTTCATTTTTTTTTTTTTTTTGCATGTAGCTGTCCAGCTTGCCCAAAACCATTTGTTGATGAGGATATTTTTACTCCATTTTCCATTTCTGCTCCTTTTGTCAAATATTAATTAACCATAAAGACTTAGGTGTACTTCTAGGCTCTCTATTCTGTTCCATTGGTCTATATGTCTGCTCCTGTGCCAGTATCATACTCCTTTGATTACAGTGGCCTTGTAATATAGTTTGATATCAGGTATTGTGATCCTTCCTAGTTTGTTCTTCTTTCTCAAAATTACCATGGCTATTCAGAAACGTTTATGGTTCCACACAAATTTTTGAGATATTTGTTCTATGTGAAATATGTCATTGGTATTTTAATGGGGATTATATTCTATCTATAAATTAATTTGGGTAACATGGACATTTTGATGATGTTGATTCTTCTGGATTAGAAAAATTAACATCATCAAAATGGAAGAACACACTATATGCTTCCATTTATTTGTGTCTTCCATAATTTCTTTCTTCAGTGTTGTGTAGTTTTCAGAGTAAAGGTCTTTCTCCTCCTTGGTTCAGTTTATTCCAAGGTACTTTATTTTTCTTGTTGCTATAGCAAATAGTATTTTTTATTTCTTACTCTGATCTTTCATTGTTGCTGTATAAAAATGCCTTTGATTTATGAATACTGACTTTGAACCCTGCTGTTTTGCCAAATTCACTTATTAGGTCGAACAGTTTTTTGGTGGAGTCTATAGGGTTTCCTATGTACACTATCATGTCATCTGCAAACAGTGACAGTTTTACTTCCTGCTTTCCAATTTGGATGCCTTTTATTTCTCTCGTCTGATCGCTGTGGCTAGGACTTACAATACTATATTGAATAGAAGTGGTGAAAGCACTATCCTTATTTTGTTCCTGATCTTATTGGGAAAGCTTTTAGTTTTTGCCCGTTGAGTATGATGTTGGCTGTAGGTCTCTCATATATGGCCTTTATCATGTTTAGGAATGTTCCCTCTACTCCCACTTTGCTGAGTGTTTTTATCATAGCATATTGAGGAATGCTCCCTCTACACTCACTTTTCTGAGTGTTTTTATCGGAAGAACCATAAATGGGTGCTATATCTTATCAAATATTTTTTCTGCATCTACAGATATGATCATGTGATTTTTGTCTTTCAGTTTGTTTCTGTGATGTACTATGTTTATTGATTTGTGAATGTTATACCATCCTTGAATCTCTGGGATGAATCCTACTTGATCATATTGTATGATCTTTTTACTGTATTTCTGGATGTGGTTTGCTAATATTTTGCTGAGGATTTTTGTATCTATGTTCATCAGCAATAGTTTTCTTTCTTTGTTGTAACTTTATGTGGTTTTGTAATTAAGATGATGCTGGATTCATAAAAAGAGTTTGGGGGTCTTCCATCTTCTTGGATTTTTTGGAATAGTCTGAGAAGAATAGGGGTTAGCTCTTCCTTAAATGCTTTATAGAATTCTCCTGTGAAATCATCCATTCCAGGGCTTTTGTGTGTCGGGAGTTTTTCGATTACTACTTCAATTTCATCACCTGTTATTGGTTTGTTCAGGCTTTCTGCTTCTTCTTCATTCAGTTTTGGGAGATTATATTTTTCTAGAAATTTGTCCATTTCACCTAGGTTTTCAAATTTCTTGACATACAGTTCTTCATAGGAGTTTCTTACAATCCTTTGTATTTCTGTGGTATCAGTTGTAATCTCTCCTCTTTTATTTCTGATTGTGTTTATTTGGGTCTTCTCTCTTTTTTTTCTTGATGAGCCTGCTTAAAGGCTTGTTGATTTCATTTATCTTTTCAAAGAAACAGCTCCTGGATTAATTGATCCTTTGAATTATTGTTTTAGTCTCTATGTTGTTTAATTCTGCTCTGATCTTGGTTATTTCCTTCCTTCTACTTGTTCTAGGCTGTCTTTGTTTTTCTTCCCCAAGTTCTTGCAGATGTAGAGTTAGATTGTTTATTTGAAATGTTTCTGTCTTTTTGGGGTAGGCCTGTATGGCTATGAACTTCTCCATCAGGACTGCCTTTGCTGTGTTCAATAAGTTTTGGAGTGTATTATGTTCATTTTCATTTGTTTCCAGAATTTTTTTTTTTATTTCTTTCTTAATCTCACTATTAATTCATTCATTGTTTAATAGCATGTTATTCAATCTCCATGGATTTGGGTGTTTTTGAGTTTCTTCCTTGAGATTCATGTCTAGTTTCAGGCCCTTGTGGTCTGAGAAAATGGTCGATATGATTTTAATTTTCTTGAATTTGTTGAGGCTTGTTTTGTGTCCTATTCATGGTCTGCCTTTGAAAATGATCCATATGCATTTGAAAAAGAGTGTGTATTTTGCTTCTTTAGGCTGAAAGGTTTTGTATATATTAGTTAAGTCCTTTTAATGTAGTGTGTTGTTCAGTTCCACAATATCCCTACTAATATTTTGTTTGCAAGATCTATGCATTATTGACAGGGGGTGTTAAAATCCCCTACTATAAATGTGTTGCTGTCTACAGTTCTCTTGAAGTCTTCCAAGATTTTCTTTATATATTTCAGTGTTCCTATGTTGGGTGCACATAAGTTTACAATATTTATGTCTTCATGGTGTATTCTTCCCTTGAGTATAATGAAGTGTCTTTTTTTTATGGTCTTTGTTCTGAAGTCTATTTTGTCTGCTATAAGTATTGCTACCCCCTTTTTTCATGTACATTTGTATGGAATGTTATTTTCCAACCCTTTACTTTTGGTCTGTGTAGGTCTTTTATTCGGGGGGGGGGTCTTTTGTAGGCAACATATTTTTAGGGTTGTGTTTTCTTTTTCATTCAGCTACCCTATGTCTTTTGGTGGGAGCATTGAATCCATTTATATTTAAGGTTATTATTGATAGGTACATATTTGTTGCCATTTTTTACCTGTCCCCTCTTTTTTTATATCCCCTTTGTGCCTGTGTTCCACTCTTTCTCGCTCTTTTTATTCATCTTCGTAAAGCAGTTTCTTTAGCATATCTTCTAGTGCTGGTTTGGAGGAGGTATATTCTTTTAGCTTTCTTTTGTCTAGGAAACTCTGTATTTTGCTTTCCATTTTAAATGTGAACCGTGCTGGTTCACATTTAAAGTAATCTTGGTTGCAGGCCTTTGCTTTCATCACTTGGAATATTTCTTGGCAGAATTGTTTTGCTGTATTTCTGGCTTGTGGTGTTCTTTTAAGAAGTCAGCTGCCAGCCTTATTGGAGCTCTCTTGTATGCTACTTCCATTTTATCCTTGTTGCCTTTAAGATAGTCTCTTTTTTATGTCCCCTAAAGCAAGGGACGTAAAGGAAAGAATAAACAAATGGGATCTCATCAAAATAAAAAGCTTCTGCATGGCTAAAGAAAACAATATTAAAATATAAAGAGAACCAACTGTATGGGAAAACAATATTTGCCAATGACACCTCAGACAACGGTTTAATCTCCAAAATATATAAAGAACTTACATGACTCCACTCTAAGAAGACAAGCATCCCAATTAAAATATGGGCAAAGGACTTGAACAAACAATTCTCCAAGGAGGACATACAGAAGATCCAGAGACATGTGAAAAGAGGCTCAGTATTACTAGCTATCAGAGAGATGCAAATTAAAACCACAATGAGATACCACTTGACACCAGTCAGAATGGCCATCATAAACAAGGCAACAAACAACAAGTGTTGGAGAGGTTGTGGAGAAAAGGGGACCCTTGTGCACTGTTGGTGGGATTGCAGACTGGTACAACCACTATGGAAAACAGTATGGAATTTTCTAAGAAAACAAAAATGGATCTACCTTTTGACTGAACAATTCCACTGCTAGGATTATATCCTAAGAACCCTGAAACACCAATCCAAAAGAACCTATGCACCCCTATGATCATAGCAGCACAATTTATAATAGCCAAGTATTGGAAGCAACCTAGGTGCCCATCAATAAATGAATGGATCAAAAAACTATGGTACATTTACACAATGGAATTCTAAGCAGCAGAAAGAAAGAAGAAGCTTCTACCTTTTGCAACAGCATGAATGGAACTGGAGAGCATCATGCTAAGCGAAATAAACCAGGCAGTGAAAGACAAATACCATATGGTCTCACTTTTAACAGGAACCTAATCAACAAAACAAACAAACAAGCATATAACCAAAGACACTGAAATTGAGAACAGGCTGACAGTCACCAGAGGGGGAAGGGGAGGGAAATTCAGGGGAAAAGGGGAAGGGTTTAGAACAACAAATACAAAGGACACATGGACAAAAACTAGGGGGCGGTGGAAATGACAGGGAGGTGGGAAGGGCTGGGGCAGTGGACTGGGATGGGTGTAAAAGACAGAAAACTGTACAAGAACAACAATTAAAATTTTAAAAAATATTCTCTCTTTGTCTTTGAATGTTGCCATTTTAATGATGATATGTCTTGTAGTGGGCTTCTTTTGGTTCATCTTGATTGAGACCCTCTGTGCTTCCCGGACTTATGTGACATTTTCTCTTATCATTTAAGGAAGTTTTCCATTAATAATTTTTCAAACATGTTTTCTATCCCTTGGTCCTGTTCTTCTCCTTCCGGTATCCTTATTATATCGATATTATTATGTTTCATGTTGTCCTGCAGTTCCCTTAACCATTCTTTGTTCTTTATGAGTCTTTTTTTTTTTTATTGCTCTTTTTGGGAGTTTTGTTCTACCTTGTCCTCTAGCTTGCTGATTCAGTCCTGTTTCATCTAGCCTGTTTTTGATTCCTTCTACTGTGTTCTTCAGTTCAAAAATTGTATCTTCATTTTCTCCTGAGTCATTGATGGTTTTAGTGACCTTTTTCATGCTGATGTAGTTCTCAGTAAGTTCCTTGTAGCTTCCCTGTAGTTTTTTGTAATTCTCACTGAGCTCATTGAGCTTCCTCATAGCCATTATTTGGAACTCAATATCTGATAGTTTACTTGCCTCTATGCCATTTAGCACTCTTTCTGAGGATTCCTCCCTTCCTTCTGATTGGGGGTCTTTCTTTGTTTTCCTGTTTTGGGGGAGATTCTTCTTGTTTACTTCTGCTTCTTAAATTGATCTGCTTTGACTCCCTGTCTTTGTGGTGTGTACTTATATGAAAGGAAATCTCTATGATTCACTGGTGCAGTCTCTTTGATCTACTGAACCTGAAACTTTGGAGATGCACTTTATGCCATTTATGTTGGCTCTGTGGATGTAATTGAGTTTTAATTATTGTTGGGTCATTCTTTAGTGGGTCCCTCCCTCCAGCTGGATGACTGAGGGTCTCTCTGCCCATGATGTTTTGATTGCTGTTGTGTAGGTGCTTCCAGAAAAAAACCACAAAGCCCAGGAAATAAAACCACACCCACAAAAATGACTCCCCTCTGCTGGCAATCCCACCAAATAAACCATGTTAATAAGGGTGTAAAGAGATTAAGACTATTATAAGAAAGGAAAGTGAATATGAGATGACCTACTGAGAGAAAATAAGCTTAATATGGTAGAGGGAGGAGCACCAATAAGAGTGGGGAATCAGAGCAATGCAAAGGAGGAAGTAAAATTTACATCATGAATGAAAAAGGGGAATAAAGAAGGTGGAATGGAGTTAGAAAGGAAGAGTATAGTATTAGGTTTAAACATAAATTTTAAAAAATAAAGTGAGAGAGAGAGAAGAAAGAAAAAAAGTAGATAAGTAAAAAAATTAGGAACCAAATTGCAGAGAAAGCACCACCACAGCACTAACAACAACAAATGAGCTAAATTAATATAGGTGGGATGGAAATAAGAGGGAGAAAGAAAGACAGGAAAGCTTAAGGAATATTTAGAGGAAAGGGAAGTGATTTAGAGATGATGGAGGGAGAGGGAATACTAAGAGTGAGGAATGAAAACCATACTACGACAGGGAAAAGTTAAAATTTGAGAGAGACAGAAGGAGAAAAAAGAAAATAAAGGGCAAGGTGAAAGAGAGGAAAAAAGAAAGAAACAGGCTAAGAGAGGGCAAAATTAAAGTTTGAGATGTAAAAAAGAGTAGGAGAGGGGAATAGTAAAATTTGAGATTTGAAATACAAAATTAGTGAAGATCTTGATATAAAATTGAAAAAAATGCAACAACAACTACCCTGTCCAGAACCAATGAAAGAGAAGATGCAGGTATTTAAGGAGAGGGAAAAAGAATGTGAGATGCCCATTGGCAAGCAAATTTGTTTTGAGAGAATGGACAGGGAAGAAATACTGAGAGTGCAGAATGGAAACAAGTTATAGCAAGAGAGAAAACAAAATTTAAAATTGAAAAAAAATAATAATATGTAAAAGTGTTATACAAATTAATAAATTTATTTATATTATGCAAAGTAAAATAAAAATTGTTGTCATTGAAAAAATAATAAGAGGAAAGAAGGTAAAATGAGGTAAGTGAAAGGAGGGACAAAATATGTGAGCTGAAATAAACTATAGTACAAAATTTAGTTACTTAATATACACAAACTTGAAGGACGAAAAATAAATGTTCAAAAGCTATGCAGGAGAGAAAAATATCCCAAATTGTGAAGAAGACCGTATGGATTTTTTCTCAGTAGCATCTAGTATTTGCCACTGTTTTTTTCTCTCTGGGTCCACTTCTGGTGATGTCAGATGGTGCCTCAACCTGGCATCAGGCAGCCTGTTCGAGACTACAAGGGCTCTACTGTCTGTGACTGACTCCTTCAGTTGTTAATCTAGTCACTCTGCACTCAGCAGTCAGGCTTAAGCACCACAGGATGGGGCAGAGTCCTTCCTCGGGTCTGTGTTATTGTTTTCTCTCAGGCTGCTGCCAGTCAGAGGGGAGTAGATTGGTTGAGCACAGCAGCTGCTGCGGTATGGTGGGTGATTCAGCACTGGAATCTTGGCAGCTACTCTTTCAGTTCTCTCCCCAACACCTCTCTCCCCAGACCATCCTCAAGTGTCCCTAGTCCACTCTGCCCCCCAGTCCCTTTGCCAGAGTCCTGGGTAAGTGGCTGCAAGTGAAAATTTATGTGTTGGCCCTTTGAAGAGTTCTTTTCGTCCCTAGCTATCATTCTCTGACAGAGAGCAACCCTGCTCCTTTCCACAGCTGGGTGTTCTCTGTGTACTTTTGGGGCTCTGGCATTCTAGACTGGGGATCCAACTTAGGGTTTAGACTCCCCACTTCTAAAGGGGATCCAACCACCCACTTAAACATCCTTCCAGCAATTCAACTGCTGCCTATGGGCCCAAGCCAGCCCTCTTGTGTCTCAATTGCACTCTGTACCAGTCATATTGTGTTGAAGCAGATTCTTCTGTCTGTCCCTACTTGTAAGACTTCTCTCTTGCTATTGTTCAGTTGTTTGTTCCAGGTGATTTCTCTACAACTTAGTTGTGATTCAAGATGGGTCCTGGGAAGAGGCTAGCGTAACTGATACTCACTCCTCCACCATCTTGGATCTCTCCTACCTGGAATTTCTTCATAACTGTTTTTGATATATAAAATAAATGCTTTGCACAATAATTATTAATTCTTGCAGCATTTTATTCTGGCAATATCATTTTTTCCTTAGGTATAGAATTTCCCCATGAAAATATCTGGGCCTGGTGCATTCTTTTTGAAGGGATATTAATTATTGATTCACTTTCTTTGAATATAACTATTCAGATCATCTATTTCTCCTTCTGCAAGTTTTGGTAGGTTGTGCCATTGGAGGAATTGGCCCATTTCATCTCAAGTATCAAATTCACGGGCATGGACTTTTAAATAATATTCCTTGATATTCCTTTTAATGTCCATGGGATTAATAGTAATTGTCCCTCTTTCCTTTCTGACAGTAGTAATTTATGTCTTCTCTCCTTGGTTAACTTGGCTAGAGGTTTATCAATTTTACTGATTTTTCTTAAAGAACCAACTTTTGTTGTAGTTGATTTTCTCTATTAATTTCCTGTTATCAATTTCATTGATGTCTGCTGCATTTTTTACCATTTCTTACCTTCTGTTTTCTTTGGCTTTATTCTGTACTCCTTTCTCTAACTTCTTCAGGTGGAAGCTTAGATTATTAATTTTATATCTTTCTTCTTTGCTAACATGTACATTCAATGCAATAAATTCCTTCCAAGCATTGTTACAGTTGCAGCCTACAAATTTTGATAATTTTCATTCTCATCTAAAATATTTTCAAAATGTTTTTTTCTTTTGAGCCATATGTCATTTTACAATGTGTTGTTTAATCTTTAAATATTTTGGGATTTTACATCTATCCTGTTAAAATTCTAGTTTAAGTCCATTGTGGTTTGAGACCATAATTTATATGATTTCTATCCTTTTAAACTTGTTTAGCTCTGTTTTATGACCCAGAATGTGGTCTGTTTTGGTGAATATTCTATGTGAGCTTGAGAAGAATGTATATGCTGCTGTTGTTGGGTGAAGTATTTTATAAATGCCAGTTAGAAGTAATTAACTGACAATACTGTTCGTTGTAACAACATCCTCACTGATTTGCTGCCTGCTGAACCTGTCAACTACTGACAGAAGGGAGTCTGTCAACTACTGACAGAAGGGAGTCTGTTCCTCTTCTTATGACTCCAGCCACCCTGCTTCAGCATGACCTCATCTGAACTGATCACATCTGCAACGATCCTATTTCCAAATGCAGTCATATTCGCAGGATATGGAGTGAGAACCTCAACATAGTTTTCTTTTTAAAAAAAATTTGGGGGTTACAATTCAACCCACAAAAGCATAATTCATAAGCTATCCCCACCTAGTGGGTGGTGGGCCATGGAGGGTGATGTGTAAAAGCAGAGGCCTAGCTCCAGAGAGGGCAGCTTCAAATCCCAGCCTTCTTACCAGCCATGAGACCCTGGGCTGGTACCCAACGTCTTCCTCTGCCAAAGTGGGAACAAACATGAGTACCAAGCAGGTCATTACAAAAATGAAACAACCTGTAAACTGCCCAGCATGGTGCATGGTGCAGGGTCCATAGCTGTTTAAATGAACTGTACTGAGCAGCCCAGTGGGGATGAGTGAATGAGCAGCTGTTGGATACAGACTCCACTATACCATGAAGACACATCTGCTGAGCCAGTTTTCATAGCGCCACCTGCCAAAACACCCCAAAACCAGAAGGGTTACTTTGAAATCTACCATCTTGTCAAAGGAACTGTTTTCCTTTGAATCCTTTTCCCTACACATGGAGGAAGTTACACTTACTTCAAGGCTGAGTGGACCGTGGTGAGGTGATGACTTGGGATGGGAAGTTAGCAGTGCGTTCCAGGTTGCAGAGCCCCTCAGACTCCACATCAGTGGGGCTGGAGCATGGAGTGAGGAGTGAGGCTGCTGCAGAAACAACAACCAGGTCAAGAGCCTCACCTGCCTGTTGAGGAGTTTGGACCTTGCTGAGTGAACACACAGAGGCTCTGAAAGGTCTTCAGTAGAAGAACAAAGGAACAACACTAGAGGCCGACCCACTAGGAACTGCAGTGATCACTGCAGTGAACCCCACAAGAGGTGGCTGCAGTGGTTCTGACCTATGGTGGTGGTAGTGGGGTGAGATTCATCAAGCGACATTGGCAGGACTTGCCCAGTGCTGGATGCTCTGAGGGGTTAGCTGCTCTGTCCTAAGGGGGAAACACCTGGCCCGAGATTTGTGGCATGTAATTAACACCAGCAAAGCCCCCTGCCCCCACAGCAGCCCCCCCCCCCCAGCAAGAATATGGCCCTATCTATAGGCCAATGTGACCCTCACTCTTCCTGGTAGAAGATGCATGGTGGGACAATGTTTCATGAGGAAATGACCCTGAGTTCTGGCTGGTGGCAGAAGGAAGGAGATTCCAGCAGCACAGTGACAATCCCGGCTCTTGGAGGATACAGAGCATCATATCCTTATCTGTTTGGACATCTTCCTTCATCATCAGGCATCCAGCACCTGTGGCTGAGATAATGTCTTTATTCACTGCCCACAACTGTACAAACCTCAGTCCTTAAACTCAGGTGTGATGGGCTCATAGCTTCTTCATTTTTCCCGTCATTTAATTTTTGTTTTGAGGATACTTAGTCTTAGGTAACTGAGAAGTCTTATCTTCTTTCCCCTAGGAACACACCAGTGTGGCAGGCACAGCTTTGTACAGTGTTGGGCAGGGTCAAGCCCAGGCCTCAGGGGCTTCTTTGGTCTACTCCAATCAACATCCAACATCCCTGAGAAACCCTAGCAGGACAGGGCCTGAATCTTCAGCTCTGCAGGCTGTGCTAACCCATCCACAGTCCTGTCTGCTTGGATACTGACATGCTTGCTCCCCTCTCACAAGCCCAGGGATCATTCCATGTTTCCTCATGTAGAACCCAACCCTCCCTCTCCCCAACCCCAGGAGTGACTGGTTGAGGTCTCTATGGTTTTCCACCACCACCAGGTATGCAGGGGTCATCCTGGAGCTCCCACACTAGGCTGAACCCCTGGATTCTCTAGGGAGCTCAGTGCACCTTCCCACCCTCCACCTGGGCAGGAGCAGCAACCCAGCCCTTCTGGCTTTCTGGTGGCCATGTAGTAGTGCCTGGGGCTCTGCCATCCCCTTCCCATGGTTCCCTCACTGCAGGGCCGTGAGAGGCCAGCACAGGGCCCCTTCTCAATGACCTGCCAGTGTCTTGGAATATCTGCAAAGTAGCCATTATAATGATGACATATTGGGGGAGGGCAGGACAGCGAAGACCTGGTGAAGTAATGGATGGGGACCCAGGGCCCTGAGAGGGGCTGGGATGGAACACTGGGGCCAATGTAGGTGGTGACATCAGAAGAAACAGACATGAGGGAGGAGCTGTGACAGGACAGCAGCTGTTGATAGCTTCATGGGGTTCAGGCTTTCTGGGGCATTTGCTTGGGGACATAGTAGCACCTAGAGAAGACAAGGGGTCACTAGATTTGTGAGGTGAGTCCACTAAGACACCAGACCCACAGGTTCCTTAGCCTCATTTGTCAAGCTCAGGGAAGTCCTGGGAAAAAATCATTCAGTCACATGAGGGAGGGTGTGGGTTTGCTCCTTTCCATGTCAGGTTTCCTGAGTCTGGGGTCCAGTGCTACGAAATTTCCACCATTGTCTTGGGAAGTCTCAAGGTCCTTCTGGAGATCAAGAGAGCAGGGGATGTTTCTGCCTGAGTGACAAGTGACTATACAGAGGGTGGTATAGGACAGTTAGGGTGGTATCCCTAACTGTGGTCACTGGTCCTTCTCCTGGACCAGCGCAGGGAACTGAGGAGGACAGGAACAGGCTTGGGGCCTGAGCCCAGCTCACGGTGTCCTAGCACACAGCCCTGGGAGGACTCAGCTCTCCTGACTCTTGCTTCTGCAGCAACACTCCAGAAGGCTGTCCCTGTTCATTTCAGGAGATTCCTGAGCTGAGACATCTTCCGGATGCCCAAGCTCAGGAATCAGCTGAACCCCTTGACCCTCCTGTGAAAGGGCTACTGGGAGAGGGTGGATGTATCTAGGAAGGAAAGGCCACTCCAGAGCACCAGCCAGCCAAGTTCTCAGGCAGCCTCCCCCAGGCAGCAAGCAGGCCTGGGTGCAGCCCCAGCCCAGGTGACTCAGGCTGTAGAATGGACACGCTCTGGTTCTGGCCCAGGCACTGCCTTCCACAGTCTCCATCAAGACCTTGATTTGCTTATCCCTACACTGCACACAGTTGTGCTGCAGGCGAGCCCTCTGGGTCACTCTCTCTAGAATTCTCTGCTTCTGAGGTCACAAAGACACACCTGAGGGAACAGAGGCAGACATCTGAGATTGTAAAGCCCACACTTGGGTCAGACCCTCACTCTCTGCATTGGCAGCGATGAAGAAGAAACACGTCTCTTTTGCTCCTGTCCGCAGACCACGCTCTCTCACTCCTCGTCATTCTGCCTCTTCCCTCACACCTGTTTCCCTCTCTTCCTGCCCTCCACAGGCCCCCACTTCTTGGCATCGGCCTGTTCCTCCCCCAGCACCCCCACCTGACCAAACCAGTATCCCATATCTCATCATTGGGCCTGCCCCTCTCTTGCCAGCCCGCAAGACCAGCAGCCTCCGCAGGTCCTCTTGAGTCCCACTTACCCCCTCCCTTGTCAATCCCCTCTCCTCTGTTGCCCTCCCTCTTGCCCAAGTGGTCATGCACACTACTAGTCAGTGTCCTTTCCTCCTGAATCCCCCTCCTGGTCCTTTTGGGCCTCTGGTCCCTGGGCAGTGGGTTCACGGGACTTTCTTTACCTCCTGCCAGGTCACCACTTCCTGCCATCTTCCCTGCTTTGGGCCATCCTGCCAACTTCCCCAGAGACCACGAGTCAAGATTCAGGTGTCAGACACCTGCTGGGTGCAAGGAGCAGATTATAGTGGGAAGGTAATCCTGGTGGGACACCCAGAAATCCAGGAAGTTCCTTGTCCTCTGCTATCTCCCCAATGAGTTCTCAGGCATGTGGGTGTCTAGCCCTTGTCACTGGGTGGATGCCCCTCCTGGGCATTGGTGGATGAGAGATGGTGCCCTGTGCCTGGTATATACCCCAATCCCCAAACCAGGCTCCCTTGCACAGAGTGACTGGGGTCCCTCTAGCGGAACAAGTACTATCTGGGTTGGGGGTGGGAGGGACTGTGGCAGTGGGAAGAGAGGTGAAGCCCTGCTGCAAGGTAGTGGGGCCTGAAGGCTGGGGGAGTTTGGGGACCCAACTGGGGCAAAGCACCCTGTTCACTCTGGTTCTGGGCACTCAGAGGGTAATTGCTGAGCTCTGCAGTAGAGCCAGCCCTCAGCTTTGCTGGGTCAGGACCATGTTCCTGCAGCCTCCCTGGAGGCAGCTGTATACCTCTAGGGGTGCAGGAGAATATTGCACCTAGAGGTGAAGGCTATCTGGAGGAGCCCCTCTAATACCTCAGGGGACCCCCACATGATCCTTCCCTCCCTTCCCTGCAGGGCCCAAGACAGCCAGAGCTACTGCCGTTTTCCACCTCTGACACAAGTGAGGACAGCCCTGACTGACCAGAACTTGAAGAACCCACATTCTGATGCTTCTGTTGGCCCAGCTGACCCAAACAGCTTGAGAGTGGATGGCCAGCAATTGACAGTTTTCCCCCGTGGCTCTAGGAAGGTGAGATGGGGTAGTGCTGACTTTGCGTGGAGTGGGGGACCACTGTACACTCAGAAACCACACAGGATGCCTGCTCCTCAAAGGGGGCCCACCCTGGGCTGGCTGTCCTGACCACAGCCTGCTGTGCTCAGGGTCCAGAATGATGATTGCTTTGGTCTCCTGTAGCCCCTTCAGTTTTGATCACCACGTTCGGGCCCGGTGAAGTCATGCTCTGAAGACACACCCCGTGACTGGCGCCCCCTCACCCAGAAGCACAGCGTTTGCAGGCCAGGGAAGCCAGAACCCTCCTGCCCATGGTCACCAATTTGCGAAAGATCATCAGGTGAATGTGGACTGCCAGGATCCCAACCTTTGGCTGTACTTTCTAATGCCAAGAGCAGATGGGGAGCCAGGCAGAGCTTGAGGACCTCCTACACAGGACCCTTCCTGAGTGGTTAGCCCTCTTCCCCCATCTGTCCATCTGCTGGGGGCTTTGGGAGGTTATATCTCACCAGAAGTGGAGCCTTTGTTCCTAGTCCAGGCATAAGCCAAAAGCCAAGGAAGAACCCACTGTTGGAGTCTCCAGCATCCCCAGGCCCAGCACAGCAGGACTGGAGGGTGGGAGGACTGACTGGCTCTGGGGCTGCCTCCCAGCTGCAGCCCATGTGCTGTCCAATCAGGGGAAGACTCATCCTGATCCTGATGGGCTTCCAGAAGAGCCCATCAGAGGCTTGATCTTGCTTCCAGAAGAATGACCACTTCTTCTACCTACCCCTGCACCTGACCCCCAAATTCCTCCTGTCCATTGTCTCTCTCAACACACACAGCTGTCCTCCAAATCACATGTGGGTCACCTCGGTCCACGTGAGACCACACACTGCTCTGCACACCTGGTCCTTCCCCATTCTTGATGGGGTAAATGGGCACATTTGGACCTGTGTTACTGCCAGAGACCCACAGACACTTGAAGGGTCCACAAGCCCTTTGGTATCCTGCCCAATGACTAGGAGACACTGCTATGCATGACTATTGAATCAGCAATACAAGGTCCAGACTCCTGCAGCCTGGGGGAGGGAGCCAGGCAGCCTGAAGGACACGTGCTGTCCTCTCTGCACCACAGAGGTGGACAGCTTCTAGGAACACGTCCCTGGACCACACCCACATTTTTGGGTTTGAAAACTCTGGGAAACATCTGGGGCTCCAAATAGCCCCACTCCTGAGGCCCCTGCCCTCTGTCCATGACCTGAGGCTCCCCCAGACACCAGCATCTCAGACAGGATGGACCAAGGGCAGAGCTAAGCCTTGTCTACACAAGGAATCCATGACCCAGCCACTTGGGGCCTTGTCCCCTAGAGCTCCTCAGCCCCCATCCCAGGGCAAGGGAAAGACTAGGTTCTCAGAGACTCAGCCCAGGTCCAGGGCTGCAGGGCAATGGAGAAACCTGGGGAAGAAGCTTGTGGGGAGTGTTCATGGTTGGCTAGTCCCCTCGCTCTCCATCTTGCCTACTTGCCCTCTCAAGAGATGCATCCGACATCCAAGTGGGGAGGTGGGAGCTATGTTGTGGCCAACTTTCCTTCCCAAGTGCTACTTGGGGGCAACATTTTATGGGCTCTCAGGAGGACCAGGCCCTTCTGCCAACAATTGAAGCTGTTGTTTAACCAAGACCCGGAAGAGATGTAGCTGGAGTCAATGTTCCCATGAACACAGGATCAGACTTGGAGGCTTTATTTCTTCCCATCCACAAGGGTGTCCTGCAATTCTCTGAGTGAAATGAAAAGGAGGCAAGGCAGTGAGACCTCAGGGAGAGCTCCAGGCTGCTCCAGGACTGAGGAGGGAGGTTAGTGGTGCCAGGACCGAGAACCCCCTAGAGCCCTGTTGCTAGGGGTCCCAGAGACTTCCGTATTGCCCAGAGCTGGTAGAATGGAGCCTAAAGAGGGCTGGCAACCTTCCCTGACTCTCCTCCTCACTCCAGGCTCCCAGTCAGCCTCCCCTCGTCTTTCCTCTAAGTGATAGAAAATAGTTGTTAAAACTATTTCACAGAATCATGGGAAGAAGGCCAGGGTATGCGGGGCTGGCCCAATCATATTTTGTAACCTGGTTACAGAAAGATTAACAGGTAGCTTCTAATTTTGATTGTTGTTTTTAATGTGTTTTATAATTAATAAACAGTATCAAATGCAGTTTTGTAAAGACAAATGGTTCTGTCTGAAGACCATCTTGATAGTTTTACTTCTTCAAGTGGCAGCTCAGAAGGCCCTGGCCTGAGCTTTTACATGACCCACCCAACCATCAGTATGAGGATGACTAACCAATTTTTAGAGCATTCACACATTTTGGACTCCTTGGTACATTTTCTATATTCTATTTGATGATCCAACAGGATATGTGCTACATATTTTACAGACCTTGAGAAGTTAGCATTAATGTTCTTCTAGATGAGGTCTGTGTCAAATGATTGTTCTTTCTGAATCAGCCAGGGCAAGACTTTTTTCAATGGCTTCCATTTTGACCCAGAATCCACAAAACAGGTAGCTGCTAATTATTCTATGCTATATTTTTATGTAATGTTAAGTTATAAGGCTCAAACTAAAATTAGGGTCATCCTATTCAAGGGAACCAATTAAACTTTGTTAAATTTGTGTTTAATTTGTTAACCTGTGTTTCAAAATGTATCAATAAACTTAGGAGACTAGAGAGACCAGAGGAAGACTAGGGCAACATTTCTTGGCAAAGGAGATCCAGCTCAGTTTGGACTCAAGAATCGCCACTTCTAATCCTTTACATGGAAGCTAAGAGGAATCATCATAAATATTGTCTCCTTGCCACATAGCCTCAAGCCACACCACCAATAAGCCCCCAATATTCGCCAACACTTATTTTCTGTGTGTTTCATTATAATCACCCTAGTGTGTTGAAAGTGGTCAAAGTTCACCTTTCGGTCACAAGCCTGAGATGTCCCTGTCACCTGCTCTAATGTCACCATTTGGTCTGATGAGGCCACCTAAAGCTTTCATTCTCCTGTAAACCAGGTGAGCCTGTGCTACCTTCACAGCTAAGTTGGTGATCCAGGGACTTACAGTGTGTACAAGAGGAATCCTGGTACACACCCTAAGCATGAGTTGAGCTGAATGTTTGCAAAACAAAGCAATGAACAAACCAACAAATAAAAACTCAAAGAAATTGATTTTTCCAGCATACAGCCCACTCTCCATGTATTGTGTGAGTACAAAAAAACAGAGGTGATATTAACTTGGGAGAGGAGAGTGAAATACTTGAAAATAGTGACCTTTAGGCCTTTTTAAAGCTGCAATATGTGTGTGGTGAGGGTGACCTGGCCCAGACCTGGGGCATCCAGGCCTCCTGAGAAAACCACATCAGTGGGGGAATCACCCTCCCCCGACCAGCCCCACCAGGGAAAATTTGCAGCCAGCACCTGTGGTTTAGGGTCTTAGCAGCAGAGACCAAACATTAGGGGTGGGGACGTCAGGAGAAGAGCCTGAGAGCAGCAAGGGTGAGAATGACCACTCCCTGCACATGAAAGACACTTAGAGGAACGCCTGTTTCCATGATGGCCAAGAAGCAAATCAGATTCTTTCTTCATCCCTTTGCTTCAAGCCTCCCCACAAACTCCCAGAAAAATTAAGGCACTGACCATTGAGCTTATGTGGAGAGGTCCAAAGTGATTTTCTTTATGCTGGTAGATGATTTTAGTTATGGTTAATTTTCAGGCTCGGCAGCCAAGCAGAGGTCAATAGCATTCATTCAATAATCTAGATGTTCTCTCATTAGCCTCACACCATGTAAAGTGCCACCAAAATTTGGAAGTGGGGAATTCCACCTGATGTATCAGGGGAGGTCAAAGAGATGAGGAGGCATTTTGGAGGGACCTGCCTTAAAGGATGGATGTCATTGAGATGGAGGAGGATGAGGCAGGGAGGTAAATGTGTGTCCCACATGCACAAATGTGTGTCTCACATGGACAGCTGAGCCTGGAAACCAAAGGTGAGTGTCCCAGAGTAGAATGGACTTCTGGGATAAAACTGTAAATCTGAAGTGTTTCCAAAATTTTATGTTGAAAGTGTACTGGCCAAATTTTAGAAGTCTGAGGTTTTGGAACAGAGATCATTATTTCATGGCCCTGTTAATGGTGACATTTCTTCCATAGTTACTCTGCCAAATGTCAGTTAAAGCAAGTTTCCTACTGAGGCCGGTGGATGTTTTTCTGTGAGGTAGGAGCAGAAGATTTGGGGAGTACCAGGACTACTCAGCATCATAACACTTATCCTCCCCCAAAAAAGTGTCCCAATTTGAACAATGCATTATAATTGTCACTTTAATTATCATGATTTTATTTTTGTAATTATAGTAAAATTTACCATTTTAACCAGGTATATGGTTTGATGACATTAAGTATATTCTCATTGTTGTGCCACCATCACTATCATCCGTCTCCAGAACTCTCTTCATCTTGCAAAACTGAAACTCTGTGCTCACTGGGTATCAACGCCCTACCCCACCGCCAGCTCCTGGCACCCGGCACTCTACTCCCTGTCTCTCCGCTTTGGTTTTGTCAATGGGTCCTTTATACATGTTCTTTGATAGCCCTTTCCCTATTTTCTCCATTATCCCTCTTCCCCCTCCCCTCTGGTTAATGTCAGTTTGTTCTTTATTTCCATGTTTCTGGTACTATTTTCCTTGCTTGTTTGTTTTGTTGATTAGGTTCTACTTATAGATGAGATCATATTGTATTTGTAGACTCAATATGGTTATTATAGTATTTGTACTTCAAAAGCATGGAGACCTGGAAGCCATTGTGTATATGCAGAACTTTAGGAAAGTTTTTTTTTTTTCCTCAGTGAATGTGCAGATATTGTTCTCCACTCCCAGCCATTAAAAAGGCAGAGTGATTGACTTTACTCTGGACTAATATAGCAAAAAAAAAAAAAAGACAACATTTACTTTCTTTACTCTTTAAATGAAAACAAAAATACTTCCATTTGACAGATAGAAATTTGGATACAAGGTGACAGTGAGATGTTGTTGCCAGTTTGAGAAGAGATATATCCACTTTTACTCATCTTCTCACTAAAGTGAAGACCAACACAAAGAAAATGATTATAGCTCTCTCTGGGCCACTGAGGAAATGGAATCATTAATAGTAAGGCAATGTAGCAGGAGGCTCAACTCTAAATCTGATTCCTAGAATGTGCTACAGGAAGGGGAAAATACTGGAATTAAAAGAAGCATCTTTTCTTCATCTGCTTTTATGGCACTGAAAAAAAACAGTCAGTGCAGCTTTATTTTACATCAACAACAACAACAAACACAAAAACTTCTTAAATGTTATCCTCTCTGAAATAACATGTTCCTGTGCTGACAGAAGTATTTATTACATGTCTGTCTTTACCCCAGTAATATTTCCTCTTTAGGATACAAATTTTTTTAAAAACCTTCAAAACTGTTGAACTCTTCTACCTTACTACATCCAAAGCAAGAGGCTATGTTTAATCTATATTATTGCTAACTCTGAGGCAAAAGGACTCCAAAAGCAAAAACTGCCCGTGACAGATCTTTACTCAGTAGCTTCTAGTTGGAATAACTATGTAACTCAGAATCACACTGGGAAAGTACAGCTTAATAATGATAAAATTCAGTCAGTCCTGAAAATTAATCATCTTTTATGATTACTATTTAGTAAGTAATCATAAAGTCTCATTATTTAATAAAAATATTTGCATTAAAATTTATTTTTCTCCTAAAGTTAAAAAAGTATATTCTGACATTGTTAAATGTTTCAGATAAGCTGAATTGAACACAACCATTGTTTAGAAAAAAATTAAAATGTTGGACAAACTAACATAGAGAAATTAATATTACCAAAGGTCAAGTGGAGTTTTAGTTTATTTGCTCACATAGGATCTATTATAATTTAGAAGCAGAATTTCATATCTGAGAAAAAGAAACAGAACTGAAAGCATAAAGTATACATTCATTTAGTCTGTAAAAAGATATTTTGGAAAAAAATATTTTGGTAGAATTGAATCTACCTTCATTTGATTTTGTCAACATAATAAAAAATAGAAAGAACAAATTACCTTTACAACGTTGAGTTTAAATTGCATGCTCAGTGTAGAAATGTGTGGCCTTAATAATTTTTGCTAATCTCTACAATGGCCCACCCTATTTCTGAACATGACATAGAAAAACCTTTAGCGTCAATGTACCTAGTTCTGAATATCAACCACATGGTTATCTTTTCTGGGACGATGTATTTTCTCATTCCAGAAGGGTGATAATTTCCAAAATCATTCTTATTGTGATATCTATCAAAATGTTCTTCATTCTCCTTTCTTCTTAATGGCTCTGTCCTTTTTCTCCTCTCTTTTTAATCACATAAAAATTATTATTCCAAGGCTAATATCACTGGGAATGACAGAGTAGGTTACTCTAAAACTGTTTCTTTCCAATAAAGCAATGATTAAGCTGGAAAAAAACTGTCATCAGATTTTGGAGGATCTGACACTTAATAAAAAACTTAAAAGAACCAAGGGGATTCTTAACGTAAAAATGGTCTACTGAAATTATGTAAGAAAGTATTATGGCATTTAAACTTACCTGCCCACCACTCTGCATTCTCTAGCTTGGTAATGAAAATAAAGTGGCAACTTGCATTTCTCATACACCTTGTTGATGCCAGAGGGAATAATACAATCCTTGTTCTCAAAGAATTGTGGTTGTATATTTTGACCTGTCTGGTTGTTCCCTCGGGATCAGCTCAGGAATTTGCATATATTTTACACACCTCGAAGGTTCTTCAGAAGTAAAATGTACATCTGGTAGGTGTTCATTAAAAGCATTGAAAAGCTACATACTAACCCCAAATCCTTAGAGCAAGGGATAAAAGTCAAAGAAAGCAGTAAACATCGAAAAGTATGGGGAGGAAAAGGATAGGGAAAGGGATACAGAAGGAATAAAATCTTTAAAAATTTCTTGCACATACTGGAAAATCCAAAAAGTCATATGCATGCCCAGTACTAAATATATGCTCAAAAAAACAACCAAGAAGAAATGTTACCTCTGACTAACATGTAGGCCCCATGTGAGTAGGAATTGAAAGAAAAGGTAAACAGTAAGGATAACCACAGAAGGAATGACTCAATACAGAGCTAATTGGCAAAGGCCAGGAAAGGTTATTATTGTTTAGGCATCAGCAATTTAAGGAAATTGCTATATAGTAACTAGCTAATTGTTATGCTCATAGAAAAGAAAATTGAGTGATTACACATGACAAAGAATTCAGTCTTTACAAAAATAGTTTAGAAAAGTCACTATATAAACAAACTACAACCTACAACAAGTAGAATAAAAGCTCTGGAGAGGAGGAAAAACTGAGTTGAGCTCTAGGGTTATCAAACACAAATATTGAAAGTGATCAGTTTTTATTAAAAAATATAAAACTTGCAATGAAATAAGAAACTATGGTTTGTACACACACCCACACACACTAACTAATAGAAGCTGTGCTGAAGGGAACCCAGATATTGGATGTTGTAGACAAAGACTTTAAACCAACCATCTGAAGCATGCTCAACAAGATAAAAAGATATTCGACAAAAACTAAAGGAAACAAGGAGAATGATGTCTCATCAACTTAACTAAAGGAAACAAGGAGAATGATGTCTCATCAACTTAGAATGCCAATAAAGAGATAGAAAGGGGCAAATTAAGAAGTTACCCCCAAACAAAAGATGAAGGCATTTGCTACCACTAGACCTATCCTCTAAGAAATACTTCAGGAAGTCTTTCAGGTTTCACTGAAGAGGCATTAGACAGTAACATGAAGCTATGTGAAGAAATCAAATCTCTGATAAATGGAAATATATAAGTAAATATCAAAGGTAGATTGTTGCATATTTGGTTGTTAACTTTATTTTTACATCCTACAGTGTTTTTTAAAATTACATAACATAAACCTATATTACTGGGCAAACAATATGTGAAGGTATAATTTTTATACAGTGATATATGTCAGTTATATCTCAATAAAACCGAGGAAAAAGAAAAACACTGGAAAATGTTAACATGGCCTTGAATTTATTTTTAAAAAGTGTAATTTGTGACAAAAATAATATAAAGCAAAAGATAGAGCTTTAAAGTAGCACAGTTTTGGTACACTATTGAAATAAATAAATTATAATAATCTAATTTTAATTTTATCAATTTAACTTAGATTGTTATAAATTTAGTATGCTAAATGTAATTTCCACGTTATCTTCAAAAATTTATAGAATATACAAAACTAAATGAAAAGGGAATCAACTGATTCACTAAAAAAAAGTAAACTAAGCACAGAAGAAGGCAATCATGGAGAAAATGAGGGGAAAAAAAAGCAGTGAACGTAGAGACGACAAATGAAAAAATTGGCGGAAGTTGTTCCTTATCAATATTACTTTAAATGTCAATGGATTAAACTATTCAATCAAAAGGCAAAGAGTGGCAACATGGATTTTTAAAAATTATCCAACTATATGTTGGCCACAAGGGATTCATTTTAGACATAAAGACAAAAATAGGTTGAAAGTAAAAAAAGTATTTCATCCAGATAGTAATGAAAAGAAAACTTAAGTACCTATACTAACATCAAACAGGATAGATATTATGTCAAAACTATTAAAAGGGACAGGAACAAGAACATAAATAATGATAAAAAGTTTGCCCATCAAGATAATACAGCAATTATAAACATAAAAAAGATTATTGATAAAAGGGTCAAACAACAAAGAAAATGTAACAATTATAAACATGCACCACCTTATAACAAAAATATGTAAAGAAAAAACTATAGCCCCGGCTGTGGTAACTCAGTGGATTGAGCACAGGCTGCTAACCAAAGGGTTGCTGGTTCACTTCTCAGTCAGGGCATATGCCTGGGTTGCAGGCCAGGTTCCCAGTGGGGACCACTCGAGAGGCAACCACATACTGATGTTTCTTTCCATCTCTTTCTCCCTTCCTTCCCCTCTCTCTAAAGATAAATAAATAAAATCTTTTAAAAAAAGAAAAAAAACTATATAAAGCCCCAAAGTATATAACAATAAAATTGACAGAATTTAAGGAAGAAATAAACAGTTTTATCATGATAGTTGAATACTTCAATACACCATTCTCAATAATAGTACATCTGGACACAACATCAAAAATACAGGATTAGAACAGTGTAATTAGTCAATTATATATACGCTATATACACTACACACACACACACATATATATGTGTATATAAAGAGAATATACATTCTTCTCAGGGTATGTGGAACATTCTCCAGTATATTCAAATGTTCATCTACAAAACAAGTTTTAATAAGTTTTTAAAAGTTAAAATAATACAAATTATTTTCTCCAACTCCAACAAAATAAAGCTAAAAATCAATACCATAAGGAAAACTAGAAAATTTACAAATATATGAAAATTGAACATCTATTAAACAATCAATGGTTCAAAAAATAACAATGGAAAATAGCAAATATATAGATGATGGAAAATGAAATCAGAACACACCAAAGCTTATGGGATGCAGTGAAGGCAATGCACAGAGAAAAATTTATGGCTACAATGATTACATTTAAAAAGAAAATTTGAAATCAATAACCTAACTTTGCAACTCAGCAGTTTTACAGTTCCTCAATATGTTAAGTACATATTACCATATTACCATGCAATTTCCCCTAGAAATATATACCAAAGAAGTAAAAATGGGTGTTCAAAAAAAAATGTACATAAATGATCATAGCAGCACTTTTCATAATTGTCAAAAGGTGGAAACAACCTAAATATTCATCAACCACTGACTGGGTAACAAAATGTGGTATATCCATTCAGTGTAATATTATTCAGTTATAAAAATGATTGAACTACTAATACATGGTATTATACAGATAAGCATTAGAAATGATGATAGTAAAAGAAACCAAGCACAAAAGATCACATATTGTATGATTTCATTCATATGAAATTCCATATGATAAAGAAAGATTAGTGGTTTTTAGGATCTGGGGAGAGGGGGAAAATTGGAAGAGATTACTAAATGGACTCTGAGTTTCCTTCTTGAACCAGATAGAGGTGATGGTTATATAACATTGTGTTTGTAGAAAATGCCACTGAATTATACACTCTAAAATAGTTCAAATGATAAATTTTATGTCATGTCCATTTTACCACAACAAAAAAGGCATTTTTTCTCATTAAACAGCATCTCTTACATTTTGTAATTTAATTTTGAGAGCTATATTTAATTTTGATGAACCTCTCTAATTTCATGACCCTTCTCTAGTTCCAATCATATTCTTTCTAGAATCATCCACAGTTTTCAGGATGACCCTCTTAAACCTAAGCTCTTTATCTTTAGGTGGCACATAACTACAGGAGAAAATTGTTTAACTGATTCATATTCAGAAATAATTAAATCAAGTCAACACCACTTTCTCTAGCTGTGGTATGTTAACTTCTATCTAAATTTTTACCAAGGCCCAATCTGAGTCTACCTTCATCAAAGAGTTATTGCTTCTTAATTTATTTTTATTTATTTTTTATTTTTTTGCTGCATATCACAAGTTTTTTGTTTTCTGTTTTTTTTTCCTTTTAGATTTTATTTATTTATCTTTAGAGGGGAAGGGAAGGAGAGAGGGAGAGAAACATTAATGTGCGGTTGCCTCTTGTATGTCCCCTGCCGGGAACTGGCCTGGCAACCCAGGCATGTGCCCTGACTGGGAATCGAACCGTGATCTTTCGGTTCGCAGGCCCGCGCTCAATCCACTGAGCTACACCAGCCAGGGCGAGTTATTGCTTCTTAATGCAATATTTCCTTCAATTGCATTCTGTTTACATGTGGGAAGGAAATGAATTGTTTATTTATAAAGAAATCTTTTTTCCATGATTACAACTAATTCTGATGAGTCACTACATTCTGTTATGTGAATGTGGACTGCTATGGTATGAATTGGTTCCACCCCACTAACCTCTATAAACTTTTGAAAGAAAGACATGTGAAATATTTTGATGGGATTAGCCCAATTTAAAAGGTGTCAAGAGATCTTCCCAGATTCTATCCATGTAACCATACTTCAACTCCAAGCTAAAAAAAAACCCAATTAAGTAAAACAAAAAACACACACCATCAGCAGGAAAGACGCCAGAGGCAATCTAAAGTTATTTACTTTTTGAGGTAAAAATCTGCTATTTTTGTGTATATAGAACTTATTTCTATTTCTATTTCTCAGACTATCAGTCTGAGAGTGACATCTTAATTTTCCTCACATAACTACCACTCACTTTTTCTTAGTCCTTAAGATTCAGGGAGTAGACAGGAATGGGTATGTGACACAGGCCTGTCAAAGAACACAGCACAAAGATGTGGCTCCAAGTGGGGACCCATAACACTAGGCCTTTCGTTATATTTACATATAGTTTATTCTAGTGTCGAGAACAGCCAATGAGTTCTGTCATTGCATTCCACCCTTTTGGGAGTTTTGTCAGAAATTTTTAAAAAGGTCCTTCCACAGTTTTTCTACTGGGTTTCCTATTTCAGTGAGATAAGCCCAAAATTGTGGATGATTGTTGTCACCCCATAGTAAAACTTGCCAAACTATAGAGTAAAACAGAGGCAAAAGTTGGAGAGAGGATTTAGTTGAGAACATGGATCCAACTGAATTCTCTTCACTTTTGATTTAAGCTAATTTGAGCTGAGTTCTTATCACTTGCAAATGAAAAATTCCTAATGCTCAGAGTATTGCTAAGGTAAACTGAGAACATGGGTCTTCCTAGTGGTGGAAATGACTCTCCTGAACAGAAGGAAACAGAGAAAAGTAAACTATAGTGGCCCAAGAAGAAATCCCACCTACTAAGTGTGCTATCTCTTTAAATCCCTTTGAAAGTTCAGCCTCCAAAAAAACTATGCCTTAATTAACGAGCTAGAATTTCATCTATCCTTTTTATAAGTATAATGTGTCATATGGATTCTGAAATTTTGGAGGTAGAATTTAGATACAGAGCCAAAGAAGAAAGAAGAGGAGCACTAGGATTTCCTAGAGATTATGAGAAACCATTAGATACACTGAAAGCAATGGCCATTTTCAAAGTTATGCTAAATGCATTTAACCTGATCTGCTATGGCTTCAACATCAGAGAAACAAAACTGTGGGATTATATAGACAAAGCATACATACAAAAATAATACTTATAATTAGAGATTGTATAGTATTTTTTTAGGAATCTCATTTAGAATACATAAGTCTATCTCAGAATGATTTCGTCACATTTGGCTTTCAAACTTATTCTCAAGAAGGCATGAAGATAGGAAGTTTCTGTTTCTCTGTTGAATTGCATATGACTTGCAACTGTGTTTTGTTGATACGTCTCATAACTTAAAGACATCATTTAAGCTAAAGAAATATGTCTGCATACATGTGTGTATCTTTGGATATGTAAATCATGGGAGTGAGCATGCATATATACTCCCATATTATGTGTATGTAAACTAGACAGTACATATACATATGTATGTGTATCTGCATACTTACGTATGCATACACACATTTATTTTTTCACATCAAATACTAAGAGCTCATTACATGTTTGCCAAGGAGGGAGGTAGAGTTCAATAAATTGTGAATTTGTTTATACTACATGATACAGTCTAATCCAATGGATTTTAGTAAGAAAACTGCTACGTTCAAAACTCTATGATACAAGCTTTAGGAACACAAAATTAATGAGAAATAGTGTTTTTTCTTTTAGGGAACATAGAATCAGAGGATACCATGAGAACTTCGATAAGGGTGATAGCATTTGAGCTAGGTATTGAAGGAAGTTAATATTTTACCAGGTACAACCTCTATCTAAGTAAAGGAAAAATATAAAAGCCTAAAAGCAATATATATACATAAATATACATATATATACATATATACATATATGTGTGTGTGTGTGTGTGTGTGTGTGTGTGTAATCGCAACAATTAGTTCCCGCAGAGGAGATTTAAAGTTTGCAATATGAGAGGGAACTAGAATTTTGAGGCCTCAGGAATCTGGTAGTGAAAAATCCCAAAGTTTTTGCGAAGTAACAGCTCTAGAAATGTAGAAGCCAAAGTTTGTATTTTGTATTTAAGCTGCAGTGACATTGGGGTGTGCATTTATAATCACCAGGGACATCAGAGTTTGGAGAGTCAAAGTAAAAGTCTTTTTCTGCCTTAGGGATGTTTATGTCAATGCTCAGCTCTGTTAATTTAAGTGCTTAACTTTTACTGGTTCACATAGTAGACGCTGCTGTTAAAAAATAAAATAAAAATAAAAAAACACTGAACCTCAATTATTATATGACCTTTCGGGGATTTAAAAGACAGTCTTGTCACTGGGTTCAAAGCACCCTTTGCCCTTTTAGAAATTTTTTTTTTCCTTCAGAGAAGGAAAGGCTTCCTTCTTTTTTCATAGTTATGTGTTCTCTCATAAGTGTGCCTTTCCTTTAGGGCTGACCTGCTTTCACTACAGTGCATGTTGTTTTCAAAGAACTATTCGATATACAAGAAACTTTTTTGCTTAAAAATAAAAAAGGAAGACAGAAAACTGAAATAGGAAAAAAATGAAGGGAAGAAAATAAGAGTTTTTTTTTTTGGTCAGGAGGCTAGTTTGCCAATTTCCCTAAAATAATCCAATTTCCAATTAAATTGCAAACTTCAGATATATATATTTCATTTTTCTTTAATTCTGTACCTCACTTTGACCAAACCCAAAGGACAAAAACAGACAAATTCCAAAGAAACTATTTTTTCTTCCTAAAATGAAACACGAGGTATTAAAGAAAAACAACTTCTTATTATCTATTTATAGAACTCAAACCCTTTCATATGACTTTGTCTACCCTAGGTATGTCTATGCCCCACCCAAATATATTTCCTTTATCTTTCTCTCTGAACTCAGCAATCTTGATTTCTAAGAGGAACCAGAGATTCTGGTTCAGTAGTTGATACATTTATTTTTGTTTGTGTAGGATTTGCTTTTGATCTTATCATGGCCGTTGTATAAACCATTCTCAACTTTAAAAATATTCCCTTCATTCCTTTCTATCCATGCACCTAATTAATCTACTCAAGATCTATGTCTTCTATGAGACCTTTCTTATTTTATTTTGTCTCTATATACTAACATTATTTTTCCCCCAACAGAATTTATGAACTCCAGATTTTATATTCTATATTCTACAAAGCGTATTAAGTACTTTTGATTTGCATTAAATACTTGTTTTATTTCTTTAATGAGTTCTTCAAAAGCAGAATCAGTACAATATCCCTCGTCAATCTCCCCTTTTACTAGAACCCTATTAATTTTTAGCTTGTTAATTTATGTGGGGTCCTTCCATACTATCACCAGGAGGGAAACTGGTTGATACACTTTTTGAAAAGACTTAATATTAACCAGACTTAATTCACAGGCATAAATACACCACAGGGACCACTGAGCCTATATCAAGTCTTTATTTTATATGTGCTTTCAAATTCTTCACTTTCTGTATATGAGTTTCATACATTGTTCCTTGCAAAGTCATAATCAGGATTCACTTACATAGACATTTATATGTCCTACTAAAGGTGAAAAATAAATTACTCCTCCCACTGCTCTGCCTATTGTTGATTAATCACTGTATTTATTGCCAACAACAAACAAACAAAAACCTTATAGCTTCAGAATCATCCTCAACACAGCAAAGTACATTCTAGGCAAGCAGACACTAAAAATAAATCTAAATTGACTTGAAAAAGAGAACTTTTTTTTAATTTCTGCAAAACTGCAAGCTTGCTGAGGGCAAATATCATATGTATTTTATTCACTGTATCATCATGGATTATATTTGGCTGCATGTAAGACAAACCAATAAGAGACTTAAGCAAAGAGAAGTTTATTTTTCTCAGTCAACAAAAACACCTGGAATTAAACAGTCCTGACGTAGTCCAGTTACCTAGCAAGTAGTAAAAGACCAGGCTTCTTTCATGCATCAGCTAAGTTATCTTGTCTTTTATCTTTATTATCACAACATGGCTGGTACAGCTCCAAGCGTTGTATGTCATCTCTAGGCAGGAAGAATGCAGAAAAGACAAAGGTCAAAGGCATGGGCCAGCTAAATTTAAGCCTTTCAATAAAAAGCTGTTAATTTTCCTGGGAAATTTATCCTACAGACATTAACTTCCATCTTGTTGATCAAAACTATCATTAGCCTTTCTTGTCTCAAATTTAAGTAGACCCCTCACTCAATGCACCAATATATTCATACACTAAAAAAGGTAGAAGATATACACTTAGTGGGGTGACAAAGATATCACACGGCCTGCCCTAGATGACAGAAATCCTAAGAGATCAAGTTTTGCTTTCTTTTGCTATCTAAGCATATTGTTCTAACCAAGTTAAAAAAAGAAAAAGAAAAAAGAAAAATCCGTACTGGGTAGGTAACCAACAGTCTATTCTGCCATGCTGAATTTTTAGTGCTTAGCACAGTTTCTGTTGCAGAGTACACACTCAATAAGAATACAGTGAATAAATTCAGTGAATTACTGAACACATAGTTATTATGTTATACTTAACAATGGGATTTTAATTGCCTTTAACAGTGAGATCTATTGTACCTCAAAAGATTCCAAATGACAAATACTAAAAAATTATTTAAGACTTTAATTTTAGTAGACATGGTACAGTGCCACACATAATTAAGCATTTAACAAAAGCTTTCTAAATGGTAATAATGGTGAAAATTTCCAAAAAAAGAGAGTTTTTTATCCTCTTCAAATTTATGTCATTAGCTCTAGACCCTATCTACAAAGAAAAATACATTTTCTTTTTGCGTTCTGTGTCATGGATTAGTTTGCAGTTAGAAGGACATGTTTTATTGTTCACAGAAGTATTTCAACATATGTAATGATTACTTGTTTATCTCAAAAGGACACTCACTATCTAAACATAAAAGTATTGTTTGCTGTTGCTTAGAGAAAACAGTATAAATCTATTTGCTGATATCACACATGAAGATTCTTTAGTCTCAAACAGTACCATTAGTTTATGTTATCTTTGCAACCATGATTTTTTTCATTGAAGAAAACTATATTCCTAATACTGAGAACAGATTGATTTAATTTAGATTATTCTTTTTAAGATATTTTTAGAAAAAGAAAATAAAACATGACAGTTAAAAAAGAATCCTTATAGAGAAAACACTTACACATACACGCACTCACTGCAAAGGAAGCTAGAGTCAGAAATAAAACATGAAAAAAATCCAAGATCTGTGGGAACAAGCCCAGAATGGGGTAAACCAAAATCATGTGCTTTTATGTAACAGTAAGAATAGATAATGACTATAGAATTTGCAGAGTAAGATAAAATATAAAGGATAAAATGAAATGACTTCCCATGTCCCTCCACACTGGAGCTTTCTAGCAGAACCTTCAGGACACCACAACTGCTGCCAGTGTATCTTTAGTTTATTATTTTCTCACATCAATCAACCAATAAATGTAGAAGCCCCTGGATTTCACGGTCTTGAAGAATTCTATGTCACATTTGAATAAACAGTTTCAAGTGACTCACACATATAACTAGGCACTGTTTCAAGAGATTACATATATCACTTCATTTAACCCATAAAGCCCTGCGAGGCAGGCACTACCACTATCACCATTTTACATCGAAGAACCAAGGCTTACATTACATGCTTATCTGCCAAATGATGATCCTGGATGTGAGCTCAGGTGTCTAGCTCTAGAATTGGGGCTCCTTGTCAATATATTGCTCTGCCTTGATGTGCCTGCAATGATATAAGGTTGTGAGGCACCATGCTTGAGAACAGTCACATCTTGGGAAAAATTATTAATACTTTACAATATGAACAACAAGGCTAAGCAAGAGGAAAGGCAAGTCAAAAGCAACAACACCAGGTATTGGAAGTAGAATGTTTCCAGAGGACAGCCATAAAGATATCTTGACTCCCAGAAAGTAGAAACACATAGAAATTATCTTAATGATTTTGCAATTATATGCCTTTGATATTTCCTATCAAGTGGTAATGAATTCCATTTACTGCATAATGAAAACTGGTGTCCCTGCTAGTGTAAAAGTTTATAAAACTTGAAAACACTACTATATCTTTTTGAATTCTAAAAAATATAATGGATATTAGAAAGTTTAGAAGGGATATTCTAGGAAAGAATTGAGAGGACAAATACTGGTATTATGAGAGAATAAAATCTTCTTTAGTAGTCATATCCAGATCTGAGATTCTAAACTCATTATTATTCTAAATCCTCACTTATCTCACACCCAGGAAAAGGAGCAAGTTAAGTATACTTATCATCCCACTAAGTGTATAGCTTCCAACTTTATTTAGAATATGGGTTTGTGCAGTGAGTGAGGGGTCTACTCACATTAATTAGAGACAGAGGAAAGGCTATTGACAGCAAACTTCAGACCACCCTTCCTAGTAATTAACAGTGAAGTAGTGGAATGTCCTTTCCACAATCTTAGTGATGGAGAATTGACTGGTTCAGGCCCTGGGTGGAAATGATGAACTGTCATTCCTTGAACTCTGATGAGTTAGAGGCAAACAGCTGTACAGCATCCAATGGGGCACTTAGAAGAGCTCCAGCACTAGGATCACCCTTCTAGATCTTCCTGAACAGCATTCCCTCTTCTTTCTTCAAAAAATGGGGGGACTCTGCCTGCAGAGCCCCCATCCATCACGGATGAAAACAAAACTACCAAGACATGATCTGCTTGGGAAGAAGAGGTGGCCAAACTCTCAAAGGAAAACGAACCATAGCCCCTTCCTCACTGGGCTTTTATTCGGTTCAAATACACAGGAATACAGGTAAGTCAGGGGGCAAGGATCAAACAATGGTTAACATTTCAAAGAAATCTGAGGGCTTAATTTGAGTCAGTGTCTGTCAGGGAAGGGGTTTGCAAAACTTTGGGAGACATACTCATTTCCTCCTTGGACCCTTATCATTTAAATGAGAGCACTCTTAGCAAAGCAGGTTTCACAGGACTTTAGGAATTCTTTCTTATGCCTGATCACCTGGGGAACTGCTCTGGCTGGCACAGAGCTGCACCACCCACAGTCATAGTTTTAGGCTTAAGTTATTAGAGCCAGGAAGCATCTCCCAGATGGAAATGGGGACTCAGGCTATGTCAGAATAGCCAGGGGTTGGGGGGGGGGTGGCAAGGGTCCATCACCCCCTCTTTGCTGCAGCCCCCTGAGTCCTTCCATGAGGGCCTCCCAAGTGGTCATGTCTGGCTTAGGTTGCCCCTCCTATGAGGAGTCTTACCCGTCATTGACTAACTAAGCATTGGGGCCAGAGATGGATGAGGCAGAAGCAGCACTCCTGCCAGGGAAATAAGCTTTGTCTCCTTAGTAGCTCACGTCCTCTGGACAGAACAGACCCAGATCAAGTGGGTCCCTTGGCTCTTACTCAGCCTAGCTATGGGGTGCAGGTTACAGCTACTGAGACCAGGCTGAACAGTTCGCAACAAAAAAATATTCTTGAAAAAATTTTAATTTTGGCACTGAATTGTAATATAGAAATCTTCTATATCTGTTAAGAATTTTGGATTACATCACTTAGCATAACATTCCAGTTCTATCAATGCTGTCACAAAGGGTCAGGAGTTCCTTCTTTCTTCTGCATAGTATTCCAGCCCATTGGTGAAATACAGATACCTTATGATCTCACCCATAAGAAGAATCTAATGAACAAAATAGAACCATCCAGGCATGGAAACGTGGACCTGACTGAAAGTGACCAGAGGGAGGGAGGACGGGGATAGTCTTGGAAAGAAGTGGAAGGAGCTAGACAAAGAACATGTATGAATGACCCATAGACATGGACAATAGTGTGAGGATTGACTGTGGGAGCTGGTGGTGGCAAGGGCAGAGAAGGGCAAAGAGGGGGAGGAAATGGGACATCTGTAATAGAACAACAATACAAAAAGTGATTTACTAAAAGGATTTTGGATTACTGTCAAAAGAAATGAATTTCAGGATCAGAATAATCCAAGACAGTTTAGGAATCATCAGGAATCAAGAATTACAAGTCTCCTGGGTGAAACAGTCTGGTCACAAATCCACCAAGAAGAGGGAATGGAAGTCCATTTACAGAGCTCTTACGTGAAATAATCTAATTTGTTAACTTTAGCAATTATTAATAACTCAGTACTTTGGAAAACATTGTAAATGTCAAAACACACTTACAGGCCAGATCTGGCCCACAAGTCAAACTTTTGCTATTTTCTGCTTCTAAGAGTCTATTAATTGCTCTGCAAATATAGACAATAGCAGTAAGAAAAAGAAAAGCACGTACATTTTAAAGTAAAAAATAACAGAAACAGAATGATTAAAAGTCATTGTCATCAAAAGGCAGCCATAGCCCTCGCTGGTGTAGCTCAGTGGATTGAGCGTGGGCCTGAAAACCAAAGGATCATGGTTCGATTCCCAGTCAGGGCACATGCCTGGGATGCAGGCCAGTTCCCAGCATGGGACACACAAGAGATAACCATACATTGATATTTCTCTTCCTCTCCCTCTGTCCTACCCTTCCCCTCTAAAGATAAATAAATAAAAATCTTAAAATTTTTTTTAAAAAAGGCAGCCATAAAGAAGTTGCATTACTCAGACTTAAATATAAAACAAAGGTTCTTACAGGTTCATTTAATTCTCTACTATACCTCCTTTCATTCCAATGGCAAAACAAGATATTGAAATTTATTCCTAAGTGTCAGTTTTCAGGAAGAGAAACAAAGGAAAAATTAAGAGCTTTTCTGTTAAAAAATAAAAACAAAAAAATGCCAGTGTTGTCAAGCAACATTGTAAATTAACCATTTTCTTAAAATGTATATTTCTAATTCAATGACATCACTAAGTTTTTTTAATTTATTTTTTCTTATAAAACTTCATACTTTCTAAAACAGAGGTACAGCCCACCCAAGAGTAAAATAAATACTAGAATTTTATTTCTCTGGGTAAATTTGAAAAATGAAGGTAAATAATTTTTTTCACAATTCACAATTTCACGGTCCGGTTTCAAGCTTAAACATTCATCTGGATTTAATTAGAAAATCAAGAAAGAAAAGCATCTGGATAGGATCAGGTCAGCCTGTTCTTTGAAATATTAGAAAAATTAGGAGGGAAAATTCCCTTTATGTCAATTCCCCAACTCAGAAGCAAGATCTAAATGACGTTATAAAATGTTTCACCCTAGCTAATATGACATTAATACCTTATAACAATGGATACTATAAATTATAAAAACCTCAATTATGAGTCTTTATGAAATTCCCTTTAAATGTTCAGAGATTTGTTTCCTTAGAAATTCAGGTTTATAGTCATGACAGAGCCAAATATTGTTGGCCTGTGGACTGCAATAAATATGTGCCTCCTTCTGTCCAAGTCTAATACTGCCACCTGCTCCCAGTCCTGTTCTCCATTTCTTGGCGTTCTCTTCACCAATTATCTTCTTTTCCTTCTATCAGCATCTTCCCAGGCTCATTTTTTAAAAACATAGTGTATACTTGTTTTCAAATACTTTCCATTTAAACATTTTTTATCTCTCCCACCTGTGTCTTACCACTATCTTTCTCCTGTCTCTTATGAAGAAACTTCAAGAAAGTCTAGTCAACACTTGATGTCTTTATTTTCTCACCTCCTATCTTCATCCTATTGTACCTGACTTCTGTTAGCACCAAGCTACAAAACTTCTTCCATAATATGGCTAATGATGTATGTATTCATCAAATTCAAGTTAATTTTCTGCCACTTTTTTTAAATCTTGGTGGCATTTGACATTATTTTTCGTGATAACCTTGAAAGAGATAAAAACCATATTGATTTTCCTCCTATTTGCCTTGCTCCGTTTCTTCCTCACACCAACACTTAAATATTGATATTCCTTAATGTTCCACCCTTAGCTTTCTGCTCTTTTCACTTCAAGTGTCTATACTCTGCAAAGCTTTCTCTAATTCATATCTCAACTTCTTACTAGATATCTTCACCTGAAGGCATCTAAAGCCCAAATGTTTTTTTCCATTCAAACCTGATCTTCCTTTCCCTCCCCTATTCCCTCTTTTTTTCTGGAGGGTAGGATGGGGGTGAGAAGGGTATATTATCACAATATACTCTCAGAAAAGAAATATGAGCATTATTGTGTATTCACCATCTTACTGTTTACTTATAGATACTAAATTAATCTTCATAATGCCCATTATGTAAATTGAAACATGCTATTTCCTACACTAAAGTCTTTCAACCTGTCCGTTTATTTGAAGGATGAAGTTAAAATTCCTTGCCATTATATAAAAAGCACTTCAAAACTGGGCACCTGCCTACTTTGCCAGGTGAATGCCCAAAAGTTCCCCACATACACTCTAAAATCTAAGCACAACAAACTATTGAAGCCTCCTGACCATAGTTAGGTCTCCCATGCCTCCAGGCTTAAGTGGCCTGGCTTACTCGTGGACTGTTCTTACTCCCTTCTTCATCTGTGTTATAAATTCAAGACTCAGTTCAAAGCTCACCTCCTCAGAGAAGTATTTTCTGAAGCTCCACTTATCCTCCTCCACATTCTCTTGTCATCTGTAGTGCTAGAGCTGCCCACTATCATTCTGGCAGCAGTTACAAAAAGTGTTTTCATGAACCACTACTTCTGAGATCTTCAAAGCTTGTCTAGTTGTCATCCTTATAGAGTCCTTGTTGCCCAACTCTTTGACTATATGGCTACAACGTCTCCTTGCAATAAATTTGTCTTTGCTTAAGATAGGTGAATGGCAAAGGCTGCATAGTATTATTGCATGATTGCATTGATGTTATTAGTACAATCTTGAGCAGGTTATTCAACCTTTAAGCAGAAGATAGCTAACTTAGTTCCTGATCAATGCCCAATACTTGAGATCCCTGTGCTTCTCCTGGCAGGGCATTAGCACACTAACCACATTGCTTCTCATCAAGGTTTTGTTGCCTGTCTTCATGTACCCTGAACTCCTAGTTGCTAACAGATCCCATTATGTATATATACTCAGTAAATGTTTAATAAGAAAAACTAACAAAAAATTAGATACTTATTGTTTATCTGTTTTTAACTATCTGTTTCCTGTATTGATTTTCCCTCTTTTTTGGAAAGTTTTCCTAAATTTTATTTAGACAATTATCTCTTCTCCCCCTCGTTTGTAGTCAAAGTGGTTTGCCCCACACCCAAGACCTCAAGAATAGGCCCTAATTATGTTAAACTTATCAAGTATCTCATTTCTCTTGATCGCAATAATTGATTCATAGAGCAACACATATCTGAAATAAAGCAAATTAATTCAAAGATATTAAGATATTGTCAAAGAATGCTCAGATAGTTCACTTCCATATGCTACTATTTATTACTCGTTCTTCTAGTGTGAAATAGGAAATTTGAAATTCAAAATTTATTGTGTTAACATCAAACAGGGTATCTAGAGGTGTCAGGCAACTCAAGGCCAGGGAAAAATCAGATCAATTCTTAAATCTTTAGAGCTGTAAGATCAAACCTCACTTTACACCAGACCAACTTAGAAACTGTTCAGTTGTGAGCCAATAAATTTCTTTTGTTATTTTAGCCACGGTGATTTTTTCCTCTTATTTGCAACATAAGAAACTTAACTGATATAACATATTTTGCTACCTTTGTATTTTTTGGTAGAATCATTTTATCTAGTAAATATCTCTTTTTTTGTACTTTTTAAAAAAGATTTTATTTATTTTTATTTATTTATTTTTTAATTTTTATTTTAATTGTTGATCTTGTACAGTTTTCTGTCTTTTGTTCTCACCCCAACCCACCACCCCAGCCCTCCCCACCTCCCTCCAAATTCCACCCCCCCATAGTTTTTGTCCATGTGTCCTTTATACTTGTTCCTGTAAACCCTTCCCCTTTTCCCTTGAAATTCCCTCTCCTCTCCCCTCTGGTGACTTTCAGCCTGTTCTCAATTAAAAAATGGGCAAAGGACTTGGGCAGACACTTCTCCAAGGAGGACATACAGAGGCTCCAGAGACACATGAAAAGATGCTTGATATCGCTAGCTATCAGAGAGATGCAAATTAAAACCACAATGAGATACCACTTGACACCAGTCAGAATGGCCATTGTAAACAAAGCAACAAACAGCAAGTGTTGGAGAGGTTGTGGAGAAAAGGGGACCCTAGTGCACTGCTGGTGGGAGTGCAGACTGGTACAACCACTATGGAAAAACAGTATGGAATTTTCTAAAAAAACTAAAAATGGATATACCTTTTGACTCAGCAATTCCACTGCTAGGACTATATCCTAAGAACCCTGAAACACCAATCCAAAAGAACTTATCTAGTAAATGTCTTTGCCTTTGGCAAGTCACTAAACTCTGATCCTCAGTTTTCACATTAATTCTTTCAATAGCCTGTATTTAATTAATATAAACAACACTTTAGTAAAAACTCTATTATATTGGTATTTAGGGGTACATTGCTACTGTCACATGGTCTTACTCAGATGCATTATTTTTGTCTATAGAATCATATTTTCAAAGCTGAAATGTTTCTTAGAGATTATGTTTGAGTGACCTTATTTAGTATATAAGGCAACGGAAAGCCAAGAGGTTAAGTATTGTTTCCAAAGCCATATAACATACATCAGTTTAAAGAAAATTGCCCTGGCTGGTGTGGCTCAGTGGATGGAGTGCTGGCCTACAAACTGAAAGTTCATTGGTTCAATTCTCAGTCAGGGCACATGTCTGGGTTGCAGGCCAGGCCCCCAATAGGGGGTGTGCAAAAGGCAGACTCACATTGATGTTTCTCTCCCTCTTTCTCTCCCTTTCTTCCTCTCTCTCTAAAAATAAATTTTAAGAATTAAAAAAATAAAATATATGCTCATATGTCTGCTAACTAATTGTTTGGTTTGAATAACCTCATTATTTCTTACAAACAACTAATTTATTTTCTCTATGCAAATACAAAGATTTGAACGTCATTTTCCACCATAAGGTTCTTCCTTCTTTAAGAACAGCAAAGTAATATTTTATATTTGTAATTGTAACAACATGGGCAGGAAAAAATACCATAGAGTTTGGAAGGATTGAGAATCTCTTTTAATTCTTTATTCACTCATTCATTAATTCATCCTATACATATTTATTGATGATTACCTATGTTCCAGGTTTTCCACATTTTAAAGAATATCAATAGCAGAACTGACAGTCTGGAAAATTGAATCATGAGATGAAGAAAAACTTTCGAAGTTTCACAGACTAAAGTAGAAAAGGACATATAAAGAGATAGAAAAAAAGCAGTAGCAAAAGTTGATAAATGGAGTGTCTACAAATTCTGTATTCCCAGAGGTGATTTATACACACACACACACACACACACATAGATAGATACATACATATATACATATATATGGCAAGCATTAATATACACTAAAATAGAAATATTGTAGAATTGCCTTTTAAATGATCATGGATCACTGTTTTCCAGATAAATTAATGGTAATGTAACTATGAATAAGCATCATAGGAGACACTTAAAATTTCAAGAATAATGAAAAATATCCATGACCATAAAGGTAGAATATAAAGTCTAGTTTTTTTCTAATAACATGGAGCAGATTGACTTCATACTTTTATAATACCACATGTCATTAAAAACTGAGGCAACATAGAGAGAAAGTACCCAGTATAGCTGCCCTCTGTGAACATACAGGGTCTGACAGTAAGTGTGGTCAATAGGGTAATAATATGGATGTAATAATTTATAGTTTTAATTTGAACATAAAAGAAAATTTCCATGGAACAGGTTAAAATTAAACTGGATCTTTAAAAACAAGTTGAATTTTTTTAATTATTATTTACTTATTTTTAAGCTTTTAATTATCATAAAAACACATGACAAAAATCAACCATCTTAACCATTTTTAAATTTAGTGTTTAGTAGTATTAATTATATACACATTTTTGTGCAACAGATCTCTAGAATTTTTAAATTTATTATATTTTATTGATTATACTATTATAGTTATCCTAATTTCCTTCCTTTGCCCTCCTCCATGCAGCACCCCCCACTCATCCAGGCAATTTCCACACCATTGTTCATGTCCATGGGTCCTGTGTAGGTTCTTTAGATACTCCATTTCCTATACTGTACTTGCATAAGTATGGCCATTCTGTAACTACGTGTTTGTACCTCTTAATCCCCTCACCTTTTCACTCATTCCCCCCGACACCCCTCCCATATAGCAACCATCAAAATGCTCTCTACATCCATGACTGTCTCTGCTCTTCTTGTTTGCTTAGTTTGTTTTTTTTTTTTAGACTCAATTTCTGGTAGATGTATATTTTAGGCCATTTTATTGTTCATAGTTCATGGTGATCTTTTTCTTTTTGTCAAATAAATCGTTTTAACATTTCATAAAATAATGGTTTGGTGATGATGAACTCCTCCAGTTTTTTTTCTGTCTGGGAAGCGCTTTATCTGCCCTTCAATTCTAAATGATAGCTTTGCTGGCTAGAGCAATTTTGGCTGTAGGTCCCTGCTTTTCACGACTTTGAATATTTCTTGCCAATCCCTTCAAACCTACAAAATTTATTTTAAGAAGTCAGCTGACAGTCTTATGGGAACCCCTTGTGGGTAACTAACTGCTCTTTTCTTTCTGCTTTTAAGATTCTCTCTTTATCAGTAACATTTAGCATTTTAATTATAATGTGTCTTGGAGTGGGCCTCTTTGCATCCATCTTGTTTGGGAGTCTCTATGCATCCTAGACTTGCATGTCTATTTTCTTTGCCAAATTCAGAAAGTTTTCTTTCATTAGTTTTTCAAATATATTTCTGATCTTTTGCTCTTTCTCTTCTCCTTCTGGCACCCCTATGATGTGAATGCTAGAACACTTGAAGTTGTCTCAGAGGCTGCTTACACTATCCTTATTTTGGGGGATTCTTTTTTCTTGTTGTTCTGATTTGTTGTTGTTTTTTCTTCCTTATGTTGCAAATCATTGATTTGATTCTCAGCTTCATCCACTCTACTGTTGTTTCCCTGTAATTTTTTTCATTTCAATTAGTTTATCCTTCATTTTGGACTGGATCTTTTTTATGCTGTTGAGGTCTACGCTAAGTTCTTTGAGCATCCTCCTAGTGAGTGTTTTGAACTTTGCATCTGACAGATTGTTTATTTCCATTTTGTTTAGCTCTTTTTCTGGAGTTTTGATTTGTTCTTTGATTTGGGCCATGTTTTTTTGTCTCCTCATTTTGGCTACCTCCTTGTGTTTGTTTCTATGTATTAGATATTAGAATTGATATGACTCCCTATCTTGGTGGCATAGCCTAATGTTCTAGATGTCCTGTAGGGTCCAGTGGACAGCATCTCTTATCACCCAAGCTGGGTACTTAAAGTGCACCCTTTGTGTGAGCTAAATACACCCTCCTTTTGTAGTTGAGCCTTGATTGCTGTTGGCAGATCAATGGGAGGGATTAAGCCAGGCCGGTCAGCTGCAAGGACTGGCTGCAACCACTGACTACCAACTTCTGCCCTCTGTGGAGGATCAGCTGTGCAGGGGCAGGGTGGTAGTCCTCCAACATGGTGAGTAGCTGTTCACTTGGTGTTCAGTTTCTGGGGTGTCCTGGGTGGTGCAGGCCAAGATCAGCCTCCACCTGTGTTATTCCCAGGGTCATCCTGCCTGATCTGCAAAGCAGTCTGTGATGACTACCGGGCTTCTATGCTCCCCATTGAAGCCAAGCTGTGAACCTAGCCTGCCTGCAGCTAGTGCCAGGCCTGGGGCCACTTAGCAAGAGGCACAGGGGCTAGGGGCTTACTAAGGCTGGTTGTTGGTTGTTCGATAGGATTTCGGAAGTTGTGAAGCATGATCCAAGACCAGCCATATTTATGGAAAATTCACAGAGTCTCTGGGCACCTCCAAAGTGGAACAAGCAGTGTTAGCAAGGCTGACGGAGTCTCTGATTTAACACCTTTCTCCCTGTTCTTTGGTTCTGTGGAGGTAAGGCTCAGAAAAAAGACACTGGCCTCTGCCTATCTTTCTGTGTGGGAGAAAGCTGTCTCCCCATCTCCTACATTGGTTCCAGACACTTCAGTTTCTCCCTGTATGCCACTGGTTCCTTTCACACTGCCACCCTATTGTTGGAGCTTGGAGGGAATGAATCTGAGTAAGTCCATGTGTGGGTTCTTTTAGGGGAACTGCTTGAGACTCCAGAAGTTTCTTCCACCAACTCCATCCCCACTGGTTTTTGCAGTCATGAGTTATGGGGACTTATCTTCCTGGGTTGGGGGCCTAGTAGGGAGCTGGGACTCCTCACTCCTGAGATATCCCTCTCAATATTTTCCCACTTCACTTGGGTGTGAGACCAGCCTGTTCTGCATCTTTGCTCCTCCTACCAGTCTGGATGGATATGCTTTCTTCAATTCCATAGTGTCATACTTCTCTTCAACTCAATTTCTGACAGTTCTAAGTGATGGTTCTTCTATAATTTAGTTGTAATTTTTATGTGGTTGGGTGAGGAGGCAAGCCATGTTTACCTACACATCCCTCTTGAAAAGCAGGTTGAATTTTTATTTAAGCAAATAGTATTGAAAGAAACTTCATTAGTGATGACTCAGATAGAAAAGACATCAGTTATATTCATAGAAAAGAAAGCAGTGCTGTTTATCTGGAGGTTATAATAGAGAGAAAAACTGAGCCAGGTGATGCAAACCTAGAAATGGTGACTTAGATGTTTTCAATATTTACAGAAAGGATCACCACAGCTGAGTATCTTCTTCTTTATCTTGACCATGGCCAATGGGCATTTACAGATTGTGTGCTATGTGCCACTCAGCCAGGTCCCTTTCATGTATATATCATCCCATAAATACAGCTATGCTATGAAATAAACATAAATTTGCTATATAAACAAAACTCAAAGTAAATTGAAACACTCAAGCATGTTTGAACTTTCATGTGTTCTAAGAGCTCAAACTCTTTTACTAAACCTAGATTTGACAAAGAGAAACTCGGTGCTAATTAAGTCTTTGTTGAAGAGCTGGGCCCTGGAAAGTGAGACCTTCCTCCACAAGAGAAGATCAGACTTTGCTGTAACCTGATGGGACAAATTGACAATATTGATGGGTTGTTGCATTTATGCACATTGGGCTGAATACACCAGATGTTATGCCACTGAGACAATTTTGGACCACTCTATACTGATGTCTATTTTTCTTCTGATTGTCATTCACTCACAGTGTTGGCTAACATTTTTTTCAGGGTATATTGAACATTGTATCAAGGATGCCATCAATTAGAGCCTTAATCATCACTATGCAAAACTCTGCTTGTACTTTCAGAGACTGCTTCATATTTATTGCCTTTTCATGAAGACAGTGCTAAAGTGATGCATTGATGCCCGACCTGAAGAGAACATTGGCAAAGAAACATCACATTACTACAAACCTGAGAAAAGCAAAGCAAAGCAGTGTGCCTAAAGTTCAAGGAAAATGATGAGATTTGCTATAATTTAAAGCTGTAAAATTGTTAGGGAACCTAGAAACAGAAATATGTTTATATACAGTGATAGTCACCAGCGCTATAATGTATCAAATTCACATCCCTGCTGTTTCCGAAACCAGCTGAAAGTTAACTGTGAGACATCAGAGGGGTATACATGAAATCTTGAAGAATGTGACCAACAGATGGCACTTACACACAGAAATTCACACCAACTCTCTCCACATCAACCAACAGATGTGGCTTTCCCCATTATGCTAAATTAATTGTGCCTTCTCCACTCTCTCCATAATCCATTGTTCACTTTACAATCCAGTCCCATTAATAATTTTGATAAAATAATACTAGCCTTGTACTCTAAAAAACAAAGCTCTTTTAAATCAAGAACCCAAAGTCTGCATAAAAATTTTTTAAATGTCTTGGTTCTAAATTTGTATCCCAACTATACATCAAAAATATTTCCTCTCAAACAAACGAACAAACAAACAAAAAAGGCCCTGGTTGGTTTGGCCCAGTAGACTGAGCGCCAGCCTGCTAATCAAAGGGCTGCCAGTTAGATTCCCATTCAGGGCAGATGCCTGGGTTATGGGCCAGGTCCCCAGATGGGGGAGCGTGAGAGGCAACCACACATTGATGTTTCTCTCCTCTCTTTCTCCCTCTCTTTCTCTGAAAATAAATAAACAAAATGTTTTTTAAAATGTACCCTAAGACTGAAAGAGAAATAATAACAATCTTTTGTATTTACCCACTACAAAACACAACCTGCTCGAGAACAAGGCTCTATTATAATTGCTTTGCCAATTAAAAGCATACAAATACCAAGCTGCTGAAAGAAGATTATCTGTGTCCAGCAATTTGCTGTTCTACCTAGCAGTTAGGCTGCTTAAGGGCATCTCACAAGAGCATGCAACGTGTTGTGTAATGATAGTGACATTTTCCCCTATCATTATTGCCGTAGATAAAAGTCAACCAAATGTATTATGTCAAACACTAAGGTGGTACTGGCCTGAATTTTAAGAGCATATTTAAATAAGAACTGCTGAAATTATCATAAAGAAATTTAATCTTTCCCCTTAGTTTAATAGCATTGCATTTCATTTAACAAGCCAAGCTTAACATTTCACAGGTACTAACCTGTGAGTTTATTTCCCATTGATAGTTAATATAAAATGTTTTCATTTAACATTTATCAAGCATCTATATTATTACACTGTATCTTAAGCTTTTAGATTACATGAAAATGAATTTTAACATAATTTTGTCAGTAATTCTCTAAATTCATGCTGGTAAAAATTTTATAAAACTTGATGATTTTTCCTATCACGTTTGTTAATGTCAAAATCTTGGGACTTATTCTCTAATAGAGTTGTGCATTAACACAATAAAATAACTTGGGTATAACTTCTTATTGTTATATCATTTATATGATGCCAGGAATATAATAAATGTCTCTTTATTAAAGGGTAGAACAATAATAGCTAACATCTATCAAGACATTGCCATAAGTGAGACACTATACTGAGGACTTTATGTTAATTGCCTTACTTAAACCACAACACAACTATATGAGTTGGTACTGTTATTATCTTCATTTTACGCATGAGTTAGCTTAGATACGGAGACACCACATATCTTGTAAATAGGCACACAGGTGTTAAACAAAGAAACGTACTCCAGACAAAGTTAACCCAATTACATTACATCAAAGGTAATACACATATTCATACATGCAACAAATAGTAATTGAACAAGTTCTGTATCCTGCACAAAACCTTTGGTGTCACTCCACCAGGCACTAGGGAAACACAATTTTAAACAAAACCGTTTCTGCTCTTACAAGGCTCAAGACTGATGGGGAGAGAGATTGATAATGAGGTGATATCCATATAAACTATGCTTTCATTTGTTGTACTAGCACCTGTTTTGGTTGCTATTTAAATAATTTGTTTCTCTGTTAATTTTTATGGCCATGATCTGGTTCTGTCACATGATTTGTGAACAAACCAGGCTATACATAATTAATATTGATTTGCTTTATTGGAAGTATGTGAAGAAGAATTTTGTTGGTTGGTGGGTTTCATTCTAAGTGTGATTAGTCCATGTCAAACTTTAGGAATAAAAATAGCCTCAATCACCTGCAATAAAACATTTAGAAAGTCAGAGTTTTGAGTATTTATGGCCTGTCTCTGCCCAACATGTCAGATCTCCTATCAAAGTGTGCCTTCCATAAGCATCACTGCATGTGCCACACATGTCCTCTCATCTTCCTTCACCCCATCCTTCTGTGTATTCCATTCCACTGGAAGCATATTCAGTAACTATCAGTTACATCACCAGGACAATAGATTCACAGTTTATCATGGACATCAATGTCTATTATGCCAAGAACAAGGAACATATGAATTCTGGCTAAAATAACTTGGAAGATGATTTGAAATATAAAGACCTGTTAGTAATCCTCAGATAATTTTCTTTGAATGTATGCCATGGTATGCTAGAGGCAACTTATCTCAACTTTCTTAAAATTTTTAAGAATGTTATGAGTCTGTTCTTAAGCCATCATTAAAAGTAACTGCAAGTAAATTACATAAACTCAGAATTGTGTAATTAAATAATAAAGTTAATTAATACTCAAAACTGAGACTTTCTAATTATTTTCCTACTATGTGTACTCAAGATTATTTATATTCTATTGTATCCGTATGGAGTACATACCATATATCAGTGTGCTACTGTGCATCTTTCCAACATCAGTAGAAATAAACCATGGTAGAAGGGAGCATTTATACAAAATAAATGGCAAATACTAATAATCAGAACTTTTTGTTTCCTCAAAAGGTCTGTTATTAAACTTTTACCAGCCCTGGCTGGTATGGCTCAGAGGATTGAGTGCCAGCCTGTGAACCAAAAGGTCACTGGTTTGATTCCCAATCAAGGCATATGCCTGGGTTGTGGGCCAGGTTCTCAGTGTCGGGTATGCAAGAGGCAACCACACATTGATGTTTCTCTCCCTCTCTCTCCCTTCTCTTCTTTCTAAAAATAAATAAATAAAATCTTAAAAAATAAAAAAAAATTTACCATCACGCCACTCAATACAGATTTCCTTTGCATAGGTGATACTTATTTGGAAAATCTGAAATTAAGTACCAGAATAACAAAAAGTCTGTGAAATAGATGTTTTGGTTCTACTTATGCTTAATCACAAGAACCAGAACAATCACTCTGTCAAGCAAACACAAGAGAAATATTTTGGATAGCATTTCTTTCTTTGCTCAGAACCTTACAACCTTCCCTTTAAGAAATCAGCCAACCCTAAGAACTTCTGAGCTCACACCATAAGCAATATAAATTGTACATTCACTTTACATAAGAAGATATCATTTCAGAACTATCTGTGTGGTCTTCACTCTTGTTGCAGTGAGACAATAAAACTGAATTTGTTTATATAATAGCAGGTAAGGTTTTTTGTTTTGTTTTCAGCATATCATTTTCCTATCTCTAGTCAGTGATGGGGTTGTGTTAAGGATATTTACTAGCCAGTAATCCATAGGAACTAAGGTATAAGCAAGATGCAACCCAAACAATTCAATTCCGTGCTGAAAGTTTAGCACCATATTGAATGTTGCCTTCAAAATCCCTCCCTGTCAACCTTGCACACTTTCATATCTAAATGCTTCTTTTTTCTTTCTCTTTTGGCAAATCCCCCCATTGTGCACATTATTAAAAGTTCCATTATTAATATCCCCTTTGTGTTACATAGAAGTTTAAATGTCTGTCTTTACATGAGCAACCTCTGGTTTTTTTGGCAGCGAAAAGGCACCAGTTAGACTGATGGAGTAAGATGGGACCTCAGTTCAGCAACCTTGGTACTTGAGTTCTGGATAAGAAAGAATTGAGAGTCAAGACAGAAAACAAGTTACAGAGGCAAAAGAGTGGCCCTTGGGGCTTAGGAGAAAGAGAGAAAGGTAAAGGTAACAGTCCTGGGAAGAAGAAGAGGAGAAGGTGAAAGGAGCTAGCACGCTCCCGAGAGAGAGTATGCTGGGTCCTCAATCCTAAGGGCTTTTAAGGGTGGGCACTTTAGGGGAAGTCCCAGGGGAGAAGATCTATATTATATTCATCAGCTTTCCAGGTGTGTCCAGTTTTTTAGAGTCATGGCCTCCACTGATTGGTTGGTGCCAGGGCAGGGGCTGAGTAGTCAATGCAGGTCTTCCTGATGTCAGTCGTGGCATCACGTGTCTTCTTTTGCTGCTTTGGCTGCTTTTCTGGACTGAAGCTGAACTACAGATACAACTAAGACCTAGATGTATTTAATTCAGGTCAGAACCTCATTGTCCTGGAGGCTTAGTACTTAAGAGCTATTCTGTGGCCTTCTTGTTTGTTCCCCTTCTAAGGGGGTTTGACCCACATGACAACCAACATGCCAGGGAAGGAAAGGTCAAGGAAGGATCAATCAGCATGACTAGAAATACAAAGGTCAGGGTGTCGAAGCTGCATCACCAAAGATATGCTAAGTGAGGAAAGTTTACCCTGGGGAGTGAGGTCCATGTTTTCTCAGTTTTGCCCATTGCTAGGCATCCAGGGTTTTCTGCCCTGGTGACCTTCTATACGTGGCCCATCATCCTTGTGCTGCTCGTGTCCATCTAACTGCCTGCCGCAGTTTCACCATGGAACAGGACTCAGCATGTTCATGGCCCATTTGCCAAAATCAAATACATTTCACAAAACATTGATAAACATTTTAGATTTAAATGAAAAATTCATGAGGGTAGAAAAAGGAATACTATAATGCTTACCACATAGCAAAGTAATCATTAGGTATTTCTGTCTCTACCAAAGTTCTAATTTCATTACAAGCCACAATCTTCATGGTTTTTTAATTGACCCTACCTCCATTTAAACATCAGGTCTTTCTAATTCACTTCTCTTTCTTACTCCTCCTTTATTATGAGGAAATTTCAAGTGAATGGCCACTTGCTAAGGGAGAAAAATGGTATGTCAGCTTCTGAGAAAATATTTTTTCCATGGTTTACACAATATGACCTAGATCAGAGTTCCCCTAGAGAACTCTAGTTCAGCTAGAGAACAAACTTATTTTATGATTAATTCAGTTTAGGAAATAATGGGGCAATTAAAAAATGATCCTTTTTTACTACATACTTCTCGGAATCTTTTCTATGTTGGTATACACAATGAATCTCTAAAAGAGGAAATAATCAAACAAACTTGACATTGTAAGCCTAGTCTTTTGTTTGTTTGGTTGGTTTTAATAGCATACTTTGTGATGCTTTCACTAAATGCACTTTAAGAAATGAAGTACTATGATTTTCAGGCTGAATAGAAAGTAAGGGAGCTCTGTGGACTCAGGTGTTATCTTTGATACTAGAAATAATTGTTTCAGTAATGTTCCCATTTTAACTAAATTATAACTTAGACCTCATTCACAGGAGTGAAATTCATGTGGAACAATCTAACTTCTGGGAAGGAAGAAGTGTGACCTGGCCAGAAGGCGGAGGAGACATGTGAGGGATGAAGTAACTGGGGGAGACTATCATGTAGATGAGAAAACCATGGAACATGTAAACAAAAGAGATGGAAAGAGAAAGTTTGGGAATTATCTTCAATGTAAAAATCTGTTACACTTGTAGCATGTCACACTGTAAAAATGAATGTAGAAAAATATTCAGACCATTTAAGGAAGCCTAAGAACGTCATTACCTTTTATGGTTTCTGGAATACAATTTGAATTTTATTTTTGAACTATTATTCCTACAGTGGGCAAAAAAAGAGGCCACATACTAAACTTCAAGGGATGCCTTCATGGCGGGACTTAGAAACACAGAGACTGAGAGTAACCACATAGGGTGGTTTGAAATTTAAACTGAAATAAAAACAAATCACGATGAGTAGTCATGTACTAGGCCAGTATTTTTCTTGACAAAGGTACCTTTTTTTAGGACTATAAGACACACCAGACCATATGACGCATGTAGGTTTTAGAGGAGCAAAGTAGGAAAAAAATTTGAAGCAAAAAATGTGGTAAAATATTTAATAACCTGTGACTCCACTCCACCACCACCTCCCCCACCCCACAGCAAGCCAGGTAATCTACATTTGGACTATAAGATGCAGCCCCATTTTCTTCCCAAATTTGGGGGGAAAGGTGCATCTTATAGTCCAAAAAATACAGTAGATCATTACCTTCACGAAGCTATCTATTGTCTTTTTTCGTGTATGATAACATGCCTTTGGAATATCAGAGTAATTTCCATTTTCCAGACCCCTTTGGGCATAATCTCCTCCAAGGCATGAAACCACAGAACCTCTCATTGTTATCTTGTTCTCCTGCATACCATTTCTATATGCTGTAAATGTTCATCATTAGCTATTCTGTACCCACCAATGTAAAAAAAAGTATGTGTCTATCCATTTTACTCTTTATTCAGTTTCAGAGATTTGCTCTCTCTCGCCTCCCTGATCTAACTACCAGTGAATTTCATGTATCCCCCTTTTGTCTTCTTCTTTAATTCTAATGTGTAAAATAATATGCAAAATGGCCATGTCCAGTATTAAAATAAAAAGTTTTATGAAGTTGGTGTCATTATTTCAGTTTTAAGTAAAGTAACTGAATGAGTTTTCTGGTCACATAGCAAAGGAGCAGGACCAAGATTCCCCCTGGCAGCACCAGGTAATATTCCAAAGTATCAGTGCTAAAAAAACTGGTAGCAAGAGGATATAAGACCAACAACATTGTTTTAATTTCTAGAAAGTTTTCTATTTCATTTTTGAGTATGTGTTTACTGTTGATTTCTCCTGGTTTACATTTACCATGATAACATAATTTTATCAAAAATACTAATCTGCATTTCTTATAAGCCTTAAAGTTTTAAGGACATAAGGATGCAAAGATACAGTCTACACCTGGACAAAAAGGATATACCCATAAAGAGATTTTAAATGTCAAAAAATGAAGTAATGTGTCAAGTGAATAGTAGACAAGATTCCACAGGAATCAAAACAAAGTGAAGTTTAGCAGTGGAAGAAACTAGACACGCATTGAGTCTAAAGAATGTGTAAAAGAGACACATGGAGAGAGAGAAGAGAATGTGCAAAAATTGGGAGGGGGAAGACAGTGATGTTAACATGGCATAAACCCATGCTTAAATTTAAAAAGTCATTTTTAGCCATAACAATAAGGAAACATCATCTGAGAGGAATCCCTAAAGAAGGAAAAATGATATATTTCCCCACCTTTTGTAATTTCCCTACCTTGCATATCCTTCAGTAGAACAAGATGCAGATCAAGTAAAGGCAAGAGTAAGGAAACCACCAGAGGAAGAAGAATAGAGTAGAAAAGATGGATAATGGAAATAAATGAAAGCAGGATCAAAAGCCAAAAGTCCAGTGCACTGATTGACAAATGAGTTAGAGGAAACAGAAAAAGAAAAATTTCCCATTTCGTAGCCTCTTCCCAACCCTGCTCTCAGCTTAGTGAAATAATCAAAGCAAGAATGAATTTCCCAAAACCTGAACAAGGTGCCCCTGTTGAATGCCTACCTGAGTATCCATTTGTCTCTAGTAGAACACCCATCATTCGTCTTGAAATTGGCATTATCAGACTGATGAGAACCAGAAGGGTAATCAGACCAACTGAAGCTCAGAATGCCCAGGAAGAAAAGGAAAAAGGAAAGGCTGATACATGTGACAGACAGGATAAAGTGAGGCAGTATAATTTTATGTCAAAGCCAGACAATGTCTCAAGCTTGCTTCACCCTCACCTGGCCTAACAATTACTCCTGTCCCTCTGAGCAAGAACACATGTTTGACCTCCAAACAGAATTCAGCTCCTCCACTCTAATTTAGTTTCTTTCACTTGTGTCCTCATGCTCTCAAATCATAATATTTCCTAGACATTTTAAACTTGACTACCATTTAAAAAGAAACTAAGTTAAACCAAAATATAAATAATTAATATTTCTCTCCTTTTAAAATTCAATGTCAAGGTCAGACTTGCACCACCCTAATGGAGAGTTTTATTTACTTTCTTTTTTCTGATCATTAACAAACTTTATTAACAAACTCATTCATTTTTGTGAATGTATATTTTCCCTCCTCCAAGCCTCAAACAACCCAAATCATGAAAATAAAATAGAATTAAGCTAAAGAATAGAATTTAATGCTGGAGAGAAGTCTGGCAGAAATGTGACAAAATTGATCCAATTCCCACAAATGAAAGGGAACAAAAGACTCTTCAGAAACCCAGAGAGGGCAGAGCCGAAGGGTACCTACAAAAAATCTGATGTGCAAAGAAACACCCATCAATCCAAAGCAGTGATAGAATATTACAGACCTTTTTAAAAATTCATTAGTGCTATTTGTTCCAAGTATTCATTTGTGTTTAATTTTCCATGAATCTGCATAATGTGTTGATAAACCTCTAGAGCCAAATATGAAATATCAAATCAAGTGCATTAATTAGTATGGCTGGCTGAAGCTGAATCCAAAACCAATATGGTTAGCTCTCAATTACCTGCTTTATTGGAGAGAAACAGCACTGTGGGGAATAATCCCCTAAACACTTCTCACCCTGATATCATATGCCGTAATTTTTATTGGATAATTTTTGGTTTGTTTTTAGCAATGTTTCTAAGTTATTTTACTTCAGTACAGCAAAGTGATTTAACTTCCCGAAGCACAAATCAGCTGACAGCTAGCATGACACTCAAGCAAAAACATACTTAAAAATGGGTAAAGAGAACATTTGATCAGAAACCCCTTACTGGTGCTGCATTCTCCAGCTCATGAAGCTGAACTCTCAGTTCCCCTAAGAGGCACATTGTTACTTCCAAGACTTTCAAAGTCTCTCTAGGGTGGATAAAACCTGATTGCTATCCAAACCAGTGATTTCTAACTATTATGAACCGTCAAGGCAAGCATTTTATGATTCCAGTCATAAAGCTTATTTTTTAGTAAGTATGGGTGATTTAGACTTCTTTCAAAATCCTCTGCTTTTGACCTTTCCAGTCTTTGGAGAATCCTGATAGAATATGGTATACATTAAAATTTCTGCTGGGAAAGCCTAATCTAATCCAGATGTCTTTACAATATACGAACTCTCCACCTTGATACTTATGGTTTAAAGCCATGTATCCCATATTATGTTTGGTAAAGAATCAATGACCTGGTCTATGATGATAAATGGTCCTTCCCATGTAAAATATCAACATTTTAATATTGTAATGTTAAACTTCCAGAGACCAAGCCTTAACCAAAGCATGATAAGTTATATAACCTTACAGAGGAGATGATAGAAGATAGTGTAGGAGGATAAAATAGGTTTCTTAATATTAATTTTTATGTCTATATTTAGAGGTACTCAAAAAACTACATGGAGCTTCCCATTCCATCCAGGTCATAATCCAAGTTAAATGTAGAAAGGGGGAAATGGCCTGGCCTTGGAAGTATAGATCTACATTTCTTAACCATGGACCAAAAGTGAGTCCTGCTATCAACCAAAGGGTGGAAGAAGTCAGGTAATAAATATGATGAATCTTTCTATGGAACTGTCCTTATTTAAAGATTTTAGAGGTGAAGTCATTGGCAGCTGATAATTTAACTGAACACAGGGCCTGCCACAGCAAAAGGCCAACTCGTGAGGCAGTTACTAGTCAAAGGAAGATAATTTTACTTCAAATGCTGGCAACCTGAGAGGATGGCACATTTATGCTTCAAAAATCACCTTAACATCTTAGTGCAGTAAGAAGTTTTTGTAAGGAGGGAGAGAGAAAGCAGAACAAAGAGATTAAAGGGAATTGATTGAAAAGTTCTCTACATGCAGATAAGCAGAGTCCATTCTGATAAGGACCTCAAAACTGGTCAGGCAATGCCGTGGTGTGATTCATCCTGAGTTTCATCATCCTAGTTTTGGGATTGAAAGTCAGCAAATCTCCCAGACCTGAGATGACTGATTGATTCCATTGATTCATGTGTCTGTTTTAATGCCAGTACCAGGCTGTTTTGATTACTATGGCCTGATAGAATAGTTTGATATCACATAGTACAATACCACTAACTTTGTTCTTCTTTCTCAAGATTGTTGTTGCTATTGGAGCCTTTTGTGGTTCCATATAAATTTTTGAAATATTTGTCCTAGTTCTGTGAAATACATCATTGATGTCTTGATAGAAATTGTGCTGAATCTATAGATTTGGGCAGTCTGGACATTTTAAGGGTGTTGATTCTTCCTATCTATGAACACCATATGTACTCCTATTTATTTGTGCCTTCTTCAATTTCTTTCTTTAGTGTCTTATAATTTTCCAAATGCAGGTCTTTTACATCCTTGGTCAGATTTATCCCTATGTATAGGGAATAAATTCTTTTTGAAGCAATCATGAATGGGGTTATTTTCTTAATTTCCCTTTCTGATAGTTGATTATTAACATATAAAAGTGCCACTGACTTCTGAATATTAATTTTATATCCTGTTACTTTGCTGAATTCATTCAAACTAAAAACTTTTTGCATAGCAAAGGAAGCCATCAACAAAATAAGATGACAACACATGGAATGGGAGAACATATTCACTGATACATCTGGTAAGGGGTTAATTTTCAAAACTTAATAAGAACTTAAAAAACTCAACACCAAAAAAAAAAAAAACCCAAATAAAAAATGAGCAAAGGACCTGAATAGACACTTCTTCAAAGAGGATGTACAGATAGCCAGTAGACATGTGAAAAGATGCTCAATGTTACTAATCATTAGAGAAATACAGATTAAAACCACAATGAGATATTATCGTACATCTGTCAGAATGGCTATTATCAACAAATCAACAAAATCAAGTGCTGGTGAGGATGTGGAGAAAAGGAAGCCTTCATGAACTCTTGGTGGGAATGCAGACTAGTGCAGCCCCCATGGGAAGCAATATGGAGACACCTCAAAAAATTAAAAATGGAACTGCCTTTTGACCCAACAATCCCACTTCTAGGAATATATCCAAAGGAACTCAAAACACTAATTTGAAAACATAAGCACCCTTATGTTCATTGAAGCATTATTTGCAATCACCAAGATATGGAAGCAGCCCAAATGTCCATGAATAGATGAGTGGATAAAATAATTATGGAACTACTCAGATGAAGAAGAAGAAGGAAGAAGAAGAAGGAAGAAGAAGAAGAAGAAGAAGAAGAAGAAGAAGAAGAAGAAGAAGAAGAAGGAGAAGGAGAAGGAGAAGGAGAAGGAGAAGGAGAAGGAGAAGGAGAAGGAGAAGGAGAAGGAGAAGGAGAAGAAGAAAGGAGAAGGAGGAGAAGGAGAAGGAGAAGAAGAATAATTTACCCTTTTTGACAGCATGAATGGACTGGGAGAACATAATGCTAAATGAAAGAAGCCAGTCAGAGAAAGACAAATGCCATATTATTTCACTTATTTGTGAAATCTAATGAACAAAGTGAACTAACAAGCAAAATAGAGATAAATTCATAAATAGCAGGGTGACAGCTATGGGAGGGGCCTGGAGGGATCAAGCAAAAAGGTAAAAAGACTCATGGACATTGACAACAGTATGGTGATTGCAGTGAGGAAGGGTTACAATGGAGAAAAATGGTAATGAAAAAATACAATTAAAAATAAATAAATAATAATAAAATAAAAACACAATGGCTCCCTAATATTCTAAGGATAATGGCCAATGTGCTTAACATAATTGAAAACACCCTAGATGCCCTGTATACCTCTAGATCAGTTCCAAACTCTCCTTCATGCTTATTCTTAGTCCCTAATTCCTAGGTCCTTTAAACTCGCTGTTTCTTTTGCCTGGAATTATCTTCAGCTTCTTCATAGTATACTAATTTATATCATTAATCTCAAGTCAAATACTATGTAGCCAGACAGTTGAGACAGTGTGTCATCCAAGGCTAATTTAGATCTTTCTATTACCTCTGTCAGAGCATTCTATGCTCCTGCTTTGTAATGTTTATTCCACTTAGTAATAATAAAAATAATAAACTCACAACCCCTTTTAATGTAGCCTGTTGTCAATTCTTGCCTTTTTTATATACCTAGATGTTTTAGATTGAATATAAAATTATGAGAAAATATACTTATCATGTAAGGCACTGGGTAACGTTATTTTCCTCCAGAAAATATTTGCTTTTGTTTCAATAAGGCAGTTTGAAGAGGCCAGTTCACCTAATACAATAAAAAATTGGTTGAGGTTTCAGTCTTTGTGAAGTCTGAGATAGTTCTAGTTTGCTCATGTTTATTCATCCTCCTAACTGCAGTCCCCAGGGGTCCTAACTAAAAATTCCGGAGCTTCTCAGAGCTCTATTTTTTATAGTGAGCCCTGAACACAACTTTTATCTCTCTAAACTCATGAAACTTTTGGAAGATTTGCTCAGTATCTCAGCTTATCCAGTCATCTCTTTTCAGTTTGCTTCTCAAGCTGTCAATCTGCAGCTTTTAAATCAATTAATCCCTAGAAAGAACAAGAAAGTGCCAAATATTGGATGCTTCTCTAGGCTTCGTATTCCTCAAACACCTTGGGTGTGGTTGGCACAACTGGCAATAATTGGGTTTCTGCTATCTATCTCCCAGAATAGGGTGATTTAAGCTATTTAACCCTCTGGTTGGGCAGTAGATGTATAAACTCTTTACTTTTAAGTGTCCTTCATTTAGGGAAGATAATATTTTTCAGTGTACTAAATGGCTGTAAACTGCTTGACCATTTAACTATCTGATTCAATTTCCCAATTCCACTTGTGCTGGCTTAGTGGCCTATCTCATGAGAAACTTAAATACAAACTTAGGATCTTATGTGGAAATACAACGTAATAAAACCCCTTCTTCTTGGAGAGTATTGAAGAGCAAAGAGGTGATGTTTCTGCTTCTGCCAATGACCAGCTTCCTTACAGCCTAATGGCTAAGTTTCTAGAGCAAGCAATTTAAGAGAACCAGGTAGTAACTGCATTGTCTTTTATAATCTAGTCACAGATGTCACATAATATCATTATTACCATTATCACAAGTCTGCCCTAATTAAAGGAAAATGATCATAAATCCCAATCTCACTAGGGGGAGAGTATCAAAACTATATTATTGTGGGGGGATATGAAATAATTTCCTATTTTTGAAAAATACAATCTGACACAAATCTTTTCTTGAAAATTTATAAACAGGGTACCTTTCTGAAAATATATATAAAGAATAATAATGTTAACTTATTAAAGATTGATTAAAATCTTTAGCTACTGCTTAAATTATTTCTGTCTAGCATACTAATATTCATTTTATAAAAATGAGAATTACTTATCTTTAACATGATTAAAACATATATATATTATGCCTAAGAAGCAATTATGTATTTTAATATTCTCATTTTAGTCATATATTAGTTATATTCTTATTCTGTTTTTTTAAGTGATATAAGCTATTTTGATAATCCTATCATTGGCACTGGGTGTCAAGAGCATTGTTAACCTGCTTCAGTTATTTTGTGTTATTTGGATTTTTCTGAATGCATTTACCATATGGACACTGAACTTACTTTCAGAGTCTGAGATGTACATTTAAAAAGTTCTCCGGTATATCTTCAAATTCAAAAATGTCATATTGCCAATAGTTACTTTTTTATAAACTCATTGTAACAGGAAATTAAAGCTTTATACTACTTTGATTAACCATGAAATGAAATTAGAATAAAATGTACTAATGAATAAAAAAACTCATATATTTAAAGTTTCCTTATTGATAAGATTAGGGTTGAATTTTACGTTCTTGAAAAGTAATAATAGTATATTCATTAAAAACACAAAAGTATCCAAAATGGAAAAGAAGAAGTAAATTATCTCTATTTACAGATGATAATATTCTACATTAGAAAATGCAAAAGAATACAAGGAAGATACTAGAGCTAATAAACAATTTCAATATAATTGTAGGGTATAAGATCAAAATATAAAAGTCAGTTACATTTATCGATAAAAGCAATGAGCAATTCAAACAGGAAATTAAGAAAGCAATTTCATATATATTACCTAAAATGATAAAATACTTGGTAATAACAACAAAAGAGGTGATACTTATACATTAAAAAATTATCACTGAAGGAAGCGGAAAGGCCTAAGTAAATGCAAAGCTATCCCAAATTCATGGATTGGATTACTAAATATTGTGAAGATGACTATACTATACCAAGTAATCTATATGTTTAATGCAAACCCTATCATTCTAACAAACATTTTGCAGAAATGGAAATACCAAACTTCAAATTCATGTGGAATTGCAAGGGGCCTTGAATAACAAAAACAATTTTGAAAACAAAAACAAAGTTGGAGGGCTCACACTTCCTGATTTTAAAACTTTATACAAAATTGTAGTAATCAAAATAGTATGGTACTGGCACAATAATAAACACAGTGATTACTGCATTAAAATTGAGAGTCCATAAAATGTTCCAATCTATAAATAAATGATTTTTCAACAAGGGTGCCAAGTCCATTTAATGAGAAAGGAATAGTCTCATTCTACCAATGGTGCTGGAACAACTGGACTTCCACATGTAAAAGAATGGAGTTGGGCCCCTACCTTACATTATATACAAAAATTAATTCAGAATGGATCAATGGCCTACACACACACACACACACACACACACAAAGAGCTAAAGCTATTAAACTCACAAAAAAAAAACAAGATATAAAAATTCATGAACTTATATTTGGCAATGAATTCTTAGATATGACATCAAAAGCATTATCAACAAAAGACAGATAGATTTGTCTTCATCAAAATTTAAAATTTTTATGTATCAAATGTTCATCAAGATATTAAAAAGACAAACTACAGATTGAGAGAAAACATTTGCAAATCATATATCTAATAAAAGTTTACTGTCCAAAATATATAAAAGACTCCTATAATTTAATAAGAAACAACTAAGTAAAAGAAATAAACAAAAGACTTCATTATACATGTCTTCAAAGAAGATATACATTTTGGTCAATAAGCACATCAAAATATGTTCCATATCATTTGTCATTAGAAAAATGCAAATCAGAACCATAAGATACCATTACACAAATGCTGGGATGGCTATGACCCAGAAAATAGAAAATAAAAAGTATTGTCAAGGATGTAGAAAATTTGAACCCTCTACATTCTGGTAAAAAAATAAAATGATGCAGAAGCTGAATACATGTTTAAGTATTTCCTTGAAAAATTAAACATATAATTACCATATGTTTCAGCAATTCCACTCCTAGATATATTCACAAAATAATTAAAATCAGGTACACAAACAATTATTTATTCTTATCTTGTAGCAGCATTATTCAAAATACCTTAAATATAGAAACAACCTAAGCATCTGTCAAAAGATTAATGAATAAATTTAAAAAATATTTAATGAATAAATTAAAAAATAAATTAAAAAAATAGGGTGGAAGGGAATGATGGGGGAGAAATGGGACAACTGTAATAGCATAATCAATAAAATATATTAAATTTTAAAAAATTTAAAAAATAAAATAAAAAATATATATAGTGGAATATTATTCAGCTTTTAAAAATAAAGTACATTAAATGTTACAGTATCAATGAATCTTTAAAATTATGCTAAGTGAACAAGGCCGTACAGAAGAACAAATATTGAATGATTCCAATTATATGAAATACCTATAATAGGCAAATTCATTAAAAAAATAGAATAGTGATTACCAAGGACTGTGACGGGACGGTAATGAGGAGTTAGTTACTGCTTAATGGTTACAGAGTTTCTGTTTGGGGTTACAAAAATTTTTCAGAATATATAGTGGTAATATTTGTACACTATTGTGAATATAATTAATACCACTGAATTGTACAGTTAAAAATGGATAAAATGTCCCTGACTAGTGTGGCTCAGTTAGTTGGGCATCATTCTACAAAGCTAATGACAGCTGGTTTGATTCCCAATTAGGGCACATGCCTTGGTTGTAGGCTCGGTCCACCATCAGGATGAGTACAAGAGGCAACTGATCAAAGTTTATCTCTCATATCAATGTTCTCTCTTTCTCTTTCTTCCTCTTTTCCTCTCTCTCTAAAATAAATACATAAATAAATAAATATTTTTAAAAATGGTTAAAATGGCAAACTTTGTTATATATTTTATATAAATTATATTAGTATATGTTTGTTATATATTACATATAATATGTGTACTCTTTTATATGATATATATTGTAAAATTTTATTATATATTAGAAAATAATGTATATTTATCTAATTTTATAACATATGTACTATATATAACATATGTATGTTTGTTACATATATTATGTATAATAATGTACCATATTATTTATAAACAAATATATATATTTGTTATCATAATTAAAACAATTTCTTGCTTAGAATGGTCTGGGTCTAGATTTTACTTCTACCTGCTTTCGGGTAATCTGGAACAAGATTTTTAGTATCTCTAAGCTTGAATTTCCTTCTCTTTAAAATATGAATCAATATCATCTAGCAACAATGACAGTTTTTGTCCATATCTTTGTTGTCTTTAAATTATGTTTCTTGTTTGGTTGCTATGGCCAGAAAAATACAGTACTGTGTCAAATAATAGCAATGAAAGTGAGTTTACTTTCCCTGTCCCTGATCATAGTATTCATTAAAGATTCTTTTCTTAAAAAAAATATGAATCATGCCCTAGCTGGTGTGGCTCAGTAGATTGAGTGCCAGCCTGTGTACCAAAGGGTCACAGGTTAGATTCCCAGTCAGGGCACATGCCTGGGTTGAGGGCCAAGTTTTGGTGCAAGAGGCAAACACACATTGATGTTTCTCTCCCTCTCTTTCTCCCTCCCTTCCCCTGTCTAAAATAAATTTTTTAAAAATTTAAATGCATTAAAAAATAAAATAAATAAGAATAAAATAATAAAATAAAATAAATATATGAATCATAATAGCAACATCACACCTTCCTCATAAGCCTATGGTGGTGATTGGCACCATTTGATACATTTATAATTTTTCACACATGCTCACTAATGATTAATACTATAACCCTCATTTTTTTCACTTATTCTAAAATCAGGTTATGTTGTACAATTGACAGGTTCAGGTAACAAATTTTTTTCCTGAGAAATGTTATTAAATATTAATAACATTTCAATGATATTATCTTATATTTAAGAAAATACTACAGTGAAATTGTTAAATAAGCATATATTCTTTGCATTATCAGAGAACTCTTAGAATTTTGAAAACAAATAAATTAAAACATGGAGAATATGAAAATGGATAGAATAGGTAATTGGCTTAGAGATTACAGGCCATTATAAATACTTGTCTAGAAATGATATAAAATCACTATTCAGTAGACAAAAAATAGTTTCTAAAAGCACACTTAGTGGCATGGAAACAGATTTATGAAAAACAAGATTAGCAAACATTATGTAATAGTATTACTCATTTTAAACCAAAATATTAACAATGATGGGTTATGTTTTGCTTTTTCTTTAGGTTTCTCTGAATTTCCACAATCAATAATTTTACTTTTTCATTCAAAAATATTTATTATGTGTCTATTATGTGCCAGTCACACAGCTAGTAAACTAATAATTACTTTGGTGAAGTTAAAAGGGAAAAAAAGGGAATGAAAGTGATTTTATTTTAAGGCAGCTTTCCTGGATGTGAGCCACTCCATCTATAAAACACAACCTTAATGTTTAGCAGTAATTGGTAAATCAGTCCCACCTGCCCCTGCCAGGCATTCTGGTCCTATCTTTGAAAGGTCCTGCCTTTGATACAGACTTACTTGCTCTAGTTTTGAATTTGAAATTATCAGGTAAACTCAAATTTTTGTGATTTACTTCTCAGTGACTGCCATTGTCATTTATGTGTGAAACAGGATCAGCCTTAGTGTTTCTTCCTGATTCTCAAAGCGTAATGACCACAATGTTCTCCTTCTTTCCAAATCACTCTTAGCTGCTTCCCGTTTTACTGACAGAAAGTAAGCAGACTTAACATCTTTTAAAAACAAACAAATGTAACATCTTTTCTAACCTGCACTTTAATATGATTTTGACTTCACTATAAGCTGAAATCCTCTAGATTGAAATCTTTTCCTGATTTTTCCATTGGTTTTGTACAAAAGGTGCAGATACATACTCCACTGTAGGAAATTTGGAAGACAAAGTTTGGCGAGAAATGTGAGGTTTAGCTGACAACATACAAACACGCAAGTCTGTACCTGTTACAGATTTCAATCCATGTGCCTCCAGCATACCATGCCTAAGATAATTCCCTGAAATCTGTTACACCTAAAACATATGTTCACACTTATGGAGAGTATAATTTGAGATGGCAAGGATCCTTTGCTTCATCTTTGCGTATGGGTCCTTATTCAAAGGCATAATGGCATTATTTCAAAGTGATTACAATACAGAATTTTTAAGGAAACTTAGAGTTAAACTAAATTTAAAGAAAGATTTTCAGTTGCAGAACATTCCTGACCCTCTCAATTAGTTACAATTTCTACGAAGTTTTATCACTTATATTTTCATTTATCAGTATTTTTTCCTATTGCAACAAAAGTAAATAGACAAGGATGACTTCATCATGTTGACCCCAATTACGCTGGCTCCCTTCATTAAGCAGCTTAGTCTAGTTCCATTGCCAGACTCAGATTTTTCTTATGTCAGTGGTATTTTCAGAAGGACTATGTAATTTTGTTACCTACATTGTTTTATCTCTCTAATTAGTGCCACTCTAAACTTATAACCCATGCTTTTCTAATAATGAGAAATATAAAACTGCAAGAGGATTTTAAAATTATCTGAGGACTTTCAAACTCAAGTGCCCTAAGAGCTAAGTAGAAAATATAAATGTGTTAAGACCAAGGTAAAATATTAGAATAACACGCCTGTGAAAATTTGAAGAGCAGGATTCTTATAAAACATTTAAAAAGTTAATTAACTCTATTCTGGCCCCCCAAAAATCCCACATTTGCTAGCTACATTAGTTCCAAAGTTAGTAAATGTTGATTTAATGCAATCTCTCATTTTACATTTAGAGAATGTAATACCCAATGGTAAGTGACAAAACTACCATGAATTTAGTAATATGACTATAAAACAAAGATTAAGTGATTTTTTTAAATCCAGCAAGACCTATACTGTCTGGCCCTTTGTAACTCTCCAGCGTCATCTCCAGCTATGTACCCGCTCCTCACCCCTAACCTCGCTGTGGCTACTCTAGACTGCTTCCAGCCCCATATTCTCTTCCTCATATCCTGCCGAGGGGCCTTTCTCAATGCTGTTTGTCTTAGGAGATTTTTTTTATTATTATTTTCTAAGTTACTTGAGTTTGAAAAATGCTATCTATAATAATCTAATTTCGTTGATATTACAAATGTTATACCTCCCCTTCCATCTATTCTTTCTGCAGTGTTACTTTCAGAACCTCTTATTACAACAGCAGCCTGTGTCCCCACTCCTTGAATTTGGACTGACTTGGTGATTTTCTCCAGCCAACAGAATGTTAATAGATGTGACCAAGGCTCAGGTTTTAAAAAAGTTCCCATACATTTCTCCTCAATCTTGCCCTCTGCCAGTATTATGAGAACATGCCCAGGCCAGTCTACAAGAAGAAAGATGTAAGACAGTTCAGGGTTACCAGGTAAAATCATTTTAGTTCAGCTCACAGCCAACTAACAGCTTGTCTTGCAGTGGCATAATAGATCAGATTCCAATGAGTAAACTAGATCAGACAAACCCTGCATACTCGGGAACTAAATGATTTTTTTATTGCTGCATGTCACCGGGATTTCATGGTTGCTGCTTACTCAACATTATTGTGTGAATAGATAATTGATTCACGCAATTCATAATTTCCAAATACTCCATCTGTGACTACCTGTAGTAGAGTCATAGTGACAGAAGGACATGGAGCTGTGTCTGGGGCAGTCTGATACAGGGGGAGCAAAGACAACCAGGTGAACACTTGCTTAGGTTATGAATAATCCGGGGGCTCATATGGCAGATATAATTAGTTCAGAAATGGTTTTTAATTGATAATTATATTGGATTGAAAGGCAAGCAAATTTCAGACCCAGAGCAGACCTAGAGTACAGTCAGACTGATGCAACCAAATGATGAGAATCACAGTCAAAGACAGCACAGTAAATAAAACAGGGAAAACATGTTATACCTACAGGTCATATGAGTTATTGCTGGTAATAACTGTTTATACTTGTGATCAACTAGAGCAACAAACTCATTTTTATTCAGATGAACTAAGGATAGACTTGCCAAATAAAATGCAGGATGCCAATTAATTTGGCTTTTAGATAAACAACAATAAATAATAACAGTGTGTCCCAAATATTGCATGGTATATTTAAAACTTATAGTAAAAAAATTACATTGTTAATCTGAAATCAAGCATGCTGTATTTTTACTTGCTAAATCTGGAAAACCTAAACTGGGATCCTCCTAAATGGTGTTTAAGTAAGAAGACTACCTGATGTCACATGAACACACTTTATAACTCTGTTTCTTCCAGAATATTGGCAGAAGCTGAATTCCTCTCTACAATAAGTCAGTGGATACTTGAATATATTCCGGATGAGGGAGTCCGCTCTCACATCTGGGTATGTTTCAATATATTATTGTTGTAGTACTAATCTCATTCGTTTGTCTCCAAGTTATTTCCTTCTAAAGGGACAAGTTATATCCCTTTCTCCATTCCATTTCTTTGGCATTCCTTGCACAAAGAAGTGATGACAGTGGAAATTATGAAGGAAAACACAATAAAAGGAATGGAAAATATTTACAACACAAAAACGAAAGGTTGAAGAAAAATGATCAGAAAGAGAAAAGTTCTCTGCCACCAAGAATAAAAGAAAAAGATCCCTAATATTTGAGATAATAGGAACAGTTGGATGACACATAAAAAAGTAAGAAATTAGTTGGTTGGTCCAGCAGTGAGAGGATAAGACCTGAGCAGGGTCTACAGAAGAGCAAATTCAGAATCTATAGCCCCCTAGGGCTCCAAGTCTCCAGGAAGCACATGGGAATGACAGTACTTACCAGCGGCCTGATCTCCTGCTGTACATTGAGTGTATCACCTGTATGAAGAGCTATAGGTGCTTTCCTTCTTGCTGGCATTAGGGAGAACCGTCCTTTGATATTATCACTGTTCATTGGGCAGACAAGCTACCAGGCTGAATGTGCCCTGAGATTCTGCTTGGTTTGCAACCAGTACTCCAGATGGACAGTTCCCCCAATTTCTGAGAGCCATCTCCAGATTAGAGCTGAGTCCTCTAAATCTTGAGGAAAGCTGGTGATTTAGAAAGGAGTCTACCAGCACCTGTCTTTGGATGAATTAACCAGAACTCAATAGAACTAGCTGGGGGTTACCCATCTGAAAGCAAGGACAATGATAAGACATTTACAAATTACAGGTAGATACCCCTCCAGGATGCTTCAGTTCTTCGAGGACCTCATAACAATCTGGAACTATAATTCAGTTTCTAAAAATGTTGATTCTAATGTTGTACAGACCTGGATTCAAATCCTGCCTCTACCACTTATCAGTTGTATGACTCAGGCAAGTTTATTATTCTCTCAAATCTTAATGGCCTTATCTATAAATGTAGATAAAACTTCATTGAATTGGTAAATAAGATAATACATATAACATAATACACAATTCAACAATGCCCAGCATACTGTAAATGCTCAATAAATGAGATTTAAGAATAAAAATAACACAAAAGAGAGTATTAAGATCCTAATACTGTGGACCAGGATAGCATTAACACAAACTTCATTTTGTTGCTCACCAAAATAACCCCCTTATGTAGGTAAGTCACCTCAAAACAATTTTCTCCATGGTATTTCTTCTCTAAATGTATCTTATCTTGATGTGGTTTTTTTCAATTTTAATACTTAGTAAACATTCAAGAAATGTTTGTTAAATGCCTTTTTTGTGTGCATAAGACATTTAAAGGGGACAAAATGAATAACATATGGTCACTACCTCTGAAGGGCTCACAAACCCCAGGGTGGGGCGGGGGGACAGATGAGTCCACCAATAATAGGTCTTTTGTCCTATTGGTCCACTCTGAACCGTGGTAGATAACCACACCTGCCATCCCTGCAAGAGTCAAAAGTGTTCAGAGCCTGATGCTAAACACTGTGCAAAGCCTAGGACATTGCTGAATATGCAAGGATCATATATCCAAATGCCAATCTAACCAAACATTCTGAAAAATATCAGTGACTGCTGAAGATTCAAAAAATTATGGCTATTATTAATATTTTCATAATCATAAAATTATACATAATAAACTAAAGAGAAAAATCTGTATACATGAACATTTTCTCAGAGGAAACAAAATTGAAAGAACACAGAAAATGGCTTTTTTATTGGAAAGCACAAACTAAATATAAAATTACATATTGTAATTGTAAAAGAATTACAAGCAGAAAAATTTAAATACATATTAAACTCCCTGCCTTCAAGTCATCCCTCAACCAATATTGTTGAAAGAAGAGCATTGATAAAGTTCCTTGCATTTGAGGAGGGAGCATTGAAATTCTATGAATGTAAACATAATAGGAATTCTTATTATCTTTTTTAACCTTCTCAATCCATCCTTTTGTAGATACATTTATAGATTTCGGTTTCATTTATCAGCTAATAAAATTCTCTATTTTATATTTTTATAATAACAAATTCTTCCTACAACCATGAAAAAATGTAAAATATATTCCAAAAACATTTTGACTGTCAGTTTTATACTAAGAAAGGGCAGATTAATCCCTACAGACCTCACAGTTCACAAAGATCTCATTTAATGTGCTCAGCTCTAGTGGTAAGATGAATTTGATAACACTCCGGGTGCCGCATTGTTGTTACATGAAATAACTACTGCCCAGAGGTACTGAAGGTACTCAGACACACTGGGTCTCTTCAGACCTTAGGGAGGACAAGGGTGGTTATCTTTCTATAACACCACCCTAGGAAAGTGGAAAGTTACTATATCCACTTTCTTAAATTCATTTAAATTAAATGGCACTGTTTTTTGTTTCCCTTAAGTGATTATTATTTCCCTAGCCTATCCTGTTTTTTATGTTTTATTTTAAATATGAAGAAAGCCAACTTGCTATTAACAAACTTTATTGTAAAATATCAAATCTTGGTGAGGATATGAAAAGAAGAGGAAGTTTACTACACCTCCGGGAGTACCAAAGCTTAAAACCATTTAGAAACAATTTAGGATTATCTAGTAGATTTCAGGATATGCATATCCACTCCTAGGGATATACTCCCCCTCAAAATGGGCATACCTGTGCTCTAAGAGACATACATAAGAATAAGAATGATAGTAGTATTCATAATATTCCCACGTTAGGGAAAAATGTTCCTCAAAAATAAACTAAATTGTAATTATATTCATAGTTTGGAATGCTAAACTCCTACTAAAGGGAATAACTGCAGACATATGCAACAATGTGGATAATCTTCCAAATATACATTTTGACTAAAAGATCAGACACTAGGGAATACATACTATCAGTCCAGAATTTTGATCAGGATGTCAATGTTGGTAAATGTAGACTCAACTCCTCCCACAATCCTATCAAAATTACAAATCAAGTACAGAACAACCATCATTCAGAGCCACCTGAAATCCAGCTGAAGAGAAGTCCTACAATTAAAGACATAAAGAAGAAGCCATATTAACATTGGTAACAAGGGCAAAGACATGAAATGGGCTGGTCCCACACCCACATGTGGCAGATAAAAATATGGAGGATATCTCAGCTGCAGAAGTCCCCTCTGAAGGGTGAGGAGCCCCGGTCCCACACCAGACCGCCTAATCCAAGGTTCCAATGCCAGAAAGAGAAGTTTCCATAATTTCTGGCTATAAACACCGGGAGGTATTGTAGCTGAGCAAGACGGAGGGGCTACTGGAGTCCCAATAGTTCCTCTTAAAAGGCCAGATCGTGGACTTAACAACTTGTTGCCCACTCAAACTCTTTCCAGTGGCTTTCCCATACAAATGTCATGTCTTGCTTCATACTTTGAACTTTCCTTAAATCTATGAAACAAGTAGTACCTGCCCAAAGCATGCCCTGTACCTCTCATTAAATGGCCCCAGGACCAGCAATAGCAGCAGAAGCTGTGGTTCACAGCTTGGCCTCTCCTGGGCACCTCCAAACCCATCATAAATAGCAGCCATCTGCAGATTATTTTGTAGCTCATGCTGGGTGGCTCTAGGTGGATCATAAGCAGCAGCCGACCTTGGTCTGCAACTCCCAAGAGGACCCAGAGCCAGTGCACCAAATGGACAGCTTCAGACCATGTTGAAGCAGCACCCAACCACATCAACAATTATCACACTGGAGAGGGAAACTTAGTAGGTGCCAGAGCCCCACTAAAGTAAGTCCCACACTGTGGGGTGGGTCCCTGCACAGTTGATCTTCCATGGTGATTGAAACCAGTCCTCTTAGCCTATCAGCCTGGGGGTAAATCTCTCCCATTGTGCCAACAGCAATCAAGGCTCAACTATAATAAGACGGTAGCACAAGTTACATGGGGGTCATATCTGGAGTGCCTAGCTCAGGTGATCAGAGAGGCTGTGCCACTGGATCCTACAGGACAGACACTTACCATGTAAGGCTACTCCACCAAGCCCAGAAGACATGGTGGCTCTACCTAATACTAGGAACAAAGACAGAAAGGCAATCAGAATGAAGAGACAAAGATAGAATCGAGTCAATAATATTCTAATAATGATGAGTGGTGGCAGATTGTTACTACATTTATTGGGGTGATCACTTAGTAAATTATCAATGTCTAATCACTGGGTTGTATTCCTGAAACTAATATATTATATATCAACTGTAATTGAAAAATAAATAAATATTTAAGGTTAAAAAAGAACACATGCTGTCTTATTCCATTTATACAATATTCAAAAACATGCAGGAGTAACTATAGTATTGAGGATTGCATTCTTAGGTGTTAAACTCTCAGAAGAAGTGTAAGGTTACCAGAGAAGTCACAATAGTAGTTACCTTTTCAGGAAGGAGGGGACTGTGATTGAGAAGAAGTCTGTAGGGTGCAGGGTTTGGGGGCACAAGTATGTTTAAATTTTGGACTTGGTATTCAATATATTGACTAGTTGGTCAATACATAATCCATTAACCTGTGCAATTATATCTTCTTCCCTTTTCTATATGTGTTCTACATATCACAATAAAAAGGTTTAAAAGGAAAATCTTTTTTGTTTTTTGTTAAGTAACGTTTCCTAAACAGAGGAAAGAAAATCGACAACACTGGGTTTATATTTATTCCTTCAGGAGCATAATCTCTTCTAATTTAAATAACAATAATCCTGTAAAAGAGTTATCATCTTCCCCACTAGAGGATGGGAACAGCAGCTCAGGGAAGTCCAGAAACTTGCCCAGGGCCACATAACCAGTACCAGCAGATGCAGTAGCTAAACTCAAAGGTTTGAGCCAGAGTCCATGTCTTTTATACTCTATAATTCTGAATATGTACACACTCAGTCTAGTTTTATGGATCGAAGTTTCAGATTGTCAAATGAGAAGCCTAACTAAACAAATACTCAAGGTCTAATTATTGATGCACAAAAATCTTTACTTATTTTAATAAAATCTAAGGGATAATTATTTTAAAATTGATGTAGCTAATCCTGCTCTATAGCCAGACCATTCTGTTCAGTGAATATGTTATTTATTAGTCTAGATTATGTATTGTTTTTCTTTGAATTGTCAAAAAGTTTGTGAATCACTGGCTCATACAAAGAAGGTTCAGAAAGGAAGAATGCCAAGTTAAAATCTCAACTTTTATTCTAAGACCTTCTCTTTTATTGTTATGGATCACAGAAATAAAAGAAACAAAGACAAAATAAATACTAATAAAATTTTGTATCCTTCTCAGGCTGGGAGAGGGCCCAGAAGACTTCCTTCAATTATTCCACACAGAGTTATTGAGAGCTTACTGACACAACTTGTTTTAGACCTTGGGATTACAAGGATGAAAAGATATACAAGGTACTAGATATTATATTCTATAAGAGAGACTGACAATAAGTGACTAAACAAATGAGGTATCTTCAGAGAGTGTTAGATATTCCAAAGCAAACCAGAGTAATAGGATGGAGAAAGATTGGAGTCACAATAAAAGTGTGGTCTGTAATATAAGTCAAGGCCTTTTCAAAAAGTGGTATAACAGCCAAGGCCAGAAAAAGGACAAGAAGGCAGCTACAAAGCCACAAAAAATTGGGAAAGATACTCTGTGTGCATAGAGTTGATGTCTCAGTGATTTCTGAGTGGATCCTTTTCTGTGTTACAAAGAGAAATTCTCATCACCATAGCCTTCAGTCAGGTTCTCTCAGCAAAGGCTTTCAAGGGAAATTATACAGTAAATGCAATCTGAATTCTCCATGCAAAGTCCTCTAGGTTTGAAAAACACCAACACAGTATATGGCCTGTGAAAGAGTAGTTGAGAGCAACTGCAATGGATATAGTGCAAGATATGCAGGTCTTCCTCAGGCCCCTCAGTTTACTGGCTCTGCATTTCAAATCTTAAAGGAAATGTTAATACTCTATTCCTGTTGGTTAACCTCTATCATAACAATCTTTGGGAAAACTTAACTACAAAGGATTTTCCAGAAATGGTCCTCCAAAATTGACCTACTTCACTTTGCTTTTAAATCCTCTGAAATGCCCATCCTTACTTTTCATTTTAAAAACACAGCAATTCTCACCCTAAGTGCAATTACAATTACAATTGCATGTACAAGCTACATAGAATGTCTTACACAGCATGAAAATTTCATGATTAATGACAGAAGAAGGAAAATATTAATGATTAGCTGTTACCTGACTTCTTTTTGTTCCCTCACCCCCATCAGCCTTCATAATGCATGAAGTGTGCTGTTGGGTCATTTGTTTTCATCATTATACCTCTCAAATCTGTTCTTTCCATTTCATCTACTAACCATTTTCATCAAAGCCTTCATCACATTGCATCTAAAATTATGATTCTGATTTAATTGGTTTTGAAAAAATAGTATTCTCTCAAATGGCTTTTTATTCATTTTTCTTATTGCTTTCCATTCATCATCTGAGTTTTTGCATTTCCGATAAAAAGGTCAATACATCATATATTTGGAAAATGATGCTGTTTTTCTTTCAGTTACTGACATATTTTATCCACAATGCCTCTGATGACTAGAATAGAATTAAATAAGTGCGACCTGTGGTCTACAGGCGCCAACATTTCGAAGTTCCTGTAAGAATAAAAGTGAAAACTTACATTTATTGAGTATTTAGTTGGTATCAGACATTATTCACAGCATCTCATATACATTCACTTGTACTTTTTTACAAGAATTCTATGCACTAAAATCCTTTAGTAATTTCTATTTTATAGATCAGGAAATGAATATACAGAGAAAATAAACAACTTTCCTAGTTCACTAAAAACCCTCAAACTCTAGCTCAAGATTTGAAGCTTAGTCTCTGTTTCAAAAGTTAAAGTTTTCATAAGCAGACAAAAGGGCAATAATTTTCTAAGGTAAATTTCTCATGTCCTTATGAATCTTTAAGACATATTTAGCTATACAGGAAGAAGTAAGGAAGAGCTCTGGTCTAGGACTGAGTGAATTGGTTCTGAGCAGAAATCTATTGCTGTGTTACTGTGAGCAAGTCACTCTTCCTCTCTGGGTGGGCTTCAGTGTCCTTATCTGAGAAACTGGGGCATTAAACTATATTACCTCTAAGGCACTCTTTACTGATTCTTGTTCTTATATTTCCTACCTCCAATATATGTGTTCTACCTGCTACTACTAAATATATATTAATTTGGGTGTGTGTATGACAAAGAAGGGGGGAGAGAGAGAGAGAGGGAGAGGGAGAGAGAGAGAAATGAGAGAGCAAAAGAGAGAGAGAAGAAGAGAAAGAGGGGAATGTTTTTTTTTTCCCCAAAGAGAAGCAGAAACATAGATTAATGCCTAAAAATATGCTTATTCTTTTTCCTCCCATAATGGTAGGCAATTATTAGTGCAATTTAGTTCCTTAAGGATGTTGAGGGCCTGAGTCAACATCTCTACAATTATTTTGGCCACCCAGTCATAATGCAAAGATAGATGTAGTAGTAAGTACGGGTAGAAGGGAAGAACTTTTTCAGAAAACCCCCAGCAAGCTTTCCATTAACATCTTCTTGGCTACAACTAGGTCATATGCTTACTCTTAAACCTGGAGTTGTGTCTGGCTTTCTTGAAACCAAAGAATTTCCCAGTAATGCTGGAATAGAAGTAGCAGGGCAGTTGCTTTTGGTGTAGCCAACCAAATGTATGCCACAATCTATATTCTCACATATATGGCTGCCAGAGAACTATTCCTCCAACACACACATGGGATGGCCACTTCCATCAGAGAATGCCATTAAAGTCAAATCTTAGAGAAACACTAAACACTTTTGTAATAATGTAGCTCCCTTATTTCCGATTTTATCAGACAGAACCCTTGGGGACCAACTGAATCATTCTCATCAGTTTTCTAAATATCCATGTCGATTTGTTTATTTGTTTGTTTTGCTCATCCACTTTCTTTGCCTGGAATGCTCAACATTCTTATTTATCAAAGTTTTATTTAGCATGTCCTATGTGCCAGGTTCTGCAGGTGATGCACATATCAATTTTTTTAAATATCTTTTTCCTTCAAATTTCATCATTCCAGTTGCAGAAACAGGCATAAACACAATTATCAAAAGTGCTGCATAACATTAGAGTAGAATAAACAGTTTCCTAGTCTATACTTTTCTTATTTCTATGCATTTGACTCAGCTCAACTTTTCTGTCTCAGCCTTTCTATGAAGTTCTTGATCTCCTTAGTTTCAATGTACTTTGTAGTACATTTTTTCTAGAGACTCAAGTAACACTTAAATACACAAACATAACTTTTCATATTCTAAGAAGATGGGCTATAAATCTCTTATAAATACTATCTCTTGAACTACAGATATCCCATCCTACATTTCTTTATTTCTCTAGAACTCATGTTATTTATTCTTTCTTTTATTGAATAATGTATTTATTATTCACTTATTTAGTTGTCTCTGTGAGTACAGCATCATGCCAGGTACCACTGGGCAGAGAAGCAGAAAGGAAACCACAACAATAACTAGGACACTCCCTCATCTTGAAGATTTTATAATAGAGCAGGAGAGGTAGGTCAGGCAAATAATAATAATAATTTATGTAAATTATTATTTGTAATTTTAATAAATTATTAATAATTTTAATAAAGAAAGAAATAGAAATGCAATCAACTATTGCATTTCTATAAAGGTGCCATAAAGGTCAGAGAATAGAGATGATATTCTCTAAGGAAGAGAGACTAAATAATGAAGCAAATATTGAAACTGAGATCTCCTCAGAAAGCAAATTTTTTTTTTTACTTTAGTTTGAATTTCAAGTAGAAACTGTGAAACAGGGTAAAAGAGGTTTAACATGGAAAGATAAGTAGGCACCAGACAGTGGAGGTATGTGGGAATTTGAGCCTCAGTTAACTTTAGATTGGGGGGTGGGAGCAGAAAGTGTGATCTAAGATCTTCAGCCAGGTGGTAATGTGGTCAGAATTTCAGGTTAAAATTATTAATCCACATGTGGTGAAAACAGATATAACTGGAATGAAAAGAGACCACAAATAGAGTAGGGTTTAGGAGGCTGCTGCAGAAGTTAAATAGAAGTAAAAAGAAAAACTTAATTCTCTGTCCAAACCACCTTTGATACATTTTTTTATTTAACTGTGGGTGTCATTTTTTATTTAGCACAGAGGCAGAAGTTTCATAAACAGGAATAGGTGTGAATGTTGGATTTGAAGGCTAGACATGGGCAACATGGAGTTTGAGAATCTAAGATGAAATCTGTCTCTTACTTTAGTTGTGAAATCTTCCCTGCACCAAAACATTTCCTGTCTATTTTCCTATTCTTAAAAATACAAAATTAGATCTTCCTTCTTTGCTTCTTTTCTCCTGCTATTAACTCTCTCCTACTTTTCTGCAACTTACATAAAATGCAATTGCTCTTTTTACATATTATTCAACTGGGGATCATAATGCTTAATCACTCTAAGCTAGGTTCTGAGGTAAAATCTTCTAGGAATTAACAGTCATGTATTTCCTCAGCAAGGGAACATTGTGTCCCCAACAGCAACGACCAAGAAGCAAAGGACACTTTTATTCAAAACCCAAGGGGGAATAAAGGTTCCTAAGAAGGCCAGTGATTTTAATTACAAGTTCATTAGAAGTCCGAATCCCTAACACACACAATTGCCTTTATTCTTTGATCTTTGGTAGCTCTGAAAATCTGGCCTAAACCACAGCCCTTGTCATCCCCAGGACAGGGATTTAATAGCTCTCAATTTCATTACAGCTTTGTCTCAGATCAATGAGGTGACCTTGAAAGAAACCCACTTTCCAATGCTTCACTTTCCTTGCAGAAAAAATGAGAATGCTACCAAGTCCCCGTAGCTGACTAGAAGCATGAGGGTGAAGCCCTCTGAGGACACAGGTGCTAAATGATAAAAAGGATGGAATATGTAATTCAATCAATCGTGCACTGACACTGGCTGTGCCCATTTATTATTACTTTCCAATTTCTAAAGTGATAGCAAAATGGAAATTCCACTAGTTTTTCAAGAACTTGAATCTGATTCTTATAATCCTGGGCTTCACATTACTGATATATTGTAGATATAATTTTTGTGTGCTCCAAGAGGCTTTCTGCTCAGAGGACATTGCTGTAAGTTGTGGATAATTTATCTTCCCCTCCTATTATATTGTGTAAATTACCATGTTGGCAATATTTTAGCCTTTCACATTTTGAATCAGTGCCCAGAATAATTCTAACAATATTTTGATTCTCTGGAAGCAACTTCAAGGAAGGCCCTTCAAACTGTCTGAATATTCATTTAAATTTCAGCTGAGAGGAACATGTCTTCCAGGTCAAGTATAAGGATCACCTGAAGGGTAAGTGATACTTATCTCATCTCCCTGCTGATATCTATATCCTCTTCTGCTGCCAGAAACAATGGTAGGAACTTGCCAGCTAAGCACACATTCCTCAGTCAGTCCTACCTCCTAAGGATGGGAGTTCTAGAATTGGAACCTAATTTGAGGCCTACAAGAAATATTGAAAAATTTTACTTTAGAGGTCCACTCATATAACTAAGCCTGTTTTATTTTATCACTCAAAGGAGATATTTTGATATTCAGACAGGAAATGCCTCATTTCTTAGTATTAGGAGTAATTAGGAAAGGTCAACAATAGAAGTTAGACAGCCAAGTGAGGCCCAAAAGGTGCTTCAGAAATGGACATAATGCCCCATGGAAAGCTCAGGAAGAACATGGTCACCACGCAGGGCTGCTGTTTTGTTTTGTTTCTTAATTAAATAACAAGTATAGCCTTACATAACAATAAGAAAAAAGAAAGCAAAAAGGTTTTCTTTTATATTATTTCCCACACCTCTCCTGTAATGGAAAACCATTTTTAAGTCTCATTACTGGAACCTCACAGCCCCAACCCTGCCTCCACCAAAATCTCTAAGTCCAGGTGCAGGGTAGAGGAATAGCCCCTCTCACACTGTTTGCTTCGGTTCTGACTGGTTGAATATCCTAGGAAGGTATCGATTCCTTATATTCTTGATAATAATAATGTGGGATATTGTGAGTGCTAACTTTATGATGTTGTGAGAATTCAATGAGCAAATGCCTATGCACATTGCCCAGCATATAACACAATAAAAGTTTCAGCTGTTACCATTCATAAAAAGACATTATAATTGATCATGTTATAATACTATTAATCATAAGGATATTCTAGCAATACAGGGAAAGAGGCTATGTCTTAATATAGATGGTGTTTTTGTTTTGTTTTGTTTTTTCTCAAGAACCTCCTGCTCCAAGTCAGGATTGGTAATAGGCACTAGGGAAGGGTGAGCCTAGCTATATAAAAATTAATGGGTTTTTTTGAGGGGTTGTTTGTTTTTTGGGCAATAAAACTTACAAAAGGTTGGATCACAATGGCTGCGAGGTAGGAGAGAGCAGATTCCACTTCCCCCTACACACGGGAGAAAACCTAGCCAATCTTCGGAGAAATAGAGTAAACAGCCAACAGTACCCCACCACATATGAAAATAGGAGACCAAAAATTGTAGCGGACATTGAAAAACCAGACAGTAAGGAGACTGCTTCAGGACAATAAGGGCCCAGGGATGGGCGAAGGGACCAGGGCAGCTGTAGCCCCAGGCCCAATGCCCGCCGCTGGAGGAGTGGGGGGGGTCTGCCACAGGGTCCTTGGGAGAGAGCCAGGTCAACAGCTCCCTTCCCAGCCAAACAAGGTTTGAGCAGCACCAGGTGAGACCTGACTGCTTCAAGTCCCAGAGAGGGGAATAAGGACTAAGTGGCAAACACACAGAAGCTGTGAGCACCCATGGAGTCTGTCGACACTGGTTGAGGAGAGTTGAGAGTCGTGCAGTGATGGGCCCTGACCCTGAGAGTCACCAGTCTGGCTGAAAAATTGGGCTGTGCCAGAGGCCAGGCCACTGTACATAGTGGCAGCCTTAAGTAAGAGGAATTTCTCAAAAAGAAAAAGGGAAAAGAGAGACACTGTTTGGGGAATTCTGCAGCAGCCACTCCGGCTATCTCTCCACCCAGCTGGGCAGGAATCTGGAGGTTGCATGGAAGGCCTTGTGCATCCCCATAGCACTGGGAAGGGCACGCGCCCAAACCCATGGGATAGAGGCAGCTGAGCTGAACACGCATGTGCCCGCACCCCAGCCCACAGCAGTAAAGTAGTAACCCCTGGGAAAGACCACTCTGAGGTAGACCTGGATACCACACCTAAGGTGCCAGGGACAGGTGCTAGGGAGAGGTGCCAGGCTAGCTCTGGGGAGAGTGCTCAAATCTGACTGAGTTGAGATTGAGAAGGGAGATAAGCCTCTTGATACCAATCACCTCTCAGCCTGCTGCAGCTAGCAAGACCAGAAAAACTGGTTTGGACAGTTGGAAACCAACAACAGGCTCTTTTCTTTTTCTTTTTTAAGAAATTTTTAATTTTTATTATTTTTTATCTTTCAATTCCTTTTTCCTCTCTTTCCATCTTTCTTGTCTTATTCACTCTCCCTTTCTATCCAATTTTATCTCTTCTTCCTTTCTTCTTCTGCCTTAAAAAAAAAACCCACCAGTGAAACAAAAAAACCTAGAACCATGAAAAGACCAGAGTTGGACCCAAAGAGAAGGCATCTCAACAGATGAGACAGTGAGACAAATTGCATTTTGCTATTACAGAGAACCTGCAAGTTACTGCATATTTGTATTGTTATTATTTTTTCATTATTCTTACATCTTTTATTTGAATAGCATTTTTGTGTTCTTCTTCTTTCTGTATAGTCTTCTTTGCTTGGCTGGTTATATTGTACCATTTGACTGGTTTCCCCTGTTCTATCTTTCATAATGTATTGCTAATTTACTGTCCTTCACTTTATTGTGTTCCAATAGCACACTACTCAAGGTCCTACACTCCCTATTCTTGTTATCCAGATCAAATAGATTCTGTCATATAATTGTTGCTCTAATATTACTGTAAATAACAGCTATTCCATACAACTGTAAATACTTCACCACACCCCTCCCAGATCTTAGCCCACTTCACAGTTTCTTGAACTTTATTATTGTAGTGGTTAATTCTATCCCCTTACACACTATACCTATTTATTATCCATTACTCTCACCTTACCTCAGATTCTGACCTCCCACAACTGCACTGCTTTCTAGACCCAACTCACAATCCTTCCTTTCCCAACAAGAGTCTTATCTTCTTTCCATCCTTTCTAAAAAGTGGCTAGTTGGGTGGAAGATCACAGTTAACACTATACATAATCAAAGGATCACCTACATCTTCTCTACCAGCTACTACTGTAAATATCATAGAATATTCTTTTCCTGTCTTAAACCATTTTGCCTTCCCCCTCCAACTGATCATAAAAAGGGTAAGTGGAAGCGGTGAACACCAGGATATCCACTGGAAGAGGAAACCCAACAACAAAGGAAGCACCAAAAATAACAACTAAAGAAGGTGAAGGAGGGAGTGGAAAAAACACAAACCTCAATCCAGGACCTATCTGGAAATACAACTAAATCATGCAGAAACTACCCAGTAAAAACAACTGAACAAGAGCAAGAGAGAATCCTCAAAACCTTGTACACATAGAACAACCAAGTTCAACACAACCTGCCCTCACGAGCACAACAAAATAGCTGGTGGGAAGGACCCACCAAAGAAAAACCTAACAACAATCAAAACCCAAGGACAAACACAGAGCCAAATTAAATAAATGACAGTTCAGAACCAGTGAGCTTGGGAGACCAAGGAGACTACACCGCTGAATCTCACAGGTATTCTACCACAGAAGTTCACACCATAAACCCAGGGAGCCAGAACAGATCAATTTAAGAAGCTGAGGATAACAAGAAGAGTCTCACAAACAATGGGAAGACAAAGAAACAATCCCCAAATGAAAGGAAAGGAGGAAGCATCAGAAAGAATGCTAAATGAAATAGAGGCAACTCAATTATCAGATAGTGAGTTCAAAGCAATGGTTATCAGGAAGGTCAATGAGTTCACAATGAAGTACCAGAAACTACAGGGAAACTACAATAAACTCACTGCAAACCATATCAACATGACAAAGGAAATAGAAACTATCAACAAGCACCAAGAGTAAATGAATAATACAATTTCTGAACTGAAGAACACAGTAGAAGGAATCAAAAGCAGGATCAATGAAGCAGAAGATCTGATCAGCAAGTTGGAGGACAAAGTAGAAAAAAATACCCAGAAAGAACAAGAAAAGAAAAAGAGGCTCAGAAAGAATGAAGAGGGATTAAGAGAAATGCAAGACTGTTGCAGACTGTCCAGCCTGGTTTCAGGAGTTGTAACCCTCACCCCATGGTGGGCTGTGTAAGAGCTCAAGGGACCCACTTCATCTGGGTCTGTTCTGTCACAAGGACGTGACCTACTAAGGAGACAAAGCTTATCTCCCTGGCAGGAGTGCTGCTTCTACCTCATCCATCTCTGGCCCCAATGCTTAGTCAGTTAGTCAATGACGGGTAAGACTCCTCATAGGAGGGGCAACCTAAGCCAGATACGACCACTTGGGAGGCCCTCATGGAAGGACTTTGGGGACTGCAGCAAAGAGGGGGTGATGGGCCCCTCAGCTGTTCTGACATAACCTGAGTCCCCATTTCCATCTAGGAGATATCTTCTGCTTCCTGGACCTAATCAGCTTAAAGCCTGAAACTATGAGGGCAAGCAGTGCAGCTGACCAGAACAGTTCCCCGGGTGATCAGGCAGAATCATAAAGAATTCATAAAGTCCTGTGAAACCTGCTTTGTTAAGAGTGCTCTCATTTAAATGATAAGGGTCCAAGGAGGAAATGAGTATGCCCCCCAAAGTTTTACAACCCCTTTCCTGACAGACACTGACTCAGATTAAGCCCTCATATTTCTCTGAAATGTTAAACCTGTATTCCTGTGTATTTGAACTGAATAAAAGCCCAGTGAGGAAGGGGCTCTTGGTCATTCTCCTTTGAGAGTTTGGCCACCTCTCCTCCCCAAGCAGATCATGTCTTGGTAGTTTTACTTTCATCCGTGATGGATGGGGGTCTCTGTGGGTGGAGCCCCCCCACACCAAAACAAAATTATATTGAAAGTAAACTGTAATTAAAAACAAACAAACAAAAAAAGAATCCCTGTAATAGGCCTTGAGCATCTGAATATTTAATAAACTATCAAGGTTAATTATAGGAAAGCCTGCAGTCGTTATAAAAACTGACATTATGACCCAGGAATTTCAAATCTAGACATTCATAATGTGCAGAATCATTTCCAAGGTGATATTGGAGGATCCCAGGAAAAAGAAACCATGCCCAACTGCCCTCATGCAACTTAAATTTAAGCAATCTGATAGCTGTATGTCCAAAATAACAAAACCACTTAGCCTGCAAAGGGGTGAGAGCAAAGTCAGTGTCTTTCTTAAGGAAGTGCCAGAGTTGTGTCATTGTTCCCAGCTAAAAATGTTTCCTGCTTTTCTTTTAGAGTGTAATTAAAAAGTTCTGTCTCTGACTTCTGTAGACAAAACTGTCCACTAACTCATGTTACTAGACAAACTATTAAGATTAAGTTCCTTGAGAATGTCAAAAGTTTTCAACTGGGAGAGAAGGATATGTGGAGAGTATAAAAGCCACGCCATCTGCTCACACCACTCTGCAAGACTTCCCCCATCTCAGGGTCTGAAGTAGAGTCTCACCTTCAGCTTCATCATCCACTTGATCTCAGCATACAACTTAGTTGAAGTACAGTATGAACAAAACAAGTCTATCAAGATGGATTCTATCTCCTCTTAGCAGTCAGTCCAATCAGTTTCTAAGTTTTCTTTGATAATGACCTAAATAGACATCATCACTTAGAGTTTATCTTCTAAGAAAAAGTTTTACTATTTAGTATTTAGTATATAAATTATGACAGATTCATAATATTATGACTTCTTGGAGCAGAAAAGAAATATAGAAAATTGTGCATTGCTTCAAATTCAGGCTTTAAACCAGATTCTATAGCTCATCTGATTTCATTTTCTCATACCCATCTGATGCTTCAGAAAATTTGATTTTATTTTGTTGTTGTTTGAATTGATGGATGTGTTGTGGAGACAAAAATTTTGAAGGGCATTTGGAGTCCAAGAATGGTAAAGAATACTTGTTCTGAAATAAGTCAAAACAATAATAAAACAATACTCCAGGAAGATGTGTTTCTAAAGCATGGATAAATGAGCCTAGAGTGAGAAAAAACTGAGTTCCTTCTTCCATTTTTAATTCAATTTATTGTGGTGACATGGGGGTTGCTACCTAGCATCCCACACTTCCTCAAGAAATCCCTATACTATTGTTCATGTCCACGGGTTTTACATAGGTTCTTTGACTACTCCATGTCCTATACTGTAATTTATATTCCCATGGATATCTTGTAAATAGCTATTTGTGCTTCTTAATACCCTCACCTCTTTACCCATTTCCCCTACACATCCCTCCCATCTGGCAACCATCAAAAACTCTCTGTATCCATGATTCTGTCTCTGTTCTTCTTGTTTACTTAGTTTGTCTTTTAGATTTGATTGTTGATAGATATGTATTTATTGTAATTTTGTCGTTCATACTTTTGATCTTCTTTTTCTTAAATAAGTCCCTTTAATATTTCACATAATAATGGTTTGGTGATGATGAACTCCTTCAGTTTTTTTTCCTGTCTGGGAAGCTCTTGATCTTCTGTTCCATTCTAAATGATAGCTTTGCTGGATAGAGCAATCTTGGCTGTAGTCCCCTGCTTTTCATGACTTTGAATATTTCTTGCCTATCCCTTCTAGCCTGAAAAATTTCTGTTGACAAATCAGCTGACAGACTTATGGGAACTCCCCTGTAGGTAACTAACTATTCTTCTTTTTCTCCTTTTAAGATTCTTTCTTTATTGTTAACTTTTAGCACTTTAATTATGATGTTTCTTGGAGTGGGCCTCTTTACATTCATCTTGTTTGGGACTCTGTGCTTCCTCGACTTGTATGTTTATCTCCTTCATCAAATTAAGGAAGTTTTCTTTCATTATATTTCCAAATAGATTTCCAATGTTTTGTTCTTTCTCTTCTCCTTCTGGCACCCCATGACATGAATATTGGAATGCTTGAGGTTGTCACAGAGGCTGCTAATACTATCCTCGTTTTGTTACTGTTTTTTTTTTCTTACTGTTGTTCTGATTGGTTGTTTTTTGCTTCTTTATGTTGCAAATCATTGATTTGATTTTCAGCTTCATCCACTCTACTGTTGTTTCCCTGTAAATTATTCTTTATTTCAATTAGTGCATGCTTTGTTTCTGACTGGATCTTTATTACGCTGTGGAGGTCATCAAGTTCTTTGAGCATCCTTATAACCAGTGTTTTGAACTCTTCATCTGATAGATTGCTTATCTCCGTTCTGTTTAGTTCTTTTTCTAGAGTTTTGATCTGTTCTTTCATTTGGGCCATGTTTGTTTATCTCTTCATCTTGGCTGCCTCCCTGTGTTTATTTCTATGTATTAGGTAGAGCAGGCATGACTTCCTGTATTGCTAGCATGACCTAATGTAGTAGGTGTTCTTTAGTCTCCAGCAGCACAGCCTCCCCTATCACCCAAGCTGGGTCCTCAAGCTGCTCCCTTTGTGTGAGCTGAGTACACCCTCCTTTTGTAGTTGAACCTTGATTGTTGTTGGCAGGTCAATGGGAGGGATTTACCCAGGTCTCTGACTGGCTTATTTCACTTGGTATAATACTCTTCAGGTTTATCCATGCAGCCGCAAAGGGTAAGATTTCCTTCTTTTTTATAGCTGAGTAGTACTCCAGTGTATAAATGTACCACAGTTTTTTTATCTATTCCTCTAGCAATGATCACTTGGTATGTTTCCAAATCTTGGCTATTGTAAATAACACTGCAATGAAGATAGGAGTGCATATATGTTTTCAAATTAGTGTGTTGGTTTTTCTTTGGCTATATTCCCAGAAGTGGGATCCCTGGGTCAAAGGGAAGTTTCATTTTTAATTTTTTGAGAAAATTTTATGAAGTTTTTCATGGAGGCTATACCAGTCTGCATTCCCACCAACAGTGAATAAGGGTTCATTTTTCTTCACCTCCTCGCCAGTACTTTTTTGTTGATTTATTGATGACAGCTACTCTGGCAGGTGTGAGGTTATATCTCATAGTGGTTTTTATTTGCATTTTTCTGATGATTAATGACAATTAGCTTCTTTTCATGTCTTTTGGCCATCTGCAAGTCCTCTCTGGAGAAGTGTCTATTCAGGTCCCTTCCACATTTTTTTTTTATTGGACTGTTTGTTTTTCTTTAGTATTGAGTTTTAAAAGTTCTTTATAAATTTTGTATATTAACCTTTTGTCAGATGTATCATAGGTGAATATGTTCTCCCATTTAGTGAGTAGTCTTTTTGTTTTCTTGATGGTTTCCTTTGCTGTGCAAAAACTTTTTAGTTTGATGTAGTGCCATTTGTTTTGTCTTTCTTTTGTTTCTCTTGCCCAAGAAAATATAAAGAAAAATATAGCTATGAGAAACGTTAGAGATTTTACTGTATATGTTTTCTTCTAGGATTTTTATAGTTTTGAGTATAACATATAAGTCTTTAATCCATTTTGAGTTTACCCTTATGCATGGGGTAAGAAGATGGTCTAATTTCACTTTTTTTGCATGTACCAGTCCAATATTCCCAATACCATTTTTTGAATAAACTATCTTTGCCCCACTGTATGTTTTTGCTTCCTTTGTCAAATATTAATAGACTATGAATGTGTGGATTTATTTCTGGGCTCTCTTTCTCTTCTGTAGATCTATATATCTATTTTTATGCCAGTACTATGCTGTTTTGATCACTATAGTTTTATAGTATAGTTTGATATTAGGTAGCTTGATTCCTCTTTGTTCCTCTTCCTCAAGATTGCTGTTGCTTTTGTGGTTACATATAAGTTTTTGATTTATTTGTTCTACTTCTGTGATATATGTCATTGGTATCATGATAAAAATTACATTGAATCTATAGATTGCTTGGGGTAATATAAATATTTTAATGATGTTAATTCTTCCTATCCATGAACACAGTATATGCTTTCACTTATTTGTATTTTCTTCAATATCTTTCTTCAATGTTTAATAATTTTTTGAGAACAGATTTTTCAACACCTTTGTTAAGTTTATTCTTAGGTATTTCTTTGGAAATAATAGTAGATGGGATTATTTCTCAGGTTTCCTGACATTTCATAACTGGTGTATAAAAATGCAACTTATTTCTGGATATTTATTTTGTATCCTCTATTAACTAAATTCATTTATCAATTCTAGTGGTCTTTGGTGGAATCTTTATGATTCCCTATGCGCAGTACCATGTCATCTGCAAATAAAGACAGTTTTACTTCCTGCTTTCCATTTTGGATGCCCTTTATTTTTTTCTCCTTGTCTGATTGCTGTGGCTGAGACTTCCATTACAATGCTTAATAAGAGTAGTTAAAGCAGACATCCCTATCTTGCTCCCAATCTTGAGGGGAAAGCTTATAGTTTTTGTTTGTTAAATATGATGCTGGCAGTGGGTTTGTCATATATGGTCTTTATCATGTTTAAGTATGCTCCCTCTATTCCTGCTTTGCTGAGAGTTTTTATCATAAATGGGTGCTGTAATTTATCACATGCTTTTTCTGTACTTATTGATATGATCATGTGGTTTTAATCTTTCCTTCTGTTTCTGTTGTGTATCATGTTTATTGATTTGAGATACTGTACCAACCTTGCATCCTTAGAATAAATCCCACTTCATCATGATGTACAATCTTTTTAACGTATTGCTGAATTCACTTTGCTAATATTTTGTTGAGGTTTTAACATCTATGTTCATCGGGAATGTTCATTATAATTTTTCTTTTTGTAGTTTCTTTGTCAGTTTTTTTTTTTAATTAAAATAATGCTGGACTCATAAAAAGAGCCTGGGAGTCTTTCTTCCTCTTGAAGGTTTTGGAATAGTTTAAGAAGGATATGTGTTAATTCTTCATGGCTTTAACTTTTGTCATTTTAATCATCACGTGTCTTGGGGTGAGCCTCTTTTGGTTTTTCTTATTTGAGACACTGAGATTTCTAGACTTGTGTGTCTTTTTCTTTCACTAAGTTAGGGAAGTTTTTAGCCATTATTTCTTCAAATAGGTTCTTGATTCCTTGACCTTTCTCTTTGCTTCCTGGCACCCCTTATGATGCAGACATTATGTTTCATGTTGTCCCAAAGTTGCCTAAACTGCCTTCTTTCTTTTTAATTTTTGTCTCTTTTTGCTGCTCTGATTGGGTGTTTCTTTTTCTACCTTACCTTCCAAATCACTGATTGTATCCTCTGCTTCATCCAACTTATTGTGTATTCCTTCCAGTTATTCTTAAATACTATAATCTTTATTTCTCACAGATTATTTTTCATGCTTTCTATGTCCTTTCTCATGCTGTTGTAGTTCTCACTAAGTTCCCTATAATTCTCACTAAGTTCCTTTAGCATCTTTATAAGCATTTTTCTGAACTCTATATCTGGTAAGTTGATTCTCTCCATTCACTTAGCTCTTTTTCTGAAGATTTCTCTTTTTCTTTCATTTGAGACATAGTTATTTGCCCCCATTTTTGCCTGTATCCTTGTGTTTGTTTGTATGTGTTAGGTATATCTGCTACAGTTGTCTGGGTGAGACCAACAGAGTTTTGCCAGGCACAAACAGATCAAAATTTGGCCATGTGAACAAAGGGCTCTATAGTGGTTGGTTTTGTGAGAGAATAAAGGCCCCTGTCCTAGAGCCACACAACTCAGTCTGTCTCAGATTCTTTCACAGGCCAGTCTCAGCAGGGCAGGGTCATGGGGATTTAAATGGAAGGGTTGGTGGATCTCCCATGGTGGGGGTGCTGATCAGGCTTTAGAGAAGGTGGGGTACAGGGTCTTTGCCCCAGAACCATACTTCTTAGTCAGTCCCTGATTCTTCCCAGGCCTTGGCAGTGTGGAACAACCAGTAATGAGAGGGTAGGACTCTATGGAGCCTAGAGAGTAGAGCTAGTGGTGAGGGGGAAGTGCCAGTGAAGTTCATAGGATGGTGGGGAGAATAGCCCCCATCCCAAAGCCACACAGCTCAGTCACTGATACCACCTGAATCTGCCCAGATCTCTACACCCTGGCTTAGGCAACTGACTCCTCACAGGATACAAGCTGCACAGGGTTGGGTGGCAGGGAGTCCAGAGGGTGGTGCTATTGCATTTCTCCCAGGCTAATGCTGTATTGAGGAGAGTGCTACACCCAAGAATATGGTGTCTGCAATGTGGGATCAGAACTCAGCTCAGAGATCCTGGCAGCAGTACTTTCCATTCTCTCCCAAGAGCCACAAACCCCAGTCTCTCCTCAAGTGACACTAAGCTACCCAAGTCTCCTCACTTGAGCCTAGGGTGAGTGACTATCAATGATATTTTTGTGTGCTGGCCCTTTTAGAGGTCTCCTGTGTCTCTAGCAGGCTCCTGTGTCTCTAGCAGACTCCTGTCTCTCCCTTGCAAACAGAGTCCTCACAGATGTTATGTGGGAGACTCTTCCCAGCTCTGGTGCTTAAGACTGGGGAGCCTGGCTTTCTGTTAAGACTCCAATCTTTTCAGGAGGAACCCCCACAGCTGAGACATCCTCCAGAATCTCAGCTGCCACCCATGAGACTATAGTCAGCCCTTTTCTCACCCCTCCCTTCCTGCCAGTCTTGGTGTGACTTCTTCTATATGTCCTTAGTTGTAAGACTTCAGCTATTCTTTTGTTGTTTTTTCAGGTTGATTATCCTACAATTTAGTTGTAATTCCAGTCTGGTGCTGGGAGGAGGTGAGTGCACCTCCTACCTGCCCTGTTGCCATTTTGGATCTCTGTTTTCTTTTCTTTGATTTCCTTCTTTCTTGAATATAAGAAGGTGCTGTGGGTAATATTTTTGTCTTTATGGTATCCAATATTTAGGCATGTGTCTGATTCAGCTTTCTTTAATAAACACAGTAGTTAATGTAAGTCTGTACTTTTTGCATAAGTTTTTTAATCTACCAATCAGAAAGGGGAAGCCTAAACTGGGATCCCAGAGAGCACTATGACCTGCAAGGGCAATGTAACAGGCAGAGATGAGCTCTGTCACTGTCAGTGCAGTTTCTCACTGAGCTAAGGCTGTCATTATGTGTCATCTATAGGAGATGAGACAAGAATTCTGTAAAAGTGAGATATTTTGAACTATCTTGCAAAAATGTAAAATGCAAAGATGAATATTTTCCAAATAAATGTATTTCCAACATAAGCAAAAGAAAAATGAATAATGAAACTGATTCTGCGATAGATATTGAGAGAAGGAGAGAAAATTAGAAAGAGCTGAACCCTACTGAGGAATTCTTCTGCAGAAAGAAACAGGAGGGTCCGTACTTCCTCCTCACCTCTGAACAGTGGTTTCCACTATACCCACTGTACCTAGGAACAGATATGCTACCTGAACACAGATGATCATAAAGATGCTACCTGAAGCTGCTACTAGTACTTCATTTTCTGATTAGCCTGAACAATAAACAGAAAACAGCATGGTGTGAGAAGTCTTAGACTCATAAATACATTCATAACTCTTGACACAACCTAAATCTTGAAATTATTTGAAGGTTTAGTTCAAGCAAACACACTTTTCTTAGTGTGTTTTAAATATCTTTCTGGTCTTGTATATGATGAAATAAGAAGTACACATAAAGCACTTAGGCTACTGAGAAAAGCACACTTGATATCTCAAGTAAAAGCACTGGTGTGATTGAGTTGTGACCTTTTCTAATTATTATTTTATGTAAAATTATTTCTACTTGAAAAAACAATTAATAGACAATTATGCTTTTAGATTTGGGCATTTAGCAAGTTGAGACTATAACTGTTTTCAATTTCTCTAAATTCCAAAAGCACTTAGTGTTGAATAGTCTCATATCTCATTTAGTTTTTACATTAGGATACAATCAGCTAAAAGATGTTACCACTTTCAATAAAAGAATCTGAAAAAGCAAAATACACTAAACAAGGGGTCAAATTTTGTCCAGTGGAGTCCTAGGGGGTTTCTGAGATGCCTTTGGGAGACCATAAAATCAAAATCATTTCATAATAATACTAAGAAGTTATTTGCCTTTTCACTGTATTGGATATGCATTGTCTGCATAAAAGCAAAGGTGCATAAAACAGTTACATCCCTAGCAAGAATCAAGTCAGTGGTAGCAAACTGTACTGGTAGTCATGGTATTCTTCCCTACAGACAGTTGCAGAAATATAAATAAATAAAACAAATGAGTGGTAGCTTCATTTAAGGACTGTTTTGATCAAGCAGTAGCAAAACCTTTTATTACATCCTGTCACTTGAATGCATATCTTTTTCACATTTTGTGTAATAAAATGAGAAGTACACATAAACACTTATGCTACTTATCAAAGCACAATGATCATCTCAAGTAAAAGCACTGGTGTGATTGAGTTGTGAGTTCTTCTACAATAGTTATTTCATGTAAAACTATTTCTACTTGAAAGAACAAATGACAAACAACCATGAATATTCAGGTTTGGGCATTTAGCAATTAAAATGAATGAAGTAAGCCTTTCACCTTGTGGAAAACAACTGACAGTATGTGTTCCAAGTGAGAAAATTTTCAATTAAACATTAGAATTTTTGAAACGTGTATCCACAAGGTAAGCTTGACAATGTCCCAGTACTTAAAGACTTTTCCTGATGAGATCAGTGGTAATATTTACTAGTATGTTTTTGGATATTTCATAATAAAATATATCAATGTTTAGAAGAAATGATGAATGTATGATATTATAAAATCATGCATGAGCTACTCAAAGTGCAAGATAGACTAGTGGGTCAATATAAAGCAGAGAATGAAAACGTTCATTTTTAGCATTTCAGATTTCACATTTCAATTAACCTATAAGGAATTACTACTTGTTAAGTTTTAGTGTCATACCAAAAGAGAATCTGTACAATTATCCAAAAAGACATTAAAATATTACTTATTTTCAAATATACACCTGCATGAGACCAAATTTACTTTACATACTTTTCCCAGGTAACAGATTACAACAGGCTGAATGCAGAAACAGTTATAGAAATACAATTGTCTTCCATTAAGTCAGTCATTTGAAAATTGCAAAATATGTCATTTTCCACTATTATTTGTTTCAGAAAAGATAGCTAATTTTTCACAAAATATATCTATACTAATATTTAATAAGCTTATTATTGTATGTAGAAAATTATGTTTTAAAATTATTTTTAGTTTTAATTTCTAATATGGTAACCCTTGATAGGTATAAATATATTAGGGAGAAAAGTCCTTGGAAACTTCAATAATTTTTAAGAGTGAAAAGAGATCCTAAAATTAAACAATTTGAGAACTATATTACCCTAATTCAAGGGAAAATCAGTGGGCCTGTTCTCTATTTCAAGAAGCTCAAAGGAAGGAGGAAAGAAGAGTTACCAGCATTGTGAAGGTCAATGCAAAGAGTGTAAGAACCCCTCTTAGGTTATATCCTCTAATTGGATAAACTGTGAAAGAGCTAGACCATCTTCTAGTAGCCCAAAGAGCAATGAATGTTAGGAGGTCTTGGAGGTTTTTTGGCTGGCCTAATAATTAAATCGACATAAGATAGGAACAGGAAAAAAAGCAAATTTAATTTTGTATGCAAGGGAGCTCATAGAAATATGAGATTCAAAGAAGTGATTAAAGCAAGAAACTTTTATACCGTTTAGGAAAAGGAACAATAAATTTGTGAAGAATTGACCAAACAAAAGGGTTTGAGTTTGGGTAATGAATTAGTGAAGAATAAACAAGGTCATTTATACAACCTTCAGTGTCTCTAAATTCCCCATCTCTGATGATAAGGATGTCTTCTACCTTCCAGGTCCAGGAAAGGAACCATTCATGCAGATTTATTTCCCACTTTCACAGAGACAAAAAAGGTCAGAATTCCCATGTACTGGTTGTCTCTTAAATAACTTAAATTTAAAATAAAAATAAAATAAAGTAATCACTCAAAAGATAGTGGCTGAGTAGGTGGAAGCTGAGTCCACTTGCTCATGCTCCCAGCATGGATTTTCAAATGATCAACCGATCAACCGGTGACCTGACAAGTGACCTGAACAATCAATGGAATCTTATCTAATGTGCATTTGTGAAACCAAGGAGTGCAAAAGAGGTTTTGCACTGTCCATTAAGAGATTTTACAGGTCGAAGAGGGAAAACCCTGTTCGAAGTATCTGAAGCAAAGGAGAAAGCAAAGGAGAGAAAGCACAGCTTAGTGGCTACCACCCCTCCCAAAGTGGGGGAAGGGGCTGATCCCACACAGGGAACCTTCAGCCCTAATTGAGAGAGACTTGAAAGACTATACAGAGTCTGGGAGACACGGCTGCAAACACGCAGTGAGGATCCCATCCATGGTTTCGGCACCAGCTGGAAGAATCCAGGAGAGAAATTCTGTTTCCTAAGACTGTCAGAGACACCAGGCAGGCTGTGACCAGCCCTGACTGAGAAAGACTGCCTTTTGGGGAAGTGTAGTATACAGAGAGCTGGGCAGTGACTCAGAGAGGCAATGTGGGTGACACATAGGAACTTTTAAATTTTTAAGAGAAGAGTGGAGGCGTGACTGAGCAGAAAACAGAAGCTTGCACATAGCTCTCCTGCCAGCAAAGAGGCCAGATTCAAAGCACAGTTCCTGCCCACTGAACCCACTGGCCAGGAAGAGTAAAAGGCTACACAGCAAAGGAATTGCAGGGCCCCACCCAGTGCAGGTAGCTTTGGGGTGGGGGTGGGGGACTGTGCCTAGAATGGAGGGTTTGGGTCTAAGCCTCCTACCAGAGCTGTGAAATAGGGACTGGATGGGCTAAAATTGAGTACCTGAGATTCTTTGCAGCCAGGCAGAGCCACCCAAACCATGAAATACAAACCTCTGGGAAGTGGAAGGTGTACATATCCCCCACCTGCAGAATTTCAAACTATGCAAGGCCAGGCTCAAGAACCCCCTGACAGGTATATAGCTGCAAGGGGAACAAAGAGACTCCCCAAAGGAGCCCTTTGTAAACTTATATCAGACCCTGTGCTGGCTCCTCCTCAGGCCCTATTTCACTGAACAGCAGAGCAGAGAGCTTAGAAATTGGTGCAGCAAGAGGTATTCAGGGCCCCACCCAGCCTTGGCTTTCACACAGAGCTGCCATCAACACCAAGCAGGAAAGAGCTGACCCTTTTACACAGATTGGTTCCTCTCATGAAACAGACAGTTAATACATCAGAAACTACACTTTAGTGAAAATAATCAGACAGAACGAGATGTATGGCACAGGAACGGGGAATACACACCCACAATCTTCCCTGAAGACTGAACAGTGCCTCCCAAGAGTGACTCAGGGACCCCCCCACCCTCCTGATTGCATCAGAGGCCCCTTCTGGAGGCAGGTGGAGATGGTATCTGTTGGACATTAGATGAACCACCCCTGGACCTTGTGCTGATGAAAAGCCTGCTGGGCAGAACAATGGGGACCGGCCAAGTCTGAAGGAGACAGCCACAGGCTGTAAATCACTTGTAGCCTCACAGGCTGCCTACAGCTAGACTGGGACACCAACTGACATCAGGGATGGATCCTGAAGGAGAAGAAACTAAGCCAAAAACCACTAGACTCTGCTGAAATCAATTCCACCTTGTTCTTTTTCATTATTTGTGCTATTTTTTCTCCTGCATAGCTTATTAACATAGTTTCTTTGTCTTCAATTTTGTTCCTATTATTGCACCATTTTTATTTTATTTATATGTATCTTATTTTTATTATGCTTTTACTTTTATTTTAGTTTTAATTCCAATCTCATGTTTTATTTTATTTTACTTTTTCTAGAAACTGTTTAGTTTCCATAAACCTTGCTTCCATTCTGTGAAGAGTTTGTGGAAAATCAGCTTAAGCCCACTCAGTGGTTGTTCCTACCAACTCGGTGGTCTGTGCAATGGGAGCTGCAGACCAGTCTCCAGTGTAGCTGAGCACCCCAGGCTTCAAGAGGAGACTGCTGAACAGGCACAGAGGGTACCTGCACCTTCAGACCAGTCAGTGACCTCAGGTTGAGCAGCAATGAACTTGGGAGCTAGAGCAGTCCATTCACCCTGAAGTTCCTCCTCGATCACAGCCTTTTCAGCAGTAGCCTGCTCTTCCTTCCCAATCTCTTCAGGATCTCTGTAGAAGAAGAGATCAGACATGACTTCCCATGGGTGTTCACAGGAGATGGTGCTATGTATATAGAGAACTTACCGACCCGGCATCAACCGCGTCAGATCCACTGAGTGAGCCCCCACTGAGTTGTTGCAAGGAATGACAATGTCCGCACAAGGCAGACGAGAGTCTGTGTTACACAGAGCAATGGTAGGCAGGCTAACATTAGCCACCTCCATGAGAGGCTGGTGGTCAGCCCTGGGGTTGGTAACCACCAGATGTCTTGGCTCCCAGAAGACTGACTACATCTGGTTAGTGAAGGTTCTAGGAATGAAGAAGCTAGGAATGAAGAAGCTAGGAATGGGAGTGGCTCTAGTGGCAGCAGCAAACTGTAGCACAGTTTTTCGCTACAGTGTCAGCACAGTGTAGCAAAAGTACACTGTGTAGTACAATATGTAGCACAGTGTCATATCATCCAGTATTCCTGGATGATACGACACTGGCAGTGGATGGGTTTTCAGTGGCAACAGTGGCATGAACTACCAACAGAAGCTTCTCCCAGGTTCTCTTCAGATTTATGATGTAAATGCCATCGCATTTCCTTTCCTTTTGTAAATGTACTATTCCATTTGGAAGTCAAGGTTGGTGCCACTTAATTGGGTTCCTGCAACAAGGAATTTAAGGAAATCCTTCTCCTTCATTTGCAGAACATCAAGGCCTCTGGACATCATGAAAGTTTCCCTTTAAGTTATGTGGGAACTGAGAACAACACCCTATGGGTCCTTCTCTGGGTAGCACGGATAAAGCTCAATCTCATATTTCAGTCTTCCCTTCTCTTACTCCATTTTGTTTTCACCTTTCTTGTTCTTACTTTTGCTTTAAATTTTATTTTTTCCCTTTCTATGCCTTGTTTCTATTCTTCACTCTTACCATTCCTCCTCCCTCCATCCTCTCAAAACCATTTTTCTTTCTATTAGTCATATCATATTTTTCCTTTCTTATAATATCCTTATTGTTGTTCCACCTTTATTAATATTTGCTCAGTTGTCACTGATATTGGGGTTGTTGCATTTCTTCAATTCTATCCCTAGGTGTTCACTATTTGTTTTTATTTTAAATCTCATATTTTACTTTTTCTTTGTCCTACTCCACTTTGCCTTTTCCTGCCCTGTCTTATTTTAATTTTAAATTTTATTTTCTCCCTTTCTTAGCCTGATTTCTAAATCTTATGCTTATTATCCCCCATCTTCTCAAAATCAGTTTTCTTTCCTTTAAACATCTCACAATCTTTCTTTTCTTTCTTTTTACTTCCTTATAATATTATTATCCTCTTTCCATATTTATCAATCTTTGCTCCTTCATTGTGGATATCACTGTAGTAGTTGCTTTTCTTCAGGTTGGTTCCTGGTTTTTTTTTCTCTCTCCAAAACCTCATACTCTACCCTTCTTTGTCTTACTCCAGTTTTCCCTATTCCATCCCTATTTTATTTATGTAGTAAATTTTATTTTCTTCTCTTTTTTATTTTATTTCTATTCACTACTTTTAGCATTTCTCCTCCCCTACTCTCTCAAAATCATTTCTCTTTCCATCAGTCACCTCATAGTCTTTTTTCCTTTCATATAATATTTTTTTCTTTTTCCACCTTTATAAATCTTAGCTCATTTGTTCTTGATATTGTGGTAGTGGTTGTGGGTATTTTTGTGAGTGTGTGGTGGAGGTTTGTTGGGTGGTTTTGTTTTGGGTGGTTTATATAGGAGCTGCCAGAGCAGTTGGTTTATAGGAGCTGCTCTGGCAGCTCCTATATAATAGCATGTAAGATGTGGTGAAGGTTGTGAAATTCAGTCAGCCAGAAGGAGGGGAGAACTCACCAGTGAATGAGCCAACAACAACCAAAACCAATTTAAAAGAGAGCTCATATAATCAGCATAAAGGCCATCCCTAGAGTATCCACCTCAGGCATTCAGGGAGATTGCTACTTTGAGTCCCACAGGACTCCTAGTACAGAAGGCCACTCCACAAAGACAGGGAGTCAAAGAAGATCAACTATTAGGCATAAACAAACAAAAAAAGCCACCTAAAATGAAGAGACAAAGAAACAATCCCCAACTGAAAGGAAAGGCGGAATCCCCAGAAATATTCCTAAATGAAATTGAAGCCACAATCTATCAGACATAGAGTTCAAAGTAATGGTTATCAGGATGCCCAAGGAACTCAGTAGGAACTACAAGGAACTTTATGGAGGCTACAAGAAACTTAGCAGAAACTACTTCAACAGGAAAAAAGACATAGATGCTATGAATAAGAAACAGGAGGAAATGAAGAATACAGTAGAAGGAATTACAAGCAGGCTACATGAAGCAGAGGATTGAATCAGTGAGTTGGAAGACAAGGTAGAATAAAACACCCAGGTAGAGCAACAAAATGATGAAAGACTCAAAAAGAATGAAGATAGTTTAAGGGAACTGCAGAACACCATAAAATGTAACAATATTCACATTATAGGGATTCCAGAGGAGAAGAAAGGGAACAAGGTTTAGAAAACCTGTTTGAAAAAATAATAAAAGAAAACTTCCCTAACTTGATGAAAAGCTATGCAAGTTCAGGAAGCAACAAAAGGCCCCAGTCAAGAAGAACTCAAAGAGGCCCATTCAAAGACACAGCATAATTAAAATGACAAAATTTAAAGACATAGAGAGAATCTTAAAGGCAAGAAGAGAGAAACAGCTAGTAACATATAAGGAAGATCTTATAAGGCTATCAGCTGATTTATCAACAGAAACACTGTAAGACAGAAGGGAATGTCATGAAATATCCCAAGTAATGAAAAGCAAAGAACTGCAACTAAGACTACTCCACTCAGCAAGGCCGTCATTTAAAATGAAAGGTGAAATAAGGAGCTTCCCAGACAAAATAATAAAAGATGCTAAAAGAGTACATCTCCACCAAACTAGCATTGCTAAAGAGATTGCCTTAAGAAGATGAAGAAGAGAAAGAAGGAGGAACACAGGCACAAAAGGAAAAAATGGCAATGAATAAATACTTATCAATAATAATGTTAAATGTAAATGGATTAAATGCTCCAATCAAAAGACATAGGATAACTGAATGGATAAGAAAACACAACTGCATATATGCTGTCTACAAGAGACCCACCTCAGAACAAAAGATGTACACAGCCTGAAAGTAAGGTTTAGAAAAAGTATTCTATGCAAATGGACATGAAAAAAAGTTAGAGTAGCAATACTTAGATCAGACAAAATAGACTTCAAACCAAAGGTGATAACAAGAGACAAAGAAGGTCACTACATAATATTTAAAGGAGTTGTCCAACAAGATAATATAACCCTTGTAAGTATATATGCACCAAACAGGGAATCACCTAAATACATAGAGGAAATGGAGAACTTTAAGGAGATCAAGAGCAATATAGTCATCATAGGAGATTTTAACACCCTACTGTCAACAATGGAGATAGGAAGGAGGAAAGGAAGGAAGGAAGGAAGGAAGGAAGGAAGGAAGGAAGGGAGAAAGGAAGGAAGGAAGGAAGGGAGGTCAACAAGGATATTGTGGCACTGAAAAAGAAAAGCAAAAGAAACACCAAAGATCAAATGTATTTAATTGATATTAACAGAGCATTTCACCCCCAAAGAAGCAAAATAGACATTATTTTCAAATGTATGTTTTCAAAGATAGACCACATGGTAGGACACAAAACAAGACTCAATAAATATAAGAATATTTAAATTATATGGGTGTCTTCTCTGACCACAATACTATGAAACTAGAAAGTAACTCAGGAAAAAAACCTCAAAAACATTAAAATATATGGAGATTGAATAACATGCTATTAAATAATGAATTGGTTAACAAAGATAAAGGAAGAAATCAAAAAGTACCTGGAAACAAATTAAAATGAACAAACAACAACCCAAAACCTATGTGACATAGCAAAAGCAGTCCTGAAAGGGAAATTCATAGCAATACAGGCCTACCTAAATAAGAGAAAAAGCTTAAATGAACAACCTAACTCTACCTCTAAAAGAACTGGAGGAACAAAAACAAAGATCAGAGTGAGCAGAAAGAAGGAAACAATCAAGGTCATAGTAGAATTAAATGACACAGAGACTAAAAAGACAATTCAAAAGATCAATGAATCCAGGAGCTCGTTCTTTGAAAAGATAAACCACATCAACAAACTTTTAACCAGACTCATCAAAAAGAAGAAGAAGGAGGAGGAGGAGGAGGAGGAGAAGGAGAAGAAGAAGAAGAAGAAGAAGAAGAAGAAGAAGAAGAAGACAGGACCCAAATAAATAAAATCAGAAACAAAAGAGGAGAAGTAACAACTGATAACACAGAAATACAGTGAATTGTAAAAAAAAAAAAAAAAAAAAAAAAAAAAAAATTACTATGAAAAACTATATGGCAAGAAATTGGAAAACCTGGACAAAATGAATAAATTTCCAAAATACATAATCTTCCAAAACTGAATCAATAATAAGCAGAGAGCCTGACTAGAGCAATAACAACTAGCAAAATTGAAGGCATAATCAAAATATTCCCACACACAAAAGCCATGGACTGGATGGCTTCACAGGTGAATTTTACAAAATATTCAAAGAAGAACTAACTCCTATTCTTCTCAAAATATCCAAAGAATTCAAGAAGAGGGATGATTCCTGAAGTCTTTTTATGAGGCCAGAATTACTCTAATTCCAAAACAAGGTAAAGATACAACAAAAAAAAGAAAATTATAGGCGAAAATCTCTCATGAAAATCTCTCATGCTAAAAACCTCAATAAAATATTGGCAATCTAGATCTAGTGATACATTAAAAAAGATCATACACCATGATCAATTGGGATTTATCCCAGGGATGCAAAGATGATACAATATTCACAAATTAGTAAACATAATACACCACATAAACAAAATGAAGGGCAAAAACCACAGAATCATATCAACAGATGTTTTAAAAGCATTTCATAAAATTCACAACCCATTTATGAAAACACACTTAGCAAAATGGGAATAGAGGATGCATACCTCAACATAATAAAGGCCATATATGAGAAACCTACTGCCAACATCACACTCAATGGACAAAAACTTAAAGCTTTTCCCTTGAAATTAGGAACAAGATGAGGGTATCTGCTCTCAACACTAATTCAACATAGTACTGGAAGTTCTATCTACAGTGATTAGAGAAGAAAAAGAAATAGAAGGCATCCAAATTGGGAAGGAGGAAATAAAACTGTCATTATTTGCAGAGGACATGATAGTGTACACTGAAAACCCTATAGACTCCACAAAAAAAAAAAAAAAAAAAAAAAAAAAAAAAAAAAAAAAAACTACTTGACCTAATAAATGAATTTGGCAAAGTAGTAGGATACAAAGTCAATATTCAGGAATCAATGGCATTTCTGTACACCAATAATGAAGTATCAGAAATAAAACTAGGGGAAAAATCCCATTTGGTATAGCAACAAGGAAAATAAAGCACCAAGGATTAAATTTAACCAAGGAAGTAAAAAACCTATACTCAGAAAACTATAGGACACTGAAGGAAGAAATTGAGGAAGATACAAATAAATGGAAACATATAACCTGTTACTGGATTGGAAAAACTAATATAATTAAAATGTCCATACTACCTAAAGCAATCTATAGATTCAATGAAATCCCTATTAAAATATCAATGGCATACTTCACTGAACTAGAAGAACTACTCCAAAAATTTATATGGAACCAACAAATGCCCCAAATCCTCTCAGCAATCTTGCGGGGTGAAAAATCGAGTCAAAGGAATCACAATACCTGATATAAAACTATACTACAAGTCTACTCTAATGAAAACAGTCTGGTACTAGCATAAGGACAGGCACATAGATCAATGTAACAGAATAGAGAACCCAGAAATAAACCCACGTCTCTAGGTCAATTAATATTTGACAAAGGGAAGAAGAGCATACAATGGAGTAAAAATAGTCTTTTCAATAAATTGTTTTGGGAGAATGGGAGTGGTACATGCAAAAAATATGAAACTAGACCACTGACTTACGCCATACACCAGGAAAAAAATTGAAGTGAATAAAGAGTTAAATATTTAAGCTGTGATACCATAAAATTCTAGCAGAAAACGTAAGCAGCAAAATTTCAGACATTCCATGTAGCAATACTTCTTCCAATATATCTCCTATGGCAAGGGAAATAAAGAAAAAATTAAACAAATGGGAATACATCAAATCAAAAAGCTTCTGCACAGCTAAAGAAACTGTCATCAAAATGAAAAGGGAACCAACTGTACAGAAGAACATATATGCCAATGATACATTGGGCAAGGGTTTAATCTCAAAAATGTATAAAGAACTCATATGACATAACATCAGGAAGACAAACAATCCAATTAAAAAATGGGCAGAGGACTTGAATAGACACTTATCCAAGAAGGACATAGAGATGGCCCACAGGCCTATGAAATATGCTCCACATCACTAGCCATCAGAGAAATGCAAATTAAAACCAAAATGAGATATCACCTCACACTTGTTAGAATGGCTATTATTAATAAGTCAACAAACAAGTGCTGTGGAAGATGTGGAGAAAAGGGAACCCTAGTGCACTATTAGTGAGAATACAGACTATTGCACCCACTGTAGAAAACAGTAAGGAATTTCATCAAAAAATTAACAGTGGAACCGCCTTTTGACCCAGTGATTCTACTGCTGGAAATATACCCTAACAATTCTGAAATACCAAGTCAAAAGAAATTATGCAACCAATGTTCATAGCAGTGTTATTTACAATAGCCAAGTGCTGAAAATAACCTAAATGCCCATCAGTAAATGAGTGAGTCAAAAAACTGTACATTTACACAATGTATCACTACACAGAAGAAAGAAATAAGGAACTCCTACCTTTTGCAACAGCATGGATGGAACTGTATAATATTACGCTAAGTGAAATAGGCCAGTCAGTGAAAGACGAATACCATATGATCACACCTATAAGAAGAATCTAATGAAAAAAATAAACTAACAAGCAAAATTGGACCAGAGACATAGAAACATGGAACAGACTGACAGTAACCATGGGCAGGGAGGGGATAATGGGCAAAGAAGGGGAAAGGACTAATCAAAGAACATGTATGAATGACCCATGGACATGGATGGACATAGACTACAGTGTGGGGATTGACGGTGGGAGTGGGGAGTGGGCTGGGTAGAGAAGGGCAAAGGAGGAAAAATTGGGACAACTGTAATAGAATAACAATAAAGGTAAATAAAGAAACATATAATAAAAAGCAAAGAAAATTTCAAAATAATCACCAATCTAAAGACCCCCAAAAAGCTTGAATTATCTTCTGGTGGGTGGCCCCCTTGTAGTACAGGCTTCCCCCCTCTAGATGGGTGTCCTAGGAGCCCATCTGTATCAGTGTGCTAGCTGGCATCATTGTAAAGGCTGTGTTCAGCTTCAGTGAATTTTTCTTGAAGGCTCTTTCAACACATCTGCCTGTTTCGTAATGGGTGATTTACCAGTGCACCTGCCCACACCATGCTGTGTGTTCAGCAGTTTTTGACCAAAAACATCATGATGCCTATTTCCCACTCTGCCTATGCACACAATCTCACCTTGAGCAACTATTTTTCTGTTTCCCTGGATGAAAAATGCCTCGAAGGGAAACATTTTGCTGATGTGGAGGAGGTGAACAAAAATGGCAGAAGCACTGAAAGGCATCAAAATCAATGAGTTCAAAAACTGTTTTGAGCTGCAGAAAAAACATCTCAATAGGCCCGTTGCCTCAAATGGAAAGTATTTCGAAGATAACCAAAGTTTAAACAAATAAGAATAAATATACATTTTTATAAATAAATTCCAGGTTTTGGGGGTCTGCCCTCATATTCTGGGGAGGTCTGCCCTGAACCCTATCAGAGGTCAAGTCATTGGTAGGGAGGATTTCTTTATTCTGCAGATACACCGAGTGAGAGCTCCTCCTCTTCAACTATAACATTTATCACCTTTGAGAGGAATCAAATAAGATGACAACAATTTCTGGGGAAAGAAAGAAAAAGGATCATCAAAGCAGAGATGGCAAATGCAGGAAACAGTCATGCAAACTAGTGAGAAAGGAGGGTCATTTCAAATAATGGGACGAGAAAGGAAAGGAAGAAAAACTGCTAATATTTGGGGAGCATTTGTTAGATATAGAATACAAGTTCCACCCTTCACATGTACCATCTGTTTAATTTAAAGGGCAAGATCAAAAGGTAGTTATTGTTATCATGTATTCAGTAACCAAACATTGTTCTTCAGATATCTTCTTCATAAACTCTTCCCAGAATTCCTGAACACATATGAAGATACTGTGCTACCTAAACTTGCCTGAATTCCTATCATAGGGCTGGGAATTAAATGGAGTCATATCTGTGAAGCACTTACATGTGTGCTCATGTTTATTTTCTTAAAATATATAGCTGTTTATGAATTTTTTGTATTTTTCCTTCAATATTTTATATGTGTTAGGTAACATAATTATACTTTCAAATCATAGGTCTATTTGTTGAGGATTTATACAGATTACACTTAAATTTTCAAAAGGTATAGTAATCAAAACAACAAAATGTACAAAATACTGAGCAAAATAGATTATGTCATGAGGAAAGAGAACAAATATGAACACCTTTTATGAAGGATAACCCTGCAGCTTTAAGCATCTCAGCATCCACTGTTCAAAATGTATGCTTTTCTGCAAATGAGACACCTTCCTGAATGTCCAATATTAAGGACTTTGAGCTTTGGCCGGTAGCTTAGCTGGTTAGAGTGTTGTCCCAATATGCTAATATTATGGTTCAATTCCTGGTTAGGGCATATACAAGAATCGGCCAATGAATGTACAAATAAGTGGAACAATAAATCGATGTTTCTCTGCCTCTCTCTTTTTCTCCATCAATCAGCAATCAGTTAAAAAAGGACTTCAAGCTGCCGTACACATGCAATAGTGATTTACAATCATTTAATTAAATATAAATTGTCTTTCTTGTCTGAAGTTCCTAATAGCCCACTACCACTTGTGTCTAGGATTGTTTCAGCAGTAGAAAGTTTGATTATTCTGGTGTTATCTGCATTCTCCTTCTCTGGACTGCTGATTACTACTGTTAAATGGTATGTCCTCTGGCTATGGAACAAGGTTTATCTAGTTGATCAATTCAGGAATCAAACCCTTGTATGAGTCCTGGCTTAGTAGTGAAGCTGACATAATTGAGATAAGCTGCCAACATAATCAAAAAATCCTATGTAAAGTAGGTTCGTGTATTAAAATCCAACATCTTTATTAAATACAATAGCTACTTGCCGAGGCCATCGTGCTGCTCATTGTCAAGTAATTAGACAGGCACCAACTTTAGAAGAGATTTCAGCTAATGTCAGAGGCCTTCCTTTCATTAACATTTGCCTAATCACTACATTGTAATGGCCAAATAAGTAAAATTCAAAATTGCTGAAGGAATAAAAAAATCTGTTTTCATATTGCCTAATTATCTGAGGTGTGAATATATCTCATTTTACTATTTGGAGAGAACAACCTCCATGATAATTCTATGCAGCAAATTTCTTTTTGTAACTGTGAATGAAAAATTTCCCAAATCTAGGGAAAAAGGATTTTTTAACACCTGTATTCAAAGTGTTGGGAATTTACTGATGCAAGATTCATACATAAGTCCTGTTAACCTAAAAATAAAAAGCCAGAATGAAACTCAATGAGCATTTATTTGGGATCAAAGAATTACAATTCTGTAAGCTCAGATTCAGGCAGAAACCCAAATAGTATCCCAGTTACAGGATGAGGGCAAGAGGTTTTTATGAGAAAAGAAAAAGGATAATTACATGAACAGAAAAAGAAATTTTCTATTGGTGTTAACAAGCTCAGTTACTCTTTACCAACATGTCTGTTTCCTAATTCTGTCTTCAAATAAATAGTCCATAATCATCAGTGCTCATGGTCAAGATGTCTGCTTTCCTGTTAGTTTTACAAAAAGTTGTTTGAAGACAATGTTGGTTTGTCCCAGTCCAAAATTCTGGCCCAATTCAAACTGTCCAAAGGTTAAAGGAACAAGACATGCAAGGTTGTGCTCTGGAATGGCTGCTCTGGCTCCATTTTATTTTTTTTAATTTAATATATTTTATTGATTATGCTATTACAGTTGTCCCATTTGTCCCCCATCATTCCCCTCCACCCTGTACACCTTCTCGCACTCACATTCCCCGCTTTAGTTCATGTTCATGTGTCATAAGTTCTTCAGCTTCTACATTTCCCACACTATTCTTGTCCTCCCCCTATCTATTTACTACCCACCATCTATGCTACTTATTCTCTGTACCTTTCCCCGCTCTCTCCTCCTCCTACTCCCCTGTTGCTAACCCTCCATGTGATCTCCATTTCTGTGGTTCTGTTCCTGTTCTAGCTGTTTGCTTTTGTTTTAGGTGTGCTTGTTAATATCTGTGAGTTTGCTATCTTTTCACTGTCATATTTTTTATCTTCTTTTTCTTAGGTAAGTCCCTTTAACATTTCATATAATAAGGGCTTGGTGATGATGAACTACTTGAACTTGACCTTATCTGAGAAGCTCTTTATCTTCCCTTCCATTCTAAATGACAGCTTTGCTGGAAAGAGCAATTTTGGATGTAGGTCCCTGCCTTTCAAGACTTCAAATACTTCTTTCCAGCCCCTTCTTGCCTGGAAGGTCTCTTTTGAGAAATCAGCTGACAGTCTGATGGGAACTCCTTTGTACGTGACTGTCCCCTTATCCCTTGCTGCTTCTAGAATTCTCTCCTTCATTTGAATCTTGGCTAATGGAATTATGATGTACCTTGGTGTGTTCCTCCTTGGGTCCAACTTCTTTGGGACTCTCTGAGCTTCCTGGACTTCCTGGAAGTCTATTTCCTTTGCCAGATTGGGGAAGTTCTCCTTTATTATTTGTTCAAATAAGTTTTCTACTTGTTGCTCTTCTTCTTCCCCTTCTGGTACCCCTATAATTTGGTTGTTGGGACATTTAAAGATGTCCCGGAGGTTCCTAAGCCTCTCCTCATTTTTTTGAATTCTTGTTTCTTCCTTATTTTCTGTTTGGTTGTTTGTTTCTTCCTTCTGGTCCACTCCATTGATTTGAGTCCCAGTTTTCCTTCCATCTCTATTGGTTCCCCATGAGTCTTCCTTCATTTTATGTATTGTAGCCTGCATTTTTTCATCTAATTTGTGAGCAAAATCAACCAATTCTGTGAGCATCCTGATCACCAGGGCTTTGGACTGTGCATCTGATAGGTTGGCTATCTCTTCATGGCTTAGAGGAATTGGCTCTGGGGCTCTGATTTGTTCTCCAGTTTGAGCCATTTTTGGTGGGGTTTTTTTGTTTTGGTTTGGTTTTGGTCTGGTCACGGCTGTTACATAGTGAGGGGTGGAGCCTTAGGTCTTCCCCAAGGTGGGGCAGCCCAGTCACTGAGTTGTGATGCTGTACGTGGGGTCTGAGAGGGAACAATGGTGCCTGCTCCACTCTCTCTTGGATCCCAGACCCTTCCGCAGCTTCCCTTTCACCTGGATTATCTGCGAGAGCGAATGTGGGACCACCTGGTCAGCCAGCCGCCTTGTGCAGCCTCACTGGGTCTGCACAGTTGCCACCTCGTGCCTGGGGTCCGACAACCACCACCTGTGAACCTGCCAGCCACTGCTGCTTGCGTTCCCGGTTCGCACCTCCACATTTTCCTGCCGTGACTCCGCCCCTCTTACCGGTCTGGATGAATGGTTGTTGGACTTCCGTACATTTCAATTTTCTATTAGCTCTGGTTGTTTTCTTGTTTCTAACTATTTGCTGTCCTTAATTTTGGTTGTGAGAAGAGGCACTATGTGTCCACCTACGCCTCCATCTTGGCCGGAAGTCTCTCTGGCTCCATTTTAGAATGGCTCCACTTACGTCAACTTTTCACAGTCCTAAGCACATTTTGCTACTTTATCAAAACCAAGACTACTAAACTTTTTATCTTTCATTTTCTTTATAATACCTCAGTTTTCTTAGTTATAGAAATGGCTCCTGAACATAAAGTTTCTTAAGCTCAATTTCATTGCACATAGCAAGCAGCATACATATTTCAGAAGTTTATAAATTTCCCCAATAGTAAATGAGTTCAGCAAACTTAGTTTGTAGTTGAGGTCTATGTAACTTCTTGTTATGTTAGGACATATTAAATAATGTTCTATTACAAAGTGTGCACTCTTCTAGTAATTTGGAAATTAACTGCATTTATTGAAACACAAACGTTTAACCATCAGTTGATCACTTAGCAAGAATTTAACAAATCCCTACTGTATGTGCATCATGGTTCTGGGCATTACATTTCAGCAATACTAAGTCTGCCTCTTCCCTTCAGGGAACTTACTGGGTATTATGAGAAGTAAAAAGTAATGTATCAGAATATTTTTGGCACACTAAATCTTAGACTTTTTTGTACATATATTCCACCATTTCTCCTCTCCCCTTAACCTTACATCTCTATTTAAATATTTAGCTAAGTATAAATACTTATGATTTTCACTTTATATATGAGATGTGACAGCATTAAGTAAAGGAAAAATACATTTCTCTCTAGTCTTTTGACTTTAAAAAACTAGAACTTGGGAGAATACAAAACATTCATACAGAGACAAATGATTTTGCAAAAGTATCACAACACAGAGTAAGCCTGCACAGCTCCCAACCCTCAGCCATCCAGATTAGAATAGAACACCAAGGACTAGGACAGGGAGGGAGAAATTAAAGGGATCTGACAAGGGCACACATATTGATACACCCCAACAAAAAGGATTCTGTACTCTGCATGAAAGACAGCAAAATACTAGGAAGGTTCATGGAATTAGAAAGCAAAAGTCTTGATCTTATTTCTCAGCAAAAGACCAGGGAGCAAGCAGGGTTCCTTCCCCAATCAAGACAGGGGAGATGAATAGCCACCTGCTGCACATAGGCAGACATGGCCTTCCAAAAGCCACTGGAACACAGAATGCCCTATGCCCAAGCATGACATAGAGAGAACAGAACGAGGGCCATATTGGTAAGATATGGATGCATCTGCAAAGCACCCTAATTATATGTTAAGCGTAGTAAAATATGCCACCACAAAATACGACTGTAGGAGTTTAGGACTTGCCACCCCCAAATATGTCAGTTAGACATACTGATTATTTTGAGCTGTAGGCATTTGAAAAACAGCAAATGCAGGGAAGGGCTTTCTCTGTTTGACTCTTATCTGCTTGCAGACAGATCTTTCAAAAGGCACTCAGTTGTCATAAATTCTCTCCAAGAAGTTTTATAAACCAAGGATTATTGGCTCTTACCATAGGAGAGGAGAATAAAAGTCAACATCACATTCAGAAAAACTCTGTCACAAGCTATCATATTTCCCATCTATTCTTCTAATGGCTAATTTGTCTTTACTAAAAATAAGTAGTTACCCCTAAGAGTCCTTTATAAACCTCCCTTTCCCTATTCAGAGAAGATTTAAGCCTGAATTCTAAGCTACCTTGAGGAGTTACTCATTTTTCTCTGTGTATCTTCCATGTACACATGAGAGATACATGTTAATAAACTTTTGTTTTCCTTTTGCTAATCTGTCTTTTATTATAGGAGTCTCAGCCAAGAACTTAGAAGGGTAGAGGAAAAATAATTTTCCCTCCCTTATAATTGAATGTCCAAGGACTTGATGGAAATATCTTAGTGGACTTGAGTTTTGATACAGAGCCTCAAGGATCTAATGCCCCAATATCCACCAAAGCATTTTCCAAGGTTTTAGTATTGAGTCCTGTAGAATTTGGATAAAACTGTGGGGAAAGGGACTATGTAAATTTCTACTGGGATTGTGTGTTGTCCACCCCGTGCATTTGGTAAAAAAAAAAAAGAAACTGACCAATTATAATATAAGAGATAAAGAAAGTTATACTTATTTCAAATCTTAAAATTGTGTGTTGATACTCATAGATAGCATAAAATCATTAGCACACAATCTGGTCCTACCTTATAGGTAGAGCTCCAGGATCTCATATTATCGAAGGCAGCCTATGTAAAGACATTTTGTTATAGTTAAACTTAAGGCACTCTTTTTAAGATTATCTAGAAGGGCTCCACAGAGAGAATAAACCAGAGCTGGACATTGGAGGACAGGTTATGTTTATCAAAGCTCGTTATCAAGAAAGAAAAATTTACTTGAGAACAGGAAGAGCAAAGAAAGAAGGAGAAAGTCAGGTCAACATTAAATGACCGAGAGTAAGTGAGTGGCCATCTAGGAATACAATATGTGTGATGTAAAATAAAATGAAAATATTTGACTAGATATAGTAAGATCACATGAGCTTGAACAACACTGCATTATGCACAACCATTGATAAAGACTAACTGGACCTTTAAGCAAATGCAATCCGTCAGAAGAGTCTATTAGAGGAGCCAGGGTTTGTGGAAGAACTCACATCTATGCAATCACAAGAACACTAAATGAGAGAACCTTACAGAAAGATGTCTATGTTTATAATAAAGCTCCATGATTCTAACTTCCTCTTTCCTTTTCTTCCTTTTCCTTTCTGTAAATACCTTTCCATCTTGGCAGGCTCTGGGTTGCAACCCTTGCTTTTTCCCAAATAGATCCTTTTGGGGGATGAAACACCTAGTCAATACTATTTTTTCAGTTAACACCATATAAGATCAGAGGTGATCATCTCAACTTATGTTAGGAATCTATTAAAAATGATCATTTCCAACATTTATAAGCAATCTTAAAGAAAGGGTTTTCTGAGACTAGATTGTTCTCATTCTCCCAAGGCTCTGTGTGGCTGATGGCACGGGTATAAACTGCAGAGGAAAACAGTGTAACAGACAAGGAAGGAGACTTTGGAGAAAGATTTTCATCACCAGCACCAGGAGAGGATGGTATTTACATGAAATCGATTTTTACTGGTGAAATTATGCTTGTGATATTCCATTATAAATATTGGCATCGTTAAAAGAAATACCTAAAAGAGGGGCACTAAAATATTACCAGTGAAAACTGACCAGCATTTATGCTAAATTCCTCAAATCGCATCCCTTTTTTTAAGGATGCCTCCTGAAACAAATCAGGCAATTCTCTGGAACTATGAAGTGAAAGTAAATGAATGTGCCTACATTCTCTCTCATGTAGGGAAACAACCACTGCCTCTCATCATAATGACACAAGCTTCCCCCCACCCAACCCTTTGAGGATTTTCAGATAGGAAAGTTTACACCATTCCCATATTGAGCTCAGAAAATGAATAAACAAAATAACTCACCATAAAAATAAAGGACACTTAGAAGCATTAATGAATCCCTGGTATTGAGTAGAGTATTGGCTGTTGATAGGACTCTGTCATTTAAGCTTAGAAACAAGTTTATCTATTTACTGAGGATTTAGAATGACAGCTTGATAGTTATGGGAGGGGAAAAAAGATCACATTCTGTAGCTTCTATACTAGTTGTGGTAAAATGGAGACTAAAAGGCACAACGTGAGGATTTTCACTCAGTGAACTTCTGGAAGCTATTAAGCTCTGTCCGTTATCATTTTCTAACTCAACATCTAGCAGTTTCATTATGGACTATCGTTAGCCTCTGTGCTGTCTAATTCAAGAAAATAAAGCCCGCAGTCTTTTGATCTCCAATGTATTTTTTACAATTATACTCAATTATTCTGAAAGAAGAATCTGAAGAACTGTCCTGGAATTCATTTAAAGAATATTATTACTCACATAGTACATTTATTAAGTAATTAAGAGCAAAATATTTTATTGGATTACTAATTATATTACAGACATTATATTTTTGAGCTTGGGCTAAAATATCTTTAGGATAAATCATAATTCTAGGATTAATAGACGTACAGGTTTTGAGAAAAAGAAAGGTTTTCTTTGAAATATGCAATTTCAAAGAATAACACTTCCTTTCTTCAGTTATTCTGTGGAATGTAACTTAGAGTGCTTTGTGAAGAATCTCATTATAACTTTGAATTTTGACACTGACATTTTATATCAAAATGCAAATTTGTTCAGAAACACCAAACCCAGTAATTTTGACACTGCTATAGGGAGTTAAATGCTTTCCGCTATGATCAAAAATAAGCATGTGCTTAAAGATACTGTTGTCATTTAGTAGGAAAGTCTATGGATTTTAATAACATCACAATCAAACACTTATTTGAGGTCAAGTAGCAAAGCTTCTTGTTTGAGTTGAATATTTATGCCAAAGTGATGGTACAGCTTATTAAAACAGAATAATTGCAGAAAATAGCTCCCTCTTCAAATGCCCTTAGAAAACTTTTGAGTTATGAAAAAAATTAGTGCTTATTTCCCGAGTATCTAGTGAACTGTGGACTCCTACCATGGAGACAGTAAATGAAAATCAATAAAAAATCAATCAAGTAAGTTGCTGGCTTTAGGAATGACCTTGCCAAGGTCACCTGGGGCAGAACTGAATTGTGAGCCCAAGCCTTCTAACTTCAACAACAGATTACCACATGATGATTATCCTGATTTTTCAGGAAAGATAATTTTATGCTTTTTGTGTGTAGTTGTTTGTTTAGTTTTCTTTGTGTTTGCAAGTAGGCCATGATTGCAAGCTAAGGATGTATAAATGGGTTACTTCTTAGGAAAGACATTGAGAGCATGAGTTGGAAGCTCAAGGTGGCCTCATAAAGAGCCTGAGTTGGTGCTTAAACCTTAACATTTAGAACCTGATTGAAGGGTTGTTTGGAGGTTCAATGAAAGTAATACCAGTGGGGTATAGTGAAAAGTACAATAAGAAGGAAATAGATGTGTAAGTTTTTATTTGAAAAATTAAGTTTGAATAACTAGATATTTTTGCACAAATAATTTAACCCCTAGATCCTGACTGAACCTGTAAAATAAAGGAACTGGACCAAAATTATTGTGTATTATGTAAGATCTTTTACATTTTTTTATACAGAAAACAACAGAACATGATTTTTAACTTTTCTTTATTTTTCCTCAGTTGAATGCTTGAGATGCTTTGATTCCCCCTTATTTTAATCAAGGTATTGTCTCATCTTTATGAGCTCTCAATGTAAATACATTCAATGAATGCAATTATTCTTGAACAAATGAATAAGTAAAAGATTTCATAATAGAGTATCATTTTGTAATTAGTAATTAAATAAACAGTAATCAAATTACTTTTGCTCACCATACCACTGTTTCTTCATGATTACATATTATAGGTTTGCCTGATTATCAAAACAATATAGCTATTCTTTCCAAACTCCACTCAATCCTGCATTTCCTCTTGTCATCTATTTTGAACACCATCATGTTCTGGGCTACAACTGGTGTGTACAGTAGACAAGATCAGTATCTCCCAGATTTTGTCAGCGTCTGAAAGGCAGGAAATGATTTTTTGGAGATATCTCTTAAAGCAATTAGCCATAAATAAACTTTTTTTGAGAAGTAGGCAATTGATACGATTGCTAAAGATTTCATCCAAAATGATCCCTAAAATTGCCAGCCTAACGAAGTCAAAAGTTTAAGGTCTGAATATCCTAGTACTTTGGATTACTAAATCTACTGCCTAAAAATGTTTCCAACAGTCCCGTTACTATGATATTGTTCTAGACGTAATTTCATTGACAGGATTTACCCCCAATGTGCAGTGGAGACAGACAGATCAAATTCATCGTAGTCAGCATGCCTATACCTTGTCTTATGTTCTGGGCCTAGCTCCTAGGCCCCATTGGTTAAACTTGATAAGAGTTCATAGGAGAGAAAAATCACCTTTAGGTAAGAAAAATATTTCAGAATCTGTCATCTTTTTTTTAATTGTTGGCAGGATATTAGGGAAACCAGACTACCAGGGCAGAACCAGGACACCAGAAAAATAGGTACCAACACCTGATGTGGAAACTGTGAGGGAAGAGTAAAGCAATCTGGAAAATAATCTTTTCCCATTTTATATTTCTCCAAGGATCAGCTCAATTCATTAAATTTGGGTATGATTTTTGTCATTGAACCAACTCTAAGGTAATATCAAGGTGAAGAAAGAGAAGGTGTACATTCAACTGGTTGAGAATTAAATTGGGAGATAAAGGCCAAATCATTTCTTATCTACCATTATCTGGTCTTGCTACCTTTTTGAGACATAGAGTTTAAAAAAATTTCAAATGAGTGTTTGAATTCTAACTCCAGGTTTAAAGAGTCATTGATTATTGTGAACACACAGAAGTGCCTGATGGTCTATTTACAGGGGTGTCCAACCTGAGGCTCATGGGCCACATGTGGATGGTTACAAATTCGGCCCAACACAAAATCATAAATTTACTTAGAACATTACAAGATTTTTTGTGATTACATGTCACAATGCATGTAATGTGTGGCCCCAGACAACTCTTCTTCTTCTAGTGTGGCCTAGAGAAGCCAAAAGTTTGGACACTGCTGGAAAATTTGAGAACCTCAGAGAACACTGAGTTTATTATTCCTGTTTGATATTCTGAATACATTTGAACAACCTGGAGCCATAAATATGAGCAGATACATGAAAGGTAGATGAAGGAAAGTTCAGCATTGGAGCTGGGTCAGCAGTCATTCAATGAAAGCCCTACCATTCAGCATTTTATTTATGCTACTTATCAAGTGGAGAATGCTTGGAAATATAATGAGTATAAGTGGCTTCAGCTAAACCGATGGTGCTGTTAGCCAATGTCTAACAAAAATTTATTTGGAAGAAGGGACAGAATCTCTGCTTGATTAGGAACAAAACAGTAAGATATTTTCATCTTCAGCCACGGTAAGATAAAGTGTGAAGTAAAGCACCACCCAGACCAAAAGAGGTAACATACAACCAGGTGCTCTGTGTGACCAGATCTGCATGTGTCCAACGGACTGAGAGGTTGTATATTTATTTCAAAACAGGATGGGTCTGGGAAACAAGGAATTGGAGACCAGGAGGGTGAGTAAGAGGAGAACCGAAAAAAAGTAGAGAAGAAAGAAAAGGTGTGAGTGGCCAAGCAGGAGAGGAAGGCAGGCAAGAGGGGGGAGCCTGTATTGCCAACAGAGTCATCAATTAACATCACACTCTCAGAACTTACTCAGCTATTTTTACGTTCCAAGTTCCCTCTAATATCCTTGCACTATCTGCTAAGTGCAAATCATTTTTCTAGTTGTCAACTCTTCCCTTTATTGTTTTAAGAACCTAATGAAATGAAAATTATGGGGGAAGAAAAGAGATTCATAATAAAGTTATTTCTGGAACATAGACAACAACCCCACACCCTCTCAGTATTGATCTAGTACCCTGTCTTGACAGCCTTTTTTTAGTCATTTTAAAACAAATAGAGCTCAGGAATTCTAGGAGCAGCCTAGAATACATAAAGAAAAAAAGAATAAAATGCAAAGTATTCTAAAGACCCTGTAACCTCTAGTTACCACACACTTTCTTCAAAACAACACTCATCTTAATTATATTTTCTCCTGAGAAGCATAAAAGGAGTTGGGAATGAAATTAACTAATTTATATATCCTATTTTATGCTGAGTCCCAAAGCCATTAAATGAGCTGTCCTAGGTCATCTACAAGTCTGGTGATGAAGATAGAACACTTAATTTTGCCAGCATTGCTACAGTATTAGGGATGGTATCTATGCACATGTTATGAATATCTGGGAGTTGGTCACTACCCATTTTTTTCTTGTTCACATAACAAAAAAAGCTTTTAAAAATCTGTTATTAGACTTAAGGACGTGGACAACAGTGAGGTGACTGCTGGGAAGAGAAGGGTATAAAGGGACTAAATGGTAATGGAAATAAATATAATAAAGATTATATTTTGAAAAAGAAATTAGAAATGGTGTGTGTTCTCACCTGAAATGATGAGTAAAAAATAGGAAACATTAAAAAAATAGCCATTTCAGTTTTTTTTAAAAACCTGTTACTATATTTTCTTTGTCCTGTTTTATGCATGCTATTTTTATCTCCTGAGACTGATTTAGAAATAAAGAGCTCACAAATATGTTGTAAAAATGTAATTTCTTTAACAGTTATAGTTGAATGATGTAATGTGCATTAAAATGTAATTACTATCATTAGTCTTAAGTTAATAACACAATGAAGAATTCACTTTTTTGGTCCTTTCTGTCTTACATAATAGTTGAATCTTAAAAGAATTTTCTGAAATAAAAATAAATGACCAAACTTAAGAGTTGGAAAATGTGTTTGAATTTAATTATTATCTATTGCTTCCTGCATTTTAATATTCAATGAAAATAAATTTTACTTAGAAGACTAAAATGGGAACCTGAAAATTAAAAGGATACCAATATGTCATTATAATATGAAGTATGATAAACACAGTCCCTATATTTTAGGGACTATTTTCACTTGTTTCTAGATTGAAAAAATGTACATTTATAATTTCAGTTTAGTTCTATCATTAACAAATATATCTATAAAATTCTCATAAAAACTCCCACTGATGAAATATGCACTTGGTAAAAGGTTAAGAAAAATGCAAGCCATAGGAATTTACTGCCATCTTGTGGAATGTCTGTTGTTATATTCTAAAATACCTTTTCTCCTTTATTTTCCAGATGTCATTTTCCATTACTATTAGTTACAAAATAACTCAAGAATTCCCCAGCAACTTACCAGAACTAATACCTATCTACAAAACAAGATGTGAGGATCAATGCATTTTGCATCACAGAGAATTTAGATCCTTCAGACCATTGAAGGATTTTTGTTTTCCTTACCACCTCTGTTTCCATTCATTTAGCTAACTACTTTCCTGTTAAGTGGAGTCAGCATTTAATTTAGTACATTTCATTTGTCAAGCATTCAGAGTGGAGGACAGGCAATGTTAGAAGAGCATTAACTGGAAAGAAAAAAACAAAGAATACTTTCTATTCTGGGAAGTTGAGGGCAGTCCAGGAATCCAGACTAATATGCGTAGGACGGACCTTACTATACAGTTTGGTCCTGTGATTGGCATCACCCGAGAGCTTTAAGAGACACAGAAACCTGAACCCTATTTCAGACCTGCTGAATGAAACTTGCATTTTAATGAGATCCCCAACTGATCCATACACACAGTAAAATTTGAGAAGTACTGGTATATGCCACCATGTTTCATTGCACTTACTTACAGCAGAATATGCACGCACAAACACACAAGGTTGCTTGGAACTGTGAGAATAGAAAAGCATCAGAATACCTGGATTCCATGTTACTAAAAAGTCCACATTACTAAATTTTGTGCACCTGAGTTCAAACCCCTGTATTTCACTTTTTATGGATCTGAGATTTTTCATCTGTAATCTGAAGGAAGATGTTCACAAGATGATTCTAATACCGCTTCTCATTCTAAAATTATTTGATTTATGCATCAGTTGTTCATTTTGTTATATATCCATACTCATTTATTCATGCCTCACAAAATTGATTGTCTCAATGATTCCAATCTCAATCTAATGATTACGTTTTATATTTATGGCTTGCAAACTGTTTTGTGCCAGCAGAAATGTTTTGTCTAGTAAACAAGGTATTTTAAAATTTTGAAATTATTTGCAAACATTTTAAAAATTATAAGACTTCATCTCAAACCTTAGGATTTCCTGCTTCTCCTGAGAAATTTGAAAACCTGTTGATGTCAACCTAACATTTTCACATGGACAATTACCTATGGTACAACCCCAGTTTGCCCCAGTCCCCACCCAGCCTTATTCATTTACATTAATGTCCTTGGAATCAGTGGCCTCTGACTTAAATGATGTTTTCAATCAAGTATTTTAACAGGTCCAAAAGCTATAAGAGACAGATTAAATAAAAATGTGTGCTCTTTTACAAACACTAATCTTTTAAACTGAATGGTATATTTCTCTTACATCAGTACCAGTATTATGGCAGTATTAATACTCTTTTTAAGTACCACAGTTCCCTTTTATAATTATTAAGTATTCATAGCATTAAGCTGAGAACTGGCATATCTACACAGGAACAATTTACTAATTTACCTGTCTCTTAACCAGCTGAAAAATGTGCAGAGTGGTAGCACAGTTTTGAAGAAGACAGAACAATTCCTGCCCCCAGAGACCTTACAGTCTTACAGGGGAGATACGCAATTGAACGAGGAATTTCAATCACATGTGATGGAGGCTGTGGTGGTGGGTGCCACATGACATAACAGAGGATGTGAGCTAGCCTAGGAGATAAGAAGGTTAAGGGGCTTTTCAAGTTTTTAAACTGAGACTGAAGGACAATGGCCATCCAGTAAAAAACTTGGGAAGAAGTTTCCAGGGAGAGAATGCATATGCAAAGCCCAAGAGAGAGAAAGTGGAGCAAGAAAGTAACTGAAAGACATGCAATGTGGCTGAAATGAACAGAAAAAAGGAGGAAGCTTGACATGAAAGGACCTGGTAAGACAGCAATTTCTAGACATTAGGCATTCAAGGAGCACCAGGGAGGCCACCAAAGGGACTTAAGTGTTAATGTCATCTTTGAGCTTTGAATGTATCACTCTGACTTAAATATACATCTAGGAGCTTGGATATTCACAGAAATTACAGGCATCAGGTAAGTTAATACATGGACTACCATCAGACTCACAGCATATTTTGTCAAACTGATTAGAAATAGGAATCTGCCATGCCATGGAAGCACTGTGGTATGGCAATAGGACATCAGTTTCATAGTTCACAACACATTTTTCCCATCCTGTCATGAATCGCTGAGATAGTACATGTAACCTCATTTGGGGGTAAGGCTGAAAGTCTAAATTTGAGTCTGTTGACTGTGAGGCAGGCGGAGCCCATTGGCCTCCCGGCCCCACGAAGACAGACCCTGGCTGTGTGGATGAGTCAGTGTTATAGGCAGCAACATTTATTCCTAGGTGCGCATGAAGTTGAACATATTATTCGACCTCTGGGCTGAAAGCAAGCCTTGTCTGGATGGTCCTGCTATTTCTAAGCAGTCCATGGCTATGTAACTCATTTAGGGTGGCACTTCAGTGCTTAAAGCATTCCTTCTGTTCTGCCGACTTATACCACTTAATGCAACATCTAAAGCATTGCTTGCGTATCCTGTTTGGGCATTCACTGCATATTATCTTCTGAGCAGAGTTGAATGTGATTGCAAATAACTTAGAGAAATGCAAAGTCTCCAAAATTAATTTGAGTTTGCTCATTTTTTTAAAAGTTGCACAAATGTTGCCAGCTTCACCTTCCCTCCAAATTTTCCTTCATTGCCCCGGCTTACAGCCATTTTAAAGTGTAGTTGTTGCTTTCCTTCATCATGCCTGTGTTACCATGAACTAGCAGTTTTCATGCCAATTATCTGTTGTAAGAGACTTGCTCTAGTCAAATTGGGAAAAGGATGTTTCTTCAACTACAAAAACATTTTTCTCTGTTTTAGCCCTATGCATCTGAACCAGAGAAATCACCTTAAGTGGTAAAAAGCATGGTGTGCAAATTGACTGGGTGCCTGTGGAGAGATTCACATCCCAGGTAAATAACTCTTTAGGCCCCCTGGTCAGAACTTACCAGCTGGAGTCCCTTCCAGACAGATCAGAGTTAAGATGTAGGCAAAAGCAGCTGTGTTCAGAATAGCTTCAAAAGGCAGGCAGATAACTAGACAGATCTGCCTCAAGGCAGGTCCTGGACAAGAGAAAGCCTGCCAGACAGGCAACAGTTTTCCACCGCTTAGAAAAGAAGCTGGAAGCCACGGGGGCTGAAGCTCTGAGTCAGGAAGCTCCCCGCCCCTGCATGTCCAGGAAGGCAGGGCAGCGGGAGTTTGGCAGGACCACTGGGCATGGAACTGCAGAAGCCCACTTTTAGGCTCCTATCAGTGTTCTGTGTGTGGATGTAATCATGTCTCCAGAGGAAAAATAATGTCTTTTAATAAACTACTGACTTAGGTTCTGAGGCGATGCTGACCTGTCCTGCCATGAAAAGATAGAGGGGAGTGTGTGTGTGTTGTATGGAGTATAAATGCAGCCAATATATCCGTGCACATATTTATTCTGTTTACACACACAGTTGAATCATCAATATGCAACCCAGTTAATGATTCTTATCATCTTGAGTTCACAGCCTATGATTTTAGGGGGATTTAATTTTAAAAGAAACACAAAAATCAACTGAGAGGAAATCTGCCATAGCTGACAGGTTATTTAAAACAGCTACAACAATAACAGCTTCTATATTCCTGAGTTTTGCAGGTGAAATGGATTAGACATAACTGATTGTAAGAGGTTCTAAGTCTGTCTTACAAACTCTACTTGGGACTGTCCATTAAGTAGCTTCTCCATGAAGTCATCTTAGAAATTTGGAACTCTCCTAAATAAATAAATAAATAAATAAATAAATAAATAAATAAATAAATAAACGGACGGTGAAAGAGCTGATGAGATAATTGTGAATGACTTAATACCCAATGGGACAGATATAATGAAGACTAAATCAAAGGCTGGGTGCCATGTTGCTCTAAATCTTATGTCTTTAAAATAAATTAGGGAGTTTAAATTTGGTTGCACTACACAGTATATTTTATAAAAGTTTTAGCTACTTATATTTCCCCAGGCAAATGTGAAATGATAGCAATGTCCAATATCTGAACCTATCTCCACCTCCACTAGAAGCAACAGCCATTTCTAAGAGCTTGTCCAAGACTGTCAGTCCAGGAGGTGATTGCCTTTAACAGAGAAAGAGGAGGAGAAAGATCAGAGAAATCAAGGACTGTGATCTTTGATAAAGGCCATGGACAGCTAAGGATTCTCTCTCAGACCTGTGCGTAGGATGCTTGAACATGCAGAAGAAAGTCAAGTGTGAGAAGCAGGAAGTATACAGAGATCAACACAGATGGGAAATTTCCTCCTAGCTTAACTATGCTTAATAGTGATTCTCTCAATGCAAATAATAGTGTATTATATGACCAAGCAGTGTTATCAACCCCTATTGAATGGGCCATTTCTATAGTTTATTCAGCCATATTGTGGTTGTATACATAATTTACATTGCTGAGTGAAGACAAGTGTTTCTTATCCCAGGAAGGCTTATCCTATCTAATATAAATTAATTTGTACTACCCACCTTGCTTTACATAGATCAGAAAACTTGGAGTTCAGCATGATGTTATCAGAAACCAGAAGGTGTTATCTAAAGTGAAATTCTAAAATCTTTCGACAGCTGCCGTCACATATCAGATATATCTGTCCTCCTTAGCCTAACATGTAAGGTGCATCAGAACTTCAATCTTGCTTACCTCTCCAGTCTCATCTCTTTTTACTTATCTCCCCCTACTTGATGCTCCAGCAAAATCAAACTACTTTTGTTTCCCCAACATGACAAATGGAGTCTTTTATTCATGCTTCAGCCTGTGCAGTCCTTTTCCATTAAGTTCCCCTTACCCTTCTCTATCTCCTTAACTTTTCCATTCTATGCTTCTCAGTTCAGCAGCCACTTTGTCCGGTAAGCCCCTTCATCACCAACTCTACCTCTTGCACTACCAAGTTAGAGAATCCTCCTTCTTTCTCTCATAAATTGAGAACTCTATAGAAACAAGTATTTTATTAATTTTCCTGTCAATAAGCTATAACCTTCTTAAAGTCAAGAAATTTGTTCTGTTTTTTAAAAAAATCCCACTGACACAAATTTGGCTACCAATAAACAAATACGTCACTCCCTAAATAGGCATTCAGTGAAATACATAAATATGCAAGAATAAACATATTGACAATGTTTTCTGAGTTTGTTTACATGCTTCCCATTTTCTAGGTGATTCTGATGAGCAACCTTCAACCAAATGAACTGACACTAAGTAAAAATCAACTGAATTCCTCCAGGTTTGGATTACACAGACCACCAATTCTAAGCAAAAATGTCTAAGCCTTAAAGTTTAGTCCAAAGTAAAGTTAGGGATTAAAGCCACTTTGTTAATAATCTAGAAATGTGAAGCCTTCCAAAACAAAGCTGTCTGACTTGAATTATCTATGTTCTCTATAGATTCCTCTAACTTCCTGAAAAATTAGTCTCATTTTCACTTCCTTCAGCCTCAAGAGGACACAGCTGCACTAATGTTCATCTCAACTGATGGAGTAAAGAAGTCTCATCTTTATTCAGTGCGAAACAGCTTCCAGGAGAAATGGCCTTTGAGAGAAGTTAAGTTCATGACTATCATCTGTGTCATGCAAAACAATATTTGACTTTTTCTAAAGTTTAAACCCATGGAAAAAACATATGAGTTAACTAGCTTGTGGGTTAAAGGTTTTGCTTCAGGGTGATGGAGTACACCATCAAGGTGAAACATTTCACACATTCCCTTCCTGTGACGCAAGGGCATCACAGAGCAAATGGAAGAAAATAAATTATGACATGATCTGTGGCTGGAACAGATTTGTAACCTGGGGATGCCACATGAATATTCTCTATTCTTATCTCAGAGAGTAAGACTTTGGCAGATAAATGCTAAAGTACAGTTTTTCTCTGTCTGTGAACATACTCTGCAAAATTGGGCCAGAAAACTATTCTCAAGAGGTAAAACAGGGTTGCTTATAAACTCTTAACCTAATGATGTGTGTGTGTGTGCATTTGGCCTTTTTTATATGTCTTTCCTCAAATCTCTCACTTTTCTTCCTTATCTTCAAATTATGAATTTCTTCCTGTCCTCCTATTCTGTTTGATTCAAGATCTTCTTGTTTAACTGCTAACAGAAACCCTTGTGTTGTGGTCCAGAGGAGTTTCTCTCATCTCTAGTGACTCGAAAGATTGCATATGATTAGTTCAATAGAATTGCTTACCAAGGGAAAGAAAGCGCAGTCTTACAAATTACAAAGCTATTCTCCTGGACTTGTCATGGTTTGACTTTTTAAAAGATAGTGTTTACCTTAAGGTGATAGTATATAAGAAATTGAAAATGAAATGTAAAGAAGTAACGCAGCTGGATAGCCAAGCTAATATGGTACAGAGTCAAGATTTAGAGCTAAGTCATGTGGCTTTGTAGTTGATTTAACCTCTCCAGTATACTATGTTAAACTTCTACAAGCAAGAATTTGATTAGGAAATGTAAGAACTCATAGACTCTTAGGAAATTTCTAGCTAGGGTGGCATTTTTTCTGGTTATCTTTCTGGGATAAATGTAAAGTGGTGTATCCTCTCAGTAGGTTATTACACTAGTTATTTCATGTCTTTCTGTTACATTATTATAAAACCTGAAATATTCTTTCAGCTCCACCTCTCATTTCAACATCAGTTCTATTTCCAGCTTCAACACCAGTTATGTGCTTGATTTTCATCTCGAATATATTTAGCATCATTCATAATCTTGAACATCTCTAGCTATTATCCCAATTCAAACCACAACACAGATAAGATCCCTATATAAACTTTATATTTAATAGTTCAAAATGGTTAAATATTTACACACATACCAAAAATAAACAAGTCTCTTAAATATTACTTTCAATAAGGTCTATATTCATCTACAAAGAAATCCTGGGCAGGATTGGTCTATGAGATCTGAGCACACTGCAAAAGATTTTAGACTAGTAGGTTGAATATATTCCTATTAAAGGTAGTTCATTAATTTATTTTGCAAAGAAGCAAGAATTATTATACCAAATGCAAAAATTATTCTTTAAATTTTAGGTAAATTTCCTGTAAATAACCTATAGATCAAAGAAAACACCAAAAGTGAGTTTAGATATTATTCCAAACTGAAGCTAATGAAATCACAAAACCAAAATGTAACTAAAACAATTCTCAGAGTAAAATCTATAGCTTCAAATGAAGGGGGAAAAAGCAATTAAATCAACAATCTATAATTCTAGCTTAAGAAACCAGAAAAGATAAACCCCAAAATAGAAGATAAAAAGAAACAAAGAACATAAATTAATATATGAGAAAAAGGCAAATAAAACAGGAAATAAAAAGACAAAAGTTTTATGTCAAAATGATTAAAAAATTGACATATATCTAGCTAGACCAATCAAGAAATAAAAATGAAGAGAACACAAATTATAAACACAAGGAATAAAAGATGATATATCATTATCTAGTTTGCAAACATTTAAAACATAAAATTATTTTTTAAAATTTATACCAATAAATTTAGGAAATTAAACATATTGCATATTAAACGTATGCAATAGATCAATTCATTGTGAAACACACTTTATAAAATGAACACAAAAAGGAAAAATTCACAATTCTGTTAAATAAATCACAATAGAATCTTCCCACCAAAAAATTCTTAAGTTCAGATGGCTTCAATAATAAATCGTATCATTTCCCCCCCACCCATCCCTACCTCCCACCCTTGATCCCACCCGCCTTTGGCTTTGTCCATGGGTCCTTTATATGTGTTCCTTTATGATCCTTCCCCTTCCATCCCCCATTACCCACTTCTTCCTCCCCTCTGGTACTGTCAGTTTGTTCTTTATTTCAATGTTTCTCGTTATATTTTGCTTGCTTGTTTGCTTTGTTAAGTAGGTTCCAATTATAGGTGAGATCACATGGTGTTTGTCTTTCACTAGCTGGTTTATTTCACTTAGCATAATGCTCTCTAGTTCCATCCATGCTGTTGCAAAGGGTAGGAGCTCCTTCTTTCTTTCTGCGGCTTAGAATTCCATTGTGTAAATGTACCATAGTTTTTTGATCCATTTGTTTACTGATGGGCACCTAGGTTGCTTCCAGAACTTGGCTATTGTAAATTGTGCTGCTATGAACATTGGGGTGCATAGGTTCTTTGGGGGGAATAGAGACAACTGTACTTGAACAACAATAAAAAAAATTTAAAAATAAAAAAATGAAAAATAAAGTGATATATTTAAGTATTTAACTATTATTGTTGAATTATCTATTTCTTCCTTTAATTCTGATTGTTTTGCTTTATGTATTTTGGGTCTTTCTTTGTAGGTACCTATATGATTATTGTTATACTTTTATGAGTTCATATTTTTATGATTGTAAAATATTGTGATTTGTCTGTAGTAATTGTTTATGTCTTGAAGTCTATTTTTTCTATTAATATAAGCCACTCTAGCTGTGTTTTGGTTATGGTTTAAATGGTATATCTTCTTCAGTCATTTACATTGAAGCTACTTGCTTCTTTGAATCTAAAATGTCTTTTGTATAATCATGTAGTTGGGGCTTATTAAAAAATATTCTCTACAAAAATAAAAATAAAAAAATTGTATCAGATGTTTAAGGAATAAGTAACGTCAACCTTATATAAACTCTCTAAGAATAAGGAACAAGGAATAATTGCCAATTCATTTTATAAGATTAGCATAACCCTGATACCACAACCTGACAAAGATATTACAAAAGAAGTCACAGACCAACAACACTTATGATGCAAAAATTCTTGATAAAATATTAAGAAATCAAACCCAGCAGTATTTTAAAAGGATAATTCATACTGACCAATTGGGATGTATTCCAAGATGCAAGGTTTTTTTAACTCTTAAAAATCAATATTGGAATTCCCACGATAAAACAGACTACAAAAAGCAAAAAGTATTCAATCGATGCAGAAAAAAATATTTGACAATATTTAACAAGCATGATAATCACTCTTATCACATAAGTATGATAATATCTTTAATCTTTTAAAGGTAATCTATAAAAGATTTACAGGTAAATATTGTATGTTGAAACAATGAACTCTTTCCCCCTAAGATCATGTGAGGGAAAAAAGTGTGTGCTTTAATACCATTTTTATTCATCATTGTACCAGAACAATAATGCAAGGAAAAAAAGGCATAAAGATGGGAAAGAAAGAAGCAAAACTTTCCTTATTTGCATATAATGAGACACTTAACATACATAGGTAATTATAAAATGTCTGTCAAATCATTAGAATTAATAAATAAAATTTAAAAGTAATAGGCTGCAAAGACCCCAATTTTTATACTATTGTATATGAATAATAAAAAAATTGGAAAATAAATTTTTTTAAAATACCACCTAAAACTGCACAAAAGATATAAAATATTATTTAAAATAATATAACATTATTTTTATAATTTTAGTAGGAATAATTTTAATAAAAATCTGTAAGATCTTCATACTAAAACTACAAAAGTATTGAAAGAAATTTTAAAAGACCCAAACAATTGGGTTGTAAATCTCAGTATTGTTAAGATTTTTGTCAATAAATTGATCTAGAAACTTGGAACGATCTGGGTAAAATCGTACTAGGACTTTTTGTATGAAGTGAGCAACCGATCCTAATTCTTTTATAAAATATGAAGAACTCAGAAAATAAAAACCATGTGGGAAAAGTAATTGGAAATACACTAGCTGATTTCAAGACTTACTCAAAAGTTATAGTAATTAAGGTACACTAGGAATGTCCAACCCGTGGCTGGGGGCTGCATATGGCCCAGGATGCCACTGAACGCAGCCCAGCACAAAACTGTAAATTTACTTAAAACAGTACGAGTTTGTTTTCATTAGTGTTTGTGTGTTTAATGTGTGGCCCAAGACAATTCTTCTTCTTCCAGTGAAGCCCAGAGATGCCAAAAAGTTGGACACCCCTGAAATGGATGGAAAAATAGATCAGAGGGCTAGGATACACTAGAACTGAAGCCACGTGCATACGGTTTATTGATTTCAACAGAACTGCCAAGATATTGGGGGGGAGAAAATGTGTTCTCAGCAAATGGTGCTGAAGCAGCTGGATATCCATACTGGGGGTGGGGGAAAGAAGAGCACCACCCCTACTCATACTACACAGCAAACTTCATTTCAACTGGATCAAAGATGTAAATTTGGAAACTAAAATATAAAGTATCCATAAGAAAACAGGGGAAATTATATTTGCTAAGAAATTGCCAAGATTTCTTAGATAAAAACATCAAAATAAAATAAACATCAGATAAAATAAACATCAAAATTTAAAACCTTTGCTTTTCAAATGTCAAAATACAGATTGGGATAAAACATTCTCAATACATATGTATGACAAAGAACCTGTATCCAAAATATAGTTTTAAAAACCTCCTAAAATTCAGTTATGAAAAATGAACAACCAATTTAAAAATGAGCTAAAGACTTTAACAGATACTGCTCAAAAATATTCACATGACAAATAACAATGTTAAAAGATACTCAAAATTATTAGATGTTAAAGATATACAAATTCAACAACAATGAGAAAAGGCACCAAACATATTGTAATGGCTAAAATTTAAAAGATATACCATTATCATATCCTGAAGCAGATGTGAAGTAACTGGAACTCTCATGCTTCTGGTAGGTATGTGAAATGATAAAATCCCTCTGAAGAACAGGTGTTAAAAAAGTAAACTAAGTCATGCTAAAAATGTTAAATTTGAACAAACATCAACTCCAGTTGGGCAGCATCAAACCAGAAGTAGTTAGGAGCACTCAGCTGACAGAAGTTTGGGGGGTAACTTTTATAGATAAAAGGCAAGCCCTGCTGGGCAGGTCAACTGGTTAGAGAATGATCCCGATATGCCAAGGTTGTGGGGTCGATCTTGTCAGAGCACATGCAAGAATTAACCAAAGAGTGCATAAGTAAGTGGAACAACAAACTGATGTTTCTCTTCCCCTCTCCTTTCTTTCCTCTCTCTCAAAAAAAAAAAAAAAAAAAAAAAAGCAGATGTAAAGTAAGGAAATTGGTGGTTGCCTATAGCTTAAAGGCTACTTGGTTGTTTGTGATTGGTCGTCCATAGGTTTTGATTTTGTAACCTTGAGGCATTTACAGGCTTAGGTTTTGGTATACCTAAGTAGGTTGCTGGGCCACAACATTAGTGCCATCTGAGTCTAATAGACTCCTCATTTAATTAATGTAACTATTGTTTACCATGTGCTCAGAAAATGAAACATACATTTGCCACATGACTCAGCAATCCTACTCCTAGAAATTTGCTCAAAAGAAATGAAAATGCATGTTCACACAAACACTTGTATGTGAATGTTCATAGCAGCTTTTTTCCTAACAGCCCCGAAATGGTAATAACCCAAATGCCCATCAACTGGTGAGTGGCTAAACAAAACTAATAAAAACTAAAAAGGAATAACTTATCGATACATGTAATAGCAAGAATGGGTCTCAAAAGCATTATGTAGAGTAAATAAAGCTTGGCACAGAGTCTATATGACTTACTTTTTACTAAGATGTAGAAAAGGCAAAACTAAATTATGGTAATAGTAACGAGATCAGCTCAAAACAATGATTTGGAAATGCCTACAAAGGAGGTACAAGGGACATTTGGAGATGCTGGAAATGTATATATCTTGAATGGGGTGTTGGTAACATGTGTGTTTATTTGTCAAAAGCCATTTAACTGTGTTCTTACAATATGTACATTTCATTGTATGTAAATTATACCACAATAAAGTGATTTAAAGTTAGAGGTGGGGGAGGGAGAGGGAGAGAGAAACACTACAAGTATGTTTTCTTCACACAAGTAGACCTCAGGTTGATTTACGGATGTGCATACTGAAACTCTTTGGTCTTTTTGTCTGGGTCCCTGTTATTCTCCAATGCTTTGGAAAAGCAATTTCTGGTTTTGAGAGTGAACTAAGGAAAACCACTCTATTGATCTGATCAGCAAACCTAAACCCACCTCTATTTAAAGAGAAAGCAATTTGAACATTCTATAACTACTTGCAGATTCTGTCTTGCTTGAAGGGGGTAGGCCTACCAATGTCATAAGACATAACTCTGTTTCAAATGAGATTGTAGTTACTGAGGCAGAGCAGAAACATTTGCTATGCTTATTTGCATTAACCAATAGTCAAACAGGCCTTGAGGCTCAAAGCTATTTGTGGAAGACTCTGGTCTACTGAGCTGATGAAATGACAGGGCTTTCTGTATACACAGAGATAACTTTTTGATAACTATGATCACTAACTAATGTTGTTATAGAGAGATTCAGACAGGCATTCTCACTCTCCAATTAGAAGGAATTTATAATCTAAATTGATAATATTAGCATGGCTCAATATGTAGAGGATTTGAAAAAGACAGGATAGAAATACTAACCAATACACAAAATGATATATTTCCATTCTTTATGTATCCACATTTCAATAGGTGTATTTGAGAGTAGTGAATGTGGGAAAAGTCAAAAAACTTTACTAAGTCCAGAAAACTTTACTAAAAATGATTTTATTATTCCTTTATCTATTGAGTAAAAACAAACTACAGCATTGAAAATAAGATTAATATAGAACTTACTCATGAAAAACTTTATTTAAAAAATGAAATTAGCATCAGACGTCTGACAAATCTAGGAGACCTCTGACAAATTAGAATAAAGCTGGCTGCAAAAATCAGACAGTTTTCAACTTGAACATTGAATCGTGATTTTACAAATAACTGGCTTTCACCCTTTTGCATGCATATAGGAGAGACCCAGGGTTTGCACTGGGCGTGTAAAGGAGGCCACAGGTATGCTTTTTGACCTCACAGTGCACGCTGGCATCATGGGACTGGGTTAGGCAGCATGTCAAGCCCAGCACAAAGGAGGTCGCCGTCACAAAAGGTTACATACTCAAACCATGTTTCGCATCATTCACAAGCCCCCCTCAGATTAGTTCTCTTCATGTTACCTTAACATGCCACATATCTCAAGGACTAATTATCCTTGGAGCTGTTAGTTGTTATCTGAGGAGCTGTTATCTTAAGATTTGAGGGACAGATGCCCAGCAATAAAACCTTCATTCTCAGTTTGGAGCTGTTGATCTTTGGATCTGTTATGATCCAAAGTTGTTACGATCCATGAGCTGTTACGATTTTACTTCACTTTCTTCAAACCATTCTGACTCTTCTGAAATTTCTCACATATTTCAAGCATGATCCTATATCTCTTGCCAAATGAAATGTGCTTTCTCCCGATAATCACAAGATTTGATCCTTCACCTCCTTCTTCTGTCTTCATTCAAGTGTCATTTTAGTGTGACATTCAAAACCACCCTGTTATAAATCACATAACTGCCAAATTTCTTCCTAGCTTCTTCTCTGCTTGACTTCTCTTTGTCTTCATCACCATCTCTCACCTCTATGATGTAAATTCTATGAGAATAAAAATGTTTGTTTTCCTTATTGCTACTGCCCTAGCACAAAGAATTGGATCATGCTTATCATAAGCACTCTATAATTATAAATAGAGTAAGTATTTCCACAAGTGTGACCTGAAAATCTATGAATTTCTGTAACAGTGGCCCTCAGTGGTGGCTACACATTTGCATCCCCTGAGCTTCCTGTGGCCCCCACCCTGACCAAATAAATTTGTATCTGTCTTTGGGGCCCTGGATCATAGGTGTGGTTTAAAAAGCCTCTCAGTTTATTATATGTGCAGCCCAGCTGGAAAAGTACTGAATGACCAGTAATATTGACTATGAAAAAACAAATCTAAAGGAAAAAAATTCTACTCTATTCTTGGTAAGAATAACTATATTTAGCATTGCACATATAAAACAGGGTTTTCCATGGACCTGGGGCTGAAATTGAAGATCCTTTGAGAAAAAAGAAACACTGTTTTTATGCATTTATTATTCTTGTTCTTCAGGGTGAAAGTGGATGACTTCATGAAAAAAGACATGTTTTTCAACATAGGACCAAAAAGGGTGGACCCGATGCTGAAAACTCAACCTTCTGAAAAAAAATGAAGGTAAAATGTTAATAGTGCTTCCATAGTAACCTCTTACCCTGGAAATTGGGAAATAAAGGCAAAGGGCTACAGCCATCAGCTCCAATGATATCATCATAAAGCTCAGTTTCCTCATCAGAAAAAGGCAGACAATACCTCATAGGGCTGCTGTGAAAATTAAAAGGGAGAAATCAAGTTTATGAAAAGAATTCACTAAGTATTAGCTATAATCATAAATGATTTGTGACAAAACCTTTCAGTTAGTTCATCATTCCCTCATTTCACCTATGTCTTTCCCTCCTGTCTGCCCTGACTTTAGAATGCTAACACTGAAGAAACTGTCTGTGACTGTTTAGCCAGTCCCTACAGTTCTGTAAGGTCAAAGCCCTGTTATAATACAGATAGATGATAGATGATAGATAGATAGATAGATAGATAGATAGATAGATAGATAGATAGATGATAGATAGAATTAGTAGTGGTTCTGCTTTTCCTCTTGTTAAATCCTAGCTCCTTTCATTTCTTTTCATTTTTTGTGTTATTCTTCATTTTATCAGATTTAACTAAGTTTCTTGTGGGAGGAAGGTTGCATATCCTATTGCTGAATCCCTCTTAGTGTATAATGCTTGGCACATAATAAACTCTGAACCAATGCTTCCTATTGTTAACTCTCAGATGCTTTTTCTTGATACATTTTTCTTTACACATGCCAACCCCCAATAAAGTCCTCCTAATCTTCAGGAAAGTTTTATCTAGTAAAACATAGCAGTTTTAATAATAACAACACTAATAATAATAATAGTTTGTATTTATAGATCATTCAATAAATGCCACACTCTTACATGTATTGCCTAATTGAATCTTCACAACAACCAGGCTGACCATCTTTCAAGTCTGTGTTCTTAAAAACTATACTTGCTTGCTTTCCAATGCCATGGTTTATTATATATAGATTTCACATGATGTCAAATAAAACTAATGAAAATTCTCAGTGAATGGAGCTTCTATTTGTAGGGATCATCTTTTTGAGATATATGTGTGTCAGTCACAGTCTCAGCAGGAAACACTTGACACACTCAAAATATGATGATTATTGAAGATATAACTTCATAAAGGCTATTTACAGAATTAAAGGAATGGGGGAATTATATGTAATGGTGCTATAACTGGTGCCTTAGTAGCAGCTAAGTCATAATTACCCCCTGGATCTAACAGGATAAGGGGAGGCCAGTTTCCAGAATCAGGAAGGGAAAAGAACTGTGAGGTGAGCCACTGTGGGAGGTCAAGTGTCCCACACCCAACTCAATGTGACTTTGAGGGAAGGGACTAGAGAAAGAAGTATGATGACTTCTCTTTCCCTTCTCCAATCCCCTCTTGAGGCTTCCACATTGGCGAAAGCTAACTGTAAGTCAGACATGTGGTGGGTATCCATTGATGTGGTCCTACAGATCAGCCTGGTAGAATCCAAAAGCAGATGGAGAAGGGTAAGGATTAGGGATGTGAAAAAATATTCCGGCAGAAGTCCATTTAGAAATATGACCAAATGAAAAATATGGGACAGCATATATGACCATCACTTCAGATCTTCTTTCCTGGGATCCGAAATGTTTGCCTTTCAGAGAAAACAAATTAAAACCTATAAACTGGTTAACAGTACATATTCTCTGTCTGCCAAGCAATTAAGCTGACTATGACTAATATATGTAAACTTAATTTTAAAATTTCTTCTTGTTTATAGAGGAATTTCCTTGATTCCCTAGTACCTACGATATGCTAATGATTCAATTCTGATCCAAGTTCATCCTGATAACAGCTGAGTTTTTTCCTAAGGTTTAGCTGTGCCTTTAAAAGCAAATCTCTAGGTAATCTTGTCACAGTGAATAAAGAAAGCATTTCCTTCACCCCTCGTGCTGCAATCCTGCGCTTTCTGATATTGGACACATGCCATGCATTTTGCATCAGCTCTGTGGCAAATGTCTAGTGTTACAATCCAAGTACCAGTGCTCATTAGCCTTTTCAGGAGCTTGGAGATGAGAGTTGGAAAGGCACAACTTGGAGAAATAATTCTCAGTGAGCAAGTAGCAATTTGCCAAGCAGTGGAGGGGGGGGTGGGCGGGAAACCTGAGAAAGAGGGAGGAGGAAACCAAGAGAACATTGTCTGAGTTAATGAACCAAAGTCTGAGCCCATGACAGCAAAGGGAGAAAAAAAAAAGGTGAAGAGAACTTTCCACCACTGAACTTGCTGCAAAGAATAAAAAGGGAAACGATGGTAGGGTTCTGTCAGCTGTTTCCTGCAAATTCACTGCTGCTTAGCACCTATGTTGAAAGAGAAAGGTCCAAACGGCTGGGGAGTGAACAAGGCCCATTCTGACAGATGGAAGGAAGGGCAGATCGTCAGGAGTCTACATCTTGTCACAAGAGGTCCAGGCACCCAGCCCAGAAACCAAAGTCTCCGCCGATCCTGGGCAGAAATGCCTCCAATTAAAAGGATATGACAGAGCTAAGGCAGCTCACACCTACTTTACCCCACTATCACCCAACACACACGTATGTAATCATGAATGCCCCCAGGCACAGATACCTGGTCCCCTGTGATTTCACCTGCACCTCCTGTGTTTGCACATCATTAAAAAAAAAGTTATATTTTAACCCAAGCTGAATACCACAGAATGTTGTGTGCATGTTGGAATAATTAAGTCCACCAAGTTTCTCTGTGTTTATCTAGCATGATATAGCCTGAGGAATATTTAAAGATAGCCTTACCACTGGTCTACTACAATTCTGGCCACCAAATTTAATGTGTGGCTGTTTTTTTTTCCCCCACTGCACCAAACAATTTTCAGGTATCATCTGGGTGTCCTGCAATTCAACTAAATTCTGCTACTACCTAATTGGAGATAACGTCAGATCCCACATGCTGAAGTCTCTCTCCTACAAGACTGCTTCCCTGCACTTCAGACACCTGTGCTTCTAACTATAAATTTAGAGGTTCCAATGACCCCTACCTTGGGCTTGATTAATTTTCAAGAGTGGCTCACAAAACTCAGAGGAATATTTGCTTAGTAGATTACCAATTCATTACAAAAAGATACAATTCAAAACAGCAAAATGGAAGAGATGCATAAGGCAATTAACTGCACTACTCTCCACAAAACTCCCAGAGTAGAGTTCCCCCATTTGGAAGTTCTCCAAATCCCTCCTTTTTTTTATGTTTTGTTTTTGATTTTATGAAGACTTCATTACATAGACATGATGAATAAAATCATTAGCCACTGGAGATTGAACTCAATACCCACCTCCTCTTCTCCCTGGAAATCAGGGGAGTGAAAATAAACTTCCAACCCTCCAATTACAAGGTTGGTTCCCCTGGCAACCAGCTTCCATCGTCCTGTGCTTAGTCATCTCATTAACATAACAAAAGACAAACTTCAAGGGTTTTAGGAGCTCTGTGCCAGAAACTGAGACAAAGGCCAAATACATATTTCTTGTTATAAATCACAATATCACAGTCACAAAAGTAAGAAGTGGCATTTTAATCATAGAGGACCGCAGACAAACTAGAAACTCGTCTCCTTCATTATTAGAGTCTTTCCTATTGAAAAATGCACAGTCCCAAAGTTTGTCCAATCTGTTTAAGCTTCATGTAACAGTGAACCGAATGGGTCTGTCAGCGTAAAAATCCCTTATGGGAATTGTGTAACAGTGTCATCTTCTAATGGAAGCAGTGCCTTGCAGGTCTATAAATGAGAACCCTCCTTAAGAAGCAAGATGTGTCCCTCAATTCCTCCTCCCAGGGGCAGGGAAATGAATTGGGAGAAAGCTCTGGTTCTTTGGTAAAGAGCACATACCAGGCTGCTGCCATTGTCTCCCCTATCTCCCCTCTTATTAGAGATAGGAAGTAGAATGGGGTCAAAGCTTAACACGCAAACATTTTGTCAGTCCCAGAGAACAGTGGAAAGTTCTTGTTTTCTTCATCTTGTCCTTCATATTCCCTGAAGGGGAATATGTTTTCCCTGTTGACACCCTCCATTAGGAGCCTCTGTGGCATCATCCTATCCATGCCTCATCTAGGGCCATGCTGCACTCCAGACATTTCTCCAAATTATCAAAAGTTTTCTGACCCAAGCACCATTCCAAAAAGCCTTACTTTCTGATAAAAAGTCTGATAAACAAATTTTGTGGAAGTTGAAATATATACATTTAAACTCAGATTGACTAAATACTTATTTTTTTTCTAAAGCAAACGATCTTATTCTGGAATGACTATTATTAATTTGGGTGGCTTTGTACGCTGTCACTTTAGTTAAGTGGGCATTGTGTTTGCTAGCGGACTCTAGCCTACGGTTCTGGGTTGTGGTTGGTCACAGAGAAATATTCATGAGAGCTAGAAGACAGAGCTAACATAGTGGCAAGTTTTACACTTGAGACGTCAGCTACTGTAGGGTAAACGGAGTCAGTCAGACTCCCTCACCCAGATGTCTGGGCAACTAAGATAAGTAATAGCCTTGAGTTGGCTCGAATATGCAGAATCTTGCTACAACCGTTAGACAACCTGTTTTGGCTCTCTGCTGTCTTTGTCTCCTAGTATTTAAGGGGGTAGAGACTCCCTGTGGGGTGCCACGCTGGGGGCAGGTGACATGCAGAGACATGCAGGGATATGCAGCTGGTAGCATGCGTGCATCTCCCACCCTTGAATAAAGGCATTTCAAATATCACAACGGCTCCGGAATATTCTTCCATCTGACGCAATCTATGAACCTGTCAGACCTTGAACTGTCACAACACAATTGGCATAGGCAACAAGGTTCGCCACAGAACTGTTTGGAGGAGCCTCTGGGTCCCCAGAGGAGTCCTGGACAGGTGGCTGGACTCCTGGCGACTTGACCTACCTGCCCCAGGACTGGCCCGATGTCAGTGGCACACCTGACAGTGGAGCAAGCCCTGCAGTGATTGGCTAGACCCTGGAGAAGCCCCTTGGGCTGGGTGTTTCTTTCAGCTTTGAGAGCTGAGAAAGAGACTGCACTTCACAATCCACGATGTAATTGAAACACCGAGGCAGAAAGGAAGTCTAAAGTCTTGAATCTGCACTCTGGGGGAAAGTCTCCCCACTCATAGGAAGCGATTCAGGGGAAAGGGTTGTGGGGAAAGGAACTGAGATCCCTGAGGGCAACAGCCTATGGCCCCTGGGGGTGGTTTGAATTTAGGTAGCCCAGGATCCCCTAACCCTCCCATTTCCCACAGACTTGGAAAACAGTTGCCCAGAGTGACTGAGCTGGAGGACTGTGGCCCCTGCGGAGAAGCTCAGATAAGAAGAGGCAGGGATCCCTGAGGCAAGTGGCAGACGTGGCGGTGCCTGCAGACTAGGACCCATGTGCGGAGCTGAGCTTTGAAGCTGCGTTCTAGAAGGCGGGGCTGGCAACGGAGCTGCTGACGCGGGCACTACCCGACCGCTTCGAGAAAGCACCCTGGAGCAGGCACTAAACAGTGAAGCAGGCACCAGCTCCTGGGAAGAACGCTGGTAGGGAGGGACGGCAGCGGCGGGGCAGGCGATCCACGCGCGCTAATGGGCTGAGTCTCGAAGCCTTTGACGGAGTGGATCTTCGGCCTTTGGGATTTAGAGGCAAATAATATCCTGTGCACTATTCCCAGCTGCTCCCTCCAGCGGAGCCTGTGCCTGGTTCATTCTAGACATCCCCCTGCTCAGATACCCCTGTTCCAAAGAGCCGTTGTGGGGGGAGCTTTCCGAGACCCTGCCGCCACAGTCGCAGGCCAACGCAGCGCTCGCGTGGCCCCAAAAGGAGAAGGCAGCAAGGCCTGCAGAGCGGCCCAAGGAAATAAAGCAGCAAAAGGGAGGGATAATGTCTTAGGTTCCCTCTGTTTGGCACTTAAAGAGTGACTGCCTGTGGATGCGCGCTGAACGTTTCCTGCGGTCCCAGAAGAAAACGTGAGGGGGTGGAGGGACCCGGGGGTGTGCCCAGAGAGGCCTATCCTGTTCATCTAGAGGACCATATGGCTGTGCCAACTTCCCGAAAAGAAGGAGGACATATCCTTTGAAAATTTAAATAGGGAAAGGGCCGAGAAACCGTCTGCAGGAATGGGCAGGGAAACCACATGAAGGCCATGAGGTTTTCCCTGATTATTGGACAGTTGTGACCCCGTGAGTATACTGTTTAGGTGTCCCCCATTCCTAAGTGTATCCTGCACCCCGTGTGGAGGCCTGTTAAGGCTTTCTGTGTGGAATATGCTGAGCATCCCCCACTCCCCATTCAGTTACCGTCCCCAGGAAGGGTGATGACAGTTAAGCAGACACAATCTGGCTTAATACTGTATTTGGTCAGAGTAGCCACTGAATAGAACTGCAGGCTGTTGTGTCTTGTGGCTGCAATTGAAGCACAGCCTCTGACTGTAATAGAGTAGGGCTCTGTATCAAGCGTTAACTATGGATCTCTATGTGGCATGCAAATAAATGGATGGTTATGCATAGACCCTTATAGGGACAGGTCTTGTGGCAAGCCCTGCAAGTTGCAGTTGCCACCCCTCCAATGAGGGGTGGACAAAATGCTTATGGTCTGTCCTCTGGACTCTAAATGAGAGGAGTTGGAGGTGGGGCCCAGACCTGGTGGAACCACTGCTCCACCAGACTGCTGCTCCAATTCAGCTGCAGGTACAGCCTAAGGATGCTCTGTGGAAACCAGGCATGGGAAAACAGAGGAATGTTCTCTTGCCTGCACCTGAGGGTCTGGAGCGAAGGCAAACAATCACTTGCATGTGGCCTTGGGAAATAAAAGCCCCTCATAGGCATTTGGTGGCTCTTGTTGCTCCTTGGGGACGAAGGGTAGAGAGAACCTTGCAAATAGTGCCCTGGGTGATTGGGGCTTGGCTCCCAGTCTTTTTTTTTTTTTTTTTTTAAGATTTTATTTATTTTTAGACAGAGAAGAAAGGTGGGGAGAAAGAGAGGGAGAAAAACATCAATGAGAAAAACATCAACGTGTGGTTGCCTCTCAACACTCCCTATTGGAACCTATGCTGCTACCCAGGCATGTGCCCTGACTGGAAATTGAACCAGTGCCCCTTTAGTTCATAGGCAGCGTTCAATGCACTGAGCCACACCAGTCAGGAGATGGTCACAGTTTGGGAATTGACATACCCAGGGCCAGCAGACCATAAAATGCTTTTTCATGGCACCTTTATGATATCCCTATGACCCATTATGAATTATCTACTGTTGCTACAAATAGATGCTGAAACCCCCAGTTGAGGCATGCAAGGTACGGTATTCATGCCCAGGAAGGCCCCCTCTGCTAGCCACTGTCTTATCAGCTGACCAGAAACTTGCTTGTATATTCCTTGAGGGTCATGATTTGCCATTATTGGTGCCTATAACTGCTTTGGTTTTTTTGCCCTGAGGGGGCAGAGTAACACCTCAGTGGACTGGGTACATACCTCTGCATCAGTGACTAACCAATCAGTGTGCTGGGTCTGTACTGGAATCCCTTTGAGTACAGCTGCTGGCCTCCCATGATGCATTTCTCCAGCTTCTGTCTCAGAGTAGACTTGGCTTCAGAACCAGTAGAACAGTGCACATCCCTTGTGGAATGAAACCTGGACTGACATCTACCTGGGGTGAAGAGCAGTATGACTGGCACAAGCCATTGGCTGGCTACTCCATATGGGATGGCTTAGGGTGGCTCACTGCTGAGGCCATGGAGCAGGCTGGACCAGTTCCCTTTTGCATTGAAACCTCAAAAGGCAAGCCTAGGTGGGCTGGACTCCAAAAGGTCTGTGTCAGACTTGAACTTTAAAGCATGTCTGAAAGGCACGGACTGATGCTTGGCTGTGGTTCCCACTGGGACAGGTGGTCTTACCTGCCTGGTAATGGACCAGCCATTGTACCTGGGGATGGCGCTACTTGCCTGCTGGAGTCCAGAAGACTCTTGTACTCCCACCAACCAACTGGGAGGCATTTAAGGCACAACACCCAGAGTAAGTGTACTCCCTGGTGGTATTAACCATTGGCTATTTTTTCTTCTCAAACTGCTTCCATAGTCACTGAGACTCAGATAACTGCTTTAGCTTTGCATATTGCTTCTGTGTTGAGTACAACACATGATTGTTTAAGCCTCTTAACTGAGGAAGTTTATCAATTGAGAAAAGTAGCCTTGTAAAATCATATGGCCTTAGATACACTCACTGCATCCCAAGGTGGAGTGTGGGCCCTAGTAGAGGCTGAATACTGTGTATACAGTCCAGGTGTCCATCCCAATGTTAGCCAAGCTTTACGGGCATTAGCTTCTGAGACCTGTGCTATCGAACGCATGACATGTGGTCCCCTGCAGGAATGGTAGGCATTCCTAACGACTGAATGGCCATGGGTCCTTGCCATCTTGGGTGGCAGTACTCATGTTTCGGTCGCTCGTTGCTGTAGTCTATACTGCTGTTGTGGTACATGGGTTCAGGTCTCTTCCCTCCTCACCAAGGGACCTTCTCAGAAGACACCCTCACATAGATTGTACATTTGGGAACCCTGAAAGGGTGGATTGTAGGGTGAGCAGAGTCAGTCTGGCTCCCTCGCCCAGATGCCTGGGCAACTAAAATCAGCAGTGTTCCCACAAGTTTGACACAGGGTCTGATAAACTGTATTCCTGTAGCCTTGAGTGGGCCCACATGCACAGAATCACACTGTATTATACAATGTTTTGACACCCTGCTGGCTTTGTGTGCATTTATTGTATAAGGGACTTGGGGCTTCCTGCTCTTCGACACGCGGCTTGTGGTGTATGAGGATTCCCCCACCCATGAATAAAGGCATGTGAGGCCTTCCCACGGCTCCGTGTATATTCTTCCATCTGCCCAGATCCCAAGTGAAACTCCCTGGCCTTGAAGGGTTGAAAGACAGATGGCCTCTAATTTTCAGTGATACAATTCAATTATCATTCAGACTGAGTCATTTAAGTAGAAGCTCAATTTGGGGACTCTATATGTCTCAGAATTTTACAAAGAACAAAAGTTCCAGAATCACATAAAACAAAATCCATGACATATTTCATAAGAGATTACTATCCAGAATACACAGAGAACTCCTAAAACAACAAATAAAAGTAAAATAAATAATCTGATTAAAAACCAAGCAAAGTACTTGAATAGACATGTCTCCAAAGAGATACAAATGGACATTAAGCACCTAAAAAGATATTCAATGTCATAATCATTGGGAAAATGCAGTCAAAATCACAGGGAGATTCCACTTCATACCCATGAAAATGACTATTATTATGTTTTAAAGCAAGTACTGGAGAGCATATGGAGAAATTGGAATTCTTAGGCTCTTCTGATGGGAACGTGAAATGGTGTAGCCACTAACAGAGACAGTATGGAAGTTGCTCAAAGAATTAAAGAGAGAATTACCTCATGACCCAGCAAGTCCACTTCCTGGACTGAAAAGAATTGAAAGCAGAGACACGACAAATGTTCACGATATCCAGCAGCTGGGAACAACTGAGTGTCTGTCTACAGGTGGATGGATAGACAGCATAGAATATACATATGCACAGTAAAATATCACCCTGCCTTCAAAAGGAAGTAAACTGACATGTGCTATAATATGAATGAATCTGAAAAACATTACGCTAAATGAAATAAGCCAGTAAGAAAAAGACAAACGCTATGTGACTGATCATAGATGCATGAGAGACCTAGAGCAGGCGGAGACAGGGAGTAGAGTGCCGGGTGCCAGGAGCTGGCAGTGGGGTAGGGCGTTGATACCCAGTGAGCACAGAGTTTGAGTTTTGCAAGATGAAGAGAGTTCTGGGGATGGGTGGTAGTGATGGTGGCACAACAATGAAAATATACTTAATGTGATCAAACCTTACATCCTGTTAAAATGGTAAATTTTACTACAATTATAAAAATAAAATCATGATAATTAGAGTGACAGTTATAATGCGTTGTCCAAATTGAGACACTTTGCGGGGAATAAATGTGATGGTACCAAGTAGCCCAGGTGCCCCCAAACTTTCTACTCCTACCTCACAGAAAAACATCCTCTGGCCTCAGTAGAAAATTTAGTCTGGGAATGTTCGGCAGAGTAACAATGGAAGAAATCTCACCATTAACAGGACCAAGAAATAATGATCTCTGTTCCAAAACCTCAGACTTCTAAAATTTGGGCAGTAGACTTTTGACATAAAATTTTGGAAACACTTCAGATTTACAGTTTTATCCCAGAAGTCCATTCTACTCTGGGACACTCACCTTTGGTTTCCCAGCTCAGCCGTCCATACATGTATGTGAGACACACCTTTACCTCCCTGCCCCGTTCTCCTCCATCTCAATGCCATTTTTCCTTTAAGGGAGGTCCCCCTCATCTGTTTGGCCTCCCTTGATGCACCAGGTGGAAGTTCTCCACTTCCAAATTTTGGTGGTATGTTACAGAGCATGAGGCTAACACAAGAGAAAACCTAGATTATTGAATGAATGCTATTGAACTTTGCTCGGCTGCCAAGCCTAAAAACTAACCATAACTAAAATCATCCATGATCAATAAAGAAAATTACCTTGGACTTTCCCATGTAAGCTCTGTGATTGGAGCCTTGGTTTTTCCAAGAGTTTCTGGAGGGCTTGAAGCCGAGGGATGGAGAAAGAATCTGATTTGGAATTGCTGGGTCAAAAGGTATATCCATTTTTAGTTTTTTTAGAAAATTCCATACTGTTTTCCATAGTGGTTGTACCAGTCTGCACTCCCACCAGCAGTGCATTAGTGTCCCCTTTTCTCCACAACCTCTCCAACACTTGCTGTTTGTTGCTTTGTTTATGAGGGCCATTCTGACTGGTGTCAAGTGGTATCTCATTGTGGTTTTAATTTGCATCTCTCTGATAGCTAGCGATATCGAGCATCTTTTCATGTGTCTCTGGATCCTCTGTATGTCCTCCTTGGAGAGGTGTCTGCCCAAGTCCTTTGCCCATTTTTTAATTGGGTTGCTTGTCTTCTTAGAGTGGAGTCGTGTAAGTTCTTTGTATATTTTGGAGATTAAACCCTTATCTGAGATATCATTGGCAAATATGTTTTCCCACACAGTCGGTTCTCTTTTTATTTTAATACTGTTTTCCTTGGCCATGCAGAAGCTTTTTATTTTGATGAGATCCCATTTGTTTATTCTTTCCTTTATGTCCCTTGCTTTAGGGGACATATCAGTAAAAATGTTGCTGCGTGTAATATCTGAGATTTTCCTGCCTATGTTCTCTTCTAGGACTTTAATGGTGTTACGGCTTATGTTTAAGTCTTTTATCCACCCTGAAACACCAATCCAAAAGAAACTATGCATCCCTATGTTTATAGCAGCACAATTTACAATAGCCAAGTGTTGGAAGCAACCTAGATGCCCATCAGTAAATGAATGGATCAAAAAACTGTGGTACATTTATACAATGGAATTCTATGCAGCAGAAAGAAAGAAGGAGCTCATACCCTATGCAACAGCATGGATGGAACTTGAGAGCATCATGCTAAGCGAAGTAAGCCAGGCAGTGAAAGATAAATACCATATGATCTCACCTTTAACAGGAACCTAATCAACAAAACAAACAAACAAGCATAATATAACCAAAGACATGGAAATTGGGAACATGCTGAAAGTCACCAGAGGGGAGAGGGGAGGGAATTTCAGGGGAAAAGGGGAAGGATTTACAGGAACAAGTATAAAGGACACATGGACAAAAACTATGGGGGGGGTGGAAATGGGAGGGAGGTGGGGAGGGTTGGGGTGGCGGGTTCCGGTGAGAATAAAAGACAGAAGACTGTACAAGATCAACAATGAAAATAAAAATTAAAAAAAAAAAAAAAGAATCTGATTTGTTTCTTGGCCATCGTGCAAACTGGTGTTCCTCTAAGTATCTTTCACATGCAGGGAGTGGTCATTCTTACCCTCGGTGTTCTCAGGCTCTGACACTGGGGTCCCCAGGCCTAAGGTTTGGTCTCTATGCCACTAAAACCCTAAACAACAGGTGCTGGATGAAATTTTCTCTGGTGGGCCTGGTCCAGGAAGGGTTATTCCCCCACTGATATGGTTTCCTCGGGAGGCCTGGATGCCCCAGATCTGGGCCACGTCACCCTCACCACACACATAGTGTAGGATTAAAAACTCCTAAAGGTCACCTGTCTCAAGTATTTCACATCCCTCACTGAAGTTAACATCACCTCTGTTTTTCTGTACTCCTAAGTACATTGTGAGTAGGCCATATGCTGGAAAAGTCAGTTTCTTTGAGTCTTTTTTGTTGTTCATTCATTTTGCAAACATTCAGCTTACCTCATGCTTAGTGTACACCAGGACTCCTCTCCTACACCTGTGAGTCCCTGGATCACCAACTTAGCTGTAAAGAAACACGGGCTCACCTGGTTTACAGGAGAATGGAAGCTTTAGGTGGCCTCATGAGATGGAAGGGTGACATCAGAGCAGGTGATGGGACATCTCAGGCTTGTGACCAAAAGGGTATACTTTGCCCACTTCCAACACACTAAGGTGGTTATAATCAAACACACAGAAAATAAGTGTTGGCGAATATCAGGGGCTAATTGGTGGTCTGGCTGGAGGCTATGTGGCAAGGAGACAATATTTATGATGATTCCTCTTAGCTTCCATGTAAAGGGTAGAAATAGCTACTCTTGAGTCCAAACTGAGCTGGATCTCCTTTGCCAAGAAATGTTGCCCTAGTCTTCCTTTGGTCCCTCTGGTCTCTTAAGTTTACTGATACATTGTAAAACACATGGTAACAAATTAAACAGAAATTTTAAAAAAGTTTTGAATGTTTCCTTGAGTAAGATGGGCCTGGCTTTAGTTTGAGCCTTATGACTTAACATTACATAAAAATATAGTATATGATAATTGGCAACTACCTGTTCTGTGGATTCTGGGTCAAAATGGAAGCCACTGAGAAAAGTCTTGCCTTGTCTCATTCAGAAAGAACAATCATGTGACATAGGTCTCGTCTAGAAGAACATTAATGCTAATTTCTCAAGATCTGTACACTATGCAGCACAGATGCTATTGGATCACCAAATAGAATAGAGAAAATGTGCCAAGGAGCTCAAGATGTGTGAGTGCTCTAAAATTTGGTTAGTCATCCTCATACTGATGGTGGGGTGGGTTGTGTAAAAGCTCAGGCCAGGGCCTTCTGAGCTGCTGCTGGGGGAAGTGAAGCTGTCAGGATGGGCTTCAGAGAGAATCGATTTTCTTTACAAGACCATTTAATAACATTTATTCATTATAAAACACATTAAGAACAGCAATCAATATTATCTTTCTGTGACCAGGTTACCAAAAAATGATTGAGCCAGCCCCACATACCCTGGTCTTCTGCCCCTGCTTCTCTGAAATAGTTTTAACTATTTTCTATCACTTAGAGGAAAGACGAGGGGAGGCTGACTGGTGCTGGGAGCCTGGAGTGAGGAGGAGAGTCAGGGAAGGTTGTTGGCCCTCTTTAGGCTCCATTCTACCAGCTCTGGGCAATACAAAGTCTCCAGGACCCCTAGCAACAGGGATCTAGGGGGCTCTCAGTCCTGGCACCACTAACCTCCCTCCTCAGCCCTAGGGTACCCTAGAGTTCTCCCTGAGGTCTCATGACCTTGCCTCCTTTTCGTTCCCCTCAGGAATTGCAGGACGGCCTTCTGGGTGGGAAGAAATAAAGCCTCCAAGTCTGATCCTGTGTTCATAGGAATGCTGACTCTAGCCACATCTCTTCCGGGTCTCGGTTAACCAACAGGTTCCATTGTTGGCAGAAGGGCCTGGTCTTCCTGAGAGCCCATAAACTCTCAGAAAGTGTTGCCCCCAAGTAACACTTGGGAAGGAAAGTTTGCCACAACATGGCTCCCACCTCCCCACTTGGATGTCGGATACATCTCTTGAGAGGGCAAGTTTGCAAGATGGAGAGCGAAGGGACTAGCCAACCATGAACCCTTCCCACAAGCTTCTTCCCCAGGTTTCTGTGTTGCCCTGTAGCCCTGAGACCTGGGCTGAGTCTCTGAGAACCCTGTCTTTCCTTTGCCCTGGGCTGGGGGCTGAGGAGCTGTAGGGGACAAAGCCCCAAGTAACTGGGTCATGGATTTCTTGTGTAGATATGACACAGATCTGTCCTTGGTCCATCCTATCTGAGATACTGGTGTCTGAGGGAGCCTCAGGTCATGGGCCAAAGGCAGGGGATTAAGGGGTGGGGCTATTTGGAGCCCCAGATTTTTCCCAGAGGAGTTTCCAAACCCAAAAACGTGGGTGCAGTCTGGGGAGGAGTTCATAGAATCTGTCCACCTCTGTGGTCCTGAAATGATGGTGTGTATCCTTCAGGCTGCCTGGCCTCCTCCCCCAAGCTGTAGGAGTCTGGACCTCATACTGCTGGCTCCATGGGCATTCACAGTGGTGTCTCCTAGTCACTGAGCAGGAGACCAAAGGGCTTGTTGACCCCAAAGCATATGGGTCTGTGGGTCTCTGGCAGTAACACAGGCCCAAATGTGCCCATTTATCCCATCAAGAACGGGGAGGAACCAGGTGTGCAGAGCAGTGTGTGGTCTCATGTGGACCAAGGTGACCCATATATGATTTAGAGGACTGCTGTGTGTGTGTTGAGAGAGACAATGGACAGGAGGAATTTGGGGGCCATGTGCAGGAGTAGGAGAAGTGGTCATTCTTCTGGAAGCAGGATCAGGCCATGACTCTTCCCCTGACTGGAAAGCACATGGGCTGCAGCTGGGAGGCAGCCCCAGAGCCAGCCGGTCCTCTCACCCTCCAGTCCTGCAGTGCTGGGCCTGGGGATGCTGGAGCCTCCGACAGCGGGTTCTTACTTGGCTTTTGTACTGTGCTTGGACAAGGAACAGAGACTCCAATTCTGGTGAGACCTAACCTCCCAAATCCCCCAGCAGATGGGCAGATGGGGGAAGAGGGCTAACCACTCAGGAAGGATCCTGCGGAGGAGGTCCTTAAGCCCTGCCTGGCTCCCCATCTGTTCTTGGCATTAGACAGCAGAGCCCAAAGTCAGGGTCCTGGCAGGCTGCATTCACCTGATGATCTTTTGCAAAGTGGAGGCCACAGGCAGGAGGGGTCCGACTCCCCTGGCCTGCAAACGCTGCGCTTCCTGATGAGGGGGTGCCAGTCACAGGGTGTGTCTTCACAGCAAGACTTCACCAGGACTGGACATGGTGATCAAAACTGAGGAGGCTACAGGGGCCAAAAGCAATCATCATTCTGGACCCTGAGCACAGCAGGCTGTGGTCAAGACAGCCAGCCCAGGTGGGCCCCCTTCGATGGGCAGGCAGCCTATGTGATTTCTGAGTGTCCAGGGGTCACCCTCCCCACACTCAGCACTGCCCAGACTCACCTTCCTAGAGCCACGGGGGAAAACTTTCAGTTTTTGGCCATCCACTCTCAAGCTGTTTGGGTCAGCTAGGTGGAGAGAAGAGTTGGAATGTGGGTTCCCCAAGTTCTGGTCAGTCAAGGCTGTCCTCACTCGTGCCAGAGATGGAAAACGGGAGTAGCTCTGGCTGTCCTGAGCCCTGCAGGGAAAGGAGGGAAGGATGGTGTGGGGGGGTCCCTTGAGGTCTCAGAGAGGCCCCTCCAGACAGCCTTCACGTCCAGGTGCAACATTCTCCCACACCCTCAGAGGCCTACAGCTGGCCCCAGGGAGGCTGCAGGAATGGCCCTGACCCAGTGATGCTGAGGTCCAGCTCAACTGCAGAGCTCAGCAAGGGCCCTCTGAGTGCCCAGGAGCACAGTGAACAAGACACTTTGCCCCAGTCTGGTCCCCAACCTCCCTCAGCCTCCAGGCCCCAATACCTTACAGCAGGGTTTCACCTCTCTTCCCACTGCCACAGTCCTCTCCCCCCACCCCCAACCCAGACAGTCTTAGCTCTACCAGAGGGACCCTAGTCACTCTCTCCCAAGGAGGCTGGTTTTGGGAGTGGGGTATATACCAGACACAGGACACCATCGCTCCTCCACCAATGCCCAGAAGGGTCATCAACCTTGTGACAGGGGCTAGACACCCACATGCCTGAGAACTCACTGGGGGGACAGCAGGGAACAGAGATATTACTGGATTTCTGGGGGTCCCACCGGGATTACCTGTGGCTACTTCCCACCGTAACTTGCTCCCTCTGCACAGCAGGAGTCTCACACCAGAATCTTGACTCGTGGCACCCAGGGAAGTTTGCAGGACGGCCCAAGGGAAGGTAGATGGCGGGAAGTGGTGACCTGGTAGAAGGTGGGAAAAGGCCAGTGAACTCTCTGCCCATGGGATCAGAGGCCAGAAAAGGACCAGGAAGAGGATTTGGGGAGGAGAGGACACTGACTAGCAGTGTGGGTGACCTCTTGGGAAAGGGGGAGGGAAGCAGAGGAATAGGGATTGAAAGGGCAGAGGGTATGTGGGACACAAGAGGACCTGCGGAGGCTGCTGGTCTTGCGCGCTGGCAAGAAAGGGGCAGGCCCAATGATGAGATATGGGATACTGGTTTGGTCAGGTGGAGGGGCTGGGGGAGGGACAAGTTGAGGCCCAGAAGTGGGGGCCTGGGGAGGGCAGGAGGAGAGGAAAATAGGTTCGAGGGAAGAGGCCGAGGAACGAGGAGTGCGAGATCGTGGTCTGTGGACAGGAGCAAAAGGGACACGTTTCTTCTTCATCGCTGCCAATGCAGAGAGTGAGAGTCTGACCCACGTGTGGGCTTTACAATCTCAGTTGTCTGCCTCTGTTACCTCAGGGTGTGTCTTTGTGACCTCAGGAGCAGAGAATTCTAGAGACAGTGACCTGGAGGGCCCACCTGCAGCACAACTGTGTGCAGTGTAGGGATAAGCAAATCAAGGTCTTGATGGAGACTGTGGAAGGCAGTGCCTGGGCCAGAACCAGAGCGTGTCCATTCTACAGCCTGAGTCACCTGGGCTGGGGCTGCACCCAGGCCTGCTTGCTGCCCTGGGAGGCTGCCTGAGAGCTTGGCTGGCTGGTGCTCTGGAGTGGCCCTTCCTTCCTGAGCACATCCACCTTCTCCCAGTAGCTCCTCCATAGGAGGGTCAAGGGGCTCAGCTGGTCCCTGAACTTGGGTGTCTGGAAGATGTCTGAGCTCAGGAATCTTCTGGAATGAACAGAGACAGCCTTCTGGAGTGTTGCTCCAGAAACAAGAGCCTGGAGAGTTGAGGACTCCCAGGGCTGTGTGCTAGGACACAGTGAGTCAGGCTCAGGCCCCAAGCCCATTCCTTTCCTCCCCAGTTCCTTCCCTGGTCCAGGAGAAGAACCAGTGACCACAGTCAGGGAGGACCCCTATATGCAGTTGCTTGTCACTCAGGCAGTAATGTCCTCTGCTCTCTGGATCTCCAGAAGGTCTTTGAGACTTCCCAGGACAATGGTGGAAATTTCCTAGCACTGGACCCCAGACTCAGGAAACCTGACATGGAAAGGAGGAAACCCACACCCTCCCTCAGGTGACTGAATAAATTTATGCAGGACTTCATGAGCCCGGATAACTGGGACTAAGGGACTTGGGGGTCTGGAGTCCTAGTGGACTCACCTCACAAATTCAGCAACCCCTTGTCTTCTCTAGGTGCTACTATGTCACCAAGCAAATGCCCCAGAAAGCCTGAACCCCATCCAGCCACCAATGGCTGCTGTCCTGTCACAGCTCCTCCCTCACGTCTGTTTCTTCTGATGTCACCACCTACATTGGCCCCAGTGTTCCATCCCAGCCCCTCTCAGGACCCTGGGGCCCCATCCATTACTCCACCAGTTCTTCTCTGTCTTGTCTTCCCCCCTCCACATGCCCTTATTATAATGGTTCCCTTGCAGACACCCAAGACACTGCTGGCAGGTCATTGAGAAGGGGCCCTGTGCCAGCTTCTCACAGCCCCACAGTGAGGGAGCTGTGGGGAGGGTATGACAGAACTCAGGCACTACATGGCCACCAGAAAGCCAGAAGGGCCAGGCTGCTGCCCATGCCCAGGTGGAGGGTGGGGCTGTGTGCTGAGCTCTCCAGAGAATCCAGTGGTTCAGCCTGGTGTGGGAGCTCAGGGATGACCCCTGCACACCTGGTGGTGGTGGGAAACCATGAGAGACCTCATCCAGTCAGTCCTGGAGCTGGGGAGGGGGGTTGGGTTCTACACCAGGAAACATGGAATGATCCCTGGGCTTGTGAGCGGGGAGCAAGCAGCTCAGTGTCCAAGCAGAGAGGACTGTGGATGGGTTAGCACAGCCTGCAGGGCTGATGGCCCAGACCCTGCCTTGCTAGGGTTTCTCAGGAATGTCGGATGTTGATTGGAGTGGATCAAAGAAGCCCCTGAGGCCGGGACCTGACCTTGTCCCACACTCTACAAAGCACCACCTGTCACACTTGCATGTTCCTAGGGAAAGAGGACAAGACTCCTCAGTTAACCAAGACTAAGTGCCCTCAAAACAAAATTAAACCCTGGAAAAAATGCAGAAGCTATGGGCCCATCACACCTGAGTTTACGAACTGAGGTAGGTTTTTGCCTCTGACAGTGCATAAAGACATCATTTCAGCTACAGGTGCTGGCTACCCAGTGACAAAGGAAAATATCCGAACAGATAAGAATATGATGCCCCGTATCTTCCTCCAAGAACCGGGATTGTCACTGTGCTGCTGGAATCTCCTTCCTTCTGCCACCAGCCAGAACTCAGTGGCATTACCTCATGAAACATTGTCACACTGTGTACGATTTACCAGAAAGAGTGGGGACATAATGGACCATAGACAGAGCCGTATTCTTCCTGGGGGGCTGCTGCAGGGGCAGGGGGCTGTGCAGGGGCTGATTACATGCCACGAATTCCGGGCTGGTGCTTCCCTCTCACAGCAGAGCAGCCGGCCCCTCAGGGTGACCAGCACTGCGCAAGTCCTGCCAATGTCACTTGCTGGATCTCACCCCACTACCACCACTGTAGGTCAGAGCCACTGCAGCCACCTCTTGTAGGGTTCACTGCAGTGATCACTGCAGTTCCTAGTGGGTCAGCCTCTAGTCTTGCTCCTCTGTTCCTCTACCAAAGACCTTTCAGAGCCTCTGTGTGTTCACTCAGCAAGGTTGAAACTCCTCAACAGGCAGGTGAGGCTCTTGACCTGGCTGTTGCTCCTGCAGCAGCCTCGCTCCTCACTCTCCTCACTCCACACTGCAGCCACACTGACTCGGAGCCTGAGGGGCACTGTGATTAAGCTCCTCTGCCTGGAATGCGTGCTGACTTCCCACCGCAGGCCTTCACCTCACCACAGTCCACTCAGCCTTGAAGTGTAACTTCCTCCATGTGTAGGGGGGAAAGGATCAAAGAAAAATAGTTCCTTTGACAAGATGGTAGATTTCAAAGTCACCCTTCTGGTTTCAGGGTGTTTGGGTGGTTGTCGCTATGAAAGGTGGCTCAGAACATATATCCTCACAGTAGATGGAGTCTGTATCCAAAAGCTGATCACTCACTCATCCCCACTGGGCTGCTCGGTACAGTTCATTTAAACACCTATGGACCCTGCACCATGCACCATGCTGGGCACTTTACAGTTGTTTCATTTTTGTAATGACCTGGTTGGTACTCATGTTTGTCCTCACTTTGGCAGAGGATGAGGTTGAGTACCATCCCAGTATCTCATGGCTGGTAAGAAGGCTGGGATTTGAAACCAATCTCTCTGGAGCTAGGCCTCTGCTTTTATACATCAGGCTCCATGGCCCACCACCCACTAGTCAGGGATGGCTTGTGAATGATGCTGTTGTGGATTGAATTGTAACCTCACCCCTTTTTAAAATAAAAAGCTATTGAGGTCCTCACCCCAGATCCTGAGAATATGACCTCGTTTGGAAATAGGATGGCCTCAGTTCATGCTGAAGGTCATGCTGAAGCAGGGTGGCTGGTGTAATAAGAAGAGGAACAGACTCCCTTCTGTCAGTAGTTGACAGGTTCAGCAGGTAGAAAATCAGTGATAATATTGTTACAATGAACAAGATCATCAATTAATTACTTTTAACTGGCATTTATAGAGTACCAACAACCACAGAATATACATTCTTCTCAAGGTCACATGGAATATTCACCAAAATAGACCATATTCTGAGTCACAAACCAGAACCTAAATTAAGTTTGAAAGGATAGCAATCCTCTATATAAATTATGTTCTCAAACCACAATGGAATTAAACTACAAATTTAACCAGATAGCTGTGAAATCACAAAATATTTAAAGATTGAACAACACATTGTAAAATTACATATGGCTCAAAAGAAAAAAAATAATTTGAAAATATTTGAAAATAATTTAGATGAGCCCTGGCTGGTGTGGCTAAGTGGATTGAGTGCCAGCCTGCAAAGCAAAGGACCACTGGTTTGATTCCCAGTCAGGGCACATGCTGGGTTGCAGGCCAGGTCCCCAGGGGAGGTGCCCGCAAGGCAAGCACACATTGATGTTTCTCTCCCTCTCTTTCTTCTTCCATTTCCCTCTCTCTAAAAGTAAATAAATAAAATAATATAATTTAGATGAACATGAAAATTATCAAAATTTATAGGCTGCAACAAAAGCAGTGCTTAGCAGAAATTTAACACATTGAATGCACATGTTAGCAAAGGAGAAAGATATGAAATTAATAATTTAAGCTTCTACCAGAAGAAGTTAGAGAAAGGAGTACAGAATAAACCCAAAGCAAACAGAAGATAAGAAATGGTTAAAAATGGAGCAGAAATCAATGAAATTGATAATAGGAAATTAATAGAGAAAATCAACTAAAACAAAAGTTGGTTCTTTAAGAAAAATCGGTAAAATTGATAAACCTCTAGCCCGGTTAACCAAGGAGAGAAGACGTAAGTTACTACTGTCAGAAAAGAAAGAGGGATGATTACTATTAATCCCATGGACACTAAAAGGAATATCAAGGAGTATTATTTAAAAGTCTATGCCCATGAATTTGATACTTAAGATGAAATAGGCCAATTCCTTCAAAGGCACAACCTATCAAAACTTGCGGAAGGAGAAATAGATGATCCGAATAGTTATATTCGAAGAAAGAGAATCAATAATTAATATCCCTTCATAAAAAAAGCACCAGACCCAGATGCTTTCACTGGAAAATTCTATAACTAAGGAAAAATTTATATTGCCAGAATAAAATGCTGCAAGAATTAATAATTATTGTGAAAAGCATTTATGTATCAAAAACCGTTATTAGCAGTTACGCAGTAGGAGAGATCCAAGGTGGCAGAGGAGTGAATGGCAGTTATATTAACCTCCTCCCAGGACCCATCTTGAATTACAACTAAATTGTGGAGAAATCACCTGGAATAAAACAACTGAATAAAAGCAAGAGAAAAGCCTTATAACCACAAACAGACAGAAGAATCTGCTTCAGCACCACATGACTGGTAAGGAGTGCAGTGGAGACCTGAGAGAGCTGCCTGGGTGCCCACAGGAGGAAGGTAAGGCACTGGAGGGATGTTTAAGTGGGCAGTTCGATCCCCTTTAAATTGGGGATCCAAACCATGAGCTAGCACCCCCAGCCTAGAGCACCAGAGCCCAAAAAGTACAAAGATGACATCCAGCTGCAAAAAGCTGCAGGCTGCTTTCTGCCAGATTATGACCATTGAGAAGGCAAAGAGCTGTTTAAAGGGCAAGTGCATAAATTGTCACTTGCAGCCACTTACCCTTGACTCCAGGAAAAGCGATTGGGGACAGAGTGGACCAGGGACACTTGAGGAGAGTCTGGTGACAAAGACGTTGGGGAGAGAATTGAAAAAGTAGCTGCTAGGATCCCGGTGCTGAGTCAACCTCATATTGCAGCAGCCAGCGTGCTCAGGCAGTCCACTCCCCTCTGACTGGCAGCAGCCTGAGGGGAAACAATAGTTCTTACCCCAGGAAGCACCCTGCCCTGCCTTGTGGTACATAAACCCAACTGCTGAGTGTAGAGTGACTAGATTAACAACTGAAGGAGTCAGCCACAGACAGTAGATACCTGGTAGTCTCCAACAGGCTGCCTGAGGCCAGGCTGGGGCACCATCTGACACCACCAGAGGTGGACTCAGAAAGAAAAAAACAGTGGTAAATGCTAGATGCTACTGAAATGAAATCCACTGGGGTCTTCTGCATGATTTGTGGTATTTTCTCTCTTGCATAGCTTTTTAAAATTCATTTCTTGTCCTTTATGTTTATGCCTATTAAGCCAATAGATTTTATACGACGGTTTATTTTAACTAACATATTTTGCCCCTCCCTTCTCTTGCCCCATTTTACCTTCTTCTTTCCTCTTATTATTTTCATTTTAAATTTCATCATCTCCCTTGCTATAATTTTTTTCCATTCTGAACTCTTACTATTTCTCCCTCGTCCAGTCTCTCAAAACCAATTTACTTGTCAATGGTCATTTCACATTCTTTTTCCTGCTCGTAAAATACCTGGGTCCTCTCTCCACCTTTAGCAATCTTTAATTGTTGGTTGTGGCCAGGGTAGTTTTTGTTGCATTTTTTCATTTTTATATCTAGAGCTTCACTAATTTTGTATTTAGATCTCAAATTTTACTGTTCCCCTCTCTTACTCTTTTTTACATCTCAAATTTTAATTTTGCCCTGTCTTAGCCTGTTTCTTTCTTTTTTATTCTCTTTCATTCTATCCTTTATTTCTTTCTTCTTTTTCTTTCTGTCTCAAATATTAACTTTTCCTTGTCTTAGCCTGGTTTTCATTCCTCACTCTCAGTATTTCCTTTCCCTCCATCATCTCAAAATCACTTCCCTTTCCTCTATACATCTCTTAATCTTTTTGTTCTTTCTTCCCCCCCTCTTATTTTTATTCTATCTATATTAATTTAGTACATTTGCTGTTGATATTGTTGTGGCAGAGCTTTCCCTCCAATTTGGTTCTGATATTTTTTATTACTTATTTACTTTTTTTCTTTTTTCTTTCTCTCTCTCACTTTATTTTATTTTTTAAATTTATGTTTAAACCTAATGCTTCCCTTCTTACTCCATTCCACTTTCTTCATTCTCTTTTCATTCATGATGTAAATTTTATTTCCTCCGTTGCATTGCTCTGATTCCCCACTCTTATTGGTACTCCTCTACCCTCTTAAACTTATTTTCTTTCAGTATTTCATCTCATATTCACTCTCCTTTCTTATAATAGGCTTAATCTCTTTATCCCTTTATTAATATGGTTCATTTGGTATTTATTGTGGGATTGCGGGGTGGACGGTAGTTATTTTTGAGGGTGTGTGTTTGTTTCCTGGGTTTTGTGGTTTTATTCTGGCAGCACTTGCACAATAGCATACAATACACCATGGGCAGAGTGACCCTCAAACAGCTGGAAGGAAGGACCTGCCAAAGGATGACCTAAAAACAATCAAAATCCAATTATGCCCAGAGAGCCAACATAAATGGCATAAAGCGCATCTGATGTGGCCTCTGACCAGCAGGGTCTGTGGTGTTATGGATGAGAGGAACAAATTTACATGGACTACAGAAGTCCTGTGGAGAAAAAGGGATGGCACAGACACACTCTGAGAGAGAGAGTGTGCGCCAACCCTTGCCTGGACAGGCTTCTATTGCTTTCTAATAGCATACTTCAAAGAAGATTCTCATTCATTATGCTCAGGTTTGCTTTAGGTGATTACTTTTTACAGATAACAAAGGAAAGGCTGTTACTGATTACTTCTTACAGATTAATAAAGAAAAAAATGTTGCAAATTTAAGGGAAAGATGAGAGTGATTGGTCTGGTTACACTCTGTCCTTGGGAGAATCAGCACAGACTTTAGGAAGTTACTTTAAAGACATGCAGTAAACATTTGCTGCTTCATTTCAGGGTGAGGAAGTTTTAGCAAAAGCAAGCCTCAAAGTAGCCTAGGTACAGTTTAAGCCTGGTTTCCCACAGTAAAACCAATCCGTGGGTCTGGCTCTTGTGTGCTGTCTTGTGCCTGCCAATTTTCTAACATGGCTGGGTTACATTTGCCATTTCCAAGCAGATAAGTTCCCTATAGGGATCCCCAAAGCATCAGGTTCAGGAGATCAAGGAGACTGGACTAGTGAATCATGCAGGTTTCCTACAATAGAGGTACATACCACAAAGATGGGGAGTCAAAACAGATCAACATAAGAACCGGAAGCCAACAAGAAGAGTCTTCAAAAAAAATGGAAAGACAAAGAAACAACCCCAATCAGAAGGAAATGAGTAATCCTCAGAAAGAGTGCTAAATGGAATAGAGACAAGTAAACTATCAAATATTGAATTCCAAACAATGGTTATAAGGAAGCTCAATGAGCTCAGTGAGAATTACAAAAAAACTACAGGGAAACTACAAGGAACTTACTGAGAAGTGCATGAGCATGAAAAAGGACGTAGAAACTACTAACAAGTCAGGAGAAAATGAAGAATACAATTTCTGAATTGAAGAACCCAGTAGAAGGCATGAAAAGCAGGCTTGATGAAGCAAGAGAATCAAATCAGCAAACTGGAGGAGAAGGTAGAACAAAACTCCAATTAAAAGAAAAGGAAAAAAGGACTCAAACAGAACAAAGAATGCTTAATAAAACAGCAGGATAAAATGAAACATAATAATATCCATATAATAGGGATACCAGAGGGAGAAGAAGAGGAGCAAAAGATAGGAAACCTGTTTGAAAAAGTAATGATGGAAAACTTCCCTAAATGATGAGAGAAAATGTTATGCAAATCCAGAAAGCACAGAGGGTCCCAATCAAGATAAACCCAAAGAGGCCCACTAGAAGACACATCATCATTAAAATGGCAAAATTCAAAGACAAAGAGAGAATCTTAAAGATAGCAAGGATAAACAGGAAGTAGCATACAAGGGAGCCTGATAAGGCCAGCAGTTGACTTCTCAAGAGAAACACTACAAGCCAGAAGGAATTGGCAACAAATATTCCAAGAGATGAAAAGTAAAGGCCTGCAACCAAGGCTGTTCCACCCAGCAAGGTTCACATTTAAAATGGAAAGTGAAACATGGAGTTTTCCAGAAAGAAAAAAAGCTAAAAGAATATGCTTCCACCAAACCAGCATTGCAAGATATGCTAAAGGACTACTTTAAGAAGATGAAGAAAAAGAGTGAGAGAAAGAGAGAGAAACACAAGCACAAAGGGGAAGGATGGCCATGAATATGAACCTATCAATAATAATCTTAAATGTAAATGGATTAAATGTTCCAATTAAAAGATATAGGGTAGCTGAATGGAAAATGAAACACGACCCTAAAAATATGCTGCCTACAACAGATCCACCTCAGAACAAAAGACCTACATGCTCTTAAAGTAAAGGATTGGATCAAAACATTCCAAGCAAATGGATGTGAAAAAAAGAGGGGGTAGCAATACTTATATCAGACAAAATAGACTTCAAAACAAAGACTATTAAAATAGACACAGAAGGATACTTCATAATACTCAAGGGAAGAATCCATCACAAAGACATAAGTATTGTAAACTTATGTGCACCCAACATGGGAACACCTAAATATATAAGGAAAAACTTGGAGGGCTTCAAGAAAGATGTAGACAGGAACACACTTATGCTAAGGGATTTTAACACCCCACTGTCAAAAATGCATAGATCTTGCAAACAAAATATCAATAAACATATTGTGGAACTGAATGGCATAATAGATCAAATGGACTTAACTGATATATACAGAACCTTTCATCACAAAGAAGCAAAATACACATTCTTTTCCATGCACTTGGAGCATTTTCAAAGATAGATCACATGATAAGACACAAAACAAGCCTCAACAAATTCAAGAAAATTGAAATCATATCATGTTTTTTCTCAGACCACAAGGTCCTGAAACTAGACACCAAGGAAAAAAATTAAAAACACTCAAATCCATGGAGACTGAATAACATGCTATTAAATAATGAATGAGTTAATAATGAGATCGAGAAAGAAATCAAAAAGCTTTTGGAAACAAATAACAATGAACACATCACAGTCCAAAACCTATGGGTCACAGTCAGCACAGTCCTGAAAGGGAAGTTCGTAGCAATGAAGGACTACCTAAAAAAGATAAAAAAAAATTTCAAATAAACAACCTAACCTTACAAGAACTGGAGGAACAACAACAAACAAAGCCCAGAGCAAGGAGAAAGAAGGAAATTTTCAAGATCAGAGTAGAATTAAATGATGAAGAGACTCAAAGAACAATTTAATTCAAAGGATCAATAAATCCAGGAGCTTCCCCTTTGAAAAAGTAAACAAAATCAACAAACCTTTAACCAGACTTAGCAAGGACAGAAAAAGAGACGACCCAAAAATAAAATATGAAATGAAAGAGGAAAAGTTACAACTAATACCACAGTAATTACATAGGATTGAAAGAAATTACTACAAACAACACTATGCCAAGAAATTTGAAAACCTGGGTTAAATGAACAGATTTCTAGAAATATATAATCTTCTAAAACTGAATGAAGAAGCAAAAAGTCTGAATAGACCAATAATAGCTGGTAAAATTAAAGCTGTAATTAAAAAAAAAAAAAAAAAAAAAACAGTCCTGCACTGGACCACATCACAGGAGAATTTTACAAAACATTTAAGGGAGAGCTAACCCATACCTTCTCAAACTATTCCAAAAAGTCTGAGAAGAGGGAAGATTTATAAACTTTTTATATGAAGCCAGCATCATCCTAATCCCCAAACCAGATAAAGACACAGCAAAACAGAAAACTATAGGCCAATATTGCTGATGAACATAGACACTAAAATGCTCAACAAATATTGGCAAACAGCATCCAGCAATACATTAAAAAGATCATACACCATGATCAACTAGGATTCATCCCAGGGATGCAAGGATGGTACAATATACACAAGTCAATAAACATAATACATCAAATAAAAGGAAAGGCAAAAATCACACAATCATATTAACAAATGCAGATAAAGCATTTGATAATGTACAGCACCCATTTATGATAAAAACACTCAGCAACAGGAGTAGAGGGAGCATACCCCAACATAATAAAGACCATTTATGAGAAATTACAGAAAACCATATAATCAAAGAGCAAATTCTAAAAGCTTTCTCAGTGAGATCCAGAACAAGACAAGTGTGTCCACTTTTACCTCTTCTATTCAACATAGTATAGGAAGTTCTAGACAAAGCACTCTGACAAGAAAAAAAGTGCATCCAAATTGGAAAGGATAATATAAAACTGTCATTGTTTGCTGATGACGTGATAGTATCATAGAAAACCCTATAGGCTCCATCAAGAAACTACTTGACCCAAGAAGTGAATTTGGCAAAACAGCAGAATACAAAGTAAACACTCAGAAATCAAAGGCATTTTTGTATATAAGCAGTGAATATCAGAAAAAGAAAACAGGAAAAAAATCCCATTTGATATAGCAACAAGAAAAATAAAGTATCTAGGAATAAACCTAATCAAGGAGGTAAAAGACCTATACCCAGAAAACTACACAACACTGAAGAAAGATATCAAGGAAGACACAAATAAATAGAAGTGCAAACTATGTTCATGACTTGGAAAAATTAACATCATCAAAATGTCCATACTACTCAAAGTAATGTATAGATTCAATCCAATTCCTATTAAAATACCAATGACATATTTCTCAGATTAGAACAAACATTTCAAAAATTTATATGAAATTATAAACAACCCCAAATAACCTCAGCAATTTTGAGATAGAACAAAGTAGGAGGAACCACAATACCTCATATCAAACTATAATACAAGGCCACTGTAATCAAAACAGACTGGTAGTGGCATAAGATCAGACACATATATCAATGGAACAGAATAGAAAGACCAAAAATAATAAACCCATGTTTCTATGGTCAATTAATATTTGACAAAGGGGACAGGAGCACAAAATGGATTAAAAATAGCCTTTTCAACAAATCATGTTTCTCCTATCTGGAGAGCTACATGCAAAAAAATGAAACTTTACCACCCATGGAGCAATAATTGCACTTATATGTCTCCTAGAGCAAGGGACACAAAGTAAAAAATGAACAAATGAGACTTCATCAAGAAGAAAACTTCATGGATAAAGAAAACATCAGCAAAATGAAAAGGGAACTTACCATATGGGAAAATATATTTGCCAATGATCCCTTGCAGAAGGTTTTGATCTCCAAAATATATAAAGAACTCACATGACCCCACACCAAGAAGATAAATAATCCAATTAAAAATGGGCAAAGTTCCTGAACAGACATTTCTCCTCCAAGGAGGACATACAGAGGGCCCATAGACCTATGAAAGGATGCTCAGCATCACTAGCTATCAAATACATGCAAATTAAAACAATGAGACACAACTTCACACCAATCAGAATGGTTATCGTAAACAAATTAACAAACAACACATGATGGCAAGATTATAGATAAAAGAGAATGGTAGTGCACTGTTGGTGGGAATGCAGAGTGGTGCAGCCACTGTGGGAATCATTATGGAATTTCCTAAGAAAACTAAAATTGGAAGTTCCTTTTGACCCAACAATCCCACTGCTGGGATAATACCCTAAGAATCCTGAAACACCAATTCAAAAGAATCTGTGCACCCCAACATTCATAGCAGCACAATTTATAATAGCCAGGTGCTGGAAACAACCCATCAGTAAAAAAGTGGATCAAAAAACTGGTACAGTTACATGATGGAATACTATGCAGCAGAAAGAAAGAAGGAACTCCTACCTTTCATGACAGCCTGGATGGAACTGCAGAGCATTAATGCTAAGTAAAATAAACCAGGTGGTAAAAGACAAATACCATATGATCTCACCTATAAGTGGAACCTAATCGACAAAACAAACAAGCAAGCAAACAAAATAGAACCAGAGACATGAAAATTAAAAACAAGCTGACAGTGACCAGAGGGGAGCAAGGACAGGGATAACAGGGGAAAGAAGGTGGAGGGTCAAATCAAGGAACATGTATAGATGACCCATGGACAATGGCAAAAGCGGGGATGGAATGTGGGAGGTGTGGGGTGAGTAAGGCAGGGGTAAGTAATGGGGGGGTGGTAATGGGGACAACTGTAATTGAACAACAATAAAAAAATGTAAAACAAATAAAAATGAAAAACAGAGCTTCCAAATAAATAAATCAGAAAATGAACTGATGGTTAAGAGAGAATATTTTAGCTAGAAAACTTTAAGAAAAACACTATATTTTTTATAGTGCAACAAATGATGTAAAGATTTAAGTAAGTATATTAAGGAGAAAATTGGAGATTATATTTTATTAGAATTATAACCTTTGTAAAATTTCTTGGTGTACTTAAATCTGTAACATTAAACTAGATAAACTTTAAGATGGTTCAGGGTAAACAGAGCCAGTCGGGCTCCCTCACCCAGATGTCTGGACAACTAAGATCAGCAGTGTTCCCACAGCCTTCAGACAGGCTCCAATAAACTGTATTCTCATAGCTTTGAGTGGCCCCGCATGCACGGAATCATGCTGTGTTATACAATGTTTTGGCACCCTGCTGGCTCTGTGTACATTTATTATATAAGGGACTTGAGGCTTCCCACTGTGCGACACGAAGTTTGCAGCACTTGTGGATCATGTGAAGCCTTCCCGTGGCTCTACAAATTTTCTTCCATCTACCTGAATCTCAAGTGAACCTCCCTGGCCTTGAAAGGCTACAAGAGAATTGGTGCTGTTAGCAAGATTTGTTGCATTACAGTGTAAATGAGGGACCCTAAAGGGTGGCCTGGACTGGTGGCTGGTCACGGAGTTGTGGTATGTGGTTGCAAACCTCTTGTCACCATGGGTCCCACCCCAGAAATGACTTGATGTTAGTGGTGCACCCAACATGATAGAGAAGGCCCTGCAGATATTGGGGGAAGCCCTAGAAAAGCCCACTGTCCAGCTGCCAGCAGGGGTAGGCTAGGTATTTTATTTAGCTTTGGGAGACGGAGACTGTGCTTTGCAACACCGGGAAATTACATGAACTCCAAGGAAGAAAGGAAATCTTAGAAGCCAGAATTGGCGCCCTAGAGGAAGATCTCTGAGCAGCAGAGCAGCGAAGCCAGTGGCAGAGCAGGGACAATCCATCTCCCAATCTATCTCCCCAGCAATAGGGGACATTCAGAGGCAGAAGAGGATGGCAATCCAGTTCCTGGAAGGCCCGCCCAGTGGTGTTACAGAAAATGAAATCCCAGCAGCCCCTGGCACCTGGGGAAGACCCAAATGGTCCCTCCCAAATGCTGGAACATACCACCTATTGGCCTTGTACACAGGATGAATTGGTCAATCTGGTGAATCAGTTTCACCAGCGACCCAGGGAGCCCTTAGCCACATGGCTCTTACACCTGTGGAATTTAGGGGTAGATAGCATCACGTGCACTGACAATGAGATGGAAAAGTTAGCTTCCATCATGACTAACCCCTCTCTGCACCAAGCTGCAGAAGAGCCAGCCTCAACGTCAGGGGCAGGCCTCAGATTCACTGTTGGAGTGGGTCATAGCAGCTGTTCATACAATCTAGGCAAATGCAGGACACGTTCCAGACACTGTGAGCAAGTCGCAGTCCTTTGCAGACTTAGTGCAAATCCTGCGGGAGTTGGGCATGTGCCAGGCTATGTCTAATCCCAATACCCATGGCCCTGATGATTAATGCTTCATAGCAGGGTTGTGGGATCTCATGCTGCAGCATATCCCTCCTGCCTCATTCAGATTTTTCATGTCAATCTTGGCCCCTTATGTCTGCTGTCACATTAATAATATCACCACAATGGTGGTAAGTCTGGGAGAGACAGAATTTCTCAGCAAAAAGCAGTTGGGGCAGTATCTCAAAGTCCCTCTGTTTCTCAGTAAAATAGCACCTCCATGTGGATAACCAGGACACAGATGTGATCAGACCTTTTAGGGGCTGGAGCAGATCGAACTAAGATTGACAGGAAAGTGAATGCATACCTCTTAGAGCTCTGGAAGTAGCTGTGAGCTGACCAATGCTTCCTGCAGCCCCAGAAGAAGAAGATGGTGTGGAAGAATCCTGGGGACACTAACCAAGAGACCTGTCTAGTAAGGCTGGAAGACCACCTGGCTGTGTCAAACTCCTGAGCAGAGGAAGGGGATATCCTTTGGACAGCTGAATAGGGGTCAGGCCGAGGAACCCTGTTTAAAGGGGATGGGCAGGGACCAGAGGCTGCATGTTGAATTGGCTATACATTGGTCCTCTATAAATGTCCAGTGGGTACTGGCTCTCATGGACACAGTAGCTGAGTGTCCCCTTCTACATGGAAACCCTAAGGAGTCTCTATTGGTGGTTATGGGGGCCATAGTGTAAGGGTGAAGGCTGTGCAGCTCTCTCTGGGTATGAGGCATTTGCTCCCCTGCGAGTAAGCTGCTTATGTGTCCCCTATTCCTGAGTATGTCCTGGGTATTGAAGTGCTCCAAGCATTATGGCTGCAAACCACTGCAGGAGAGTTTCACCCACGGATGTGAGTGGTAAAAGCCATTCTGCAGTGTGGCAGACCCTTCTGCGTGGCGTGGGCCCAGCTCCCATTCGGAGATGCACAGGACCCATGCCCACAGATAGGTTCTCTCGTGGGGCATCAGATTTGCAATATACCTAGGCTGCTCTGAGTCTTGCTTTTGCTGAAAACTCCCTCACCCTGCAAGTGCTAAACCTTGCAGGGACCAGTGTAACCGGCTCAACCACTTTTGCCTTTTCATTTGCTAATATCCTTCTTCTGTGATGTGATTGGCTACTTTGTTGTAAGGGGGATAGTGAGTGAGGACCATCTTGTAATGTGAGGAGAAATATAAAATAAATACCTGCCATGGCGGAGGCTGCGGCTATTGCTCCCCTTGAGAGAAAAGCCACGCTGTCGTCCTTTTTCCTCCACCAGACTCGGTAGTCGGTGTGAATGTTTTTATTTCATCCATAATGACGCGGACACTGCTAGCCGATGTCCACATCACTGCAGGATGTGCTAACCACCCTCTGAGCAGTTGGTACCCCCAAGATGGGTGATAGCAGTGAAGCAATACTAGTTGCATGGGGGACGTGAGGAAATTAAGACAACTATAGGAGAGTTGGAAAAGGTGGGGATAATTAGGGTTGTTTACAGTCCCTTTAACTCCCCCATGTAGCCAGTGAGGAAGCTAGCTAGCATATGGAGAATGCAGTAGATTATCGGGGAACTAAATAAGGTTGTTCCCCCAATACATGCAATGGTCCCCTCTGTGATAGACTTGATGGACAGGTTAACTAATGAGTTGATAACTTACCACTTTGTAGCTGATCTAGCAAATGCCTTTTTCTCCATTGATATTGCTCCGGAGAGTCAAGATCAGTTTGCCTTCACATGGGAAAGCCGACAGCGGACCTTTACCGTGCTTTCTCGGGGTACTTGCGCAGCCCTACCATCTGTCGTGGGCTTGTGGCAGAGGACCTGGCTAAATGGCCATGGCCCAAAGAAGTGTACATGTTCCATTGTATTCATGACATTTTGCTAACCAGTGATGCTCTTGCAGAGTTAGAGAAAACAGTGCCACAAGTGTTGTCTCACCTGAAGTCATGTGGCTGGCAGTCAATGAAACCAAGCTTTAAGGGCCTGGATTATCTGTCAGATTCTTGGGGGTTGTCTGGTTGGGTAATGATGTGGACCCTGGCTCATGGGGTCTGCCATTGGGGATGAGACATGAGACAAATTCACACCAACTACCGAGTCCCATGGAGGAAAGGGACGGCACTACTACTCTCTCAAGGGGAGAGCACCTCAGAGTGATCTGGCTACTCTCTCAAGAGGAGAGCACCCCAACCCTTGCCTTTACAGGTTTTTATTGGGTTTCAATTTGCAACAGGAATAAAGGTAAAGCTCATTAATCATTGTCAGGAAGGAAGAATCAAACAATAGATAGCATACAAATAGGCCCCTCAGAGGGCCTATTCTGAGTCAGGGTCTGTTAGCTAAAGGGCTACAAAACTTTGGAAACAAACTCATTTCCTGCTCGGACCCTTATCATTTAATTGAGAGCATTCTTAGCAAAGCAGGTTTCACAAGATTTTATATATTTTATGTATTCTCAGGCTTGATCACCTGGGGGAATCTGCCCTTTCCAGCACAAGGCTGCACCCACTACCAGCATTGTTTCAGGCTTAAGGCATTGTTTCAGGCTTAAATCAGGCAGGGTAACCAAGGCAACCAAGAGATTAGGAGACTTCTTGCAGAGAGAATGAGGACTCAGGCTATGTCAGGATAGCTGAGGGGCGAGGGTTCATCCCCTCTTTTGCTGTAGTCCCCCAAGTCCTTCTTTGGGGCCTCCACGTGATCGTGCCTGTCTTAGGTCATCCCCCCTTGGGGAATCTTAACCATCATTGGCTAACTGATCAAGCATTGGGGGCCAGTTATGGATGAAGCACAAGTGGCGCTCCTGCCAGGGAGATAAGCTTTGTCTCCTTAGTGGCTTATGGTCCGAAGGCTGCTCACTCAGCCTTAGCCATGGGGGTGTTACATTTCCTGAAACCAGGCAGGACGGATCCCAACAGTGTAAGACAAAAATCATCCCTGATGCGATAATAGATAAAATGCAGTAGTATACTAGCCCTACCATTGTGAAACAGCTCCAAACATTTTTGGGCCTCTTGGGGTACTGGAGAGCATTTGTGCCTCACTTTGCATAGGTCGTTCACCCCTTATATCCTTTGTTGAAAAAAGGAACAAGCTGGGACTGAATTCTAACCTCAGAACAAGCATTCCAAGGATCGAAGTGCATCATTAAGTGAGGTCAGGCCTTTCATGCTCTGGATTCTTCTAGACCCTGTGAGGTAGATGTATATGTGATACAAGGAGGCTTTGAGTGGGGTCTGCCAACCCTTGAGTTTCTGGTCCCAACTATGGAAGGGAGCAGAAGTGCGGTACTCTCTAACTGAAAAGCAACCGGCTGAAGTGCATGCTGCCCTATTGGCCAAGAAGGCTATAACAGGAATTGCCCCTGTGATAGTAAGGGCCACTTATGCCCTTGCAGGGTGGGTGTGAGACTGGATAGCAAAGCCTCGTAGTGGGGCGGCTCAGACATCTACATTGGCTAAGTGGGGGGCTTACCTGCAATAAAGGAGTACTCTGTCAACTAGCCCCCTACAGGGTGAGTTGCAGGAAGTGCTAGGCGCTGTTACCCATGTAGATAAAAAATATCCTGCCCCTACAGAAGAAATGGAAGCTAGCCCCTTCCACAAAGGGCAGGCACATATTCCCTCAGATGTATGGTATACTGATGGGTCCAGCAGAGTCCAGCCTGCTGTGTGGATTGCTGTGGCAATTCAACTGGAAACAGACACGATCTAGTTTGACACTGGCATAGGTGAGAGTAGCCAGTGGGTAGTACTGCCAGCAGTGTGGCTCATGGCTGCTGATGAAGCCCGCCCCTGACTATTTGCACAGACAATTGGGTGATATACCAGGGACTAACATTGTGTATCTCTACATGGCATGAAAATAAATGGATGGTTATGCATAGGCCATTATGGGTACAGGCTTTGTGGCAAGACTTCTGAGAGTTAGGCCAGAAGAGACACATCACTCTATATCATGTGACTGGGCATGCACCCTTTGCTTCCCCTGAGAATGATGAGGCTGATATGCTAGCCAACGTGTAATGGCTGGAAACAGTGCCCACCAGTCCATCAGGAAGAAAAGTAGCCCAGTGGCTACATCAGCACCTCTTACATGCTGGACAAAAGGCCATGTGATCCACTATAAAAACTTGGGGGTTACCTGTCCCTTTAGCAGAGGTACAGGAAGCTTGTGAGATCTGGGGTGCCTGCATTCCAGAGGCCTATGGGAACTACTGGGCAGGTGGCATGGGGACAAGTACTGTTGACCTGGTGGTAGGTTGATATCATTAGGCCCCTACATAGTTCAGAGGGGTATAATGTGCAATTACATATGTGGACACAGCTACTATACTTTTAGCTGCTTACCCCACAAGGCACCCGGATCAGAGTGGTAATTGCTGCACTGGAGTGGTTATGTGCTGCCTATGGACTAATGCATTTTACTGGGTCCTTGGTGCAACAATGGGCCTGAGACCTGCAAAATGACTGGAAGTTCCATATAGCCTATTACCCCCAAGTTGACAGAAGGATTGAATGGTACAATGGTCTTTTAAAGCAAGGCCTGCGTGCGAGCTGAAGCTGTCACTTCCACACTGGGGGATTGGATGAAATGCTGTGTGTGGACTGTCCTCCAGACTCTAAATGAGAGGAGTTGGATGTGGGGCCCAGCCCTGGTGGAACCACTGCTCCACCAGACTGCTGCTCCAGTTCAGAGGCAGGTACAGACTAAGGATGCCTTGCTGAAACTAGGCATGGGAAAACAGGCGAATGTTCTCTTGCCTGCCCCTGAGGGCCTAGAGCAAAGGCAAATAGCCACTTGGATGCGGTCTTGGGAAATAAAACTCTCCCACATGTGTTGGGTGGCTCTTCTTGCCCCCATGGGTTGGAGAGAACCTTTCAAATAGTGCCCTGATTGGGGCATGGCCCCCAATCTTAAAGGTGACATATTCAGGGCCAGCAGGCCATGAAATGCTTCTATGTGGTACTTTTGTGATTTCTCTATGACCCATATGAGTTTTCCCCTGTTACTGCAAGTAGATGCTGAGCCCCCAGTTGAGGCACAAAAAGTGAGGTATTCACACCCAGGGAGACCCCCTCTGCCAGCCAGGGTCTTGACAGTCAGTGAACCAGAAATGTGCTTGTATATTGCCTAAGGGCAGTGACTGACAATTGTTGGTGCCTATAATTGTTTGTCTTTTCACCTCTTGAGTGTGGTGGACTGGGTATGTGACTATGCCTCAGTGGCTAACCATCAGCATGCTATGTCTGCACTGAAATCCCCCTGAGCACATCTGCCAGCCACCCTTGGCATATTTCTCCAGCTTCTGTCTCAAATTGAACTTGGATACCACACCTGTGGACGGTGTACATTCCTTGTGGAACACGACCTGGACTGGCATCTACACTGGGACAAAGCAGCAGTGTGACCAGCCCCCAGCCATTGGTCAAGTACTCCATGTGAGGGGGCTCGGGGATGGCTCACATCTGGGACCATGAGGTTGGCTGTGCCAGCCCCTCTCTGTGTTGAAAACCTCAAGGACAAGCCCAAGTGCCCTGAGCTCCTGTGGGTCTGTGTCAGACCTATACTCTTGGACATTGTTGGAAGGCATGGGATAGTGCATGGGCTGAAGTTCCCACTGGGACCCTCTGGGTATGTGGCTCACATGGGTACCTTACCTGCCTGGATATTGGACTGGCCATTGTACCTAGGGGTGGCCTTATTGCCTGTGTTTTGGCTGTGTGCTCTTGTAGTTTATACTGCTGCTGCAGCACCTGGGTGCGGGGCTTTTCCCTCCTCACCAAGGGACTCTTGTGGACGATATCCTTGCATAGATTGTATGATGAGGAACCTAGAAGGCGTGGATTGGAGGGTAAAAGGAGGCAGTCTGGCTTCCTCACCCAGATGTCTGGGCAACTATAATAAGTAGTGTTTTTATAGCCTTGAGACTGGGCCCAATAAGTACTCACATAGCCTTGAGTGGGCTCACGTGCACAGAATCTTGCTATGTTATATAACCTGCTTTGGCTCTCTGCTAGCTTTGCTTCTTTCTAGTATTCAGTGGGGTAGGGATTCCCTTCTGGGTGCCACACTGGGGAACAGGTGACATGTAGAGACATGAAGGGGGATACACAGCTTGCAGCATGCATGGATTACCCACCCTTGAATAAAAGCATGTCAGACATCCCAATGGCCCCACAAATATTCTTCCATCTGCCCAAATCTCATGAACCTGTCAGGCCTTGAATGATCACAACACAGCTACTGATGCCATCACTGACCTGAAGCTCACCTTATTGGTTGGAGACAAGCCAGGCTTCAGCTCTTCCATCTCCTGAAATGTAGGCTCCTCTGACTTCTTCAAGCCCTAGGCTGGATGTGTGTGCATTTTATGGTGAAGGCACCAATGTTACCAAACTAAAGGGATTTGTTTGTGCACATCAGAGCCCAACAAGATGAGAATGAGAATTTGCAGCAAAGAAAATTTAAGGAAATGGCACCAAGTCTGGCTCCCCAATGGCCTCTATGGGATAGATCATATGAGGGAAAAATCAATAGTCATGTTGATGAAGGGAATTGGGTTTATGGGCTCCACCAATTGGTTGGGGCCAGGGTTGAAAGTAGTTGTTCATTGTATCAGGTCATGATGTCAGCCATGGCTTCATTCTACCTAGATTCCTGAGGATGTAGTTAGTAGGGTCCTTTCAAATTTATGGGCCTAGGGCTGAAAAACAACTGAGGTCAAGTTGCTATCTTTAGTTTGATCAAACTCTGTTCCCTTAATCAACAGACCTGAGGCTTTATTCTTAAGAGAGTAAGCCTCTTTCAACCAACTAGAACCTAATGTCCAAAGGGTTCCTGATTCAGGTAGTGGAAGGGCAAAAGTGGAAAGATCTGGTTGAAAGGAGGCAAGTAAGTCATGATGCTATTAGACTGGACAAAGCTTGCTTGAATTAGGAAAAAATTCATGTTAAAGAAATGAAGTTCCTGTGCATTTGCACCAAATTCTCCAGTCAATCACATAATGAAGACTGTAGGTAGTGATCAGTTTAAGTTCAACTTGGTCCTCATGGGTTCTAGTTGATCCTTGAAGATTGTAATTTGCCTTTTCTCCTCCCAGCTTTATGTTCTGATCTCCTTCTTTATTGCCAGCCCAACTGATAAACAGTCTCTTCATGCCCAGCACCTGGCATGAAGAGAACAGCTTTGTTTAAACTACTCCCACAATTGCATAGGGCCTAATCGAACCCTGATTGATGTACTAAGACACACTTAGATTTGGCAGTTAAAGGTATCCTATTTCCTTCCATTTTAAAAATAGACTCTGAGTGAATATTCATTAAAAAGTCAAGGTTGCTTTTTGACTATCAAGGTGTTTCTTTCCTGTAAAAGTGAATCCTGAATGCAAGGATTGTACCCATTTAGGTATCTTGTTGGTATCACCTTCCTTTATTAGGGGAGCAAAGAATACTTCCATTTCATTATATTCATCTCCTTTTATACTCTATGACTTCTATGAAAACCCTATTGTCTCAGTCAGCCAGACTTGGTTCTTGTTAGAGGAAGGATACCTTTGTAATTTAGAGAAGTCTCTTCTCTCTCAAAAAAGCCTTGTTCTAAAGACACGGTCTCATTGGGGCCTATAAAATGCCAATTTGGAGCTAGAGTTGAACAATGACCTCTTTGTTATAGGCTTCCCTGAAGTAAATAAATAATTACCTCTGAACTGATGTCATTTATACCAGAGACAATTTAGAATAAAAATACATCAATGTAACATTATTATTCTTACATTGTGGCTTCCAATATTTGTATTGATATGCAATAAAGATAATAGGTGAAAGTGAAGTAATGAATTCTTATATCCATGGATGCTTAGAATTGAAAGACACCACAAGGTTGGGTGGTTGATCAAACCTGTTTCTGACAGTAGTTGAGTTTGGCTGTTTGTGAGAGAGATTGTAAATGCAAAAGGTTATTAAAAGATGAAAATCTATATTTTTTCTTTCACATTACAAACAAAAGGTAGTAGGTGTTCCAGGCCATAAGGCCATCAGGGACTGGTGCTGTTTGTCTTTCTGCTCCACCATATCAAATGTGTCTCTTTCATCCTCGAGGGCATGTCATCATCCTGAATACAGCTGGAGCGACAGCCAAACACATATGCATTCCAGGCAGGAAGCCCAAAGAAAGAGGGGAAGGGCAAAAAGGCTGCCAGAGGTTCTATCCAGTGGTTGCTTCTTTCAATTAGAAATAATTGTGCCTCAGACAAACCTCATTGGCTACGATGCAGCCCACCACACAAAGCTCAGTGGTTGCCTCTTATATCCTATTGTTTCTTATCTGCAAGGGAAGCAGGGTAATATAATTTTTAATATGAAACAATAATTCCAGATCCCATTACTAGGCCAGAAGAAAAAAATAGATACTGAATAAGCCTTGAGCTGCCACTACTATACCATATCTCTACCAAATCATCATCCAGTTTCTGGCTGACATCTCTAGAGACAGGGAAATCTACCACAACCAAAACCAAACCTTCAATAACAGACTGACCTTTTCCTGTTACCTGAAATCTGCCTTCATGAGGCTTATACTTAATCACTAACTCTGCCCTATGCCATTGATGAAAACAAATGTTTCTCTTCTACATTTGCCCTTCAAATACCTGAAAACAAATACAGTTTCCAAAAACTTCCCCTTGTGTCCCTGTTATTTTTGTTTTGTTGTATTTGGTCTATCAAACTTAATCTGAAATAATCTGGATTAATTCTGTTCCAAATTCACCTCCTTTTGCAAATGTTCCTCTTAAGGCAAGGATCTCAAGATTTAACATAATGCTACAGATATTGTACCAGACCTAGGAAAATGATTGAAACGATCACTTTTCTTAGTTAACATATTGAGTGAGTAATTAGCTAATCTTTATGAAAACAATAGTATTAACCCAGAGGAGTTTATATAAAATTATGATACATTGGCTGTGTCTTCATATTTTTAACATAAATTATGCCACATGGTCATTTAGTCTACTGAGATGCAGAGCTAGCTGTAAATACACAGACTTGTACATGTGAATAACACTCCTCAGCTACAGTACAGTTACATTACTGGGAATAACCCCATAGCTTAGAATGAGAATAGTACAAATAGTAAGGTCAGAAAAATACTCTCCCTTCTGTTAGCCTGGACCAGACACTTGATTTGCCTTATGCTTCTTGGAGTTTGAGCAGTATGCTTGTTTTCATCTATGTGGGAATGGCACTAAAGAAAAACTAAGTGTCCTTGACTTAAATGACTGAATGAGAATTTGGAGGGAAAGGATCCTCAGATGCAGATGGAAAGGGCGTACACATGCAGCTCAGCTGTAACTGCTGGAAGGATGGGTTTGCTGAGGAACAGAGATGCTATTAATAGATTCCCATATAAAAACGAGAGTGTTGAAACTGCCAATCTTTAGGTCCCACTGAGGAGACCAAGTAAGATAGTATTCTTTACCATATGGCTGCCATTGATCACCATTCTTCCAGAGAAAATTGGCCAATTCAAATCCAAGTCACCAAAGAGAACAGCAACTTTAACCATCTCAATTTACCTGTGATCCCCTGGCCACCTGAGAAATGCAAGGATCAGCCAGTTTCAGCCATAGATGGTTGGATACGAATGCTTAAACAATGCCGTTGTTAGGTACAATAGATAGCCAACCAATGCAGGGAGGAGGATAGAGACATGTTTCATCCACCAATTCAGCAGTCCTGATCCTGGTCTGGTAATGTTATCAGGTGTTCTAGCATCACAGGAAAGACCATGCTAACACTGGAGGAGGGTAGTCCTTAAAATTCTACGTTTTGTCTCCACTATCTGGGAAAGAAAGCCTTTGGAATTGTGCTTTCATCCCAAAGCCTGAAAGGCCAGAAAGGGCTCACGGTGCCCAAAGGAAGAAGCCCATTAACACCTTTGGGTATTCACACCATTCCCCCACCAAAAGCTGGCTCCACCTTTACTTATCAATATGTAGCTTCTTCACTCCCGTCCAGACAACTACATGAGTCCTTAGAACAAAGGACTTTGGCTTGGTACTTTTGTCTCTCTGGCTGGCCAATCTGAGGCCACCTGGCCTCTGGCCAGCACAAGCTTGCCATCCCAGCCTTTGGCTGCCCTAATTTTGCTGCCCTTACCTTTCTTTGCCTTGAATCTATGCCTGTCAAGCCCCTACCCCCACTTAACTAAGCCCATTCTCTTCTAAGAAAATGGATCATCAATAAACTCTGCCTACAGGCCAATAGACTTGCTGATCTGTAATTCTTTACTGTGTTGGGGAGAACCAAGTTTCTGAGAGTTTTTCCCATAACATCATCAGGACTCCAGAAATGTTCTGGATCCCTTTTCCTCTGTTTTGTCTTTATTTGGGGGCTTGATATCTTCCTGACATGTCAGAATCATCTCTTCACAGCTTCAGGTAATATGGATCTTAGTACTCTCAGCCTTTCAAGGAGAAATGTTTTTTTACAAATGATTGCAAAAAATGTCTCAGAAAAGGGCTGTCATCAACCAGCTTAGTTCACGTGGCCTGACCACCTTCCCCAAATGGAATGTGATTGGGAGAGATTGCTTTATCTGTGCTACATGGTCTAAGTGGAGTCCCTAAAAGAAAATAGCTAAACTAGAAGAAGAAATAGCAGCTCAACAGACCAAGGCAAGGAAAGATCTTTACACATGCAATCACATGGAATAAGAATTATACTAGATAAAAACTCAATATTACAAGGAAAAACTAAAGTATACAGTATATGATCCCTGGAATCAGTGAAGCTAAATTCATGCTAGCAGTGCTGTGACTTAAAATATGTTACCTCAACTCTAAGGTTCAGTATTCTTTACTCTAAAATGAAGAAAATCACCCTGGCTGGTGTGGCTCAGTGGATTGAGTACTGGCCTGTGAACCAAAGGTCACTGGTTCAATTCCCAGTTAGACACATGCCTGGGTTGTGGGCCAGGTCCCCAGTGAGGGGCATGTGAGGGACAACCACACATTGATGTGTCTCCCCCTCTCTTTCTTCCTCCCTTTCCCTCTCTCTAAAAATAAATAGATAAAATATTTTAAAAAATAAAATGAAGAAAATTTTCCTATCTGAATTTTATATTGGGTTTACATTTAAATTAGTCTTTCTACAGAAAGTGCTTAGCTCATACTTTACACAGAATAAGTACTCCATAAGTTTGTATAATCACCATCATCATCACAGTTCTTATTTTGATAGAGAGGGAGAGACTAGGGACAGAAAAGGGGGAATCAGGAAAAAAAGATAAGGGTGTAGGTTAATTAGCTTGACCTTTTGTGTTAATTAGAATTGGTGTAAGAGTTAATGGATTCAGGCTGGGACTAGACTTGGTATTGGGTATAGGGTACACTCTAACTCTCTGCACCTGTTGTGCTTTAATAACTTAGAGAACAATGAGGCACTCCTAGTGCAAAAGGATACATTAGAAAAGGCTCAGAACCTTGCCATGGAGCAGGGACCCGTGGCCTAGTGGCTGCTGGTACAGCATGGGACCCTCACACACCTGTACATTTCTCACTCCATAATCTGCATACCTTGGTTCAGCAGTGAGAAACTGGGTTCTGCATGTCATAATAAACTGATTACCTCCCACTCACCTCTACCTACCTACCATCATTGGAACCAAATGTAATGGTCACTGTTGGATCCTTTTACCCGTTCCATGTGCCCTTCACCAGTTTTGGTGACTTTTTTATCCTCACCTGAGGATAGTTTATTGATTTTAGAGAGAAAGGAAGGGAGAGAGATGGAGAAAGTGAGGCAAGGAGAGAGAGAGAGAAAGAGGGAGAGAGAGAAACATTGATACAAGAGAGAAACATTGATCAGTTGCCTCCTGTATACACCCCATCCAGAGACCAGCCCAAAACCTAGGTATATGCCCTGACTAGGGATTGAACACACAACCTTTTGGTGTATAGGACAATCTGCAACTGAGCCAGCTGGCAGGGGAAGTTTTGGTGACTTTTTTTCTTCTACCTTCCAACACCTCTGGCTTTTCAGAGTACTGCCCTAGCTAGAAAAACTGCTGTGTCCATCATCAACAGAAATGTTTTTACACAATGAGTAAAGACAACTGTAACTACATTGCAGAGTCTCCTGCATGGGTCAGCCTGAAGCCACCTTCTCAGGACTGTGTCTGAAGCCACAACTTGTTTGACTCCGGTGCCTCCCCTGTTCTGCATTGCCTACTTCCCCACCAGACTCTTCTGGGCTTGCTGCCTTCAGGAATCAGGGTCTACTTCAAGGGAATCAAGCAAAAATAACCACTGACCACCCTACCCCTGGATGATGTTCAATAATTTAGACAACTTTATTTTCTGTCCTCTGTCTCATGGGTTTCTTAAGCAACCATGACCAGGAATTTATGAGAAGCTATGGATTTTATGCAGGAGGAAAAATTACACATGTAAAATATTCCACAAAATTTCACAAGATTCCTCAGCTCCCTGAAACCTACTAATGGGTCTCACTTCAAAAACTGTTTACTTTGACGCACAGTTTAAGACAGGGAACAGAATGTAAGACACCAAAATGCCAGAAGGAAGGATTAAGAGAACACAGTGTTTTTTACTCTTCTCAAGGCCTCATTAATTTTGTATTCTACCTCCTATTTGCTTTGCTGTTGCTTCATTTCATCAAGTTGGCAATTGTGTCAGATGTGTTTATTTTACCCTTCCAATAGTCCTCCTACCTCCTCTCTGCTCCAGTAACTAACTACGGGGGCTGCTTCCACAGGCCGCCTTGCCCTCAGGCATTCTGTTCTGCCAATGATAATAACCACTAGGAGGTGGAGGAAAAGGGAAGGAAGGGGAGGAGGAAGTCTCAGGGTTCCTTTCCCTGATCCCTGTTGCAGGTTTGTAACCGGGCACAGCCAGGGGGCCCCCCAAAGAGGGATTTGTAATGGAGTCCAGCACTCAGGGTGTCCAGGGAATATGAAAAATATAGGATGCCCTCACCCCCACAAGTCTGAACTGGGGCATGGGACACATGGAGCCTGGGCGTGGGGAGAGGTAGGTGCAGGGTGGAGTGGAGGGGTGTCCATTGAGAGTTGGTTTGCATAGCAACAGTTTTACAAATAACCTCAGGAATGGTCATTTAACATATCTATAGCTTTTGACTGGGTTCATGCATATGTTAAATAGCTGTGGCCATGCTTTGAGCCAGAGAGATGGGGGTGACTTCCACCCAGAATGTAACTGGACACCAACTCTCCCTGGTTATAGTGCCTCCCTGAATGAGAGCTTGGAGTAAGAGGGGGACCATGCGACTTTGGGGTTCCCCCTTTTGCCACGTGGCTAAGAAACAGAAGAGACTTTGCCTGGAAGAAAAGGGGTGAAAGGACTCTTACTGGTGGGCCATGAGAAGGCACCATGTAGTTTTGGATTAACTGGAGATCATGGTGGTGACACAGCTGATGGTGCTGGGAACTGAGGGAGGCAGGCCAGCTGAGCATGGATTACTGGGAAGAACCAGGGGCTACCTGAGCCATGGACTTCTATTTCTTTTCCTGAGATATGATACCCTGGGTTGAGCAGCATGGGGAGGAAGGACTGTGTGTGTTTGTGGCTATTTTAAGGGACTTTGGGGTCTTAATGAAGACATTAAGTCATTACTCTAAGTCTGTATAACTTTTGTAATAAATAACTCCTTTCCTTTTCACCAGTCTCTGACATTGGGAGCTATAATTCCCTGGTGGTACACAAGGTGAACCTAGTACAAGGCAACCCCAGGAGAAGAGGAGTCCATTCAGTAACAGTATTCTGTTTCCCCCCATGGGTCCATTCTGTAACAGGTTCACCCCAAAAGAACAGTGTCCTCTGACTGGAATTTCATAGCCCCTGTCATGTGACCCTTTTAACAGGACTCTCCCTCTTTCAGGTGCCAGAGATTCCTCTTGCCTCTCAGGCTTCGAGTAGTAAAGGTTCAGTCCTTTTGAATTCCTGGTGTACCACGCTATTCCCCATGGTTTCTCTACCACTAACACAATTTTGTAAATCACCCTTTTATTAAATTCATCTTCATTTACTCAATTTGACTGCCAGGTGTTCCCTGATAAGACCTTAATTGCTGCATAATAATTCAGCAAAATTCACTGACTACTTTTCACTTGTGAGACTGAAGCAGGGTAAGTACTTGACTAACGTTAAGATTAAGATTAGAGTTGGAGAAATGGTTGTTATAAAGATACAATATGTTCTCTAGCTCTCCTTTTTGAGCAAGAAGTGTAAAGATCAGATACCAGCTACAATAAATTTTAGCTTCTCCAATTACTTAATCAGTTGTTTCCAATACAGTAGCTATTAGCTCCATGTAACTATTGAATACTTATATGGCTAGTCATTTGCTGTAATTGAAAAGTACACACCAGACATTGACAACCAAATACAAAAAATGGTAAAATACTTAAATAATTTTTATATTGATTTAATGTTAAAAGAATCACATTTTGGGATACATTACATTAAATAAAATATATTACTAAAATTAATTTTATTTCTTACTTTGACCATTTTTAGCGTGGCTACTAGAGAATTTGAAATGACGTATGTGGCTCACATTGTATGTCTGCTGGAATAAAAATATTTCTAGTACTACTATGCTGTCATCACCTAGTAATGTTTATCTCTCTTTAGAACTGCATGAACTTCAATTCTTTACATTTCATTTATCTTAATAATACTCTTCCTTAAGTTCCTTTCTACCTATTCACCATTCCACAGAATATCCTTCTAGAAAGTTCTTTAGTCAGACTCTTGGTGTCATCTATTTTCTTTTAACTTCACTACTTGGACACATAGTGCATTGAAAACACAAAAAGCCAAGTGTGACACCCAGTATGTAATCACTGATGTCACTAACACACACTCTACTTCTAATTTACATTTTTCATCTCCTTCTATAGCACTCAGAAGGTGAGAAATGTTAATCTATTTAAAGAGTATATGAAATAGGTGAAGGGGTTAAGCAAAGAAAAGAAAAAGAACTCATAGACGCAGACAATAGTATGGTGATTACCAGAGAAAAAGGGCAGGGCAGGGGAGGTGGAAGAGGTTAAAGGTGAATAAATGGTGATGGAAGGAGACTTGACTTGGGATGGTAAACACAACACAATATACAGATGACTATTTTTAAAAATTGTTTCAAAACCATAAAAATCACAGAAGAAAGAAGAAAAAAAGAGAAAGAGCACGTAGCCATTCAGAGTGATAAGAATTTGAGCAGGCATTGTAGTGAAGGGTAAACAGCTTTAGGCAACACTGCTAAATTCACAAGTCATGTTCATGTAAAAATACTGTTTTTTTAAATTCTGATTTCCTGTTTTTTGTAGTATAAGAAATGTATTAATGATATCTTGAACATGAAATCGAGCATCAAGGAATTATTGCATCTGTGTGACAGTCGTCATGGTGCTCAAAATATTAAGCCTAACATGCAGCCTCCCTAAAACTGCTGCACAACGAAACTTGAACTCCCAAGGCGGGGCACCTGTCCTACCCACTATACTGCTGGGCAGGATAAATCTATTGCTTTTAACGTGATAGAAAAAGTATATAACACCTACACACAATAGGCTATTTTTATGAGAACTCTAAGATTTTTGACTTGGTTCTGGTGACCTCTTGGGGGTGAACAACAAATAAACCAATCAAACAGACCTCTGCTAAAAAGAGATTTTATTGCTTACAATGAAAAAGTGGTCAAACTAAGTCATATCACATCTGTTTCTATCTAGCTCTCAGTTCTTTCTTTGTTGTTAACTTATTTTTCAGAAAACCTCTCTCCATGTATTCAGAGACAATGACAAGGCATTCGAGGCATGTAGTCCACCACAACCCTCTCAGAAAGGAACCACCTCTTTCCCAAAGGACCAAATAGAAGTCCCAGGCCAGTGTCTCACTGGGTAAAGAGCCCTCGCCTTTCCCCTAACCAAACACAGGGATTATGGTTGGCCACACTGGGGCCATGAGCCTGTTCTGGAATAAAGAAAAAAGCAAAATTAGTCTTGAGAACATGGAAGGAGCATTTCCTAAAATAACATGGGGGACTCTGTCAGCAAAGTAAGGGCAAATTTTGGCATGTCCAACAGGACATGCCCAATTATCAGACATGCACAGGGAAATAAGCAAACCATAAGCTAAAGGGAAAAATAAAGCCCCTTTTTTCTGACCCAAATTGCTTATGATGTATCAAAACCCAAAATTCTGAACTTCTTTTAGCCATTGTTAGAGAGACAGAGAGATTTTATCAATGAAAGTTTGAGAAAAGATGTTCTTTCTTCAATCATTAAGCCTAGATTTAATTCTGAAGGACTGAAAAAAGGGGAGTTGGTCATTTCAATCTAAATTATTCTGGTGAATCATGACAAGTGGGAGTAGAGATATTTAAAAATGTTGAATCCAAAATTTTAGATTCAACCCAGTTGTGTCTGTCCTTCAACCTATTTCTGTTTGATTCTTTGCGAAGTTGCTGATCTATGTTTGTCCTTATGTTTGCACATAAGCAGCCACAAATTAGGAATACTGACTAGGTTTAGGTTATTGTCAATCAACAAATAGGCCCTCCATGTTTGCTGTGGGGCAGGCACTATGCTGAATAGTCTGGGAGATGCTAAAAATGTCTTACACATGATTCTTAGCTTTAAGGATCTCACCATCAAGATGCATAAATAGAACTAATATTCCTGAAACCAAACTAGACAGTATTTAGGAATGGTGAAATGTGGGTCTAAATATGTTCCCAATGCTACATTCCCTGAGTAGGGCAGAGGAAAAACACTGGAATGTAGTTATAATATGAGAATGAAGGATCCGCCACTTTCTGCACATTCAGACTTGATCAGGAAAGAGTAAATAAAGAAGAAAGGCTAAATTATTAATTTCTGACTTCAAATTTTTTAGCACTTTATTTTATAATGTTTATGAGAAATGCGTCAAAACATATCTGAAGCATTCCCTTTGTGTTTAGGCTATTCCATGAGACTTGAATCTTTCAAAGCACTTATTAATGCAAAATAAAAGGATGTTCAATAAAACAAAGAATCAAAGATAAAAGAAAACCTCAAGCAGATCACAGAGATTATGTACACATCAAAAAAAAAAAAATTAACATCAATGTCAAATCACTACTTTTCACTTTTAAAAAACAATCCAATCCTCTGCAATAACCTGACATAAGCAGAGATTTATTGCATACAAACTTAGATAAAATCTTTCACCCTGGCTGGTGTAGCTCAGTGGATTGAGCGTGGGCTGTGAACCAAAGGGTCACTGGTTCAATTCCCAGTCAGGGCACATGCCTGGGTTGCGGGCCAGGTCCCCAGTAGGGGCCACGAAGAGGCAACCGTACATTGATATTTCTCTCCCTCTCTTTTCTCCTTCCCCTTGCTCTAAAAAATAAATAAATAAAATAATAAAAAAAATCTTTCTGTAAGAATTCATAACACTGGTTAGTATTTGGTGGGTGTTTCATGTATGTCATCTCATTTTCTGGTTTAAATTTGGGTTCGCTAGGGCTGCTCTTGGGCCAGGTGTTGTGTGTCTGCTCTCAGGAGCTGCAGAGTCCAGACTTGGCTGATCCGCGTTCTCTGCCGGCGTTCCCTCCAGTGCATGGCAGTCCGGAAACCCCAAGGGGATCCAAACTATGTGCAATGCTTGTACAGGTAATTGCTAGCCTAGCAAAGCTAGAATACTGCTTTAAAGATAGCAATTGTGCAAAATCACCACAAGAACTGAAGGACTTTTAGAAAATGCTTGCAAATACATTGTAGCTTTAATAAACTTAATTCTGTAAAATATTTTTATTTTTATAAAACATTTTCAAATGATTTTATTCTATTTTTCATATTTTAACCAGAATATGGCTCTTAGCATTTAAAAAGCTTTAACCTTTATTGAAATGTCTAAAAAGTTCTTTTCTAATTTATTATATCCATTACAAATAAGGGATTTTCAAGGTTAAAACAATTTCATGCTGACAAAAATCAAATACTGTGCATTGTTTAATATAGAGCCTAACATTATACCGTATAACAGCTTCCATTTATTCCTATTTAAAGCAACACTAAGTGACTAGTAATATCATATGATTTATATTTTCCTATGTATAGCAGAAAACCTACAATTTTATACACTTAAAGCTTAAGTGTGGGTTACAAACTACAGATATTCTCTGTTGAAAGTCATATTATATTACTGAAATAAATATTTATGTCCTATTCTTAATTTAAAGATGCACATTAGTTTTCCATCCAATCTCTTGCACAGAGAATTGATGTAGTTTTCATTTTTATTTAATAAGTAGTTTCTTTAAGAAATCCTGTCATTACTTGAGTGCTTTGCTATACTCTAATAAACAGATATTTAACCTTTGAATATTGCGGAGCCTAGCCTGCTGCCTTCTCCTTACTTCTATCCATGGGTCCATACACAAATGTTTCTGTTGGTTTCACAAATGCCAGTCTCAAACACTCAGGCAAAAGAATGAAGTTGGCTCTTTGTAGAATACTAATAGTCTTAACCTTCCTCTTTACATACTAGTGGTTTTCAAATATTTTTTAACACAGCAGATTTAAATTGGGCAAAAACCAACTGGTCCAATACAAAACTTATTTTCACATTTGAATGGCAAAAGAACAACAAGAAAAAGAATTTGAGGCCAGATACAAATTGCTTACCATTCACTTTTTAAAACAGGGGTCAGAATACAGTGTGTGTAGGCCGGATTTACTCAACATCTGCCTTTGTAAAGAAAGTTTTTGTCTTAACATAGCCTTATCCATTTGTTTACATAACGTCCCTGGCGGCTTTTGTGCCACATCAAAGTTGAGTGATGCTGAGAGACACTGTATGGCTTGTAAGGCTTACATTTACTATCAAGCCTTTACCGAAAGAAAACTTCCTATTCCTGATTTAAAAGAAGTATAGCAGGATATACACTGATCTTATATGAATAGCAATACTCTATGAAATTAAAAGTAACTGATAAATTCTACAAGGCTTATCTTGATAGTTTGTTGCAAGACAATTTATAGCCAGTCCATTGCCAATGACCTCTCATAACAGATTCAAAGTATAGGAGCATTGTGAATGTGTTGGTTTTAGAAATTTAGGTATGTGAACAGCAGGGCAAATGTATCTTTATATGTTGTTTAGTAAAATACAACATACACTTAAGGATTAACGACACATGACCTAAATGGTGATGATATAATGGTACTGAAATTTATAATTACAAAGCAAAACATCCATTGAAAAACATCACTGAGACATCCCATCTATTCTGAGAGGCCATCACACTTATTGCACATATGTCTCTGACCAGAGATTTTGCAAGAGTCTGAGCCAAGTCCTGAATTTTGGGCCATGATAAATACTATCAAAGCAGTAGCTTAAAATTAGGAGGAAATGTTGATAGTTCTTACTAATATTCTGGGTTGGTTACTGGTAGGTGACCGATAGTCATCTTTGAAAGCAGAAGTCTCAAGAATTATGAGTTAGTTGCCTCTAAATATCCAAAAAGGACTTGCCCAATGTTCCTGGTTTGTAAGTCATATACCAATATTTTAATCCAGGCAGTTTGACTTCTTAAACCTGATCTGACATTGACTGGGTTTAATAGCCCCTTTGAGAAAGGACTTCATTAGATGATCCATAGGATGAAGAAGGAGAGGGTCCACTGTGCTCTACTCTTCCTCTGCGATTCCCAGTCAGCTCTTGTCCACAAATACAAGGTCTAAATAAAGCAAACAGTCCAAGACCAAAAATTACTCAAATGAACAATTTTAGCATATTCTATCATGTTTCTTTGTAGTGTGAACTCAGAAAAGGTAAAATCTTTACAAGCCCAGAATGTAACAATAATAAGGTTGTTTGATCTTGTCCCAGCATTTTTCAGATGAGTCGTCTACAATGCAAGAAAAAAGTGCTTGTGTGGACCACAAGTCTCCCGACTCAAGGCTGACTGCTCCTCCTGCTGCCAGCAGCACAGCCTTCCTGATGGCTCAGGCTGCCCAGTGCATGAGGAACAATACGAGCTCTGAGTTTCAGCCTGGGCCTCCTGGCCACCCTACTCTCCCATCCACCATGGTTTTCTTTTCCCCACCTCATTAAACTCAGATTTCTCCCCTCAAATCCAATAAGCCTCTGTTTCTAAGAGTCTTTCAGAGGCTCAGCTACAGTCTTCTGCTTGGTATTGAAACATTGTGGACTTTATATTTTATCTGTTCGCTAAAGTTATACTTATTATTGGATTCATGTATCTTTCAGCTCCCTGACTAGAAGAGAATTTTTAAATGGGCATGGTTTTTACATGTTTGGTTTAGCTCGTCTATGAAATGGATTCTAATTCTTAAATCCTTTAGTTGATGCTGCCACAGAAAAGGGTTTTTTTTTTTTTTTTGCCTTGCACATTCTCTAATGAAGGTTACCTGGAAGGTGCCATATGATACCACCTTCTGCAAATGAAGTATGCAAATGGAAGGAGGGAACATGGGGAGGAGAGAAATGAGAAGTTGAATTACACTGTGTATTTCATTAGTATTTGGTAGAAAGATTATGGTTCAGTGGGTTGAAAATACCACATACATCAATTTTCCTAAATGGTGAATAAATTCAAAGTCTGTGCTGAAACTAACTTCAATTTTAAAGACATAATTTGAAAGCCTTCTATGTACACATGGCTGCATATACTCATACTGACCTAGATTAAATGTATAAAGACATGATTCTTTTGTGAGAGGCACAAGGTGGAGAACATAATGCTGGCCTCATAGATAGGAAACCAGAACTGTAAACCATGCCTGCACCAGCTGGCCTGGGGACTCTCAGCAAGTCGCTGATCTCATCTTGGACTCAGCATCCCCATCTTTAAAATGAGGGCATTGAGCAAAGATGATCACAATGGACTTTTTCCAATGCTAACATTTTATGAATCTGCAATTACCCAAAGTCTTCGCCCTGAAAGAAATTTGACTGGACCAAGACAGTGCCAAGTAGTACCTGTCGCTATATTCCCAGAATTGCTGAAATGATGCCAGAGTCTGCGAAGGTAATGAAATTTGCTTCAGGCTAATGCAAGTCGATTAAGCCTATGTAGTAGGTTGGTACAATTAAGCAATCACCCTCGGAGCAGAGGTAGCCAATTAACTGAGAAGGGAAATTGCTTTTGCACAAAGCTTCTATTTCAGAAATCAGAAAGTTATTTTAGTGACACAATCATCCAACTTCCTACTATAATCTCCTGACTCGGTACATTCTTAAGTCTGTGTCTCAATTCTCTCAGTTTCCCACATAGTGTAGGGGCGTGAAGCACAGCTGGCACAGATGTGGTGACTGCTCAAACCAGTAAACAGCAAATTCCCTGTGAATATCATTGATGGGTGACCAACACCATCAATTTAGAATTTTTGCTACAATTATTAAAACTCTGATCATCATCTTTTAGTTTTCATTCTTATTGTTTGGCTATGAGATGCCCAAAGCTCCAGTCATGTTTTTCTGTTATTAAAGAGTACTGGAAATTTGTGCATTTACTCATGCATTTGTTCAAAAAAATATTATTGAAGTGAGCCAGCCTATTGTGTCTGATGAGACAAGCAGAAAAGTTTATTTTCCAGCAGGGGACATAGATACATCATCAAATAACAGTAATGTTATCAGAGCTACAATAAAAGTATACAAGATGAAGAGAAATCATGGAGGAGGAAGCACTTGATTTTTCTTGGTGTAGGCAAGATGGGCTTCACAGAGGAGGTGACACCTGAGTGTTAGAGGAGGCCACATATCCTACATAGAGGAAATAGCATTTACCAAGAGAGGCAAAGTGGGAGCTGCAGTGTGTAAGGCACCTAGAGAGCTGTGCTGCATTTAACATCACTAGAACAATGGACATGATGGCGGTGGCCATGACAGATTAGATTAGGCAGGAAGAGAGGCTCCAGGAGGCATCTTCTCACATCTACAGCTAAACCAAACTGAAGTCGCCTGATCTTATCTGATCTTGAAGCTAAGCAAGGTTGGCCCAGTTAGTACTTTGATTGGGCAGGAAGAGTCCCATTCAAAGAGCAGCTCAGAGCCTGAAGTAATGAATTTGGGTGCCATCTACCAGAAGGGAAAACATCACCATATTTTTCAGACTATAAAATGCACCCCCCCGAATTTGGTAAGAATAATGGTTGTTAATGCTGCTGTTGAATTCTGTTTACATTTACATTGGTGAAATATTATGTTATTAAATATTTTACCACATTTTTTGCTTCAAATTTTCCCCCTATTTTCCTCCTCTAAAACCTGGGTGCATCTTACAGTCTGAAAAAATGCAGTACATAACCCAATATGCAGTTTAGAAAGAATGCAGAGGGAAAACGTAGAATACAGATTATGAAATTACAATCAGCCCTCTATATCCACAAATTCCTAATCTGTGTATTAAACCAACACTGTATAGAAAATATTTATCTTATTTTTATATTTTTAATTGATTTGAAAGAGAGAGAGAAAAAAATATCAATTTGTTGTCCCATTTACTTATGCATTCATTGGTTCATTCTTGTATGTGCCCTGACCAGGGATCAAACCCACAACCTTCATGTATTGGGACATATAGAAAAGGATGTACAAAGTTATCAGCAAATGCAAAACCTTTTTTAAATATATTTTATTGATTATGCTATTACAGTTGTCCCATTTCTCCTTCATCATTCCCCTCCACCCTGCATACCCCCTCCCACTCACATTCCTCACCTTTAGTTCATGTCCATATGTCATAAGTTCTTTAGCTTCTACATTTCCCATACTATTTTTGCCCTCCCCCTGTCTATTTTCTACCCACCATCTATGCTACTTATTCTCTGTACCTTTTCCCCCCTCTCTCCTCCTCCCACTCCCCTGTTGCTAAGACTCCATGTGATCTCCATTTCTGTGGTTCTGCTCCTGTTCTAGGTGTTTGCTTAGTTTGCTTTTGTTTTAGGTGTGGTTCTTAATAGCTGTGAGTTTGATGTCTTTTTACTGTCATATTTTTATCTTCGTTTCTTAGATAAGTCCCTTTAACATTTCATATAATAAGGGCTTGGTGATGATGAACTCCTTGAACTTGACCTTATCTGGGAAGCACTTTACCTGACCTTCCATTCTAAATGAAAGCTTTGCTAGATAGAGCAATCTTGGATGTAGGTCCTTGCCTTTCATGACTTGGAATACTTCTTTCCAGCCCCTTCTTGCCTGTAAGGTCTCTTTTGAGAAATCAGCTGACAGTCTGATGGGAACTCCCTTGTAGGTGACTGTCCCCTTATCCCTTGCTGCTTCTAGAATTCTCTCCTTCATTTGAATCTTGGCTAATGGAATTATGATGTGCCTTGGTGTGTTCCTCTTTGGGTCCAACTTTTCTGAGCTTCCTGGACTTCCTGGTAGTCTATTTCCTTTGCCAGATTGGGGGAATTCTCCTTTATTATTTGTTCAAATAAGTTTTCCACTTGTTGCTCTTCTTCTTCCCCTTCTGGTACCCCTATATTTCAGATGTTGGGATGTTTAAAAATGTCCTGGAGGTTCCTAAGCCTCTCCTCATTTTTTGAATTATTGTTTCTTCTTTCTTTTCTGTTTGGGTGTTTGTTTCTTCCTTCTGATCCACTCCATTGATTTGAGTCCCAGTTTCCTCCCATCTCCATTGGTTCTCTGTGCGTTTTCCTTCATTTCACTTATTGTAGCCTTCATTTGTTCATCTAATTTGTGAGCAAAATCAACCAATTCTGTGAGCATCCTGATCACCAGGGCTTTGAACTATGCATCTGATAGGGTGGTTATCTCTTGGTTGCTTAGATAAATTGGCCCTAGGGCTTTGATTTGTTCTCCCATTTGAGCCATTTCTGGTTTTTTGTTTTTTGGTTGTTTTTGTTTATTTGGTTGGTTGGGTTTTGTTTTTGTTTTTGTTTTGTTTTTTTGTCTCGTTGTGGCTGTTAGTGAGGGGCAGAGCCTTAAGTGTTCTCCAGGGCGGAGCAGCCCAGTCGCTGAGTTGTGACGCTGTATGTGGGGGTGGAGTCTGAGAGGGAACAATGGTGCTTGCTCCACTCTCTCTCGGATTCCAGTTCCTTCCGCCACTTCCCCTTCGCATGGATTATCTGCACTCAAATGTGGGATCCCCTAGTCACCCAGCCGCCTTGCTCGGCCTCACTGGGTCTGCACCATTGCCACCCCATGCCTGGGGTCTACTAGCCACCGCCTGCATGCCGAGGATCTGCCAGCCACTGCAGCCTGTGCTCCCGGGTCCACCAACCTCCACTTTTTCCTGCCACAACTCCACCCTTCTTACCGGTCTGAATGAATGGTTATTGGATTTCCGTACAGTTCAATTTTTTCTATAAGTTCTGATTCTTTTTTGTTTCTAAATCTTTGTTGTCCTTAATTTTGGTTGTGTGAGGAGGCACAGTCTGTCCACCTACACCTCCATCTTGGCCAGAAGTCAATACAAAACCTTTTTATATAAGGAACTTGAAGGTCTGTGTATGTTGGTATTCACAGAGGTTTCTGGAACCAATACTCCAATTAACGTCGAGGGACTATAGTTTACTTTGTGCATATTTTTAAAACTTAAGAAAATAGTCCCTTTCTCCTGTTTTTAAACAATGGAAGGGACTTGTCTCTTTCACTCATTTCTGCCTGAATAAAAATTACAGACCCCGGATGGATTGAAGCCCATGTGCTTGAATTGATTTTACTCCCATAAGAATTTTTCTAGGCTCTTCCTTGCAAAAGATGTCCTGGGGGGCCAACAATTGCCACATTGATCAAAGGCCCAGTCTGCAAAGGGAGAGGCAAGGGGACAAGCTGCATTTTGCCCCTGGGAACCGGGATTCAGAAATAAAGAGAATAAATAAGAATCAACCAGTTAAAAAGGAGTAAACTGTGAAGATCTCTCCCTCTTGCACGTTCAGCTAGCAACAGCTGTTTTTTCCTCCTTCAAAGCAAGCATGAAAGAAAGGCTTTCTTCACTCCTCACAGTGACCGTTGAATAGTGGAGAGCAAGGCTTGAAACTAATAGTTAAATGACATTGGACATGATCTGTTTAATATTTTTTGTCTCCATTATAGTAGATATATTCTCATGTTGCTGGAAGAGTAGATTTCTCTGCATTTAAAAATTTACCTTTTGGTCTCTATAATATAGAGTTCTGAACATAGAAATTGGTTATCTTTGTAACAGCATACACTTGTTATTGTGGTAAAATATACATAATGTTAAATTTACCATTTTAATTGTTTTTAAGGAGATAGGTCAGTGGCATTCAGTACATTCATTCACTTTGTTGTGAAACCATCACCACCTTCCATCTCCAGAAGTTCTTCTTCCTAAACTGAAATTGTCCCTATTAAGTAATTATCCATTCTCTCTGCTCCTTCAGCCCTGGGAACCACTATTCTATTTTCTGTCCCTGTGAATTTAATTACTCTAGGTATGCTGTACAAGTGAAATCATATAATTTTGTCTTTTTGTGCCTAGTTTTTTCACTCAGCATGATGTCTTCAAGATTCATCTGTGTCGTAGCATGCATTAGAATTTTATTCCTTTTGAGATTGAATAACTTTCTGTTATTTGTGTCCCCAAGAGAGCCGCCTTTGGTTTTCCATTCATTAGCTGATGGACACTTGAATTGTTTACACATTTTAGCTATTGTGAAAATCGGTGTATATTACTATTCAAGTACCTGCTTTCTATCCTACAATGATTTCCAGTTTGCTGAAGTGGAATTTCTGGGTCACGTGGTAACTCGAGGTTTAATTGTCTGAGGAATCATCATATTATCTTACACTGTACAGGTACCACTTTACATTCCCACCAGCAGTGCACAAGCATTCTCATTTCTCCACATCCTCTTTAACACTTGTTATTTCTGTTTGTATGTTTGTTTTTAAGCAGTCATGCTGATGAGTGTGAAGTGTTATCTCATTGTTTACTGGCCATCTGCATCTCTCTGTCTCTCTCTTTCAAAATGTCTATTCAAGTACTTTGCCCATTTTTAAATCAGGTTGTTTAGAGTTTGTTGTTGTTGTTGTTGTTAAATTATAAATATTCTTGGTATTAATCCTTGTCAGATATAGAATTTGTGAATATTTTCTCCCATGCCTTTTCATTCTGTTGCTAGTGTGCATTCTTTGATTGTACAAAAGTTCTTAAGTGTCATAAAGTTCAATTTCTCTATTTTTTCTTTTGTTGTTTGTGTTTGGTGTCATATTCAAGAAATCACTGCCAAATCCAAAATCATGAATCTTTCCTTTATGTTTTCTTTTAAGAATTTTAGTTTTACCTCTCACGTATAGGTCTTTGGGTTCAATTTCATTCTTTTGCATATAAACATCCAGTTTTCCTAATACCAACTATTGAAAAGACTCTCATTTTCTCATTGAAAAGTCTTGGCACCTGTGTGAAAATCCATGATGGCATATGATGCCATATGAAGTTATTTTAAATGACTTCTAACTTGAGGAAAATATGAGTGGAACAGCAATGTTGCTTTTGCTTAGTTTAACAGTAAGAAAGTTAGTTGTACCCTGGTTAGCTGCATCCCATTCCCTCAGGAACGCAAAATACTGATTGCTAGAAAGAATAAAAGAGAAGATAAAATAATGAGAAGAATGCTACTTGAAAATGTTATTTGTCAAAAGATGTAACGTGCTCCAACAAAAAGGGGGTAAAGTTCATGTCAGAAGAACAACGTTGTTGCCTCACACAGCCCCACTTCACTCTGCTCTTACTCACACAGGCCAGGATTCCTGTCCTGTAGTATCTCATTCTCCTGATCTATAAAAGGGGATTAAGTTTATTATCCTGAAGGATCAAAGTGGAGGTGTTACTAGATATCCTGAAAAAAGTAAAAGCTCTGCAATTGATATTGTTATTATGGTAGATTCATTGGATGTTTATATAAATTCTACTATCTCACTCATTAGGATTCTCTTTCCTTATTTATAAGTCAAAACCATAATACTATTCACTCAATAACATGTGCAAAGTAACTGTCTCCTAGACAGATGCAAAAATACCTCTCTCATATATGACTTGAAGCACATCTACCGTCATTCAACTTCAACTGCACTAACATTTACTAAGAATCTACTTTACACTAAATACAGCATTAACTGGCAGAGATTCAAAGTTGAAAAAGACAAAATGTCACACGCAATATAATTTAATCTCTAAGCTCTTTTATTGTAGAAATAAATACCTTCAAAATCTTTAAATTTTGTAAAGAAAATAATTATGTATATTTATAAGTAATGTATTTACAATAAATTATAATTGACAACAAACCTTTAATTCTGTACTTGCTAATTCAGTTTTCTTATATTTATAGCTCTTTTTAAAAAGTATTAAACAAAATTAGTTGTGTATATACTTTTTCTCTTCTGATAAGATGTAAGGTCTATTAATTTCTCTTTTTTATATTAGACCTATGTGAATGTATTCTGTAAGCATAATTTTTTAAGTTTGAAATAACTATAATAAAAGCTTATTTTCACTTATACAGATTTTTTTTTCTTAAAATAGACTACAGGAGGAAAGATTATTGTCTTGGCATTTACTCTGAAATCAGTCAACAGGAGTATAAAATACAATGTTCTATGCAGAGAGCGATATGACTACTGCCAGATGAATTGTATTTGTCCAAAATCTTTGACAAATAATACCAACTTGGTAGTGTTTGTCTCTTGCATCTTGGGAAATTGGTTTTGAACCTAGAAATTATCCCTAAATACCTACAATTGTCAATGGGAGAAATTCCTAGAAATTTGGTTCTTCTTGACAATGCAATAAAAAATTAAAGATGAGTGAGTCTATTAGCATGCAAGCAGGGTTTACTGATGATAGATTCTCATTGAATAGAACAGGCCTAGCTAAGGCAGGGGTGAGGGGGCTGAAAGGCATAGATTCTGGGTGAAGCAGGATAAGGGCAGTGAAGGTAAGGGCAGCCAAAGACAAGGGTGGCAAACAGGGGTGGTGAGGGCTGGGCTGGCAAGTGTGAGAGTGGCTAGAGGCCCCAAGTCCTTTGTTCTAAGGACTTATGTAGTTGACTGGATGGAATTGAGGTGAAGAAGTTAAAAATTGATGGACAGGTAAAGGTGGTGCTAGCTTTCCAGGACTGGGGCATGAATACCCAAAGATATTGATGGGCTTCTTCCTTTAGGCCACAGGTGGTAAACACAAGGCCCACAGCTGAATCCAGACCTCCACCTTGTTTTATCTGGCCTAGCACCTTGTTTCTACCCAGTGGCAGCGCCAAACTCTTGCTCAATTGTTAAGGAGTAGTTACATTCATACAGTCCTAAAATTACATTGGGCCCTTTGAAGGCAACCTCGAGGCTGATGTGGCCCCCGGTGAAAATGAGTTTGACACCCCTGCTTTAGGCACTATGGGCCCTTCTGGGCCTTTTAGGCTTTGGGATGAAAACACAGTTTCAAAGGCTTTCTTTCCCAGATAATAGAAAAGGTACAAAGAATTTCAAGGACTGCTGAGTCAGTGCATGGAAACGTATCTCCCGTCTCCCTGCCTTTATTTCCCCCTGGCTGTTCATTCTACTGTAACATTCCCCCTTCCAGTATTTGAAACCCAAATCATTGGGGACTTTAGGCCCAGGATATCTGGGTCACTAGGTGAGACCTGTCTTCTCCTCCTCCCTGCCTTGTTTATTGTCTGTCTATCCTGCCAACACAATGAACACCCATTGTTTTAGCAGTCTAGGAATGGACATAAACATGGCATTTTTATTACTTGTAATATCCTCCACCCATTGTGTAATGTGGTAGGTTGGAGTGAAAATCACTGGAAAGCAAGGGACCCCAATTTGCTCAGGAGACCCCAAAATCCAGCACAGAGACTGCTCCCCCTCTGCCAGGAAGGCAGAGGGTCACGAAGAGAGTTGAGATGGCAGAGTAAAGCAGATTACCTCCTGCAAAGGGAGGGACTGCCTGAAAAGGGGGAATTGCCAAAGGCATGAGACTAGCATAAACATAAGGCAGTGAGCAGCAGCAGAGAATTCCCAGGATTGAAACCAGAGCTGGGACTTAATTGCCTACAACCTTGGGGCTACTAGCTCATGATGCAAGCTGCACAGGGCTTCATGAGCTGTGGGGGCTGGATGCCAGCCCAGGATAACTGGAGACTTCTTCCCATGCCTGGAAAAGGGGGCAAAGACAACCATGGCCATTGGTTAAAAAGCTGGACACTCCCTGTGGTTTCCAGAGTGCATGGGATTCTGGGATATAGGACTTTTTAAAAACAGTTGGCCAGGAGAAGCTTTCTCAAGCTTTTGGCTCTGAATGCAAGCTCTTGGCTCATGGTGCTTTGTCTTGGGACTTTTAGTCACAGGTGTGCTTGATGCTCTGGGCCTCTGGCCCTTGCTCCCTGCACAGACTGGAGTGCTCATGGGTCCAGCAGATGCCGGGTCCACCAGGGGCTTAGGCCCCTAAAGGTAGGAAGCCTGCTCCTGTATACAGGGTCCCAAGCTGGGACACGTGCCTCACTAGGCTCCAGCCTCTGGGACTCTATGATCCATTGCAACATGGGACATGTGTCCAGGATAGCTACCTGGAAACTGAGAGCAGCATGCCCCAGACCCAGAAGGAGAGAGAAGAAGAAGATGGCTGCAAGAAGACGGCTACTCTGAAATCCATGGATGCACATTCCAGAGAGGATGGAGATCTGATCGTGTGACCAGTTTAAGCTCCAAAAAGGATAGATAAGGAAATGGGGAATTTCTGAGTGTGGTTTTGGATTATAATCTTTTGTGGAGAAAGAGAATTTCTAGGTCTCATGGAAGGAGAAGGGCTCAGAGTAGGAGTGCTCTCAGCTTCCCCCCAGTTGGAACTCTGTTAATAAAAATGTTTCCTTCAACATAAATCATTGGGTGACAGGCAACCAAACCCCATGCGGCAAAGTTGCAGCTGGGCTTCCTCCTCTAGTCCAGGCTTTATTTCTGAGAAGTCTTCCTTGTCCCATAAAAATAGCTTTTGCCTGAAGATCAAGTATTTAATCTTTCTTATACTTTCTTTATATGTATGCATTCTTATACTTTTGCTTTCATTTCTTTATGTCTTTTTCCCCTGTTAGACTAGAATCATGTATTTAGTTTTTGTAGCTTCTGGCATGCAGTAGGCACTTAATTTGCTTCCAAATGGTTTCATTCCAGGAGGCACCAAATAAGACACAAGGGGGAAAGTTAATGCAAAGAGTAGCTGATACAGTATGCAGATATAAGTATAGGTTCATTTATTTACTCAAATGATGTTGATCATTTGTGGTGTTGCATTCATGCTCAAGGCATCTGAAATATGTCGGGGAACAAAATAACAAAGTTCAGTTCATGAGAGTTTACATTTTAGGGTAAGAGACAGGCTACAAAATATGCAATGGGGGACCAAAGAAAAACAATTTATTTATAAAAAATGTGCATTTATTCATTCTTAAATGTTTAAATTTCAGTCATTTTCAAAGTACTCTCCATGTGATACAGTACACTTATTAAGAATTTTTTCTAAGAGGGAAGTTGGTGGCATGGTAGGAGGGAGCAGATTCCACTTCCCCCTATACTCAGGAGGAAAATCCTAGCCGATCTATGGAGAAACAGAGCTAAAAGCCAACAGTACCACAGCATATATGAAAATAGGGGAGCAAAAATTGTAGCGGACATTGAAAAACCAGACAATAAGGGGAGTACTTCAGGACAATAAGGGCCCAGGGATCAGCGTGGAGACCAGGGCAGCTGCAGCCTCAGGCCCTGCGCTTGCAGGGTCTGCCACAGAATTCTTGGGAGAGAGCCAGGTCAACCGCTGCCCCCCACCCCAGGCCAAACAAGGTTTGAGCAGCACAGGGAGAGACTTTGTTGCTTTAAGTCGCAGAGAGGGAAATAAGGTTTGAGTGGCAAACACACAGGGACTGTGAGCACCCACGCATAGCCCTGGGAAGAGTGCACACCGGAGCCCGCCCGAGCCCGGGTGACCAGAAGCAGCCTGGCTGAATGCATGCAAGCAAAGGAGGGGGCTTTGTGGAAGACCCAGAGCCCATGAGCCCAGGGTGAGCGTGTGCACTGCCGGAAACCCAGAACCCACACCCATAATTTCTGGCAGCGTGAGTGCTCTGTACGAAATCGGAGCACACAACTCTAAACTCGGGGAAAGCAAGCACTTCCCAGGGGGCCCAGAGCCCACACCTGAGGCCCTCTGCAGAGAGGCACCCGGCTAGCTCTGGGGAGAGTGAGTGGTTAGCCCTGTGGGGAGTAGCCCACCACTGACTGAGTGCTGAACAGGGAGAAAAGCAATACCAGTTACCCCTCAGCTTGCTGCAGCCAGCCAAACCAGAAAAACTGGTTTGGCCAGTTTGAAACCAGCAAGAGGTTTTTTCATTGTTGTTTCATTCTGTTCTGTTTTGTTTTGTTTTCTGTTATTGTTCATTTGATTATTTAAGTAATTTTTTATTTTTTGTTATTTTTTTATCCCTCAATTCCTTTTGTTTCTCTTTCCTTCCTTCTTCTTTTATTCCTTCTTCCTTTCTTTCCAATTTTATCTATTCTTCCTTCCTTCCTTCCTTCCTCTTTTCTTTTCTTTTTCTTTTTTCTCTTTTTAAATACCAAGTAAGAAAAAAAAAAACAAAAACCTGGAAATGTGAAAAGACCAGAGTTGGACCCAAAGAGGGGCATCCCAACAGCTGAGACAATGAGAAAAATTTCACTTTGCTGTTACAGATTATCTGCAAGCTATTGCATATTTGTAATATTACTTTTTCATTATTCTTACATTCTTTATTTGAATAGTATTTTTGTATTCTTCTTCTTTCTGTTTAGTCTTCTTTGATTAGCTGGTTATATTGTATTGTTTGACAGGTTTCCCCTGTTCTCTCATGCATAGTGTATTCCTAATTTACTGTCCTTCTCTCCACTTCTATTCCATTAGCACACTACTCAAGGTCCTATACTCCCTATTCTCATTATCTAACCTCATAGATTCTGTCATATGATTGTTGCTCTAATATTATTGTAAATAATAGCTGTTCCATACAATTGTAAATATTACACAACACCCCTCCCAGATCTTAGTCCACTTCACAGTTTCCTGAACTCTATTACTATAGTGGTTAACTCTATTCTCTCACACACTACACCTATTTACTATCCTTTACTCTCACCCTACCTCAGAATCTGACCTTCCTCAACCTCACTGCTTTTTAGATCCAACTCACAATCCTTCCCTCCTCAACAAGAGTCTTATCTTCTTTCCATCCTTTCTAAAAAGTGGCTACTTGGGCGGTAGAACACAGTTAATACCATACATAGCCAAAGGGTCTCCTATCTCTCTCTACTGGCTGCTACCGTAAATATCACAGAATACTCTCTTGCTGTCTTAAACCATTTTGCCTTACCCCTCCAACTGATCACAAAAAAAAATATGTGGAAGCTGTGAACACCAGTATAGCCGAAGAGGACTGAACCATTGAATCTCATAGGTATTTGACCACGGAAGTTCACACCACAAACTCAGGGAGCCAGAACAGATCAATTTAAGAAGCTGAGGATAACGAAAAGAGTCTCACAAACAATGGGAAGACAAAGAAACAATCTCCAATTGAAAGGAAAGGAGGAAGCATCAGAAAGAATGCTAAATTAAATAGAGGCAACTCAACTATTGATGTAGAAAGAAATAGATCAAAATACAAGCCCTAATTGAGGAAGAAATAAATCAGAATACAACCCCTAAATTGAGAGAAAAAATAGATCAGAATATAGCCCCCTAATTAGGGGAAGGAATAAATCAGAGGAAGGGAGAAAGGGAGTTAAAATTTACTACCGCATCTGCCGTGGAAGCCAGGATGTAATAATGCTTATAAGGAGAGTTTTCCCCGAGATCAGGGTCCAGAATTTGGAGACTGCCTCCTCTGACACCACGCATATAATAAAGAGCTGTACTTTGTCAACTCCCTGTGTTTGGATCATTTCATTTCTTTGTAACACTATCACATAGTCAGTTCAAAGCAATGGTTATCAGGAAGCTCAAAGAGCTCACAATGAGTTACCAGAAACTACAGGGAAACTACAATGAACTCACTGCAAATTATATTGACGTGAAAAAGGAAATAGAAACTACCGACAAGGGCCAAGAGGAAATGAAGAATACAATTTCCAAACTGAAGAACACAGTGGAAGGAATCAAAAGCAGAATCAATGAAGCAGAAGATTGGATCAACGAGTTGGAGGACAAAAAATACCTAGAAAGAGCAAGATAAGGTAAAGAGGCTCAGAAAGAATGAAGAGGGATTAAGAGAAATGCAAGACAATATGAAACATAATAATATCCATATAATAGGGATACCAGAAAGAGAAGAAGAAGAGCAAGGGATAGAAAACCTATTTGAAAAGTAATGATGGAAAACTTACCTAATTTGATGAAAGAAAAACTCACACAAATCCAGGTAACATAGAGAGTCCCAATCAAGAGGAACCCAAAGAGGCCCGCGTCAAGACACATCATAATTAAAATGACAAAATTCCAAGAAAAAGAGAGAATCTTAAAGGCAGCAAGGGAGAAACAAGAAGTCACATACAAGGGAGCCCCAATAAGGTTAACAGCTGACTTCTCAATGGAAATGCTCCAAGCCAGAAGAGAATGGCAAGAAATATTCCAAGTAATCAGAACCAGAGGTCTTCAACCAAGACTTCTTTACCGAGCAAGGCTCTAAATCAAGATAGAAAGCCAAATAAGGAGCTTCCTAGACAAAAGACTAAAAGAATACACCTCCACCAAATCGGCTCTGCAAGAAATGCTAAAGGGACTGCTTTAAGGAAAGGAAGGAAACAAGAGAGAGAGAGAGGAACACAGGTACGAAAATGGCAATGAATAAGTACCTGTCAATAATAACCTTAAACATAAATAGATTAAATGCTCCAATCAAAAGACATAGAATAGCTGAATGGATAAGAAAGCATGACCCACACACGTGCTGCCTACAAGAGACCCACCTCAGGACAAAAGACCTACACAGACTCAAAGTCAAGGGCTGGAAACAAATTTTCTAAGCAAACGGACAGGGAAGAAAAGTCAGGGTAGCAATACTGATATCAGACAAAATAGACTTCAAAAGAAGGGCCACAGAGAGCCAGAAAGTCACTTCATAATACTCAAGGAAAGAATCCACCAAGAAGACATAAAAATTGTAAATATATATGCACCCAACATAGGAGCACCCAAATACATAAAGAAAATCTCAGAGGACTTCAAGAAAGATATTGACAGCAACACAATTATACTAGGGGATATTAACACCCCACTGTCAACAATGGAAAGATCTTCCAAACAAAATATCAACAAAGATATTGTGGCATTGAACAATGGCCTAGATGAAATGGACTTAACTGATATATATATAGAGAGAGCCCTTCATTCCAAAGAAGCTAAATACACATTCTTTTCAAATGTATATGGAACATTTTCAAAGATAGACCCCATGATAGGACACAAAACAAGTCTCCACAAATTCAAGAAAATTAAAATCGTATTAAGCATTTTCTCTGACCACAACAGAATGAAACTAGAAACCACTCTCAAGGAAAAAAAAAAAACCCAAAACACTCAAAATTATGGAGGTTGAATAACATGCTATTAAATAATGAATGGGTCACGAATGAAATTAGGGAAGAAATCAAAAAGTTTCAGGAAACAAATGAAAATAAACTCACAACGACCCAAAACTTATGGGACACAGTGAAGGCAATCCTCAGAGGAAAGTTCATAGTGATACAGGCCTACTTAAAAAAGATAGAAACATTTCAAACAAACAATCTAACCCTATGCCTACAAGAATTTGAGAAACAACAACAAAGACAGCCCAGAGCAAGTAGAAGGAAGGAAATAACCAAGATCAGAGCAGAATTAAATGACATAGAAACTACAAGCACAATTCTAAGGATCAATGAATCCAGGAGCTGGTTCTTTGAAAAGATAAACAAAATCAACAAGCCTTTAAGCAGGCTCATTAAGAAAAAAAGAGAGAGGACCCAAATAAACACAATCAGAAATGAAAGAAGAGAGATTACAACTGATACCACAGAAATAAAAGGTTTGTAAGAAATTACTGTGAAGTACTGTATGCCAAGAAATTTGAAAACTTAGTTGAAATGGACAAATTTCTAGAAAAATATAATCTTCCAAAACTCAATAAAGAAGAAGCAGAAAGCCTGAACAGACCAATAACAGCAGATGAAATTGAAGCAGTAATCAAAAAACTCCCGACACACAAAAGCCGTGGACTAGATGGTTTCACAGGAGAATTCTACAAAGCATTTAAGGAAGAGCTAACCCCTATCCTTCATGGACTGTTCCAAAAAATCCAAAATGATGGAAGACTCCCAAACTCTTTTTATGAAGCCAGCATCATCCTAATCTCAAAACCAGATAAAAACACAACAAAGAAAGAAAACTTCAGGCCAATATCGCTGATGAACATAGATACTAAAATCCTCAACAAAATAATGGCAAACCACATTCAACAATACATTAAAAAGATCACATACCATGACCAAGTGGGATTCATCCCAGGGATGCAAGATGGTTCAATATTTGCAAATCAATAAATGTAATACATCACATAAACAAAAGCAAAGACAAACTCACATGATCATATCAATAGATGTGGAAAAAACATTTGATAAGGTACAGCACCCATTTATGATAAAAACACTCAGCAAAGTGAGAATAGAGGGAGCATTCCTCAACATAATAAAGGCCATATATGAGAGACCTACAGCCAACATCCATACTCAATGGGCAAAAACTAAAATCTTTTCCACTTAGATCAGGAACAAGACAAGGTTGTCCACTTTCACCATTTCTATTCAGCATAGTATTGGAAGTGTTAGCCACAGTGACCATACAAGAAAAGGAAATAAAAGGCATCCAATTTGGAAAGGAGGAAACAAAACTATCATTGTTTGCAGATGACATGATAGTGTACATAGAACATCCTATAGACTCGGCCAAAAAGCTGCTTGACCTAATACATGAATTTGGCCAAACAGCTGGATACAAAGTCAATATCCAGAAATCAAAGGCATTTTTGTATACCAACAATGAAACAGCAGTAGCAGAAATCAAGAAAAAAAATCCCATTCCATATAACAAAAAGAAAAATAAAATACCTATGAATAAACCTAACCTAGGAGGTAAAACACCTGTATGCAGAAAACTACACAACACTAAAGAAAGAAATCAAGGAAGACACAAACGAATGGAAATATATACCATGTTCATGGATGGGAAGAGTTAACATCATCAAAATGTCCATACTACCCAAAGCAGTTTACAGATTCAATGCAATACCTATTAAAGTACCAATGGCATATTTCACAGACATAGAACAAACACTTCAAAAATTTATATGGAACCATAAATGACTCCAAATGGCTGCTGCAATTTTGAGAAAGAAGAGCAAAGTAGGAGGGATCACAATACCTGATACCAAAATATATTACAAGGCCACTGTAATCAAAACAGCCTGGTACTGGCCTAAAAACAGGCACACGGACCAATGGAACAGAACAGAGAGCCCAGAAGTAAACCCAAGTCTCTATAATCAACTAATATTCAACAAAGGTGGCAGCAACATAAAATGGAATAAAAATAGCCTCTTCAACAAGTGGTGTTGGGAGAACTGGACAGCTACATGCAAAAAAAATGAAACTCGAGCACCAACTTACACCATACACAAAAATAAATTCAATGTGAATAAAATATTTAAATATAAGCCGTCACACCATTAAAGTCCTAAAGGAGAACATAGGCAGGAAAATCTCAGATATTTCACACAGCAACATTTTTACTGATATGTCCCCTAGAGCAAGGGACATAAAGGAAAGAATAAACAAATGGGATCTCATCAAAATAAAAAGCTTCTGCATGGCTAAAGCAAAGAGTATTAAAATAAAAAGAGAACCAACTGTGTGGGAAAACATATTTACCAATGATACCTCAGACAAGGGTTTAATTTCCAAATATATATATAATTTACACAACTCCACTCTAAGAAGACAAGTAATCCAATTAAAAAATGGGCAAAGAACTTGAACAGACACTTCTCCAAGGAGGACGTACAGAAGAACCAGAGTGAAAAGATGCTCAATATCACTAGCTATCAGAGAGATGCAAATTAAAACCATGGTGAGATACCACTTGACACCAGTCATCATCAACAAAGCAACAAACAAGTGTTGGAGAGGTTGTGGAGAAAAGAGGACCTTAGTGCACTGTTGGTGGGATTGCAGACTGGTACAACCACTATGGAAAACAGTATGGAATTTTCTAAGAAAACTAAAAATGGATCTACCTTTTGACCCAGCAATTCCACTGCTTGGATTATATCCTAAGAACCCTGAAACACCAATTCAAAAGAACCTATGCATCCCTATGTTCATAGCTGCACAATTTACAATAGCCAAGTGTTGGAAGCAACCTAGGTGCCCATCATAAATGAATGGATCAAAAAGCTATGCTACATTTACACAATGGGATTCTATGCACCAGAAAGAAAGAAGGAGCTCCTACCCTTTGCAACAGCATGGATGGAACTGGAGAGCATAATGCTAAGTGAAATTAGCCAGGCAGTGAAAGACAAATACCATATGATCTCACCTTTAACAGGAACCTAATCAACAAAACAAACAAACAAGCACAATATAACCAAAGACACTGAAATTGAGAACAGGCTGACAGTCACCAAAGGGGAGAAGGGAGGGAATTTCAGGGGGAAAGAGGAAGGGTTTACAGGAACAAGTATAAGGGACACATGGACAAAATCTAGGGGGAGTGGAAATGGGAGGGAGGTAGGGAGGGCTGGGGCAGTGGGCTGGGAAGGGAATGAAAGACAGAAAACTGTACAAGAACAACAATTAAAATAAAAATTAAAAGAAAAAAACACTTTTTTCCACTGCCTATGCAGTTTTTGAAGTCACTGATTTTGATGCCCTTTAGTACTTCTGCTGTTTTTTTGTTTCACCTCTTCCACCTTGACAAAATGTTTCCCTTTAAGCACTTGTTTTTTTATTTTTTTCCTTTTTATTTTTAATATATTTTATTGATTATGCTATTACAGTTGTCCCATTTCTCCCCCATCATTCCCCCCACCCTGCACACCCTCTCCCACCCACATTCCCCACTTTAGTTCATGTCCATGTGTCATAAGTTCTTTAGCTTCTACATTTTCCACACTATTCTTGCCCTCCGCCTATTTTCTACCCACTATCTATGCTACTCATTCTCTACCTTTCCCCCTCTCTCCTCCTCCCATGCCCCTGTTGCTAACCCTCCATATGATCTCCATTTCTGTGGTTCTGTTCCTGTTCTAGTTTTTTGCTTAGTTTGCTTTTGTTTTAAGTGTGGTTCTTAATAGCTGTGAGTTTGCTGTCTTTTCACTGTCATATTTTTGATCTTCTTTTTCTTAGACAAGTCCCTTTAACATTTCCTATAATAAGGGCTTGGTGATGATGAACTCCTTCAACTTGACCTTATCTGAGAAGCACTTTATCTGTCCTTCCATTCTAAATGACAGCTTTGCTGGAAAGAGCAATTTTGGATGTAGGTCCCTGCTTTTCAAGATTTCAAATATTTCTTTCCAGTCCCTTCTTGCCTGGAAGGTCTCTTTTGAGAAATCAGCTGACAGTCTGATGAGAACTCCTTTGTAGGTGACTGTCCCCTTATTCCTTGCTGCTTTTAGAATTCTCTCCTTCATTTTTATCTTGGCTAATGTAATTACGATGTGCCTTGATGTGTTCCTCCTTGGGTCCAACTTCTTTGGGACTCTCTGAACTTCCTGGATACCCTGGTAGTCTATTTCCTTTGCCAGATTGGGGAAGTTTTCCTGTATTAATTGTTCAAATAAGTTTTCCACTTGTTGTTCTTCTTCTTCCCCTTCTGGGACCCCTATAATTTGGATGTTGGGATACTTAACGATGTCCGGGAGGTTCCTAAGCCTCTCCTCATTTTTTTGAATTCTTGTTTCTTCCTCGTTTTCTGTTTGGTTGTTAATTTCTTCCTTCTGGTCCACTCCATTGATTTGAGTCCCAGTTTTCCTTCCATCTCTATTGGTTCCCCATGCGTCTTCCTTCATTTCACATATTGTAGCCTGCATTTTTTCATCTAATTTGTGAGCAAAATCAACCAATTCTATGAGCATTTTGATAACCAGTGCTTTGGACTGTGCATCTGATAGGTTGGCTATCTCTTCACGGCTTAGAGGAATTGACTCTGGGATTTTCATTTTTTCTCCGGTTTCAGCCATTTTTGGTGGGGTTTTTTTTTGTTTGTTTGGTTTGGTTTGGTTTTAGTCTGGTCACAGCTATTACGTAGTGAGGGGTGGAGCCTTAGGTGTTCCTCAGGGCAGGGCAGCCCAGTCACTGGGTGGTGACGCTGTATGTGGGGGCGGGGTCCAAGAGGGAAGAATGGCGCCTGTTCCGCTCTCTCCTGGACTCCGGTCCCTTCCGCCACTTTCCTTCCGCCACTTCCCTTCTGCCTGGACCGTCTGCGCGCGCAAATGTGGGACCACCTGGTCAGCCAGCCACCCCGTGCGGCCTCACTGGGTCTGCACAGTTGCCCCCCTGTGCCCGGGGTCCGCCAGCTGCTGCCCGTGGGCCTAGGGACCGCCAATCGCCGCCTGTGCACCTGGGAACTGCCAGCCACTGCCTCTTGCGTTCCACTTTTTCCTCCACTTTTTTCTCCACTTTTTCCTGCCATGACCCCACCCCTCTTACCGGTCTGGATGAATGGTTGTTGGACTTCCGTACAGTTCAACTTTCTATAAGTTCTGGTTGTTTTCTTGTTTCTAAATATTTGTTGTCCTTAATTTTGGTTGTGAGAGGAGGCACAGTGTGTCAGCCTACTCCTCCATCTTGGTTGGAAGTCCTCTAAGCACTTGTTTTTTTAATCCAGGGAAACAAAAAAGTCACTTGGGATGAGATTGTGTGAATAGAGAGGGTGGGCATGGGGATCATGTCATTTTTGGTCGAAAACTGCTGGACACTCAGCATAGTATGGGCATGTGTGCTTGTAAATCACCCATCATGAAATGGACAAACCCATTGAAAAAGTCTTTAAAAAAATTCACCAAAGCCAAACCCAGCCTCTCACAACAACACCAGTTGATACACTGATACAAATGGGCTCCTAGGACACTCACCTAGTGGAGGAAGCCTGTACTCCATGGGGCCCACCCTCTAGAAAATAATTCTGGTGTTTTGGGGTCCCCCCACATACCTATGTTTATGTACACACAAACACTCACACACACTTTCCAAGTGTAGGCAAGTGCTAATAAGAGATCTATAGTGAGGAAGAATATCATGGCTTCTTTTTACATAGGACACATAGAGATTAGACTGAAGGAAGCATAAGAAGAAGCAAGAGGACTACAGATACTGCCTCAGCAGGTTATTGTCCAATGGGATAGATAGACAAGAGCACTGGAGGTGGTGAAAAGGGGTCATATTCTGCACACATTTTGAAGATAAATGCAATAGACTTTGATTATTGGAAGTAGGATATGAGAATAAGAGAAAAGTCAGACTTGACCCTAAAATTTTGGCCTGAGCAACTTAAAGGAATGAAATTCTATTTACTAAGATAGTGAAGCTTAGGAAAGGAGCTAGTTTAGGGAAGAAAAATTAAGAATTTTGGCACTATAGACAAAATAAAATTAAGAATCCTGGCATTATAGACAAAATTCCTACATGCAAACCCTAATCCCTTGTACCTTAGAATGTAGCTATATTTGGAATTAGATACCTTTAAGAAACAACTGAAGTTCAATGGAGTCATAGTGTTACAGAACAGACCCAGCAGCAGGGGGTGAATGATATACTATTGCCGAATGGACCCACCATTGTGCTCCAGGGATCCCCCACCCTATACTAGGTTCTTGCCCATCACCAGGGAAAAATGTCTCTCAATGCCAGAGATTGGTGAAAAGGAAAGGGACTATTTATTTAAAGAGTTATACTCTCTTAAGAGTAATGACTTAATGTTTTCATTGAGCTCTCAAAGTCCTTTAGAATACCCACAAATGCACAGTCCTTCCTTCCCCCTCTGCCCAATCCAGGGGTACCATATCTCAGAAAAAAAATAGAAGTCCGTGGTTCTTCTCCACCCAAGCTGCGTGGTCCTAAAATGACCTAAATCCACGTAGTCCCCAAAAGACCCTGCATGACTACCACGCCTGAGTTTAAATCCCAGCACCAGTCTTCCTCTGCCGCACCATTTCCAACTCCTCCCACAATTGGCCACAGCTTCCAGCATTCCCATATTTTTCCAGCTTTACTGGACCACCATAGTAAGTCCAGGCAGATGTGGCCCTGTGGTGTGAAGCCAATCATCTCTAAGCTCTTACACAGGCCCTGTAACCAAGGGGAGTTGCCTCCCAGTTACATCATAGGTTGAAGGCACCCCCATTCCCCTGGCTCAAAGCATGGCCACAGCTGTTTAACATATCTATGAAACCAGTTAAAGGTTATAGATATGTTAAATGACTGTCCTAGAGGTTATCTGCAAAACTGTTGCTATGCAAAACAGCTCTCAATGGCCCTGTTCTATGTGTCCTATCCTCCAGCTCAGACTTGTGGGGGTGAGAACATCCTATATATATTTTTCTACTATTTCCTGGACACCCTGAGTTCTGGACCCCATTACGAATCCCTATTTCGGCCCCCCCTTGGTTGCACCCTGTTACAATAAAATGGGGCCCCAATCCAATCTGACTGGTGTTCTTATAAGAAGAGGACATCAGAGGTGAATACACAGAAAGACCATGTGAAGACACAGCAAGAAAGTAGCCATCTACAAGCCAAGGAGGAAGGCCTGAGGAGAAAGGAAACCTGCCCACACCTTGATCTTGAACTTTCAGTCTTTAGAACTATAAGAAAATAAAATTGTATTATGTGAGCCACACAGTCCATGGAATTTTGTTTTGGCAAGTCTAGAAGGATAATTCACATGAATATATTGTCTCTAATATCTATTTACAGTCCTTCAGAGGCTAAATGAATTCTGATGTCTCCATATTTGTTCCCTGGTTCACTGCGTATTCATGTGTACTTGCCTAACAGCCTGGAAGTGTCACCTACATCCATGACATACTAGGGAGAGGGCACACAGATGCAAATCTTCACCTTGTCGAGGTGCCTTCCCCATTTGATAGCTCATTTTCTCCTTTCAGTTTGAATTACCCGGCTTTCATTAAAAAATGTTTATTAAATTTATTGAGATGGCATTGGTGGGAAATCCAGACATCAATATAAAACACTTGGTAAACTCTTAAATCTCTGATTAATGCCAATACTATTGCTTCCCTAGTGCATTAGTTGGCTCTCTTCTGGTAAATGCATGTGCACACACACACACCCTTGCTTTCATTCTTCTCTGACTTCCTCATGTCCCAATCTAAACTTACATAGGCTTCAATATTTTTGACCCTGCAGAGGAATGTAAATTTTCTCAGAAGTTAAATGATCAAGATAGACATAAGAGGGAGAAGGAGGACAGTATTAATTTTCTACCAAAATAATTCAATTCTCCACCTCACTTAGCTTGTGCAGACCTGGCTTAAAGAGTGGATCTGGATTTTAGAAGCCCTGTCAAGGCCATTTGTAGAAATTGGAGCATTTGCTAACCAAGAAGTAATGGCTTCATCCCAAGTGCCTCTTTTCAGTATTGTGTTTCAGAGGGTGCATAATTGCTTTGGTGGAATATTGCAAAATCATTTCATACTGCGATTAAAATATTTTCACAACTATCATCAAGGGAACAGTGGAAATAGGAAAGAGATTTTTTAGTGTGATCAACTAGATAGCCTTGAAGCTTAACGATATGTTCCGTGCTTAGAGCAAGTTAGCATGAAATTTAATTTGCAGTAATCTGCCTCAGACCATTGGAGGACAAACTCACCTCTAGTTGGAATTTACACAGCTTTTAGCATGCAATAACTCAAGGGTGGCATGTCTCTAAGATGATGCCTCCTGTCAGTTCTTCCTTTGTAATAAGTCTCCCATTCACAACTTCCCTTTCCCACTGCCTTCACCCTACCTGAGGACTTTGTCACTTTAACTTGGATGAGGAGATAGCCTGCAGATTGGTTTACCTACCTACCTCCACACTTGCCCCTGTACTGCTTATTACCACCCAATGAATCTCCCTAAAGTACATATTTTCATAAGATTTCCTACTAAAGAAAATTCAGAGGCATCTTTACCCATGAATTGGAAAACAACTACCTTTCTAGATTTAGCCTCAGTGAGTTATGTTTTTAACTCTTTTAATCTATCCTAAGCATCACAGTGTACCCCAAACACAAGGATTTTAACTGCTTCTGCAGCCTTTCTCCTGGTCTCACACTTACCTTCAATGTTCTTTTCTTGCTTTTCTTACTACCTATTTTTTGGAACAGTTAAAACTTACCTTAAAGCCTTTTTAATCCTAGCCTTGCCTTAAAGTATGTTTGTTCTGGCCCTGACTGTATAAATCTATTTTATAAGTATTAAGATCACAAAGAGGCATTTCTTCTATCTTCAACTTTAGAAAATACATGTATTTTAAGAGATTGGTCTTTGTAATTTTAGCAGAATACCATTTTTATGTGGAGTGGATAAAATAGACAATAAATATCAAAGATGCTATGTTGAAACCAGAGATTTAGTTAATGTTATTAAAATGAAATTTGAAACACTCTGGTTGGAAACACCAGGGCCAGCCTTTGCCTTCCACAGAGACAATCAAATAATTGTCTTTGGGAAATATGACCTGTCCACAAGAAAAAAACTCTAAATATTTTGATTTGAAGGTTCTCTGATGAAAGATGTGGGTTAAATCAATCTACAGCAAAGACCACAGTGAAAAGGCCCTATGCATGGACACAAAACTTTGTTTTTTATGATTATCTCTTAAGTAAGATTGAACTAGAATTTCAGGAGAACTCCATTTTTTTTTTTATCCTCACCCGAGGACATTCCATGCTTATCGATTTTAGACAGAAGGGAAGGGAGGGAGAGAGAGTAGGAGAGAAACATCAGTCGGTTGTCTTTTGTGCATCCCTCAACCAGGGAGACAGCCTGCAGCCCAGGCATGTGTCCTGACCGGGGATCAAACCAGCGACCTTTCAGTTTACTGGATGATGCTCCAACCAAATGAGCCACACTAGCCAGGGCAAGAGAACTAAAATTTAAAGGCAGAGCCTAAGCCAAAAAGAGAGGGAAAAACTCAGAGAAAATGGAAATTTTGAAAAGAGAAGAAAAATCCACATACTTATTATTGTCCTCAGGGATAAGAAGATACTGCAATTGTAAGAGAAAAGAATACCATGAAAACAGATATTCAGAGAATAGAATAAAATTTTTATAAATTAAAACATAAGATGAGTAAATTAAAGACTCAAGAGAGTACTTGGAAGATAAATTTGAGGAATTGTCCTAGATTACAGAAATGAATGAATGAATGAATAGTAAAGAAGAGAAAAAATGAAGAAAACACATCACCCACACTCAAGACCAAAGTCTGAATCATAGGAATTTCAGAAAGAGCAAGGAATAAAAACAAAATAAATAAGTTTTATGCAAAAAGCAATTAAGTCTGTTTTCAGGAACCAAACAATTTGTGCTTACAAAAAGGAAGAGATTAACATAAGCTATATGCGTATGATGCATGCAGCACAAGAAGAGGCATAAAATGGGACACCATTACAAAATTTCAGAACCTGGAGTGAAAGAAAAGACCCTCAAAGCTTTCAGAGAGAAACATACATGTATTATACAAACAATTGAGCAATATTAGAAACTGAAATACAATGGAGGGTAAATGCCTTTGAAAACTGAGAGATAATAATTTCTAACTTAGAATTCTACATTCGGCAAAACTATTAATTAAACATGAGGGTGATTAAAAATTATGTTTTAGAATGTGAAAAGTTTCAAAAGTTTACCTGCAAGGCATTCTTTTTCAGGGCACTACTACATGAGAAATCCAAGAAACAGGAACCCCTGAGACTCAAGCAGCAGGGAATCCACTAAGAACAGAGGCAATTTCCATGAGGCTGAAGGGAACTCCTGGGACTCTGCACTATACAAGGGAGGAGAGAAAAAAAACAGATTGGAGCAGGTAAGAATACCTGAGAAATAAATCTTCAGAAAATGAAAATGACAGTACATTTATTATGATTGAATATACTGAGTTGCTCTTATACACCTAGGAGAGAACACAGGAGTAAATTAGTCTCAATAGAAAAAAAAATTAAATTAAAATAACATAAGAAAACTATTATTCAGGATGGAGGGAAAGGGCAGAAAACTGTATTTGAACAACAATAAAAAATTTTAAAAAACTCTTATTCTGAAGAAATAAAAATTAATCATCAAAACAAGAAAGGTCATCATAGACAACTACAGAGCTCAGCTAGTAATACAATTTACATAGTCATGATGTGAATCCTACATATTAGTATAATTCCAATGGGAATTTATTAAAGGTAATGGAACACAGGTGCACGGGTGCGTGTGGCTATAATGGAAGTGTGAGAAAATTGCTAAATCTTCTTTAGTAGTGAGAGGTCAACAGGTAATGCCTACATCAGAAAATGTTAAGAAGTGAATTACTTACAGACATAGTTATTATTTAGAGATGTAGATTGAAAGTTTTACAAGTGCTTAAAGAGTAGAAAATGTGGAAGACGTTTTGGGAGATTGCTATGTTCTGTAGAATAAACCATGTTCGTGTATAACTTGGATAAAATTTTAAACTAAATTAAAAATCCAATTAACCATACTCACAGACACAGAGAAGAATAGGCAGTTTCTGAAGGCAAACTGCATTAAATTCCCAGCATTATGATCAGGCCTTGTCAATTTGAAGTTGAAAAATTCCCCACAGCCCAGCTGCCCTGACACCTGAGCTGCCCCCCAACATGGGTAGAGTATCTCAACCTCATGGTCACAAAACACTGGTCTGGAAAGAGCAATTAATCTGCATGTCCTAGAGAATTTGTTAATAAAATACATTAATTTATGAATGATTTTACTTTTTTCGAAATAAAAGTACATGCAAGTTTCTTTCCATAATACAAGTTTTTCCATATTCTTTCATGCTATTATATTTTTGTGGTGGCAGAAAAGGTGTATAATTACGGAAAAGTGGTTTAAACTGAAACTTACCTGCTTAATGTTACTTTCTATAGGTTATTGTGAAAAATCATCAATCATGTGCATTTCAGCAAGTTTTTTTTAATGTGAGCCCCTTTGATGTAATTAAATGTATTGATGAATAAGCATAACCTTTTTGGTTGCAAATTACAGAAACTCTACTGAAACTAACTTAAAGGAGGGGGAAGATGAATAAACTCAGGAAGTTTGGAAGTCAAGGTTGATACCTTCAGATGTGGCTGGATACAGGTATACAAATTGTCTTATTATGACTATATCTATCAGTGGTAATTCCAAGTGTTGGTCATTTTCTTTCTTAAAAAGAGACACATTTCTTCCATGAAGCTAAGATTGATGGCAGTCTGGTAATTCAGGCTCTCCTGGTCTTATTTAGCAACTCTGGTAGAGGAAAAAAAGGGCCTTTCTTCTTCCTATGCTCATGTATAAATTTAAGAAAAGAACTCTGATTGCTATGCGTGTTATATGCCTACCACTTGGACCAATCACTCTTTACTGTGAAACTCATTTCAGTGATTGACCAAGCCTAGATAACATGTCAATTCCTATTGTCTACTAAGATTGACAGTTCTACCAAAATCACATGGAACTGAACTAGAGCTTTTCTTTAAAGCAGTGATTTTCAACCTTTCTCATCTCATATCACACATAAACTAATTAGAAAAATTCTGTGGCATACCAAAAAAAATATATAGTTTTGCTGATCTGACAAAAAAAATAGGTATAGTTTTGATTCATTCACACCATACACCAGTCTGTTGCATTGGCTGCTGTCATTTTTTTGTTTGCCAACCTAAAAGAAGAGGGGTCAGTACCCCCAACTAAATAACCAGGTGTTGCATGTTTTAAAAATTATTGTGGCACATCAGTTGAAAATCACGGTTTTAGGGTAATGGATCTTAATGTACCCCCCACCCTATCACTCACTCCTCCACTGATATATGCCTGTCAGCACATCATTAGAACTAAATCTTCTTTAAGGTTTTAATATATTTTAAAATATAAATGTCACCAAGACAGGCACCAGCTTAAACCATAAGTCATATAAACCCTCTGTTCCAATCAAAGTGGTTACATCAAGCATGATGGGTTGAAGGAGAGGCAGTAAGTATTTTTCTGGTCAAATTCCAGAGCAGAAGGATACACTATGTGAAATTACTAAGAGTGAAGATGTAATGGGGACTCCTCGCCTCCTGGGAAACAGGGGCGAGGTTAGAAGGCCAGGGATGCTGCCTGGCTGCTGAGCCTGTGTACACCACCCTGGCACCAAGGCGATGTAAGATGCTGGCCTGGCCAGGCAGGGGATGTTGGGAGCCTTTAAAACGGTAGCATGCAGAAGCCACTCTCTTGGACTCTCCCCTCTTTCCCGGCTATTGCGGGGTGGAGTTCCTGAGGACCAGGCCTTTGGGACCAGTGGTCTGGGAATGTTCTCGGGCCCCTCCCTGAGCATTTCAGGGCCTGTGTGGAGCATGGTGGGCTCCAGCAAAATGGGAGGGGAGGAGGCTCTGGCTGGCAGGCTTGTGCAGCATGACTAGACAACAAGCTTCGTGCCCCTCCTCCCTACAGGAAGACAGGTAGGCTGCTGCCTGCCTGATGCCTCCAGTGCAGGCCTGTCAGCAGGCAGCAGCTCTTGCACAGCCAGGGGACAAGCCTCGTGCCCCTCTCCTGCACAGGAAGCTGTGGGAACTAGAGTGGTAGCTGCCCACCCACTGGTCACCCACTGGCTCCTCCACTGGGGCAGGGGAGGCTGCCAGTAGCAGCTCCTGCCTGGCAGCCCACTGCCCAGTAGCTGCTGTGGCAGTAGTCCACCTGCCACCCTCTGCTCCTCCAGTGGGATGACAACGGCAGTTCCTGCCATCACTGTCACTCTGCCTGTTCCAGCCCAGGCAGGTCCTCGGACCCACCATATTAATGTGTGGTGTGGGACTTAGCAGACCATTGGAGGGCATGCTGTGAGTACAACACCTGGATGCATGGATTCTGAAGGATGAAAAGGACTGTGCTTTGGATGCAAGGAGAGGTTCCTGGTGCAACCTTGACCTGAGCTGGCAGAGGGTGGCAGGGTGATTTTCTCTGAGGCATTCTAAAGGAAGATGACTCTGAGATAGAAACCTGCCATTATTTCAAGCTGTATATACTTTAAATAAAGGATTCCTTTTCCTTTCCACTGAACGCTGTCTCCAGAGTTTTGTGTATGGGCAGCAAGCAATAGGACCCCACTGTTCCAGAGAAGCATGGGTTATTCGGCTACAAAAACACTTTAAACAGTGTTATTTTGACTCAGTTTCTGTTCTGCTAAGCTATGAATGCCAAACAAATAGTTTCAAAACCTAGGGGCTTAAAATGACAACAACTTGGTTCTAATCTCACATGTTATGAGGGTTGCCAGTATCTGTGGAATGACTATTACTCAGCGTCTGTCATCCAGGGGCATTCAGATGGTAGCTGGAGTCATTTGGATGACTTCTTCACTGACTGATCTAGTGCCTGGCCTGGCAAATCTGGTGGCAGGTCAGCATCTCTCTCTCAGTATAGCCCATCCTTCCTATCAGGTATGGGCTCCTCCATGACTTGGCAGGGTAGTCAAGGGTGCTCAGACTTGTTACACAGCAGCTGGCTTTCCCCAGAGCATGCATTCCAAGAGAGCCACTCAGGGCTGCCACTTCCCCTAGAGGCTAAGCTGGAACTGGTTTGGCATCACTCTTGCTATATCATACTTGCTAAAGCAGTCATAGGTCAGCCACATAAAGATGACTGAGGAGTAGATTCCATCCTTGATGGGAGACTGAAAAGCAAATACAGGGATGTATGAACGAAATGGATGGCAGCCACTTTGTAGATAGGTTACAACTACCATGTGCTGGGAGATTTTCTGGAAGCAGCAAGAAGGAACTTACTTTGTACCCATGTAAATGGTACAAAGGACCACTGAGGGTTGCCTTTTTACCTATTCTTAAATATTTCCTTTCATGTTCTCTGTACTTCATAGGGATAGATGTAAGTTTTCAAAATCAAAAACCTGAGTTGCATAATGAAGTATTATAAAATGCTGCATTTATTACAGACTTTAAAATGTTCCAATTTTAGGTGGGATTTTTGCATTTTTGTTTGATTATTGATATTTTACCTATAAACTTAGCAAAAATTTCAAAACATGTTCAAAATTGAAAGTGAGTTATGAAAGCTATATTTTTATATTTTATAGTTGGGAATATAATATCAACAATATGGCAATGTAACAATATGAAGAATACATTGAACATGTAAGATGTGGTACATATATATATAATGGGAATAATAGTCATAAGAAAAGATGAAATACTGTTATTTGTGAGGACATGGATAGCCCTTGAGAATATTAAGCTAAGTGAAGTAAGTCAGTCGGAAAAAACCAAGAACAATATGATTTCACTCATATGCGGAATATGAAACTGGAACTCATAGACATAGACAACAGTATGGTGGTTACCAGAGGGAGGGGGAGTAGGGATAGTAAAGGATGAAGGGAGCCAAATGTATGATGACAGAAGGTGATTTAACTTTGGGTGGTGGGTACACAGTGCAATATACAGATCAGGTATCAGAGAAATGTACACTTGATACCTATATAATTTTATTAACCAATGTCATCCCAATAAATTTAACTTTAAAAAATTTTTAAAAAGAATATAAGTTAAATTGAAAATATTCTTGTCACAATTACTTCCATTTTGCAAAAAATCTGTCTTTAACTAATTACTTGATACATGCACAAAACAAAAACTAAAAATGTATTATCAAATAAGTATAATGGCAATTTTTCAGAATAATTTATGTGTCCTACAATAGAAATATGGATGATGACTCTGGTACAACGAAATGAATGTATTTTATGTAATCATACAAAATATATTTACACATAATTTCTAATATGGAAATTTGCCTCAATGACAAATGACAAAGACAGGATACAAATCATATAGAGAGATCAAAATTACGAGCATGTGATACAAATAAAAAGCTGTGCCAGGGAAAATAAGACTAGAGACAAAACCACCAAAATATCAACAATATCTAGATAGCTAGATGATTGAACTATCTGTAAATCATTTTCTTTTCCTGACTTTTCTTTATTTCCACGTTTCTATAATAATAAATGCCACCCTAGCTGGTATGGTTCAGTAGATTAAGTGACAGCTTGTGAACCAAAGGGTTGCATGTTCAATTCTCAGTCAGGGCACATGTCTGGGTTGTGGGTCAGGTGCCCTGTAGGGGGTGTGTAAGAAACAACCACACATTGATGTTTCTCTCACTCTCTTTCTCCCTCCCTCCCCTTCTCTCTAAAAATAAATTTTAAAAATATTTTTTAAAAATAATAATAAATGCCATTTATGTTCTTTAAAGAATGAGTACGGCCTTTCTCATCTTACCTTGCTTATCATATAATTGAGCAACCCCCAAGAAGACATCACCTTGGCAAACAAAACAAAAAACAAACAAACAAACAAACAAACAAACAAAAAACAGAGAGAGAGAAAGATCGTTTTCTCTGATTACTTCACTAGGTGGCAGGGGGGACCCAAAATCCAAATGAAGATGTTGAGGCACTTATGCCAATGGGAAGTAGCATATCTCCCTCTAAACTGGGCCTAAGCTGTGGCCTTTTAATACTGAAGTATGAAGTCACTAAACAAAACCTCCAGGCATTTGTTAAAGTTCAAAGGCCCTGAGGAATAGGAGACAGATGGGCTCTAAGTCATCAAAACATTATTTCATAGGTTGAATGTAAGTCATAAATAATTCTGGAGTCTGAGAATTCTGCTATTTTATAGACCTTGGCTGTAATATCAGCAGAGCTTAGATGAGTTTCTTCTGAAAGTTCAGACTCTTAAATGTTTATGAACATGTTCCAATTCAATTCAAGAAGCATTTATTAGATAGTGCTAAAACATTTTGTAAACATGATGCAGTAGAGAGAGGTGAGAAATATGTTATAAACTCTGCACTGTGGGTACAGCTCTGCAAGCAACCAAGGCAGGCAGGGGCCATCCAGAGAGACACAGGAGTATCTCTGATAGCTCTGTGTCCCTATAACCCAGTATAATAAAAGATGGCAATGGGGTGTTTTCACCCATCTGAGAAAAGGGAGAAGAAATAGTGTAAGGTTAATGCATTGTGCTTTAGTTGTGAAAAGCAATGCATTTGGCCATATCCCAAAAGAAGGTGGCATTTTCTGCTTCAAGAAGAGAAGCAGAGATTTAGTCCCAGGTTTTGACAATAAAGATTAAAGTTTTGCTTGTTTTCTTTGGCATCTTAAAATGAAGTAAAGCTGGACAATCTGCAATTTTCTATCTCATTTTTGTGATAAAAAAATTATGAGCTAAATGATCACACACAGCCTCTTGGCAGGACATGTTCCAGGTCTTAGAGTAGATGTTTAAATGCTGTACCTATCACAGTGTTTGAGTGTGTGTTGGGGAGTGACTGTGGCACTGGTGATCATTGTCCAGGGGTACAGAGTCTCATTCATTTGCATAGAGCAGAGCTGATGCTATACATATTGTACCAAAAACTATAAATAATTTGTGGGAGCCAATACAAAATGAAAATATGGGGTCATTCCCTTGTTTGAAAAAGCTATGAATTTCTAAAGGATTATTACAAGCATGGGACCATTCTGAAGAGGGGCCCTACTGAGTCATGATCCTGTACAGACTGCCCAAGAAGTTGGCTTAGGTACCTCCATCCTCCCAGGCTTGCATCCTTTATTCTTCCTTCTCTGAATCTTCTGATAGGACTGTCAGTCTATAACCACACCCTAAGCTGGTCCTCAGCACATTGACAACTAGTGACTTCTGATTCCAGCTTTCTTCTCCCCTTGGAACTCCTTCCCACAACTCCCAGAAGCTGGTTATTCTTGGCTATCACCCAATTGCTTGGAATCTTCCTTCCTTCCTGACATCCCTCACAGGCCACACTCTCCAGGATACTTAGACAGGATAAGTTTTTTCTTTAAAACTTGGCCAGACTGCAGCCCATTTATTCACATTAGGAAAAAAAAAAAAGTTGATAATGTCAATGAAGATGTCTCCCAGAATAATTGAATTTACCCCAAATCACACAATGTAGAAAATTTAAGGAGAGTAGAGTAAGATGGCAAAATTGCTGGTTCCCCCTAAGGTTAAATGGGAGGACTCTTAGGAATAAAGGATTTGATCATACCCAGTTGTGCCCCCTCTCAATAACCATACATAACCACATCTAACCATGCCACTGTGGTCTTTTATCTTAAAGTTGTCTGCTAAAAGCACAAACAGGGATATCAGCAGAAAAAATATTTCATTGACACCCAGCAACAAAATTATGAGCTATATTCTTGTAAAGATCCAGTCTTGGAGAACTGAATAGTAAAAATTTGTTACTTAGATAGTAACAAACATTCGTTACTATCTAGTAAATATTTGTTACACACCTATTTTTCATGCTACTCATTACTTTAAAAACTGCACAGGATTATATTCAGCCCAATATTATGTAGATATGGCTTGCCAAACCAGTTATCCCAGGTCAGGTTCCTTGAGAAGGCAGACTCTGAGATGGAGTTTAACAGGCAGGTCACTCACTAAGGAAGGCCCTTGAGATCATGCTTACGGAATAATGAGGAAGGAGGCAGAATTGTGCAGAGGGAGAAATAAAGGGTTGCAATCCAGGCCAAATGAAAATTTTAGCCAATACCGTGGGATCTCAGAAACTAAACAGCCACCCACCATTATCCTAAGTAAAAGTGAAAAAGCCAGACATTTAAACACCAGTATCCATCCATCGTTGAGAACAGGCAACCCCAGAAGAGCTTGGTTCTTTTCAACCGAGACAAGCCCTGAAGAGGCTAACAGTAAACCCACGACACTAGCTGTTAACATATTGAAATGTTGTTATTATGTGCAGTATAACCAGGTATTGCCTTATGCCTGGGCCACCCCAGCATTTTGGGCCTCTACAAATTATCTAATCTTATGACTAGGTTCTGATTGATAAGTACCCATGCTATACCAATTGTTGAATATTTTTAATATGACTCTGGACCACTAAGAATATCAGTGAAGATGGAAGAGTAGGGCCATGTTAAGGAAAGCTGTGATCCATATTTAGGGTCAGTTGACAAGTCTTAAGAGAGTTTAAATTTGGTCTGATTGCCTATATAGAGCTGAAAGAAATTCTATGCAAGAATATCATTAACTAAAGGTAAATTTTATTACAAATTGATGTTCTGGACAAATTAGAGAAGAAAATCTGAAAGACAAATTAGAAATATAAAATAAGGAAGGAGGCGAGTAGATCTGCAAATAAAGAAGGTCTGAATCCAAATATGTTAATTTCAAACTGTGGGGATCCAAGTTTACTAGTTCAATTTTAAGTAATGAACTTAGTTCAATTTTAAATGGTGAACTTTAGATTTAATTATCCTCTTTTACTTCCAGTTCATTAGTTTCATGAAGTGCTCATTATTTATTTCTGTCTTAATTAGAAACAACACTTAATTTAATTTGGGCCTGCTGACCCAAAGATTCCTGATGGGCATTTACACTCACAATGCACAGTGACAACCAGGACATGGGGATTTTCTCTAGAGTATTACAGGATGAACTTGTTGAAGAACGTTCAACACACTTCATTAAACAAGAACTTCTGAATCACAACTAATTTTAAAATTTACATAAAATATCACAGAATATTTACAAGCTCAAATTTACATTTCGTAATTAACTCTGGAGCTGAAGTTAGAAACCAGATATTACTATGCAGTTGCTATATTCCTGTGAAAGAAACATATAGGAGGAAGAGCAAGTTGGAGATGAACCCAGAAAAAAGGTCTTAACTACTCTACTCTTTCTTTGTCTGATGGCATCACCTCCAACTGCACTATTCATTTATTCTCATGTTCAACACAGAGGCCCTCCAGAAATAGTGGAGAAATATGGAGCATAGGATACTTTAAAGCACTTGTTTCAAATGGTGTTTCAGTAAGCTTTAGGAATTATGCAGGTGGACAATCCGTGATTAGGGGGGAGGGCTCTAGTCTCTACTTCAAGTAAGCTTTTATTTATTTTTGTATAGGGTCTTTTACAAACTATTTACATAAAACTAAATAAAATAATCCCGTGATTAAAAAAAAAAGTCTGCAGACTATGGTGGCTCAAATCATAACTATTTCTTTTTTTTAAGATTTGATTATATTTATTTTTAGAGAAAGGAAAGGGAGGGAGAAGGAGAGGGAGAGAAACATTAATGTGTGGTTGCTTCTCGCATACCCACTACTGGGGACCTGGCCTGCAACCCAGGCATGTGCCCGGACTAGGAATCCAACCAGCAACCTTTTGATTTGCAGGCCATCACTCAGTCCACTAAGCCACACCAGCCAGGGCATAACTATGTCATTTTAGGACCAAATATAAGTAATTTGTATGAATTAAGAACTCATGAATTGATAATTTAGACCTAAATCACGATCACATTGACCTTTCAATATTTGTGGGGGAAAAATAGGTCAGCAAGAAAAAGAACTAAATAGTCAAGTGGCAGATTTAAGACAATGACTCAATTTCAAGCTAACTTTGCAAACAGTTTGGTACTTGTAAGTGATTCTGATTAAATCAGATGAAATGAGCCCTTATTTATTATTAGTAAGTGGCCTTATTTGTATAGTTGGCTTATATAAAATTTAACAATGTATCAATGAGTTTTGTTTAATACAGGGTATCTTTTAATTACTGAAAGTAACTTTATTTCAATTGTCTGAATTAACTATATCTAAGTTTTGACTAAATTAGATAATAGAAAAATAGTTAACTATAATATAATCATATAGAAAAAATAAGAGCTGCTTGATATTATTGGCTACAATGTGTCAAGATTCCTTAAATTGATGGATGGAAAAAAAGAATGTTTGTTTATAACATTTGTGTTATTTGTAAAATATCTGTTGACTATAACACAGAATAATATTAATTCCAACAGGAAAGTTAAACTGTATCAATCTAAAATTTCAGACTTCTTGAGAATTGAGGTGGTTACCCTCTCCTTAAAAGAAATTTTCTTTAAGGTGTTATCAGCAAAGAAATTTTTACATGAGAAAAATAATAGTTAAATTTATTCTTATAAAATGATTTTAATTCCTTAAAACCAAAAATCATTATAGTTGAAACCAATCAGATCTATCCTTCAGTTCTAACAGTTAACTCGCAGAGCAATGCGCACAGTGACAGTTGCAGAGACTCAGGAGACACAGGCAGCAAAATGCAGAATATGGGAAATGCTGCTGAACCTGGATTTTTCTGGAAATAAACTGCAAGGATAAAGAGTGAGGGGACCCTGTAAATTGAAAGAGATTTAAGAAACACAGTAATGAACTTTAATGTATATTTCTGTGTGTGTGTGTGTGTGTGTGTGTGTGTGTGTGTGTGTTGAAAGACACAGGTTTTTATTAACAGGGCTCCAATCTTGGGTGCTGAGCACATTCCTTCTCAGAGCCCTCCTCTCCCACAAGACCCAGAACTTCCTTTGCTCCCCAAAAGGCTACAAACAAAAACTATGCCCAGAAGTTCCCCATATTCTTCATCCAGTGATGCAAACAGATTCCCATCCTCTCTAGAAGTGCATTTGTGGGTTTCAGCATCACCATCCTCTCACAGCAGCTCTCTCTGTCAGGACATGGGGTGTGCTGCTCCCAGTCTCCATGTGGCAATACAGGAAACTAAGCTGTGCTACACTGGATCATGATGTCTCAGATGCTGGAGCCCAGAGAGGCACACATCAGTGCGTGGGACCTGTCTCTAGGAGTTGGCTCCTGTCCATGCAGGGTCTAAGTCAGTGGTGGGCCCCACATCTCCTGGTCCCATGAGCACTCCCATCCATGTGGGGAGCAGGGCCAGAGGTCCAGAATGTTCAAGTGTCAAAAGCACAGAGGGAGAAAGTTCTCACCAAGCTCCAGAGTCCCAAACCAAGAACCCCTGCACCAAGAGAATGACTTCTCCATACTAGGCACATGAGAGAGCAAGAGCTCAAGAGCAAAAGAGTGCCTTTTCTTTTTAGAGAAGGCCTGCCAATATCCCATGTGCACAGGAAGCCAGTGGGATCAGATCCCATTCCATTAGGGAATCTCTGGACCCAGGGGTAGATAGGACTATAGCCATGGTCAGCAGGAAGTAGCTCCAGAAGACTAAAGGCCTTCCTCCCTTACATTGCCTTTGTAAGATTACAATTACAGAGGGTCCAGAGTTGTTAAATGGGGGATTGTAATGGAATACAGAGCATGGGTCCCCTGAAAAATAAGGAGAAAACCCCAAACCTGCAAAAGGTAGGAAGGGGGCAGGGAACAGCAGAAAGTACAGCATGTAAGACACATTACATAACAAAGGCAGGTTAACAGCTTGTGCCTTCCTGAAGGGAAGATCGGCAGAAGCTGCAGAATTGTGTATGTGACTGTGAGAATGTGCGTTGGCAGAATGACTCATGACATAGCTGGGGGAAGCTCATATGGTGCCCGGATGAGCTGTGGTGCGGTGGGGAGCAGATGACTGCCCTTGGTGCCCATGTTTCCCTGGGAGTTAAGGACAACAGTTCACTGGCAACTCTTGTTCTGACTATAGGTGGCAGCTGAAAGAGGATTGAAGACACTGGGGAGCTGACAAAAATGGCAGAAACTGATGTACTGTAGGAAAAAATAATGTACATTTCTTATTCAAATCCTTGTTTGAAAAACCTAGACAAAATTTAGACTCTGAGGAAATCTAAATACAGATTGGATAAAGAGCCTTAAATTTTAAAAATACATACCAAAATACTTATAAAATGATAAAATTTCATTAACTTGTTTCAAAATTTTCTTGGGAAAACTATGGGTATTGCTATATATGAAATAAGATTGGCCATGAATTAATAATTGTTCATACTGAGTTATAGGCACCTGGGGCCATATCTTTTTATTTTTGCATTTTTTGAAATTTTTAATAAAGTTTCATAAAGTGATTGAAATTTTTATGTAGTAGAAGAGATTTTACTTGTCTTATACACAGCAGAACCAGTCTTATTCTGCCTTAATTTCTACTGGTCAGCTGTACATCTGCTTCAAATTCTATGACCTCTTTAGCTAAAGCTGAAAAGTAATTTGGACATGGAAAATTGCCATCAGATCTGGAACTTTCCATCAATGAAATAAGCAATTGAAGCTATGTTGCAAATAGATAGAAACTATGTTACCTCAGTGATTCCTGAGAGTTATCTGAATTGCCCTACCAAGAGGCCTCACTACCGCCATTGGAATCCCCAAAATCATTTCATGATTTGTCTCACTTTTTTCCTTGTCCCAGCTGTGTTACTCCTCCCTCCCCCACTTCCAACCCCACAGGTCCCTGTGAACCTGTGTCTAGCCCAAGCAAATTATATTTGTGGTTGGGAAAATAAGCCCAAATGACATAATAAAAATGCCCTTAAAACTGCAATTATTAGGTACGGTAAAAAAAAATTCCTCCCCAATACCCATTTTCCCTTTCTGCTTCCCAGAATAACTTCAATATGCTTAATTTCTTCAATAAAATCCTTACCTTTCCAGACTCTCTCACAAGACCATTATCCATATGACATAGTCCTGGCCTGTGAAATTTAAGTGAAAGATTTTGAAAAGGGATACCAGGAATACTCTTTCAAAATGAACCAACTCCTTGTGGTCTTTCCTTTCTCCCTTTCCTGTTTGGAATACAGCATACCTAGTGCTGTAACTGCTATGTGGCCATCACGGGGAGAAAAACGACATGTTACAGATGACAGCGGGAAAAGAAATGGAGCCCTATTCCTTAAACAGCTGACCAGCCATGAACTGCCTACACCCCAGTCCTTATCACATGAGGAAAATGGATCTCTATTTTAATAAGCTATTGCAGCGAGATTTCTGCTATAGAGAGCTAAGAGCAATCCCTGATATATCAGCCTATTACTTGCCCAAAATAAGAAAAAATATGACTCTTATTATTAAACTTCCAGGGAAAAATATTAAAGCCCCAAAATTAAATCTACATTGTTTGGTAAGTATTAATATAAAGCAAAGATAGTAAAGTAAAAATGTTACCCTAAAAATTTCTCACTTTGCTTGATCTCAGGAGAGTGAAGTCACACAGAAGGTCTCCATCAGATGTCTAGGCATTACAAACTTCTCCTCTACCATTAACGTTCTGCGTGCCTGTGACTTAATATACCAATATTTATTGAGAACATCTTATATGTATATATGCGTATATATATAGTCATCTTTGATTTGTGCTGGAAGAAAGAATAGATATGTAACATAAGCTTCTAATAGGAGAAGCTCACACTTTCATGGGAAAAAGAAACTTGTAAGCATACAGGGTGGGGCAAAAGTAGGTTTACAGTTTCTTGTTAGGAAAGCAATATAATTATTAATAAACAATAATACAAGAATAAACTCTGTCTCTCATACTCACAACTGTAAACCTACTTTTGCCCCACCCTGTATTGATCTAAAATAAGAAATGTATTGCAACTTTCCAATGTCCACACTATAAGTACTATAAAATTCCATGAAATGCAGCCCATATTCTGCCTTTGTGCAAGTTAGAAAATCGTGCCTCTTCCACAAAACATCTTATTGTTATCTTCCACTGAACATTTACTGCTATTTTCATGTACATAAAATAACACTGTAAATAAAAATATATAAAAACACAGATGCACAAGTATCATATACAAACACACATGATGTAACCAGCATCCCTAGAGGTTACATCCCACACAGGGATCTTTCCAGTCTGGGATAAGAAGTCATTGTAGGCTGAAAAAGTCAGAGGTGTCTCACAGGGGAACAGTTTTGAGTTGATGCCTCAATATATTACTTAGGCAAAACAGAGGAAAAATCAAATTTTATGCTTATGGATTTTAGCTTAGGTTTTCATTATTCTAAGACATGGTATCTATCCCCAGAAAACAGTAAACCATGAATCCCTGTATCCCACCAAATCTACAAAGTTAAAAAGCTTTTCAGTCATGCTGTCAGAAATCCACGGATGCCTACTCTCCTATGCCATAAAGGAACTCACTCACAGAGTGGCAGTAGCCCAAATTTCAGAAGAGCTTTTCACGGACTCGAGAATCACACATTTGCAGGGAAATGAACATCTCCAGGGAAGCAGAGGAAGCATTGTGCGTTCCGTGTCACTCCACGTGCAGCTGGGACTATCTGCATTGCCGCCCGTGAGACTGCAGTGCTCCTGGCTGAGACACCCCAGCCAGGGGTTTTACTCACAAAATAGAGAAAGAAAGAAACAAAAAGGAAAAGAAAAAGACAACTTAGCCTTTAACCCATCCTGCACAAGACTATAACAAAACAGATGAATTTAGTTCGACACTTTCCAGTAAAGTGCTCACTAGAGTGCTCTGAAAAATACCCTCTGAATAGCTATGGTTCCTTTCAGATTAAAAATAGAAATGATTTCATAGTGAATAAACCTTTTGTGTTTTTACTTTAATAAACTTTTTCTTAAGTTGTAACTGCACCTTACAATTATTAAAATGTCTGGAGTTTTACCATGCAATAATTTCTACTCAAATGAAAGTGTTTAAATTACTAATTAGTCACATTAAGCTGATATTTATTGTACATTGTACTTATAAAATGTTTGATATATAAATAGCAATTAGTATACTCAACTTCAAATATTAATTTAAAACCAAATATGGATAATATTCCTATATAAATGGATGATTAAGGAAAATTACATATTGATTAATAGAAATTATCTCTCCTTTTGATAATTTTTCTTGACTAATAAAATATTATTTCCATAAATACTTTTATTCCTATGTGCTAAGAGAAATACAATCATAAAATAAATTACTACTTAGTTATCAACACTGGACCAAGCATAATAGAATTCTTCTACTTATTCCAATGGTGATCAATACAAATATACTCTGTTGTTGATATTTATATACAATGATAGAACTTTATGATCTAGGTTGTTTGGGATTCAGTAGAACTAGATATATAAAATCTAGGTGATTTGAGTTGTTTAATCACTTTCCTTGCATAAAAGAGAGCTCATATAAGTGAGGATCCATCCACCCAGGTGTCTTCTGAAAGTGAATCTTTCTAACATCTTCCAGTTCCAACCTGACTAGTTGGGAACCTTCAGTCCTAGTTATACTAGCTTTGTAATCTTGGGCATCACTTGGCTCCTCTGGGCCTCCATTTCCTTATATGAAAGTGAAGAAGAAAAATATATACCTCTTCATAGTATTGTTATAAAGAATAAATTAGTTAATCTATGTGACATCCTCAGAACAGTGCCTGGTACGTAGAAAGTACTATGTAAATATTAGTGACCATGTCTTTTCCTACTAAAAGAGAAAAAGCTAATTGTCCTATGAAAATAATCAAAATATATTTGTAACCCATAAAGAAAAGGCTGAATGAATTAGGATGCACAAACCATTTAAAAGTCATAATGACAAAATACATCTCTTTCTGGTCTGCACAGTGAGTTCACTGTTCTCCTTATTTTTATTGCCCACACTACATCCTAGACAGACAGCAGGATGCTGTCTGGTGATGGTCCAGATAAAGGTCAGGAGAAAAAGAAGTCCCCAGGCTTTCCTCACTGACTGATTGACTTTGAAGATGTTTAACCTCATAGGCTCTCACTGTTTTACTCTGAAAATAAGAAACTGGAAGAGGAGCAGTGGATCCAGAACTCCTGAAGTTTCATATGGTCCGAACATTTCATCACTTTATGAATTTACAATTTGTGAACTTTCATAGTTATAAAATATAGAAAATTCTTTGATATAAAAAATGGGAATGATCTCATCCTTGGGTGAGAAATTCATTTTTAAGTAGTTGAAGTCAAGAGTAGTTAGCTGGATAAGGCACCTGATCACCTGAAAAGTTTTCAAAGCAAAGAATTCTCAACCCATTTCCAAACTTTCATCCAGGTATGGTACTGAAAGTTGGTCATCTTTAATAAGTTACCCAGATATGAGCTAGTGTGGCACCGAGTTGACCGTTTGACCTCTTTGAAAAGTAAACCATGTAATTATCCCAGTTCACATTTATATTTCTATAAGATGGTGTTTCCCAATTCTTCTTGGGCCATGTCACTCACTGAAAATAATTATATTCATAAAGATCACTGAGCAATTGGATGAGTTTGTTCACAGCCACAGTCAAGAGATCTAGGGGTCTTGCCACTGTCATCTCTAACCAACACCCCAGGGGCTGAGGACATTAGGACCCTATATCACCTATAATGCATTCAAAGAAGAGGAGGAAATCTCATGGGGGAAATCTCAAAGAGGAGGAAATCTCCCCTCTAACTTTATAAGTTAGAGGGGGAAAAGGATCCAGGACACTGAGATCGAATTAGTTTTCATTTCCCCCTCAATCTCAGAAATGCTGTAGTCCTTTTTAAGCGGTAAGAATATATATATTCTATATATATATATAGGGTTGAAAAACCCTACTTTGAAATTCAAAGACTGCTTTGTCCTGGGTAGAATCCAACTGCTACTTCCCCGAACAATACATTTCAGCTCCAAGGCAAATGCTTTAACAGAAGAAGAATACAGTGGGGAAATTCATCATATATTGTATTATTTACCCATTTATTAAGTGAAGAGGTAATATTTCAATGGAATATAAAGACACAAACACAATGAACCTTGGTACAAACTGGATGGTGACATATACTTGAAAAGAAGAATATTCAAAGTGTTCAGAGAGGTCTTTAATGGAAGTGATTATTGTAAGAGAAAACGCAAGAAATATTTTGGGAGATATTAACTTATGTACTTGAAAATATTCCTTGAGGCACATTATTTTTCATTTCAACAACTGGTTCTATTCACACAAGATACAGGAATGCATTATTAATTTAATTATTGTCACTGAACAAGAGTTCTGGTACATGAATTTTCCAGATAACTGTGGCCTACTTCCTAAAGACTTGCTTCTAATTTTCTGCTTTTTTAATTTAACATCTATAAATATTCTCCTCATTCTGATATCTGTGTCATGCTTAGAAAGTTCTCCCAAACCCCAATGTTATACAAAATTTTATATAATGTATGATGAAAATAAAATACACAAATAACTTTTAAAAAATTTGTGAATCATCTTGTTTCATGTACATAAAAGAGGAAGATAGAGAAACAATCTTTTTCCAAATGGTTTGTCAGTTGTGCCAATCCCATTTAATGACAAACTCAATCTTTCTCCACTGATTTGAAAATCTTCTTTTATCATATACTAACTTCCTCCACATATTTCTGCAACAGTGTTTTGTATATTTATATATATAGTTAACACACCTATACATATGCACGTGTGTGTATTTATGTGCACATATACACATATTTAGTTTATATGTGTATAAATATATTTAATTTACATTTCTATATAATATATCCTTCTTTACCTGAATTAAAATTGGAATTTTGATTAAGATTATATAGAACATTGATTCATTTGTAGAAAAATAATGTTTACATTGTATTTATTTTTTTCCATCCAAACACATAAACTCTATGATGCTGAGTAGTTCTCATATATACTTCTCACAAATATCATTTAACTATAGTAACATACATGCTATATCATATTTTCTAAATGGTTATTTTGGATGTATCAGAAAGCTCTTGATTTTAGTATAGGTCACTTGCAACAAATCACTTTACTAGAGTCTCATATTATTTATAATGGTTTTCAGCAGATTCTCCTTCTTTTCAAGGTCAAGGACCACATCACTTTAATAACAATTTTGCCTCCAACTTTATATAAATTTTGCTTTATTTATTTTTTCTATTGTTAAAATTACTCAGCTGTGAAATTGTTTATTAAGATTGGGTATAAATTAATCTTTGGGGAAGAGATGAGTCTACATTTGAAATTTGTCTTATTTATTTGAGGGTTACATTAATAAATACATGAGTGTACATGAGAGTTTGTGCTACTTGATAACTTCTAACCTGATTTTAAGTTTTCTAATTATCTCTTTTGCTAAATCCAATCTGCTGCCCAACGGGTTTTAATTTTAGTTAACGTATTTTTTTTCATTTACAAAAGTTCTGTTTGGTTCTTTTTTTCAAATCTTCTAAATTGCCTTAAAAACATGTTAATGCTTATCAATTTTTCATTAGCTATACTGAGTGTTGTTCAAATCTATGTATGATAATTCCAATATTTGATTATCCATCAGGATTTTCTAAAACATGTTGTTTCTGCTGATTCTTTTTCCTTTTTCTAGCTTAATTGGGATATAATTTGCATACACCATTGTGTAAGTTTAAGGTGCACCATGTAGTGATTTGACACACATGTATATTGCAATATATTTACCGCAATAAAATTAGTTAACACATCCTTCCACTCACATGATTGCCATTTTGGCCTTGTTGTTATGGTGAGAATATTAAACCCCACTGTCCTAGCTACTTTCAAGTATACAATACAATATTGTTAATTAGCCACAATGATGTGCATTAGATCTCTGGAAGTTACTGATCTTGTAACTGAAAGTTTGAACCCTTTTACGAAGAACTGCTCATTTCCCACACCTCTTGGTCCCTTGCAACCACCATTCTACTCTCTTGTTCCTGTGAGTTCGAGGTTTTTAGATTCCACATGTAAGATGAAGAGCACTTGTCTTGTCCATACGACTCCACTAACTCTGATGCCACGGCGACCCTTAGGCAGGCCTCAGGCCCTGAGTTTTCTCCCTTTTGTCCCACAGGCTGCATGAAAAGTCTAAGTACACAGCATGGACGAATGACTCTAAAACAAAAGGCTTTGGTGCTCAGATATTGTGCTTATAAATCTGATTCAGTTTATCTTCCCATACTGCTCTGACAGTGAGCCACTATCTTTTTAACTTAGCAATTTTTTTTAAGAAATTGGTTTTATTTTTGTTGGTGGTGGTAGTGGCTTTAACTAGCATGTTGTTGTTACTCAAGCAGGAGGAATGACCTGAATAACCAAGCCTGATTGCCCAGGAAGTTGTGGGACCATTTTTAGTCACTGAGGCCTGAAGAGTGTGTGTTCTAAACAATGTGCAATGCAAGTGCTTGTCAAGTGTATGAACAGAGAGCAGCTCTGCTTCCTTATCTGACCCATATTTGTTTATGCTTGAAATACTAGTGAATTGAACATGTAAAACTGGAACTTTCAGCCCAGCTGGAGTTAACTACTCCTTTCTCAGGACTCTTAAAGCAATCTGTAACTCTGATATGCTGCTAAATCTTCCCTTGGATTATACATTTATATGTATGTGCCTGCATTTCTCTTTTGATTCAAAGCTTCTTGATGGCATGGTTTTGTGTTCTCAGCTTCAGAGTCCAAACAGCCCTTGGTTAGGGAACGGCTGATGTGATATCAGCATTTGAACGTGAGTGTTAGATTATAGTGAATGAAAGGAAACTGGTAGAGGTGTTATTCAAAGCCAAAAAGAACATACTTTCTAACATTCAAGACAAATGGAGAGAGGCAAACAGGCAAAGCCAGGTTGAAGGCAGCATATACACCTAACAAGTGATTTCACTAAAGAAACATAAAACTGAGGTTAAAATCAAAATGGTAGAGGAGGGGACAGAATTTCAGATGCAGACTAAAAAGATCACATGTTCTTGGGCCAGACTGGTGTGTGGTTATTGTTCGAAGGTGCACCAGTCTCTGTGAGACCTCCATCAAGCGTGTTAGCAATCCCGCTTCAGCAGGGGTTATGAACAAAGTGACACATTTTAAAGTCACATTTTAGATGTTGAAATTGGGCTTACAGACACCAAAATCTGTATTGTTTTCTTAACCTTGTTTTTGCATTCAGAAGGTTAAGAAAACAATGGTGGAAGGTTAAGACCCAAGATGGAACCCACAATGTAGATACCTATCCTGATTGGAGGTCCTTAAATGAAGCAGTCTTCTTATAACCAGCATGGTGAGAAAACTAAGTTTTACACATTCAGGTATATTGAGGGAAGTGATTTATTGAACTGTATCAGAAATTTATTTGGTTCCTTAGTTGGTTCATGTGACAGAATCATCTTTCTTTAATTTGACACTTTTGAATATAAAAAAATTTAAATGTGCTGCTCAGCTGAACAGTTTGAGACAAAACTGTCAATTCAGTTTTCAACTCTTTGCCTGTACCTGTGGGACTTTTGAAAACTGTTAATCCTCACTTCCTCAAAATTTTAAATTAGTTCAATTTGAGAAAGAACACCTATAGTTCATTTTGTGGAAAATGTCTGTCATTGACTGTGTAGGAAAATATTTGACAACTTCTGAAATTAGCTTTATTTCAGGCTTGGAGTTGCAGAGAGAGTTGCCTTCAGTGTTGTCATGTTTTCTCCTTGCACCAAGTTACTTTACATTGTCACCCTTTACTACTTGCAGGCACTTATGCTTCCCGTGTGCACCCTGACCAGGAATCGAACCCACAACCTAAGTGAATGCCCTGACCAGGATTTGAACACAAGGCCTTTTGGTGTGCAGGACCACATTCCAACCAACTGAGCAACCTGGCCTGGGCAGATGAGCTGTACTGTGCTTCACAATCGCATGCAACTTCCATTTTTTAAACAATGTGATCAAAGTCTGTGCACTTGGAGTCCAAGTTCATGGTTTGGTTTGAATCACCTTTGACCACATGCACTGAGAGATGGTGACACTGGGGCACATTGTTTTAGACCAAGTTCATGGATTTCATCTCTTCATCATTCTTAAAGTGACAGTACAGATTTAAGAAATGTACTCTTTCATTAGATATAGCTTCATTTTTCCTTGAAACTCAAAAAGCTTCTCTTGAAAATCATTTTGAACTTCCAATAGATACATAGCAAATGAGTGTCAGGATTCCATGACACACAGATTATTATTTTATCTTCATTTATTCTTGAGACTTGAAATTTCTACCTGTTATTGTTGTTTGGTTTGAATTAAATACTTTCTGCAAAAACAATCATTCTTTGTCTTTTAATATTAAAGTGTAATATTTTCAAGTCACCTTAAGAAACAATTAGGAATCCAAGTTCAAGTTTAAATATAAACACCTTGTCTTTATTAAAGCAAATAATATAACTTAGGTGACAATTAATGAATAGCTTTCCTCTCAGGCTAATATCATATACACATACACGGCCATAAAGTTGTTTTCTATTTTTTCATCATTTTGGATTTCCATAAGATTTGAATTCCATGGGATTCCTTTATGGACTTGCTCTCTGAAAATCCCTTACCTTACTTAAGTGATCTTGGTATCCAAAAGATTTTAACAAAATTCAGAAATAAAAATGAGTCTGTCATACAGTTTGCAACATCATGTTAAAAGATAGGATCACATCATTGTAAAAATGATATAGTCCTGTGCTCACCAGTATATTAACGTGTGACTATTTAAATTTAATAAAAATTAAATAAAATTAAAAATTAGTTTTAGTTACAACAACACAATTCAAATGTTCAGTAACCACATGTCTAGTGGCCATCAATTTGGACAGGGCATATTATAGAACATTTACTTCATCACAGAAAGTTTTCTTGCTCAGTTCTAATCTATACAAGCCTACCAATTGTATAATTAGGGAAACAAAGACTGACCTTAAATGATTAGTCTAAGTTGTTCAGCTGATTGGCAGAGAGCCAGGCATAAATTTCACATCTTCGGAAGCCTGAATCAATGTTTTTTTTATTTTCCTTTTTTTTTAATATTCACCAGCTGACAATATTTTAATAGCATTTAGAGAGAGAAGATAGGAGAGAGAGAAACATCAATGCAAGAGAAAAGTGAGAAGCATCAACTGGTTGCTTCTGGTACATGCCTGGACCAGGGACCGCCTGCCTCCAGACCAGGGATTGCAAGTACCTGCCCTGATCCGGGATGAACCCCATGATGTAGGTTTGTGTCCTGACTGGGAATCAAACCTACAACCTTTTGGCTATGGTGCAAAACCCCAACTAGCTAAGCCACACTGGCCAGGGCCTGAATCAATATTATTTTTGCTGTTCACTGATCCAAACCATTTTTAAAAGCAGCTCTCTCACACACGCGTGCGCGCGCGCGCACTTAAAAACATCAGATGTTCCTTCTCTGCTTTGCGTCCTGTCTGCAAATTGCAGATGGTAGATTAGAGAGGAGTTTTAGACTACGCACATGATAGTGAATCATGAATACCAAAAAAGCCAAGAAAAATGAAACTTTTCTTCTAGAACACTCTGGTGAGATTAGGCATTGTTGATCTTCATTAGCCATAGAGAGCAGAAAAAAAAAAAAACAAAGAATGTGCATGACTGATATTATTAATAAATGTTAGCTTTTCATATTCTGGTTTTTCACAGAAAAATTATTTTGTTATAAATTCACAGAAGTAGATCTTATACTACTTAATATCTTTGAAACAACTCTTAACATTTTCAATTAATTTCAAACATACAGAAAGAATGCAAGAATAGTAAAAAGAACTCATATACATTTTACCCAGTTTTATCTTTCCTTTTTTCTCTTTTACAACTCTCCTCTTTCTCCCTCTCTCTTTTTTCTCCTATCTCTTCCTTCCCTTCATTTCTCCTTCTCTGTATAGTTTTCATTTAAAAATAAGTTCCATAAATCATATTTCTTTAACCCTGAATATATTAGTTTTTATATTATCTTATATAATCACAGTAGAACTATCAAAATCAGCAAAAGTGAACTTTGAAAATAATAATTTTTACAATAGTCTAGCATTTATTTTTACACTATAGATTCCAAAAGCTCCCCATATGAACAAAATAAATATACCATTTTAAAGTCTTAACTCAATGCTGCTTTTCCCATGTAGGCTTTGTTTATATAAAGTATTTGCTGACTTTTCTGGGACTTTGTCATCACCCTTTTCTTATTTTAGGAGTAATCCTCAGGCTAAGCGAATGTTTAGCCTTATTAGTTTATTCAATAATTAGCATATTCAATAATCTTCTCCAAAGTCAATCATGACATAGATCTGTCTGAAAGAAGTCCAGCCATTGTTAATGTAACAAGAACAGTTTGGGTGACATAGATCTAACCTGGCAGCCAAGGACAGTGGACAGGAATGTACATGTGTGAACAATGACAACTTCACTGCACTAGTCAGTGGGGGTGATAGACACTGTTGAGTGAGCATGTGTACTGTGTGACCCTTGCATTCAAATGACTGAGTGAGTAGAACAACAAATCTGCATCCAATTTTGTGTTAAGCTCGAACATTCCTCAGAGGAAACTATTCAGATGATCCAGAAGGCCTCAGCTGTGGGCAACTGGTGATTGGAAGCTTTATCATGACAATGTGCTGTTCATGCATCACTTCTTCTCAGAGTTTTTTGGGAAAACATCAAATTACCCAGATGACTCAGCCCCGCTACTGCCCAGATTTGGAGCCCTGCAACACCTGGCTTTTCCCAAAACTAAAATCACCTTTAAAAGGGAAGAGATTTCATACTATCGATGAGATTCAGGAAAATACAACAGGGGCCACTAATGGTGGTCGGGAGAACTGTGTGAGGTCCCAAGGTGCCTACTTTGAAGGGGACTGAGGTGTCATAGTCCTCTGTACAGTGCTTCTTGTATCTTCAATAAATGTCTCTTATTTTTCATATTACATGACTGGATATGTTCTGGACAGACTATATAATATATATATATATGTTTGTGTATATATATATGTGTGTGTATATTTCAGAAGAACAGAGCTATTAATATCTCATTTTGAATCAATTTGTCAGTGGCCCAGCTGAGTACAATATCATAGAAAAGTGACACACAGAATAAATATATGTGAATGAGAACAGAGTAAGGGGTAATTTCTGAAGTCTAGGGACCACATAACCTGTCGGGGTGCCTCAGTGTGGGACACTAGGGATGAGCTAGGAAGCAGAATGAAGCAACATACATGGGTGTATAGAATCAGAAAGAGGCCATTGAGAGAAAAACCATTGGTACTTTCAATTGCACCGAAATTGTGTAACAGTCCTCCAGCGGGCTGACTTTGTAACCCTGGCTGAATAAGGACATGGTGATAAGTGCTAATAAGGGTAGAAGTCCCAGGAAGCTAGATCCAAACCTCCTTCAGTTTATCTCCTCGTGATAAGGAGCTTTGGTCCTGGGGAGCTATTTGATAACTCATCTGTAAATCCCTCTGTACTCACAGAAGTCTCTCTCCCCATTCTGTACGCCTGCCTTAATGAGGGGTATGTGAATGTAAGCTCCTTCTTTAGGGCCTCCGAAACATATAGAACAACAAAATAAAGAGACTATTAGTGTCATTAATGGGCATTATGAGCAGTGACCAGAGCAGAGCAACCAACCATAATCCGACTTGTCATCTTGCACATAGCAAGGGAGGCAGAATAGACACCACGTGAGCCCAGACAGAAGAGAGTGAGTTGTGTTGGCTAAAGGGTTTCCTTTTAGGAAAAATATATGAACACACGCACAAATATGTTTGTGGCTGTTACGTATTTGGCTGGTGTTCTGGTTACTGTCGGATAACAGGTGAACTTCTCTGCCTTAGAAGGTGTGATGATTAACTTTATGCATCAGCGTGGCTGTCCCACAATGTGCCCAGATGTTTGGTCAAATACTATTCTGGATGTTTCTGTCAGGATGTTTTGGTGAGATTAACATTTAAACATTTAGATCAGTGGACTTTGAGGAAAACCCATTGCCTGCCATAATGTGGGTGGCTTCATCCTATCAGTCAAAAGCTTGAATAGAACAAAAAGACACCTTCCTTGGAGCAAGAGAGAATTCTCCAGCGGGTAGCCTTTAGACTTGATTTGTGGCATCAGCTCTTCCCTGATTCTATTGCAGATGCCTTTGAACTCAAACCGGAACATCAGCTTTCCTGGGTCTCCAGCCTGCCAGCCCACCCTGCAGATTTTAGATTTGTCAGCTTCTGTGATGGAACATGAAGAATTACCAACATTTTATTGGTTCTGTTTCTCTGGAGAACCCTGACTTACAGAAAAGAGATGCTCACAGAGGATGGGAAGATGCCCAATCAGCAAACAAAATAAAATTGTCTTGACCCTGCCCTCAGGAGAACAATCACTGTAATGTTATTAAATAAGGATCATGCCTAATTTCTCCATTTCATTCTAGCTAGGACTCCTAAGTTCCACCATAATTTCTATTCTAAAAGATCCTACTGATAAATACAATATTGTACATTTATTGGACTTATAACTTCCACTTCAAGGAAATCTAGTCTCTTGTCAATACTGACTCTGAGATTTTCACATTTTTTATGTAAACAGCACCATCCAGGGACATTGTTAAGTTTTTCCACTGCAGAAGACACACAGTTCTAAAAATATACTACTCTTTGACTACCCATTCTATGTGATTCATAGTCTTAAAATAAAAAATTATTTTCATAAAATTTGCTCAGGTGGGATGGTTGGTTCCCCAGCTTCCACACTGGCCACATCTCTGAGAAACAGGAAGTGGTGGAGGGATGTGAGAATGGTGGTGAGATGTTAGCTCGCCCTTCAATAAGACCTTGCAGTTCATATCCAGCTTCAGAAATCCCTAGTGCAAACACTTTATGTGTTAGGTAGAGGAAAACGATCTTTCTTCACTTATCTTACCTACACCTCGAAGCTTATCGAGGGCTCTGCCTCACCCAAACTCGGCACAGAAGTTAACCAACCATCTAAACATAGAAAGAGCAAAAGAAAGTCATGAGACAGATACCAGTTGGTGCAAAGGTATTGTCCAGAAGGCCACAAGAAGTGACAGAGCAGGGGCTTACCCTAGAAGTATTATTTCATATATAGTTCTATGGACATATATATTTTTAACATTATAATTCTACTAATTTACTCCACTGCTTTGAAAAAATGATCTTCCTGATTCTGGGTGAACTGGGAACTACAGGACCTTTTTGCTCAGTGTACACAGTATGCTATAGCGTTTAGGAACACCAGCTCTGGGTGCTGAACCTCTGGCTTCAAGTCCTGGGTCCACCACTTGCTGGATGTCTACAGGTAAGTTATTTATTCTCTCTAATCCTCTGTGTCCTGTTTTTCAACAAGAAGGAATAATAAAGTACATACTTCATAAGACTGTTGTAAAGATTAAACAAAACAAGTCATTCAGAGAGATTAGGATTTAGGAAATGCTCAGTAAATGCTACTCATTATTAGAATCATTATTATTCATAGGAAGCTTATGCAAATCAACAGTTCCTGAACAAAAACTTTGGATAAATAATAAGCTACAGAAATAGAAGCCCTGTATGAAGTGGCTGTGAAACTAAAAGAAAGACTTGCTTAGCATTCCTTAAAACAAATCACCCTTTGTAAACTATTTTGTGCTACCGTTAGGAGATTGGTCAATCTATGTACAACTAGCTGCAGGCTTTGTTTCAAAATGTAGAGGCACATTTGGGCCATTCGAACCCTGAGTACTACTGACTTTAACTTCAAATAAAGTAGATAAATAAACTTCTGACCCAAAGAGGAGCCAGCTGTGACTGGAAATATTCTATAAATTGATTTATCAAAGCTGGTCTAAACTATTGCTTCATAGCTTCTTTATTGAGTTGTTTATAACTATAGAAAACTAGCCCTGGCTGGTGTAGCTCAGTGGATTGAACTCGGGCCTGCGAACCAGAGGATCGCGGTTCGATTCCCAGTCAGGGCACATGCCTGGGTTGCAGGCCAGTTCCCAGCAGGGGACGCATGAGAGGCAACCGTACATTGATATTTCTCTCCCTCTCCCTCTCTCCTACCCTTCCCCTTTAAAGATAAATAAATAAATAAATAAATCTTAAAAAAAAAATAGATAGATAGATAAAATCTTTAAAAAAAAACTATAGAAAACTATTTTATTTAGATAATTTATAAATACATTAATATTTTAGTTGGTACTAAATACTTCTTATTTTCCCCAAATTCAAGCTGATGGTACAAATGAATCATTATGTACCTATGTGCTAATACCAATAACAAAAATGGTATAAAGTGGGTTTGATTTTTACCACATCTGAAAAAATTGAAATATCACAGTTCTTCAAAGGTTGTTGTAAGAACAAATTTCAGGGAGAAGTAACAGTCTTTATTTGCTTTGTCTCCTTTTTGGATTTCTGGGACACTCTTCTGTTCCCTATCCCAATTTTTTTTTTTGAAGATCTTCATTTATTTTTAGAGAGGGGAAAGTAGGGAGAAAGAGAGAGAAAAAAATCAATGTGTGGTTGCCTCTCATGCGCTCCCTACTGGGGCCCTGGCCAGCAACCCAGGCATGAGCCCTAGACTGGAAATCAAACCAGCCACCATTTGGTTAGCAGGCTGGCACTGAATCCACTGGGCCACACCAGCCAGGGCTGATGACGTGCTGTTCTTATTCAGATCATGTCTTCTGCCAGCCAGGAAATGAACAGATAAGTTTGAATTTCCCTATGTACAAGGAAAGATATTTGGAAAAAAAAAAAAAGCATTTTATTCTAGAGCTCCTCATGGCACAAAGTAAACTAACTCCTTCTTTTTGGCACATATGAATTATTATTTTTAAACTATTGCTATTGGGAATGACAAAGGTTCTGAACACACCTGGGTCATATCCAGCTAAGAGAATGTGTTATAGACCTCTCACCTAGGAGAAGATCATTCACTATTTCCTTACCTTCGTGAGGAAGAGACTCGTCCTCCAACCAGACTTGACTTTGAGAGGGAGAAATCACAGAAAGAGAACCTCTCTTTCCTGATTATGAAGGAGACAGATGTCTTAAAGGCAGATCTGTTCTGAAGAATGTTAACTCTTCAGGAAGAAACAATCTTCATGAAGAAGTAGCCCTAAAGTTAAGAAAACATGAACCAAAGAAAGGTGTCCTAGAAGACACTCAGTCCTTCTTAGGTAAGCTTTGTTGATTTCATAATCTTTTTTCTTGCTACTTCATGAGGCTCTCTAAAAGGTTCCAGCCAAGCTCAGCTTTCAAAGGCAAAATAAAGAGAAAAACACTAATCTTGTACGTGTCAAAAAGGATCAATATGTCTTATGACCCAAAGATAGTGTGGTACCATGGCTGTGCTAATAGCAGTGATGATTATGGTGGTGATTTTATTTAACGTGAAAGAATCAATCTTAGGAAAAAAGAATCTGATGAGGTAGAGGTAGTCCAGGAGTCATCCCCACCAACAAGATCTCTTTCAGAGTTCATCTTTATGGGCTTATTTTAAGGTTTTGTTTTGTTTTGTTTTGTTTTGTTTTTTTCACATTTTTAAATGCACAGAACGGTTAATCACTTAAACTCAGACCGTATCTCATTTATATTTTTCCTGTTTTATTGAAACATAGTTGACATACATTGTTATATAAGTTTAAAGTGTACAACATAAGGATTTGCTTTACATATATCATAAAGTTGAGTAAATATTCAGCACCTCATAAAGATACAAAAAGAGAAAATAAACATTTTTCTCTTTTACGTTTTCCTTTCTTAAAGCATTTAAAAATGACACATCTATTTTATTATGTATTAATACATTTTAATTGAAAAAATCACTGCAATTCATAAGCATACAAAATAAAATATAAGAAATACCCTTTTAAACTACACATAGAAGGGAAATTTCTCAATGTGCATTTGAAAAACCTATACCTAACATCATATTTAGAGGTAAAAGACTGAATGCTGTCCTCCTAATATCAGAATAAGAAAGAATGCTTGCTCTCAACCCTTCCATTCAACATCATACTAGACATTCTCATAAGTATAATAAAAGAATTTTTAAAAGGAAAAGTTACACTAATCGAAGAGGAAGAAATAAAATTATCTGTAGCTTCAGACAACATGATGGTATGTAGAGAACGTCCTAAGAAGTCTGTAAATACTGCTAGAACTAATAACTGAGTTTAACAAGGTTTCAGGAAAAAAAAAAAACAGATAAACAGAGATAAATGGCATCTGTACGAACTACAATATATGAAACTCTTAAAATTAAAATTAAATAAACAATTCAATTTACAATGACATCCAAAACTGTGAAACACCTAAGGATAATTTAACAAATACATGAAAACTACTGAAATCACACACAATGGTTAAAAAAAATTAAAGATCGAAATAAATTGAGAGGCATACCACTTTTATGGATTGAAAAGCCCATATTGCTAAGATATCAATGCAGTTACAATAAAAATTTTATCAGATATTTTTGCGCAAATTGACAAACCAATTCCAAAATTTAACTGGAATGCAAATAACCTACAATAGTTAAAATATGTTTAAAAGGAAGAAAGTATAAAGTCAAAGCACTTTTACTCCCAATTTCAAAATCTGCTTTAAAGCTGCAGTAATCAAGGCAGCATTGCTCTGACTTAACAACAGAATGTGGAGCAGAATCAAAAATGCAGAAATAGACATACACATTACTCTTTCACAAACTGCTAGTGGAAAAGGAATGTTGGAACAACTGGAGAGAAAAAATCTCAATCTTCAATCTACACATAAAACTAATTAAAACAGATCATAGCCTATATGTAACAGTTAAGATGATAACACTTCCAGATCAAAATATTGTGATCTCTAGGTAGGCAAGAATTTCTTAGGCACACAAAAAAGCATATTAGAAAGATTATATATTGGTTTGGCCAAAAGTAGTAATGTTTTCTCTTTAAAAGATACCATTAGAAAAAGAAAAGGCAAGCCACAGACTGAGAAAATATTCATGGCACATACATGACAAGAACTTGTATCTAAAATATAGTTTAAAGCCTTCCATCTCTATTAGCAGACAACTTATTTAAAAGTACAGAGTCCAACTGACACTTCATGAAGTAAGAAATTTGAGTAGAAAAATAAGGGCATAAAAAGATGCTCACATTCACCATTCCTCAGAAAAGTGTAAACTTTAACTATAATAAACTCCCACTTTATACTTACAATAATAGCAAAAATTAGAAAGTCTATCACACCAAATGCTGGCAAGGACGTGATGCAACTGGAACTGTTAGGTTTTGCTGGGAGGAATGTAAAATGGTCCAACCACTGTAAATAACACTTTGGCAGTGTCTTTAACAGTTGCACGTACACCTGTCATAGAATCTAGCCATTCCACTTCTAGGTATTTATTCAAGAGAAAGAAAGGAAACCTATTTGGCCACACAGAGACTTGTACCCAAATAAAGCTGTTTGTAACAGCTTTATTCCTATCTCCAAACCGGATACAACTGAAATGTCTATCAGCAGGTAAATGGATAAACAAATTGTGGCTTAACTATGTCATAATGACATCCTATTTGGCAATAAGAACCAACCTGTAAGTACATGCAAGATGAACAATTCTTAAATTACTATGTAGTGTGAAAAATGTGATCAAAGAATATGTACTGTTAGATTTATTTGAAACTCTAGAAAAGATAAATCTAATCTATAACGGTTGCTTGGGAGCTGAGATGTGAAGGGTCAAAGGAAACTTTTATGGTGATCAAGATGTTCTCTGTTTTGATTATAGTGGTGGTTACATGGTGTATACCTTTTTTAAAACATTAAACTACAGTTGACCCTTGAATGACGCAGGTTTAAACTGTATTTGTCCACTAAAACATGGAATTTTTTCAAGACAGTAAATGTGTTTTCTCTTCCATATGATTTTTAATAATATTTCCTCTGGCTTACTTTATTGCAAGAATATAGTATACAATACATATAACATACAAAACACATGTTAATTGACTGTTTATCTTGTCAGTAATGTTTCCAGTCAATAGTAGAGTATTAGCACAGTTGGCCATCCACATCCTCAGATTCCTAACCACAAATCCAAGTTTTCTTTTCAATTTGCAGTTTGATGAATCCTATGATGTGAACCCCATGGATATGAAGGGCTGACAGCTGTTAAGTTTGGCGGCAATGAAAACTTATACAGATTTTTGACTGTGCAAGGGTTCAGTACCCCTAACCCCTTTATTTTTCAGAGGTCAACTCTATACCCCTGAAATTAGTGCACTGGATACTATGTATGAGTGAATTATACCTCAATAGTCAATAATAAAAAACTTCACTGAGCCCTGGCTGGTGTAGCTCAGTGGATTGAGCGCGGGCCTGCGAACCAAACGATCCAGGTTCGATTCCCAGCCAGGGCACATGCCTGGGTTGCAGGCCAGTTCCTAGCAGGGGACACATGAGAGGCAACCATACATTGATATTTCTCTCCCTCTCTCTCTTTCCTACCCTTCTCCTCTAAAAATAAATAAATAAAATATAAAAAAAAAAAACTTCACTGAAATACAAATGTCAAAATTTAGCCTTTAAAATATGTATTTACCTTCTTTCCCATTGCCATTTTCCTTTCTCACAGGCAGCCGGTCTGTGACACCTGTAACTAAGATTGTGTTGGCATCTTGCAGTCAGCGTCAATGAGTCATGTACAGAGAAAACGACACATCATCATAAAAGTGAAAAACCATCAGTCTGTCAAGGAAATAATTTAAATTTTTGGATGCTTGAGGGTTGATGACCATAAGCACTATTTCAACATTCATTTAATTTAATTGTTATTCCCTTCTTTTTATTAAGTTGTAGAAATACCTCTTATATTTTAATCCTCATCAGAGAATATGTTTATTGATTTTAGATAGAGAGGAAGGGAGAGAGATGTGGCAGACCCTTCTGCATGGCGTGGGCCCAGCTCCCACTCGGAGATGCACAGAACCCACGCCCACAGATAGGTTCTCTCCTGGGTAATCAGATTTGCAATATACCTAGGCTGCTTTGAGCCTTGCTTTTACTGTGACTTCCTAAAATCCATGCTAAACCTTGCAGGGACCAGTGTAACCGGCTCAAACACTTTTGCCTTTTCATTTGCTAATATCCTTCTTCTGTGATGTGATTAGGGGCATTGGCTCCTTTTGTTGTAACTGGGAATAGTGAGTGAGGACCATCTTGTAATGTGAGGAGATATAGAATAAAGGCCTGTCATGGCGGAGGCTGCGGCTTTTGTTCCCCTTGAAAGAAAAGCCATGCTGTCATCCTTTTTCCTCCACTGGACTCAGTAGTCCGTGTGTATGTTTTTATTTCATCTATAATGACGTGGACACTGCTAGCTTGTGTCCACATCAGAGAGAGAGAGAGAAAGAGAGACATCAATGTGAAGGAAACATCATTGGTTGACTCCTGTACGCGCCCTGACCGGGCATCAAATCTGCAACCTGGTACGTGGGATCAAACCTGCAGCATTTCAGCGTATGGCACGATGCTCCAACCAACTGGGCACCCAGCCAGGACAGAAATACCTCTTCAGAGCTTCTCCATATACAAAAATATCCCAATCAACCAAAAAATACAAGGGCAGAAATAAACAGTATATAGACAGTTCATTTTTAAAACAATCAACTGCCTGAGTGCTTTCAAAGTAGTCCTACTTCATAAATACTGGGGAAAAAATACATAGAATGACTAGCCAGCCTGTTGGAGTAACATCAGCTTTGTTACATGATTCTTCTTTTGCTTCCCAGGAGTACAGACAATACAAAGAGGAAAACTGAAATTTCCCTATAACCCTGCACTCCTTTGCCCACAACTTACACACCAAGTGTGGCCCGCAGCACTTTCTCATGCTTTCAGCCCAGTATGGGCAAGAGCTCAGAGTGACCACCTACTAGGCAATTAAACCTTAGTCAAAATTTCAACGAACAGACAAAACCCATGAGCAATGCCCACTGTTATTTCTTTGATTTCTAGCTCTGGGGCTCGTATTTTACATCAGGATGCAGATGCTGGAAAGAAGGTCTATAGAAACATTTCCTAGAACAGGATTTAAGGAACACTGTTCAGGTTTCCACCTTCTAGGAGGTAAAACTTTATGCCCAATGAAATAGAAAAAAATTACAAACATGAAAAAAAAAAACTCAAAAATACTAGTTCCTCTTGCTCTGTTCAGAAGTATGTTTATTCTAGAAAATTACTGTTCAAATGCCCTCTCCCAGTCAGCTTTCAGTCCCTGGTCCTAACTTGCCAGTATGTGAAAAATGATATTACTAGAGGAACTACAGTTCACAACAATAAAAGAATTGGAAACCCAGAAAGATATAAAAATTGGCAGCAAATAAAGAGAGAATATATGTGGTAGTAATATGACCAGGCTGTCAAAATTGAGCCCACCACCTTTTATCTGGCTAGCAGTCCAGGACAGCCTGTCCTCTCCCTGGGACCAATGTTATGGGCCTGTTCACATGCTGATCCCCCGAGTGTGCACACACAGGCACCAGGTAGATTTTCTCTCACTAACCAAAAGAATAAAAGCAGCAATCTGCAGAAGCACACTTGTAATTCCATATCTACCATCTATAAATTTTTATAGAAAATTAACCTCCAAAATAAATCACTAATAGTCATTTAGTTGACATTTTTTAAGTCTCTGTTAAGTTCTTTGTTGGCCTTGTTTCCAAATATTTTTCAACATGTCACGAATGCTTTTAGTCCTTGGTTATATAAGGCTCAAAGATGTTTGAAATTAATGGATTTATGAATTTCAGCATGAATATAAAATCTACTGTAAAGATGAAAAATGAGCCCTAGCTGGTGTAGCTCAGTGGATTGAGCACTGGACTGCGAACCAAAGGGTCACTGTTTCAATTCCCAATCAGGGCACACGCCTGGGTTGTGGGCCAGGTCACCAGTAGGGGGAGCATGAGAAGTAACCACACATTCATGTTTCTCTCCTCTTTCTCCCTCTCTTCCCCTCTCTAAAAATAAATTGTTGTGGACCGTTCAGCCTGGTTTCAGGAGTTGTAACCCTCACCCCATGGTGGGCTGTGTAAGAGCCCAAGGGACCCACTTCATCTGGGTCTGTTCTGTCACAAGGATGTGACCTATTAAGGAGACAAAGCTTATCTCCCTGGCAGGAGCACTGCTTCTGCCTTACCCATCTCTGGCCCCATAGCTTGGTTGGCAGTCAATGACGGGTAAGACTCCTCATGGGAGGGGCAACCTAAGCCAGACGCGACCACTTGGAAGGCCTCATGGAAGGACTCTGGGGGCGGGGGTTGCAGCAAAGAGGATGTGATGGACCCTCGCCCCCCGGCTATTCTGACATAGCCCGAGTCCTCATTTCCATCTGGGAGATGTCTCCTGCTTCCTAATTGCCTTAAAGCCTGAAACTGTGGGAATGAGCGGTGCAGCCCTGTCCTGGCCAGAACGGCTCCTTGGGTGATTGGCATAAGAAAGAATTCCTAAAGTCCTGTGAAACCTGCTTTGCTAAGAGTGCTCTTCCTGAGGTGACAAGTGTCCCAGGAGGAAATGAGCATGTCTCCCAAAGTCTGTCAAACCCCCTTCCTGACAAACACTGGCTCGGATTAAGCCCTCAGATTTCTTTGACATGTTAAACTTGTATTCCGGTGTATTGGAGCCCAATAAAAGCCTAGTGAGGATGGGGCTCTGGGTCATTCTCCTCTGAGAGTTTGACCCCTTACCTCCCCAAGCACAAGATGTCTTGGTAGTTTTTACTTTCATCCGTGACGGAGGGATGGGGCTCTGTGGGCGGAGCCCCCCCACATCTGGCACCCAGGACAGGGCCCCCAGCAATAAATAAATAAAATATTTTAAAAATAAAGATGAAAAATGGAAGAAGAAATAAGAAGAAGGAGGAAGAAGAAGGAAAAAAGAAAGCATGTCAAAAGGCAGGCACTGTCCTCTGACCCAGTTCATTGTTTGGGTAACATTTAAGTGAGCAGTTCATTCTAAACTGTGTCCCTGGGGAGCACAATCAACCCCAGACTGTATAGTATGACTTTGATGTGAATGGCTGTAAATGAATGATCTTTCTCCTCTCCCTCCAGCTTGCCTTCTTGCCTCACTTCTTTCCTCTTACTTCCTCTCTTTCTCACTCTCTCTTCCTTTATCTTTTGAAAATTCAAATTACACCCAAGTATGAATTCATTTATATCTCTAGAATACTTCTGTTTATTTTATACTTATTTATATGTTTCTTCTTGATGACTCTCTGCCATTTTGTTTGCCATATGGTTTTCCTCTCATCTTTTAAGTACTTGGAGGACAGAGTTAACAAATTCTTTTTGTCAATCTCTTCCTTTTCCACCTGCTTCACAGCCCAATTAACAAATATATGTAGAATCTATGTAAAAGATTATGCTCAGGATTGGTTTTCAGTAAATTCTTACTCTCTAAGTAAGGAGTATTAAATGAACCAAATACAATTACACTTATCATATAAAATTATGGAAATGTATTAAAATAATTTCATTAAAAAGGAACAACCATCTTTCAAATAGCAAAGTGAAATGTCTAAACATAGATATGCATTCATCATATTTTCTAAAGTTAACTCTACAGAGTTTTTTCTAACCCTGTAGAATAACTAAATATTCACAAGATTAATTTAGTAGATTTGGTGTATTATATTAATAGTAAAATGACATTCACTTGATATTATACATCACTCATTGATTATATTAAAATCCTCAGACTAAATTTAAATTACCTGTAATTTTGAGAACTTCACACATATTTATGCATTCTATCTATACTTGCAGCTTTCAAGCCTTGAGGAGATCAAAGAGATTTGTTCAACTGTGAAAACCTTCTTAAGAGCTTTCTAGACTCCACACATCATACATATTTTACATATGAGACAGCATTTAAGAGAATTTAGGCCACAGTAGTATAAATGTCAGATTCATTTGCTTATAATATAAATAATGCAAATGTTCTTCTATACCAGCAATGATTAAATTCTTTTTGATGTAATAAAGAAACCAATGGACCAACCATTCAGGGTGATTAAAGCTAAGTATTTTAATATAACTAATTTTGGAATAGGAGGAAGAAGAGAAGGTGGAAAGTTGAGCAGGAGGAGAAAGACAGAGAGTTTCCATTTTAATCACGTTTATATTTGTAGTAGGTGACAATGATCTGGACCAACCAAATTTATTTGTCAGTGGGGAAACTGAGGCCCAGAGTTTAGAGTTAGTTTACCACTTTGCTTATATTTCTGTTTGCTCTTAGGATACTATCTGACTCATTAAACAGATGCTACAGCATCCTCAAAACCAATAAACCTGTCATCCTCTAGATTTGAAGAAAGAAAAAACTCTTTTCATTTTACTGAAATCCCAAGTCAAAGTACTTTCATTCTCACACACAGAAGAATACTGGGTATGCTTAGTAAGGTAAACTTATGAGCCTAGAACCAACTTTTAGATCCCTAATTAACACAAAAGAAGAAAATGAGTATATTTACCTAAATATATTAAATGGTAACCATGAATATATATTGAATGCTTCCTTAGGCAGGAGTTCAGGGGGACAGTAAATAAATGGAAAATAAATAGGCTTTGGAATTTTTAAAAAAATAATAACGATAACAATTTGAATTCCTCATCATTTAATCCTTAATGGCTATGTGTTATGGAGCAGGGAACATAACTAACTTGACCTTGGTTTCCCTCATCCTTAATATGAGTACAGTGATGTCTGTGTTATGCTACTGCAGTGCAGGTAGCTGGAGATACATTAAAAAGACAGTACACAGTCTGGCCCATAAAAGTCCTCAATCGATTTTAGTTATTATTATTACTTTTATTAGTATTATTATTATATTTTTGGTATCACTGTTAATCACATTATTATTGGTTCACCTTCAGAAAATTACCTAGTTCACAGCCTTATCCTCATCTTTGCAGAAAATTCTAAAGCTTAATTATTTCACACTATCCAAACTATCAAGTGACTGGTTTAAATATTAGAATATTAACTTTTTAATTTAAGACACAAATTGGCTATATATAGAGGGCAACACTGTGCTTAGACAAAAATTATATATCAAGACATGTTTGAATATCATTACAGAAGGAGTTGAAAAATATCAACAGTAAATGTCAATTGGATAATTACTATGTATAAAGCTGTTTTCTCATATTGTTTCATTTGATCCTGTACAAAGCCTGTAAATTAGGCACTACCCTCATCTGCATTTCACAGATAAACTGAGGCCCCGAGAGATTCAATACCTTGCTCAAGTTTACAGATCAAGCAAGTGATAGAGCCAAATTGAATATAAGTCCTTTTCACACCGTTAATCTTTATACAATTCTACCTTCCTGGGCCCTAGTACATATATTTTCAGGAAGGTAAGATACCCTGACAAAATATTCTCTACATGTGTTAGTTTGGGTATGTACTATAACAGAAAGCAGGGAGATTCAAAATCCTGGCGGTTGGTTCTTCAAAGTTATTTTATTTCCCATTTATGTAAAAGTACAGGTAGGTGGCCAAGGGCTCAAATGGCAGCCCCATAATTGTCGGGAATGCAGGCTCCCTCCCTCTTGTTGTTATAAACACATTTTCACATAAAAATCCATATATGTATTTCTCTACATACACCTTCTATGTAAAAATGCAGGGTGGCTGTTCCAGCTCCCACCACCGTGTCTGCATTTCCACTGGTGGGAAGAGAGGAAGAGGACGATGGTGAGGCGGGCACCTTGCTTTTAAATGTTTGGCCCAGAATTTTCCCACAGTTCTGCTCCTGTTCCATTGGCCAAACACTTGGTCACAAAGCACAACCAGCTGCAAAAGATGCTTTAAAAATTTATATTTGGTTGCAGATGGCCTGTGATACACTAACATTATATTAATGTGAATGAAAGGGAAAATCACCAGTCTATTCCACATCCTCCTACTTCTGTCTAACCTAAGAGTCAAGATTCGGAATATACCTCCCCCTTGGGCATTGTTATAAAAGCACCGACACATCCTGTAGCCTGCTGTTTTATGACAGATAGCCCCCAGGATTGAGTTTGCATTTTCATTAAGATTTTTCCTGGCCAGTGATTTGTTACAATGTCCATGGCTATAGTTCATTTTGAATTATCATCATTCAAAGTGGGTCTTTCCTTTACCTAACATGGGATATGCTTTTATCTCCTGTCAAGGGAATTGTACTTTTTGGCCCAAGATCAAAGATGATCTAATTTCCCATCATCACAGATGATCTCCTTATGTTCTTTACAAGATATTTGTTAGTCTTGGGCAGAGCAGACTTGAGTAAAAATAGAAATTACCAGTAGAGAGTTTCCAAGAATGCTAACTTTAAAATATGCTCACACAAGTCCCATTGCCTATATAAAGATAGGTGATTTGGTTTTCTTTTGATAGCTATCTTTGGTTCTCCACTGACCAGCAACTACCTGATTAGAAACTTGGATGGATAGATAGATAGATGTGGCAGACCCTTCTGTGTGGCGTGGGCCCAGCTCCCACTCAGAGATGCACAGGACCCACTCCCACAGACAGGTTCTCTCGTGGGGAATCAGATTTGCAATATACCTAGGCTGCTTTGAGCCTTGCTTTTACTGTGACTTCCTAAAATCCATGCTAAACCTTGCAGGGACCAGTGTAACCGGCTCAAACACTTTTGCCTTTTCATTTGCTAATATCCTTCCTCTGTGATGTGATTAAGGGCATTGGCTCCTTTTGTTGTAACTGGGAATAGTGAGTGAGGACCATCTTGTAATGTGAGGAGAAATAAAATAAAGGCCTGTCATGGCAGAGGCTGTGGCTTTTGCTCCCCTTGAAAGAAAAGGCACGCTGTTGTCCTGTTTCCTCCATCGGACTCGGTAGTCCCTGTGCATGTTTTTATTTCATCCATAATGACGCAGGCACTGCTAGCTGGTGTCCGCATCAGATAGATAGATAAATAATAGAAAGAAACTGACTGTGGAGACTGACCAGTCCTATGACTGTAAGCCGTGGGCACAGGAAAGCCAATGTGCAGTTCTTGTCCAAGTCCAAAGACCCAGAACCAGGAAAACCAATGGTAAAAGTTCCAGTCTGTACGCAGGAGAAGATCAATATCCCAGCTCAAAAATAGCCAGAGAAAGCAAATTCTTCCTTGTTCTAACTTTTGTTCTATTCAAACCTCCAGGGGATTGAATGGGGAGGGCAGTCTGCTTTACTCAGTCTACTGATTCAAGTGCTGGTCTCATCCAGAAACACTATCACAGATATAATAATGTTTAACCAGTATAATGTTTAACCAAATATCTGGAAACTCTGTGTCCCAGTTAAGCTGACCCATAAAATTAAGCATCACAAGGTTGGAGATAGTGCAGTAAAGAAAAGAGAGTCCTGATGGAGTACTGCTAGCTTTGGCTAAGCTGTTGAAAGAGAAGGCAGTGATAGGCAACCAAACCCCAGTCGTCTAAACTGCACTGGTGAAGCAGCTATCCACAAACTGGAACTTAATAGACACCCAATTTGTAACATTTAGGACAAATGGGATTTTTTTTTCAAAAAAAAAAAAACCTGCAAAACAAAAATGAGTAAGCAAACAAAATATTACTAAACACTATTTTGCTCTGCCTGCATCATTTTTATTTTCCTTCTTAGGCAGTGTTTCACCACAAATTCATAAAATCATAGCCTAACTCCTCTTCAGTTTGGACTTTAATGTGGTCAAGCTATCAAGTTTTTAAGGTCTGGAGACTCATATAATAGCACCACATGCCCAGGATTAAGTGTGTTACTTCAAGGGACTTCAAGTGTCAAAATATGATGGCTCTTCAAGTAGCAAAATTGCTTGTATTTAAACAGTAACTTCATTTTATGTTTTTTGCCAGAGTCAGAAAACAACCCACCCCGCTCACTTACATAAATATCTGAAAATCAAAGGGAAAACCAGACCAATATTAGAATGAGCTTTTGAATTAACTTGAAAGATTTCTGGGCTGCACTGTGCACAGTTCCAAATGTCCACACACGGTGGTATTAAGAAGCCGATGCAAACGTTGCTCCCCAGCTACCGAGGTACGTTCAGTTCTCCATGGGCAGCGCACTTAGAAGATGAAGCAGAAGTGACACAGACAGACTGAGTTTGATCAGCAGCCTTAAAACAGACACTCTGGCAAGTCCTCCGTGGATGGCCCTGCTGCCCTAAGGGGCAAGATGCAAGTTTCCCAGCAGAGGGATAAAGCTTTTGGCAGCTTATCACACTGACTCTGATAAAGACTGGTAACTGCAGTGGTTTTAACGCATGGAATCCTGTCATCGTGGGCACTGTAGATTTTCAGAGGGTCTGTGGTTGATGCCTCGGGTGATGCCTCAGATGATATCTCTTCCTCAAATGGTAAAGATTCTCCATGACAAATGATGGACCCAGGGGAGAAAGGCACCATAGGCAAGTGAAGATATAAGTAGTTCTTGCTGGAAGCTGACAGCAATCTAACACTGATTTGCCTACTGAGGCTCAGATATTGTTTTGTTGAGCCTGAGGGAGAGTATCTGCTTAAAAATCATGAAAAACAAATAACCCAGAAAATGGGATGCTTTGGCTCATGGGACTTTTAGTTATCTGAAAGGCCCTGATTTTTCAACATTTTTTTAAAAATTTCATTTATTTACTTTTAGAGAGAGGGGATAGGAAGAAGGAAGAAAGGGAGAGAAACATTGATGTGAGAGAGAAATATCCATCAGTTGCCTTTTATACACACCCCTACCAGGGACCAAACCCACAACCCAGGGATGTGCCTTGACTGAGAATTGAACCTGCAAACTTTTGCTTTGCAGAATGATGTCTGACCAGCCGAACCCCATCAGCCAAAGCTGAGTTTTCAACATTTGTTGGAGTTCTTTGAAGTTGGATGAGTCAGTTCCCCATCTTAGTGTGTATTTAGGTGTACAATGAGGGTAACTGAACTAGTGGAAGGGAATTTGGCACAGACACTTGAATTGTAAGGAGCTTATGATTAATACTGACCCTTGGACATATACCAAAAGGCCATTTATTTATTAAACAAATAATTATTTAATATCTAATGTCTGCCAGTCATGAAAGGCAAATATGCCCGAGAGGAGAAGAAAAGTTGACAAAATATTATATAAATAAATATTTAATTATAGACAGCTGCATTTGATGCTATAAAAGTGGTGAGCTGCAGACGATTACAAGAGGCCCATCCTTTGCTGGCAGTTAAGGAAAGCTTACTTGGGAAGCTGATACTAACTTAAAACCAAATAGAAAAAAATAGCACTTATAGTTATTGTTAAAGCCAAATTTGTATTTAATTTTTTAATACAGCTTCAAAAATGCAATAACAGGATAGTTTTTCTGTAGCCAAATGTTGCATCCAAATAGCATACTTCATAGTGAAAAGTATTTGCAAATATTATAGATTGATTTGAGATTCTTTTCAAATAGTTACTGGCCAAGATATACCTAGTCATATCTTCTATTCATTTTTTTTTCCCATTTTTTAAAATATATTTTATTGATTATGCTATTACAGTTGTCCCATTTCTCCCCCATCATACCCCCCACCCTGCATACCCTCTCCCACCCACATTCCCCCCTTTAGTTCATGTCCATGTGTCATAAGCTCTTTAGCTTCTACATTTCCCACACTATTCTTGCCCTGCCCCTGTCTATTTTCTACCCACTATCTATGCTACTCATTCTCTGTACCTTCCCCCACCCCCTCCTCCCACGCCCCTGTTGCTAACCCTCCATATGATCTCCATTTCTGTGGTTCTGTTCCTGTTCTAGCTGTTTGCTTAGTTTGCTTTTGTTTTAGGTGTGGTTCTTAATAGCTGTGAGTTTGCTGTCTTTCCATTGTCATATTTTTGATCTTCTTTTTCTTAGATAAGTCCCTTTAACATTTCATATAATAAGAGCTTGGTGATGATGAACTCCTTGAACTTGACCTTATCTGAGAAGCGCTTTATCTGTCCTTCCATTCTAAATGACAGCTTTGCTGGAAAGAGTAATTTTGGATGTAGGTCCCTGCTTTTCAAGATTTCAAATATTTTTTTCCAGCCCCTTCTTGCCTGTAAGGTCTCTTTTGAGAAATCAGCTGACAGTCTGATGGGAACTCCTTTGTACGTGACTGTCCCCTTATCCCTTGCTGCTTCTAGAATTCTCTGCTTCATTTTAATCTTGGCTAATGTAATTACGATGTGCCTTGATGTGTTCCTCCTTGGGCCCAACTTCTTTGGGACTCTCTGAGCTTCCTGGACGTCCTGGTAATCTATTTCCTTTGCCAGATTGGGGAAGTTCTCCTTTATTATTTGTTCAAATAAGTTTTCTACTTGTTGCTCTTCTTCTTCCCCTTCTGGGACCCCTATAATTCGGATGTTGGGACGTTTAACGATGTCCCGGAGGTTCCTAAGCCTCTCATTTTTTTGAATTCTTGTTTCTTCCTCGTTTTCTGTTTGGTTGTTAATTTCTTCCTTCTGGTCCACTCCATTGATTTGAGTCCCAGTTTTCCTTCCATCTCTATCGGTTCCCCATGAGTCTTCCTTCATTTCACGTATTGTAGCCTGCATTTTCTCATCTAATTTATGAGCAAAATCAACCAATTCTGTGAGCATTTTGATGACCAGTGCTTTGAACTGTGCATCTGATAGGTTGGCTATCTCTTCATTACTTAGAGGAATTGACTCTGGGGTTTTCATTTTTTTCTCCGGTTTGAGCCATTTTTGGTGGGGTTTTTTGTTTTGTTTTGTTTGGTTTTAGTCTGGTCGCGGCTATTACGTATGAGGGGTGGAGCCTTAGGTGTTCCTCAGGGCGGAGCAGCCCAGTCGCTGGGTTGTGACACTATAGGTGGGGGCGGGGTCCGAGAGGGAAGAATGGCACCTGTTCCACTCTCTTCTGGACTCTGGTCCCTCCTGCTGCTTCCCCTTCGCCTGGATTATCTGCGCACGCGCGAGTGCTGTTACGTAGTGAGGGGTGGAGCCTCAGGCGCTCCCCAGTGTGGGGCAGCCCAGTCGCTGGGTTGTGATGCTGTATGTGGGGGCGGGGTCTGAGAGGGAACAATGGCGCCTGCTCCGCTCTCTCCTGGATTCAGTCCCTTCCGCCACTTCCCCTCTGCCTGGACCGTCTGCGCGCGCGAATGTGGGACCACCTGGTCAGCCAGCTGCCTTGTGCATCCTCACTGGGTCTGCACAGTTGCTCCCCTGTGTCCGGGGTCCGCCAGCTGCCGCCTGTGGGCCCGGGAACCACCAGCCACCGCCCGTGCACCTGGGAACTGCGAGCCGCTGCTGCCTGCGTTCCTGGGTCCGCACCTCCACTTTTTCCTACCGCGACTCCGCCCCTCTTACCGGTCTGGATGAATGGTTGTTGGACTTCCGTACAGTTCAATTTTCTATAAGTTCTGGTTGTTTTCTTGTTTCTAAATATTTGTTGTTCTTAATTTTGGTTGTGAGAGGAGGCACAGTGTGTCCGCCTACGCCTCCATCTTGGCCGGAAGTCCCCCATTCATTTTCTTTAACTTTGTTTTTTTCTTACTGCTTTAAAGGAATTCTCCTGTTACAGAAATGAGCACTTTGTTTATATGCTGCAAATCTCTGTTTCTGGTGTTACCCTTTTGATTATGGTCTTTCATCTTGTGCAGAGATTTTAATATTAACATGAAAAAAACTAGCAATCTGCTTTAAATCGTGTATGTTTTCTGGGTGTCCAACCCATGGCCCATGGGCCACATGTGGCCTAGGATGCTATGAATGAGGTCCAACACAAAATCTCCTGAAATTGTTTTTAGGAGAATTTTACATATTTTGTTCTTCCATACATTTTTGGGTCACCTTATTAGGATTTTGATTAGTTGTACTGAATTGAGGGACAAAAAAACCATCTTTACAGTATCAACTATTTCAGTTCATGGATCTGGTGTACATTTTCTTACTTTCAAGTTTTTGCAATTTGATTCCACTTTAAAAAGAAGCATTTAAAAATTAAAATGTGGTTATCTTGGTTTTCAGGTATCTGAAGTTTGAGGCAGGAAACACAGGGGCTCCTAACGTGCTTGTCATTCTTGATGTTTCAGAAAGCAGTTAAATTCCTTGTTATGAAGACCACAGATTTAGGAGAAGAAACCTCCGGTAAAATCATGATTCATGGCAACTACAATGTTTTTTGAGCCATTCTTAGGGATTACAAACACTATTTTATCTCAGGAATTCCCTTTTACTGTGATCTTTGTCTGCTGAATCGTGGAACAATTTTCCCCTACTGCCTTTCATATTTCTAAATTGGTTTTAGCCACAAAGAAAATTGCACATCTGCAGAAGGCAATGCTCAACTTCAGTCTGATTCAGTTCTACAGAGTTTTGATTTCAGTTCAAAACTTCTGACAGCCAATGTAGCAATGTTGAAAAAAAAAATGACAATATAGCATAAATTCACTAGTTTTATATACAGTCATTTTGGCTTTGAAATAATCTTATCAAGTTTACTTCTCCAGCTTCAAACATGTGGAGTTTTTTTTTTTTCTGTTTTTCTAATTCTCTGTTAAACACAATAATACATTTTACAGTATTTTCTAATAAATAAACAAAAGGAAAGCACCTTTTCTAAAAATCCAGTAGATGGCAGCATAGAGCTGCTGTTCCCACAGTGATGTGCCTCAGGTTCTGCTGAGCAGAATCAAAGTTGATAAACAGAAAGTCCCTGATACAGAAAGTGAGCTGAGCATGTAGGCTGAGATCAGCCCAAGTGACAAATACATCTTCAAATTTCCTGTACATCAGCCAATAGGCATTTAGAATGAAAACTAATTGCAAGTAGAAAATGAATGGAAAACAAATACGATTATTACACACTGGCTGATTCACTGGCATCATTTAGAAAGCAGTAAAAAGAATATTTATGAATTTGAATATTCTTTAATGGCTATTTATGGGAAAAGAATTGAAAAGGCTAAGTGCTTCATGCTGATTACTTTGTTACTAGGATTGATGTTAAAGGCAATTAAATGTTGGTTGGACACAGGGCCCCAGCCATCGGCAGGTCCACAAGTCTCACAGGACAGAGACTCACTGGTTTACCGTGCTGGAGGGCAGAATCTCAGCCCACTTTCTCCGAATGAACAAGAGTCCTGGAGTCTGCTTTCCAGGAGACCTAAGGTGACTTCCAGCTTGTTCCCTGATGGCCATATTTCCTGACCTTCAATTATATCACTTGTAAAATTGCAAGAATAGATTCTTCTCTGCTTCTCTCCCTGTGGTGGGGACTGGAGGAAGCTAAAGGCACAGTACTAGGTATCAGGAATACAATGGTGGAAACTACAGCCACCAACAAAGTCTTGAACACAGCTCCACGCTGTTAGCCATTCAAATTTGAGGAAATTATTCAAGCTTTCTAAGCCTCAATGATCTCCACTGCTGTATAGGTCTAGTTTATGAGACTAGAATATATTTAGTTAGTTTTATCTGCTCCGTAAATTTCAGCAATTATTAGAAACAAATTTTGTTCTGGTCTTGCCACCAACCATTTGTATGGACTTAGGTAAATCATACAGTCTCTCAAAGTCTCAGCCTCCTCATCTCTAAATAAAAGTTGGATTTCAACCACATTTGATTCAAATATTAATGTATATATCAACCCAGCTATCCCACTCCTGGAAATATATCCAAAGGAACCTAAAATACTAATTTGAAAGAACATAAGCCACCTTATGTTCATTGCAGCATTATTTACAATTGCCTACATATGGAAGCAACCTAAGTGTCCATCAGTAGATGAGTGGATAGAACAGTTATGGGACATTTACAAAAAGGAATTCTACTCGGCTGTTAAAAAAAAAAAAAAAAGACGAAGAAGAAAATCTTACCCTTTGCGACAGTATAGATGAACCTGGAGAACATTATGCTAAGTGAAATAAGCCAGTCAGAGAAAGACAAATACCACATGATTTCACTTATATGTGGAATGTGTAGTCTAATGAAGAAACTGAACTAACAAGGAAAATGAGGACAGATTCATAGATAAAGAGCAGGATGACAGCTAAAGAGGAGGATAAGGGGTGGGGGGATTGAGCAAAAGGACAAAGGACTCATGGACATGGGGGCTACAGTGTGGTGACTGCTGGGGGAGGGTGGATAAGGGGACTAAATGGTAATGGAAAAAACTACAATAAAGATTAAATAAAGTGTATTGTAAAAAATATATAGAATGTATTTTTAAATTGCAAAGCACCGTATCAATGAGAAGTATCTTCCCTAAGTGGAAGTCTGGAGGAATTAGATGAACTTGGCTGACAGATAGTTTTGTGGAAGGGGCCAGGTGTGGGGACTGAGTTAATCAGAAGGTTATGCCCATGGTCTGTAAGCACAGCTGAGGTAATCAGAACATAATCATGTTAAACATGATGGCTGTTAAGCAGGAGACAGAGGCAACATAGCCAGGCCAGGAACACTGGCCGAGGCTGGCTGCAGATGCTTCATGAGAGGAAAAAACCTCAGGTCCAGCCAGTGTTTGACATCCACACTCACAGGAGGCTTTACCACAATTCCATGAATGTCAAGCCCTGGGTCATTCTCTGCCTGCCTGCGTAGTCTGCTGATACAGATCAGTAGCATTCACTCTTCCCAGGGGGGAAACACAACCCTATAGGTTTACCGTAAGTTTCTGAAACTCGAGTATTCCTCAAAGAGAAAAGGGATTCTTATCAGGCAGACATAACAAATGTGGACGAGGTAAACGTTTGTATTTAGCCGGATGATTCTTTACCATTACCTATCAAGAGATCAGAACCTGAGGAAACATCACGCATACCTTGGATGGAGTGAGGACTTCAGACTCAGAGCAGGCTGGTGAAATGTCCTGTGAGGAGCCAGGAGACGGGTGAAGCAGACACCTGGTGTCTAGACAGAGACTGGTGGATGTGGACAGAGATCACCCAGGTTGGAAGAGAAAATGAGAAATTCACCAACACTGGTCGGAGCTCCAAAGTTTAGTCTCTCGGCACCAATTGTCCAAGAATTCAGTGATGATGAAAACAGAAGCTGTGAAGTCCTGATAAAATTGATCGTCGTGGTTAAGCGTCAGCCAATAGCAAACTGTATTTTTAAGATATGGCAAACCAAAATAAAACCAGAAGGCTTCTTGGTGAGTGTAGCAAATTGGAGCTAGAAAGGCATCTGGGGATGGTCCAGGCCAAGGGCTCTGGGAAGAGCACCATGTTGGCCAGGGTCTGCAGACATTCCCAGACCCCCTAGAATTCTTCACTGAGGGACAGTTGACCTCAGCATGGTCCTCCATGGTCAGCAAGCACACAGGAAGGGTGTGGCATGGAAGGATTTCCCCTGCTTTCACTGCTGTGCCGGCAACAGCCTGGAGGTGCTTCATTAATGAACAGCTCCTTGCTCCTGCCCACCCTTCTCTCTGACGTTGTTAATGTGGTTTCCTGCATGCAGTCTCTGATAAATGATAGTAACAGTTTGGGAGCACTTATGAAACTCTTTATATGTATTAACTTAATCCCCACAACAGCCCTATGAAGGTTAAAAACCCCATTTTATTCACGAGGAAAATGAGACACATAATTTAAATAACCCAATAGATGATATTTAGTAAACAGTATATGAAGGTATGATTAATTCCGGAACCCAAGTTTTTAACTACACCAAGAAGCAGTAAGCAGCAAAGCTGCCCTTATAAATAAATGAAGAGTGGAACTTGAAGTAAAATACACTTTAAAATGCCTTCCTCCATTCCCATCAATAATCCTGTGTATGTTATCCTCTGAAATTGCAGTGTTATCCATCCACTATAGATTGAATAAATTAACAAGCAAGATTACTCATATATTAAAAACTGTGAATATTGGTGTACATGGTGTACAGTCGAAATGAAACCAGGAGTTTAATATGTGGAGTCAGTATTTTACTTACAACCTTCTGTTTAGTTATATTATAGGATGACCAAAAGATAGGAGTGTAACAGTAATTCCCTGTATTAATTGTTTTATATGCACACTTCTAAAGAACAATGTATATAGTTTTTAATTGTTATGCTGTTTTTCTATTTATTACACTATAATGTTGCCCTTTAAATTAAATAATAAGGACGTGAGAGTTGCATTCTGGATGTTTTATTTATTTCATTATTCTTATAATTAATTTTTAGTTTATTTTACAAATTGCTCACCCCTAATGGATCGGGAGTGGGGAAGGCTGGTACCTCACCAGAGGTCGTTAGAGAAACACTGCTGTTAGATCCGCAAAGGGAGTCGGACTAAGAATGTCCCTGCAACAGGGCCTCGTGGATCTGTCACCTAAGGTAAATTCATTGCCATACAAACAAAACCAAAATAATTGTCTTTTAACCTAAACAGATCTCAAGGTTATTTCCTAGCCCCAAATGGCTAGTGTATTCCAGCTATCGTCTGCATCCTAAGCAGCTCGGGTAAAGAAGAGATAAAGAAAGGCTTGCCTCCCAGCCTTCACAGAGATTCCCAGATGTCTCACACAGTTTCTAGGCAGGAGTCTTTGGACAGAATTTAGGCAAATGTCCAGTTACAACAAAAGGAGTCTTTTGCTTATCTTTTAGGTTTGGAAACACTAATTCCTGAATAATGTGGGTTCTGTTACTAAGAAGGGAGGGAGAAATAGACGTTGGGATAGGAAACTAGTAATCTGCGCCACATTATGTGAGATACAAATCACACATTATTAAATAAAATTAACATGCAATCTAAAAGCCATGAGGCAAGTACAAATAAAATGCTAAGGGAGTTTGAGCAAAAAAAGAGTTTCTTTGGAAAAAAATCTCACAGGATGATCTGATCACGAATTCCTCACTGGGCAAGTCAGGTGGGTAGTCATGCCCCAGGCCTGTAACTTCTTTAGTGAAACGTTTTAAGCCAGCTTTGTCCATTGTTCTTGTGCACCTTGGTTAACACACCTTTGAAATAAGTGTAACCACCTACAAGAAAAACATAATCTTATTAGCTCTCCTTAGCCCCACCTCATTTTTATTTCCATCTGCATGTAATCTTCCTTAATTTAAATTGCATTTTAAAAAAACCCCTGCAAAACTTATTTTTCTGGAACATTTGTTATCAGTTTGCAATTGTTATCAGTTTGTCTCATATAAACTCTTATAATCTCAATTCTTCACAGGTTTGGACATTTCTTATGTTGACAGGGAGAATATTCCTTCTAATGGGAAACCCTGATCAAAAAAGGAACAGGAGAAAACACCCGATGAACACCACCACATACCGAGCACTGTGTCGGGCAAGTTACACACCTTATCTCACTCTTTCCCGTAGCAATCCTCCCAAGATAGGAAAGTTAACCGTTTCAAAATTACACAGTTGATAAGTGGTAGAATCCTGATAGTGAAAGTAGTGATAAGAACCTTCTTGCCCAAGGGAGTGAGTAAGATGAGTAAAGAGGAAATTGCAGGACCTGTGTATCGGTGACAGTTAGTTCAGTTTCACTGGGACACAGAGATCCTGAAGAGGGAATAAGAGTTAGCCTGAGGCTGAATCAGGCACAGGATGGAAACCAGCCTCAAGAATTAGAAGGTTAGCCTGTCCCATGATGGGACTGTGAAAAATATCTCAGACCTTGGAGAAAGCCTGAGAGAAGAAGAGGGTTGGGAGTGGGGAGTGATCATTTCTGAAAATAGAGAGTTGAGGGGAATGAGAGTAACTCAAGACTATGTTAGAGGACAGCTTATTCAAAGTAGTTAGGATCACCACTTAGTCGCATTTTAAAAGTGGTCATAGCAGGAAATTATATAATGTGATACATATATGCATTAAACATTTGTCTCCATATGTATAAAAGTAAATAGATGCATTATCTTTTGATATAAAGACAAAGAATGGTTAGAATTCTTTTTTCGAAAGCTACCTCCTAATGCATCGTCTATAATTTAAAGGTTTTTCATAGATGCTAAGAACATTATGAAGCAAACTGAATACAGAATCCTGTGGGTTTCTACCATTCCTCCAAAACTTTTAGATGTGACTTGATACCTTGTTTTGACAACTTGGATTTATTCCAAAACATTAAAGAACTTTTTTGAACTATTTTATACTTATATTTCATCAACTACTTGGTATCTTATTTTGTTATATAATTACAAGTACAAGCACCTCTGCAAAATTACAGTATTCCTATTTACCAAAACTTAATTCATAGATTGTTTCTTCACCACCCTTAAAAAAATATGTTCCATCTCTTTCTATCTTATATCGTGATACATTGTACACTTGTCTCCATTCATAAAACAGTGAGCAAGAGGACCTTAGAGATCATGAACTGAAGCACCTACATCCTGTAGATTGATGCTGTTCATGGAAATACCATGTTAATTTAAGTTTTCTATTAGTCATATTAAAAAGTTAAAAAGAAACACATGAAATTAATTTTTAAATATATCTATAGCCAAGATATTATCATTCAACAAATAAGCAATATAAAAACATTTATTAATAAAATACTTTATATTTTTGGCACAAAGTCTTTGAAACCCAAAGTGTATTTTACATTTATGACACTTCTTAGTTTAGACTGGCCACATTTCCGGGGTTCACTGGCCACACATGACCAGTGTCTACTGTATTGGATGCGGCAGCTTTGGGTGACTAGAGTTGATGTATCTCTGGTTCAGGAAGTTTAAATGACTTGGTCCAGGTCATTTAACCATGATTAGCCTTAGCTTAGCATGCACGTGCTGCCCCCAACACCATGACTGCCGAATAGTGCCAATGTAGATTGCCAAACCTAATAGAAGTCTTACAGATCTAATGACTGGTTTAACAGGGCATTTTTCTAACTATAAAATATAATCTTATTGTAGAGAATATTTATTAATTTTTTAATCCTCACCCTCAGAATATGTGGGTTTTTTTTTTTTTAATGGATTTTAAAGAGAGACAGAGCGGGGCAGGCAGAGAGAGAGAGAGAGAGAAATGTGAGAGAAAAATGCCAATCAGTTGCCTCCCATATGCACTGGACGAGACCAGACCAAACCAGCAACCTAGGTGTGTACCCTGACCCGGAATAGAACCACAAGCTTTTGGTGCACAGGATGATGCTCCAACCAACTGAGCCACCTGGCTGGGGCTTATTGTAGAGAATGTTTTTAAAAATCTAGAAATATATGCAGAAAATAAAAATCACTCCTGAGAATGATTACAAATATTAAAAAACTATGAACAATATCATATCCATTAAAATAATTAAATATTCTAAATATTGGTTTGAGGTTTATTCCTATTCTAGTCTTTGACGTTTGTTTTTGTGTTCTTAAAGCTTTCTTTCTTTTTTATTACAAATTATTCTCTTTCTCTGTGCATTTAAAATGTTGTGTAATTTTTAATCTTACTGTCAAAAGAGCAGCAGCTGTCCAAAACATCAGTTTAGTAGCCTGGGGGTGGAAAGGCACAGCTGGGATCTGGCATCATTGGATATTTAGATACTTCTAATGATCCACAAATAAGCCTGCCAGAGTTTTCTGGCTGTTAAGAAAGGTACGTGCCAGGTTTATAATCTCATCTATCCCAGATGAACTTATTCTTAGAGTAAAAAAATTTTTTCAATTAAATAAAATACCCTTCTTCAGGACATAGTCTGAAATGTGTCATTGGGACTGTGGCATTTTGTATTTTAAACATATCATTTTTATTATATTTAATGTTACATGACAACCCAGCCAAGGTCCAGTTGTAATAGAAAGTCAGAATGTCTACATAAAAACCAAGCTCTGCAACTGTCACATAAAGAGCCACTCTATGCACACAAATAAAGTTATGATTTAAAAATAAAAACAAAACCAGGATGCAAAATAAAGAGGGTTTTTCTTTTAAATGAATCCAACAATCAACAGGCAAACCAGACCCTGAACTACACATGGTTTAGCACTCAGTACCAAATTCTCTCACAGCCAACCACTCGCCAGAGTTTCATGTTTGGCTTCACATGTCTCAGTCTGTTCTTGCACACATTTGACCTGGCTTTGCTAGTGCATTTAAAGGCAGTCTGTTCTGACTAGGACTCCCAGCTGGGCAGGAAGATTTCCTGGCATCAGCCCATACAAAACAGGCAGCATCGCTCCAGCACTGCTCACACACCTTCACAACGGCTTTACAATGTAAATGCAGGCAGGAGAAGCCTCAGCAGGAGAACTCTCCTGTGTGTATGGTGGCTTCTGGAGTTTGAGGGGAATGGTGTTGGTTAGAGCAGTTTCAGGGGGCAATTTTTCTTACTCAGTGCCCTTAGCTGGAAGCATGAGCCTGGCACTCAAAAGCCCTCTGAAGTTTACCAAAAAAATCCACCAGTCTTACCTCTTCATAAATATTAATATACCATATTTTGCCATGTATAATGCATACTCACATTTTTGGCCCAAACTTTCAGGAGAAAAAATCTTTTGCTTTATTTTTTTAATTCAATTATTTATTTATTTATATTTAGATACTTGTTTTTTGTATTATAAAGGAATTTAACAATTATTTTTTAACATCTTAGGGTACAAGAAATTTTATGTAACAAATAATTACAAAATACAAGAATAGATACAAGTTATTTTAAACACTACCCATGTATGTATAATGCACATCCTTATTTTTCCCTTGAAAATTTGGGTTAAAAGGTCCACATTATACACAGCAAAATACAGTAAACCTCTTTTGGTCAAATCAGTTTATTTAATATTACATCAATAAATGATATTTTCTAACTGTTGCACCATTGTTCATGCATGAAATGTTCTTCTGCCATCTGCTTTGGTTCTTTAAATCCCACTTGTTCTTTAAGTTGACACTTATGTGAAGCCACCCTGTGTTTTCTTAGCTTGTTTGCCCTACCTGCATTTCCAAGGCACTGACTGATAGGAGGTCACACATAACTAGTGTTTTATGATTCTCACCTGTATTATTGTCCAAATGTATTGAGTGAACATCTATCAGGAGCCAGGCTTTGTGCCTGGTGCTGGAGATAGAATGGTGAGCAAACCAAAGCAGTACTCCACCCACCACCATGGGGCTCACTGACTACAGTGAGAGATCCACATCACCCCAATCGAACTGAAGCTTTCTTCCCTCTGAAGTTTTAGATGTGCCTCTTATTTGATACTTACTGTAGATTATATTTTTGGTACATATGTCTACTCTGGCCAAATAGGTTTAAAATCTTTGTTTAAAAAAAGAAGATAAGAAACTCACATTGATTGAGCATTGCTGCATCCGATGTACTGTGACACACCACTTACACACGTCACCTCTAATCCTCACAACAGCCCTGTCATTCTAGCATTGTTCACCTGCTCTGGACCTGAGGGATCTGAGACCCAGGAGAACCAACGAGAACATGCACTCCTTCGGTATTTACTGAATAAATGATTGACTGAGTGATTGGAAATCAGATGTAATTATATTCTGGCAACTCGTAAGTATACCAGCACAACCATGGAAATTAAAAAAATACATATTGGTTTAAAAACCTTTAAAACTAGCTATAAGAGCAAACAACAAATACTCAGAACAAATGGTTGTTTCCTTTTCTCCCCACAATGTTTTCAGAAGCTTAATTTTCTCCATTTTATTGCTTTCTCCATTCTTTAATACACAAACTCACACTTTTATTCTTTCTTAATGTATTTTTCCAGGGTGATTTGAAGTCCACTGATTGCCTGCAGTAACTCAGGACCATACAGTATATTTTGAGAGAGCCCTTGAATCCATGAGAATATGTTCAATGGAGATGGCTGGGACATACCCTTCAAAACATGCACCACATGCCACCTGATAGTGCAAAGTTGTGTAAAGGGATCTACTCTTTTATCTTCAAATTAGACTTTAAGGACCATTCAAAAATTAGCAGAAATCTTATCTTAAAACCTGGCCTCTGTTCTTTTCTTTATGCTGGGATTTGATTTAGTATAAACCACCTATAACACTAAAAAGAAGAATCCTGAAGGCTCTGTTGGGTTTCAAACATAACAAATTCAGAAGAAAAACATCAACTTACAATATAAAGTAGAAATATATGTTTTTGTTTGTTTGGGTATTATCTTTTTGTTGTTTGTTATGGGATTTCAGGCCTGAAAATTTATCAATAACAAGCTGATTTTAGTAATAAGTGCTACCCTAGAGTAGCAATTTCAACTGGTGTGCTACAAAATTTTAGTAATTAGTCTATGTGTATCATGAGATGGAAAAGTTTGAAAATAGCTATCCTAGAGTACAGTGACAAGGTGAAAACTCACCAGATTTAAGTCACAGTAGGAGGTTTGAATTGTTGAGAGGCAGAAAACAGAGTGTGAGGATGGAGAATATAGTATTCTACTTTCTCCCTTTCTTTCTAAGTGGAAAAACAATTTAAATCAGAGACAAATGATGGCAAAGGTAGAAGAAGAGGAGAGAAGGTATACCAAAGTGAAGAAAATGGTAGAAAAAGACTCGTCATCTGTAAAATGGGGTAATAACCTCAGAACCACCGTATTGCAAAACTCCAAAGGATACCCACCACTGTTCATAGCAGAACTGGCCACACACTGTGGCTCCAAGCTACACCGTAGAGTTCAGTGTCTGGCGTATAGTTAATGTGCAAACAACTTCTGGTTATTTTATCTTCCCAGTTTTTTTTTTCTCTGCTGCCTGGTTGCATAGTGGCTATTTACCCCTTTTATCCACCAATTTCCTCAGCCAATATATTTGATACTGAAGCCATAATTCATCATACTTTCTTCCCTAAGCCTAGATCACTGGAAATTTCCCACAGAAAATTCTAATTTTTAGCTCAGATTATCTTCTTTACTTGATCTCCAACAATTGTTCATCAATGGAGTTAGGACAATCATCCTCCTGGACCTGTACTGTCCACTATGGAAGCCCCTGGTGACATTCAACTACTGAGCACTTGAAATGGGTAAGTGCAAATTAGGATGTGCTGGACACATACACTGGGTTGACAAGACTCAGTGTGAAAGATGGAAGTAAAATAATTTCATTAATAATTTTTCATAGTGATAACTTTTAAAATGATAACATTTATGATATACTGGGTTGAATAAAATACATTCTTAAAATTAATTTTGTCTGTGTCTTCTTGCTTTTTTTAATGTACATACTGGAAAACTTTATTTTATTTATTTATTTTTAGAGACAGGGGAAGGGAGGAGAAAGAGAGGAAAAGAAACATCAATCAGTTGCCTCTCCTACATGCCCTGACCAGGGACCCAACCTACAACATGGGTATGTGCCCTGACTGGGAATCAAACCAGTGACCTTTTGTTTTGCGAGATGATACCCAACCTACTGAGCCACACAGTTCAGGGCCCTAATTGAAAAATTTAAATTGTATATGTTATCACATTATGTTTCTATTGGACAGCATTGGCTTAGACCCTTTTCTCCCAAACATACTAAATCAATACTTTGAGTTATTTACTAAAAGTATTTGTATCCTTTCTCTCCATTCCCACCATGAATCGAGCTCTCCATTTTTGTTCTATTATCCTGGATGCTCCTAGTGCAGCCTTCACTCAGCTTTCAGGAATGCCGTAAGCCTTAATGGAACTCCTCCTGTCTGGTGCCCAGAGTCTCCCTATCATGATGGCCCAGCAGAATCACTCACATGCAAGCTTTTCAGAATACCCAGGGGCAGAGCCCAGGCTCCTGAAGTTTTCCCATCCTCCACAGATGATTCAGAGATGCAGCCAATTATAAATTACTGCTTCAAGTCCAAATTCCCACAGATTGAGGTTTGAGCAAAATCTAACTATGACATAGTTGCTCAGTAGAAAAAAAATATATGACAATCGAACATTTCTGTGTTGCTCCTTTATAAGCAATGGAAGAAAGAGCGTGTTTAACACTGGAGGAGCCCTTGCCCCATGGGTGGCAAAACGATGAAAGTAACAACACAAACCAAGCCTACTTCCTATGTCTCAGGCCAAAATTTATGAAACTCAAAATTATCTTGTTATTTTAGTTTTTTTAAGGGAAGGCAATAATTTAAATATCAAGATGGTGCATAAATTCAAGACTGCAAGCAGCTTATAACACTGCAAGTAGTGGGTTTTCTCTCATCCTAAATACTGATTTTTGTTTGTTTGTTTTCCTTTTAGCAGATGTCTTTTCCCCCATTACATATCCCAGTGAGTTGTTCAATGATTTTTCACTGGCGACTATACAGGATGATTTGGAACAAGTCCTGTGAAGTTGGGAATCAGCCAAAAACTTATTGATTTAAGATATTGATTTGATATCCTAAGCCAGATCTGGCTGGTACTTTATAACAGCAGCTGCTCATAGGATGTCCGTCATGAGCTTGCAAGACTGGGGACACTTATGAACTATTTACCTCCCAATGTTACAGCTAAAGAAACTCTCAGCACTTAAGAATCTTTATCCTGAGCAAAAAAAAGGAAAGATGAGCCCACACACAAAATCCAAAATAAGAAAATCAACAGAGTTGGGGACATAGTAGGTGCTCATGTAATATCTGGTGAATGTTGAATTAATTCATAAATAAGTTAATTACTTCTGACAAAATGCTGATGGATATTATTATAAGCTTGGAACTTGTATATCAATAAAACCAAAAGAAAATAATTTGAGTGAATTTTTATAATCATTTATATTTAATTACCATTTATATGGCTCTTTTGACCCAAAAGTCAGCTTAGGTTAATGAAATGGGGTATAGCAGAGTAGTTAATAGTTTGGGTGTGAGTGAGAATACTGAATTTAACAATAGTTAAATGGATGACTTTAGGCCAATTATTTAACCTCACTGAACTTTATGTCTCACAATAATTAGAAAAATATTAATGTCTCAAAAGTAAAAACTCTGCTTTATGTAAAGGGCTAGATACCTATTTCTAAAGAGTATATAAATACAGTAAGGTGCTAGATTTACAAAAGTTATAATTAATTGAAAAATGAGATATTGATAAGAAATAAAAAAGGCAGCATTAGAGATTCACCCCAGGGGAAAAAAAAAAAAAAAGAAAGAAATGTGTATATATAGAAAAGAAAAAATGTGACTAGCTGGAAACACATTTCTAGACTTGTAAGTGGTAACAATAATAATTATAAAGGTACTGTACATGAAAATTACCTAACAAATAACATTTTTGCCTGGGAGGAGATGAGATTCTCCGGGGCAGGCTTGTTCTTCTATGCACCCTGGTGGACTTCATTTACTATTCCGGGAGGCTGCAGGATGGAATTGCAGGAACACTCTACAGATTATAGAATGCTTAGCTAGGGATCTGGAAACAGAGCCCAGACACATTTGTGGATCAGTGTGAACCCAGGAACCTTGAGGGGGAGGGAAAGAACCCAGTGCTTCATTGGGATTCACACACAGACAGGGTTTGAAGAAACTGTGCCAGAGGGAGAAAAATTAGGGTTCCTAAAACAATCAGATGAGCAAAGGAGTTTGGCAGATTGAGCCAGATTAAGGAGCTGGTCTGGTATTCGAAGCGAACAGGATGTGCAGGTTCAGGTGAGAAGAGGATATAAAATTGGAAGCAATAAAAGTGAATTCTAATTAAAAATGGCAAACAGAAAATATCCATTTAGTTTTGCTCCCTCCCAAACCCCTGTTAAAATGATCATAAATGAAATTTTTAGTAATTTTTTGAAAATTTCAAAGGCTAAATTCATAGGGTAAAAAACCATTGGAAGATAGAAGCTTAAAACACAAATTGGGAAAAGCAGAAGGATTTATAAAAACTATTGTAGCATCATTGAGAAAGCTCTATCCTAAGCCAAGAGTATTAAAAGACAGGGGGAAAGCAAGATTTCCTACTTCCAGACAAGGCTTAGAAATAGATGACTTCTGACAACTCTGGGAAATGTAAACAAAACAGAAAGGTCAGTTGAAAGTGTGCAAAGAAACAGATATTCCCCCAAATCCTCTCCCCAACTTCTTATTGATGGATGAATTGTACTTCCTCATCCCTGAATATTATAAAACAGAGTCTCTGCACTGAAATATATTAGACACCTTGAAGGTTTGGAGATACATAACCAACACAGAGAGATTAAGTAAAAATTTGGATACTGAATTTTGACATCATTCCCTGCAGGCTAATATCACCAGTCAGCTAATAGGACAATAAAACCAAGGCATGTACCCTCTGAAAAGAAGATTGGAAGATTCTTCTCTGAGTATTCTAATTAGGCCAAGAGCAAATTGCGAAGGGTATTGACTTTTGGGGTGTTTTTTTTAAAATAGTCAGGCACATTAATTCTCAGTGAAGTTCAGAGCCGACATACTAGTACATAAAGTGATTCCAAAAAGCTTTCCAGCGATTCCTTCCTCAGTATGAGGAGACAACCAATTACCATTCTGCCATGAGGAGAACCCTTAATGTGAAAGACGGAGGCCAAGACAGTTCGAAAAGAATGCAGAGGTGTTACAGGGAAAAGAACATTTCAAAAATAAAGCCATATTGTTAGAAAGATGAGAGAAGGCATTTTGTCTATAAACCAGAACAGGATGAGAGCTCTTGTAATATAGCATCTTAATGTAAACTGAAAACTCAATAGAAGCCTTGGAAGATGAAATTATGAAAATTTTTCAAGGTGTAAAAGGAAGAGGACAAGTAAATGCAATTGAAAAGATGAAAAATGAGAGTCTAAAAAGACCAACATCTGAATAATAGTCCTTTCAGAAAGGGAAAAAAAAAATGAAACAGAAAAGGAAAATAATAAAATAAATAATTCATAGGGTAAAAAAATAATGGGAGAAGACAATAAAATAAATAATTCAAGAACAGCTTCCAGCCCTGAGGGGTGTGTTTTTAATGCCTACTGAGCCCTCAGCATAGTGGGCAAATGTAAATCCATGTGAAAGGCCCATTGTCATGAAACGCTGGGGACAAACAGAAAAATTTAAAGCATCCAAGATATACAAACCAAAATAAGAAGTCTGATAGGGCCCTGGCCGGTGTAGCTCAGTGGATTGAGCACAGGCTGCAAACCAAAAGGTTACTGGTTCAATTCTCAGTCAGAGCACATGCCTGGGTTGCGGGGGCACCATGTGAGAGGCAACCACACATTGATGTTACTCTCCCTCTGTTTCTTTCTCCCTTCCCCTCTCTCTGAAAATAAATAAATAAATAAATAAAATCTTAAAAAAAAAGATGTCTGATAAGAAGGGAGATCCCAGTGCAGAAAACAAAATGCATAGGAAATAAAAAGTAATTACAGTTTTCCATGAATATCCATGAATACCTTATCCATGAATATCATTTGTAAAAGCCATAATAGTGCAAAAATGAAATATGTAACCAAGGCTTTGATGTAACTATATTAAAGGGATGAGAGGTGAGAAATAGCATAAGAAAACTATAACAACAAGGACACATGCATCCTTAGGTGATTTTGTCACTGTGTGAACATCATAGAGTGCTGCACTTACACAGACCTAAAGGGTACAGACTACTACACACCTAGGCTGTACAGTATAGCCTGTTGCTCCTAAGTCTGTACGCATGTCACTGTACTGAGTACTATAGGCAATTGTAACACATGGTAATGTTTGTATATATAAGCCTAGAAAGGATATGGTAGAATTATAATATAAAAGATAAAAAATGGCACACCTGTAGAGGGAACTTACCATGAATGGAGCTTGCATGGTTGGAAGTTGCTCTGGGTGAGTCAGTGAGTGAGTGTTGGGTGACTGTGAAGGTCTCAGACACTATACTGTAGACTTTATAAACACTCTACATTAAATTTATTTATTTTTTCTTTCTTTATTAATAAATTAACCTTAGCTAACATTCTTACTTTGTGAACCTTTTTAACTTTGTAAACATTTTAACTTTTTAAACCTTTTGTAATAACACTTAGCTGAAAACACTATTGTACAGCTATACAAAAATATTTCTTGCTCTATGTTCGTATTCTATATTAATAGTTAGTTGTGAGTAATGCTCTGCATTATGATGTTGCCACAGCTAAGAAGTTTTGACATCTACAATCATCTACAATGTTGTGACGGCTCTGACATCACTACAGCTGTAATGTCACCACACCTGTGATGACACCACGCCAAACACATCACCATAGCTGCAGTATCACCATGTTTACCATGTCACTAGGCCTCATGGGACTACTGTGTGTATGGGGTGCCTTGTTGACCTAAATAAAGGGCATTATCCTGTGCATAACTGCATACCTATACCTTCCATATTAGAAAATCAATAGAAAATGCCTACCATAAAAAAAAAATGAGGAATGGCAATATAATCATTGTTTTTAGAAAAAACTGGTATGGGGAAAACTAGAAATAGATAAAAATAGAAAATAAATACAAATAAAGGCCCAATGAACCAGATATAATAGATGGAAGTGCTTGATTGAGGGGATCTGGTTATGTAACAGGGCAGCAGGTGGCATGAGACTACAATTCTTCATAGTAGATCTTATATAACAAGTAAGCTTTTTAAAGTATATGTATGTTTGAGGAAAATAAAACTAAATTTAAAAGGAAGAAGGAACTGGAGAAGAAAGAGGAGAAGGAGAGAACCATGTCACTGGAGTCCCTTGCTGCACTTCTCTGAAATCTTGGGTGCAAGTTGGTCACCAAAAGCAAAAATTCACTCTCTAAGAAGGAGCCAAGCCCCAGAGGCTGACCCTTCAGAGCAGCTGGCAGCTTAGCAGCTGCAAAGGGCTGTGGGGTCCAAAGCCACAATGAGCACCAAAAGGGACAGAACCCGGAAAAGGACAGTTGCAGGAGTGCAAACCGTAGCTCTAATTATGAATAGTCAGGCTCTTTTCTACTACCTCCAACTCCACCATAACTAGGAAACGGGCCTCGTTAATCAAGCTGGGCCATATTGAAAGTGTCAATGTAAATAACACCAGCGATAGTTTTCTGAGAGACTTCACAGTGCTTCCTGATTAACTGGCTATAAAGAACCACAGTAGGAAAAGTTCAACAGAGTGCTGTAAATACATACATACAGTTCACTCAAATAAAATATACTTAATAAAATTAGAAATGGATGTTACAGGTAACAGCTTCTTGTGGCACGGTTAGAGAATAGATGAAAAATCCATACAGCTTATAATATATCTCCCACAAGTTTGCTAGATGTTGAATGTTCTCCATTGTTGAACTCACACATAAAATTTCTAAGGAGACACACACAGGGCCTAGTGAGACATTGTACAGAAATGTTGAGGGAAAAAATGGAGTCACTCTTATTAAGCCATTTCACCAAACCAAAACTTATTAACTAACCTGACTGCTATTTCACCCTCTCACAGGAGTGGAACTTTAAACCAATCAGTCTGGAATTTCTGGCTCAATACTTGGAAGGCAATCTGCATGATAAAATCCCTGCCATTTCCTTGCCTTCTAAAGAAGGTGACCTGGCCTAAAAACAATTCTTTCTTTCATTTTGCCAATACCTCCCCTGTCATAACCCTCTGCCTATAAAAACCTTCCATTTTCTATAGCGTCTTCCAGGGGCCTTCTAATTGCTAAAGGGGATGCCACCTGATTCATGAATCCCTTATTAAAGCCAGTTAGGTCTTCAAAGTCACTCTATAACTGTCTCTACAGTTCAGCTCTTAGATAGTGAAGTATCAACTTCACTACTTCCTTATTTTATAACCTTACAAAATGTTTTTTAAACTAAGTCTTTGCTTGTTTTTATGAAAATGGTATCAGAATACCAAAATGTTAGATTACTTTAAGGATTATGAGAAAATGTGTCTAAATCACTAAGTAATATGTCTGGCATACAGAAAATGTTAAATAAATAATAACTATTACAGTATTCTCAAGGAAGGATTATAGAAAACAGGGTCAAAAAAACTAATGTGCATTATGCTCTTCATGTTCTAGAAATATTACATGTACTTTTATTTAAACTTTATATTCCACCAAGGTCACAAAGATGGTTGCCAGTAGAGTTCAGATTTGAATATAGGACTATCTGACTTCAAAAACCATGCACTTTCCACTAAAATTTCTAACCTGAATTCTGTTAGTGTATCATCAAATGTTAATCCCTCAGATCAAAATCCCTTCTCTCTTTCTGATCTCCACATGTCACTTAGAAAGAAAAAGACCTTTGAGGACACGGTACAGCTGAGAGAAAATGTTTGATCAGAAGAATGAAAAAAGCAAAGCCCCAGAAAATTTGGCCCTACATAGAGGATCTAATGTAGGGGACCCCAAGTACCAGGTGAGCTCACCCAGATGATAAGAGTGGAGGGGGAATGAAAAGCAACGAGGAGAAAAATAAGGGACAATTTAGAACTATGGAGATGAACTATATAAACAGCCCTACTAAAATCCAAACACTTCCCAGGACAAATATTTAAATTTGGAGTCAAATTAGAAGTCTTACTATTTTGTTTAGTGTATCAAACATTGCAAATTAGCATATTCTAATTAATTAGTTAATACTTAGGGATATCAGTCATGTACACTGCATACTCTCAAATTCTATAGAGAGAAAGAAGAACAAAAATACAGTCTTTACTTTCAGCGAGCTTACCGTGTGGTGCTTCTGATAAAACATTCCAGATAAAAATTACAGTAACAATATACCACAATGTTTGAGATTTGGGAAGCATTTAATGAGTGGTGCTCACAGTATCTATGGAAGAAACTCAGAAACCAATGACTGTCAGTTGGATAAGCCAGGGAAATTTTCATTTGAATTAAATCTTGCAAATAAATTTGAAACAAAGGGGGAAGCAGGATTTGGGAGGAGGTGAAGGAGTGAATTAATGGGCATGATGATACCACTGTATGTTGGAGGGGCAGTGATTTGCTTGGGCTGGAAATGAGAACCAAGGCTAAAAAGTTATAAAACATAAGGCTGGAAAAAAATAAGATTTTCCTGAATCTTATTTTTTTTTTGAGAACTGTAGGTACCAGGCTACAGAGTTTTACTTTCTACTATGTTTGTTGTGTTAATCAAGAAACACAGTAAAAACTTCATTCCTTATCTCTTTACCCCAGTTTGACCTATAGATTCGAAATGTAATATCAACATAAATTCCAGAAAAAAAATTTTTAGACGTTGATATGCTAATTTTAAAATTTAAATGGAAGGCAATGGACCCAGAATGGCCAATTCTGAAATTCTGAAAAAGAACAAAGTCAGGGCCTCATATTACTTGCAAGATTTACTATAAAGCCACAGTAATCAGGGCCATGTTGTACTGTGAAAAATTTAGATACATAGATCAATGAAATAGAATAGAGGGCCCAGAAATAGATGATGTAAATACAAGCAACTGAGATTTGATGCTAGTTTAGAGGCAACTCAAGGGAGAAAGCTTTTTTTCAACAAATGGTGGCAGAATAATTAGACATCCTGCAGGGAAAAAAAAAAAAGAACTTTTATCCATACCTCACACTGTATTTTAAAAAATTACTTAAAATGGTCATAGACCTAGAGGTAACAGGTTAAAGTATAAAAAAATCCTAGTAGAAGAAATCTGCATTGCATTGGGTTTGTCAAAGAGCTTTTAGATACAACACTAAAAGCATAATCCATAAAAGAAAATATTGATTAATTGGACTCTCAAATTTTTTAACTGTTGCTCTGTGAAAGACACTGTTAAGAGAATAAAAAACCCACTGATCCAGAACACTATATTTGTAAATCACATATCTGAGAAAAGACTTGTATGGAGAACACATAAATACTCCTGGAACTCAATAATTCAAGAAACAAAATACCACAATAGAAAATAGGAAAAACATCTGAATAGACACTTTACCAAAAAAAAAAAAAAAAAAAAAAAAAGATATATGGATGGCAAATAAACACATGAAAGTATGCTTAATATCATTAGTTGTTAGGGTAATGCAAATTTAAAACACAATGAGATATTGCTATATATCTATTAGAGTGGTTTAAAATTTATTTATTGAGCCCTAGCTGGTGTGGCTCAGTGGATTGAGTGCTGGCCTGCAAACCAGAGGGTTGCTGGTTCAATTCCCAGTCAGGGCACATGCCTGGGTTGCAGGCCAGATACCCCGTGGGGGGCACATGAGAGGCAACCACACATTGATGTTTCTCTCCTCCTCTTTCTCACTCCCTTCCCCTCTCTCTAAAAATAAATAAATAAAAATCTTTTTAAAAAAAAAATAAATAAAATTTATTTATTGACTTATTTAATTGATTTTAGAGAGGTAGGAAGGGGGTGGGAGAGAAAAAGAGAAACAAATATCAATCTATTGTTCCATTTATTTTTTTATTGTTGTTCAAGTACAGTTTTCTGCCTTTTCCCCCCACCCCAGCCCAACACCCCAGCCCTCTCCACCTCCCTCCCATTTCCACCCCCTTCCCCACATAAAAAAATTGTCCATGTGTCCTTTATAATTGTTCCTGCAAAACCTTCACCCTTTTCCCCTGAAATTCCCTCCCCTCTCCGCTCTGGTGACTGTCAGCCTATTCTCAATTTCAGTGTCTTTGGTTATATTTTGCTTCTTGTTCATTCTGTTCATTAGGTTCCTGTTAAAGGTGAGATCATATGGTATTTGTCTTTCACTGCCTGGCTTATTTTGCTTAGCATAATGCTTTCCAGTTCCATCTAACTTGTGGAGAAGGGTAGGAGCTCCTTCTTTCTTTCTGCTGCATTGAATTCCATTGTGTAAATGTACCACAGTTTTTTGATCCATTCATTTACTGATGGGCACCTAGGTTGCTTCCAAAACTTGGCTACTGTAAATTGTGCTGCTGTGAACATAGGGGTGCATAGGTTCTTTTGGATTGTTGTTTCAGGGTTCTTAGGATATAATCCTAGCAGTGTTGTTCCACTTATTTATGCATTCATTGTTTGACTCCTGTATATTGTCTGACTGGGGATTGAACCAGCAAAATTTATGTATTGGGGCAATGCTCTAACCAACTGAGATACCCAGCCAGGGCAGTTCAAAATTTTAAAAATACGACACTATCAAATGCAGATGAGCACTCAGAGTAATGGTAACTATTACACACATTTTGTGAGAATTAAAAATATTACAGGTACTTTGGAAAAAATGTATTGGTTTCTTTTAAAGTTAAATATCAGTACAACCCATGGACATGAACTAAGCGGGTAGAATGCTGGTGGGAGGTGGGGTGCAGGGCAGAGGGGAATAAAGGGAAGAAAAGAATGGGACAACTGTAGTAGCATAATCAATAAAATATACTTTTTTAAAAGATTTTATTTATTTATTTCTAGAGAGAAGGAAAGGGAGGGAGAAAGAGAGGGAAACATCATGTGTGGTTGCCTCTTGTGCGCCCCTCATCAGGGACCTGGCCAGCAACCCAGGCATATGTCCTGATTGGAAATCAAACTGGCAACCCTCCAGTTCACAGGCCAGCACTCAATCCACTGAGCCACACCAGCCAGGGCTAAAATATACTTTAAAAAATAAAATAAAAAAGTTAAATAGAAAGTTAACAAATGACTCTGCAATCCTACTATTGGGTTTCTAGCCAAGTGAACTAAAAAAATGAATGTTCATACAGCTATATTCATAATTGCCCTAACGAGAAGGAACCTAGATGTCCTTCAATAGGAGAATGGATAAACATGCTCCGAAGCACCTGTGCAAGGCCATGCAGAAGCTCCTGTTGATTTGTGCAACAACATGGATGAAATGTAAAGGCGTTTTGCTAAGTGAAACAAACCAGATCCCAAAGGCCACATTTTTTTTTATATCCAAGAAAAAGAGAAAACTATTGGAATGGAAACTAAATCAGTTGTTACCAGATTGTGGGATTGGGGGTGGGGGAAGACTACAAAGGGATAGCACAAGAAAGTTGTGAGGGAACTAAAATCCATGAAAGAGGCAGCATTTTGTATGCAAAACCAACAACAACAAAAACAAAAAACAAACCAAGACAACAAAAATAAACAAAAAATAAACACCAACTTCTATTTCAAACTGATTTTTATTTCCTTAAAACAGAAATATGCTAACTATAATTAAAGGATAAAGCCAAATATAATGAAAGCTGGTGAAATACACAAATCTGACTCACAACTCTTGCTCCCGCCTTCTCCTTCCCCATGATCAATGCAGAGAAAAAACCCAGACTTTGCCCATTATCCCACTGAATCTCCCCTATGTGGCTCTTTTTGTGTCCCTCAAAGTATATTTTTATCACATCAGTCCTAAAAAAGGCACTCAAAAAGTTCCAAGAAAAAGAATTGTGGACTTTTAATAGTCCTTCAACAAATCAACTTGTTTAACTTCATTTCATTTAATGTTTTCCAAAACTCAGAATTTTTTCTTCATGTAAATATCTATAAATTTTGTAAAATGTACTTTATATTTTACATCTATTAATTTAGTAATTTATATCTATTAATTTAGTAAAATATACGTTAAGAAACACATAAATGTTAGAATGCACTTTTGGATAATACATAAAAGACTAATTTTGGATTCATAAAAGTGTTGAGGTCTTCAGGAATCTGAGAGATCTGGGTGAATTGTTTTTACTGCTGATCTAGAGACCATGTGATTTTCATTAACTTTATTGTATTTATAGAACCACAGTCCACATGTTCCAGCCCCAGAGCAGCATCACAATTTTAAAAACCCAATCCATGCAACTGAAACTCATTTCAAAATAACTCAAGTTCTTAACTTAAGTTTTTGAATACCATGAAAGAGCTGTAGAGTGCCTGCAGTATTTTTCAGAATGCTCCTTTGTTCCTTTCCACTGTATTTACACATAGACTGCTTCCAACTCTGTTGTCTCAAGCACTCCTGAAGAGCTCCTCCAACCCTCCCTACTTCACCTCTCCTTTGGTTCCGCTTCGTTTCACATTTTGTCTTGAATCTCCAAGGCTGAGATTTAAGAAGTCTGGCAAAGTAGACTTTCCTTAGGGAGGGAAAGAGGGGAAACAATCAGCAGATTCAGGCACAACCGCAGAATCCTCTTTCTTAGGGGAGGAAGGAAAGGCCAAGAAATAGTGGTGATGTTTATTCCATTATACACCAGTAGGGGGCATAGTCCTACCTGAGGAAGGCATTTTAGCCACAAGTGAGCAGGAGATGAACATTAGGGGAACTCAAGGCCTCTGTGCTTATTGACCAATTGTGGCCATGGTGGCCAATTTTCAGCTGGGTAAATACAAAAAGAGAATAATACTTAGAGATGATGTCAGCGGGGATATTTTGAGAAGCCAAGTAGGGTACTGCAGGGGGATCCATGGGGGATGTAAGGGAGGGTACCTGTGTGCCCAGCTCTCCTGTGGACCCACACCAGGCACCTTGTGGTGGGCTGGGCTGCTGTCGACTGGAGGTGACAGCACTTGGGAAGAAGAGCCAGATGCAGATGGAGGAGAGAGAGCGGAGGTGGGAACTGTTGGTCCAATTGGTCCATCTGGTCAAAGTTGAAACCAGTTGGAGAGGAAAGGCTGACGTGGCACTTCGGCCTCCTAGATCGCGCACAGATGCAGATCTCTGTCCGATGCTATCACAGAACTTTTCAGGGAAAAGGAATGTGGGAAATGTGGGTTCCAGCTTGGTTACACAGAGCATTCTACCATGGGGATGATTAGTGAAATGAAAACACACACGCGTGCGCGCGCGCGCACACACACACACACACACACACACTTCTTTAGTAGCACCACACTATATGCTACTTTTCCATTGCTATTGGTCACAATGAGAGAACAATGCAGAGGAGTTTGGGCAGACCTGAAACTTTGCTGATAAGTTGTACACAGCAACACAGTTGGAGACCATGTTCCGTGATGGCTGGGGGCAGAAGCTCCAGGGTTGCTGGGTCCAAAACCTGGGGCCTATCAGGTGAGCACTAAGTGTCTCAGGCTAAATACTTAATGCCTCTATTCCTCTCTCTGTCCTTCGGCTAGTCGTTGCACATACCCACCTAACGGGACTGTTGTAATAACATACATAGAGCACCTGGGGTTAAAAATGAATAGGAAGCTCAATTCAGAAATGATTGAAAACAAATACTGGTGAGAATCCTGCTTGTGCTTATCAATACAATTTTAAAGTCTTCTATTGCTGAAACAAAATGGTTTTAAATTATAGTTATGTATTTTTAACTTGTGTTTTCTCTTTTTCATTATCAATCAAAATGTTTATAGCTATAATTATTTAATAACACACAGATAACTGAAAATATTACATACATTATATAATCCCAGAATTCAGAATATTTAATTTTTAATTATAACTTGACATAGAATACATAGGCATAAGTGTAACTCCCAATTACTGAATAAACAATTAAAATAATTGAGTGAAAGGCAGCGTACTTTGCATTTTAATATCTTAGAAATTAAGATAGGAAATTCTATTTCCCTGTTTTTGATAAATCTATATGTCTGCATGAAGTTCCTGGAAATTACAGCTTTGGAGTCTAGACCCTTGCTTAGGTTAATGTCAATACATTAGCCCTTTCTCTTCATTATTTCCTGATAATCAATAGTGATCTCCTGTCCTTGGTTTTTCCTTTACGACTATTTGCCCTAAATGGGACAATCATTCATTTTGCTACAATAAGTAAGACTCCACAGCTCTCTGACTGTGTCTCCCCAATCACTTGGCATTGACTCAGATGTTCCCTGTTTCGTCCTCCTCCTGGTTTGCTCTTTTCTGCAATCCTGATGAAAGCACAGTGTACTTCTCAGGATAATTTACAAGATGCTCTAAAAGGAAAGACCCTGGGCAGAAAAATATGAGCTGATTAGCACAAATTAGATGAATTTTAACTCGTACTGAATATTTGCTTTCTGTTACCTTTCAGGTATTTTCTTCAATACTAGTAGTATTGGCATGTGCTTTTATTTTTGCCTAGCGTTAGGTACAAGTTAACTGGAAAGGATTTTTGTTCTTTTTTATACACATGGAGACATAGGATTATTGATTGATTCTGTATAGCTCATTTTATTTTTAAAGATTTTATTTATTTATATTTAGATAGATGGGAAAGGAAGGAGAAAGAGAAGGAGAAAAATATCAGTGTGTGCTTATCTCTCATGTGCCCCCTACAGTGGACACAGCCAGCAACTGAGGCATGTGCCCTGACTGAGAATCAAACCAGCCACCCTTTGGTTCACAGGCCAGCACTCAATCCACTGAGCCACACCAGCCAGGGGTGTATAGCTCATTTTAAATTAATAATTTATTTTTATCTATTCACATTACTCAGCAAAGTGAGAATCCAATTTAGGCTATTCATGTCATCCGTTTCAAGCAGGGACGAGCAGGGACCTGCCCACTTATTACATTTCATTTACATTACAATTTGTATGGATCCTAATTGAAGGGGCTTTTTATCCAGAAGGCAATGAGTGATCCCTAGCAATGACAGAATTGAGAGTGCAGGTCCTCAGTCACTATGTGTTAAAACAGGGGCATATATTCAGCCCCTAAACAAAGTTATCCTTAGAAGAGCCATGACAATTTTCCTGAAGCTCACGCTTTATGAGGCAATGCAATGCTCCATTTGGCCAGTAGATAGCACTCAAGATATTTCAATAAGAAATCTTGGTGCGATTTTACTCTGCCTGGGAAATATTAGACAAGTTCATTTTAGATGGGGAAAATAAATGCCCCCAAATGCTTAGAAATTGGGATTTTTGTACCAAACTTCAGCAGTCTCGTCATATAAATTTGTACTTTATCAGGAAAGGAAAATTAGCCCACTTGTTTCCTAACAATTTCTTTTTGAAGGCAAGGAAAGTACCACTCATTTGACACAGTTGAAATAAAACATGAAAGCAGCGCTTAACTGATAATGTTGTGATCCAGAAAAACCACAAAGTGGAATGTGCCGGTTGCATTTCACAAAAAGACTCAAAATGCTACACCTTTTGCACTCATCCATCCTGCTAAAGAGCACAGTTCAAAAGCCGCATGTATTTCAGAATGCAATGTTCAACTAAGAACCTGGCTGTAAAGAAAAAAAAAAAAGAGTCATAATTACTTGAAGCTGGTGGGCAATGCCTTGGAGTGGCTAAACCTATGAAAATGTGTAGCTGCAGCTGTGTTTTGATAAATGATGGCTTCTTTTGTGCATAAAGAGCAACTCACATTCCTTTTGAGGTAGGAAAAGGTAAAGTGAGCAGCTCCCATGATTTTGAACAATCTCCCACATGTTGCAACCTCAGTTCATCTTATACAGCAAGTACTGGTCTGTGTTAAATAAGGTAATGTGCATTAAGGTGCTATCCAAGCAGATACAGAAAACTGTATGAGTTTTCTCAGGAGTGTGAGAAGTTAGAAGATGAGAGTTACTCAAATATCTATCAAAGAGAAATTGGAGGTAACTGAGTGAGGAAAGACTATGTAAAGGGAAAATGCCATCTGAAAAAGAATCAATGAAAAAACTAAAGAAACAACTTCAAATTCCTTCTGCAGAAAATTGGTGGTCAGCCTCTTTAAAAAGTTCAAAAAGGGAATGAGGATAGGTTTTCATTCCCTGTTCTGGAGGGTCCAACCTCCAGCTTTAGCAGCTGCTGCCCAAAGCCAATTTGAATGGATTTACATACTCGGGAAGGCTGACCCAGGATCCTGCTAAAAAATTTCCTTATTTAGCCTCAGAGTGCCTGAAACTACTTTCAGCCTTTGAATTTCCTATTCATGTGAGCCATTAAATGCCTTTCTGTTGTAGTTGTTTGACTCACTTGGGCTGTGTTTGGGCATTTGCAACCAGAAGTGCCTTATTAATATGCAGGAGAGGTGAGAGGGCCATTCCAATCTCTTTTCCTCCCAGATTTTTGTGTTCCCTCTTCTAGAAATCCTAAGCAGTTTCAGATTGGAAAATTTCCATTTGATTATCTAAGACAGTGTTCTGTAAATGTGTTTTTCCTTTCTTGCCCCTTTCTTAATCATTGTGGGTCAAACAGTTGGCACTCTGCAGCTCTACCCTACCCAGAGTAAGAAGCCTAGCAACATGAAAAGAACCACTGACTCTAGGGTCTGGTCTTCTGCCAGTGCCGGGCTGTACAACCTTCAAACATCGCTTTCCCTCTCTGGGCCTCAGTTCTTTCACCTATAAACTGAGGGTTAAGCAAGATATTCCAGTTCCAACCATCTATGGCTCTATTCTCTTGCCTTGTCTCCATATGTGAGGCAACATCTAAAGCAGGTTAAATGATTTCGTAGTAATGACACTCATCAAATATTATGTACAAGCAGAAAAGGTGATTAGTCAGTCAAATATGGACAATGCATGGGAACACATGGAAAGATAAAGGCAGGCTGATAAAGGCAGTCTGATGTGGTTAGTAGGGCTGTAACATGAGCACACAGAAAGAAGCTCTCTCCTGCCTTGTCAGTCTTGAGGGATGTTCTTTTTACCCAGTCACCCTCTAATTTGGGACTCACTGGGAACCCCAAGCTGCCTTCTTCCCCTCCCTCCAGCTTCTCTTCTTGGCTGTTAACAGTTGCATCAACCACCAGCACACTCCTGGTAGCACCTCTGACATCCAAGTGAAGAGACAGTGCTGTGACCACCAAAGGCGGAGAAGAGACAATTTCACTGCAAAGGAATCCTTCTATTTGTCTTTGAACTCAGAACAACTGAGTTCATTAACAATAAGTTAATGTGATAAAATTTATAAATCCCTCAATTATATCTACAAAGAAAATGTCCAGTTCTCTCCTGGACATTTAAGAGTTAAGAATGTAGAGTTAAGAATGTAAATAGGTTCTAATGAGAGTCTGTTAAAGCCTCAATGCATTGCAAACGTGGGGGTTACAGTTCTGTGAGGGAACTAAAGAAGGGAGGGAGGAAGGAGGAAGAGAAAAAGGAGAGAAGGGATGAAGAAAACATTAAGTTTCTGAGAGAGCAGCTGTTCTCAACAATAGCTGTAGAACGAAATCTCCTGGGTGAAAAATACCAATGCTCAAGTCCACGGTTAGAGAAGTTAAAGTCCCCAGTGGTTCCATATGCAATCATGGTTGTGAACAATGTTATACAGCATCATGTTTTATTAAATAGTTACTCAAGAATATTCAATTACTCAACAGTGTGGCAACTTAAGAGGATTTTTAGTCGTTAAGAATTGATATAAAAAAGCCCACCAGCTTTTCATTACATAGGAATGAGAGGTCCCAAGGCCTCCTGAGAATTCCCCCTATCCTTGGGGTAAGTACTTCCATGTCCTTGAGTCCCAGATCCCACTTCTCTGAGGCTGCACAGTAGCTCTGTGCCATGTAATTTTCCTTATCTCTCACCCTTCTAAAATTATGACCAGATAAATGCTTTAGGCTCAGTACCATCAAACCTCTTTTCCTGATAAAAAGATGGACTCTGGAGCTTTTAGCATCTATAGATCATTCCCACAACTCTTATTAGCAAAAGGTTCATTCATTCACTACATCAAAACTTTTATAACTGCTGGCCAGTGGAAAAATACCAGAGGCAGAGTGATGAATTGGAAAGAGCATTGCACTGAGAAATGGAAGGACTTGAATCAAGTTTCAGGCTAGCCCATGCTTTTCCAGTTGACCTGAAGCAAGTCACTAACCTTTTGAGCTTCTATGTCCTTAAATGCAAAGTGAGAAATGAGTTAACGTCTAATATCCAGTGAAACTCTGAAATGTTATGTTCTTATCCACATTCTGGTAATAATGTAATGAACATTTAGGGTGAGGAAATAAATACAGAAAAGCACAACAAAAAAAAGCTGGCAGTCAAGGTAAGCCATTGACAAAAGCTCACAAATTTGCTCTCAAAAAATTAACAATATCCCTATAAGTTGTCTTCTTACAAGATCACAATGGAATTATATGGTAGTAAACTTGGTAGATTACCCTTTCTGCTCCTTGTTACATGAAATGACCATTCTCACTCACCTCACCTTTGCAAAATTAAAAACCACCTTTGCAAAATTGAAAGGCAAAGATCTGATTTCTTGTTGTTAATTGCCTCAAAGAGTGAAAGTGATGATGTTTAAAAATATCTGATATGCCAAGGGTAACTTAAAATAGTCCAACCCCAAGTTCAACGCACCGTTCCTTTGTAATAGCTCTGGCACCCATCTCTCTCTCCCCATTCTTTTCTTTCCAACTACCAGGACGGTTTCCTTAAGCAACCTCCTCCTCAAAACCATCCTGCATGTTACCACTGCATATATCTTCATGCCTCTTAATGTGTGACTTTTCTACTCCAAAAAAATTTAAGCCTCTTTATTTCCTGCAGATCAAGCCAAACTGTTTAGAGTGGCATTTCCAAATCTCTACAGTCCAGCCCATAACTTAGCTTTCCTCTCACTTTTTCCTCATCACATTTCCTCCAGTCAGTCTGGTCCACTTATTGTCCACCCCTCAATTATATCATATGAAGTCCCTCCACTATATCTTTGCTTACATTGTTCCTCCTACACAAAGTGGCTTTCTCCATTTCTTCCCACGTTTGTTGAATGTTTCCTGGTTAGACTGAGTGTTCTGAAGGACAGAGTCCATGAATTCAAAGTATTAAATGCCTCTATCTATACTTCTGCCTATCTTTCCCCTTTCCTTCCTCCCCTTTTTCCACTTTCCCATAGTATGTACACAAAAACTTCGGAAATATAGTAAATTATCAATAGTCACCTTATAAATACATTAATACCAGACTTTAGTCCATTATGTTCTTGGTGCTTCTCTCTTACACAGGCTGATCAATGGGACATGCAAGTTCTCCCGTGTCCCTTAGCTTGGAATTCAACACCCTTGAGTACATTTCTTTGTGAGTATACTTAGATATGTATCCTAGTAATACTAAGTTTAGGTTCCACTTTAAAATTTTATGTGTAAGTTTCCCCAAAGCACAGACATATTCTAAGAAATACGATTTTTTTAAAAAAAGAGTGAAGTGTTCCAGTCTTTATATCACTTCCTTATTTCAATAGCATATTAAATCAGGCACTTCTCATTCAGAGACTGAGTGATAATACAATTGGAAACTACTAAATCAAGAAAGGAGCACACCTTTTGGTTTCATAGAGTCACCTGAGGCTCAGGCAGAGAGGACCCTGAGTCCAAGTGAAGTATGGCACCTTGCAAAGTTGTTTGCCCTCCTTCCTCTCCAAAATAGGGATCCTTTCGGTCTGCCAAGTCCTTCCCCATTAAGTCCTTCTGTGTCCCAGGACTGTTTGTAAATAAAATATAGCCCTATCCAGGGATCTAAAGTTGGACAAGAAGATCAACCTATAAAGATCTCTTCCAATTTTTGAAATCATCTTCCTTAGTCTTCTAGAATAGAGTAACTTCCCGGAAGTGGAATCTAAACATTGGTAAGACAGTTAGGAGGTGTTATAGATTCAGATATGCAAATAGTGGTTTTCTTTGTTTGTTTGTTTTTTTTTTTTTAGGGTCTATTGCAAGGAATAAGAAGAGTCTGACGATAAGAGGAGGAATAAAACTAGTGCATCCTTTGCAATAGGGCTCCAGAACCCCCACTCAGGCTCGGCAAGGGATTAGTTAGGACACATAGCCCTGGATTGCTGCTCTTCCCCATACAGAGAATGGCGTTATACCAGAGTAATATTCCACTTGCAGCCTCAAAAACAAAACCTCTGAAAGTCTCACTGAGATCCCAGAACACTCTGGAATAACTTCCCTCCCAAAATCCACAATCTTGGCACACCCAGTCAGCGAAAGGAAGCGTGGGATCTTGTACTACGCAAGTCGATGCTCCTACCCTTAGGACCAAGGACATGAGGCTGCTCTGCTTCAAACGTGATCCTTGACCATTTACAAAGTCCCCTCTTGTTTCTGTGTTGGGGTGCGGATAGTAAGTGGAGGTTCCTGAAAATTCCAAGTCAAACTTCACTTTTTGTTGTTTTGTTTTTATTTTTAAAAAGACTATTTATTTTACTTTTAGAGAGAGAGGAAGGGAGGGAGAAAGAGAGGGAAAGAAACATCAATGTGCAAGAGATAAATCAATTGGTTACCTCTTACCCGCCCCCAACTGGGGACCTGGCCTGCAACTCAGTAATGTGCCCTTACTGGGAATAGAACAAGTGGCCTTTCAGTTCACAGGCCAGCACTCAATCCCCTGAACCACACCAGCAATAATTATTTATTTATTTTTAGAGAGAGGGGAAGAGAGGGAAAAAGAAAGGGAGAGAAACACCCATGTGTCAAAGTAACATCCATAGGTTGCCTCTCTGGCCCCAACTGAGGACCAGGCTCGCAATTCAGGTGTGTGTGTCCTCACCAGAATGGAACTAGCAACCTTTTGCCTCCCCGGACAGCGCTCCCTACTGGGCGGTGACAGCGTGTTTTATTTATTTTTTTAAGGGCTGGAAACCAATCGCAATTCCATTCCCTTGTCTCAAAATATTTTTCTTCTGTACAAGCTTTGTGATTCAGGATTAAGTAAAATAGCTTTGCCTTTCTTACTCTGTTGAAGCAGCTGCCCAGAGACTCACCCCAGGAGAAGTAACTTTACCTCTCTGGACCTTAGATTTCCCATCTTTCCCATAAAGGAGTTGATGGTTGATATCTAAATTCTCATCCACCGCAGACATGTGGGAGTCTGTGAGCCCCATTGTCCTCTGACTTTTCTACTCGAGTGTCCAGCACAGAGATAGTTAGAGGTTAAGGATCTCTTCAAAGGAGGGTTGTTAACACAGCGCTGAGAATCACCTGCAGCAGGTTTGTAGCCTTGCAATACCCCTCTCCAAGATTTTCGAAGAGGGAGGTTGCTGCAGGGTCACCTCTCTTTACTCTTCTCCCTCGCTGGGCACACGGTCCCGGCAGCACAGCTCTGTGGGTCTCCAGGACACCCAGCTCTCTACACAATCCTCAAAGCAGAGTAAGCCAGGACGCTGCACCTAGCTCGATTTCTCATAGCCCCGCCTCTACCCCTCCTCAAGGTCCCTCTTAATTTCCCCTATTTCCACTTCCAGAGATCCCTCCATCCGAGCCAACAACACTTTGCACACATTGCTCGCAGGTCTTCGAACCACGACTGCCCACGAGCAGGGCGCTCTCCAGGGACGTCCCACACTTCAGCCCTACCTCTCTGCCTTAGCCTTTTCAGTTCGCAGTCCTCCACACCCCGCCCCGCTCAGGATCCAGACGTGGCCTCTCCCCGCCGCCCAAAAACTCCCTGGATGTTTTCAGGGTGCACTCCGTCACGCAACCATGCGAGGAGACCTCTCCTCTCTCACCTCCCCAGCAAAATGAGAGCCGGTTAGCAAGCAGGGCGCCTGGCCCAGCGGAGCTATCCAAACCAGCCCTCTGCTGGGCGGGGTCGGAGGAGGCACCGGGACTCGCAGGGCTCCTGGCAAGCTCAGCTCCGACCTGCAGCCACACGGAGAGGCCGGATCACTAAATAATCTCACGCAGGAAACCAGCACCAAAGCGCTCAACAGTACACCTCCAGCCGGAAGACGCCCCAAGCGCTCACCCAGACCCCGGGACGCCGAAGTCCTGGGTGCTACTAGAGCCCCGCACCTCATACCAGAGCTCCAGCGGCCCCTCACGCTCCTTTCCTACCGGGTCTAAGGAGGGGCACGAGGGCGCCGGATAGGCAGTGCCCGCCCGCCCACCCACCCGGCCCGCGCTGCGCTAGGATTCCGGGAGGCGAGCGCCGCGCTGTGTGTCCCTGGCTTCCTCAGTCCTGCCCCCGCGAAGTGGAGATGTACGAGAGGCAGGCTAGGGCGTGCAGCTCCTGAGACGCCGTGCCAGCCGGCACCATGCACCTACGGCCGCTGCCCCTCGTCGTGGTCCCAGGCTTGTTGCAGCTGGTGAGTGCTGGTCCAGCCGTGCGCCCCACGCGCTAGGGACTCGTTTCGGCGGGAAAACCGGGCCGGTGGCGGATTCGGAAGCGGAGCCTTACGCTGCTTGGGACGTGGGACTAGGGAAGAGAGCCGTGGAGGGAGTTGAGGGTTGCCTAGGGGGTTGGAGGGGAAGAGGCAAGGATTGCAGTGGAGGAGACCTTGGGGCAAATGAGAAGCTTAGCAAGGGTTGGGACTTGAAGTCTGGGGTAAAGCAGTCAGAAAGTGGCCAGGGATGTGTGAGCGGAAGAAAAGGTTTATTGAGTAGAGGCCGAGACGGGATGCGAGTAGAGGATTATGGTGAGGATGGACTGTAAGACCTGACTCCAGACCACAGTTTGAGGGCTTGGCGGTTTTTATGTTTCACGTGTTTTGCCCGTATGCCCGAAGACACTTCTTCCAAAACATTGCGTAGTGCATCGTCGTTCACAGGGTCAGTGAGTGGAGGCTTGCTGGGGGAAAACTTGGGGAAAATACCGATCTGGGGGGCCAACTTGATTTCTCTGTCCTTCCTGTGGCGCTGGGGACTGGGATTGGGTTTTTCTGCCGGCGACGCAGGATGTAACTTTCACACCCAGCTCCACGCAGGAGCCACTCTCGGGCATCTCTAAGCAGTATGCGTGATCCCCAAGACTTCTTCCGCTTGGTCTGGGCGGCTCAGGGGCCGCTGAGGAATGGGCAGGGTGTTAGAAGGTGTTTCAGGGTTCTCCAACGTGGCTCTAGGCGGCTGTTGGCACTGTGTGTAACTCATTTCTCCTCGCCTTTCCCGCGTGGCGCCCTGCTCGCCCCCTTCCGAAATTTACCTGTATACTGTATGTATGACTAGTTAATTGCACTTAAGGGACATTCCCAAGTAAGATTTTCAGGAAGACAACTTTTAAAGTACAAATATAGAAGGGGACTACTTTGGCTCAGTCTGCATCTGTGATGGATTTCTCTTGCTTTGTTGGCACAAATCTTGATAGGGTGCTGTTAAGAGCTTTCTTCAAATGCCATGGTTTCTTTGGCTGTCATAGGGAAGACTACCCAGTTAGCTCTGGGCTCTTAAAACAAGATTAAGGATCTGGAGCACTTAGAGAATGATGATCTCTCCCTTTTTTCTTCCTTCCTTATCTTTTCCCCTTCCTTCTTTCCTCCCTTCTTTCTCTATCTCTTTTTTCCTGTTATTTTCCTTTACAGGGAAAGATCAAGTAAGTTATGGAAGTTTCTTTATGATATGAATGATATTAGAGAGGCAGAGATACTTTGCAAGTTTTGAAGATAGAAGGAACTCTAAATGGTCTTAGAGAAGGGGAGAGGTTGCTGCAAGGAAGGGCTGGTCCACTCTTGTTACAACAGAAATTAGCTTCACCTGCTTAGCATTAACTAAGAAATTCTTCTTTGGCATCAGAAAAAAAACGCAGTAATGCTCTCAAGTGTCCTTGAATGAACCAGTACATACTGGTTAAAATGTTGAAATAAATCTTACATTTAATTGAGGCATTATGCAAGCAAAATAGATGCCACATTAGTCTTCAGTATCACTTGCTTTTTAAAAAGTTTAATCTTGATTCCAATAAAAGATGATATAACAAAGCAGTATTTGTATGATGTATGTAAATAAAACTCTAAAAGCCTAAGGAAATTAGGTAGTTAGGTAGGATCTTCAGAATATCTCCATAAATCTCTTACTTATTTTGGCATTTGATGACATTAACTAGTTATCTGTTCCACTGTTACAGTCAAAGATGAGAAGATATATTTCAGCACATATTGAGGGAAAGTTCTATCATATATATAAATGTTAATTTTTTTCCACACCACCATAGTCAATAGGGAATAGGAAATACATCTTGAAGGTATTGCATACCCTCCTTAAGAGCTGGATCCTAATATTACAGCGCAGGTTGATTGATTACTTTTTAAGGAAGCTTATGTCAAATTCTAATCCTTTTTTGGATTGTGCTTGGGTTGTAATGTTTTTTTCCCTGGAGCACTTTATCATGGTAAGTGAGGTGGGGAGCTGCAGCTGTGTGATAAGCACGCATTCCTTATGCTGCCATCCTTTTGGACAATAAAAAGCTGTTTACATTCTCCACATTATTAGAGCTGTTTCTAGCCTTATAACACAAGGGGGTTAAGATCTGAAAGGAAAATGAGTGGCTAGGCAGGGTAGATCTAAATTAAAACATCCCCCAATCCCTCTGCGTGCCTTACCACTTGCCTTACCACAGCAAGTTTCAAAAAGGACAGATTATACTTTTGGCCTGTATGGCTTATAGTTTTATTCTTTTTCAGCTTATACTGATTTTTTTTTTTTTTTTTTGCTCAATCCTAACAGCAAATTGATAAAATGTTTTCTAGATTTTAAAACTAGGTTTTTTGTTGTTGTTGTTTTTTAAATTTTCTAGGAACCACATGTACTAGTAGATCTGTCCTTGCAGGGTGGGAGTGGGGGCGGGAGTGGGTTATTGTTGGAATTGGATTTTACTTTTCATTCTGCACTGCCAGACTGAAGAACACACTTTTTAAAAAAAAAGCTAAATATTTTTAATGAAAAGTGATTCGTTTGAGAATATCGAATTTAGTTTTAAGAAAATTGCATTTTATCTGAAAGCAGCCTTATTTAGGATTTGGCCCAAATAAGACACTAACCCCATAGAATCCTGGTACAGTAACTAGTGTTTTTACTTATTTTATGATATTGAAAATTTTTAAGAAAACAATAAACTGAATTGATAAATATTTCAGATAGCTTATCACATAAATGTGTATGTTACCTGTCTGCCCAATTTTCCTGGCCTGTGTCCAATGTTTTAATAGACAAGTCGCTATACCTAATTAAAAGGATTGCTAGGCATTTGCAAAATTTAAATATCAATCCTGAATGTATTATTTTCTTTGAAATTTTTATTCAGCAACATATTCTTTATAAAAGTATTAACAGCACATTATTTCTTTTCTGCTATCTAATGAAGAAAAATTAGCATTTGAAATTAATATTATAATAAATTGAGTATTATTTCATGACATGATCCAAGGTGATGACTTGCCAATGACAACTTCTTACAGATTTGCATGATAATTTATAACTCATAATAAGTATGATTTTTTCCTTTAAGTAAAATGCAGGTTGTAAAAAGATTAAATTTGAATTTAAATGGATAATTAGCATGACTTTAAGATAAAATTTAGCTATGATTTAAAAAATAAGTTTTTATATATTTTCACCTCTTTTTCTGTGATATAATGGTGAGTTTATAAAGTAATATATAAATTAAAAGTAATGTAAGTTAGTAAAATTTTAGAATCCTATAAAATCAGAATGCAATGCAAGGTATTAAAAGAATAATTTCGTTCTCATTATATAGTATCATCCCACATAAACTTAAGCACAGTTTTGTTAATCTTAACAAATTAATAATTTTCATAGTTGTTTAGTGTGATTTTTTAACATATTTATTGCCAGTTCTGTATAAGAAGTAATAGCTGCTGTTTTTCATTCAAAAATCACAGTTTTCCGCGTACAGTTGTTTTTCTCTCATACACTTTTGATCAATAAACATCAAATCAGTATTTCCCAGTGTTTCCAATGTAGCATCAATAGTCATCTGTTGGTGAGATGACAGTTCAGAGGAGAGAAAACATCATATCATGAATAAATTCAGAGTTGGCTACACTTTAAAATTAACTCCTTCTTAAAAGCATTGTTATCCTAGACTCTTAAAAATGAGAATTTGGATTAGACAATTAAGTCTTCTATTCCAGCCACTCACCACCCAGTATAAATTGTGTTTCTTTGGCCTGCTCTGAGATTGTGCTACCTGGTTCAGTTTTAAATATCTCTCCATAGGAAACTGACTCTTCATGGGAACTTATTTTACAGCTTAACTAAATTTCCAAATGGAAAGGAAAAACTTCCTTAATTTTTGTTCTGTATTTTTTCTTTTTTCTTTTTTTTTGATAGTTTCCGATTAGTTGTCAAAATGCTAAAGGCAGAAGGCATTTTCCAAAACCTTTTAGAGTTTTTACATTGTCAGCTTAAAATGTGTAGCTCTTACAAATTGAATGAATTAAGAAATATTGACTTCTATAATATGTTGCCCACCTTTTATCTACTGAAGAGCTAATCAATGTCCTTTTAATAATTTAATCATTTAGTAGTAGCAGTCCAAGATGAGTATAAATGTGTCACAGGTTTGTGATTTTATAAAAGCTCTAGGACTGACTGCCTTACTGTTGACATATTCTGCAGACTTCTTTACCTGAAGCTTTGCTGGGTAAGATTTGAAAAAATAATTACAGCTGCACACTCAAGTGCCTACAGTTAGGGCTGTGTCAGCGTTTCTGTAAAGAATCTCATGTCTATCTTAGCCATAACATTATTGCTAGTTAAAAGTTGGCATTTAATATCTTGATTTGAGAATCAATTATTTTAAAGCTGCTTTAAAAAATTGGTGCAAATGATTTTGAGCACTAGTCCATGTGAGACGACTACTCTCTGGATGCTATTGTAGTACACAGGATGACAGTTCAATGAATTAATTTCTATGTTATTCTAGCACAGTGGTTATAACGTAAATTGTTATATGTTTAAATTATTTTAAATAATCTTTTCCAATTAACCATTTTTATTGCACTACTCTAAGATTTTGTAACACTATTTCATTATGAATATTTTTAATTGTGCCGAACTCAGATGACCTAGTCAGTGTTTTTGAGTCTCTATTATTAAGAATCTATTTGAACTTTTTATTTCTTGTGATATGGCCAATGGTGTCGATGACAGCTCCATTCTCAGTTCATCATCCTGCTCAATAAAAAGGAGCTAAAGCAATTTACAGTACAGATTTTTATATTATAGAAAGTATTCTAAGACATGATTGATCGAAAACTTCCATTTTGTTATTTTTAATTTATGAAAATCTAGATAAAAACTTTCAAATAACTGGTTTATTATACTCTAAGATTAGTATATAAGAAGGAATTCTATTTCTTTACCATTAAAAAGGAAAGTTTTGTTATTCAAATCCAAAAGCTATAGGATCTATTCTCCTTTTTCATAGCCAGATTATTCAAGAAATTAAAATACTTATCTTTAAAATTGCCATTCTTATACATTTTGCCTTTCTTAGATTTATGGACCTATGGTAAAAGAAGTGGAAATTTTATAAACTTAAACTACCACAATAATAATGTTGTCTTAGATTTGCACGTGCTTACATGTTTTCAAGTTCTTTCACACAATTTATCGCATTCCATTCTCTGATAAAACTATGAGAAGGCCATTTTAAACATTTGCAGGTGTGTATTGGAAAGAACAATGCCCGTAGTGTCAAAGGCTTGGTTCTAACTCTAAATAAATTACAAATTCAGCCAATGGTTACTGACTGTTTTGACCCAGACTTTACACAGAGACTTTATATAGGAAACATTGATGAGATAGCAGTAAAGAAAATAGAACTGGTTCAAGAGTGTGCATGGGTATGTGGGCACACGGGTATGTACCCATCTTTAGCAGGTCACATAAACAGCCGTGGGCCCCTCATCTCTAAAATGAAGTCATTAACGATAAAGTGGATGAAAAATTATTCTTAACTTCTCATTATTTAAAAAAAATATATAGTAAAAGTATTTCTGGATTTTTCTTTTTATTAATTACATCTTAAGTTACTATACAATTTAATGTCTTATGCACAAGCATAATTGTTTTAAATATAAATTTTATGTGCTGTTAACCACATCATAAATGATACATATGTTTAAAAGTAGGTTTAAAACACTGCAAAACTGCTTATGTTACTCCTGCTTATGTAAAAGGAAAATTTAGTGAAACTAGGCAAAGGGAATTGACAAATACTTATTTAATACACAATCAACAAAATAAATAAAATTTTATTAAAATGGTGCATTCAGGACTCTTCTCTATGTGACTTTTAAGTTGTAAACTGCTAACATTTTGTCATTGTTTTAATTTAAATAAAAACTAAATTGACTCTCAGTTAAATTCTAATTATTAAAATAAGAAACATTACGGTTTGATACTGTACTTTAACCAGAAGACCAGCATGTAACTTTCTGTGTGCCTCAGTAGAATGCAGCCTATTTAAATCAGGAATACTTATAAACTAACTCCAAAGCTTTCAGGAATTCAGATGTAAACAGTACAAAATTTTTAAAAGGAAAATTTTGATAGGTCAAAGAACTGGCATGTGAGACCTATCAAAGATAGAGAAAATTGTTAATGGTCTTAATCTGCGGGAACAAGCCAATGAAACAGCCGGACCACTCCTGGAGTTCAGTCCTGCTAATCTTTAAACAACGTCCATGTCTTTAAAAATGAACCTTGACTTTGTGATGTTGCTGTTTTTGGCCAAATAAAGTAATTCTAATGTCATGAGAACACTTGTGTAAATCTCTTCATGCACGAATATGTAAGATTGCAGTTTTCAAGCACTATCATAAATACTGGCCATTTAAAATCTCACCAGTTTTACCTTAAGTTACACAGCAAATATATATATATATATGTCTCAAAACAGTAGGTAACTAAAGAAATAGTCTAGATTATTTGAAGGGAGAGACTACATGTGTAATTTACATGGTTGTTAAAAACCAATGTGATTTATAAATTCTACCCCACATTTGTGAGTGTGACTTAATAAGTGAGAGTAGTTGAATATGATAATCTGCATTATATTTTGCAGGGTTAAAAAGGTACACAGGAATAGGACTCCAAAGAACCATTTAATGTTCTGTAGTAATGATAATTTTTATCAATAAAGTTTCATTTGGATAATCCAAACAAGACATTTGAGGTCGGTATAAGGAATACGGTTACAGAAATAAAAAGGGAGGTGAAGTTTTTTCGGAGGCTTGCTTCCCATAGTAGTGAATTTATCTCTTGCTCCCACATAGATGACTCCCAAATGTGTACTTCAGTTTCTACCCTAGTGCTCAGGCATGAAGGCCATATCCCCATTCTTACTGTTAATTTTTACTTGGATGTTTTACTCCCTACTCACACTCAAGATGTCCAAAGTCGCCCACATCTTTCCTGAACAAGTGCTTCCATGGATTCAGAGCTTGAAGTTACCACCTCCTCCTTTTTAACCTGGTATCTTTGTGTTTGGACAAGTGACTTGGTTTAAAGATCTACATAGTTCACAAGATTCTTTCACATATGTGATCTAATGGTTCATTTCACATCAACTCTGAAAGATAAACAGAGTAAATATTGCATTTGTTTTACAGATGAAGAAACAGAAGCATTGAAGTTTTTGGAGATGGACTGTAGACCACGTAAATGGTAAAAGTTGAATTGCCCATCCAGTCCAGGCCTTAGGTCGAGACAGCAACCATTTGTAGCAGAAGGTTGTGAGCTCCAGTACTGACATCCAGAATGATGGGCTTGAGGGGCATTTCTAGGAAATGTATCATTCTGCTCAGTGACCATGCTGAGGTTGGAATCTCAACTCATTCATTTTAAACAAGTCTGTCATGGAGTCAAACAAGTTAAACAGAACAAGCAGAGTCTTGGAGCATGTTTTTTAATTAGGAGTTCTATTTAGAATTTAGTCTCACAGTTTGAAGCCAAGTGGTCCAGCTTCTATGCAGCGTGAGGGTTAAGTTGATGGCTGACTAATGTGGTTCCACTTAGGATCAGCAGAGGATTTGAGAGTTCCTCTGATTTCTCAACATCTCAACCTGTACCACTTCAGAATAGAAGAGAGAATAAGGCCCTAATTTCTAATAAGGGCCACTTAATCCTTGTTTTCTAATGGGCAGGTGCGGCTATGAGAAGAAGCTAGTGTGCTAGGGGAGGCCGTCTATTACTGCAGGTGCTGGCACGTGTGCAGACCTTGTGAGCATTCACGTGTAGTTTTGCTTTACCTGTAGTGTCCTTGGTTTGGCTCTCTCCCTCCCTTTCTTATGTTTTCTGAAAATATGTATTTTATTAGAAAGATAGTATCTAGTTATGGATATTATTGCCTCTCAAATCCATTCAAATCTCTTTTTAGCATTTTTATGTCTGCCCCCTTTTGATTTTTATTTTACCACTAGGTGCCTGTAACTTTCCTTCAGAGGATGTCCTCAGCTGTTGGACATACCTGGCCAGAAAGCACTCGGAGCCAGACTGCTATTTCCTTCCAGCCAGGACAGCTCTTGGCAAATGACTGACAGGGGCCAGGATGTGAAAAGCCCTTCCTTTGCTCTTAGGTTTAACTAGTATTGTGGAGTGTGCCTGTGGGAGGGGGCTGACACTACCCTCCAGGGGGCTTTGCCTGAGTCACACACTTCCAAGGCTTCTTCCCATTCTCAGACCTACTGCCTTACTCCCTTAGCAGACTTCTCCAGGAGCTGTTCTTTATGAATTACTTGCACTCAAACACTTGTCTGGGCATCCGCTTCTGAGGAACCCAACTAAAGTTTTCTGTTTAAATTTTGTTTTGATATCCAGATATTTTTAAAGTAGCCATTCTCACCCCTGCCTGATTTCTGCTATCTCACATTGAGATATTTACTATTAACAGTTGAATGTGTATCTTTCCAGAAATTATGGCTCTATCTGCTTTTATCATAATTATATGAGCATAACATAATGTTCTATAACATGTATTTTAATGCAATAATATATTGTTGCCATTGTAATATACTATAGAATAATTTATATCTTTGAGAATCCTTAGTATTTCATGCCATTGGAGTGCTATAATGCATTTAATCAGTCCCTATTGATTTTTTTATTGTTTTGCATTTTTAATACAATTATGAGTATATTTATAAAACGAATTCCTAGATTTGAAAATAGTGATTCGGTGCTGGGAATATACAATACAAATTTGGAAAATTATTTTCTCCTAAATGAAATACAGCACCACTTACAGTGTATATGCATATCAGTATCCCTACCTGGATAGTGTATTTTTTTAACTTTGCCACTCCAGTAGAGGAAAACACCTTATTGTTTTAAAAATGTGTTATATATTACTTATTAGGAAGTGAGTTTTCATTTTCAGTAACAATTTGTATTTCTTGTTTTGTGATTTTCTTTTTAAATAATTGCCTGTTTTTCAGTTCCTTTTTTTCTACAGCCTTTCAGCTTTTAATTTCATTTTTACATTACTCTTGCACAATTGCTTATTTTATTATCCCTGGATATTTTTTATTATGGTGGTGTTGTGGATACCATTTCTATGCCTCCTGACATTTAGCAATTGCTTTTGCTGGAATATGAAGAAAACAATTTATTTTAGTATATTTATGTTTGAATCAGTTCTATTTTTGAACTGGATTATTAGTTTTAATAAGTTTAATTGGATTCTTCTGGGTTTTATATATAGATAATCATATTATCTGTAAATAATTTTATATTAGCTATTTGTATTTAACTTTTAGAATTCTTAAAATTTATTCTTCTCATGTACTGGGTAGAACCTTCAGAATGCTGTTGAATAACACTGTGAAAGTGCCTGTTTTTTTCATAGTTTCAACTCTAAACTTTACTAAACATGGTGTTTGCTTTTGGTTTTCAATAACTAATCTATCAAGTGAAGAATGTACTTACCCATATCTGAATAAATTTATGTCGATCATAGAGGTTAATTTCAGAAACATTTTAATCATTCCTCAGAATGATCCTATATTTTAAAAATGTCAATCTGTTTCTTATTTTTGAATAGGTTTCTTATTCCTGAATAGGTTTCTTTAAATTAAGCTGCTTAAACCAAGTTAAACTATCTATATTTTAATACATTGATGTATGTGTCTTTATGTTGTTAGTTTTTTTTATTTAGGAACACTGATTCTATATTCATAAGTAAAATAGAGCAAAGTGAAACATGGCAGGTTTTGTATTGGGATTATTTGAGAATCATAATTAGAAAAAAAATCCATTTTTCTCCTCAATTCTGGGAAAACTTAAAATAATTAAGAATTGTTTTTCCCTTGGAAGGTTGTTGGGAGTCATTTTAATTCATTCGAATCTTTTTTCTTTTAGGCAAAGAGTTTTTTTTTTTTTTAATAAACATTTCATTTCCTTTATGGATGCTTATCTAGTCAGATTTTTCTTCAACCCTAACTGAATCCCTTTTATTAATTTTAAAGGAAAAATGTGCATTTTTGTGTATCTTCAAATTTATTTAGCATAAATTTTTATATACTATTCCCTTAATTTTTAAAAAATCTACTTCATTCTTGTGAATTGATGCCATATTTCCTCCCCTAGTTTGTATTAATTGTTTTGGAACAGCAGTAGCCAGGTGACTGCCTTCGTTCTCTCTCTAGGTCTGCCAATGTAAATGGAAGCTTTCTGTGACATAATCTGCTGTTAATTTACTAAGTTGCCCTGCCCTCAATGAAGCCTCAAGGTAAGGGGTGGGCCTCAGCCCTCACTCTGCTCAGCGGAGGACCGTGCTGCCTCCTGTTAGCTGCCCTAGCTAGTGTCTGTGGGCAGGCACGTCCAGCTCCTCCCATGAACAAGCTTAACACAGAGGAGCTGGACGTACCTGCCCACAGACACTAGCTAGGGCAGCTAACAGGAGGCAGCACGGTCCTCCGCTGAGCAGAGTGAGGGCTGAGGCCCACCCCTTACCTCTGTTGGGGGAGAGGGGTATATCGTAGTTTACTGCTTCAGTGCTGTTCTCTTTTGCCTTTGTTTGTCAGGCTGTTCAGTGCACTTGGTTTGCCCATCATCTGATTCACTCTTTTTTGTATCTTTTAGAGGTTCTCAAATTTTGTCGACTTTTGGCATCCTTTCCTCCTTCTAGCACCACTGTGTATGCATTCATTCCGGTTTTCACATTAGTAGTTTATTTCATTGGAAATTTGGTAAGGAGGCAAGGTAAATATACTCATTCAGCTTTTCTCATTGCAACTGGAAATCTTTTAGTCATTTTGGCTCATCTTTCTTTACCCCCTACAATATTGATTCAGTCACAAAATCCTCTGAAATTTCCTTCCAAATTCCCTCTGTAAACTGTCTCTTCCGTCTACCTGCTTCCATTCCATCACAACAGTAGCCTCCTAGATGGTCTACTTTATTCCAACATAAGCTGACTAAATTCATGTCATATGTCACAGAATTATCTTTCTTAAATTCCTGTTCAATTTACTATCCACTCCACTATCAAGAATGAGATTGCAATTCCTTTTTTTTTTCTTAACAAATTAAGTTTAAATTTCTCTTCCTGGCTGTCCAACCTTGAATCTCTCTCTCATCTGATATTCATCACATATTCTTAACTGCAGCCAGGTCTTTATTCTTAATAGTCCACGAACTCTGCAGAGTACCGGGAAAGCATAGGTCTTGATGTCAGACTGACGCAGTGTGTTTATCTCTAGCATCTTGGTCAACCCAATAAATCTACGCAATTTCAGTTTCTTTCCTCATACAATAACAGTAATTATAACTATCTCATAGAGTTATGATGACTGTATATAAAAATGTAAAATGCCTAATTAACTAGCATTAACTTAATTTCAAAAAGTCAGTTTTTATTTCCAACTGCACCAGGTACAACAGCTTAGGTTCTTTGTGTGCAAGCAACAGAAACTGACTCTAATAAACTTAGGCAGGACAGAAATTTATGAAAACAGGAAAGCTTACAGGAAAAGTTGGAGAACCAGGCATATTTAGAGCAGAATCAAGAGGCTAGCTATCATGAAAATGTCAATCAGCCAAGATGAATAAAAAGCAACCTGTTTTTTTTTTTTTTTTTTAAATCTAGGCCTTGTATCATTTCATTTAAGATATCATGCTCTGGTTGAGAGAGCCTGGTTGGCTTGGGTCATATGCCTTGGCTTGAGAAGGGTGGGGCACTTTGTTGAACAGTTCCACACATCCTGGGGACTCAGCACTATATGTTCCAAATAGAGAAAAAGTGATCAAAGCTCTCAGTAAAGAAAGACCTCTGTTTGAGAACGAGACCCAAACACCTACAGAGAGCACCTGTTCTAGGTCATTATTTAATTAGCATGGTCTTTTACTCATAAGTAGACATAGACAACCAAAGATCGTCAGACATTTAGGACAACTTATTAGCAAAAAAGAAGGACAAAGTAACAGAACGTGCCCTGGGGAGAACAAGTAATACAGGGGGCATATATCAATTTTAAAGGTTCCTAATTAGTATCCTCAGGGAGTCAAGAAGATATTGCACCCTGAAGAGAGAGCAATTGGGTAATGAGCAACAATTCTTAGAGATGAAATATATAACTGACAGAATTAAAAAGTCAGGGAAAAGATAAAAAAAAATAAGGACTAAAGCCCCTGCTGATGAACTGTGAGGTGAAGTCAAGAAAATCTGCTGTAACAGAGCTCAAAGACCAAAAGGAGAAATATGAGAGAACACTGAAGAGACCCAGATGATTAATCCAAAAAATCCAGTGAGGAGCCCCAGAAACAAATATGTTCTGAAGGGAAGGAACATAATCAAGGAAACAGTATTAAATGAGCTGATTAAAAAGCAAACAAAATTCTGGTGAAATTTCTGACCTCAAAAAAAAAAAAAGGAAATATTAAGAGTTTTCGGAGAAACAAAATAGATTACTGACAAAACAAACACACATTTCATTAACCACACTGGATGTTAGAAGCAATGGAATAATGCCTTCAAGTTCTGAGGGGAAAGGGATACTGACAGCCACATTATCAATCAAGTATGAAGAAAAAAGGAGGAAGAGAAAATCAGAAAATAAAAATATGGCGTTGGAGCATGAAAGGATCTCAGGGGAGTTATCACTTATTTCATGTGGAAAAAATCCTCAGAGAGGTACTCAGCAAAGCAAGAGAGAATATAGAACAAGGGGCTGATGTGGGATAAAGTGGTATCTGACTGTGACTCAGACTTGGAGGGAGCTCGAGAAGGATTCCTTAGCCGCTGACCCTGGGACAGTACCAGATTTCATTTCCTTCTCTGGTCCAATCGCACTGTTGCTCTAGAGGGAATTCCTTAAATCATTTTAGTTTTATAAATGCTGTTTATTGGTTTACTGTGTTTGAATGCATTTCTACACAAAGCATGAATCATTTACTTATAGCTTAAGAATGGAATGTAACTGTAATAAATGTTAACAAACTAAAATAAAACAATATAAAACTTGGAGGTAAAGGGAATACAAAAGATGAGGATAGTTGAGCATGCTAATTATTTTTCATAGTTAGAACTTAAGAGGAGCTCTCTGATGTTAATAAATTAAGAATAAATAAATAGATTTAAAGGCTTAAAAGCTATGAAATAATAGAACTAAAAATAACAACCAACAAAAGTTCAGTATGTAAATTTAATTATTTACTATGTTTTTTCATTTTTTCTATTACTTAAATAGATTAGAAAAATACATTTAAAATTAACATCTTGAAAAGGCATTTTAACCTTAAAATAGGATTTCATGTTTGTGCACTTCTTTTTCTGTAGTGTTTTTGACAAACATTATTTCTACATGAATTTGAAAATAAAGAAGTTCTTATTAGCAGGGAGAGCTGCCCAGTGGTGTTAAAGGCATACTCATGAGGCCGTGAGGTCCCCTTCACTAGGAAGTGATGAACATGCTCATGGCACAGATTGCGATGACAGTGTTAGGGGTGTATACTTGAAACTCATCAAGTTGTGTACAGTAAAAATGTTCAGCTTTTTGTATGTCAATTGTGCTTCAATTAAGTGGTTTAACAACAGGTAAGCAGAGGAGATCTGTTGGGTCATCAGCACTATTGAATTTGGGGCCAAAAAATTACTTGCTGTGTGTGGGAGCAGGGAGGGGGGCAGTGACCTGTGCAATGTAGGATGTTCAGCAGCATTCTTGGCCTCTACCCACTAGATGCCAGTAGCACACTCTACCGACTGTGTCAACCAAAAATGTCTCAAGACATTGACAAATGTCCCCTGGGGAGCAAACACACCCCAGCTGAGAACCACAGCTGTAGAGGGTTCTTGGCTATAAGAAGCAGAATCGAGTGACCTCTTTGGTCTCTCCCAAATAAATGTGCTTTGTCTTTGAATTATTGAGGAGGGGTCAGCAGTTTGCATAAACCTAGTTTCTTTCTTAATACTTTTTTTTTTCGTCTTAGGCAAGTTTCCTTTGGTTCAGTTCAAAGCAAGCACTACATCGAGTGCCAGCTCTGTCAGGCACTGTGCCCAGTGCACACATCTCTATTTGACAAGTGTTCCTTTTTAAGGTAAATGAATGATGAGTGACGTTCCTGCTATTCCTCACTGGTGGAGATTTCCCTCTCTAATAGATATTCACACACTTCTTTTTGTCTCAGGTACACATCTTACCAGGTATTAGGGCTGGCTCAGAGAGTTTCAGTAAAGCTTTTCAATTTCCATATTTTAAAATGCAGTAATGAGAAAATACATTGTAGAAGATAGCAAATAAAACAGAAAAATGACAATTACAAGTAACAGTTGGTTAACAAAAATGTGAGCTAAATTACACTTGACATGCATATTTGTTACAATTAAAATATCGTGAGATTACATTCTTCAAAGAGTTTATTACAAACCCAGATTATATTGTGGATGTCAAAATTGGGAAGCAGCACTTTCAAGTGGAAAATTCGATTCAGTATTGTTCCTCTAAGTTTAAAAAAGTAGCTTAAAACTCTGAGTTAATTCTTAGGAAGTAGAATGCATTTCCTTTTTATTGAAAAATTGGGGTTGTTTAAGTTTACTGAAATGTAAATTCTGAGTTACTCATTTTTTATAAATGGTATGTATGCATCACTTCTACATTGGAATGCATTTTTAATTAAGTTTCTCCTTTAAGGCAATTCTCATTTTTTAAAAAAAAACCCTGTCTATGAAAGTATACTGACAGAGTTTCATCTTCTCCCCAGAGATAAACAGGGTAATAAAAAAATAGATGGAATGTTTCCTCATGTCAAAATTTAAAATATATTTTCATGAAATGATAACTATGCACAAATAATGAATGACCTTACTTATCAAGACACAGTGAGAGCCAGAGAGGCCTGCAGCTGGGCTCTCACTCTGTCCCTTTACATCACGGAAGGTGAGCCTCAGGAGAGGCTCCTGGAGCTTTCCGAGTGAGTGTGACGGACGCCGTGGGCAGGCGGCACATTCTTGCTTCTTCCTTTAGACATACACACAGACGTGCACGCAGATAACACTCTGCTACTGGCCTTTTTCCACCATGTCAAGAGAAGTGTCTTTTCATTGGCAGGAGGATGTTTTGTCGCTATCTTTGAAAGTTATAGACCTACATTATGCTACTGTCTCTCAGTAGAAATGCCTAAACAAGCTAGTTAGTATTTGTCGACAGACTCTTAGCTTTCGTCAAAGACTAATGTAGAAAATGTCCATAGAAAAACACTTTTTGGTAACAAATTTTCATTCATTTCTTTATTCAGCAGTTAAATGTCTGCTGTAGGCTATGTTAAGTTTTTCCTTAGAATGTACTCCTCGGGAACAAAAATGTTTGTTTTTTTCCTGATAGGGCAAATAACCTTGTTTAAAGAATTAGAGTTTCAACTCAAAGTTTCTTTTTTTACTTTCCTACCAGGAAGAACAGAACTAATTTATAGCTCAGCTCCAACAAAGCCCTGTACTAACTCCAATTTTTTTGACATTTTTTCTCCCATCATATAGTTCTTGAACATGTATATTCTTTTGCAAATGATTCTATTATATGTGGATTATATGATATCATGTACCTTGGAAATACTTTTAAAAAGTATATGGGCTTAAATTTCTTTGCCAGATGTTTCACCATTGCTGCCCTGGAATTTGACATGCCTGAAATTTGATGGAGTCATTTCAATTCCATGGATATGAATTTTCTACAAAATTTTCCTTCTGAAAATTGAGGTGGTTGGGTTGGATTCAGTGATTTTCAAATGCTGGCCCATGGGCTACAGTCACAGGGAGAGTGTTTCCAGAGCCTTCAGGCATGTTACATCAGTGAGTCTGGGCTGGGGCCAATGCACCAGGTGATTCTGGGGCTTGGCCAGATTTGGGAAACCCTAGACCAGATGGGCTCTTAGATGTCCTTTGGCTTTATGAATTTATGATACTGTCAGAGCCTTGGCCTCTTGTGGGTGGCATATGAGCCAGTCCCTAGGGAAAGAGCTGTAGCTATACTGACCACACTGCCAATGACGTGGGAAGGAGAACGCCTCAGGTCACCAGGGGTTTTCCCAGCTTTTGCAGACTTCCCACCAGAGGTGTGTTAAGTGCTTCTCTCTGGACTCCTGCACACTCAGGCATATCTTCACGGTAGCATTCATCTCATGGTGTTGCAATTGTGGGTGTACATCTTTTGTATATTCCACTTAACTCAGGTGAAATCTATAAACACTGAAAATGTTGATGTCAATGTCTGCAACACTGCGGCCAACCACACAGTAGGCACTTAATAAACACTTGAATGAACAAATGAATGAATAAACTATTGAAAGAAACCACTCAGTAATCCCCCAGTAGGCTATGCTTCAAAATCAATGGAAAACTGCCTGTGACATTATAGGGAAGATATTTATATTTAGTGTAAGGTAAGCCCTTAGTCTGCTAATTTAGTGTCAAAGATTTTACTTATTTTTAGAGAGAGGGGAAGGGAAGGAGAAAGAGAAGCTAAACATCAGTGTGTGATTGCCTCTTTTGCACCCCCTACTGGGGACCTGGCTGGCAACCCAGGCATGTGCCCTGACTGGGAATCCAACCGGTGACCCTTTGGTTCACAGGCTGGCACTTAACCCACTGAGCCACACCAGGCAGATGAAGCCCCTTTGTTTTGGATCTCTGGATTTATAGAGGTAAAGGCCCTTAATGTTTCTTACTCTTGACAGTATCCTGGCAATGATCCTGTGGGACAAGATTTCTATACCTATGTGAAAGCACCACGCTGAAATACACAGTTTGCTCTGTCTGATTCTCTCAAGACTAAGTCTATTTTCTTCTATTAGGATAAAGGAAAGATTCTTGCCATAGCCAAGGAACTGGTTGTTTGCCCTTTAGAAGTCCTTTAGAAATAAATACAGATAGCCAAAAATAAAATTCCTCATTCATTCACAAACATCCAGTTTATAATGTTTTATAATCTTTTCCTATCATTATTATGGACTTACGTATTTCTAGAGCAATATGCCATGCTGTTCTTTTTAATATGTTGATGTTTATATAATCACAGAAATAATTAATATAGAAAAAATGTATTTCTAAAGTATAGACTCAATTGTTTGAATGAAAAATACCATGAAAATAAGGATTTAGACATTTAATAATCTCAAATTTATGATCAAGATTTATTATCTGGTTTTTAATCCTGATATTTTAATGTTTTTCTACATTAATCTCCTTATTTCATTAATTTATTTTTATAAGGTAATTGGCTTTTTAATTTGTTGTTATTCATATACTAAAGGCATTTTTTTAGTATAGCCTAATTTACTCTTTTCAAATTATAATCACCATGTATCAGATTTTTATTTAGTGCTAACTAAGGTGATTATTTCTTTTTTAATTTAATTTTTATTGTAATTTTTTCCATTTCCATTTAGTCCCCAATGTTTAAATGTCCCACAATTGTTTTTTTTTTTTTTTTAAGATTTTTTTTAAGTACTTTTTTTTTCTTTTAGATTTTATTTATTTATCTTTAGAGGGGAAGGGAAGGAGAGAGGGAGAGAAACATCAACGTGTGGTTGCCTCTTGTATGTCCCCTGCCAGGAACTGGCCTGGCAACCCAGGCATGTGCCCTTACTGGGAATCGAACCGCGATCCTTCGGTTCGCAGGCCTGTGCTCAATCCACTGAGCTACACCAGCCAGGGCCCACAATTGTTTTATCCACTTACATATTGATGGACACTTGGGTTGCATCCATATCTTGGTGATTGTCAATAACACTACAATGAGCATAGGAGTGTTTCTGTTCTTTCAAATAAGTGTTAAGTGTTTTGGGTTACTTCAGATATATTCTCAGAAGTGGGATCACAGAGTCAAAAGGCAGATCCATTTTTAATTTTTTGAGGTATCTCCATGCTGCTTTCCACAATGGCTTCACCAGTCTGCATTCCCACCAACAGTGCAAAAGGGTTCCCCTTTCTCCACATCATTGCCAGCACTTGTTTTGTGTTGATTTATTGATGATGGCCATTCTGACAGGTATGAAGTGATATCTCATTGTGGTTTTAATTTGTATTTCTCTGGTGATTAGTGAAATTGAGCATCCTTTCATATGTCTACTGGACATTTCCATGCCCTGTTTGGAGAAGTGTCTATTCAGGTCCTTTGCCCATTTTTTAATTGTGTTGTTTGTTTGTTTGTTTGTTTGTTTTGGTGTTAAGTTTTGTAAGTACTTTATAAATTTTGGATATTAACCCCTTATCAGATGTATTGGCAAATATATTCACCCATTCTTTGTTGATGATTTCCTTTGCTGTGCAAAAACTTTAGTTTGATGTAATCCCATTCATTTAGTTTTTCTTTTGTTTCCCTTGCCTGGGGAGATATATCTGATAAAAAATTGCTACGAGCAATGTCCGAGATTTTGCTGCCTATGTTTTCTTCTAGTATTTTTATGGTTTGGGCCTAACATTTGTTTAAGTCTTTGATCCATTTTGAATTTATTCTTGTGTGTGGCATAAGAAGGTGGTCTAGTTTCTGTTTTCTGCACGAATCAGTCTAATTTTCCCAACACCATTTATTGAATGATCTTTAGCCCATTGTATGTGCTTGCTTCCTCTGTAAGGTGATTATTTCATGATAGAGATTTTTTAAAACTTCAAAAGCCTTATATGGTTTTAACAGTCATCATTCTACCTATTGATAAGCACTGCAACTTTTTTGCAGCAGTGGGTATCTCCAAACTCTCCCACCTTATGTATCAGAAAGTGTAATGTAACATAATGGTGCACATAGGGCGGTGTGTCCTGACCTGAGGAGCCATGCAGCGCTCTGTAGGGAATGGTTCCTCTTCTCGTTCCACCACACAAGCATATTTCCAGCAGATGGGGGGCAGTCCTACTTTCCGCTGAAGAAAATTACCAGCAACATTATGGTACAAGAGGAACACAGTCCACATGCTCCCCGTGTGATAAGACATCCCGTCTTTATCCCTGGCATCCCCACATGGGCTGTCAGGGGAAGGTACTTGGATTTTCATCCAGGAGCAACTTTTCTTCTGGATTTCGAGCAACAAAAATTTTAGGGTATAACAAACCCTTCTTATATGTTGTACAGCATTTAAATTAAAAGACCAAAATTGACATGGTTAATTTTGACCAAGTAGTTAAGCGAATTTCTTCTATAATATTTGCTTTTGGTTTGTTTGTCTTTGGATTTATGTTGGAGCTATGTGGAACCAAAGCAGTACAGTTGTGTTCAAGTTGTTACTAAGTGAGATGCCTGCAGTGAAAGAAGAGCTTTCTATTAAGGCCTGAAGTGGGAAAAAGCCATCATCTTTGTCATCTTTGAATGTTATTAATGAGAGATTCAGAGTTTTATTAAGGAGTCTGAGGTGCTAGAGGCTTCTGGGTAAAGTGTGGATCATGGAGAGATGCCAGTATTGGAGTGAAATCTGCTTCATTTGGTAGTGAAAACGGCTTGTGGACTCCTATTATCTCAACTTGACCTTGTGATATAATAGTGTAGTTCCAGGCTCTCATTTCCCAATGTGTCAGGAATAGGCTACAGTACTAGAAAAGAAGCACTCACATCTGCTGCCTTCACCCTCACACACACTTAGCGCCAAATCTGCTTAATATACTTTCTAACAGAAACTCCAGCTCAGCTTTTTCTCTGGGGACCCATGTTGTCCTGGCTACTTCCCAGTTCTCTATATATCACGGTTCTTGATCCATGAAGGGAATTCTCTAAGTTTCAGTTGTGTCTGACCCTAATGCTTCTCTGGGTTTTAACAAGCCTAATCTAGGCTTTCCACCTTCGTCACCCGTACTCTGAAATGTGATGTTATGTATGTTTACCTCCACTCCCATGCCGCTCTCTTTGAACGCCTACAAGTACTTTAAATGGTGAGCTTCAGACACCTGCTTTTAATTTTCTCAGTCTCAGAGCTACTAGGTTTCTCTTTAACTGGACCTGCCAACCTGCCTTTTTTTTTTTTTACCTTCAGATAAAGTACATTTTGCTTTAGATATGTACTTCAGTCAGAATCTTGGAAGATTAATACTCTTGTATCTCCAAGTGGCCAGAAAACCACTTCCCAACTTTATTTTAGTGAACTTTAGGGGTGGAGGAAGATGTAGTTGGGTACTAAGCCCAAGCCTCCTTTCTCAGCTTCAAATGACACAGGAAACCTCCTTAGATTTTCAACATGCTCTCTCAGAATAGCACTCACTTCTGTGCCACAGAACATGTTTTAGCTTCTTGCTGAAAATGAACAGAAGGCACAGCAGATGTATTAGTAAATCACAGAAATTTCAAGACCACAAAGAAATGCAGCTAATGCCATTGAAAGGCTGTCATGCATAAATGTGGCTGGAGTGTGCCATGACCCCTGATTACTGGGGACCTGGTCAAAGTTGCCCCATTGCTAGATAAATTGGCAGCCACAGGTGATCAGTGAGGTCAGGTGATACAGTTCACAGAAAAAATGTTTGGTGTAGGGGTTAGCTATGGGCAGCTGGAGAACATTTTAGAGACTGCTCTGGTGAATGGATTAGTTGAGGTTAGGCAGAGCACAGACTGGGAAGAATGGAATGCCCTGGATAGATTCATACAGAGGAGAAGGTTGGGGTGAATTGTGACAGTAGGTCAGGCATGAGGAGAAAAGCTCTGGACCTTTATGGCTATCTGAGCTTTAGGTAGAACTAGCCTCCAGCACCTTCAGATTCCCTCAGGATGGATGTTAACTGGGAGCAGTATCAATCAGTTAGAGATTTGCATGTGCAGAGTCTGGTGTAGTCAGGTGGCTGCTCTTGTCTTAGATATTTGCTTGTCAAGAGGAGCTCTGGCCTTTTTCTGAACTTGATTCCTATAAAGAACTGAAATTATTCTTCTCCTTCCAGCATTTGATTTTCAAAAAATGGTCCACATCTGCTCTGACTGGAAACTCTGCCCCCTGTCCACTTAGTCCATGAGTCTGGTATATTAATCTAAGAAAGTAGTTTTCAATTTTTAGTATGCAACAACTTGGGAAAATTGTTAAAAATGCACATTCTGGGGCTGCTGTCCATGAGATAGATACCATGTGTTTGAGGTGGGGCCCAGGAGTTTATATTTTAAGCAGAATCTAAAGGACTTCCAATGCAGATGTTAGAGACACTTTTAAGAAACACTAGCTTATAGAGAGCTGGTTCTACTTTGTTTTGTAAAATATTCCTCTAAGAACATTATAGGTTTTAATGACAGACAGACATTACTTAAGGATCTCGATGGCATAGCTCCTCCAAAGCTGCGATCCTTCCTGCAGTGGATGAGATGTGGTTTCCGTGTGCTGCACGTATAACTTGTCAGGGTTACACCATTGGTCACCATGCTTCTGACAGACAGTTCTTTCTGTTTCAAAGGGTCAAGCTGGGTGACCTTAAAATCTAAGCAGCTATTAAGTATGTGGACAGACTAAGAATATACATCAGGGGAAAAAGGAGAATGTTTTGGGGGTGCATTTGTTATTGCCCACTAGTAGCTAGGCAGTGGGTAGCCCTTTTATCTTACTGCTGTATCACCTAAATAAATGGGTATTTGTCCAATGTAGGTCAGGCTTCTTAACTTCACCAATTATCTTTGAGAATGAACAAATTATAGATGAGTTTAACTTTTTTATTTGGGATAAAAAAAATGTCTTAGAATAGGTTATAAATTTTGAAGCATTTTTCAGAATGATGGTTAATTTAAAAACCTTATGTAAGCATAGTGACCCATCTAACCAAAGCACATGGGGAAGGGAGACCTGGGAAACCCAGACTCGTCAAGGTGACACAGCATGAAGCCACCCTGCCATGAATCAGCTCCAAGGGTCTCACTACTCAACTGGAGATAAGGTGGTAAAGCTGCATTGCTGGAAATACAAAGCTAAAGACCATGGATTTCATGGTGACCCCCGCAAGTACAGAAATTCTGTCAAGCCCACCCAGTAAAACACTGGTCTTGGCTCTTTTTGTAATTCACTCAAGCACTGAGAACCCAGCCCACGGTCGGCACTGAACTTAATACTGGGATACAGGAATGAAAAAGATATATTCTTGACAATTTTGTTAAGTATATCAATGTGTATTTCAAAAAAAAAAAGAATAGTAGCATTGGAGTCAGTGGCAGATGCTGTTGTTCAGCTGTCACTATCACCGCCTACAACATCTTGTCCTTCGTAAAACTCTAGCAAGCATAGGGTGGCTTGTCAGTGTCCTGTGAGTAGTAATTCGCTGAGTTCTACTTCCAGGAGACCTTTTTTTTTTCCTTAAAATGGAATATATGTGGCTGGAATGCCTTTTGCCCTCAGGCACTTTGCCTCTTTCCACCTGGATTATAAACACCCAGCTGGGGTGCAGCAGCCATCCCGTGAACATGAGGCAGCCAGCTGCGCCTCAGCACAGGCAGGGAGCTGTGCCTTGAGGATGGCAGAGAGGAGTGATGGCAAAGCCTCTGTGCCAGTCCCCGCCTGCCTGTCTCAGGGCTTCTTGAGTCTCTGCCTGGGTAAGCCACTGTGGTAATTAAACTTTGGTTATTTGAAGCCACATACTGTTCTAACTGATGTGGGATACTGAAACATTTTGTTGAATGCACCACCTTAATAAAAACACTCACTATCAAAAAAATAGTTGTGAATCATTATAAATGGGATGTGTTCATTTTTTAAAAATGAAGGAAAGGAAAAGAAAGAAAAGTGTCCTTTAAAAACATGCATGAGGGTCTTATAGGGTTCAGAAGGATAAGACAGTCTGTTTCTATCCCAGCACACATGGCCATAAATTCCTTTGCAAATTCAGATATTAGTCACAAAATGTCTCAGGACCTACGGTGGTGAGCTTTGCATCCGTCAAGGTCACCAGAATTAACGCTTTAATGGAAATAAGTGTATTGTGATGTAATAACTAGCTTTCATTCCCTCAGAATGGGAGAGGAGAATGAAATGTTTGGAACTACTTCTAAGTGAACTTTTTAAAGTGTTCTTGGTGAGACACAATTAGTGTAAGTTTAATCTGATAATTTCAGAATTCTCTAGACATGGTAAGACAGGGAAATAGGTTCTAGAAGGCAGCAGTCTTGAAATTTTGAGAACTGAAATTTGCAAATGTACACATTTGACTCAACAAACAGGATGTTCAACAGTAAGGCTGGGGATGTTTCAGCCAGAAGGCCTCTGAGTTCATAGGGTTCATTTAGGCAAAGACATGAGTCAGTCACAAAAAAATTATGGATTTATGGATTTATATAGGAAACTATGGATTTGGGGCAGGAAATAGAACTCAAAAATTGAATTATTCTTGTTTACTAGCTGTGTGACTCTTAGCAAGTCACAATATTAGTAAATCTCATTGTTCCTGCCTGTAAATGAACCTCTGTGTTCTTTCCTATAAATTATGTCAACTTTAAATTATGCTCAGATTTAAAATTCTACACTTCTCTAGTAATTTCACAAGGAGAGAGGAATATGACCCTTTGGGTCAGAGCAGATTTTAAGCAGAGGCTTCCTAGTCTCCTGGATAACTCCTCAACAATATTATTTAATATTATTATAGGTAGAACCCAGATGGTAATATTTAAAATTAGTGACAAGCTTCATCAAGAGAGCTGCAGTCTTATTCAATTACAATTTTTCATTTTTCTGGACTTCTCTGATTAAGGTTTTTGACTTCTCTCATAAGATTTAGTCTGTGGATTTAGGAGATGATAGAAGGACTTTCCCTAGAACTTGAATGTGTTCGAGAGTCTAACAGAATTACTCTCCCTTCTCTCATCACACAGCTTGTTGAAAGCACATTGTAACAATGGTATTCCTTGGGCTGCCATTTCTGTCACTCAGACATAACTCTGCAAGAGACTTCATTGGTGTGTGTGATGGTCAGGGTTAAACTAGACAAGCTGAACCACTGGAAGATTAGATGATAGATAGATAGATAGATAGATAGATAGATAGATAGATAGATAGATGATAGTAGATAGACAAACATAAACACATACATGATACATACATATACAGTAAGACTTCACTTGTATGTCCATGGGTTCTTGAAACAATGTATAATGAAACCAGTTTTACCATAGGCTGACTGTTTTAATTAAGAGTTAGGCTCCTATGGCATCTCATCAAAATCATATCAAGTACTCAGCATAATTCTGGTAAGCTGCTAGTTCCCTTTCCCAGGTATCCTTGTATTATGGTGGATTTAAACTCATGTCCAGTTTTTTCTATAAAAGTCATACTACTTACAGATGGTCACACTTCCACAGAATAAAAAAGAAAACTGTGGTACATCAGATTGTTTAGTGTGAGACATTAGTTATTAAATTAGTGGGTCACATACCTGCTGAGTGTTGCCTCATTTGTTCATTGATCCAAATTTAAGGCTATCAGTTAATAATACAATGAATTGCCTTTAACTCATTTAACTGGTTTGCCAGCCTAACTAGTGGCTTTGACTCAGTCAAACACACTGACTAATCCTGTGAAACACTGAGAATTTGAGGCCATTAGATACCTTTCTGAGTATAAAAGAGTTGTTATCGAGTCAGTTTACTTTTACTTGTTATTGAAATTCTGTAATTTAATTATTACTGTGAATAAAATATTGATTCAGGCTATAAAGACATTTTCATTTATAAAAATTCAGTTAAATGTCTGAGAGATTAAATAAAGGCTAATTATTTTTCTTAAAATTAGTGGAAAATTAGATATAGGCACAGCAACTGGCAAAAAAGGTCCTAAACATCTAGGCAAATTCTGCACCCAGATTACTTCATAAGTACATTCATTTTGAGGAGTGCTTAAAGGAACTGGCACTGGGAATCTTAGAAAAAGTGGTGTTTGTAAGAAATATGACATAACTTGCATCAGTGAACCCATTCTCAGAGAAAAGGTCTTGGCCTTACAACGAAAGATTGCCATGTTTTTATGTTTTGATCAAAATAAAAAATTTTAGCCCTGGCCAGGTGGCTCAGTTGTTCAGAGTCATCCTGCACATGAAAAAGATCCATGGTCAGGGCACATATTCAGGGTATGGGTTTGATCCTTGGTTTGGGCACGTGCAAAAGCCAAGCAATCAATGTTTCTCTTTCACGGAGATGTTTTGCTCTTTCGAACATGTTCTCTCTCTTCCTTCCCCTTCCTCCTTCTCTTGTTTCCTCCCTCTCCTCCTTCTTCTTCTCTTCTTCCTCCTCCTCCTTTTTCTTCTTCTCCCATCTTTCTGAAATCAATAAGCATGTCCTCAGGTGAGGAGTTAAAAAAAGAAAGAAAGTGTTTATAATATGAAAAGTCCTGGTTAGTGCATTAAAACAAGAAAAAGAAATAAACGGTGTTCATATTAGAAAAGAATGAATAGAACTATTCTTATTCACAGATGGCATGATTGTATAACTAGAAAATCCCAAAGAATCAACAACAATAGCAAAAACCCTTGGAACTAATCAGTGAATATAGCAAGGCCAAAGCTGAACAATATGAACAAAAAAAGTAAATTAGTATTATAATGCAATGTTTAAAATAAGCATCTGTTAGTCCTTACTGATATAAGTTACTGAATAAGGAATGGAGAGAATAAACAAATTCCCATGCCAGAGAATTCCACCTGATTTATATAGATGGTGTATCTGCAAGGAGGCAGTGAGCATCTATTCCTTAAAGTCAGGCTACACATGGTAGTTTCTGTTCAAACACAACTGTATAGAAATGGTAAAAAATCAATTTGTAGTGAAAAAACCTGACAAATACTAAGGCAGATGATCAGTTAAAATCAATGGTGATATCACGTTGATGGTATATTTCCTTAATATAGTGGAATGAAAATGTCACTTTACCTCTGTAATCTTCCTCCTAAAAACACAATCTGCTCATGAGAAGAACATCAGACAAATCCCAATGGAGAGACAGTCTGCAAAATCTCTGCCCAGTACTCCTCAGAACTGCTAAGATCATCAAAAACAAAGTGTGAGAAATTGTCACCACCAGGAGGAGCCCGAGGAGACACCACTAAATGCATCCTGGATGAGATCCTGGAACAAAAAAAGGACATTGAGGAAAAACTAAAGGAATCTGAAAAAATATGAGCTTTAGTTAACCATAACATCTCAATGTTGGTTTATTAATGACAACAAATATACCATATTGATGTAAGATGTTAGTAACAGGGAAATCATTTATGGAATAAATGGGAACTCTCTACTATCTTCACAGTTTTCTGTAAGTGTAAAGCTGTTGTAAAGTAAAAAGTGTATTTAAAAACCTTGTAAGGTATGTGTGATGTATAATGTACATGTCTTGGATAGAGAGATCTCTTTTGAAGTGGCCAAGTGCCAGGTCTGATCTCATCAGATAAGAAGCCTTCTCTTGAAACCTCTGCCATTAATTCAGACAAGGAATTCCACTAGATGGCTTATTCTCATATCCAGTCCCCATCACGACTTCACAGGGATACTGTTTATCTTCAGATCTGTGAATAAGGAGCTGATGCTCAGAAAAAAGGAGCTTGTCAGTATTCTGTATCTTAGTACATAAGATTTCAGCAGAAGTGATTTGAATAGACTTTTTCTCCTTATATAGTTTTTCACATTATTTGATAGAGTCCTTTAAAACCATGTTGTTCTCTAGAATTAAATCATTCTTTATTGCTGTGTTCTCAAAAATTATTTTTTCAGCCCTTCAGGCCTCCATTTCACAACTTAATGTATCTTTGAAACCAAACTCACAGTAATTTAGGTGTCTCAGATATTCCTAAAGTTATCTTCCACAATCTCAATGATGCCTGTTGCTCAATTTGGTAGCTCAAACTTAATGTTGAATATGGAATTTAATATTCAGTATTAGAGTTTAAAGTTAGTATCCTTCACAGCCTTTCAAATAAGAAATGAAGATACCCTAGAAAGAAAAATGTAGTAAAATTAATTTGAAATATCTAAACAGAATTATTAGGAGATAAACAAATACTTTAACCATAAAAGTTAATATAGTTGTTAAAATTCATCATGAAAATTGCCACTATCTGGTATCCAAGAAAAACAAGGAAGCTAGAGAGCCAAGGTGGCAGGGGCATAAATAAAAGCTACACTAACCTCCTCCTAGGATCAATCTGGAAATCACAACTAAATTGTAGAGAAATCATCCTGAATACCCAAGTGCACACTAGCTAGAAAGAAGCCTTATAATGAAGGACAGACAAAAGAAACCACTTCACCACAGGGTGACTGGTAGGGAGTATGGGAGAGTCCCAAGATGGCTGACAGGGCTCCCATGGGTGGCAGCTGAAGTTCCAAAGGGATATTTCAGCATCCAGGGTGCTTTCCCTGAGAACTGTGGGGTCTAAACCCCAAGCTGGGCTCCCAAGCCTACAGCACCAGAGCCAGAAAAGAACCGAGATAACATCCAGCTATGAAAACCGGTGAGGTTTCTATTTGCCAGGGAGAAACAGCTGGAGACTCAAAGAGCCTCTTAAAGGGCTAACACACAAAATTTCATTTGCAGCCACTTACCCCAGACTTAGGCAGAGTGGAGTAGAGATGCCTGATGAGAGTCTGGGTTTGGTGACTCTAGGGAGAGAACTGAAGGAACAGCCACCAGGATCCCTGTGCTGAGTCATTCCCCATAGTACAGAGGCCATCTTTCTCAGGCAGAGCACTGCCTTCCATGTAGCATCAGCCTGGGGGGAAGCAATAGCCCCACCTGCAGGAATTACTTTGCCCCACCCTGTGGAGCTTAATCTGGGCTGCTGATTAGAGCTCAAGGCTCTATCATTGATTAGTTTAACAACTAAGGAGGATCTCTAGGAGCTCAGTGAGACTTCAACTGACCTTCCGCAGGGTCTGGTGCTAAGAACCAGCCTTGGTTTGCAGCCTGGTTGTTTCTGCACAGAAACAGGCCCAGCAAAGGGAGCCACACACTGTGGATCACTGATAGCTCCAAACAGGTTGACCAAGGCCAGTCACAAGCAGCATCTGGAAAAGGCTGAAACCAGAGTCTTTACAAATCTACCTAAAACACAGAAACAAATACAAAGAAGCAGCCAGAATGAGAAGACAAAGAAACACATGCCAAATAAAAGAAGAAGAGAATTCTCTGGAAGTAGAAGTAGATGAAATGGAGGCAAGCAATTTATCAGATAGAAAGTTTAGAGTAATGTTTATAAGGACACTCAAGAGCATGAAAAAAGACGCATGACCCTAAAAAAAAGGACCAATCAGAAATTAACAACAGAATATCTGAAATAAATAATACACTGGAAGGAATAAACAGTAAGTTAGGTAAAGCAGAGGATCAAATCAGTGATTTGGAAGACAAGGTAGAAAATTAAACAGCCAGACAGCAAAAAGAAAAAATATATATATAAAATGAGAGCTTATGAAACAATTTGGTTACATGAAGCTTAACAACATCCACATCATGCTAATAAGAGGAGAAGAGAGTGAGCAAGGGATCGAGACCCTAACTGAAGAAATAATGACTGAAAACTTCCCTTATCTGGTGAAGAGAAAAGACACACAAATAGAGGAAGCTCAGAAAGTCACAAACAGGTGGGACCCAAAGAAGCCTACACCGAGACATATCATAATTACAATGACAAGGCTAAAGACAAGGAAAGAATCCTAAAAGTCGCACGAGAAAAGCAGATAACACATATAAGGGAGCAGAATCAGACTATCCTCTGATTTCTCAACAAAAACAAGCCAGAAGGAAATGGTAAGAAATATTCACAGTGATGAAAAGCAAGGACTTACATCCAAGGCAGCAAAGATACCATTTAAAATCAGAAGAGAAATAAGGTTCCTAGACAAGAAAAAGCTAAAGGAGTTAACACCAAAACAGTACTGCAACAAATGTCAAAGGGCTTGCTTTAAGAAGAAGAAAAAGAGGAAAAAAAGAAGAAAATAGTCTAATAATAAAATGACACTACATATGTATCTACCTTAAATGTAAATGGCTTAAATGTTCCAACCAAAAGACTACGGTGGCTGAATGGATAAGAAAACATGACCACTATATATGCCATCACCAACAGACACATCTCAGATTGAAAGATACACAAAGACTAAAAGTAAAGGGATGGAAAAAAAAGTATTTCATGCAAATGGAAAGGAAAAAAAAGCTGGGGTAGCTGTACTTATCTCACAAAATAGACTTTAGAATCAAAGATACAGTAAGAGGCAAAGAAGGAAACTACATGATGATAAAGGGTACAATCCAACAAGAGGATATAAACCTAATAAACATTTACACACCTAGCTTAGGAGCACCTAATAATGTAAAGCAAATCTTGATAGACATAAAGGTAAAGGTTGACAGAAATACAGTCATAGTGGGGGTTATAACACCCCACTGACTCAATGGGTAGATCTTCCAGACAGGAAATGAACAAGGAGATAGCAGTCTGAAATGACACACTAGATCAAATGGATTAAATTGGTATCTTCTGAGCATTTCACCCCAAAGCAGCAGAATATACATACTTTTAAAGTGCTCATAGAACATTTTCTTGGATAGATCACATTTTAAGACACACAATACATCTCAAATAATTTAAGAAGATTGAAATTATATCAAGCAGTGCTATGAAACTGGAAATCAATCACAAGAACACTGAAAAACACGCAAAGATATGGAAGTTAAATAACATGTTATTAAACAATGAATGGGTCAACGATGGCATCAAGGGAGAAATCAAAAGGTACCTTTAAACAAATGAAAACAAGGATACAACAATCCAACGTCTGTGGGACACTGGGAAAGCAATCCATAAATGAAATAGAGTCTTAAAAAATGATACAAAAATCATAAATGCAAGAGCTGTTTTTTGAAAAGATAAACAAGATCGATATACCTTTAATCAGACTCATCAAGAAAAAAAGAGAAAGGACTCAAATAAATAAAATCAGAAATGAAACAGGAGAAATAAGAACCAATGCCAAAGAAATACAAAGTATTGTAAGAAAATATTATGAACAACTATATGCCAACAAACTGGGCAACCTGGAAGAAATGGATAAATTCATAGAAACATACAGTCTTCCAAACTAAATCTGGAAGAATCAGGGAATCTGGATAGATTACACATAGTGAAATTGAAGCAGTAATTAAAAAAAGAAAAAAAAAAAAAAACTCCCAACAAACAAAAGCCCTAGACCAGATGGCTTCACAGGGGAATTTTTACCAAACATTCCAAGAAGAGCTAATACCTCCGTTTCTCAAGCTATTTCATAAAATTCAAGAGGAAAAAAGGCCCACAAACTCATTTTATGAAGCCAGTATTATCCTAATTCCCAAACCAGATAAAGACACTACAAAGAAATAAAATTATAGGCCAATATCCCTGATGAACAAAGATGCTAAAATCCTCAACAAAATATTAGCAAATGAAATACTAAAATGCATCAAAAGCATCATACACCATAATCTTTTATTCATGGCTTTTATTCCAGGAATTCAAGGTTGGTACAACATTTGCAAATCAATAAATGTGATACACTGTATAAACAAAATGAAGGATAAAAACAACATAATCATATCAATAGATGCAGAAAAAGCACTTGATAAAATCCAACACCCATTTATGATCAAAACTCTCAGCAAACTGTACTTAGTGGGAACATGCCTAAACATAATAAAGGATGTATGTGATAAGCCCACTGCCAGCATCATACTCAAGGGGTAAAAACTATAAGCATTTCCCTTAAGAAAACAAGACAGGGATGTCTGCTTTCACCTCTCTTGTTCAAATTAGAACTGGAAGTCTTAGCCAAAGCAATCAAGCAAGAAGAAGGAATAAAAGGCATCCAAATTGGAAAAAAAGAAGTAAAACTAACATTATTTGCAAATGACATTATATTGTACTTAAAGAACCCCAAAGATTCCACCAAGAAACTACTAGAACTACTAAATTCAGCAAGATAGGATACAAAATTAATATCCAGAAATCGGCTGCACTTTTATATGCCAGCAATGAACTAACAGAAAGGGAAATTAAGAATACAATCCCATTCACAATTGCTCCAAAAAGAATACAATACCTAGGAATAAACCTAACCAACGATGTAAAACACCTGCAGTTGGAAATTTGTAAGACATTGAAGAAGATCCAAATAAGTGGAAGCACATGCCATGTTCATCAATAGGAAGAATTAACATCATTAACATGTCCATATCACTCCAAGCAATCTATTGATTCAACACAATTCTTATCAAGATTCCAATGATGTATTTCTCAGAATTAGAATAAAGATTTCAAAAAATTATAGGGAACCACAGAAGTCCCCACATGGCAACAGGGATCAGGAGAAAAAAGAACAAAGCTAGAGGAATCACACTACCTAATATCAAATTACACTATAAAGCCACAGTGATTAAAGCAGCATGATACTGTTATAAAAACAGGCACAGAGGTCAATGGAATATAATACAAAGCCCAGAAATGAAGCCACACCTTTACAGTCCATTAATACTCAACCCAGGAAGCAAGGACATACAATGGGCTAAATATAGTTTATTCAATAAATGGTGTTGGGAAAATTGGACAGATCCGTGCAGAAAAATGAAACTAGACCACCTTCTTATGCCAAACACAAGAATAAATTCAAAATGGATCAAAGACTTAAATGATAGACCTGAAACCATAAAAATCCTAGAAGAAAACATAGGCAGCAAAATCTTGGACATTGCTCATAGCAATTTTTTATCAGATATATCTCCCCAGGCAAGGGAAACAAAAGAAAAAGATAAACAAATGAGTTTTTGCTCAGCAAAGGAAATCACCAGCAATATAAAAAGACAACCAACAGAATTGGAGAACATATTCACCAATACATCTGATAAGGCATTAATATCCAAAATTTATAAAGAACTTACAAAACTCAACACCAAAAAGACAAACAACCCAATTAAAAAATGGGCAAAGGACCTGAATAGACACTTCTCCAAATAGGACATACAGATGCCCAATAGATGTATGAAAAAATGATCAATGTTACTAATCATCAAAGAAGTGCAAATTAAAACCACAATAAAATATCATTTCACACGTGTCAGAATGGCTATCATCAATAAATCAACTAACAACAAGTGCTGGCGAGAATGTGGAGAAAGGGGAACCCTTTTATACTGTTGGTGGGAATGCAGACGATTGCAGCCATAGTGGAAAGCAGTATGGACATACTTCACTTCAAAAAATTAAAAATGCCTATCAACCCAGAGATTTTATTTCCTGGAATATATCAGAAGAAAACCAAAACACTAATTTAAAAGAACACAAGCACTCCTATGTTCATTGCAGTGTTATTTACAATCACCAAGATATAGAAACTAAGAAAATTTTACCCTTTGCAACAGTGTGGATGGACTGGGGAACATTATGCTAAGTTAAATTAGCCAATCAGAGAAAGACAAATCTAATGAACAAACTGAACTAAAAAGCACAGCAGAGACAGACTCAGAGGGAGAGCATGTTGACAGCTAGTGGTTGCAAGGGAGAGAGTTGACAGGATGGAGGGATTGAGCTAAAAGTAAAAAGGACTGATAGGCATGGACAACATTGTGGGGATTGCTGGAGGCGGGAGTATAAGGAGACTAATGGTAATAGAAAAAAATACAATGAAGACTGTATCAAAAAAAGGAAAAAGAAAGGAAATGTGATTAAATTATGTCTTGGTTCAGGAGGGAATATACTAACTTCTCAGAGAGGCAACCTTTCCCATGTTCCAGATTCTGAAATAATGTATTATTTAGGGTATTTCAAGGTGATAAAATAAAATAACTGTTTGCAATATGTAAATAAAATTATATGATTGTTATATAAATAAATTTTATATGATTTCACAGCCAATATGGAAATAAAATTTGTATGACTAGTGTTCATAAAATCTAGCTAAAATGTTAAATTCATAATAATAAAAGGCAGTTCAATGCATTTACAATTCAATGCAATTACAGTGATATTTTAATATAAGTCCATTTATACTGTAGTATACTCCAAATTCTAATTCACTTTGAGATGTGTTAAAAAGAACCAAGAGCAGCATGTAGATAGCGTGCCCCTAAAATTATCTTTTCTAAATATTATTCTTCTCCTCGGGGTTTCTGTGAATAGCTGGGTCTCTGGGAGAGCACATATCTAATAGGCGATGTATGCTACCTACATCATATATTTCTTTTCATGTACCTCCTATGTCCCAAGATATCCTGATTCATTTGACAAACAGATACCTGCTCTCATGCGCATATGTTCTATGAGAAAGACAGAAGTTAACAAGAAAATAAACCATCAGGAGACCTAGATGGCAAGAGGTACTATGCAGGAAAAAATTCAGGATAATGAGGATGAGAGAGGTTAGGGTGAGGGGGTGTGGGTTGAACAGAGGGACAAAGTACTACAGACAGTTGTAAGAAAAAGCCTACCTGGAGTGACATTTGAGCTGAGACCAGAGTGAAATGAAGAAGCCAGACATGGGAATAATTAAGGAAAGATAATCTGTGCCTGGGTAGAAAGAATAATGCAATGATGCCTATTTATTTCCTGTTTTAGGTGTCAATAGGTTCAATAACAACAACGCTGAAATAATGAGACAAATTTTAACATTCAACATTGAAAAATAATACAAATATTAAAGGAAGGATGCCAAGGCCCATCCTGGTGTTACCCCATTTAACATTATCTGGTTCAGGACAAAGCCATTTTGCCTTCCTTGACTGTGGTGGTGGTATTACAATGCAGCTTTTGAAAGAATAGTTTAATAAAACAGGAGACTGTGTGTCCTTGAAAGATGTAAAATGAGTTACATTTTTCTTGGATTAAATTTTATAAGATGAGAAAGGGAACAGGTTTGCCTCTGCCAATAAAATAGATTTAGAGACATAAATTTACTGTATACTAAAAATTTTAAAGCTGAGTAATATTAAATGCAGCATTGAAAGAACCTAGTAAATCAGTGAACCTACTATTATAAAAATTAAAATGTATGCTAATTTTATCATGTTTTTAATTTACTTACAGGAAACCATCTTTGAACTAATGAGTAAAATCATCTGTAAATGGCCAGTGGCAGAGGTCCGATGTTAGCAGCAAGAAGCATATAAGGAGGTCTTCTTGCCCTTATCTTGCAAGAGGCTTAGTTGGGTGATGGGTTTTGAAGCATGTTTCCTAGAACTAGAATGCTTTTCGATACCACTCTAAGATTATGTCACACTCCATTCACCACTTAATATGTTACCAAACTTACCACAGTTCTAAGTGTTAAAACTAGTACTTCTGATGTGGTTTATTTTATTTTATACTTTATAAAGTACAAAAGCAATTGTTAGAAAATATTTAATAAAATAAATTATTGTTTAACTTAATTCTGTGCAGTCAGCTAACTCTTGATTAGGTTCTTCTGTATGCTTCTTAAACAGCCTAAAAAAAATGTTTTCCCTTTCTAATTATTTTTATCAAGCTCAGAAAATGCATTTGTCTGGCTACAAAATATTCTCAGTCAGATTTGCCAGGTCCTTCAGCCAAAAAAATCTGTCCTGCTACCTCACTATGTGAGAAGCCACAAAACAGTCTATGGCAATAGAAACGACTTCTATTATTTATAATTTGCAAGGAGGCCTCAACACTTCTGCTTTACTACAGCCTATAATACTTAGATTTTTAAAAATTGTCTGAAGTTGCTATGGCTGTGCCTACATCTCCTTTTTCTTTTAATTTAATTCTTGAAGTTAACTGTCTAGTGGATTTGTCCTCATCTACTTGTCTGTAAGGTCTTCAAAGGTAAGGACTGTGTCTTATTTACCTCTGTGTCCTTAAAACTGTATAGTCTGTGACCTTGCAGCAGTTCTCAGTAAATGTTGGCTGAATGAATGCATGACCAGACAGATGAATGAGGCCCCACACTTCTGCTACTTGCTGGGCTAGGTTCATTAAGTGTGTGATGTCTAGAATATCTAGCCAAGTTTTTTCTTATTTATGAGCTTATTTTATATCTAAAAATGATAAATTATTTCATTCTTCATTTGCTTATGTCACTGGCTGTATTTGGACTATACATTAAGGTTTAGACTTAAATTATTTGCATATGTTTTAAGATGTTTTATTAACTCCACAAGAGACACTAAAAGCAGAACACTCAAAGGCTTTCACACTCACAAAATGCTTCTTTTGAACATAGTAAATGGTAAACTATAAAAAGAAACATCTTTTCAGCCTTCACCATGGAAAAGAAAAAAATGAGAAAACATGTATTTTGGATGCAACAAAACATTGCATTATTTTTTTTCCTCCTGTAAGAGCCTCATGTCACCCTGAATATCATTGTGTGTGTATTACTTGTGTGTTTTCTGTTTAAGACCAAGAGAAAAAATGTTTAAACTGAAACACTTCCTTCGCAGTGAAATTCCTACTATTCCCCTATCTTCCCTGAGATTCACAGGTAATGTACACTCATACCTTAGACTCCTGGGGTCAGCCTGACTTCTATGGAAGCATCTTTTGAAATGAAAAACAATGGAAGTCTTTTATGTAAGCAGCACATTCACTGCTATTCATTTGATTTAGTACCAGAAACCACTTGCACTGCTCTTAAATTAAGTTGGTAGAAGAATGCTTGCTCATTTAAATTCATCCCTTATGAGGAACATAACTTAGACTGTGGTGTTTTCATAAGAGAAATATTTCATGTCAGTGAATTTATTATTTTATTCTGACATTATAAACTGTACTCTTAACTATTCATGATTTAAAATCATCACCTTTTTTTCTGTCTGCAGTTCAAGCAATTGCCCTCAAACCCTTGAATTTCTACCATCTATTTTTTAAACTAACAACTCTTCTTGGGATAAAGAGGTAGATAAAAGATAAAATGTAGGGAAACCTCTAATTCTTGAACTTCTCTTAAATTTTATACTTTTCTTTAAATGAGAAATTATTCTTTGAATACTTTATACATTCAGTATTCATCATTAGATAATTTAAAAATATATTGATAATAGGAAAAATGGATGAAAGTAATTTTATAAACATAAAGGAATATATAAGGTATTATAATTAATAATTGCTAATCAAGTCTGAACATTTAGCACTGGATGAACTAAGTCCAATAAGAAATCGCAAGTCCAATAAAAATAGTAAATTGTAGCCTTTTGGTAAAAAAAAAAAAAGTAGAAGTGAAAGTGAGAATGAAAAACTACTTTTATTCCAATTTAATATGTAATCACAGAGTATTCCTTAAGCTTGCTGATCACAGCACATAATTTTCTTTTAAAAAAAATGCCATTCTTAGTCTGTCTTTAAGTGGTCTGCTTTATATATTGATTCCTTTAAATTCTTAGGTTTTTAGTAACATTCCATCTTTGATTTCTAAAAGCAAATCTAATAGTCCAGAAGTAAGATTTTCTATTCCCACTATTTAGATATGGCAATTTGTTCTTCCTCTCATAATAAATCATTTTCCACAGTATATTGTGTGTGTGTGTGTGTGTGTGTGTGTGTGTGTGTGTGTGTTTAAACCTCAAATACTAGCATTTCCCATTTCTGGATCATTTCTACCTATTTCAGAATGAAATCTTTCCAGCTAGTACCACATTTTTACAGATGTTTTTGTTATTCGTGCTGTCATGGTCCAAGGATTGGACCATGATGGCCCAGAAAGTGGCCTAATCAAGCAATGATCTGCCTCATTGCAATGCTGACTTGTAGAGAGCAGAAATGATGACACTGAGCTAAGGTTCAGTGGCCACTACTGCATGCTCAATATACAGCATCTCCTTACACCTTTGTAGAATGGGCCCACAGTGCCGACTCAGTCCACTCAAGTAACCATAAAAAGAAAAAGGGCAGTTGTGAGCTGCCATCATCCTCACCTTTCATCTGCATGACTCACAGCACTACCACCAGAATTTCAGAGTGTGTGAATGGTGAGTTTGACTGTCTCTTCGTGGTCTAGACCATCAGTCATGCTGTCCCATGTGAGTGAAATGCCTGAACCATCACTATGTGGAGTTACGATCCTTCAATCATTGTGTAATTATTAAGTATATCAAATTTAATAAATAAAACATTATAAATACAATTAAAGTACTTTCCAGCCCTCCCCCATAATTGAGTTTCCTTCTTTTCCACCCCAGAGGTAATAGCTATCCTGAAATTGCAGAGTAGCTTTTCCTGGCATACTACATGTTTAAGTACAAGTAAAGAAATTTATTACTTAAGTACAAGTATAATAAATTTATTATATCACTATAATATTATTACTATAATGTTATTTATATTTAGGCCACTCTCTTTTTAAAAACTACATAAGTCATATCACACAATGAGCATCCATTAGCAACTGTTTAACCAAACATTATGTCTCCAAGATTTTTCCATTTTGAACATGTATTTTATTTTTACTGCTATAGTGTGTACTACTGTATAAATATACCACAGTTTATTTATCCATTCTCTCTTGATGAACTTTCAGATTTATCTGCATTTTTTCTTTTATTAAAAAAGATTATATAATTAACTTCCTTATATAAGACTTCAAATCCATAAGAAAAAGTTACAAAGAACCCATTAAAAAAAAAGACAGGGGCTATACATATGCAGTACACAAAAATGGAAACCGCAATGGCCAGTGCACATTTGAAAGCATGCTGAACCTCACTATAATCATTAGCAGAAAGATCCTATTCCACATCCATCTAAATGTTGGGAGAAATTAGGTAGGTTGACACGACATGCACTACTGGTGAGTGTACAGTGGTGCAATACTTTAGAAAACAATTTGTTAGTTTCCAGTGCAAACCCTATGATCTCCTTGGTCCTGTTTTAGGATGACTCTCCACTCTTCTTCTCTTTTCTAGCAAAAGACAAATTGGGTGTCTAGCAAGCCCAGCCTACGGCTGCAACAAAATGATGAACAAGGTAGTCTGAGAGTGTTCCCTGTTAAGTGTTTGGAACAGTGAGAGCAGAGGTGTGGGTGAGAATCCGGCTCCTGTTGTCATCATTGCAGCAGCTGCAACTTTTTCTATAGCTTTGCCAACCATAAAGGGAAAACTCACAGCTGGATACACATTTCTACACTTGTACACTAAAGGCTTCAGGGCAGAGAGTCCTGGACTCTTTAGGAATACATGACCATTTGATTTCCCACTGCATACGGGCATGGGAATGGGAAGAACCCTTTGGCAGCAGCGGTCTGCACTTGGAGACCCCCCCACCCCAACCAGGGAAGAAGTAAGGTTTCCTCACAGATCCTCACATGGAGAGGCTATAGCCAGGAAAATCTCTTTTCACACAGATCCTAAGGAACAGAGCTGTGCCCAAGAGAAAGTGACTAAGAAGCACGTGACTGCGAAGCAAGTTGGTCTGTAACACAGGAGAGGCTCAAGAAGAGGAAGGAGGTCTGGACACCTGAGGGAGGGAGACCTAGGGAAGATGAGAGCAGGGAACAGCAGATTAGGGTCATCGGTAACTGTAGGGAGGATCAGATGGACACCTAGCCAATGCTAAACCACTGGGCTCATCAAAGAAAAGATTAGTCTAAGAGGTGGTTTTGAACTCTGGTACAACAGCCAGTCCCTACAAGCCTCTAAATATTAATGTGAAATAGTAGGACCAGTACCAAAGATGACAATAAATTACTTTTTTCTCTTTTAACCTCTGAGGAAGCTTTTTTTGTTGTTTGGTTTTATAGTATTTGGTTTGTTTTTTTTTTTTTACTTCCTTTTGACAGAAAAGAGATCCATTATTAAGCCAATCATTAATTCACAGATTATCAGCACTAGTTAGAGAAATAGACTTGTGCCTATTTTATTTATGGAGACAAAATTCTTTCTTCTTTTTTTTTTTACAAGGAAATACATGCTAATAGTCACAACAAACCCACAACTTTATGCTTACTAAAACATTCAGAGAGCCATGTAACTCCTTTACTAATAATGTTAATAAAGACAATACAATATTTAAAGACATGGTAATAAGTAAAATAATAAAAGAGCTTCCTTCATTTTTTATAACAGTTCCATTGAGATATAATTCGTAGACCATAGTGTACAACTCAGTGGGTTTCACCATATTCACGGAGTGGTGCAACCATCACTGCTAAATAATTTTGGAATATTTCATCACCCCAAAGGAAATGCCATAATCATTAATAGTCATTCTCCATCTCCTCCCTTTCTTCCAACTCTTGACAACCCTAGTTTGTCTCTTATACAGGTTTGCCTATTCTGGACATTTTATACAACTGGAATCATATAATATGATTATATTATATTATAATCATATAATATGTGGTCTTTTGTGACAGGCTTCTTTCACTTAGCATAATGTTTTCAAGGATACATGTCATAGCAGATATTAGTACTGTATCAATATTGTGACTAAATAATATTCTATTATGTTGATATATCACATTTTGTTTATCCAATCATCAACTGATAGACATTAGTTTTAGTCTTTTTCAGCTAGGAGGAGATTCTGCACAGATGGCCATGACTTCAAAGAGATACCTCATAGAGTATGTAAAGTTATTCCTCCTTGCTTTGGCAAATGTTATTTAATCAATGCAGATTAACTGCCTTTGGAACAAGCAATCAAAGCAATTCTTTTTTTTCATTTATTTTTATTTATTTATGTATGTATGTATTTATTTATTTGTTGTTGTTCAGTTGTTCCACCACCAATTCCCCTGCCCAAGCCACCCCCAACACCCACCCTCAATTCTATGCCCCTTTGGCTTTGTCTATGGGTCCTTTATACATGTTTATCTACGACCCTTCCCCTTCTTTCCCCTATTATTGGCCTCCCCTCTCCCCTCTGGTTACTGTCAGTTTGTTCTTTATTTCCATGCCTGGTTATATTTACTTCTTTATTTTGTTGATTAGTTTCCACTAATGGGTGAGATCATATGGTATTTGTCTTTCACTGCCTGGCTTATTTCTCTTAGCATAATGCTCTCCAGTTCCATCCATACTGTTTCAAATGGTAAGAGCTCCTTCTTTCTTTCTGCTGCATAGAATTCCATTGTGTAAATGTACCATAGTTTTCTGATCCACTCATTAACTCTTGGGCACTTAGGTTGCTTCCAATACTTGGCTATTGTAAATTGTGCTGCTATGAATGTGGGGGTGCACAGGTTCTTTTGAACTGTTGTTTCAGGGTTCTTAAGGCATAATCTCAGCAGTGGAATTTTCAGGTCAAAAAACAATTCCATTTTTAGTTTTCTGAGGAAATTCCATACTGTTTTCCACAGTGGTTGCACCAGTCTGCATTACCACCAATAGTGCACTAGAGTTTCCTTTTCTCTGCATCCTCTCCAACACTTGTTTGTTGATTTGTTTATGATGGCCATTCTGACCAGTGTGAACTGGTATCTCATTGTAGTTTTAATTTGCATGTCTCTGACGGTTAGTGATGCTGAACATCCTATCAAATGTAACTGGGTTTTCTGTGTGTCCTCCTTGGAGAAGTGTCTGTTCAGGTGCTTTGCCCAGTTTTTAATTGGGTTGGTTGTCTTCCTGGAGTGGAAGTTCTTTATATGTTTTGTTTGAGCTCTTTGTGTGTTTTGGAGAACCAACCCTTGTCCAAAGAATCATTTGCAAATATATTTTCCCATATGGTTGGATCCCTTTCCATTTTGCTGATGTTTTCTTTTGCCATGCAGCTTTTTATTTTGATTGTCCCATTTGTTATTCTTTCCTTTATGTCCCTTGCTTTAGGGGACATATTGGTGAAAATATTGCTATATGGAATATCTGAAATTTTCCTGCATATGTTCTTCTCTAGAACTTTTATGGTACCATGATTTATATTTAAGTCTCTTATCCATCTTGAGTTTGTTTTTGTTTATGGTGATCAAGTTTCATTTTTTTACATGTAGCTGTCCAGATCTCCCAACACCATTTGTTGAAGAGCCTATTTTTACTCCATTTTCTGCTTTTGCCCACTTTGTCAAATATTAATTGTCCACAGAAACATGGGTTTATTTCTGGGCTCTCTATTCTGTTCCATTGATCTATGTGTGTGTTCTTATGCCAGTACCAGACTGTTTTGATTACAGCGGCCATGTAATATAGTTTTATATCAGATATTGTGATCCCTCATATTTTGTTTTTCTTTCTCAAAATTTCTGCAGCTTTTTGGAATTATTTATTCTTCCATATAAATTTTTGAAATGTTTGTTCTATATGTGTAAAATATGTCATTGATATTTTAGTAGGATTGCATTGAATCTATAAATACCTTTGGGTAGTAAAGACATTTTGATGATATTAATTCTTCTGATCCATGAGCATCGTATATATTTCCATTTGTCTGTGTCTTCCTTGATTTCTTTCTTCACTGTTGTGTAGTTTCTAAGTACAAATCTTTTACCTCCTTGGTTAGGTTTATTCCTAGGTACTTTATTTTTCTTGCTGCTATAGCAAATGGGTTTTGTTTTTCTGGATTTCTGTTTCTGATATTGCACTGTTAGTGTACAAAAATGTCTTTAATTTCTGAATATTGACTTTGTATCTCACAGCTTTGCCAACTTCACTTATTAGGTTGAGTATTTTTTTTGGTGGAGTGTATAGGGTTTTCTATGTACTCTATCATGCCATCTGGAAACAATCACAGTTTTACTTTCTCCTTTCCAATTTGGAGGCCTTTTGTTTCTTTTACTTGTCTAATCTCTGTAGCTAGAACTTCCAACACTATGTTGAATAGAAGTGGTGAAAGTGGACGACTTTGTCTTGTTTCTGATCACAGTAGGAAAGTTTTAATTTTTGCCCATTGAGTGTGATGTGGGCTGTAGGTTTCTTGTATATGGCCTTTATTATTTGAGAAATACTCCTTCTACTCCCACTTTGCTGAGTGTTTTTATCATAAATGGGTGCTGTACTTTGTCAAATACTTTTTCTGCATCTATCGATATTATCATGTGATTTTTGCCTTTCCTTTTGTTTATGTGATATATTACCTTTATTGATTTATGAATATTGTACTATCCTTGCATCCCTGGGATGAATCCTTCTTGATCATGGTGTTTGATCTTTTTAATGCATTGCTGGATGCAGCTTGCCAATATTTTGTTGAGGATTTTAGTGTCTACATTCATCAGTGATATTTGCCTGTAGTTTTCTGTTTGTTGTGTCTTTATCTGGTTTTGGGATTGGGATGATACTGGTCCCATAAAAAGAGTTTGGTAGTCTTCCCACTTCCTGGACTTTTCAGAATAGTCTATGATTGATAGGAGTTAGCTCTTCCTTAAATATGTTGTAAAATGCTCCCATGAAGCCATCTTGTCCAGGGCTTCTGTGTGCCAGGAGTTTTTTTGTTACTGCTTTAATTTCACTAGCTGTTATCAGTTTATTTAGGCTTTCTACTTCTTCTTGATTCAGTTTTGGAAGATTATATTTTTCTAGAAGTTTGTCCATTTCACTCAGGTTTTCAAATTTTTTGGCATATATTTGTTTGTAGTAATTTCTTACAATCCTTTGTATTTCTGTGGTATCAGTTGTAATCTCTCCTTTTTCATTTCTGATTTGATTTATTTGGGTCCGCTTCCTTTTTTTATTGATGAGTTGGGGTAAAGTTTTGTCGACTTTGTTTATCTTTTCAAAGAGCCAGATCCTGGGTTTATTGATCCTTTGAATTATTCTTTTAGTATCTAAGTCATTTAATTCTGTTCTGATTTTATTTATTTACTTCCTTCTACTCTCTCTGGGCTTTGTTTGTTATTGTTCCTCCAGTTCTTGTTGTTGTAGGGTTAGGTTGTTTATTTGAAATATTTCTCTCTTTTGGTAGACCTGTATTGCTATGAACTTCCCTCTCAGGACTGTCTTCTCTGTGTCCCATAGGCTTTGGACTGTTTTATGTTCATTTTCACTTGTTTCCAGATTTTTTTTATTTCTTACTTAATCTAATTATTAATTCATTCATTGTTAAATAGCATGCTCTTCAGTTTCCATGTGTTTGAATGTTTTTGAGTTTTTCCCTTGAAGTTGGTTTCTAGTTTTAAGACCATGTGGTTGGAGAAAATGCTTGATATGACTTCAATTTTATTGAATTAGTTGAGGCTTGTTTTGCGTCTTCTCATGTGGTCCATCTTTGAAAACGTTCCTTTTGCATTTGAAAAGAATGTGTATTGTTCATCTTTGGGATGAAAGGTTCTATATATATATATATATATATATATATATATATGTATGTATGTATGTATGTATCAGTTAAGTCATTTGATCTAGGGCATCATTCAATGCCACAATATCCTCATTGATATTTTGTTTGGAAGATCTATCCATTTTTGACAGTGGAGTGTTAAAATTTCCTACTGTGATTGTGTTGTTGTCTATATCTTTCTTGAAGTCCTCTGAGATTTTTCTTATATATTTGGGTGATCCTATTTTGGGTGCATATATATTTACAATATTTATGTTGTAAATATTGATGGATTCTTGATGGATTCTTCCCTTGAGGATATGAAGTGTCCTTCTATGTGTCTTTATATGGCCTTTGTTTTGAAGTCTATTTTGTTGGATATAAGTATCACAACCCTAGTTTTTTTTCCTATTTGTTTGCTTGGAATATTTTTCCCCACCCTTCGCTTTCAGTCTGTGTAGGTCTTTTGTTCTGTGGTGGGTCTCTTATAGGCAGCATATGTGCTGGTCATGTTTTCTTATCTATTCAGCTACCCTATGTCTTTTGATTGGAGTATTTAATCCATTTACATTTAAGGTTATTATTGATAGGTAATTATTCATTGCCATTTTACCCCCTGAAACAACTACTTTGACACTGTTGTATCAATCTATTGGAATATATTTGTGAATGCTTTCTTTTAGCCAGTTTTTCTGAAATGTGAGTTACAAATATTAGTCAAAGGGACTAAATTACACCAATGGATTTAGAAATGAAAATGCATGAAAAAATATCATTGCTGTTTGTGTTTGTCATATTCCAGACAAAGCAATATTTATTATTTTTCACAACTAACATATCTGTATTTTGATGCGATCCATTATGTTCAAATTCAGTCTCTAGGCCTTTTGGATATCTTTGGAATGCAAGCTTCAAAAACACTCTGCTGCCATTGCAAAACTTGAGCCTGGATTTAAATTAGGTCATTATTTATTTTTATTTGAGTTCGTAGGGTAACTTTGACTTGCTCCGGCCCCACAGGAAAGGCAGATGCCTGCTTGCTAGGGTGGATAGAGTTTCACCCAAGTGGGAGGTTTGCGTTGTTTCCCCGTGTGCCCTGCTGGTGTCGTATAATCCTTCAGTGGATGTCACATTCATGCATCATGGGATCCACTGTTGTTAGTTGTACTCATGGTATCTGAGGAATGTAGGAAGAAACCTTTAATCTCATCTTCTCTGATTCTATAATTATCCCAGAGTTTTTTATATGAATATTCAGCAAAAATATTAGTAAGAAAATTTCTGTCAAAAATACATGCTGATATTTTCCTATAAGACCCAAATTTGTCTTTCAGTTATTGAAAGCAAGCACTGTTTCATTCAGTTCACCCTATTTAAAAGCCCTTACTTCATCCTAGAATTCCTCAGTGTTCTATTTTATGTAGGTTCCAGGAAAAATCTGTATCTCCTTCAGGGCTCCAGCCCATCATAACAACTAAGTGACTAAAGACAAAGTCAAGTGTTACTTTCAGGGTATCTCACATCTGACATTGTTGAGAATAAATGTAAAAACCTGAATTCCGAGCCCAAGACTCATTGTTCCTGGCATAATACCTTGATAAGCAACTGTTCAAGTTGAGCCAAATGTTATGTTGGTCTCTTTCATGAATGCTGATAGTTGGCTAGAATTATGGGTGAATGATGGCATAGGATTGACTTTGCAAGCCCACTAAATACTGAGCAATATGCTAGCTTCTGTGGAAGGTGACATGAATAAGCAGCAGTACATTTTGCCACAGTAACATTCTCCCCATTAATGCCCAAACTGAGTGCAATAAAGGGCTTTCTATGCTTTAGGGATCCTCTACCTCTGTCCTGCATCTAGTTAATTATATAAGGGCAGGAAGGAAATAGAAATAAATGTATTTGATATCTGGTTATTTCTAGCAGCAATTCAGAGGGGATTAAATGTAACCACTATGGAAAATACACAATACATGCAATACCTTGCTTTTAAGTCGAGTTTTGCTACTTTTGTTGCCTTAATCTAGATTTTTTTCTACTTAAATTAGGACATCTGTGTCTAGGTTACTTTATTTTAGCAGTCAAAGTAAGGCATGAGTGGTCTTACTTCTGGAGACAGGGAAATTAGTTAAATGACAAAAGGTGCTGTCCCCAGTTGAGAAATCAGGTTGTTTATCTCTTCCAGAAATTACTGGGATTTGGATCATACAATTTTAGAACTTCATTATATTAGAAATATGAAAACAAAAGTGTGGGGGATGATTTCTTATTTTTCTAGCATTCTGAAAAAGTTGTTTCAAAGAGATGGTAAACAGAGTAGCTGCCAGGAATCTGGCCAAACATTCTTCCGTGACCATCTCTGTACTTTCCAGTGTACCTCACTGTGTGAGAGCATGTGCAAGGTTGTGCAGATCATCCAGCTCTTGAGCCAAGGGCGTCCATGACTCTGCCAATGCTGTGTTGGCCAGAGATGATAACTGTTTCTGAACAAAACACTCCATGGACCAACTCCCCCTGCCAGCTTCTCCTGTTCCCACCCACAGCAAAGTTGAAATGTCAGCAGCATTCACAGAGAATCAGGCCAAATTGTCAAACAAAGGTGTTTTCATCGTCTCTCTCAGATCTGTGGATTTCTGTTCTATTTTAAAATAAGTCATTTTCTCCCAGAGTTGACACAGCACATATTACTTGCCAGCAAAATGTGGAGGGGAAGGTGGGAAGTGAGGGGATTGTCCCAACATGGTTCTCCTCTTTAAGGACCTATTTCAAGGTGTATTGCTTCCCACTCAACCCCCGCCCCCCCATATCTTTACTAGTATTGGCTGTCTAGAAGAAGAAGGGAATCAGTGCCTGTTTCCAACGCTACTTTAGCAGAATTTTCAGCGTGACTTCATGTACATCATGGTGGATCTATTATACAGTTTCCCTGTCCCCCTCAAGCCCCATTGTGAACAAATTCTTACAGTGATCTATAAAGCAAGCAAAAGACTTTAAACTATATAATGTAATAAGAATTAAAATTTAGATGATAAAAGTTATTACACATGAGTGAGTTTATCTCTCCAAATCAAGGAAATAAATTAGCTTCCCTGCTTTGTAGCATATGGTATCCTCAGAATTGCCTTCATATAATTATAACTCTGTTTATTAAAAGGAATTATGTAACAATATGGTTGATTTATTCTGATGTGACTGGCTTAGGAACTTAATTGGACTATGTAATATACCCAAGATAAAATTAATTTAATTAGCAGATTCATTTCAGGAAGACTAGAACACACTATCACACTTTGATAATCTTCTGAAAAGGTGAGCAAGCAAACAAGCAAAGTTCCTATACGATTGGACATCTCTGTGACATATTAAGAGAAAAAACAAAAAACAGAGCCCCAGCCAGAAAGTTGAAAAATAAAACTTTACATCATGCTCTTCACTTGTTTTTTAAAGACAGACTTTGTCTAAGACTTTTACAGTTCTAGGACCCTCTCTCCCTAAGGTAACCAGGACACAGTTGCTGAAATCTCCTGGAGTTCTCAACTTGCCTCACCCTTTCCAGTGTTGCCGTCACAATCTCCAGGTGGCCAGGTCATTCATGCTACCAGGGCTCTAACGTGAAGGGCTGAGAGTGAGCCTGAGCTTGGTATGGGCCAGTTTGCATGATTCTTCTCTGTGGGTATAGAACACCGCTGCAAAATGGCACCATTTCACACAAGAAGATTATAGTGAACAAATATTTAGGTGGACAAGGGCAAAATTACCATAGTTACGACAAACATCTCAAAGTCTGTATGTACAAATAATTCTAGAATCAAGAACTGCATTTTCCCATCGGCTTCCTATCTGCTCTCCGTTTCTTTTTTTTTTTTCCTCTTCTCATTTTTATTCATTTTGTACAGTGCCAATATAATACATATTTTGGTTTATTTTGTTATTTTATACATACATACAGATCCTGCCTCACTCTGTAAAAGGACCTGAGGCAGCTTCACTTCTGCTAGGTTCATCTTGCACTGTGCCTTTGATCATACGTCACTTTCCTACTAGAGAGCAGATGGCTTTCCATCAACTAAACTGCAGAGCAAAATCCCACTTCCTCAACCTGGCATACAAGTCCTCTGTAACATGCCTCCTCCATATTCCCCTGGCCTTGCCCCACTGTGGGATCATACCAAGCATGACCCCACTGTGGAGACCCTGTGTGGCAGGCACTTGGGATTTCTTATCATTTCCTCCCTTGCTATTCCTTTTCTGCTTCTTTGTGCCCTCCATATATTTGCTCATCCCATATTCTATTTCCAAATAGTTCCTCACCACATTTTATTGCTGAAGCCTTTTCTGATCATCACAACCAATAATCATTTCTTCTTTTTCTGAACGTATGTGTAAAATGTGTTGTCATTTACAGAGAGTCTGTAGCCCTCCTTCCCTCTGTGGTGCCTCCTAGTACAGCAGGCTAACATGAAAGCATATTATTATTATTATTATTGCTATTTTAATCATTGATACAGTGCAACAAGTTTCTGCCCCTGAGGCAATAAAACATTGACCATGGAAACAATTATTGTAATTTTATTCACCATCATGCATCCAATGTGGACTATAATCCATTGTTTTAAGAAGTATCTACTTTTAGAAAAAATAGACACTGTTTCCCAGGAGTTCATTAATTCTTAGTGCCAAGATGTCTTTCAGGGTTTACTGACTTCGTTGTACTGTCTAGTGAATCTGTGAGTTATGAGGACATGAGGTCTTCGAGGATGTTGTTATAGGTCTCCCCATCCCCAAAGAAACTGATGAGAGAGAAAATTCCCAATTCACCTGATTCTTCCCCCTTTAATGCTGCAGTAGATATGGCATGAGCGATATTTCCTGAAAGCCGTACTAAACGGCAAAGCTAGGGGAGCGAATTCAGACAGTCCCCTCTGCTGTGACTCTTTGTTTCAGTGTAGTTAGATCAGTTGCACTGCATTGCATTGAACTTGGGAGCTTTGACTTCCTTTATTGTAAGAACAAAACTGAAAATGGAAACCAGAACAGAGGTGCTTCTATAATGAACACTGAAGTTACCTAGGAAATCTGTATTGGGCAAAAGACCCATTTATCAGTACCATGACAGTCCTGCGAATAACACAATGCTTTTTTCCTTAGTCTTTTAGCCTGGTGGGCCTAGGTGAAAGGTATATATTTGAAGACTAGATTTAAGATTTTTGCACACATTGAGGGGACATGTTTTCCAAAATGAAATTTGAAGTAGTAATTACCATTTGGGGTAAGTCCATGAAGTGTAATATATTATTCCAAGTGTTTTCCTTCATTATTGTATTTAATTACCAGAAGATCCATATTGCTTACATATTATTCCCATTTTATAGATAAAGAAAACAAGTTTTAAAAAGTAATAAAGTCACATTTGAGACCCAAAACCTAATCAAGACTGCTCCTTTCCACTACACTAGACTGTCTGCCTATGAGAATGAAGATGTTCTGCTCAACGAGACAATAGAGCAGCTCTTGTGTGTGGATTATTGAGTTGTTAACCACAGCTTAGTCTAGCAATGTCTTTCAAAGGATGACACATTTTGTAATGACTCAAAGAAGTGAGCTACTTATCAGTTGTCTGAAAATCATGTAAATATTTTACACATGATGATTAGGATACCAACAATTTCAAGGGCCCAAGTGAACACTAACCCAAATAGGCTGCTTTTGATGTGAAAAAGTATCTTAGAGAGGCTGAGACATACCATAGACAGACTGACTCTGAATATATACAAAAATGTGAGGGAATTGGAGACACCATAGTAGGACCTAAATCTTCCTACAAAAATCACTCTCAAGCTTCAGCTCTTTTCATATTCACAAAATCACTGGGGAGTAATGAGCTTTTAAGTAATAAACCAACACCTCCAAGTTCTGGCATCCATTATCATGGATTTTTCAGAATGGTACCGTGTCCATGTTGCAACAACGTTTTTATCTGACACCTCCCTTTCCTTCTTGACTTTAAATTACTGACTTCACCAAGATTTTATTCTTGGCTGCCTTCTTACTTGGTGAAATCCTTGTCACCACACCGAAAGCACAGGGGAGGACCTGAAATTATGACTGGTACCTGCAGTCATGGGCGGTGCAGTCTTTTAGGACTCACCCCTTAACCTGTGGATGTATACCTGGGCAGATGGTATCAGAATTGTATTAAATCATAGAATACCCAGCTGGTGCCAGAGTATTGCGTTGCCTGTTAGTGGAGGTGAAACAACCCATACATGTTTAAACAGAATGCTCAGAACTTTTATTCCCCTTCTAAAATATAACCTGGGGAACAGAGATGGAACCCCAATTATCTTTTTATTGCCAATGCTCAGGACATGATAGGTCATTAAGCTTTTATTGAATTGAATACCTTCAAGCTGAGTCCTGCTTCTTAGTAACTTCCATGCATTCTAGACTTAACCTTTACAACAACCCAAAATGTCTCATTCTTCTACTCGACGTTTCTTTGGATATTCAGAAACAGCATTCCTATTTTCTTTGAAGTCTTTCTCTTCTTGTCATATAACTGCAAGTCTTTCCACTATTTCTGACTTTATGTTTAGGACATTTCTAGATCCCAGTCACCATCTTCTGGAGAGAACTCATTATGCAATGCCCCTTTTAGAACCATGTATGAATGTCAAGGTGTGATCTGAGCTATGTGAGAACAGTAATCTCCTTTGATGGTCCTGTATGTTCTGCTCTTTTAATGCAGCCAAAAATTGTGAGAGCTTGCTTCATTGTCATATTCCCTTGTTGGCTTAATTGTAGCTAGAGGACAATGAAACAGATTTTTTTTTATATGAAATAACAGTTTCTGCAGATTTTTTTTCAAATTTGAGAACTTCACATTTCTCTCAATTAATTTCAATGCTTTCCTTCTTGCCTTTCATGATCTTTTTCATTCTGAGTCCTTTGATCCGACATTAAAAATGCCTCCCAGTTTTCCCTGGCTGGGTAGCTCAGTTGGTTAGATTATTGTCCCGATAAGCCAAGATCGTGGTTCAATCTCTCATCAGGGTACATACAGGAAACAACCAATGAATGCATAGATTGGTGGAGCAACAAATCATTGGTTTTTTTTTTTTCCTCTCTCTCTCTCTCTCTTCCCCTGTCCCTGTTCCTCTCTCTCTCAAATTAATTAATAAACATTAATAATAATAATAATGTCTCAGTTTTGAGTCATCTGCAGATTTAATAAGTGGTTTCCTTCTTGATTTAAACAAAAATAAAATACCTAGATATTTATTCAACCCCTGTTTAAAGTTAGAAGTTCTTGGCTATTCTAAATAATACTGCTATATATGGTGACAAATGGGTTCTAGATATATTGTGGTGATCACTTTGTAAGGTACATAAATGTTTATTCACTGTGTTTTATACCTGAAAGTAATATAATATTTTATGTCAAGTATAACTGAAAAATAAAAAATGAAAATTTAATATTCATTTAAGTCAGATGTTCTTTCTAAATTGTGATAACTTTTTATTCTTTCTAAGTTACCCCCAGTTAACAAAAACAGTCTTCTGTTTATCTTGATTTTCTTAAATACACTTTTCACAGGACCATTCATGCTAAAGAATCTCATAGAAAATTTTCAGTCAATAGAAAAATTATCTTTAAGGGAACTTCCCCAAATCACTTCATTATAAGCCATGTAGATATATGGAATGAGAAAGAATTCTTAGAACATGAAATACAATTTACTTCAATAAATTCACTTTTCTCAAGTTCTCAGAAAGAAAAAAAACTGTAAATTATTTGCATGTCAACCAAGACAAGAGTTGACTTAAGAGCAAAAAGTCACAGAAACTGCATGAAAAAGGGCAAATGTAGTCAATTGCCTAGAATTTTATTTTGAACAATACCAAATTGTGATTCACCTCAGAAATTTTTGATTTAACCTGGAGGCTTTGTCTATAAGTCAAATGTGCTACAACGTGTATAATCAATAGCAGTGTGCAAATAAGTGGAATAAAAAGAATAAGCAATGAAATCGGGAAGAGCCATATTATTCAGAATTGAAGAGAGCCAGTTGTTAGGACTTCAAATGAATACTCAAGGCCACAGCTAGAATCTCAATACCAGTAGAAGGGACATTTAAAAGACCCTAGGCTGAGAAAAGACGTCAAAGAGACCACAGTGCAGACTCATAAAGCCAAAGTGACAAGGCAAGGAGAAGGGCAGGACCCAGATAGTGAAGCTTTGAGGTACAGGGATCTGAAGGCTGGGCCAGCATACCTGAGAGAGCCTAAGGATCTCCTCTCATTTAGAAAGAAACCCACAGCCTCAAGTCTGACATGGACTGAATTTCACAGGAGACCTTCTCCTGAAAAGAGTGACCTTCATGGTTTAACTTAAGTCAGTGTTTCTACTTTTTCTCCTTACCTAACAATGCGAGTGCTTTTTAAAGGTCTCTTCCAGTGCCATCTATATGACAGGTCACCTGAGGATCTTCCCAAACTTCTCCTCCTCTCTATGAATTTTCATGGAACAAATTTTCCTATAGTATATTCTAAGAACATTTTTTTCTTTTTTAAAATATATTTTATTGATTATGCTATTACAGTTGAACCATTTCTCCCCCATCATTCCCCTCCACCCTGCACACCCCCACCCACCCACATTTCCCCCGCTTTAGTTCATGTCCATGTGTCATAAGTTCTTTAGATTCTATATTTCCCACACTATTCTTGCCCTCCCCCTGTCTATTTTCTATCAACCATCTATGCTACTTATTCTCTGTACCTTTTCCACCTCTCTCCTCCTCCCACTCCCCTGTTGCTAACCCTCCATATGATCTCCATTTCTGTGGTTCTGTTCCTGTTCTAGCTGTTTGCTTTTGTTTTAGGTGTGGTTCTTAATAGCTGTGAGTTTGCTGTCTTTTCACTGTCATATTTTTTATCTTTTTCTTAGATAAGTCCCTCTAACATTTCATATAATAAGGGCTTGGTAATGATGAACTCCTTGAACTTGGCCTTATCTGAGAAGCACTTTATCTTCCCTTCCATTCTAAATGACAGCTTTGCTGGTTAGAGCAATTTTGGATGTAGGTCCCTGCTCTTCAAGATTTCAAATATTTCTTTCCAGCCCCTTCTTGCCTGTAAGGTCTCTTTTGAGAAATCAGCTGACAGTCTGATGGGAACTCCTTTGTAGGTGACTGTCCCCTTATCCCTTGCTGCTTCTAGAATTCTCTCCTTCATTTTAATCTTGGCTAATGTAATTACGATGTACCTTGGTGTGTTCCTCCTTGGGTCCAACTTCTTTGGGACTCTCTGAGCTTCCTGGACTTCCTGGTAGTCTACTTCCTTTGCCAGATTGGGGAAGTTCTCCTTTATTATTTGTTCAAATAAGTTTTCCACTTGTTGCTCTTCTTCTTCCCCTTCTGGGACCCCTATAATTCGGATGTTGGAACGTTTAACAATGTCCTGGAGGTTCCTAAGCCTCTCCTCATTTTTTTGAATTCTTGTTTCTTCCTCGTTTTCTGTTTGGTTGTTAGTTTCTTCCTTCTGGTCCACTCCATTGATTTGAGTCCCAGTTTTCCTCCCATCTCTATTGGTTCCCCATGCGTCTTCCTTCATTTCACGTATTGTAGCCTGCATTTTTTCATCTAATTTGTGAGCAAAATCAACCAATTCTGTGAGCATCCTGATCACCAGGGCTTTGAACTGTGCATCTGATAGGTTGGCTATCTCTTCACGGCTTAGAGGAATTGGCTCTGAGGCTTTGACTTGGTCTCCGGTTTGAGCCATTTTTGGTGGATTTTTGTTTTGTTTTGTTTTGGTTTTAGTCTGGTCACAGCTATTACGTAGTAAGGGGTGGAGCCTTAGGTGTTCCTCAGGGCGGGGCAGCCCAGTCGCTGGATTGTGACGCTATAGGTGGGGGCGGGGTCCAAGAGGGAAGAATGGCACCTGTTCCGCTCTCTCCTGGACTCCGGTCCCTTCCGCCACTTCCCCTTTGCCTGGACCTTCCTCCAGCGCGAATGTGGGACCACCTGGTCAGCCAGCCACCTTGTGCGGCCTCACTGGGTCTGCACAGTTGCCCCCCTGTGCCTGGGGTCCACCAGCCGCCACCTGTGCACCTGGGAACTGCCTGCAGATGCTGCTTGCATTCCCGGGTCCGTACCTCCACTTTCTCCTGCCGCGACTCCACCCCTCTTACCGGTCTGGATGAATGGTTGTTGGACTTCCGTACAGTTCAATTTTTCATAAGTTCTGGTTGTTTTCTTGTTTCTAAATATTTGTTGTCCTTAATTTTGGTTGTAAGAGGAGGTACAGTGTGTCTGCCTATGCCTCCATCTTGGCCGGAAGTCCTCTAAGAACATTTTTGATTGACCAAGATGATTATATTCCTACTCACAGAGTGCTTACGAGATTGGCAGACTTGGAAAACAGTGTCCATGGTTTCTTATTTTCAAGTTGACATACTCTGGATTTCAACAAAAATGACTGAGAACAATCAGCCAGTTGCTTAACCTACTTTGCCACATTTGTCACATTTTTCTTATTTCTGTTTCCTCTTAATCCATATATCCATCCACACATGCCCACTCTTAGCAGCCTACACAAACATAATTTTCAGATTTTGGAAGAGGTGCAAACATACAGATTATGGGTTGAGGTGATATATAACTCATAAGAACTGAGAGAAATAACTGTAAAATTTTTTTGGGGGGGAAGTACTATTTCAAAAAGAAGTGGCTTAAGAATTGGGAAGCTAGACTTGTCAAGGCCATGCTACCACCTCCTCCTTTTGACAGTTTGATGGCTCTGTTGACTATTGGTCAGAATGGTGATTTGGATACCTGAGTCTCTAGCCCGGTCCTTGGGCCCAAAGCCTCCAGACCTCTCCATGGGTTGACCTCCCTGGTTTCTAACAGATATACCACAAGAGTGATTAAATCTTTAATCTGCAGTGTCCATAGACTTCTTAAGTCTTGCTCTGGTATTTATGAGAGAACTTAGAAACAACCTCACCAACCAAGTTCAGACAGGGATGAATATTTTTAGCCCAGTTGTTTCATCACTTTGATTCCAACCTTAAGTTCCCAGAGACAATGCCTAAAAGTTGTCAGTTTTTGAGTTGCCATTGTTCTCTCCTCTGGAGGACTATTTAACGTTTGGGTTTCCTTGGTCATCATTGCTCTTGTTACAGAACAGACCCGGGGTGGGGAGCGAATGATATATTATTACCAAATGGACCCACCCTTGTGCTCTGGGCGCCACCTCCGATACTAGGTTCGCTTTGCCCGCCGCCAGGGAAAGATGTCTCTCAAGGCCAGAGATTGGTGAAAAGGAAAGGAATTATTTATTCAAAGAGTTATACAGACTTAGAGTAATGACTTAATGTCTTCATTAAAATACTAAAGTCCTTTAGAATACGCACAAATGCACAGTCCTTCCTTCTCCCTTTTGCCCAGTCCAGGGGTACCGTATCTTAGAAAAAGAAGTAGAAGTCCATCATGGTTTAGGCAGCCCCTTGGTTCTGGCACTATCAGCTGTGTTGCTGCTGTGATCTCCAGTTAATCCAAAATCATGTGGCACCTTCTCATGGCCCACCAGCAAGAGTCCTTTCACCCCTTTCCTTCCAGGCAAAGTCTCTCCTGCTTCCTAAGCCACATAGCAAAAAGGCTGCACCCTAAAGCTGCATGGTCCCAAAAAGCCCCCAGCATGGCTGTCATGCCTGGGTTTAAATCCCAGCACCAATCTTCCTCTGCAGCCTCATTTCCAACTTCCCCTACAATCAGTTACACCTGCCAGTCTTCTTGTATTATTCCAGCTTTCCTGGGCTGCCACGGTAAGTCTGGGCAGGCATAGCCCCATGGTGTGGAGCCAGTCATCTCCAAGCTCTCATGCAGGTGCTGTAACCAGGAGGAGTTGCCTCCCAGTTACCTCCTGGGTTGAAATCACTCTCATCCCCCTGGCTCAAAGTAAGGCCACACCTATTTAACATATCTATGAAGCCAGTTAAAGGTTATAGATACATTAAAAGACAGTTCTAGAGGTTATCTGCAAAACTGTTGCTGTTCAAAACAACTATCAGTGGCCCTGCTCCTTGCATCCCATCCCCTGGCTCAGACTTGTGGAAGTGAGGACATCCTATATATATATATTTTTTCTAATATTTTCTGGACACCCTGAGCTCTGGATCCCATTACAAATCCCCATTTGGGCTCCCCCGCCCACCATCCTTGGCTGCATCCTGTTACACTCCATCAACTCCTAGATCAGAGCTAGCAAGAACAGGTATTCAGTAAAAGTGTACTGCTTAAATTTAACCAAGCCTCTTTTTAAATTCGATCAGTTTACTTTGAATGATTATTTTCTCCAAAAGAACAGAGCAGTACTGAACCAAATATTTCAGACTTCTACTATGAGCAAAATGGACATATGCTATGCAGGCGAACAAATGAAAAGTGGTTTCTTAAAAAGCAAGTAATAATATAGAGGAGGTAGGCAATAATGATAAAAATAAGTAAGTAAATACTATTAAATATTTATGGAAGCTCTGAGAAGGATGGGGAACCCTAACACAAAGGAAAGGGAACACTTTACATCAGCAGTCAGAGGAGACCTCTCCCAGGAGGTGATGTTTAAGGTAAGACTCAAAGGATGATGATAAAGAGCAGAGGGAAGAGCATTCCAGGGGGAGAAAAGAGCAAATGGGAAGACCCCAAGATGCTGTGTCAGTTATCTGTTGCTGTGTAACAAAGCATGGCACCTATAGCGACATAAAACAACCAATTTATTGTGCTCATGGGTCCTGTGGGGTAGGAATTTGGATTGGCTGCAGGTAGGATGGCTTATCTTTGCTCCATGAAGTATGGGGCATCATCTGGAAAACTCAAAATGTCTGGGTAACTCAGTGGGGTTGGGGCTGAAATCAGCTGGAGTTATTAGGACTTTACTCCCATGTCTGTTTGTTGTGCCAGCATGACTCAGAGGCTGGGCTCAGCTGGGGACATGAACCTGAGTGTCTACACATGGCCTGTCCAATAGTCTTCTTCATAGCATGGTGTCTTGGAGTAGAAGTATATCTTCCATAGCATGCTGTTCAGGGTCTCAAAAGTGAACAACAGGTAATGCCTAGCCTTTTATTACCTGGCATCAGAAGTGTTATGGACTGGATTATGTCCCCCCCCAAAATTCACATATTGAAGTCCTATCCCTCAGTACCTTGAAGTATGACTGTATTTGGAGATGGAGCTTTTAAAGAGGTAAAGTAAAATGAGGTCAAATGTGTAGGTCCTTTCAACATGACTGGTGTCCTTATAAGAAGAAATTAGGGCAGAGACAATAAAAAAGGACACAGTGAGAAGGCAGCTGTCTGCTAGCAAGGAGAGGTGCCTCAGAAGAAACTAACCCACTGATTGCTTCACCTCAGACTTCCAGCATTCAGAACTGTGAGAAAATAAATTTCTGTTGGTTAAGATACCAGAAGGAAACCACAGGATGCAGTGATTATCAAGTTAACTGAGCAATTCAGGTGAAAGTTGGTTTGAAGAGTAGTGGTCTTAAAGATAGAGACTGATGGATGGGTACAAAATAGGGTTTGAAGGCAAAATTGACAAGACTTGAAGAACTGAATGTGAGTACAGACAGAACTGAAGGTATGAAAGATTACTACCAGGCTTCTGCCTTCAGAAAGTAATGGTGTTTTTTACTGGGCTGGGAGAAATGAGGAAATACAGATTGGGACAAGAAGAGGAATGCAAATTAAAAGCTTTACATTGAATTCTTAAAGCATCTTTTGAACTTCCCCCAATGGAGTTGAGCAAATCACTCTTCAAACAGTAATCCAAAAGTGAAAAGCGTCCCTAATTATTAGTCATATTTCTCTCACAGAGTACAAGGAGAATAAAAAGAAAACATCTGAAACTGTCAAAGACAAATGTCAAGTAGATCACCTCGAACTTTCTGGGTGGGCTCCAAGTATGCAAGTATGTGCTGAAAAGTGTGCTTTCAATTAATAATAATAGAATACTAGACTTGATTGAGTGTCAGTTTCATTTTATAAAAGAAGAAATATCACTTCTTTTAAGGAACGAGTAAATCCAATTTGTCCCCCAAAATAATTAGAACTGTGTATACATCTAGAAAAGAATAGAACTGTAAGTAGAATTTAGTATCGACCCATTTTTTAAGAGTAAGTAACATATTTTCTTTTTAGGAACAACAAGTATAACCTGTTCTCTGACGAAATATTTGGCAGAACCCGAAGAGAGTTCTGAACCTTAGGAAAAGAATGGGCCCATCCATGCCCAGTAATCTGTGGCTTTCTTGAAAGGCAGCCAATGTTGTTGAAAAATTGGGCATATATATGCAATATATATATATATAAAATATGGCTAATATATAAAAACAAATAGAAGGAAATTCTGATCTACTTATCTCTAGAAAATTAATTAGATTCATAAGATACCTTTAAAACTACCAGAAAATGGCTTAAATCCTGTGGCAAAACTTTAAGTCTGCATGATTCCAAACATTGAGACTGCAAAATGAAAGAAGCCATTAAAATGTTTTATAAAGCCGTATCTCATTTTTTACTCTTATTTTCAATTTTAATTCATTGTTTTGACTTTATTATGCACAGCTTGATATCTAAATAATGGCAAACATTTTTATCAGAGAATAAATTCATCTACATTCTTGTTCTGGCAATATTTTCATATTGGAAGTTTTTATTCACTCTTTGTTTAAAAGCATTATTTATGCATTGAGAAAGAATGTATTTCATGTTAAAGCCATCTGTTTGGCTTCTGGTAGGTTAAACACCCTCTTACTAAAATGAATAATAGATAATTTTTATTAAAATCTTTCTATATGTCAGGTGTATGCTAAGTAATAGAAATGACTTTTTAGCCCTGGCTGGTGTAGCTCAGTGGATTGAGCGCGGGCCTGCGAACCAGAGGATCGCGGTTCGATTCCCAGTCAGGGCACATGCCTGGGTTGCAGGCCAGTTCCCAGCAGGGGACACATGAGAGGCAACCGTACATTGATATTTCTCTCCCTCTCCCTCACTCCTACCCTTCCCCTCTAAAGATAAATAAATAAATAAATAAATCTTTAAAAAAAATGACTTTTTAATTAATTTTTCTTATCAGATATGTATTATTTTTATACTAGAAAATTGAAATCTCTTTTAGAGATTGTGTTGGTCTGCTAGGGCTGCTACACAAAATACCACAGGTTGGGTGACAACAACAGAAAACCATTTTTTCGCAGTTCTGGGGCTGAAAGTCCAAGATCAAAGTGCCAGAGGGTTGGTTTCTGGTAAGACCTTTCTTTCTGGCTTTACAGATGTCCACCTTCTCACTGTGTCCTCACATGGCCTTGCTTCAGAGCCCACTGAGAGTAGCTTGATGTCTCTGCCTCTTATAAGGACACTACAGTCCTATTGGATTAGGGCCCCACCCTTATGACCTCAATTAACCTTAATTCTCTTTTTTATTTATTTAATCTTTATTTTTCCCCTTACGATTAATCCCCTTATACCTGCCCCCCAGCAATCACCACTCTGTTGTCTACATCCAGGAATCCTTTCTTCTTTTTTGCTCTATCCCTCCACCTGATAACCTCCCCAACCCCAGCTGTCATCTTGCTCTCCATCTATGAGTCTGTCTCTGTTTTGCTTGTTAGTTCAGTTTGTTCATTAGATTCCACATGTGAGTAAAACAATATGGTATTTGTCTTTCTCTGACTGGCTTATTTCAGTTAGCATAATGTTCTCCAGGTCCATCCATACTGTCCCAAACAGTAAAATTTTCTTTCTTCCCGCCCCCCCGCCATGCCCGCCCCAGTAGTATTCCATTGTGTGAAGGCCCTATGTCCAAGTGCAGCCACATTGGAGGTGAAGCTTCAACATCTGAATTTGGGGGAACATATACAGTCTGTAACGGAGATATTAAGAAACTTACCCCTGGTCACGTACCCAGAAAGTACAGGAGCCAGGTTTGTAACCCAGGCAGCCTTGCTCTAGAACTTTTAGCCTCCAAGTACTATTGCATATTTTCACTTGCTTAACTTTCTGTATTAACATTTGTCTCTGTCAAGTTACACAAAAAACATTTGTGTAACTTTCTGTATTAACATTTGTCTCTTGGCAAGTTACACAAAAATTAGAAGTAAATATAGTAGGTGAGCAGAAGTTTATAATTAATTTAGGTCAAATAATGTGAAAATATATACTCAACCAATAAAATTTGGATTTTGGTGCTGTGTTAGAGATGCGTGGTGTGTCCATGTATGTGTGTGTGTGCTCCTTTTTAAAAAATTGATACAAATTAAACAATTTAGTTCAATATGGATTTAATATATTTAATCTCTAGAAATCCTAAGGAGAGTATAGCAGTAGAATAATAGTCCAATTTAATAACACAATTTCTATATCTTGGTTAATACTCTACAGGGAAATATATCAACATTAGGTTAATTAAACTCTATGTTGGCCATACCTTGGGAGATGTTATGAATGGTGCTAAGAAGAAAAAGTCAATATGCAAATACTTACAGTATCAAAATACAGTGAGGGGATTGTAGCACAGCTGAGACAAGCTCATACATTCATGAGAGGAGACTATAAATGGAGATAATGTGAATGACAGTAAATGCTAGAAGTAAGCATACTGGAATAATAAAATACTTCTTACCTGTGCATTTGAAAATTCTTTACACACAGTAAATGGGTTTTTAGTGCAGGAAAATAAAAAGCACAGAGATGCTGTCAGAGAAAGCCCCTAATCATTGAAGCTGGAAAATACAGTTCATTGTCAGAGACTATTTTGAAATACAAACAACTGTATACATAGGTTGGTGGGACAAGTGTGGAATAAACTGAAGAATGGAAAGCAGTGCATCTACAGTGCCAGGTACTGTATAACATAAGCATAACTAACATCCTTTTGCCCCAATTTTAAATTAAATTAAAACTGTGAAAAAGAGTTTTCATTCATGAACTTTACCTAAAACAGTCACAATTTAGCATATACAAATAAATTATTTGCCTCTAAGTCAACAAACATTTACCAAGTCAGATACTTATATCATATAAGATATCATGACTTTGAGGATTCATTGCCTCTCTTTTTCCTCTCCAAAGGACCCCATATCTACCCCAGATTAAGACACTAGTAAAATATGGTGAAATCTGAGTTCAGAAGATAGGTAGATATGTGAATTTGTCTTATCTATTTGGGAATGCAGAGTCCATTAAACACAAAGCATCAGATGAAAAGTTTAAAAATCAGCCACTTAGTAAATATTTGTAGTTCATGATTGCAAATATCTGCTCATTTAAAAACTTGCAGAGGTTTAAAACAGATAAAATCATCTAGTAATTAGCTAGCCTCTCAACTCCTTTGTTATGGAATACACATAATCCATGTTTATGTTTCAGACTACCTTTTCAAAGCAAATACAAATTGTATTTTATTCATGCTCTGTTTTAGCTCATCTTTTTCACTGCTCCCATTTGTTAACACAAAATCAATGTGTTTTCCATAATTTAGAACACCAGAAAAAGGAAAGGCTCAGTAATAACATCAGTGGCAATCACAGCAACTGCTGTCCTTTCGTTGGTGTAGCCTCTTCCATCATAGTTTGATTTTGAACCATGCATAATCCTATTGTTATGAGAGCCTAGTTCCAAAGAGAGCATGTAACATGATGCCTGTTGCATATTAAACACTCTGTTGCCATTCGCTTAATTAGTTATAATATTCCTCTTTTTGAGCCACAAACTAATTTGGACCGTAAACACACATACACGCGCACAAACAATTATCAGTGGTGGAGTTCTGCCAGTTCACTAAATTACATTAACACTGAAGGAGTCATATATTATGTGCTATTCAATGTTTCCCCCTGGTGAGGCTATGCTCTTCTTAAAGGTAGAAATAATAATAAATACTATAAGGGGGAAAAGGACTAGGATTAAAGGAAGGGGTTTCCAACAGTGAGCAATGATCTGCTGAGCTCTGCCCCACAGAGCCATATAGAATGTCATATACACTGTTTGTAAATACACACACTCACACACACATCAGCCCATTCAATTGCAGTGGTTTGGCAAAGTTAGGTTTGACATGAGTTCATTTCTTGCTGTAGCCTGTCACATACTGCAAACTCTAAAGTATGGCTGCGATTGGTGGAACAGTCAGGCTAAGTGTAATGCAATATTCCCTAAACTTAATCAAATTTTCTGTCTACCTAAAATTGTTCCTAATAAATATTGGGAAACCATGAAGTAAATGGTTTATGAGTAATGATGAATCATATAGGGGCTCAGAGAGTGTAAATATAAGCCAATGATAGAGAATGTACTGGAAGGAAGGACAGCAAAGCTCAAGATGAGGAGTTGAGAATCTGTCTCAGCTCAGTAATACTCCAGCTTTAGGGCATAGCAGTTGTGAGGCTCTTACTCTCAAGTATCACCTCTGAAAACTGAAAATAATGATAGTCAACGTAGAGCAGTACTGTGAGAATTAAACTGAGTGCCAAGGACTTGGCAGGAGGCAGATTAAATCTTAGTTTACTTTTAAGACCTAAGGGACCTTTGGATGCCTTATTCTAAGAACAGGCCAGGCTCAATATTGTCCATGGAGATACATCTAGGAAGACAGAGTACTAAGAAAAATCAAGGGTGTACCCAAACAGTTGGTTTAACACTCACATGGAGAAGGGTGGCCTTACAGCTAATTATTGAAAACTAGATTTCAGGGACAGATTTGAACCAAATGACTTGGTTTCTTCTCAAAAGCTAGATATTCTGCTAAATACATTCAACCATGGTTTTTCCACCCATTTTTCAGTATTTATCATGTTCAGTGAATTTCTTTTTTCATTGCTTCCTTCTGGAACTAAATCTTCTGCCATTGATGATTGTTACTTTTCAAGGTTTCATTAAATCTACTTGGTTTAAAGCTTTGAGCCTTGAGAAACACTGTTTATGTTGCTTGGCTGTGCTTCAATGTGAAAACCTACGATGAATTTCATCAGCGCTGTTCTAAGAAAGATAGTACGTCATCTCAGGCAACTCTTGCCTCTGCTTGTCCTACTGATAGACACAAAATAATGTAGTGCTTAACCTTTTCATTTTTGTTCACCCTGAAAAGTATGTAATCAAGGATACAGAAGGCAATAGATAATAAATAGCCTTATTTTATTTTATTCTCTCGTCCCCATGTCATTTATGATTTGGGCATCTAACTGATAAAGAGAGAACTTCTGGTGAAAAATCTAAACTCAGATCTGATTGATGTGGGGTTTCATACTATATTTTTGTCTTTCCCCCTCCATACCACTCTTGACTGTGCTCTGCCTATGCCGAGACGCTGGGGAAGCCTGGCGCTGCAGAGGCTAATGAGCCTCAAAGGACAGTGGAAGGAACTCATGTGTTTGAGCAGCTATCAAATTTTAGGCATGTTTTTTACTTTGCTTTATTTTCACAAGTCCAGCCAAAATTTCTTAAGCCAAAGGTCACATCTTGGCCATCCGTCGTCAAACCCTGCCAGCCCCATGGTCTATCCAGAATATAAGCACTCCACAACACTTCCACCTCTAGTCTAGTCTAGGCCTTCATTGCTCGATGGCCCGTTACAGAATCTTCACTGTTGAAACGATCTCTCCTCCCAATTCCCCCTGCTGGTCTACTCTACACTGCAGCCCTCATGATCCTCACACAAGTCAAGGCAAATGGTGCCTTTGCTCTGCTCAGACTGGCTTCCCATCTCTCTGATCACTCAGAGGAGATACTGGCCTGGATGCTTCCTGTGCTTACTGGGTGAGTCTGCATGCTGCCTGTGAATCCACATCGGCCTAGCCTGTATCAACTCCTGCTCTCATCTCCACCAATTTTCTACACTGACCACACATGCCTCCCTGATGTTCGGCATCAGGGCCTTTGTACTTGACATTTTCTAGGCCTATAATTCTCCTTTGCTCAAATATCTTTAAAACTTATTTCCTCACTTCCTGAAAGTGTGTGCTCAAATGAGATTTTATCGTGGACACCTTCATTAACCATCTCATATAAAAAAGTGGCTCTTTGTTACTCTCCTTACACAGCTGTCTTCTTTACCACACATATTGTCTTTGGAATATATTTGTTTATTAATGCGTCATCTGCTTCCACTAGTATATAAATGAGTGATGCACTAACAAATGAGACTGAGTCTCTGGCAGATGCACCCTTGTCTGGTTGTCTCTGCAGCCTGTGCTCTCTCTGCTAAACCAAGCAGGTGATTTTGAAGCAAAAATAGCCATGCTTCATCCATTGAATGTTGAGTCTGCACACTCAATAAAGACAGAATGTTCAAAGCACAGTGCACTTTCATATCTACCTGCTGCATCTAAATCCTGCAAACTTACCGGTGTTATCTACTTACTGACAAGTTGACGCAGCCTGGGGAAGTTGAAGCCTTTGTTAGTCTTACATTTGCAGGAGGGAAAAGAAAGATAAGACAGAAGGACTGAACCTAACAAGGGATTCCTTAATATCTAGAATTTGTGTCATCTCTCTAGCTATTCAACATACTCTTTTTTATTAGCTTTATTACGCATACATCATATATATCCCACTATCGCTTAAAAAAATGGCGTAATGCTTCCTTTGAAATGAAAGGACCTTCCTGCCTGCAGTATTACTGCAAAACACTACCTCCAAATTCTCTAGTCCATTGTCTCTACCATTGCCAGGAGGGTCTTTGTAAAACATAAAACTTATTTTTTAATCAGTTTTTAAAAGAAAAACTGCTTTAACATAATCATAATTCCTTGACCCAGCAAACTAGCATTGGAGGCCCTTTTTAACTGGATTTCCTGTGTACCTCCAAACCTTCTGGTCAGCCTTCCTCTGGCAACCTTTAATATCACAATTCAAAAGTATTTAATAATATCTGCCACATGGCATCCACTTTTACATTTAAATACTCTTTTCTACTCCAGACACTAAAATACTACCTTTTCTGCCCTATTTCTATCTGTTGCACACTTCTAATTGTCATTAATATCTAGCATCTACTGAGAACCTGCCATGTGTCAAGTGTTGTTGGAGGTGCTTTCTGTATCGTTTAATGCTCACAGCGGCCCTACTCATCAGCATTTTTATCCACATTTTACAGATAAAGTAACTGAAGCTAAGAGAACCGAAGATCTCATGACCAGACAATAAGAGTTCAGGGATCTGAGCCACATTTCTTGCCAGAGTGCCAGTGCTTCTAGCCTTCCCACTGTGCCGGGCAACACACGTCTGGCCCTGGTTATGTCGTATGATTATACCTTCTCCCAAGAGCTGCAGGCCCCTCACTGGCAGAGCATTTTGTTTTCCTTCGTAGCTACAGTGACTCAATGACCTGGGTCGTCAATGTTGCAGTCATATAAATAGGATTAATTGTCTGTGAAAAAAGCCATGACTGGGAATTACATCTTCACACCCATGATCTTGAGCAGGCAGCTCCACTTTTGACCCTGTGGCTTGTCCTTCTCCGCCCATACAAAGCTGTCTAAGAAATGCCCACAACTGAAGTTTGTTCAGTTTATAACCATAGGTCTGTGAACACAGCAGTTCATAAACGCTCATGTTTTGTTATGGTCTGCCTCTGAGGCAGTTCATGGGCATACTTATGTTCTGTTAGTGGGGGTTTTGTTTTGTGTGTGGAGGTGTGGTTTCCTGACATGCACTGCTGTGCTCTTCATACAGTCAATAGGCGACTCACTTTGCATTGTCCTTCCTAGGTGGAATGACCTCAGGTGATCTAACCATTCTGCCTTTATTTAAAATTTTTGATCATAGTAAAAATACATATTTCATGTAATCCCCCCCCCAAATTCAATAGACTTATTTTTTTTTACCGGACTGGATGATTTGAAAGTTCATATGAAAAAATAAATGCAAGAATTCTCAAGCATATAAAAAGGAGAAAGAATGATGAGGTGGTACAGGTAGTACCAGATATTCAATTTATATTAAAGCTAGTGTAATAAAAAATGCTATTTGCACAAGAAAAAGCAAATAGAACAGTGAAATAGAATCAATCGAGAAAGAGTTTACTTAATAAATAATATTGTCATCATTTGACTATCAAAACAAAGAACTACTTTGAATTTGAATAATATACTTAAGCATTCAAAATTTTAAATGAAGCAAGTAAGGAAGTGGTAACACTAATTTATAAATTTACATTTTTGACATGTTACAACACATTATCTTTGTAGTTTAAAAGTATTTACTTTAAAAGTAACATTTACATGTTATGTATTACTATTCCTAACATTAAAACAATTCAAATGTTTTAAAAGTGGATACTGAAAGACTCCTTTCTTTCCTCTGTACCCTCAGTTTATAGTTTCTCTTCTTTGGTATTTTTATGTGCACTTATACATACATATGCACATAGATATTATATATATATATATATAATGTAAAGAAAATGCAGAAGATTTGCATGTATTTTATATATATATACACACACATATATATACACACATATACACACACACATATATGGTTTTTTACGTTAATGGGAATAATGCTGTATTATTTTGCAAATTCCTCTGCACTTTCTTTACATTAAATGTATGATTGTGAACAACCTTCCACAAAAATATATATTGACGAATCTCATTCTTACAAAGGCTAAACAGCATTCCATTATATGCCTCTACTTCAATTCATTTAAGTAATTCTTCATTCAGAAGGGATGTCTTAATATATTTTTTAAAAGTCAAATCATTGAGAAGGGTCCAAAATGAAAAGTCAGGCTATCTCTTACGATATTTCTGGTATTTCTTCCCAGGAATAAATACATAAAAGTTTTTGTGATATAGTTCTTCTGGGGTCACCATTACAATTTAAATTGCATTTTTCTCTTTTGTGCTCTTGTGTATATCTGTATTTGTGCATGTGTTTTGACTTTAGAGAGTAGTTACTGGCTTTCTGACATGGCAACTATACAATCTGATGAGCTTATACCATGTCTCCTATCTCCTCCATTTCCCTTCATCTCTATTCTGTGACTATGCTTAGGTATTCCATGTTTAGTGCATAGGTTATACAAAGCTTTTAACCTAGATTTAAGAGGCATCAATGAGGTTATACTCTTATAAATATTTACTACAGAACCAAGTTATGCTATTGGATACAGAGGCAAAGAAGTACATTAACACTGATCTCAGATGCTCTAAGAATAATGCTCTATATGAAGGTCCAGTGGTTTTCTTTTCATCAATTTTGAGTTTTCTTAAGTCAGTTTAGCTGTTACTCTTATGGCTCATCCCTTTTTAAATGATTTCTGTTTTGTTTGATATGTTGGAGAGTAATGTTTTTGGAGAATTTGTGAGAGTGATAAACTTTGTGTGAATTTGTATGACTGACACTTACTTAAAACAATAGTTTAAATATGGACTTCTAAATTCATAGTCATTACCCCAGAGAGTTTTTTGACAATTTTTGTTCTTTTGAGTTTTAATGTCCAGTGTAGCTGCTGGAAAATCTGCAGTTAATCTGAGTATCCTTCCTTTATAAATGACCTCACTTTTTTTTTCTCTCTGCAAATTTTTCTTGTCTTGCCAGAACCTACAACAGAGCATGTCTAAGAGTGGATCTTTCTCCCTCTTCCTCACCTAGCCTTGGTGAGATCTTCAACATTAAGGGATCTTTTAAGTCTTCAGTCTGGAATATTTTTATTCCATTATTTCTTTGTTATCCCCCTTTTTTATATCTTCTCTTGCAACCTTTTTAGTCAACTACTGAAACTCTTAGGCCCATTCTCCATATTTTTAAACTTTCTCTTTTTTTCCTATGTCTATTTTGTTTGTTGTTTTGGGTTCTTTGAAATTTCTTTGCTTCAGTTTCCCAACCAATAAGTTGGTTTTTTATCTCTATCATAACAAGTGGTGTTCCACTGAATAGTTTATTTTTGCAATCATATTTTAATTTCCAAAAATTCTTTTTAGTTTTGTAAGTGCAATGGCATTTTTTCTCTAAGGATAATATTTACAATTTTTAGCAGCATTTGGATCCATTGTACTTTCCTTATGTTTCTGTTAATCTTCTATTGCCTTTCCATGTTTGTAAATTGTAAAGGTTGACCTAAGGTGCCATGCCATCAGTATTGCTAAAAGTTCTTCAGGTGAATTGCATGTGGGGTATAGACCTAGGGGTGTCTCTGCTGAATAAAAGGCAGGTGTGTGATTATGCACGTGCTTTTTCACTGTGTTCTTTAATAATATACTCCGTAGATTTTTTCTTATCAGTGTATGAAAAGCTCCCTCCTTTATTAGAGCTTAATAGCACAAGATAATCCCTGCTTTTTCAAAGTTCATTTTATGTCACTTTGCTTTTACAAAAGACCTACATTAGTACCTGTTTTCACTAACTGAAAGAAATCCAAAGAAGATTTTCAATTAAAAAAAAGAAGAAAATCGAAAATAGTGTTCAACGTTTGTTTTGCATGAGCTGATAAAGAGTCAGTGCACACCCCAAGCAGCACCAATGGAGATAAAAATCAGTATCTGGGGGATTGTTTGGTAATTCATACTGAAAACAGAAAGGTTCGATAAGAAACACATTGGACTCCCCTGGCGGCTACATTGGAGTCTGTGTGAAACAAAAGGCTGGAAGGATCTCTTGTGCCTACTGTTCTTTCTCAGTCCTATTGTCTGGGCCCGCACTCCATCACGGAACACACATCGAGATAGCATTTACCTTGGGATCCTCGACAAATGCAGATTTTGCTTGCTCCAGTTTTGCAATATTTTTTAAAAAGGTTTCTATAATTGACTTTAAGTGCAGTTAAAGCCAGTCTTTAGAAAGGGAGAAAGGGTTTTCTATTCTTAGGTTTCCTTTCCTTTTCATTTTGTTTCCCTCATTGAAATCAGGAGATACCAAGCACACTGGATAACCCAGCACAGTGCTCAAAGCTGTGAGGGAAGTTCACTTGGTTTTGATTTTTGTCTCCCTTCCTTTGGAGGCTTCTAAAGATGGCTGAGGAAGAAAATAAACCGTTAACTCGCAGTGTATAAGGGTTCCTCTTTAGACTTGTTTGGGTCAGCAACACAGTCGGAAAAATTCGGCATGCTCCCCTGTAACTCTGAGGCCTCCAGTTAAAGGAGGACCCCAATCACATGAGCAGCATTCAAGGGCCCAGCCCCAGCTCTGAGTCAGAGCCACCTGACAGGTGAAAGGAGATCCCTAATGGCCTCCCAACCCAGTTTTCTCCAAGCAGGAAACCCTCAGGGACTTTCTCACCGATCACCTATTTAAGGCCCAGAAGCATTTGGATAATTTTTTTTCATTCAGAGCATTTTCATGAACAACCAACATTTAAAATTGTCTCAAGGCAATCATTAATGGTAGGCTTATCCAAGAAAAGGAAGAATTAGAGGGAATTTACCACAGAATACTTATGAGGGTGGTCTCTGGTTCTTCCTTTTTCAATAGTATTGGCAGAATACCTGCTGTGTTGGTAGGCCATGTAGGCTGGAGACAGACATACAAGACAGTGGCCTAGTCCTCAAGGAAATTTTCATTCACACATGGAAATAAGGGCTGAGCCCAAGTACTTACAGAGCAGGGGAGTTTGTGCTCAGTGGCACAGAGTAATCATTGTGTGACAGAACAGTAAACTAACCACTAAGAACAGAGAAAGGGGGAAAAGCTTTGCCTCTGGGAGTTAAAGTTGGAAGATACACTTAGACACATCTGCAATGATTGAACTGGGCCTGAGGATAAAACCAAAGACAGGATGCTTCTGTAGATTTGAGGCAAAGTAAATATATTCAAAGGTGCCTGAATGTCTCAAGAAGTGTGTTGGTGGGGGTGGGGAGGGAGGTGTAAAATTGTGGTGAATTAATCTTAGGCTTCATGAAGTAAAGCTGAATTGATAGAAGGTTGTCTGCCCAAAGAGGAGAGAACTCCAAAGTCCAGTGCCCATTATCCAAAGAAGATGAGCAGTTCAGATCCTGTGACAGAAATCCTCAGTTTGGCTCATTGAGCCACCAACTTGTTTTGATTCTACACTCACTTAATATTCTGATTATAAATTGGCTTCTAGTTTAAGTCTATCCATTAGGGAAATACTCTTCTACTCATGTGACGCGCATGCTTATATCCATGTAGGTTATAGCTGTCATTGTAAATTAATTAATGTAATGACATTCTTCAATGTGTGTGTATACAAATGCATGTACACATACATTAGTTCTATGAGCTCATGTGAAATGTATCCATTTCTAAGAAACAATTCTGCCCAGCATACATTGTTCAAAGCCAGGCTCCCCACCTACCAACCTGTGGATTGGAGACTGACATTAGTGATGCCTCCAGGCAACCTAATTGAGATCATTAGCAGCCAGCCATCTGCCCTCTTCTAGTGACACTGCAAGCTCACTAAATGCTTTTCAAATCAAGCTAAAACATAAACCAAGTGCTACAAACCTCATGAGACAAGCAGAGGATATACATTTCACTTCCAGCTGGAGTCATCAGGGAAACTCTACCCTTGAACAAAATATTGAGGCTCATTAGGCAAAGGGCCTTGGTGAATGGGAACTCAAAGGCCAAGTCATAAGCCAGATACAGAAGGCCATGCACAGCCTGGGCAGGCAGGAGCTGCTAGGAACAGTGGGAGACAGTGTGGAAAAGGTGGTTTGGGCCATTGTTGGAGGCCTGAACTGCTCAAATCAGGTCTTTGGATCATATTGAGTAGGGACTATAGACAATTGAAGGGTTTCACTAAAACAATTTGTGGCGGAAGAGCTATCCTATGATTGTAGTTGACAAGATGGATTCTACTGAAGTGCACTTTAGAGGCAAATAGACATGGTTGGGCAGGTTTGGAAGCTGTTGTGATGAGATAACTATGGCCTCAAGTAGGATGGAGGTGGATGGATGAATGACTGAAAAGGTTAGGTGTAAGTGCTAGAAAAAAGGTGAAGGAAATTACTACTGAAGTGTCCATTAATTAGTCAGCCTCCTTTCTCTGGCTAAGATTTTTAAGTACAGTTATGCCCAGTCATAGGGCAGCATTGTACAATATCAATGAGAAGGAGCATCTTACCTCATTTCAATAAGTGAGGAACTAGCTCTAGGAAGATGGCGGTAAGATGAACGTTAGCTAAGGAGCAGGGATAAGAAATGCTGAGTAGCCCAAGGGAGGTCAGGCAAAGACTGAGGAATGGGGGTTGGGAGATACCACCTGGGATAAGGGTTGGGCCTGGTGATTATTTGTTTGTTTGTTTTGCATAGGTAAAAAACAATAGAACATATTTATTTATTTAAATTTTTAATATTTTTTTCTATTACAATTTTCCCAATTTCTTTTTTCCCTTTCCCTTCCTCCTCCCAGCCCAACCCCATTCCCACAGTCAATTTCCTCTCCATTGTACATGTCCATGAGTCATTCATACATGTTTTTTGACTAGGTCCTTCCCCTTCCTTCCACCATTCTCATCATCCCTCCCATCTCTTTCAGCTATCAGTCTGTCCCATGTTTCCATGTCTCTGGTCCTATTTTTCTTGTTAGTATATCTTGTTCATTAGATTCCACTTATAAGAGGGGTCATATAGTATTTGTTTTTTACCAAATGGCTTATATCACTTAGCATAACAGTCTCCAGTTCCGTCCATGCTATTGCAAAAGGTAGGACTTTTTTCTTTCTGCTGTGTAGTATCCTGTTGTATAAATGTACCACAGTTTTTTAATCTCCTCATCTACTGATGGGCACTTGGGCTGATTCCAACACTTGGCTATTGTAAATAACGCTGCTATGAATGTTGGGGTGCATGAGTTCTTTTGAGTTAGTGTTTCAGGATTCTTAGAGTATATTCCCAGCAGTGGAATTGCTGCATCATGAAGCAGTTCCATTTTCAATTTTCTGAGGAAATTCCATACTGTTTTCCACAGTGGCTGCACCAGTCTGCATTCCCAAGAACAATGTACTAGGGCTCCCTTTTCTCTGCCAGCACTTGTCGTTTGTTAATTTGTTTATGATGGCCATTCTGACCGGTGTGAAGTGGTATCTCACTGTGATTTTTAACTTGCATCTCTCTAATAGCTAGTGATGTTGAGCACTTTTTGTATGGGCCCTCTATTTGCCCCCCTTGGCGAAGTGTCTATTCAGACCCTTTGACCATTTCTTTTTTTTTCATAGATTTTTTTTCTTAATTTTAATTGTTGTTCTTGTATAGTTTTCTGTCTTCTACTCCCATTCTGGCCCACCACCCCAGCCCTCCTCATGCCCATTTCTTTTAAAGATTTTATTTATTTACTTTTAGAAAGAGGGGAAGGGAGAAGAGAGGGAGAGAAACACCCCCTTTTGGGGACTTGGCCTGCAACCCAGGCCTGTGCACTCACTGGGAATTAAACCAGCGACCCTTTGATTTGCAAGTCAGCACTCAATCTACTGAGCCACACCAACCAGGGCTGCACATTTTTTAATTGGATTGTTTTCCTGGTGTTGTGTCCTATGAGTTCTTTACATATTTTGGAGATTAAATCCTTATCTGATGTGTCATTGGCATATATGTTCTCTGATACAGTCGGTTCTCTTTTCATTTTGATGATGGTTTCTTTAACTGTGCAGAAGCTTTTTAATTTGATGTAGTCCCATTTATTCTTTTTTCCCTTTATTTCCCTTGCCCTAGGCGATATATCAGCAAAAATATTGCTATGTGGCATGTCTGAAATTTTACTGCCTATGTCTTCTGCTAAGACTTTTAGGGCCTCACAACTTATACTAAGTCCTTTATCCATTTTGAGTTTATTCTGGTGTATGATGTAAGTTGGTGGTCTAGTTTCATTTTTATGCAGGTACCAGTCCAGTTCTGCCAACACCATTTATTGAAGAGACTGTTTTTACTCCATTTTATGCTCTTGCCCCTTTTGTCGAATATCAATTTACCATAGACACATGGGTTTATTTCTGGACTCTCTACTCTGTTCCATTTATCTCTGTGTCTTTTCTTATGGCAGTACCAGACTGTCTTGATTACAGTGGCCTTGTAGTATAGTTTAATATCAGATATTGTGATTACTCCAACTTTGTTCTTCCTTCTCAGGATTGCTGAGGCTATTCAGGGTCTTTTTGGAATATTTGTTCTAGATCTATGAAATATGCCATTGATATTTTGGTAGGAATTGAGTTGAATCTATAGATTGCTTTTGATAGTAAGGACATTTTAATGATGTTAATTTTTCCAATTCATGAATACAGTATATGCTTCCACTTATTTGTATCTATCTCAATTTCTTTCTTCAGTGTTCTATAGATTTCTGGGTATAGGTCTTTTATACCCTTGGTTAAATTTATTCCTAGGTATTTTATGTTCTTTTTGCTATAGTAAATGGGATTTTTTTCTTAGTTTCTCTTTCTGATACTTTATTGTTGTTGTATAAGAATGCCATTGATTCCTGAATATTGACTTTGTATCCTGCTACTTTGCTGAATTCACTTATTAGGTCAAGTAGTTTTTTTTAGTGGAGACTACAGGGTTTTGTACATACACTATGTTGTCATCTGTGAATAATGAGTTTTACTTCCTCCTTACCAATTTGTATATTATTTATTTATTTATTTATTTATTTATTTATTTATTTATTTTTTGTCTAATCACTTTGACTAGAACTCCCAGTACATGTTGAATAGTACCCTGGTGAAAGCAGGCATCCTTGTCTTCTTCCTGAAAATAAGGGAAACATGTTTAGTTTCTGCCCATTGAGTATGATGTTCATGATAGGTTTTTGGTATATAGCCTTTATTATGTTGAGGAATGCTCCCTAAGTGAGTATTCCCACTTTGCTGAGTGATTTTATCATAAATGGGTGCTGAATTTTGTCAAATGCTATTTTAATATCTATTAATAGGGTCATGTTATTTTTTCCTTTCATTTTGTTTATGTAATGTATTATGTTTATTGATTTGTGAATGTTATACCATCTTTGCATCCCTGGGATAAATCCCACTTGATCATGGTATATGATCTGTTTAATGTATTGCTGGGTCCAGACTGCCAATATTTTTTGAAGAGTTTATCATCTATGTTTATCAGAGATATTGGCCTGTAATTTTCCTTCTTTTTTGTGTCTTTGCCTGGTTTTGGAATTAGTATAATACTAGCCTTGTAAAAAGTGTTTGGGAGTCTTTCTTCTTCTTGAATTTTTTGGAATAGCTTGAGAAGGTAAGTGTTAGTTCTTCTTTGAATGTTTGGTAAATTTCTTCCATGAAGCCATTCAATCCAGGGCTTTTGTGTGCTGGGAGTTTTTTGAGTACTGCTTCAATTTCACTAGTTGTTATTTATTTGTTAAAGCTTTCTACTTCTTCTTGATTCAGTTTTGGGAGATTGTATGTTTCCAGATATTTGTCCAATTCCCCTAGGTGTCCAGTTTCTTGGCATATAATTGTTCATAATAATTTCTTACAATCCTTTGTATTTCTGTGTTATCAGGTGTTACTTTTCCTTTTTCATTTCTGATTTTATTTTTTTGCAGTCCTCTCTCTTTTTTGCCTGATGAGTCTCATTAAAGGTTTGTCTATTTTGTTAATCTTTTCAGAGAACCAGCTGCTGAATTCACTGATTCTCTGAATTGTTTTTTTAGTATCTATGTCATTTAATTCTGCTTTGATCTTGATTATTTTCTTCCTTCCACTTGCTCTAGGCTTTGTCTGTTGTTATTTCTGTAGTTCTTTTAGATATAGCATTAGGTTGTTTACTTGAGAGATTTCTCTCATTTAGGTAGACTTGTATTGCTATGAACTTCCCTCTCAAGATTGCCTTTGCTGTGTTCCATAGGTTTTGGGTTGTTGTGTGTTCATTTTCATTTGTTTCCAGATACATTTTTGATTTCTTCCTTGATCTCATTTTTAACCCATTCATTTTTTAATAGCATGTTATTCAGTCTCCATGTCTTTGAATTTTTTTTTTGTTTTTTCCTTTAAATTGGTTTTAATTTCAGGCCATTGTGATGCAAGAAAATGCTTGACATGATTTCAATTTTCTTGAATTTGTTGAGGCTTATTTTGTGTCCTACCATGTGGTCTATCTTTGAAAATGATCCATCTGTGTTGAAAAGAATGTATACTTTGCTTCTTTGGGCTGAAATGTTCTGTAAATATCAATTAAGTCATTTTGATCCAAAGTTTTGTTCAATGCCACAATATTCTTTGTTTGAGGACAACAAACAAAGAATATTGTTTGTTTGGAATTCTTTGTTTGGAAGATCAATCTATTGTTGACAGTGGAATGTTAAAATCCCTTATGATGACTGTATTGCTGTGGATCTTCTTAAAGTCCTCCAAGATTTTCCTTATGTATTTAGGTGCTCCTCTGTTGGGTGCATATATGTTCACAATGGTTATATACTCTTGTTGGATCTCTCCCTTAAGTATTATGTAGTAACCTTCTTCATCTCTTGTTATGGCCTTTGTTTTGAAGTTTATTTTGTCTGATGTAAGTATTGCTACTCCAGCTTTTTTTTCATGTCCATTTGCTTGGAATAGTTTTTTCACCCCTTCACTTTCAGTCTGTTGATCTTTTGTTCTGAGGTGTATCTCTTGTAGACAATGTGTAATGCAAGGGTGTCAAACTCATTTTCACCAGGGGCCACATTAGCCTCGAAGTTGCCTTCAAAGGGCCAAATGTAATTTTAGGACTGTATAAGTGTAACTACTCTTTAGCTAGGGGTAAGGAGCTTGGCACTGCTGCAGGGGAGAAACAAGGTGCCAGGCCAGATAAAACAAGGTGGAAGGTTGAATTTGGCCCTTGAGCCTTGTTTTTGCCACCTATAATATAGTAGATTGTGTTTTCTTATCCACTCAGCTACCCTGTGCCTTTTGATTGGAGCATTTAATCCATTTACATTTAAGGTTATTATTGATAGATACTTGTTCATTGCCCTTTTTTTCCTTTGAACCTGTGTTTCTCTCTCTATTTCTTCTTCTTCTCAAAGCAGTTCCTTTTGCATTTTTAATGTTCTGGCTTGGAGAAGATGTCCTCTTTTAGCCTTTCTTTTGTCTGCAAAGCTCTTTATTTCACCTTCCATTTTAATTGAGAGCCTTGCTGGATAGAGTAGTCTGGGTTGCAGGTCCTTGCTTTTCATTACTTGAAATATTTTATGCCAGTCCATTCTGGCTTACAGTGTTTCTCTTGTGAAATCAGCTGATAGCCTTATCAGAGCTCCATTGTATATTACTAGCTGTTTCTCTCTTACTGCCTTTAAGATGCTCTCTTTGTCTTTAAATTTTGTCCTTTTAATTATGAGGCATCTTGGAGTGAACCTCTTTGGATTCACTGTGATTGGGACCCTCTGTGCTTCCTGAACTTGCATGGCTTTTCCCCCTCACCAAGTTAGGGAAGTTTTCTGTCATTATTTTTTGAAACAGATTTTCTAGACCTTGCATTTTTTCTTTTCCTCTGGTAATCCTATGATGCAGATGTTGTTACATATTATGTTATCCTGAAAATCCCTTAAACTATCCTTTTTCTTTTTGAATCTTTTTTCATTTTGTTGCTCTGATTTGGTGGTTTTTTTTCTACCTGGTCTTCCAGCTTGATAATTGGTTTTCTGCTTCATCTAGCCTTCTTTTAATTCCTTCTAGTGTATTCTTCATGTCCTCCTAGTTCTTATTCATAGTTTCTATGTCCTTTTTCATGCTGCTGTAGTTTCCACTATGTCCTTTGTAGCTCCCATAAAGTTCCTTGTAGTTCTCATTAAGAATTCATTAAGTTCCTTGAGCATCCTTATAACCATTATTTTTAACTCTATGTCTGATAGATTGCTTGCCTCAATTTCATCTAGCTCTTTGTCTGAGGATTCCTTCTTTCCCTTTGATTGAGGTTTGTTTCTTTGTCCCATTTTAGGTGACTCTTTTTGTCCTTGTCTTCATTGGGTGGTCTTCTGGACGGAGTTCTGTGGGACCAAGTGTGCAGTCTCTTTGGTTTCATGAGCTCTATGCTCTAAGGATGCCCTTTACTTAGTTTATGTGGGCTCTCTTGTTGTACTTAGACTTTGATTTTGATGGCTCATTCATTGGTGGGTTCTCCCCTTTGGCTGGATGACTGAGAGTTACAGACCCCTCCATGTCCTGTATGCTGTTGTACATGTAGTAGCAGAACAAAGCAAAACTACCCAGAAAACCAAACCCATGCCTGCAAAAATACCCCACCACCATCACATCAGCAATATCAATAGCAAATGAGCAAAGATTAATAAAGGTGGGAAGAGATTAAGAATATTATAAGATAAAAAGAATATGAGAAGACTAAAGGAAAGAAAAATGATTTTGGGAGGGAAGGAGAAGAAATAATAAGAGTGGAGAATAGAAACAAGTTGAATAAAGGGAGAAAATAAAACTTAAAACATAAATAAAAAAAGAAAGGGTAATGGCAAAATGGGGTAAGAAAGGGAAGAGTGTAATATGAGGTTTGAAATAAAATTAAAAAATAGTGAACCAATACAATAACAAAATTAAAGAAAAACTTTAACAGGGTCAATAAGAACAACAGATGAGCAAAGATTAATAAAGGTGGAAAGAGAATAAGAATATTATAAGAAAGAGAAAAGAGAATATAAGATATCTACAGTAAAAAAATGATTTTGAGATGACAGAAGAATAGAAATAATAAGAGTAAGGAACAGAATCTAGGCTAAGAAAAGAGAAAATAAAATTCCAAACTGAAATAAGCAAGGGAAGGATGAAGATAAAATGTAGTAAGACAGGGTGAGAGTAACCTATGAAATTTAAAATTTAAAAAAAAGTGAACAAATAGAAATAAAATTGAAGAAAACAGCAATAACTGCAATATCCACACCAAATAAGCACTGATTAAAAAAGGTAGAAAGAAAATAAGAATAGTATAAGAAATGGGGAAAATGTGAGCTGTCTAAAGGAAATAAAATGATTTTGAGAGCATAGAAGGAAGAGAAATGGTAAAAGGATTGGGAACAAGGCATAGAAAGGGGGAAAATAAAATTTAAAATGAAAATAAGAAAGGATAGGAAGAAGGCAAAATGGAGTAGGATAAGGGAAGGGTACAATGTGAAATTGGAAATAAAAATAAGGCTAAAAAAATTAAAATATAAGTTAAAAATAAAAGACAAAAATAGTGAATTAGAATACAATTGAAGAAAAATAGGAAATGTTAAAAGGTTATCCAAGAGGAAAGAATAATGAAAATTCTGAAAAAGAACGTAATGGAATTCATCCCAGCAGAGTTTGGTGTTTTCCTTCTGTCTTCTCCTTCTGGATCTGCCTCTGGCTTTATATCAGCTCAATGTCCAGGGATGGGTCATCCAACTTCTGGCAGCACTGCATGTATCACCTTCACCTGCCTTTAGAGGGAACTACTATTGAGATTGGGAGAGTGGGATTCCTGGGTCTCCCATAGGAGGTCTTCTGGGAAAATTGTGGGGTGTTCCCTATGTTCCTACACTACCCATCTTTATCTGTCCCAGCTTATTTCCAATAATGTATAGTTTCTGATGAGCTAGCTGTCCATTTCAAGGGAGTGGCCAATCTGTGGAAGAGGGTCAGCTCTTTCCTGCTTGGTGCTGATGGCAGCTCTGTCTATGAGCCAAGGATGGTCAGGGCCCTGATTCCCCCTTACTGCACCAATTACAGATTGTAACTGCCTTGCTGGCCTCAGTGGAATAGGGCATAGGAACCAGTGTATTTTTCTCTCTGAGAGAAGTACAAAATGGGCCCTTTTGGAGTTTGTCTTCCTGTCTTTCTCCTGTGCATATGCACCCTGCAGGGAGTTCTTGAACCTGTCCTGCCTGTTTTCCAGAGCTTCCCTGTTGGATGGTTGGATACGGATGCAGTGCTTGCAATTCTGCAGGAGGCAGGGGCTGGGCACATCCTTCTCTTCTCAGAGGTTTGAACTCTGCCAAGGAAGAGTGCTCTGCCTGTCTGTAAATAATCTCAGGTGCTCAACTCTTGACTGTCCAGTTCCTAACACACTACCTTCGCAGCAGACACATTCCAAACTCTCTGCTCTGCACAGCCGCCAGCCTCCTAGCTGCCCCAGGCTGGGGCCCAGAAATCTCCTTACTGTGCAACTTTCTGATCTCTCTGCCCAGCTGTATTGAGTGGGAGCAAACCGCACTTTCAAACTTGCCCCTTTGCTGGCAGGGCAGCTGTGCATGGAGTCCCTGCCCAGAATGCTTCAGCTTGCCTATTAATAAGTCTCATTGTGGCACACCCACTACAGAACCAAGTCACTGTCTGGTTTTCTGTGCACACTACCTCTCCAAAAATTCAAAAGTCTCTCATGGTCACAGCTGTGGCCAGCCTCCACCTGACCCAGGTGCAGCCCCTGATCCTTTCTGGAGATAGAGCCCCTCTCTCTCTGTCTGGAACTCTCCCAGTTGGTGTTTGGCACTGCAGCTATGGACATGCTGCTTGCTGTGTGTCTGGTCTGGTGGTTTAGACAAGTTAGAGTCAGAGGTGGATTAGACAGCTTCAACCAAGAGGGAGACAGGGAGTGAGCGAATGAAGCTACATGTTAGAGTAATCAGCTTGACACATAGAAAAAGAGGTCTTAGTAAGGGGAACTCCAGTGAGGAACTATAGGTCTGGGGCTGGTAAACTATAATCAATTACAGTGAAATTTATCTCAGAATGTGGTGGAGGTAGGATACAGATAACTTCACAGTAACCTTTGGTAGGACTAACCACAATGCTTTGGTGTTAAGATAAGCTGCATGTTTGGAACTCTTGTATATTGTTGGTGGGAATATAGAAATGATGCATTTGCTATGGAAAAGTTCGGTGGTTTCTCAGAAAGGTAAACATATGATCCAGCAATTCCACTTCTAGGTATGGAAAAGCAAGAAAATGGAAAAGAATTGAAAACAGATTCAAACATGCTTGTAGACTAATATTGGTGAAGAATATATTCACAATACGCAAAGGTGTAAACAACCCCACTGTCCATCAATAGATGAACGAATAAACCAAACACGGTACATACATATAATTGAATGTTATTCAGCCATAAAAAGGAATGAATCTTGACAACATTATGCTAAGTAAAATAAGCCAGGAACAAATGGACAAATATTGTATGACCACACTTAAATAAAACATCTTGCCTACTTCTATAAAATATTTATTTATTTATAAAATACAGGGTGGGGCAAAAACAGGTTTACAGTTGTTTGTATGGAAAATAATGTAATAATTAATAAATAATAATACAAGAATAAAGGCTGTGTTTCACATACAACTGCAGACTACTTTTGACCCACTCTGTGTATAAAATTCATAGAGCCAGATAGTAGGTTACCGGGGCCTTGGGGTGAATGGGGAGTTACTGCTTAATGGTTACAGAGTTTTCATCCAGGGTAATGAAAGAGTTTTGGAAAAAGATGGTGGTGATGTTTTCACAACATGAACATACTTAATGCTGTTGAATAGTACACTTCAAAATTATTAAAATAGTAAATTTTATGTTATTTATATTTCACCACAATTTAAAAAATATTTTTAAGAAAGAAAAGCTGCAAATACCGCTTATAAGGTTAGGACTAAGAGATAAAATACAGTGTGAGCCTATGAGTTCCTGAGAGTCCTCCCTCTCTCCTCAGCGATGCTGGGCCCCACAGCGGCTCCTATAGCCCTGAGAGGGTGGGCGGGGCCGCTGAGCAACCACATCCACAACAACTGGAACTGCCAGCCCACATCCCAGCAGCCCCAGTGACTCCAAGTCAGTCCTGCAGGGTCTAAATAGCTTCATCAGCAACTGGGATTAGCTCCACTGGCAGCCCCTGCTGTTAGAATACACATGGGACCAGGGAAATAATATCAGGGGTTTGCTTTCTGCAGCTTTTGGTTTGGTAGAATGCCAGAGAACACAGCTTTTGCTGTCGTAATTGTTCTAAACTTAAACACTCACTTATTTTTGTTTCAAATTGGTTTGTGTGCGTGGACACAGCCTAGGTTTGTGGGCAGAGAGTATATTTTGCCAACATGGAGAGAATGAATCAGTTTTCTGTTACCTAAACCAGACCTTGTTTTCAGTCTTGATTTGATAAATGTTCTCCAGTCTTTAAGCCAAGGAAAGATTGGAGTCCCACTACTTAATTGCATGTTTTCCAGTGCACAGTAGTTAACTTTTCTATGGCTTGTCTCTTTTATTTAGAGCAACATTCAAAGAATAATAAGCACTACACCTCACCTTAGTTCAGGCTTATTTCTAGGCTGCTGTGTAGAATATTCATAACTAAAAGACATTTATTGTCTTTCAAGAATTTTCAATAAGTTCGTGAAAAGGGAAAATTGTCTCAAATTTTGTTAGTAATTTCCAGTCAAATTATTAAAGGGGTAATTTAATATTTTTTCAGTGAATGAAGCATTAATTTGCATATTAAATTGTGTTACATCTGCCTCCATTAGTGAAATTATTTTTAGATTTAGGCAATCAGTACGGTCTTTTGCAATATTCAAATTCTGGTGTAAGGAATAGTGCTGGTTCAATTGTACATTGAGATACTTTCTAAAACATCTCAATTCTTCGATGTTCATTCTTCTCCCAAGTTTAGGTTCATAGTTCTGGTGATAGTTGCAAAGTTGTTTGTGTGTATGAGGATGACCAGCAAAAAGAATGGCTATTTTTGTTTAGTTTGCTTTTTCTTGCTATCCCATGCCAGAAAAAGAATGAAATTCTCCATTTTAAACACGTTTATTAAATGCCCTGTGTGTTAAGCTAAATGCAATTGTGAATGAGACAGGCACAGCGCCATGCATGAGGCTCTGCCAGAAGACAGCTGGGCATCTTGGGACAGCCGGAGTTGTGACTGCAATCACAAATCATTCCAGTGAAGAAGAAATGGAGAAAGTATGTACAGTAATCAGTTTGGCTGCCCAGGGAGCCTTCTGACAAGGTCAGATTTTAAAAAGGGAGACACAAGTCTTATTAAATTAGCCGATGACATGAGGCTCAGAGAGATAGCGGGGATATGTTGCCTGACAGCATTCAAAAGGGTCTCAGCAGGCCAGGATGATAGGCCAAATCTACAAGGAAGAAAGTCAAAAAGGATATATTTGAGGTCTGGAACTTGGATACAAAAAGAACACTGCCATCCGAGGATAAAGGATGTATGGTTATCAGGTATGGAAAAATTTTAATTGAAATAAACTGAAGTTGTGAGTCACCAATATGGTGAAAGCTTTCCAAATGTGCCTAAGCTTTCCAGAATGTGTATGGCACCCTAGATGGTGTTAATAGACTATGGTATTTAATAAAGTTAAAATGATAGCATAAAGCACTTGCAGGCAATGTACCCAGATAGATGTCAAGCAAATGCCCTCTGTGTTTAGATGACTGCTTTTCAGATCACATCTCCAGCTCATTAGAGTGTAGAATCTCTTTAGGAGTGATTTAGTATGAAAATATCAAAAGTACATTACGCCTTTTTAACTTGAATTATAAATGTTCATTTGTTCACTAATATTTTGGTGAGAAGCCTTTTTCTTTGAGGGTGGAGCTGACCTTCAGTCAGAACACACCTGTATGGCCTTATCTGTGGTTGTGACTGCCTCCATTCTCACTGGCTAGGTGTGTGTTCTGATCAGTTATAACAACACTTAAAATATTATTTCCTCAGATTATGGGTCCCCTGACTGGAGTTTTTTATTTCTTATTTAAGTAAACCATATCTTTAATGAATCATCTAAGATTTCTAGCTTGTTTTTTTTTTTTTTTAATGGAGCAAGTACATCAAGATATCTTCTAACCAATCCAAATCTTTCTAGAATTTTTAGTTTTTTTCTTTTACAATGCCCTTGCTCTTATTTATTTCAGCAACAATATTTTAAGACTTATCTGCAACAAGTTTCTCCAACCATTCCATTTAATTTTCATATAAATGATGCCCTTTTTCACTCATTTCATCAACTTATGTAATATTTTATTAAATTATATAATAAAAATGGCCAATATAACTGGCAGAAACAGGATGGGGACAGACAGCTGTCTCACACACAATTCAGAAGTCAGTGGGTTCTAGAGAAGAGCCCACTAGCAGTCAGCAGTCAGTATACTATGAAACAGGACTGTAATCAGAGTGCAGTTACCAGAATGGTTATGGGAACTGAAAGGTGGCTTACGGTTGAAGCAAGTACAGGCATTTAGTGGAAAAGGGGGTTGATTCAATTATATGAATGCCCTCAGCTAGCAGAAGGTTTATTACGTGGAGGATTCTCTAGGACAAGAGAGAGAGAGAGAGAGAGAGAGAGAGAGAGAGAGAGAGAGAGAGAGAGAGGTATGAATAACATTCTAAGAAGACAAATTTCAGCTCATACCAGCATGAATTTTAATAAAGAATTTAAAGTTGACATAGGTTCTCTTGGCATTGATGGTGCAGAACAAATTCAGGATATTGTGAAGACTTCAATTAGATAATAATAACTTCTATAATTATAAGGGAAATCAGTAAATGAGAAAAATCTACTAAGAAGGAATAGGCAGAAGATATTCTTTGGGCTTTTTGACTGCCAAAATAAGGGCAGTCCTAAATGTCATTGCTTCATCTTAACTTGAAAAAATACACTTTTTTCTTTAAAAGAATTATTATTGTCTCAAGATGTCTGAAATCTAACTAGAATATATACACATATACATTTTATATGTATTCTTATTCTCTTTCAGTATGAAAATGTCATATTGCAAGTCAAGGAGTAAAACGAAACAAGTTTTACTAATATTATTAACAATAATGTTTTATGAAATAGGATTATTTCGCATCTCTACTACATGAAGATTTGTTGAGTGAATTTGCTATGAATTTAAAAAGACAAATCTTAAAAGAAATATATAAGGTTGATAATGCTTAATAGTGCTTACTTTAAAAAATATGGTTCTGGGTCCTACCTATTCTGTTGAATAAAATCCAGTTGGTACAGTCAGCTCTCAGAGCCCAGAAATCTAATAGCATAGATATTCCTTTGTTTTCCTACATAATAGCTGCATTGTATTGAAACAAGACACAGTAGCTGCATTATAAGTAGTCTTTAACTTTACATAGTTGTCACATTTTGAGGAATATAATTTGAGCCCCAGTATATCTTTGCTCCATTCTTTATAGTGGTTTACTTTACCTGATAGCCAGTATGTACCTATAAATTTCCAATTTAGAATCCCTTTAAAGTGCATTAATATGGACAGGAAAAATATCTTCCCTTCACATGTGGCGGCACCTATCCAAATTAACTCAGACTTCTTCATGAAGTGATTTATCACATCTGGACCCTCTAACATGAAAGGCTGATCTTCAGTGGGTACTGATACTTGTAGTACTATTTATAGTCTGCATCTATTCTGATTGGTGGGTGCTAACCAGCTTCCATTCTGACTGGTTAGTACCTGTGCTGAATTAGTTGTTAGATTTATTTGCTATCACCACATTAGAATCCTCCGAAGAGCATAATACCCAGGGAATGCTCAGGCTCCACATCTCCCTCATTCTGTTGTATTTGGTCTGAGGTGGTACCAGCTTTCTATGTCAGTGTTTCTCAAACCATCTGTGTAAATGACCAGTCATTGCCATTGTTGTCTGGATGTTGCTGCAATCTCAGATTGCTATAAAAGTTTCTAAACACAGAAGCATTTATCTTGGACTAGTGACAGTTTGTGGATCATACTTTAAGAAGCTCTGATTCTGACACAAACGCAGAGTAATGAACCACAGGCTTAGAGAGCTTGGGTTGTCTGTCTGTCATTGCCTGCCATGTAATTTCTTAGATAGCTACTTGTATTTTACATTTTAATTGATGGAAGACATTTTCTTTTAATCAGGACTATTTAATATAAAGAACTGTCCACAAGATTATGGATGCTGGCAAGGCCCCAAGGTCTGCTGGGTGAGTCAGCAGGCTCAAGACCCAATATTTCAATTCAAGTTCAAAGGCAGGAAAAAAGCTGATGTTTCAGTTCAAAGGGTGTAGGCAGGAAGAACTGTCTCTTACTAAGGTGAAGGTCAGCCTCTTGTTCCATTTAGGCTTTCAACTGATTGGATGAGGCCCCCTTACATTAGGGAGTGCAATCTGCTTTACTTAATCTACAGATTTCAATGCTAGCCTTGTTCAACAACCTACTCAGTCTATTGATAAATGCTAACCTCATCCAAAAACACTGTCACAGAAACACCCAGAATAATGTTTGACCAAATATCTAAGCTCCCCTTGCCCAGTCAAGTTAACCATAAAATGAACCACACTATGACACATAGGAAAATGCCAGGCCTTTATGAAACCTGCTGTATCATAGGCATTATCTAAGGCTCTGAGGGACACAAGATGACACAGATCCAGGTTTTGGCCTCAGTAGCTTTACATCAGGTATGGGCAAGGGGAATGTAGGTAGGATGTGTTCAAACCATTACAATGCAATTTAATAAGTAAGTTAATGAAGCCATACCCAGGGCGGTGTTGGAGAAGTCTGTAGCCCTAAGATTTCCATAAGTTTGGAATAAAGTCTAATATATATATACACACACACATACATATGTGTGTGTGTGTGTATGTATATGTATACATGTATATTTATATTAAAAGCCCCCCTGACCCACCTTGATAAATGATAAATGACAATTAGTACATGTTTCTCAATTAAGAGATTGTTTGCCCTCTTTTTTTTTTTAAATAACTATCACCATAAGCAATCACTGTCATTTGTGTTTTGCTGTATTGGCCCAATTCACATTTAATTACATCATGTTCCAAACACTGTAACTGAAGTAGAATCCTTAAGACCCCAGTAAAACAGAGGTGTGGTTAGAACCTAAGCTAGGTTTTATATACCTACTGGGTTGCTAGGACCCATCTTTCAGTTGACTCAAGTGGTTGGAAATAATTTACTGTGACACCTCTACCTTTGAAAGGCACTAGGGACTTATTATTTTAATTCTTGTACAGCCTGATTTATCCCTTCAAACATCTGTCAGCTGTGCTTTGTCTTGAAATTGGTACCGATGCTACTGCTGATTTTTCAACAGCAGCTGGGCGACGTTCATTAGTTAGACTCTCAGAGGGTATGTATGGCTGTAATATTTTCTTTTACTAATGATCTCTGAAGCATTAAATATTATGCATCCTACATCTACAAGAAATCTTGAATTTTTATTTCCCTACTTCAAGATTTGAAGCATTAGGTTTTACTCAATTAGCTAAACTATTAAACAACCCAGTCTCTGAGTCCTGGAGATATAAATGTAAAACAGACTTTAAGTTTTTGGTTTAAATAGTTGTGATTTAACACAGGGGAGAGAACATAGCCCATCCTGCAGCATATATAAAGAAGACCTAACATTTTTTCTTAAATAATTTCCAGACTAGTTTGTCAATAGAACATCCCTTGGTTTACTTTCATTAAGTTTAATTGAGCTCTCATCACTTTGCCTCCTTCTATATTCAGAACAGAAGCAAGTTTCTTTTGCCCTCCTAAACTTCCCTATTTTCCCTTTGGTTGGCTATTGTTAAAGCTTTTTTTGTCTGCTTAAAGACTTCAAGATCTTTCACTTGTTTTGTTCCTAATACCTGGAATCTTACTTTTCACATACAGACAAAGGCAAGAGCATTTTACTCTGTATTTGAAGCGTTTAATACCCTCAGTCAAAGAAGTCGTATGCCCCTCCAGCCTCATTGTTACTAAGCGTTCTTTAGGTTATTTGAGAGTGGAGAGGGGTGGAATAGGAAGGTAACTCAAGAAAAATTTTAAATCTTCTGTAATTCACCAGGTGCTATGGGTGAGAGCCATGAGGTAATATAACATCATAGGCCAGCTTTGTAATTTTACTCAAGTCAAGACCTGAGTCTGGACTATATTAAAAGATAAACAGTCTCTAACAAATGTTAAAGTAGCTTTGATGTTGGAGAGGAGTCTCCCAACATTCCTCCACACCAGCTCTAAACCATGGTTTAGCCTAAACCAGAGTAACAGCTGTGCCCCTCCACCTCTCCTGTCCTCTCTTGGGCAGCCTGCAGGACCTGCTCCCTACAAAAGCTAGCCGTTCATGCCTGTGTACAACACCCACATAGAGGCGGTGGGCTGGGATGGGAGTAAAAGACAGAAAACTGTACAAGAACAACATTTAAAATAAAAATTAGACTTCCGGCCAAGATGGAGGCGTAGGCGGACACACTGTGCCTCCTCTCACAACGAAAATTAAGGACAACAAATATTTAGAAACAAGAAAACAACCAGAACTTATAGAAAATTGAACTGTACGGAAGTCCAACAACCATTCATCCAGACCAGTAAGAGGGGCAGAGTCTCGGCGGGAAAATGTGGAGGTGTGGACCCGGGAACACAAGCAGCAGTGGTTGGCAGTTCCCAGGTGCACAGGCGGCGGATGGCGGTCCCCGGGCCCACAGGCAGCAGCTGGCGGACCCTGGGCACAGGGGGGCAACTGTGCAGACCCAGTGAGGCTGCACAAGGTGGCTGGCTGACCAGGTGGTCCCACATTCGCGAGTGCAGATGGTCCAGGAAGAGGGGAAGTGGCGGAAGGGACTGAATCCAGGAGAGAGCGGAGCAGGCGCCATTGTTCCCTCTCAGACCCCACCCCCACATACAGCGTCACAACCCAGCGACTGGGCTGCCCCACACAGGGGAGCGCCAGAGGCTCCACTCTTCATTACATAACAGCACACGCGTGTGTGCAGATAATCCAGGCGAAGGGGAAGCAGTGGAAGGGACCGGAGTCCAGAAGAGAGCGGAACAGGCGCCATTCTTCCCTCTCGGACCCCGCCCCCACCTATAGCGTCACAATCCAGCGACTGGGCTGCCCCGCCCTGAGGAACACCTAAGGCTCCACCCCTTACTACGTAATAACTGTGACCAGACTAAAACCAAAACAAAACAAAACAAAAATCCACCAAAAATGGCTCAAACCGGAGACCAAATCAAAGCCTCAGAGCCAATTCCTCTAAGCCATGAAGAGATAGCCAACCTATCAGATGCACAGTTCAAAGCCCTGGTGATCAGGATGCTCACAGAATTGGTTGATTTTGCTCACAAATTAGATGAAAAAATGCAGGCTACAATACGTGAAATGAAGGAAGACGCATTGGGAGCCAATAGAGATGGAAGGAAAACTGGGACTCAAATCAATGGAGTGGACCAGAAGGAAGAAACTAACAACCAAACAGAAAACGAGGAAGAAACAAGAATTCAAAAAAATGAGGAGAGGCTTAGGAACCTCCGGGACATTGTTAAACGTTCCAACATCCGAATTATAGGGGTCCCAGAAGGGGAAGAAGAAGAGCAACAAGTGGAAAACTTATTTGAACAAATAATAAAGGAGAACTTCCCCAATCTGGCAAAGGAAGTAGACTACCAGGAAGTCCAGGAAGCTCAGAGAGTCCCAAAGAAGTTGGACCCAAGGAGGAACACACCAAGGTACATCGTAATTACATTAGCCAAGATTAAAATGAAGGAGAGAATTCTAGAAGCAGAAAGGGATAAGGGGACAGTCACCTACAGAGGAGTTCCCATCAGACTGTCAGCTGATTTCTCAAAAGAGACCTTGCAGGCAAGAAGGGGCTGGAAAGAAGTATTCCAAGTCATGAAAGTCAAGGACCTACATCCAAAATTGCTCTATCCAGCAAAGCTTTCATTTAGAACGGAGCTTCTCACATAAGGTCAAGTTCAAGGAGTTCATCATCACCAAGCCCTTATTCTATGAAATGTTAAAGGGACTTATCTAAGAAAAAGAAGATCAAAAATAGGACAGTGAAAAGACAGCAAACTCACAGCTATTAAGAACCACACCTAAAACAAAAGCAAACTAAGCAAACAGCTAGAACAGGAACAGAACCACAGAAATGGAGATCATATGGAGGGTTAGCAACAGGGGCATGGGAGAAGAGAGGGGGAATAGGTACAGAGAATAAGTAGCATAGATGGTGGGTAGAAAATAGGGGGAGGGCAAGAATAGCATGGGAAATGTAGAAGCTAAAGAACTTATGACACATGGACATGAACTAAAGGGGGGAATGTGGGTGGGAGAGGGTGTGCAGGGTGGAGGGGGATGATGGGGGAGAAATGGGACAACTGTAATAGCATAATCAATAAAATATATTTAAAAAATAAATAAATAAATAAATAAATAAATATTTTTTAAAAAAAAAGGTGGAATGTTATCTGGTGAATCTCTCCAAATGCTCTAAGACAAATTCTAGAAGTGGGCCTGAGCCCCCAGTTGAAGGAGAATTTCTATAGCATATGGATGACACTGCTGTACAATGCATACTATAGACCATGAGCTCTTTGAAGTGTGGATTCATGTCAGTCATCTGTGTATCTCTGTGAAATATTGAAAAGCAGCTCACATAATGGGAAAGACATAGAATTTAAAGTTAGACAACCAGGGTCTCAAATCCATATCCTGATCTGTCCAAGCCTTAATTTCCTCATCTGTACTATGTAGATAATACCCCTCCACCTAACCCTAAGACCCTAGTCAAACACATAATAAAACCATCAATGAATGCTCTTCCTTAAACCTCCCTCCTTTAGTGACTTACATAGTTAGTTGGAGCTCAAAAAATACTGTGGCTCCTCTCCAGGACCTGTTTTTATTTCCTCTTGCTGTCTTTCTTTATCCTATCCATATTTTTACTCCTAACTCCCTTTTTAAAACTCTTTCTACTTTCCTTAGTTTGCCAGTAGTTTTTCCCTTTGTCATACATTTACACCTTAAATCTGTGAGTCGCACTCAGTTCTGCCATTGCCAGGCATTCCCTAGGCTGGTTGATACTCTTCCAGACTAAGGATATCATTGACCTTTATCCTAAAACAAGGAATAGCCCACCCACCCATTTCCCACCCACTTGGGTCAGCAGATTGCAAATTCTTCAGAATTAGATTAGCTTTTGTCCCATTCAATTCCTCCCAACTGCCATACTTCCTGTTTGATTGCTCTTGCTTCCCCGCAGGTTTTGTGGTGAATAGTTTTACAATTGAGCCTATTTACCATATTTACAATTCTTCTGCCTGACTTTGTTGCCCTTCCTAAAACACAGTTCTCTACATCTCTCTCAAATTACCTCCTTTCCAGTGCAAGGTAACTCTTGTTTGAGGCTCCAGGGAATGAGAACAGATGTGAAATTCTCCTGCAGTTAGAAGATATCAGCGCCACTGTGGTTCAATCGACGATACGAACCAACAGATAATTACAGTTTAAAATTAGTATTTTAATGAACCAGTTTTAGCAAATGTAAATGAAATCTCCCAGGTATTCAAGAAGCGAGCAGGAGGGAGGACATTAACTGAGATGTCCGACAGACGGATGGTCAGCAGGTGCTGGTCTGATAGAGTTGAATGTTCCAGTTTTTATGTGCTGCACAAGGCAGGGAAAAGTCCATATTTAAAGGTGAACAGAAATGCCAGAAGAGTGATAAAAAAAAATTCCCCTGAGTAAATTTGAAGACCTAATTGGCTTTATTTAATGATTCATGAATTGAGCAGCATACCTTCTTAGCAAATAGAAAAGAGCTCCAAGGAGCTCTACAAAATGGACAGCTTTTATAGATAGAAGGGTGCAGAATAAAGAAGTTTACAGCAAAGAGTGCATTGTTTCAGGCAAGGTCACCTTCTTTTGGGGAAGACTGAGGGTCTGTCGGGCAGATTAGTTCACTAGTGCTGACCAGATAATTCCACATTGACTGGATAAAGGTCACAATCCTGGGAGAGGCTGAAACTGAAATTAAGCCTTGGTTTGCTGATGTAGGGCTTAGAATAAGTGACTATTTTGGGCCCATTGTTTCTTTTTTAACATGAGTAATGTCAAATTTTAATCAATCATAAAGCTGAGGCTTCAATCCAAGAACCTCAAATGAAATATCAGTGCAAGCCCTGGCCAGGTAGCTCAGTTGGTTAGAGCGTCTCCCAGATACACTAATGTCCAGTTTTGATCCCCAGTGAGGGCACACACAAGAATCAGCCAATGAATGTATAAATAAGTGGAACAACAAATTTCTCTCCTCCCCTTTCTCTCTCTGTCTCTGCCCTCCCCCCTTCCTTGCTCTCTCTCTAAAATCAATTTAAAAATTTTTAAGTGTTAAATATCAGTACAAAATATAAGAAAATAAATTCCTCATCCATTTAAACCTAATATCAAGATTCTCTTTTTCCCTTTCAGAAATGAATGGCATCATTAAATATTTATGTGACCTGATACCTAGCAGTAATTGTTAGCAATATCATAAACTGTTTCAGCAAAGTAGAAATGTTAGAAACCAGATGTTAGTAGGTAAAATTGTTAAGGTTTATTTTTAAAATGTTTATAGTGCTAAAAATGTATTTTGCTAAGGGCTTGGTTGTTATACAACCTACTCAATTAAAAGAAAGCCATGGATAATGTTAAAAATGGTTTGATACTGGATTAAAATGGACTATTAGGAGGATCCCTGTAGGGGCAATAAAAGAAGCTGGGTCCTGTTTATTTTCCAGGGCTCACTTGCTTAGGAAACTTGGATTAGTTACTTAAACTGTCTGTGCCCTGATTACTTATCCTTCAAATGAGGTTATTACCATTTGTCTTACATGGCTTACTGGGAAATAGAGAAAACAGAATTCAGTGATGTTCTGAAACTGCACAGGCTAGCACAAGGACATATCCAGCACGTAAATGAAACAGGGCTGCATTATTACATAGAATGTGTATTGAGGAGACCTACCATATATTAGCATACTTGCCTCAGTTTATATCTTAATATATTTTGGATTATTTTTTGTTGCTATTAACAAAAAATAAACGAACATATTTACAAGGCTGGTGTCTTGCACTCCCGCCAAAGGCTGCCTGGGATCTGGTAGGACACTTGCTCACTCAAAGTTCTGACTCAGTCTGTTCCCTGAAGAAAATGTCCGCTCCGGCTAGCAACTCTGCTTCTCAAAAACTGGGTACAGTAAGATCTATTGTCACTTTCACCCCACCTGAGATCCTACGGCCACCTCTCATCCCAGGAGCTTGATGCTGTTCTAAAAAAAGAGGGGGCTGTCTTGCCCTCTCTGTTAATGATGATTATTTTCCATGGCCTATTCACAAGGTATCAACAGGCTGTATTGCTTCATTACTTTCTCTGTTGTTGTTGTTTTTTAAAGATTTTATTTATTTATTTTTAGAGAGAAGGAAAGGGAGGGAGAAAGAGAGGGAGAGAACCATCAATGTGTGGTTGCTTTCATGTGTCCCCCAATGGGGACCTGGCCTGCAACCCAGGCATATGCCCTGACTGGGAATCAAACCAGTGACCCTTTGCTTCACAGGCCCATGCTCAATCTGCTGAGCTACACCAGCCAGGGCACTTTCTCTGTTTTGCAGCTCCACCCTGGACCACGATTGGATAAGGAAAGCACCCTCCACTGCTCTTTTCTTCCAGGGCTATAGGGCAGCCCTTGCGTTTAAGAAGACACTTTTGTCCACAAAAGATTAAATGTGTACTTTATTAACAACTGCAAAATGGGTTCTCATCCATTTTTATTTTCTCTACTTATAGACGAAATTTTGTTCCTATTGATTAATTTGGGAGGTTTCTTTGTATCATATATGTTTATATATATACCCATCATATACATTTCCAATATTTTTTTCATTTCTGTTCATTGTACTGCATAGTCGTTAACCATCATTTCCCAGATGTTATGCTAGGCATCATATAAAAATGTGTTAATTACCTTATTGTTACTGTCCAGGAATTGAATTAGTTGGATTCCTAAAATTCTTTAGCCTTTTCAATTTCACCAGACACTAGAAGATTAAGTGATTCTACTTTGATAGTAAATTGCCTGAATGCATTAATAGTGGTACAGCCATATTTTATTTTAAGAATTTTATTTGGGAGTATTTATTCAATTACACCTGCTTACTGTTAACTATTTTTGAAATATAGAAATGAATTAAAAATAGATAAATTATCAGTGAACTTTCTGCTGTTAGTTCATGAATTATTTAGGATATTTTTCTTTTTTAAAATTCATTTTTAATATAGCACATTTGAAATAATACCTTATGTATAATTTCATACCTATTTTAACCCAATATTACAAAACTAAGCATTCTCCATGTTATTAAAACCCATATCATTACTATGTCCTAGTTAATAAGCTTTTAAGTAAGTGTATCAAAGTCATTTAACAACTTTCTTAAATATTTTAGTTGTTTGCAGTTTATTATGGTATAAATAATACTGTAATGAATATCATTGTACATACATCAGTGTTGGTATTTTGAAAAATTTTTAAGGTCTAGTACTTCAGAGTTGAAATTATTACTTCAAAGGGAATCAAGAATTTATAATAGGCTTTTTGTGCATATTATACATTGCTTCCAGAAATGCTCTAATAATTTATATTACCATAACAAAGTGGAGGAAATGTCCTTTTCAGAAGTATACTCTCTTTATGAAAAAAAATCTTTATGCATTTCATGTTTCCTAATATGTCAGCCACAAAAGTATATGTTCTTTAATTTGTGCTTGTTTGGTTAGTAATAAGGTTGGACTTTTCATTGTGTGAAGTATTCCATTCATGTTTTCTCTAAAGAGAATTACTTTATCAGTTTATTATTTTTACTGTTCTTCAATATATGCATTTTTAAATTAACAAAGTAGTTTAGGCTTAATGTAGAAAATGAAATAGAGGTAAGTGCAAAGAAGAAACTACTCAACACTAAGAACCCATTATCTTGAGATAACCAGTTAATATTGTGGTGTATGCCCTACCAATAATTCTTAACATGTATATAAACTATTTTTTTACAACTGTGTCACTTTTCCTCACTTAACATATTACTAAATGTCTTTTATTTACATTATTTTAATGAATCCCCATACAAGATACATTTTAATGCTTTCATTAAATAGATATACTGTATTTTTTGGTTATTATGAATGCTATAATTAACATGCTGAAATGTAAATTGTGTGCATCATATCTTTTAAAATTTTAATCAACTTTTAGGACATATAATTTCCATGTAGTAGAATTAAATTACTTGAAGAATACGGTCCCAAGAGTTTTGACCAGTGTATGTATGTATAACCACTACCACAATCAAGGTATAGAACTTTTCCATCACCTTGAAGACTTCTCTGAAGTCCCTTTGTTGACAAAAAAAAAAAAAAAAAAACCAACCCTTGTTTAAAGGAAACCATTGATCTGCCTATAGATTAGTTTTGCGTGTTCTAAAATTTCATATCAATAGACTCATACAATATATATTTACTCTTATTTTCTCAGTCAATAATTTGTTCCTTTTCATGCTGAGTAGTATTCCATTATATGAAATTCTTTATTTAAATGGCTCTTTAGAGAACTGCATTGTTACATAATACTTTTATTGTTTTTATTTTCCATTTGGTTGTCCATTATTTAATTATCCATATTTGATTTTCCATTATTTGAACATTCATATTGTTTTCAGTTTGGGGTTATTATGAATAAAGCTACTATAAATATTTGTGTAAGAGTCTTGGACATATATACTTATTTCTCATGGATAAATACTGAGGAGTAAAATTGCTGGGTCTTAGTGTAGGTCTATCTATAACTTAATATGAAACTGACAGACTGGTTTCCAAAATGGCCCTTTACTTTTTACTTTCCCACCAGAAACGTACAAAAGTTTTAGTTAATCCACATCTCTGCCGCCCTTTGGGACATCATTCTTTTTCATTTTAACCACTGTAATGGGTATGAAGTGCTCTCTCAGGCAGATTTCATTTTAGTGTTCAGGATATGACTAATGTGATGGAACATTTTATAATGAGTAAATTGGCCATTTGCATATCTTTTGTGAAATATGTCTTCTTTTGCTTAACTGTTTTTCTTGTTTTCAAAAATTGGATTGTATGTCTTATTATTGAGTTAAATGACTTCTTTACTATGTTCTGGATACAAGCCCTTTGTACGATAAATGTATTGTGAATATGTTTTCACAATCCGTGACTTGTCTTACATTTTCTTAACAGAATCTATCAAAGACCAGACATTGTTAATTCTGATGACATACAATTTTATTAATAATTTTATGGTTTCCATTTTTGATATCCAATTGAAGAAACCTTTGTATACCAAGGTCTCAAAGATTATTTCCTTTTTTTCTAGAAGTCTTATAGTTTTAACTTGTATACTTAGGTCTAAGATCCATTAGATCCAATTGTCATGTATGGTGTAAGAGTTCCTTTTTTTTCTACCTGGATATCCAGATATTTCAGCACTATTTGTTGAAAAGGCTACTTAATATGTAAAATCTCTTTATATGATAAGGATATGGAGCTTTCTATTTTTACCATATTTATTCCAAATAGTTTATCAGTGTGTAATAGCATTTTAATTTCATTAGGTTTTGAATATCAAGAAGTTTAGTGTTTATTATTTTACTTCCAACTGGACTTTAAAATGATTTTTTTATGTCCTCCAAATAAATCCTGTTAGTATTTTTAGATCAAGTTACATGAAATATAAACATTTATTTGGACAGAAGTGATGTCTTCACACTATCGATTTTTCTAAGTCAAGCACATGGTATGTCTCCATTTACTGTAGATTTCCTATGTTTCTCTTGGTAGATGTCTGTAAATTCTTTCACAGAAGTCCCAGACATTTGTTGTTAAGGCCAATTCTACATATGTTAAACTTTATGTTGCTAACATGAACAGCATCATTTTCCAAATCACATTATAAGATTGTTAATTTTTATTTAGGAGGGAGACTTCTGGCCAAGACTGAGGCATAGAGAGATACACTTTGCCTCCTTGCACAACCAAAAGAAGGACAACAAATCTGAAAACAAAAAACAACAGAACCAACAGAAAACCAAACTGTATGGAAGTCTGACAACCAAGGAGTTAAAGACGAAACATTCATCCAGACTGCTAGGAGGGGTAGGGACATGCAGCCAGGGTGGAGAGGACTCATGGCAAGGCAGTGGCTGGTAGAGCAGGTGGTCCCATATTTGCATGCAGATAAATCGGGAGGAACAACTAGAGAGCAAGACAGACCATGCAACCCAGGGTTATAGCATGAGGGAATAAAGCCTCAAAACCTCTGGCTATAAAAACTTGTGGAGGGTTGCGGAGATGTGAGGAACTCCTAGCCTCACAAGAGAGTTTATTGGAGAAACCCACAGGGTCCCAGAATGTACACAAACTCACCCACCCAGGAATCAGCACCAGAAGGGCCCAATTTGCTTGCGGGTAGCAGAAGAAAGGACTGAAATCTGGCAGAGCTGAGCAAGTGGCATGGCACTGTTCCCTCCTGTACGATTGCCCCACATACACTGCCACAATGCAGATACTGGGTTGCCCACCCTGGCAAATACCTAAGGCTCCATCCCTTACTACATAACAGGCAAATTGAGACAAAAAAAATGGGGCCCAAATGAGAGAACAGATCAAATCTCCAGAAGAAATAACTGAGCAATGAAGAGATAGCCAACCTATCAGATGCACAGTTCAAAACATTGGTAATCAGGATGCTCACAGAAATGGTTGATATGGCTCAAAATAGACATAAAATGAAGGCATAAAAGTGAGATAAAGGAAAATGTACAGGGAACCAATAGTGATGGGAAGGAAACAATGGTTTGGAGCAGAAATAAGTATTCAACCAGAAAAGAATGAAGAAATAAGAATGCAAAAAAATGAGGAGAAGCTTAGGAACCTCTGGGAAAACTTTAAACATTACGACATCTGAATCATAGGGGTGCCAGAAAGTAAAGAGGAAGAGCAACAAATTGAAAATTTATTTGAAAACATAATGAAGGAGAAGTCTTTATTATGTTGGGGAAGCCCCCAATCTGGCCAAAGAAATAGACTTCCAGGAATTCCAGGAAGCTCAGAGAGTCCCAAAAATGTTGGACACAAGGAAGCATACACCAAGGCACATCATAATTACATTACCCAAGATTAAAGATAAGGAGAGAATCTTAAAAGCAGCAAGAGAAAAAGAGATAGTTTCTTACAAAGGAATTCCCATAAGGCTATCAGCTGATTTCTCAAAAGCAACCAAGAAAGGGTTGGGAAGAAGTACTCAAAGTCATGAAAGGCAAGGACATACATCCAAGATTATTCTGTCCAACAAAGCTATCATTTAGAATGGAAGGGCAGATAAAATGCCTCCCAGATAAGGTCAAATTAAAGGAGTTCATCATTACTAAGCCCTTATTATATGAAATGTTAAAGGAATTTATCTAAGAAAAAGAAGATTAAAACTATTAACAGTAAAATGACAACAAACTCACAGCTATCATCAACCGACCCTAAAAAAAATCAGAAGCAAAAATGAACTAAGCAAATAAGTTGAACAGGAAGAGATTCACAAATATGAAGATCACATGGAGGGTTATCAGAGGGGAGGGGAAGGGTGAAGAATTGGAGAAAAGGTACAGGGAATAAGAAGCATAAATGGTAGGTAAAAAATGGACAGGGGGAAGTATTCTTCTATTAAGAATAGTATGGGAAATGGAGAAGCCAAAGAACTTATATGTATGACCCATGGACATGAACTAAGGTAGGGGAATACTGGCCAGAGGGGGTTACAGGGCAGAGGGGAATAAAGGAGAGTAAAAAAAAATGGGACAACTATAATAACATAATCAATAAAATATATTAAAAAACATTTTTGTATGGATTACAAGTGTGAAATCAAGGTGTCGGCAAGAGCGTGCTCCCTGAAAAACCTCTAAGGGATTATGTTTCCTTGCCTCTCTTGGCTTCTGATAATCCCAAGAGTTCTTTGGCTGGTGGCAGCATAATTCCAGTTCAAAGATTGTGGCACTGTGTCTCTGTCTTCACATGGTGTTTTATCTGTGTGCTTTTCTTCTCTTCTTACGAAGACCCTAGTCATATTCAATTAGGGCCCACCCTGATGACATCTGCAAAGATTCTCTTCCAAATAAGGTCACATTCACAGGTCCTGGGTAGGAGGCAGGGGTTGGTTAGGACTTCAACATATTTTTTGTGGGGGTGACACAATTCAATCCATAGCACTATCATAGAAGCAGGCTATTCTATTGATGGGCAGTTGTTATGGTTAGAAATCCCTTCTTTTTACCAACTCATGGTCTGCCTACCTCTTGTCTCCACATTTAGACCTAGGGGAAAATCACTACAAATCACCTGGCTTTTGTTGGACAGCCCTTCAGATATGCCAGAATAGTTTCCATGTTCACTGTTTAGAGAAAATCAATTTTTTTTTATTAAAAAGACATCAAGAATTGGCCACAACTAAGAGTCAATAAATTTATATGGCAACCACATGGTATCACAAGGCAAAGGGGTTCTTGCTGCCTCCCCCAAAGTAGAAATCAAAAGAGGAGGCAAAACAGATTCAAAACAAGAAGTTTACCAAAAACAAGGCAGAGGGAAAGAAGAATGGGAGGGAGCCTGATGCACCAAGGGAGCACACACTGAAGACAGTATGCTCCCCAAACTGCTGCCAGGGTCTGGCTTATACAGGGCTGGGTTCTTCACCTAGGAGCAGAGCAGGGGTTTTTTGTTTTCTAGGTTCCTGCTATGGGCTGCTATCGACTGACACAGGCACAGAGCAGAGTTCTTTGGTGTTCCTAAAGAGAAACTTTAGACTTGTCTAGGAGAGGCTTAAACATAACTGAAGAGCATTCCATCCATTTAAGAGGATCTTAGCCTGTCTTAATACCATCCATTCATGGAAGATCTTCAGAGGTACACGTACTAAAACTAGGTGGTGGGGCTTTTGAGTTTTGAATATCCCGTTTCTGATTCTCATCAATTGTCTCCGAAAGTAATTCCTAATTCCTAATGATGATTTAGATGGTACCAGAGCATCCGAGTTGGTCTTTACCTAACATATTCACAGGCATAGTCCTTACATTTTTAACCCGATCAAAGACTACTAGAAGAGAAACTCCCATACCTCTATAACACTGAATTTTCTTCTACAGGTACATAGTTGGTGAGAAAGTGGTGATCAGCATCTCTATTTTTAGCCATCTTTTAATTGACTATGGTGGTCGGAACAGATGGCCGCTCCTAAGTGTTTTAGGTGTATTGAGAGACAAAGCATGAGAAGCATAAGGACATTCATGAGGCAAACCACGAAAGCAAATCAAACAAAGACATTAAAAGAGGAGATAATTTGGAAAAGAGTCAGGCAAGGTATTAAATGATACTAATCATTAATTCCTGGTTTGAAACTTATTTCAAAAAGAAAATATCCAGTTACATGTACTTTATAACCGGGGGGGGGGGAAAAGTTTATTTGAAAAAGGCTTTCTTGAGCCTTTGACAACTAATTTAAGAAACCAGGCCTCTTCTAAGTGTTTTCTCCTCCGTTATCCTCTGCTACTGATGAATTTTTTTATAAATACTACAAATCTCCAAGTATTCTGAGGCACCCACTTTTTAATAGATCATTTCAAGATAAGTGAGATATATCTAAATATCAAATAAACTAGATGTAAAAATGATATATATTGTATTTTAAATAAATAAAAAACAACAATTAAGAGTTTCACCTGTTTTCTGTTGGCCTAGCATAACAGTGCATGCTCTATTATTTTCTTCTCTTGGGTGTTCATTCAGAATTAACCTTTAAGAATTCCCTTTAGGACAAAATGGTGCCCTATTAAGACTGAGAACATTTGGAGATTGTTAGGTGAAACAAAAGAGACAGATGGTAATGTAGCACTGGAGGGTATTTATTATAGCTTCTCTTACAAATACGTAGAATATCATTTACATATATTAAGTTGACCAAAGCTTTCCAGTGGCTAATGAGGAGCTAGCATTGGCTCTTTGGTGGCATGAACACAACCTTAGAATCTTGTGGAAGTTAGAGCAGCAGTTTGGACTCAGATGATTGTGTTCAGGGGAATCCCAGGGATTAGCTCAGGACTTCTCAAGGACCTTCCTTTCTTTTCCAAATATGGCACCAAAAGTGAAAAAGGAAGCACCTTCCACTTCCAAAGCTGAAGCCAAAGCAAAGGCTTTGAAGGCAAAGAAAGTGGTGCTAAAAGGCATCCACAGCCAAAGAAAGATCTGTATGTCACCTACCTTCAGTCAGCCAAAGACACTGTGGCTCCAAATGCAGCCTAAGTATCCTTGGAAGAGCATCCCCAGGAGAAATAAGCTTGACCACTATGCCATCATCAAGTTCCCTCTGACTACTGAATTAGCCGTGGGGGGAAAAAAGACATTTGTGTTCATTGTGGATATCAAGGCCAACGAGTACCATGTCAAAAAGGCTGTGCCAAGGAGCTCTATGACATTGATGTGTCCAAGGTCAGCACCTTGATCAGAGATGATGGAGAGAAGGCCTATATTTGACTGGCTCCTGACTATGATACTTTGGATGTTTCCAACAAAACTGGATTATCTAAACTGAGTCTAGCTGGCTAATTCTGAATATAAAAATAAAAATTTTATAGTGTACTTCTGGCCAAGATGGAGGTATAGGTAGACACACTATGCCTCCTCACACAACCAAAAGAAAGACAATTTAAAAACAAAAAACAATCAGAACTGACAGAAAATCGAATTGTATGGAAGTCTGACAACCAAGGAGTTCAAGAAGACACATTCCTCCAGAACGGTAAGAGGGGCGGAGAGGACTGCCAGCAAAGCGGCAGCTGGCGGACCAGGAGGTCCCACATTTCCACACAGATAAACCAGGCAAAACTGGGGAGCAGGCCCCAGCATGGGGAAATAAAGCCTCAAACCACTGATTGAAAACACCTGTGGGGGTTGAAGCGGCAATGGGAGAAACTCCTGGCCTCACAGGAGAGCTCGTTGGAGAGATCCACAGGCTCCTAGAACGTACGCAAACCCACCAACACAGGAATTAGCACCTGAAGGGCCCAATTTCCTTGTGGGAAGTGGGGGAAGTGACTGAAATCCAGCAGAGAGCAGAGCAAGTGCCGTTGTTTCCTCTCGAACCCCTCCCCCACAAACAGCATCACAACACAGACATGGGTTGCCCCACCCTGGGGAACACCTAAGGCTCCGCCCCTCATATGTAACAGGTGCATCAAGACAAAAAAAAAAATGGTCCAAATGGAAGAACAGCTCAAAGCTCCAGAAAAAAATGTAACTAACCAACCTATCAGATGTACAGTTCAAAACACTGGTAATCAGGAGGCTTACAGAATTGGTTGAATGTGGTCGCAAATTAGATGAAAAAAATGAAGGCTGTGCTACGTGAAATAAAGGAAAATGTACAAGGAACCAATGGTGATGGGAAGGAAACTGGGACTAAAATCAATGGTGTGGAACAGAAGGAAGAAAGAAACATCCAACCACAAAAGAAGAAACAAGAATTCAAAAAAATGAGGAGAGGCTTACGAACCTTCAGGATATCTTCAAACATTCCAACATAGGGGTACCAGAAGGAGAAGAGGAAGAGCAACAAATTGAAAATTTATTTGAACAATGAAGGAGAACTTCCCCAATCTGGCAAAGGAGATAGACTTCCAGTAAGTTCAGGAAGCTCAGAGAGTCCCAAAAATATTGGACCCAAGGAAGCACACACCAAGGCACATCATAATTACATTAGCCAAGATTAAAATGAAGGAGAGAATCCTAGAAGCAGCAAGAGAAAACTAGGTAGTTACCTACAAAGGAGTTCCCATTAGACTATCAGCTGATTTCTCAAAAGAGACCTTCCAGGCAAGAAGGGGCTGGAAAGAAGTATTCCAAGTCTTGAAAGGCAAGGACCTACATCTAAGATTGCTTTATCCAGCAAAGCTTTCATTTAGAATGTAAGGGCAGGTAAAATGCTGCCCAGATAAGGTCAAGTTAAAGGAGTTCATCATCACCCAGCCCTTATTATATGAAATGTTAAAGGGACTTATCTAAGAAAAAGAAAATAAAATATATGTACAGTAAAATGACAGCAAACTCACAATTATTAACAACCACACCTAAAACAAAAACAACCTAAGCAAACAACTAGAACAGAAACAGAAACACAGAAATGAAGATCACATGGAGGGTTATCAATAGGGGAGTGGGGGAGAGAGAGAGGGGGATAAGGTACAGAGACTAAGTAGCATAGATGGTAAGTAGAAAATAGATAGGGGGAGGGTAAGAATAGTATGGGAAATGTAGAAGCCAAAGAACTTGTATGTATGACCCATGGACATGAACTAAAGGAGGGGAATGTGTGTGGGAGGGGGAGTGCAAGGTAGAGGGGAGTGAAGGGGGGAAATGGGACAACTGTAATAGCATAATCAATAAAATATATTTAAAATTAAAAAAAAATTACAGTGTAGAAAAAGAAGAAAATGCCTCAACAAGAACTGTGAAATCCTAGAGACAATTTAGGCAGACACTGGGGTTTTTCATGGGATCCATAAATCAGAAAGACTTAGGGCTGAACAATCCAGGCTAAGACTATAGGTTAGTCTAGACACAGATAATCTCATCTACAGGACAGTGTTGTGATTATCTCTTTATCACCTGCACGTTGTGGCTACTACTCTATTGACTCACAGAGTTACACATGCTTTCCCTATTTCAAGTATTGACTGCATGAAAAAACTACCCTCAAGACTGAACAAGAAGTATTGGTGAACCTGTGAACTTGAGGCCATGAGAACTAAGTGTCAGGGCCATGTAAAAACTTGTGTTGGCCCTAATCTCCAATTTGGAGGCTCCACTGTAAAGTATACTAAGTGTGTTATCTTGTAGTCATTTCCCATAATAGTGTTCTATCATAAAAGTTTTAAATATTTTTTAAATTAAGTTAATGGCCATATTACCCAAATCAATATATACATTTAATGCAATCTCCACCAAAGTCCCAATAACATTTCTTAGAGAAATAGAATGAAAAGTCATATTTGTGCAGAACCACAAAATATCCTAGAATGAAAAGTCATAATATTTGTGCAGAACCACAGCAATCCTGAGGAAAAAGAACAAAAGTGGAAGTATCACACTCCCTGACTTCAAATTATACTATACAGTGACAGTTATCAAAACAGCATGGTATTGGCATAAAAACAGAACAATGAAACAGAATTGAGAGCCCAGAAATAAACCCACATGTATATGGACAGATAAGTTTTGACAAAAGCCAAAAACATACAGTAGAAAAAAGAAAGCCTTTTGAATAAATGGTGCTTAGAAAATTGGAAAGCCACATGCGCAGAATGAAACTATACTGCTACTTATCACCATACACAAAATTTAACTCAAAATCAATTAATAATTTTTATCACTTTCACTTTAAGAATTATCGTAAGGAGTTGAAAGAATGTAATATCATTGTTGAAGTTGCATGATGGATACATAGAAATTCATTACATTATTCTTTTTTTTGGTGTTTATATTAAAATTTCTTTAATAAAAAGTTAAAATTTTAAAAACTTAAGTCCATCAGTATAATAAGGTTAAACATCCAACAGTAAGGAAATATTTGAATAAAAGAATCATCCATAAAATGGAATTTTATGCAAACATTTGTAGAATTGTAAGTCTCTGAGTAGTGGAACTACGCATAATTTTGATGATTTTCTTATCTAAATAAGTAATAACATGTTTTACCCTTGTAATAAGTAGAAACCCAAGAAAAGTTATTTTTGCTGTATCTACAAAGAATGTCACAAATCATGGAGGAATACTTATTTAATATCCAGCAAAAGGAATAAGTAAGGAAATTGTTCATAAATAAATTCTCTACTTCCTATTTTTTAAATAATAATAATAAAGGAAAATATTTTTTAAAAACCTTCTAAATGAAAGGTATTTTATTGCATCTCATGATGTGGATCCAAAATTTGGCCAGGGCTTAGTTGAGTGATTCTCCTGCTCCAAGTGGTATGTGCTGAGATCACTTCCAGGTACTCACCTGGCAGCTCAAATGGTCTGAAAGGTCAAAGATGGCTTCATTCACACACCGTGGGCCTTGAAAAGTCCAGAAATTTGGACTCACCTGGGTTCCTTCTCCATTCCTTGTAATTTCAGAGCCTCTATACATGGTACCTCTAGTAGAGTAATTCAACTTCCTACCAAGTTGCTTAAGTTCCAAGAGTGAACATATTAGAGAGATACAACTGTCACAATAGGGAAGAAAAGCTTCCCTGGTGTCAAAAGCATAGGGGGGTAATTTAGACCGAAAGGAGTCTAGGGAAGAGGGAGCATCTAGGCGAGGGCACTATTTGCTTTTAGAATAAAGATAAAGTCAGGAAAATTGTCCATAGCTGTCACATATTCTGATAAAAGACTGTCAATTAATACATGACAATTATATTCAATCTGTGCATGACAGAAACTGGCACTGTCACCTGATGCTGAGTGATCACATTTCAACTCTGCTTCCATGTTTTCATTTGTGATTAGCAGACTATAGAGATACTAGAAAAAAAGCATTCACCCGGGAATGTGGAGATCTCAGTTCTAGATATTTTTCTTAATTTTCAGGGCCTAAATTGCTTAACTTGTATAATTCTGCAGCTGGTGTAATTCACCTTATGAAAACATAAGAAATATTTATTGAACACTTGCTTCAAGTGAGACGGTCATCTTAATGCCCAAACGATCCCACCCCTTTCTACTTCTCCAGTGTTGCCTTGTGCCCTTTCCCTCCCCTCTAACTGCCTTCACATAATTCTTGGAATTCATTGAGCTCTATCTGTCCATGGGGACTTTCAAACCTGCCCTTCTGCCTGCAGCACTCCTGCACCATCTCTACAGTGAGCTCTGGCTAATTCTCTTCACATGAGCTTAAATGCCAGCTCCTTATGCCAAACAGTCTAAAGTGGCCCACCAGACAATAGTCTGGTGCATCTCCTATTGGTTTTCCTCTCTGCAGTCCCCACAGTTTGTATTTATTTTCTAAATGAGTTTGTTTACAAATTGTATCAGTCCACTCCACTCTACATTATACTCCATAAAGTGGGAGCTGTGACTGTCTTACTCACCACTGCACCCTATTGCCCAACCCAGTGCTGGATTGGGTGCTCATTTTACCTCCTCCCAACACAGAAGTGTGCCCAAAATATGTGTGGAATAGGCATTATGGAAGATTCAAAGTAACTTGCAGTCTAGTGGGAGGAGGTAAAATGAGGCAGAGTATTAATGTGTCTTATAAGAACCATGAGCACCCTGACAGAGTGGTTCAGCTGGTTGGAGCATTGTCTTGTGCACCAAAAGCTTGCAAGTTTGATCCCCATTCAAGGCAAATATGTAGGGTTCTATCCCCGGTCAGGACAGATACAGGAGGCAACCAATCAATGTTTCTCTCTCATATCTATGTCCCATAAATCAAAAGGTCACAGATTTGATTCCTCGTCAGGGCACATGCCTAGGTTGTGGGCTCAGTCCCTGGTTGGAGCATGTACAAGGCAATCAATCGATGTTTCTCTCCCTCTCACTCTTCCTCCCTTCCCCTCTCTCTAAAATCAACAGGCATATACTGAGGATAAATAAATAAATAAATGTCACAGAAGGTACTGCATACGAGTAAGTAGAATGCACATTGGAAAGGCAGAGGAGCCACAGCCAGAAGCACCTTGTTCACCACTTGAGGTGTCTGAATTTGATTCTCAGTGCAAGGGAAAGCACTGACAGGCTGGAGCAGTGGAGGGACGTGTGTGGTTCTATAATGGCCACTCAGGATGCTGTGTGGAGAGCAACTGAAAAACCAAGGTTAGACACAAGAGGTTCTGAAGGTGTCTAGGAGAGAGATTGCATTGTTGACGGGTGACACAATGGAGGTGAAGACTTGTATTTAAAATAGATTTGGGGATAGAATATAGGAATCAGTGATGAATTAGATTTGTGAGGGTGGAAACAAGGTGGGGGGCTCAAGAAATTACTCAAGGTTCCAGGCTGAGTTACTGGTGGATGGAGACACTAAAGAGGAAAGATTAGGTGATAAAGGGAGGAGAGTATGTTTCTAGGAGGCAAATCAAAAAGGAAATAAGCACTAATGACCCTATTATTTAATGAGGGATGGACATTGTTGAGGATAAGTCTGTATTTCAAGTTTCTCTGTCTCTGGATGACTTTGCTTTCTGACCACTTCCTCCCTCTGCCACCACTTAAAGCACCATCCATTCCCTGCAAGTCCTGAATGAGGGACTGTCGCTCAATAAGCACCAAAGTAAACCAGTTAATTAACAGGTCGATTCACTCTTAACACTTACTTGCATAAAGACCTAATGAATCACTGATTGCTCCTTTTCCCCAGTAACACACTGGGGAGGTTTCCATTGGTTACTGTGTATTGTGGCTTATTTAATAGATTGTTAAGCATGTCTACAAAAGCCAAGTGCGGTTCAGTATGAAATGGAGCATTTACCTATGATTTAGAGGTCCACAACACTTTCAGTCCGAAAAACTCAGCTCCCACAACACCGTAACTTACTGAATAACTCCTTTCTTAGTCCTTCACTTTGACATGGACACTCTGGGGAAAGTGTACTCTCTTTTTGGTAATTCAATGAATACTGTGATAATTCTTCCCTGGACACCTGAGAATACTCTTCACAGTAATCTTTCTCTCCCATTCCCTGTTTAAATAAGATAAGCCACAGCATCCCTTCTCCAGGTTCTTCCTGCATCTGATCTCAACCAAGTCCCCAAGCCCTTCTCTTCTGGACCTCCGAGGCTGGGAGTGCACTCAAGTCCCCAAGGCCAGGGTGGCCCGGACCCCATCGGGAATCGATTATTCCTTTCTAAGTGGACTTTTTCTCCAGGTTCCCTACAAAAACTAGTCAGTTAGACCTCATGAATTTCATCCCCAATGATTTAAAAAATATTTTATAATGATTTGGGTATAGGCCAGGAATGATTTTCCAATACTTAAAATCTCAGGAGAAACAGATTGCTCAGTTAATATTGAAATGATATTAGCAATTTATGAGGAGGGACACACTTTTTCAGCAACGTATGTTTACTAAACATGTCTATTTAATTTTAAACATTGTGCTGGGCTGAAAAATATAGCAGAGAATAAGAAAATATCCCTATCTTTGTGAAGTTCCGACTCATGAAGGGAGACTAACCAGGTCAGTGCTGTTATAGAAGTACAATGATCGGAGCCCAAAAGTTGGGGAGTGGCCAAGTCCATCAGACTGTCAAAGAGGAGATGCTTCGTCTTTGGAAGCATCTTTGTATTTTATGGAGGAGATGCTTCCATGAGCTATTTGGAGGCTGATATGACTGCAACAATCATCTATCACCTGTAACTTGAAGTCTCATGTTTAAGATCCTTATTGCTCTCATTCATATGGGTTATAAGCACTGTTACACATTTGAACTCATATGTAATTGCACATTAATAAATGACATTGGTTTTGTTGATTAGCTTCCCGTTAAAGGTGAGATCATATGGTATTTGTCTTTCACTGCCTGGCTTACTTCGCTTAGCATGATGCTCTCAAGTTCCACAAAACAAACAAACAAGCATAATATAACCAAAGACATGGAAATTGGGAACAGGCTGAAAGTCACCAGAGGGGAGAGGGGAGGGAATTTCAGGGGAAAAGGGGAAGGATTTACAGGAACAAGTATAAAGGACACATGGACAAAAACTATGGGGGGGTGGAAATGGGAGGGAGGTGGGGAGGGCTGGGGTGGCGGGTTCGGGTGAGAATAAAAGACAGAAAACTGTACAAGATCAACAATTAAAATAAAAATTAAAAAGAAAAAAAATAAATGACATTGGAATCTCTTTTAGAGATAGATATTGAGATTCTACAGAAGCTCATTTTAAGGAGAAAAAGGTTCTGTTGCTCAGTGTGCAAACACTGCTCTAGGTAACAGGAAGTGATTTAAAGGCTCACAACTAGGTCTTAGAAAGTTCACTGGGCCAAATGCCTAATGTGTGTGGCTTGTTAGGAAATGCTTATAAGACAGAGCCTGGCCACTCACTGCCTGTGGTTCTGAATCATCTCCTAATTGCAAGACAGTCCTATTTGACCTTTCCCAGGACTTCTGTACCAGGTGTGAAGAGAAGTATGTGGGTGAGGAGAGCACAGAGGGAATGCTACCAGGAGATTGCTGGAGAGACAGAAGAGACTGATTTTGAACTTGTTTGCAAATGATTTCAGACACCAAGAAGGAAGCCAGAACCCACGTTAGCCAAGAATCAGATGACTGAAAGAGAGATCCCAGTGTGTATAGCTAGCAGTGACAGTTGTCAGCAAGTTCATGGGGCTGTACAAACAACTGCAGTGCAGATTGTACGAGGAAGCGTTTCAGTCAGTTAACTTAGAACAAACAGTCTAGCTTGTCAGCCACCCAATTTTTAAAAAATTTCTGTTCTCATTTTTAACTGCTACTTATACTACCACGGAAGAATCATATTATGTTTTACAAAGTGCAAAACTGGTGTTGTGTACTCTTGTGGTTCAATTCAAGTGAAACTGTCTGTTAGAAAGCTGGATGTATAGACCTTAAACTCCAGATAAAGTCCAGGGTAAAGGTACAGAGTTGTGAGTTGATATCAGCTTACACATAGTAGATAAAGTCATGGGAATGATTACCCCTTGAGAGAAATAAAATTCAATCATGTTTGTAACACTCTGTAAATTAATTCTCTTAATAATTATACCATTTTTTCATATTATTTTTATATGTTTTCATTGAGGTTTTATTATTCTCCTATCAAATTGTTAGTGGTTATTATTATTCAGTTCCATTCTCCTAAAGTGTAACTTCTCATTCCCCATCTCCACTATTTTTCCCTCTTGACTTCTTTATCAACAACATTTTATTTAAGATGTAAAACATTTCCCCAAGTGGTCTAAGAGTAAAGCCTAAGGAAATAAAAAGTTGTGAAAGGTCTAGGATGTGACACAGTGCCAGTCAGATTGATGTGTGCAGTTTCTGTTGGGCACTGATTGTGAATCAAGCACTGTGACAAGTGCTGGAGACATACAGGGGAGCAAGACACAGTAGCTGCCACCAAGTAGTTTACAAAAGGAAGCCTCAAGTAAAAAAAGAAATAATAATAATAAATAATGTGACAATCTAAATCTGAACCTGTGATTCAGTCATTATGAGGTATCCCTATTCTAGGTTCTATGGACAATCTAAGAAAACAAGAGGCATAATTGAGTCATGAAAATAAAATATTTCCACTTGAACATAATTATTAAATCAAAAGGAGTGTTATCAGAGTTCTCAAGAGATACAGACCCAGGATATAGCTAGGTGGGTAGGTAGGTAGATAGATAAAGAGCTGTGCTTCAAGAAATTATCTCTTACAAATGTGGGGGCTGCCAAGGGTGACATCCACAGGCTGACTCAGGAAACTCTCCAGCAGGAGTAGATATAGTCTTGAGGCAGAATTTCTTCTATAGGGAAACTTCAATTTTGCTTTTAAAACCTTTTAACTGAATGGACGAGGCCCACCCACAAGTTTAAAAGTAATCTCCTTTACTTAGAGTAAAACTGCTTCTCTGGAAGAAAACCACCAAAGGAGTGACCGGAGAATTTTTGCTAAAGATGTCCAGGTGTATGACACATGGATCCAATCAACTATCTCAGCATGAGCCAAGAACGGAGATGCCATTATCTAGAAAAGATGTGTAGAGGGCACTCTTGTTGATGGCCTGGACCCTGGTGAATTACACAGGATATTGACAAGGTTTAGAATTTTATACCCGAATGTTAGCAGCCTGGAGGGGAAGGGAAAGCACAGAGAGACAAAATAAATAATGACTCAGAAGACAGAGCTGTAGAGGCAAAGACCAAGGCTGACCAGATCTCCTTGGACTACAGATGAGGGTGGGGCTGCTTCCGCAGCCCATCCAGAGCACAGGGGTCTTGCTACTGCCAGGAGGGATCCAAGATCATTTGATTTGGATTTTGGTGACAAATGATGAAGTAGTTGAGTGTCCTTTCAAGATTTAGGAAGGAGTTTTATAGGAAACTGATCCTGATTTGAATCTAGATTTTACTCTTAGTAATAGCAAGATTTTTTTATAGATTATCTAAACTATTATGCAACTGAATATTTTCTTTATAAATAGTTAAAGACAATATGTAAAATATGTTATTTATACTACATAGGAAGAAAATAGAATAAATATTAAAATATTAACAGTTGTTATCCCTTGAATTTTCCTCAGTTTGCTTAGATTCATTTTCTAGAATAAGCTTTTCATTTTCAAATGAGAAAAATTTATTTATAAGGCAAATGTGTTATATTATTTATATAGTATTGATTGAGGATTTTTTTTTTATATCGTGTCCATTAGAGTATTAGTGTGGAAAGAGCAGGGACTTGATACAAAAGACCTGACTTCTAGATTTATTACTGCTTCTCAAAATTTGGACCCTGGACAAGTCTTTTAAGCTATCTAAGGCTATTTCCTGCCCTACCCACCTCTCAAAGTAGGTGTAAGGACCCACTGAAATTATTTATGAAGATGCTGTAATTCCCAGTAAACATGTCAGGAATGATTATTACAAAAATAATTTTAGCACAATTATCAGTTTCATACACACAAACAGTATGCATTTGTGCTTTTTCTTATACAGGTATTTTATAGTATGGAAACCATCACTGTTGTTACAAAACATTTATGTTGGATCATAATAAAGCAGTGCATCTATGTAGGACCCTGTAAAAAACCCTAGTAGACTATAACTATTTACATTTAAGTGAAATATAGTACGTATCCAAAACAGTTTGAAAAATTATTTTAAATTAATAAATGTCATGCTTGGTTTAAGAATGTAACCAATAGATGCTTACATTTTGAATGAAAAAAAATCAATTGATTGTAGATGTTAACCGCATCTACAATATCTCTTTTCAGCAACACCTATTCTTAAAACAGAGCCAAGTTGATACCTAAAAATAACCACCACAGGCAGTATATGCTAATTGCCAGATTAGTGGTACCTGAAGATTGAGCTATTGAATGGATTTGATGGTAAAACACAAAGCTATACACATGTGCACTTCTTCTAAACCATGTCGTCCCCCACCCCCCTGCCCCGAGGCCTCCCCCCACGCTATGCTTCCTCATGCTGCACTGAGACTGCACCTAAACTCAAATAGAAATACAATATCTGGCATCTGCACTCCTCATTTGACTCCTTTTCCCTCTGTTGCAACTTTTCTTTTTTAAACGCCAACTTTTAGATGCCAAGACACAGGCACGCATTGTCTCTCCAAGACCATTATATTTCAGAAATATTGATGTGTTCTATCATGTGAAACTCTTCTTATTGAAAAGTTGAGTGGTGTTCATAAAGACACATGGGTGAAAATAGTGCCACTTATCAAAAAGGGACTATTTCTAACTATTTCATTATCAAAAGAATATTTTGTTTGGCTTTCAAAACTTGCATTAAGTGAGACTGCAGTCTGACCCTGTTTTACTTGGAAAGAATGGCCATATCATAACATTTATGATATTGTGATAGTATAGCAACCCTCTACTACAAGGCACCTCTAAATTTGCGTCTAGCCTGTTCATAATTTGTCAAAGAGCCACTTTTACTCGGTTCACTAACACAAAATAAAATTTGAGGTTTCTTTCACACCATTCCCCTCAAATCTTTTACAGAAATTACGGCGTGCACATGCACATGTGCTTATACACATGGCATTGCTGTGCGGCAGGGTGTGTGTGTACATGCACATGTACTGTTTTTGCAGAGGTTGTGTCATTGATTTTCCAGGTTGCTGTCATCAAGATAAAATAAGAATTGCCACATTTAACCTTAGCAGTAAAACTGCTGCCAAGCACTGCAATCTAGCTTTTTGGCTCTCATTGCTAAGACTTCTGTCTTCACATTTATGTTTCCTGTATCAATTTAGAATATTGTAAAGAGTGGCTATTAAAAGATATCCAGAAGGTAAATAAGTTTGCTACTCTCAGCAGAAAGGATGTCCGCTGTTTAGCTTTATTTTCCTAAGTAATCATTTGTTTTTCAACTTGCAAAATGAGTTTTGAAACAATGCCACATTATGCCACAAGATATTAATAGGTACAATTAATACATTGATGTATGTTTGAGCCTGTCATCCTTTAATGCCATTCTTCTTTTAATCTGTTGTGACAGTTCTGTAATGGAGCCCCAGAAATATGAGTCTAGGGCAAGCCATACCACTAATCATCAATGCAATGTTGTATGTTGTCCAGTAGATATATGTTCCTGTTTTCTCAGCGTGGATGATATTCTGTAAAATTTCTACTCAGAGAAAATGCATTCCAAGATTTGTTTACAAGCAAACAATTTAATGGGATGCTAAGTTTGATTATGGCAGTGTTTTGTGTTTTGTTTTGTTTTGTTTTCCTACTGAGCAGGTTGTCATTTGAGTTTTAGCCACAGGGTCCAAGACAAAATTGTTAAACCAATCCAATTATATAAGCTGTATATGTGCAAAAAAATTAGGCTTTAGATCACCTTTCATTATTGGTTCTCTCATTCTTCAGCTATAATGAGATCTGCAAGCCACCTCTAGATTGTATAGCAGAGATCACTTTAGGGGTTCTTGGCTTAAACTAATACTCCCAGTGAAATAATTAATGGCTAGTTATATAGATTCAATGACGAACAACACTGTAAGCAGATCTGTTAAACAAACCAGTTATTCTTCCAAACTGGCACCAAGTAATGATTGCCACTCTGAAAGAACATTAATAAATGCTTCCAAGATATCCTATAGGGGCAAGCCAGCTGCCTTTAAAAAAATATTTGTACAGATTTGTATCAATTGATCTCTTCTAGCATACGCCAGTCCTGCTGTCAAGGAACAGCCCACTCTCCCAGCCTGGTACAAACCTGCAAGTTTGGAGCATTAGGTCCCTTTAGCCTGATACTGGAAAGTCTTATTTTTCTTTGATGAATAGAGCATGATATATTTTGCTATACTGTAAAATAATTAAGGGCATTTCTTTCCTCGTTAATGATAGGTGCTCTATTCAATCTGTGCATGCTTTATAGTATATATTACAGCAAGTGTTTCACGATGAACCTGTATAGGCTGTAAATATGTTATAATCACTGTAAATACTGAAAACATACTCTTGAAGTATAGCTGCCTCTTCGATGCTATGATTACAGGAAAATGTTAGGTTGTTTTGTTCTATCTTTTATTTACAATATTCATCAGTTCTTACAAAAATCACCATCTTTGCCAGTTGTTGTCTATCAGCATATTTTAACATACCTATAAACATAAAGACAAATCTACATTACTTCATATTTTTTAAAGATTTTATTTATTTTTAAATAGAGAAGAAGTGAGGGAGAAAGAGAAAGAACCACTGATGTGAGAGAGAAACATCAATCAGTTGCTTCTGCCCCCTAACTGGAGACCGAACCTGCACCGCAGGCACGCGCCCTGACAGGGAATTGAGCTGCTGACAGTTAGCTTTGCGAGAGGATGCCCAACCAACTCAGTCACACCAGTCAGGGCCGGAATATTGTATTATTCAGAGCATACTTAGTTTACTATCTAGAGCATTAATATATATTGCATTAATTATATGGAATTAAAGAAAAAGATTATACTGTAATTATAATAAAGGTCTAACTGCCCCAGAAACCAAGATTAGATATTTTAAGTTTTCAACAGCTCTTAGGAAATTTAAGGGTGACAGACAATGCCTGCGAAGGCGGCCACCTCTGAGCACTAGACCCCCAAGTCAGGATTAAGTTCTAACTGAACTTTGGAGCCAATTTATAGTTAAGAGAAGCGGACGTGTGCTTTCAGTTATAAGATAAATAAGTGCTGAGGATTTACTGTATAGCATGGTGAGTATAGTTGATAACAGTTTATGTAATTGAAGTTTGCTAAAAACCCTTCCTAAATGGTTCTCAGAGAAAAAAGAAAGAAAAAGAAAAAGAACTATGTGAGGTGACAGATGTGTTAATTAACCTGACGGTGGCAAGCCTTCCCCAGTGTGAATGCATATCAGATCACCGCATTGTGCACTGCAAATACAGGGTGTGGCAAAAGTGGGTTTGCAGTTCATATGGAAAATAATGCAGTAATTAATAAGTCATAATACAAGAACATACTCTGTGTTTTGTGTGTCCACAACTGTACACTTGCTTTTGCCCCACCCTGTATATTACAATTTTATTTGTCCATTAATCTCAATAAAGCTGAAAAGAAGAAAAGGAAAAAATAGCCTTTCTCTAGGAAAAATATAACTATTGTCTTATAATGTTCCACACTCTCATTAGTAATTATAAACAAATTGATAAACAATTTGGAAGAAGAAAAATGCATATAAACACCAAGATCAATTCATTTTCTTGTAATGAAGTCATTTATTATCAACTAGTAAATCTTGGATTTTATTTCTCTTATCAGAATAGAGATATTAATTATTCAATTGTATTCACTCTCTGCACTGTTGCTTCTGCTGTTTAGGACTAAGCCTCCCTACTTACTGTTATACTGAAAAGAAAGTTTTATATATACGAAGGTCTGTCTGGAAAAGGTCCAGCCATTGTTAATATAATAAGAATGGTTTGCATGATATTGATGTAACCAGGGAGCCAAGGAGGATGTTCGCACATGTGTGAACAGTGATGACTTCACTGTACTAAACAGTTGGGGTGGTAGACACAACTGAGTGAGCATGTGTACCGTGTGGCCATAGCATTCAAAATGATTGAGGGAGGAGATCCTCCTAGGACCAATCTGGAATTACAGCGAAATTGTAGAGAAATCATCCTGAATAACCAACCGAACACTAACTGGAGAGAAGCTTTAAAACCACGGATAGACAGAAGACACCACTTCCCTACAACATGACTGGTAGGGAGTGCAGAGACGCAAGAAGGCTGGCTGGATTCTCACAAGTGACAGCTGAAGATCCAGAAGGACATTTCAGTGGCCAAGGGGTTCCCCCTGAGAAATGTAAATCTAAATCCCAAACTGAGCTCCCAAGCCTACAGCAGCAGAGCCAGAAAGGAACCCAAATAACATCCAGCTGTGCAAAGCGGCAGGGTTTCTGTCTGTCAGGGAGAGACAGCTGGAAACTCAGAGAGACTTTTAAAGGGCCAATGTACAACATTTTGTTTGCAACCACTTACCATGGACTCCGGCAGAGGAAGGACAGAGTGGACTAGAGACTCGTAAGGAGAGTCTGGAGTTTGTGGCTCTAGGCAGAAAACTGAAGGAACCGCTGCCAGGATCCCTGAGTTGAGTCATTCCCCACACTGCAAAGGCCATCTTTCTCAGGCAGAGCACTTCCCTCCAAGCGACATCAGTCTGAAAGGGGAAGCAAGAGCCCTACCCACAGGTATTACTCTCATACACCCTGTGGAACTCAAGCTGGACTGCTGCTTATAGCTTGATTAGTTTAACACTTGATCAGTTTAATGACTTATTAGTTTAGCAACTAAGGCAGAAAATACAAAGCATCCAAAATGGGAAGATAAAAACATGGATACCAAATGAAAGACAAACAGAATTCTCCAGAGGAACAACTGGATGAAATAGAGGCAAGCAATTTATCAGATAGAAAGTTTAAAGTAATGATTATAAGGATACTCAACAGCATGAAAAAAGATGCAGAAACCATAAAAAAGGACCAGTCAGAAATAAAGAATGCAATATCTGAAATCAATAATACACTGGAAGGAATAAACAGTACAATAGATGAAGCAGAGGACTGCATCAGTGATTTTGAAGACAGGGTAGTAAAAAACACCCAGGCAGAGCAGCAAAAAAAAAAAAAAAAAAAAAAAAAAAAAAAAAAAAAAAAAAAAATTACAAAAAATGAGAACTTAAGAAACATTTTGGACAACATATAGCATAGCAACATCTGCCATCACAGGGATACCAAAAGGAGAAGAGCAAGCAAGGGATTGAGAACCTCTTTGATGATATAATGACCAAAAACTTCCCCAATCTAGTGAAGGAAAAAGACATACAAATCCAGGAAGCTCAGAGTTTCCAAAACAAGTTGGAACCAAAGAGGCCTACACCAAGGCACATCATAATTAAAATGGCAAGGCTTAAAGACAAGGAGAGAATCCTAAAAGCCACAAGACAAAACCAGGTACTTACCTACAAGGGAGCACAAAATAGACTGTCATCTGATTATTCATCAGAAACATTTCAGGCCAGAAGGTCATGGCATGAAATGTTCAAGGTGATGAAAAGCAAGAACCTACAACCAAGGCTACTTAACCCAGAAAGGCTAGCATTTAACATCAAAGGAAAAATATGGAGCTTTTCAGACAAGAAAAAGCTAAAAGAGTTTGCTAACACCAAACCAGTACTGCAACAAATGTTAAAGGTCTAGCTTTAAGGAGGAGGAGGATGAGAAGAAAAAGAAGAAGAGAAAGAAAAAAACAGAGGAAAACAGTCTGACACTAAAATGGCACTACATACATGTCTATCAATAATCATCATAAATGTAAATGGCTTAAATGCACCAACAAAAAGACATAAGGTAGCTGAATGGGTAAGAAAATAAGACTCATTATATGCTGCCTTCAAGAGAACCATCTCAAATAGAAAGATACACAGAGTAAAAGCAAAGGGATGGAAAAAGATATTTCATATAAATGTAAAAGAAAAAAAGCTGGAGTAGCTGTACTTATATCCAACAAAATACGCTTTAAACCAATGGCTATAAGTGAGACTAAAAGGACACTACATCATGATAAAGGGAACAATCCAACAGGAGGTTATAAACCTAGTAAACATTTACACACTCAACACAGGAGCACCTGAATATGTAAAACAAATCTTGATAGATATAGAGGGAGAGATCTATAGAAATACAGTCACAGTCAGGGATTTTAACACATCATTGACCTCACTGAATAGATCTTCTAGGCAGAAAATCAACAAGGAGACGGCAACCTTAAATAACACTCCAGACCAGATTAACTGGTATCTTCACTGCATTTTATCCCAAAACAGTAGAATATACATACTTTTCAAGTGCACATATAGAACATTTTCTAGGATAGACTATATGTGAGGACATAAAACAAGTCTCAATAAATTTAAAAAGTTTGAAATCATATAAGCATCTTCTCTGACCATAATGCTATGAAACTAGAAATCAAGCACAAGAAGAATACTGAAAAACATGCAAATACTTGGAAGCTAAATAACATCTTATTAAGCAATGAATGGGTCAATAGTGAGATCAGGGAAGAAATCAACACATACCTTGAAACAAATTAAAATGAAGACACAACAATCCAAAATCTGTAGGACACTTGGGAAAGCAATACTAAAAGGGAAATTCATAGTATTACAGTCCTATCAAAAAAGAAAAGAAAAGAAAAAGCTCAAATAAACAATCTAACTTCACATTTAAATGCACTTGCAAAAGAACAACAAACAAACCCCAAGTAAGCAGAAGAAAGGAAATAATAAAGATCAGACCAGAAATAAAGTCTAAAAAAAAAATACAAACGATCAATAAATCTAAGAGCTCATTCTTTGAAAAGATAAACAAGATTGACAAACCTTTAATCAGACTCATCAAGAAAAAAGAGAAAGAACCAAATAAATAAAATCAGAAACTAAACAGGAGAATAACAATTGACACCAAAGAAATACAAAGGATTGTAAGAAAATATTATGAACAACTATATGCCAACAAACTGGACAACCTGGAAGAAATAGATAAATTCCTAGAAACATACAATCTTCCAAAACTAAATCAAGAAGAATCAGAGAATATGAATAGGAAGATTACACACATAGTGAAACTGAAGCAGTAACAACAAAAAAAATCACCTCCAAACAAACAAAAGCCCTGGACCAGATGGCTTCACAGGGGAATTTTACCAAATATTCCAAGAAGAACTAACACCTGTGCTTCTCAAGCTATTTCATAAAATTCAAGAGGAAGGAAGGCTCCCAAACTCATTTTATGAGACCAGAATTATCCTAATTTCAAAACCAGATAAAGACACTACAAAGAAATAAAATTATAGGCCAATATTCCTGATGAACAGAGATGTTAAAACCCTCAACAAAATATTCGCATACCAAATGCAGCAATGTATCAAAAGATCATACGGCATGATCAAGTGGAATTTACTCCAGGAATGCAAGATTGGTACAACATTTGCAAATAAGTAAATGTGATATATCATATAAAAAAAGAGGGATAAAAACCACATGATCATATAAATAAATGCAGAAAAAGCATTTGATAAAATCCAGCACCCATTTATGATCAAAACTCTTAGCAAATAGAGGGAATATACCAAAACATACATGACATAATAAAGGTCATGTATGACAAACCCAAGGCCGGTATCATATTCAATGGTCAAAAACTATAAGTTTTCCCTTTAAGATTGGAAACAAGAAGGAGATGTCTGCTTTCACTTCTCTTACTCAACATAGTACTGAATGTCCTCGCCATAGCAATCAGACAAGAAAAAGAAATAAAAGGCATCCAAATTGGAAAGGAAGTAGTAAAACTGTCTTCATTCACAGATGACATGATTCTGTATATAGAGAACCCCAAGATTCCACTAAGAAACTACTAGAACTGATAAATGAATTCAGCAAAGTAGCAGGATACAAAATGAATATCCAGATATCAGTTGCATTTTTATATGTCAACAGTGAGCTAACAGAAAGGGAAATCAAGAATACAATCCCATTCATGATTGCTCCAAAAAGAATACAATACCTAGAGATAAATCTAACTAAGGATATATAAGACCTGTAGTTGGAAATTCATAAGACACTGAAGAAATAAATTGAAGAAGATCTAAATAAGTGGAAGCATATACTGTGTTCATGGATAGGAAAAATTAACATCATTAAAGTGTCCATATCACCCAAAGCAATCTATAGATTCAATGCAATTTGTATAAAGATTCCAATGATGTGTTTAACAGAATTAGAACAAATATTTCAAAAATTTATAGGGAACTATAAAAGGCCCCACATAGTAACAGCAATCCAGAGAAAGTAGAAAAATTTGGAGGAATCATGCTACCTAATATCAAACTATACTATAAGGCCATAGTAATCAAAAGAGCATGGTAGTGGCATAAAAAACAGATGTATAGATTAATTGAACAAAATAGAGAGACCAGAAATAAACTCACACCTTTATAGCCAATATTCAAGAGAGGAAACAAACACATACAATAGACTAAAGACAGTTTATTCAATAAATGGTGTTAGGAAAATTGGACAGATATGTAAAGAAAAATGAAAATAGACTACCTTTTTACACCACATACAGAAATAAATTCAAAATGAATCAAAGACTTAAATGTTAGACGCAAAATTATAAATATCCTAGAAGAAAACATAGACAGCAAAATCTTGGACATTGCTCATAGCAATTTTTTTAATATATCTCCCCCAGTAAGGGCAACAAAAGAAAAAAATAAACCCAAACTTTTTTGCAGAGCAAAGGAAATTATCAACAAAATTAAAAAATTAAAGAACATGCAGAATGGGAGTCATATTGGCCAATACATCTGATAAGTGATTAATATCCAAAATTTACAAACTATTTACAAAACTCAACACCAAAAAAGCAAACCACCCAATTTAAAAAATGGGCAAAGGATTTAAATAGATGCTTCTCCAAAGAGGACATACAGATGGCCAATAGACATGAAAAGAAGTTCAACATTCTAATCATCAGAAACATGCAAATTAAAGCCACAATGGGATGCCATCTCACATCTGTCAGAATAGCTATCATCAATAAATCAACAAACAAGTGCTTGCAAGGATATGGAGAAAGGGGAATCCTTTTGCACTGTTGGTGGGACTGAAGACTGGTATAGCCACTGTGAAAAACAGTATGGAGAGATCTCAAAAAATTAAAAATGTATCTGCCTTTTGACCCAGTGTTTTCACTTCTTAGAATATATCTGAAGTAACCCAAAACACTTAACATTTATTGGAAAGAACATGAACACTCCTATGCTCATTATAATGTTATTTACAATCACCAAGATATGGATGCAGCCCAAGTATCCAGCAATAGGTAAGTGAATAAAACAACTGTGGAACATTTACACATTAGAATTCTACTTGGCTATAAAAAAAGAAGAAGAAAATTTTACCCTTTGCAGCAGTACAGATGGACCTGAAGAGCATTATACTAAGTGAGATAAGCCAATCAGAGAAAGAAATTGGCCATATGATTTCACTCATATGTAGAATCTAATGAGCAATCTGAGGAAGAAAAATGGGGACAGACTCATAGATGGAGAGCAGGATGAAAGCTGGGGGAGGGAGGTAAGGGGGTGGAAGGGTTGAGCAAAAAGGAAAAAGAACTCATAGACATGAACACGATGTGTCAATTGCTGGGGGAGGTGTGTATAAGGGAACTAAAAGGTAATGTAAAAAAATAATAAAGTGTGACTCCTTAGAAAAAAGTATAAATAAATAATTAAAATGAATGAGTAGAGCAATGAATCTGCATCAATTTTTGTGTTAAGCTTGAACATTCTTGCACCTTTTTCCCCCACTATTTTACTGTTGAGAAAACTAGGCACGGAGAGGGTACATCGCTTGTGCGGAATGATGGGACCGTGACAGTGTCAGATTTCCATTCCAGTGTTCCTGCCAGTAAATCAATTCCCTACTCTTTTCACCCTTTATTCTCCCCTGCTTCTGTTTTCACCTGTTCTGAGTTCATTGCCCCTGTTTCTTTCATTCATTCCTTTACTTTTGGCACAGTTTCTCCAATTGGGTAAATTTAGTCACTGGAGGATATGCCAACAGGTTCTTTTCTAGAATACGGATTTCTACTTTTTCTCCCAGTCGAACAATTTGCAAGTGTGATTATGAGAGTACAGTAACATATGATTGCAGATACAGGCTAAAGTCGGTGGAGCAATAAACTTACTTTTGTAAATTAAAATCACATTTTTGTGGAACCGTTTTAGGGCTCCTACTTTGTTCTTTTTTTTTTAAATTCTCACCTGAGGACATGCTTACTGATTTAGAGAGAGGGGAAGGGAGAGAGGGAGAGAGAGGGAGAAATATATCAATGTGAGAGAGAACCATCAATCAGTTGCCTTTCGTGCATTTCCCAACTGGGACCAGACTGCAACCTAGGCCTGTACCCTGACTGAGAATTGAACCCGAAACCTTTTGGTTCACAGGATGATGCCACAACCAATTGATCCACACCAGCCAGGGCTAAGTCTCCCACTTTCTTAAATGAGGTGTGTTAAAATCAGGAAAGCTATATTTAGTGGCAGTGAGCTTAAAGTGCAGAGCTGACTGAAGAAGCTGAAGCCTCTTCTACTCCCCAGGTGCCATGAGAGTAAAGAGTCAATAAGTGTTAAATAAACATGTCACTTAGAATTGTTAAACATTAGTCTTGTTCCTGATCTTAGTGGGAAAGCTTTTAGTTTTTTCGAATTGAGTATAATATTGGCTGTAAGTTTCTCATATATGGCCTTTATCATGTTAAGAAATGCTCCTTCTACTCCCACGTTGCTGAGTGTTTTTATCATAAATGAGTTCTATACCTTATCAAAAGCTTTTTCCACATCTCCTGATATGATCATGTAATTTGTGTCTTTCCTTTTGTTTATGTGATGTATTACGTTTATTCATTTGCAAATATTGTGCCATCCTTGCATCCCTTGGATGAATCCCACTTGATCATGATGTACGATCTTTTTAATGTATTGCTGGACTCGATTTCACAGTATTTTGTTGAGGATTTTAGCATCTATGTTCATCAGTGATAACTGGCCCGTAGTTTTCTTTCTTTGTTGTGTCTTTATCTGGTTTGGGGATTAGGATGATTCTGGCTTTATAAAAGAGTTTGGGAGTATCCCCTCTTAGTGTGTCCACTATCACCACTTCTATTCAACATAGTATTGGCAATTCTAGCTATAAAGGTCAGACAAGAAAAAGAAATGAAAGGCATCTAAATTCAAAAGGAGGGAGTAAAACTGTTTCATCAGTTTGCAGATGACATGGTAGTAATACATGGAAAACCCTGTAGACTCCACCAAAAAACTACTCAACCTAATGAGGAAATTTGGCAAAACAGTGGGATACAAAGTCAATATTCAGAAATGAAAGGCATTTTTGTACACCAACAATGAAATATCAGAAACAGAAATCCAGAAAAAAAAATCGAATTTGTTATAGCAGCAAGAAAATAAAGTACCTAGGAATAGACCTAACTAAGGAAGTAAAAGACCTGTACTCAGAAAATTGCACAACACTGAAGGAAGAATTTAAGGAAGACACAAGTAAATGGAAGTGTATACCATGTTCATGAATTGAAAGAATTAATATCATCAAAATGTTCATACTACCCAAAGCAATTTATAGATTCAATTCAATCCCTATTAAAATAACAATTACATATGTCACAGATCTAGAACAAACATTTCAAAAATTTATATGGAACCATAAACAATTCCAAATTATCCATAGAAATTTTGAGAAAGAACAAAGTAGGAGGGATCAGAAGATCTGGTATCAAACTATATTACAAGGCCATTGTAGTCAAAACAGTCTGGTACTGGCATAAGAACAGACACATTGATCAATGGAACAGGATATAGAGCCCAGAAATAACCCATGACTCCGTGGACAACTAATATTTGACAAAGGGGGCAGAAGCATAATATAGCCTCTTCAACAAATGGTGTTGGGAGATCTGGACAGCTACATGCAAAAAAATGAAACTCGACCACCAACTTACAACATACACAAAAATAAACTCAAAATGGATAAAAGACTTAAATATAAGTCATGGCACCATAAAAGTCCTAGAAAAGAACATGGGCAAGAATATTTCAGATACATTATGCAGAAATATTTTCATTGATATGTCTCCTAGAGCAAGGGAAATAAAGGAAATAAACAAATGGGACTTCATCAAAATGCAAAGCTTCTGCACAGCTAAAGAAAACATCAGCAAAATGAGCCCTGGCTGGTGTAGCTCAGTGGATTGAGCGCGGGCCTGCGAACCAAAGGATCGCGGTTCGATTCCCAGTCAGGGCACATGCCTGGGTTGCCAGGCCAGTTCCCGGCAGGGGACATACAAGAGGCAACCGCACATTGATGTTTCTCTCCCTCTCTCCTTCCCTTCCCCTCTAAAGATAAATAAATAAATAAAAATAAATAAATAAATAAATAAAATATTAAAAAAAAATAGAAAATCTATGTATTTCCAGGCAATTGGTTGAAAAAAAAAAAAGAAAACATCAGCAAAATGAAAAGGGAACCAACTGTATGGGAAAATGTATTTGCATATGATTCCTTGGACAAGAGTTCGAGCTCCAAAATATATCAAGAACTCATATGATTCCACACCAGGAAGACAAACAACCCAATTAAAAAATGAGCAAAGGACCTAAACAGACACTTCTCCAAGGAGGACATACAGAGGGCCCAGAGACATATGAAAAGATGTTCAGCATTACCAGCCATCAGAGAGATGCAAATTAAAACTACAGTAAGATATCACTTCACACTGATCAGAATGTCCATCATAAACAAATCAACAAATAACAAGTGCTGGTGAGGTTGTGAAGAAAAGGGAACCCTAGTATGCTGTTGGTGGGAATGCAGACTGGTGCAGCCACTGTGCAATTTCCTCAAAAAACTAAAAATGGAGCTGCCTTTTGACCAGGCATTTTCACTGCTGGGATTATACCCTAAGAATCCTGAAACACTAATTCAAAAGAACCTATGCACCCCAATATTCATAGCAGTGCAATTTACAATAGTCAAGTGCTGGAAACAGCCTAAGTGCCCATCAGTAAATGAGTTGATAAAAAAAGCATAGTAAATTTACACAATGGACTACTACACAGCAAAAAGAAAGGAATTCCTACCCTTCTCTACAGCAATGCATTACGCTAAGTGAAATAAGCCAGGAGGTAAAAGACAAATACCATATTATCTCACCTATAAGTGGAATCTAATCAACAAAACAAACAAGTGAGCAAGAAAGACCAGAGACATGGAAAACAAAAAAACAAAAAAACAACCCAGCCCCTCCTGGTGTAGCTCAGTGGATTAAGCATGGGCTGTGAACCAAAGGGTTCCAGTTCGATTCCCATTCAGGGCACATGCCTGGGTTGTGGGCCAGGTCCTCAGTAGGGGACACATGAGAGGTGACCACACACTGATTTTTTCTCTTTTTCCTTCACTTCCCCTCTCTCTAAAAATAAATAAATAAAATCTTTAAAGAAAAAAAGAACAAACTGAGAGTAACAAGAGGGGAGGAAGTAGGGTGATACCAGAGGAAAGAGGGTGAAGGGTTGTCAAGGAACATGTATAAAGGACCTATGGGCAAAGCCAAAGGGGTTAGAGGGAGGTATGAAAGTGGGAGGTGGGAGGTGGTGAAGGTGGGTAGGGCAGGAGAGAGTCGGGGGGAAATGTTCAACTATAATTGAACAATAAAAAAAAGAATTGTTAAACACTATAGTGGACAGGAAGGCTAGTGGTGATATCTGTTCCACTGGTATTTGTTCAAGTAAGAAAAATGTCACCTGTTAGGACTGGTATAGGATGGAGCTACCTGGACTGGCAATGGTATTGTTTGTACTGAATGAAATTTGTACCTCAGAAGCTCAAAGCTTTAAGTGCTGTTAACTTCTCTTCTATTAACCAGTGGCTGTAAAGAAAGCTCTCCTGTTTCCCATCTCCCCTACCCTCTCTCCCACAGTTTGGAACCCAACCCCCATACAACCACAGGGAAAAAACAAAGCTACCACAAAAATGAATGTACAGTAAAGGGCTTTATCATAATTATGTCAAAGTTCTCACTATCTCAGATTCCAAGAGAAACCAAGTAGCATTCATGGTCCTGCAGTACCCAGAGTGCTGTGACTGTAGAAAACTCACTTGTGAGATTTTTCTTTCATTAGCTCCATTCCCCTTGGCAAATAGGTTGGCCTTCAAAGAAAGGCCTATCTAAGGTTAGTATCGACTCACTGGACATGCAGAATTAAGTACAATAGACTGGCTCCGAAACTGAGAAAAGGGACGTTTGGATCTAATACAGTTAGAAAACAGTAGGGAATTGATTTACTGGAAGGAACACTACAATGGAAATCTGACACTGTCATGACTCCATCATCCTGCACAAGACACATGCCCTCTCTGTGTCTAGTTTTCTCAACAGTAAAATAGTTGAAAGAAAAGGTTGGAAGAATGTTCAAGCTTAACACAAAATTAGATGCAGATTAATTGCTCTACTCTATTTATTTATTACTTTTTATATTAATATTAAATAAAAATAAAATAACAGTAATAGTAATATTGATGGTGACACATTTATCACAGAAAAATGTATAAGTAGTGTATGATTTCCTAAATAACAAAAAAAAAGGAAGTTATTCGAGATCATTCAGTGATGTGGTAAAGAGTTATAAATTGAAATCATTGAGGGTTCCTGACTTTTAATAACTAATACTAAAATAAATGCCACTGAATGAAATGTACATTAAACTAAGTTTATGATAACAAAAAGTACAGCCTAGTAGTATATTTGAAAACAAAAGTTTTAAAAAAGAATCTTCTCTACCTAAACCAGAAGTGTTAACATGAATATCAACAGTGATGTCATGTTGCTAGCATTCCATTGAGAAGAAGTGACAAAAGTGACACCTTTGTGTACTTCCTCCCAAAATCCATAACTCCATTCAAATCAAGAGAAAAACATCAGACCAACTCAAACTGAAGGGCATGCTACAAAATCTGTATCTAGCACTCCTTAACCCTTTCAAGGTCATCAAAAAGGAGAGACTAAGAAACTATTGCAGCCAAGATAAGCCTTAGGATTCATGAGGACCACATGTAAAGTGAGATCCTAGATGGGATTCAGGAGCAGGTAAAGGACAGTAAGGAAAAAATTAAAGAAATTTAAGTAAAGTATGGACTTCTGTGAACAGTAGTATATCAAGGAAACTGGATTTAGGGTATACACTAACACTTTGTACTACATAGCTTTTCTGTAAGCTAAAACTATTCTAAAACAAAAGGTTTACTGAAAAAGATGATTTCCAGTCAAGATAGTGACATAGGTAAACACAACTCAACTCTTCCTGTAGTTGTAGCACAACTACATCAAAATTACAACTAAACTATAGAACAGCCATCCTTGAGAAACATCAGAAATTGAGCTGAATGGAAATCATACAACTGCAAAATTAAAGAAACTACATCAAGACTGGTAGGAGGAATGGAGATACAGAATGGGCTGGCCAAAACCCATGTGTTGCAGTTAAAAATTGGGAAGAGTATCTCAGGAGTGAAGGGACCCAACCCCTTACAAGGCCCCCCTAAGCCCAGGGTTCCAGTTCAAGGAAGGGATGTCTCCATAACTTTGGCTGTAAAAACCAGCAGGGACTGAGGCTGTGGAGGACAAAAACTTCTGGAATCCCAGGCAGTTCCTCTTAAAGGGCCTATGCATGGACTTACTTGGACTCATTCCCTCTGAGTTCTAGCTCTGGGGCAGCAGATGGAAAAGCATCAAAGGGGACTTACAGCCAAGATGGAGGCATAGGTAGACACCCTGTACCTCCTTGCACAACCAAAAGAAGGACAACAACAAATTTAAAAACAAAAAACAACTAGAACTTACAGAAAATCAAACTGTATGGAAGTCCAAAAACCAAGGACTTAAAGAAGAAACATTCATTCATCCAGACCTTCAGAAGAGGCAGATACGGGCAGTCGGGTGGAGAGGACTTGCAGCAAGGTGGCGGATGCTGGACTGGGGTGAGGTGGAAGACAGGGTGGTCCTACATTTGCATGTGGATACCCCAAGAGGAACAATTGGGAGCGAGACAGACCACACAACCCAAGGTTCCAGTACAGGGAAATAAAGCCTCAAAGCCTCTGACTGAAAATACCTGTGGGGGTTGAGGCAGCAGTGGGAGAAACTCCCAGCCTCATAGGAGAGTTCATTGGAGAGACCCATAGGGTCCTAGAATGTACACAAACCCACCCACCCAGGAATAGGCACCAGAAGGGCCCAGTTTACTTGTGGGTAGCAGGGGAAGTTACTGAAGTCCAGCAGAGAGCGGAGCAAGTGACATTGTTCCCTCTCAGACCTCTCCCCTACACACAGCATCATGTGGGTTGCTGCATGTGCGTTTCAGCACCTGGTGAAAGCCTAAGGCTCCACCACTTACTATGAAACAGAGACTCTGAGACAAAAAAAAAAAAGTTCCAAATGAAAGAACAGATCAAATCTCCAGAAAAAAGACAACTAAGCAACAAAGAGATAGCCAACCTATCAGATGCACCATTCAAAACACTGGTAATCAGGATGCTCACAGAATTAGTTGAGTATGGTCACAAAATAGAGGAAAAAATGAAGGCTATGCCAAGTGAAATAAAGGAAAATGTACAGGGAACAAACAGTGATGGGAAGGAAACCAGGACTCCAATCAATGGTGTGGACCAGAAGGAAAAAAGAGGCAGTCAGCCAGAACAGAATGAAAAAACAAGATTTCAAAAAAGAGAGGCTTAGGAACCTCCAGGATACCTTTAAATGTTCCAACATCTAAATCATAGGGGTGCCAGAAGGAGAAGAGGAAGAGCAAGAAATTGAAAACTTATTTACACAAATAATGAAGGAGAACTTCCTTAATCTGGCCAAATAAATAGACTTCCAGGAATTCCAGGAAGCTCAGAGGGTCCCAGAAATGTTGGACCCAAGGAAGCACACATCAAGGCACATCATAATTACATTACCCAAGATTAAAGATAAGGAGAGAATCTTAAAAGCAGCAAGAGAAAAGGAGACAGTTACCTACAATGGAGTGCCCATAAGGCTATCAGCTGATTTCTCAAAAGAAACCCTGCAGGCAAGAAGGGGCTGCAAAGAAGTATTTAAAGTCATGAAAGGCAAGGACGTACATCCAAGATTACTCTATCCATCAAATTACTCTATCCATACATTCTATGTCATTTAGAATGTAAGGGCAGATAAAATGCTTCCCAGATAAGGTCAAGTTAAAGGAGTTCATCATTATAAAGCCCTTATTATATGAAATGTTAAAGGGACTTATCTAAGAAAAAGAAGACAAAAAATATGAACAGTAAAATGATAACAAAGTCACAGTTATTAACAACTGAACCTAAAATGAAAACAAAAAGAAACTGAGCAAACAACTAGAACAGGAACAGAATCACAGAAATGGAGATCACATAGAGGGTTATCAGTGGGGCAGTGGGAGGGGGAGAGAAGGGGAAAAGGTACAGAGAATAAGTAGCATAGATGGTAGGTACAAAATAGACAGGGGGAGGTTAAGAATAGTATAGGAAATGGAGAAGCCAAAGAATTTATATGTATGACCCATGGACATGAACTAAAGAGGGGGAATGTGGGAATGAGGTGTGCAGGGTGAGGAGGAATAAAGGGGGGGAATGGAACAACTGTAATAGCATAATCAATATTTTTAAAAAGAAAAGCATCAAAGACATACAGGGAGGAACTAAATTGTTCAGCATCAGGATGAGAGCAGGGGGTCAGTTTTCTTTCAGAGAGAAGTGCTGACAAAGGTCACCTTTCCTTTTCTGAGCATTTCCCCCATAGAGCTACAGAGCTAGCAGGCAGGCACCTTATTTGAGACTCCATCAATGTGACTCACACTGTCTCACCCTGGTGTTCCCTGGGCCCTGCCACCTGAGGCCCTGCTCCATACAACTTTCAGGCCCACCCAAGCTGTTTTCAATGGCTTCTCCATATGAATGATTTGTCTTGGCCCATAAATCTGGTTTTCTTACATTCTCTCAAATATACAGCATCTGGCTTCAATGAGCCCTGTACCTCTTGCTAAGTTGCCCCAGGCCTGGAGCTAGCAGCAGCTGGCCTAGGTTCATAGCTGGGCCTCACCTGGGCACCTCCACGCCCAGCACAAGTAGTAGCCATCTGTACATTGCTTTGTAGCTTATGCTGTGTGACTCCAGACAGAACACAGGTAGTGGCTGACCTTGGATGTGCCAACAACAATAAAGGCTCAACACTATAAGAGGGTGTATACATCCGGAGACTTCTGGCCAAGATGGAGGCATAGGTGGACACACTGTGCCTCCTCTCCCAACCAACATTAAGGACAAATATTTAGAAACAAGAAAACAACCGGAACTGATAGAAAATTGAACTGTACGGAAGTCCAACAACCATTCATCTAGACCAGTAAGAGGGGCAGAGTCGAGGCAGGAAAAAGTGGAGGTCCAGACCAGCACGCAGGCAGCAGTGGCTGGCAGTCCCCAGGCATGCAGGCGGTGGCTAGCAGACTCCAGGTGCACAGGCAGCGGCTAGTGGACCCCGGGCATGGGGTGGCAATTGTGCAGACCCAGTGAGACTACGCAAGGCAGCTGGCTGACCAGGTGGTCCCACATTCACGCACAGATAATCCAGGTGAAGGGTAACTGATGGAAGGGACTGGAATCCCAGAGAGAGCAGAGCAAGTGCCATCGTTCCTTCTCAGACCCCGCCCCCACATACATTATCACAACTCAGCAACTGGGCTGCCCTGAACTGGGGAACACCTAAGGCTCCACCCCTCACTACGTAACATCCGAGACCAGACCCCCAAAAAAAAAAAAAAAAAAACACCAAAAGTGGCTCCAACTGGAGAACAAATCAGAGCCTCAGAGCCAATTCCTCTAAGCAACCAAGAGATAGCCAACCTATCAGATACACAGTTCAAAGCCCTGGTGATCAGGATGCTCACAGAATTGGTTGATTTTGCTCACAAATTAGATGAAAAAATGCAGGCTACAATATGTGAAATGAAGGAAAATGCATGGGGAACTAACAGAGATGGGAGGAAAACTGGGACTCAAATCAATGAAGTGGACCAGAAGGAACAAACAACCAAACAGAAAACAAGGAAGAAACAAGAATTCAAAAAAATGAGGAGAGGCTTAGGAACCTCCGGGACATCTTTAAACATCCCAACATCCAAATTATAGGGGTCCCAGAAGGGGAAGAAGAAGAGCAACAAGTGGAAAACTTATTTGAACAAATAATAAAGGAGAACTTTCCAAATCTGGCAAAGAAAATAGACTTCCAGGAAGTCCAGGAAGCTCAGAGAGTCCCAAAGAAGTGGGACCTGAGGAGGAACTCGCCAAGATACATTGTAATTACATTAGCCAAGATTAAAATGAAGCAGAGAATTCTAGAAGCAGCAAGGGATAAGGGGACAGTCACCTCCAAAGGAGTTCCCATCAGACTGTCAGCTGATTTCTCAAAAGAGACCTTACAGGCAAGAAGGGGCTGGAAAGAAGTATTTGAAGTCTTGAAAGGCAAGGACCTACGCCCAAAATTGCTCTATCCAGCAATGCTGTCATTTAGAATGGAAGGGCAGATAAAGTGCTTCTCAGATAAGGTCAAGTTAAAGGAGTTCATCGTCACCAAGTCCTTATTATATGAAATGTTAGAGGGACTTATCTAAGAAAAAGAAGATCAAAAATATGACAGTGAAAAGACAGCAAACTCACAGCTATTAAGAACCACACCTAAAACAAAAGCAAACAACTAGAACAGGAACAGAACCACAGAAATGGAGATCACATGGAGGGTTAGCAACAGGGAAGTGGGAGGAGAGGGGGGAAAAGGTACAGAGAATAAGTAGCATAGACAGTTGGTAGAAAATAGGGGGATGAGCAAGAATAGTGTGGGAAATGTAGAAGCTAAAGAACTTATGACACATGGACATGAACTAAAGTGGGGAATGTGGGTGGGAGAGGGTGTGCAGGGTGGGGGGAATGATGGGGGAGAAATGGGACAACTGTAATAGCATAATCAATAAAATATATTTTAAAAAAGAGGGTGTATACATCCCACAAAATGGATACACATTGAATACCCAGCTTGGGCAATGGGGGAAGCTGTGACACTGGACCCTACAGGACACCTGGTACATTAAGCCACTCGACAAAGCCTGTGAAACACAACAGCTCTACCTAATACATAGAAACAAACACAGGAAGGTTGCCAAAACATAGAAGCAAAGAAACATGGTCCAAATAAAGAACAGAGCAAAACTCCACAAAAAGAGCTAAAGAAAATGGAGACTAGCAATCTACTAGATGCAGAGTTCAAAACACTGGTTATAACTTTGCTCAAGGAACTTAGTGAGATCCTCCAACGCACAAAAAAAGATCCTATCAGTAAAAAAAAAAAAAATTCACTAATGAAATAAAAAACAATTTGCAGGGAAGTATCAGTACAGCAAATAAAACCAAGAATCAAATCAGCGATTTGGAATATAAAGAAGTAAAAAACAACCAATCAGAGCAGCAAGAAGAAATAAGAATCCAAAAAAGTGGGGATAGTATAAGGAGCCTCTGGGACAACTTCAAGCATACCAACATTCACATCATGGGGGTGCCAGAGGAGAACAGAGAGAGCAAGAAATTGGAAACTTTATTTGAAAAAAATTACAGAGAACTTCCCTAACTTGATGAAGGAAATAGACATACAAGTCCAGGAAGTGCAGAAAGTCCCAAAGAAAATGAATCCATAGAGACCCACACCAAGACACATAATAATTAAAATGCCAAAGGTTAAAGACAGAGAGAGCCTTAAAAGCCACAAGAGAAAAGCAGTTAGTTACCTACAAGGGAGCTCCCATAAGACTGTCAGCAGATTGCACAAAGGAAACTTTGCAGGTTAGAAGGGATTGGCACAAAATATTTAGAGTAATGAAAGGAAGGACCTTACCTTCCTTGAAGATTACTTGACCCAGCAAAGCTATCATTTAGAATCAAAAGACAGGTAAAGAGCTTCCTAGATAAGAAAAAGCTAAAGGAGATCATCACTACGAAACCAGTATTATGAAATGTTAAAGGGTCTCTTCTTTAACCCTGCATAGGTTGCAGCTGGTCTGAGAGATACAAACTTTTTTCTTAAATATTGTTACATATATTGGATACATACATTGAAGGTCATGACTAGTTCTGCATTTATAAGTGACTAATGTTAAACCATAACATTTAAGCCATCAGTTTGGTTATAACGTGTTTCTAAAGAGTGTGTGATACTTGACAATAAAATTGTATCTGAGAGATACCACAAACTCCAAAATCAGTATTTGTGTAGTTTTTTCCCCATGAACTTTGAAGTCAGTGTTGTGGGGTTTTTTTTTTTTCATTTGCCATTGAAAATGCCTGGAAAAATATATTAATTCAATAATCCAAGAGATGTTGAAGAACTTCAGTGAATGCTACTTGAGTTACTTATCAAAATATTTTTGCAAGTTTTGTGAAAAGTATTGCCTTGAGAATTAGCAATATTGTTTGTGATGATGGTTACAAATGTTTGCAAAGCCAACTATGAAAATTCTGATTAATTAAAGTTAACATGTTTGGTTGTATTTTTAGCAATATACATGTCCATTATATAAAAAGAAAAAAATTTTATTATGTTTTCATATTTATTTGTTTAATAATTTTTAGCTTGTAACTAAAAATAGAAACTGTGTACTTTATTATATAAATAATAAATGCAAGTTGGAAGTGTTTTAAATTTTTTTCTCATTTCGGCACATACTAATAATGAATGTATCACATGTATTACTTAGATACACACAACCTAAGCTGTAATTTTTTTTTACCACAACCTCCACAGGGTGAAGAAGAAGTAGTAGTAGAAGAAGTAAACTATAAACAGTAAAATGGCAATAAATGTGTATCTATCAATAGATGAATCTAAAAAACTAAGTAATCAGAACAGAAACAAAATCATAGATACAGAGAACATTTTGATGGTTGCCGAATGGAGAGGGTTAGGGGTGGGTAGAAAAGGTGAAGGGATTAAGAAGTCAAATTCATAGTCACAGAATAGTCATAGAAATATAAAGTACAGTATGGGAAATTAAGTAGCAATTTCTAATTACCAAAGAACATATATTCATGATCCATGGACTTGGACAATGGTGTGTGGATTGCCTGAGGGAGTGGGAGGCTGAGTAGAGGGAGATAAAGGGGCAAAATTTGGGACAACTGTGATAGTATAATCAATAAAATATTTTTTAAAAAGAAAAGAAAAATATGTAACAGATATGGTTGAAAAGGACATCAAATATATTATTTGCAGAGGAAGATGCATTTTAGTTTATAAATTATTATCATAATTCATGACCATTCTCACATATGCCACTATAGAATTTATTGCAGCTTCTCTGCCTCTTGGGGAAAATGTGCATTTAATTATCAGTGAAATTCAACTGTAGCTTGTTATGATGACCGATTTGAACCTGTCATCTTTTCTCCCTGTAAAACAAAAGAACTGAAGTGAAATACAGTCTTCTTCCTCTACTCCTTTTCTCCTACCTTCTTCATTTAATTGATGAAGAGCTGAGCTTTTATTAATCTTTTTGAGCTCCTCTGTAGATGCAAAAAAAGCTAATATGATATCATTGTATCTAGCTAATGTGTGTGCTTTGTAAAATTGATATACCCTGCCAAGACATAAATTACTTAAGCTTTGATAAATGTGTTGAAATCAGGGAATGTTCAAATAGATAAAGCACAGCAATTCCTCTTTTCCTCCCTTTTTAAAACTCCATTTTGTGCTTGTGGTTAAATTTTTTTTTGCATTATTTTTGTAATATGATGGGACAAAGATGTCAGTGATACTGATATTAGCATAAACAGCTTTAGCAGGTACACAAGTAACCAGTAGGATACAGGTATGTGTTTCGTAGAAAACATGTAACAGAATGTTACCACCTATAGCCTTCTCCCAGGGCATCAGGTTATAGCATAGAAATTGTCTGATAAAGAATAAGGGCACCTGCCAGACATGGAATACTTTCAGCTTCCTTTGCTGACTATTTTCGTAGGTTGGAATCAAAAATCCACAAAAACTTTGTTGGCCAAGAGAGCTCTCCTGTGCCTGTGAACTGGATACAAGTCAGATGCCAATGAGACTGGAAACATGAGGAAACATTTAATGGGTGTTCTGAGGTTGAGAAGGTTGATTTCTACTTAGTCGTTAACGTATCATGTGGCACTGAATTTTTTGATTAACTATGATCAGTTTCCTGGAGGCCTGAGAATTCATACAACTTTTTCCCCCCTTTTTAATTTAATCTTTATGTATTTCTTCCATTACCATTTAGTCCCCTTATAACCCCTTCCCCACAGCAATCACCACATATTTTCTATGTCCATGAGTCTTTTTTCCTTTTTGATAAATCCCTCTATCCCCTAACCTCCCCATCACCCAGCTGTCATCCTGCTGCCCATCTGTGAGTCCCCATTTTCCATTAGTTCAGTTTGTATATTAGATTCCACATATGATTGAAATCACATGGTATTTATCTTTCTCTGACTGGCTTATTTCACTTAGCATGATGTTCTCCAGGTCCATCCATACTGTTGCAAAGGGTAAAATTTTCTTTTTATGGCTGAGTAGTATCCCATTGTGTAAATGTCCCTTAGTTGTTTTATCCACTCATCTACTGATGGACACATGGGCTGCTTCCATATCTTGGTGATTGTAAATAAGAGTGCAGTGAACATAGGGGTGCTTATGTTCTTTCAAATTAGTGTTTTGGGTTGCTTCAGATATATTCTCAGAAGTGGGATTGCTGGGTCAAAAGGCAGATCCATTTTTAACTTTTTGAGGTATTCCCATACTGCTTTTCATAGTGGCTGCACCAGTCTGCATTCCCAACAACAGTATAAAAGGGTTTGCCTTTCTCCACATCCCTGCCAGTATTTGTTGTTTGTTGATTTATTGATGATAGCCATTCTGACAGGTGTGAGGTGATATCTCCTTGTGGTTTTAATTTGCATTTCTCTGATGATTAGTGACATTGATCATTTTTTATATGTCTATTGACCATCTGTATGTCCTCTTTGGAAAAGTGTCTATTTAGGTCCTTTGCCCACTTTTTAATTGGGTGGTTTGCTTTTTTAGTGTTGAGTTTTGTAACTTCTTTATAAATTTTGGATATTAACTTCTTATCACATGTATTGGCAAATATGATCTCCCATTCTGTGGGTCGAATTTTTATTTTGTTGATTTTCTTTCTTGGAGAAAAACTTCATCTGTTTATTTTTTCTTTTGTTTTCCTTGCCAGGGGAGATATATCCAATAAAAAGTTGCTACAACAAGGCCCCAGATTTCACTGCCTATGTTTTCTTCTAAGATTTTTATACTTTTGGGTCTAACATTTAAGTCTTTGATCTATTTTGAATTTATTCTTGTGTGCAATGTAAGATGGTGGTCTAGTTTCATGTTTCTTCCCATACCTGTCCAATTTTCCCAACACTATTTAATTGAATAAACGATCTTTAGCCCATTGTATGTGCTTCCTCCGTCAAATATTAATTGACTATAAAGATGTAAGTTTATTTTGGGGCTCTCTATTCTGTTCAATTGATCTATGTGTGTGTGTTTATGCCACTACCATGCTGTTTTTATTACTATGGCTTTGTAGTATAGTTTGATATTAGGTAGTGTGAGTCCTGTGGCTGTGTTCTTCTTTCTCAGGATGGCTGTTGCTATATGAGGTCTTTTGTGATTCCACATACATTTTTGAAATATTTGTTAGAGTTCTGTGAAATACATCATTGGAATCTTGATAGGAATTGCATTGAATCTATAGATTGCTTTGGGTAGAGAGAAGGCTCCCAAACTCATTTTATGAGGCCAGGATTATCCTAATTCCAAAAACAAATAAAGACACTACAAAGAAAAAAATTATAAATTATATACCGAAATCCTCGATGAACATATATGCTAAAATCCGCAATAAAATATTAGCACACCGAATATGGCAATGAATCAAAAAGATCATAAAACATGGTCAAGTAGGATTTATTCTGGGAATGCAAGATTGGTACAACATTTGCAAATCAATAACTGTTACTCACTATATAAACAAATTGAAAAATAAAAAACACATAATTGTATCAATAGATGCAGAGAATGTGTTTGATAAAATCCAACACCTATTTGTGATAAAAAAAAAAAAAAACTCTCAGCAAAATGGGATTAGAGGGAACATATGTCATCATAATAAAGGCCATATATGACAAACCCACTGCCAGCATCATACTCAATGGGCAAAAACTACATACATTCCCCTTATGATTGGGAACAATGATGTCCGCTTTCACCTCTCTTATTCAACATAGTACTGGAAATCCTAGCCAAAGCAATGAGACAAGAAGAAGAAATAAAAGGAATCCAAATTGGAAAGGAAGAATAAAACCATCATTATTTGCAGATAGAATCTCAAAGATTCCACCAAATAACTGCTAGAACTGATAGATGAATTCAGCAAAGTAGCAGGATATAATATTAATATCCTAGAATTAGTGGCATTTTTGTATACTAATAATGAACTAACAGAAAGAGAAATTTAGACAACAACCCCATCCACAATTGCTACAAAAAGAATAAAATACCTAGGAATAAGCCTAACCAAGGATGTAAAAGACCTATACTTGAAAAATTATAGGACATTAAAGAAAGAAATTGAAAAAGATACAAATAAGTGGAAGCTCATGGATAATTTTAAGACCCTGAAGAAAGAAATTGAAAAAGATACAATTTTTAAATAGGAGACATGGGACTATCCATTGGACCATGGAAGGACCATCAGTCATTGAATGCCTTTTGCCAGAGATTGGGTTTAGTATTTCCACCCATTCTTTTGGTTAGTACTTACAATCAATCAGCAAATTACATGTTGGTAAAAAAAAATACTGGGGTTCATGTCAAACACTTAAGTGAGGGATGATGAGTTCTCAAGCACTTAAGTCCTATGCTTTTTCTACTATGCTAGTTATATTTTGGTAGTGTGTGGGTGTGTAGGGGGCCGGACTGTGATTCATCCAACCCCAGTAAGCATGAGTCTTTGGGTCTTAGCACATACAACCATAGGAGAAGGTACCCTCTCAATAGTGATGCACTCATTTTGAGAAAATATTCCAGGGGGAAGGCTGAACAAGTTATACCAATGGCAAAGGAAATTGGTAGAGTAGGTGCAATAGTCAGCTTTTTAAGACAACTAGGAATATATTTACACTTTTTATTATACATCATTATGTGATAGTTTTCTCAGTTTTGGTTCTAGATATGGAAATCAACATTTGTGAGGACTGTCCGTGTAATTAAAATTATGAATAGGAAGTTATATACAGCTTTTTCTCAATTTATTTAATGTTTGTTGTTGAAGCAAGTGAGAAATGTCTCGAGCCAATAAAAATATATATACATATACTTCTTATCTAAGAAACTGTCAGTGAGTGTTTTCACTGAACAGAACACAATTATAGATGTGTGCTGTCAGTTAAATTTCATTATTTTTACTTGGCAAATCTTAAAATCAAGGGCTTTTTCAGCAGGTTTGAACCTGAAAAGTATTGTGTTAGAATTTATTTTTTAGAGATCAGATTTCACTTTAAATTCTCATATGGAGAATCTTCTGAAGAATTAAGATCTTCTAAAAGGAAATAATCACATGTAATTTAGCTGTTTGATATACTTAGATTTTTTTATACTCATTTCTTTGAATTAGTAACATATGTTTGGGTCAAGTTGTTACAACACGAATTAGTACAAGGAAAATCATCAAATTTTTTAAAAAGTTTCAGTAAGTGGCTATTTTTTGTTATTATCATCAAGTAATCTCAAAACCACCACAGAAGTCCTAGAGATAAGAGTAGAACCTCATAATGCCTATTTCTTAATGAGATCTGTCATGTATTCCAAAATGCACCAATACCAGTTAACTTCATGATTGGTAATTGACTTGTTCTTGAATGATGGATTCAATGTTTATAGATTTTTCAATAACAGAAAAGTAAGGAGAAAATCAGGCAATGCACTAAATAAATAAATAAATAAATTTAAAAACCAAAAACAATCCAGACAGAAAAAATGCAAGAAAATGTGCAATGTAAAACAAACATTTTAAGAAAAAAAAAAGCATGTTGCTGCTTGTAGCAAAGATTGTTGTTCTACTTGTGAGTGAAAAAATATTTAATTAGCAGAATCTGTGTAAAGATAAGATATGAATGTTTTGTTGTTGTTAGGTTTTTTTAAAACAAGCTAAAAGGAGAAAATGACAAAAAGCACCCTGGCCATTGTGGCTCAATTAGTTGGAGTACCATCCCATGCGCCTGAAGGTCACAGGTTCGATTCCCAGCCAGGGCACATACTTAGGTTGAGATTTTGATCCCCAGTCAGGTCACGTATGGGAGGCAGCCGATCAATGTTTCTCTCTCACATTGATATTTTTCTCTCTCTCCCCCATCTCTTTCTCTCCTCCCCCCCGCATTTCTTCTCACTCTAAAATCAATAAAAGTATCCACGAGTGAGGATTTTTTTTTAATGTCAGAAAGGATTTACCCTATGAAAGAGAAATTAAGGCAGGAGTGAGGGAAGAGGTTAGGAAGTTGTGCCAAATAAGGTTGTAGAGACCAGGAGGTCAAGGAAAAGGTCTTGTATACAAATAATTCTCAGCAAATGGGAGGTTTGTCTGTCACCATTGAGCAAGCAAGGCAGAGCTCATGGAATACTGGAAACAGGTGAAAAACAGATAATAGACTCTGTGCAACAAGAATCATAATCACATAGAAGAGAAAGTGGACCTTGATCATCAAGGGGTTTCTTATATGCCTGTGTGTCCTTGGATCTCTCACTGGAGAGAGGCCAGGACACATCATTTGGACCAGGCTGCATCAGTTCTCAGGAGACACAACTCATAACTGGAGCCAGCACTAACTGCACAGGCTTACCAATTGATTTGAATGAGGTTTGTGCATGTCATAACAAACACCATTCAAAATCAGAAAGCTGGTTACAGTTATCAAAAATACCCAAATGTTTTGAGACAGATCCCTCATTTCCTAATGAATATTCTAGCCTTTCAACACCTGGAGAGAGGAAAAAAGTATCAACTCAGGATGTGTAAGCCCCTAAGAAGAGGTAGTATGGATTTAAGTTCTCAAAGTAGTAAGAATGTACATCATATCAATTTGCCCTTCTGCCTAACCTCAGTAATTTAAGTAAAGAGAACAGAATCATAAAAAGTACTATACGTGAGGAAGAAAAGTCTTCAGGAAATTAATCAAAGGGGCCAAACTCCTTCTCCCAAAGCAAATTACAAGAAAACCCATACATACATTTAAGTCCTCAGATACCTACTCTTAAGGATCTTGGGGACAAGGTATAAGTGAATACACCTTTTTTCAAAGCTCTATTAGAATTTGAACTACTAAGCTTTTATGAACATAAAAAATAGCCCTGTGTTATTAAACTCTACCATGTAGTTGAGTACAATATATCTAATTCAGGCTATGTCTTATTTTTTTCAAAATTGGATTGAAAGCAATAGTATTTGTAATAATCTGACACTAGTTTCACCAGGTGCTTTGCCAAGTTTGAAGGAGCTGCGGAAATAGTACATAAACACAGCTTTACTTCTTCCTCATCCTTTCCATCATGCTGACAGTTTTCCCAAGTATCATTACCAGCATGGTTTGTTCCATTAAAGATAAGAGGCTATCTGTGTTTCCACTAGAAACTTCTATTTTCTAGACTTTATAACTCATTTATAAATATTCACTCCAGGCAACAGTTTCATATAGTACGATTCTGTGTCTCAGAATCCATATTGACTTAACTAAATGATTTCTGGAAATCATGAGGACTTTTACAGTACTACAAAAAAAATAAAAAAAAAAATCAAATGCACATAAAGTGCTATGTTTTAGTAGGTATGATTTAAACCAAATACTGTGGAATCTATAAACCATGTCCACATAACTCTTTCTTAGCAATTTTATCTTTCAAAGTAGAATTCATTTGTAATAAAATTCATTGCATCATATACAGGCTATTAATTCAAATTATGCACTTCTAATCTATTTGTTTCTATAAAGGTAACTAAATTTGAAATTATATTATTTCAACTAAAATTTCTGTAGAACTTTCTATTATTAGTCATGTTCTTTTTTGTTACAGAGTTTGAAATGTAATTATATCAAAAGCTATGAAATTATATAACATAAGCACTTGAATGTAATAATACCTTAATACTTCTAAATATATTTAAGACATTAATATTTTATATTCAGATGGTTTGTAGATCCTTGAAACAAACTTTCAGCATTCTGGATTGTCTTCTACCTAAAAGAGAGAATATCACAAATTTAATGTTTTTATTAAATAAGAGGCCAAAATATACTTCTTATCGCATCTGGAAAGATAGAATTATGAAGATTAGGAAACAAAGACTAAAATTACATCAACCCATTAAAATGAAACACTTTCTTCTTAATCTCATCATTTTAAATTTTATGCCCACAGATTCACACTGCTTGAATTAAATGCTCTTCTCATTACACTGCTGAGCCAGCTGTGTAAAATGCTATTTAGCAAGAATCAAAATTTTATTGCAAGAACTGTCTTTGTGTTTTGGCTTTATAGTATGTGTATGCTCAAAGCCTAACCTAAAATTTATTTCTTTTTTCTTTTCACACAGTTATTTTGTGACAGTAAAAAGGTGGCACATGCCACAGAGGGGCTGGATTGGGAAGACAAAGATGCTCCAGGGACACTGGTCGGGAACGTGGTTCACTCCAGGATCATCCATCCTCTGCGCCTGTTTGTTAAACAGTCTCCAGTCCCAAAGCCTGGACACGTGGCCTATGCGGAGAGCATGGAAGACTTCTGGGACTGGCTGGCCAACATCACGGAGGTTCAGGAGCCATTGGCGAGAACTAAGCGGAGGCCCATAGTAAAAACGGGAAAATTTAAGAAAATGTTTGGATGGGGTGACTTTCATTCCAACATTAAAACTGTTAAACTCAACCTCCTGATCACAGGGAAAATTGTCGACCATGGAAATGGAACCTTTAGTGTTTATTTCCGACATAATTCCACAGGCCTGGGCAATGTTTCAGTAAGTTTGGTACCCCCCTCCAAAGTAGTGGAATTTGAAGTTTCCCCACAGTCTTCCTTGGAGACCAAGGAATCCAAATCTTTCAATTGTCGCATTGAGTATGAAAAAACGGATCGGGCGAAGAAAACTGCCTTGTGCAACTTTGACCCATCGAAGATCTGCTACCAAGAGCAGACTCAAAGCCATGTGTCTTGGTTGTGCTCCAAGCCCTTCAAGGTCATTTGCATTTACATTGCCTTTTACAGTGTTGATTATAAACTTGTGCAAAAGGTCTGTCCTGACTATAACTACCATAGTGAGACTCCTTACTTATCTTCTGGCTGAATCTTTCCACAGTGATAGAAATGAGAGACCGGTGTATATTTAAATAGAATGAGCAAGAACGAAGCCCAGCTGTTCATGGTAAAGGACCCCTTTTGTTTCTGGCAGTGAACCTTAGTTCCCTGATAGGTTTATGAATTAAAAAAAGAAAAGTAAAAGAAACCCCTTTAAATGTGAAGTGTGTTTGTTTCAATCATAAGTACCTTAATGTAAAGAGTCAAACTGTTTATGAAGCCACCACTTTCATGAAGGATGGCTAAGTTCTCAGAATGCTGTTTCTCTAAAAGAAGCATCAGTGGAAGCAACATGTAACAAGGAAGAACTGAATTATGCATGTGATAAACATTGCTCTTGAAATGAGCCTGCCTTGAAATATGTTTTGGAAGGTTACCCTAAAAATAGCAGATTCAGTAAAGTAACCGAAAAAATGCTCTTTGATAGATGAATTGCATTTCTGACATCAAGTTCTTTTTTATTGCTGTATTCCCCCCACGTTCGTGCTGTTACTGATATGGGTGATGAAGGGGTAAAATTTGTTTCAAAACTCGTGTGTGAAGTTTCAGTGCCACAGTAGAACTAAATACATCATTATCTGAGCTAGAGTTGAGTGAATGTGATTTAAACACTAAGACCTGTGTTGGTCACCACCCTTATAAGTCTCATCTGAGGAGTAATACTCGTGTATTGGGAAAGCAAATCTGGATATGAGTAAATTGGACAGTAATGAAGAGCATGATGTTTTTAGATTCTTTTGCCAAATCCAGTGCTATGAGAGATTGTGAAGATGTCATAAATCTATATTCTTCCTATAACCTATACCCTCATTCTATTCATTTGGGAGTATGATTTTTATATACATGTGTGGAACAACTCTGAAATGGAGAGAAATGATTGTTTCCTAGGCTAGAATGGGAGAAAAATTTGAAGTGGAGGGAAGAAATTCCAGAATTATGGACTCATTATTTCTAGCCTTCCAGGTTAAGTTCTCCTTGCATTGTTAATTATTTGAGTGAAGAGTCAAATTTGATGTGGAAATAAAGAATATATTTAAACATTAGCAATTATCATTAAGCACTAATAACCAAGATACCTGACTCACCAGGCTTTTGAAATTATTTACAAATTAGTGTTTCTTCCCAGTCGTGTCTTCCCACATTCCCTGAGCAGGTGGACAGTTATCCTGATTTGTAGGACTGGGCGATCTCGCAGCAAGCACAGAATGAGAGTCTGAGTGACCGGTGAAAGGGTTTCTAGAACTTGTTACAACTCATGGAATGGTAACATTTTTTACATGTAAACTTTTATATGTTAACATTTCCCCCTTTCTCATCTGTAAAATATCAGTAAAAGTAAAACATTAAATCAAGGACTAAAGGAAAGCCAGTCTCAACCAACAAAAATGCCACATCACTGAAAAAGCCAACAGCTCTGTTCTCTATTTTGCACCTCCATCCCTTTCCTTTTCCTGCTATCCGCGCAGTGTTTGATTTTTGTCTTTTGTAAAAATGGTACTAGGCTTAGTGTGTGGTAGTACACGCTTGAAATTTTTGCTCTGAGTTCCTCAGAGGCTTTTGCAATTTTGTGGTTGGTGTGAAATATTTTGAGACTTCTTTTATTTTCATCTAGAAACAAGATTAAAATACTGTTTGTTGTAAATTATGTGGGAACCATATATGTATATATACTTAGAATTTTCTGTGTACAGAGAAAGTATGTGTACACATTTCTATGTAAATAAAAATAATTTGCTAAATCTGTCACATGACTTCAGGGTACTTTTTAAAAGACTGTTCTTTTTTTCTCACAAGTGTTTATTGTGTATGTGCGTGTGTGCAATACTAACTGAGCATTAAGATTCTCCATATGTACGTAATAAGCCAAGCAGCTCAGCTATGGACATTATAAAGTAGAGTAAAAGGATAATTCACATAAAGCACTTGGCACACAGCCTGGCATGTAATAAGAACTCCATAGTGTGAGTTGCCTTTACGATTATTATTATTACAACATGAAATGAGATCTAAAGGCTCATCTGATGTTCAAAAGTTGAGTGATAAAGTCATTATATCCATGCAAAGAAAAAACACTAAATCAGTTTACATGAGTCTTAGATTTTAGCAAGGCTTTAAAAAAGAGGAAAGTTTCCCTAGGCATACTTTTAAATGGGAGTAGAACATATGCCACATGTATTTTTTGTCACAAGTCTATTTCAAAGCCTCCATAGTTGTCAGTAATGGTGCTTGGCACAATATAAATCAGACTCCATTTAAACATGCAAATGCACACATTCCTACAAAACCATTTTTGTCTTTGAGTACTGCCATGGAGGCAAAGGATATTCATGTAAGGCAATCTTACATCAAATCACCAATTGCTCAAATTAAAAAGAATAGACCCTTTAAAATGAAAATTAAATCAATGTATTATATACCTGATATGACTATAATGTCATATGTCAATATGCCTCAATAAAATCTTTTCAAAACTTAACAACAGAAACAACAGTAGCAGAAATATAATCCTCAGGGAGATGTCAGGCATCTTTTCAGGGTCCCTCAAGGCCTGCTGTTTACTAGACAGCAAACTGGCTTAAGCACCTTTTCACCCTTCAGCAGAAACAATCTTTTTACCAATCACCACACAAAATGGGAAAAGAGACCATATTTCTACAACTAAGTACAATGTGATCACACCAGCCATACACACTGTCAAATCTAGAGAAGAGAAATAAGAGAAAGATCCTGTGGACAGCATGCGGCAAAGCAGTGATCAGTAAAAAAGAAACAATTTTCCTCTTCGTTGTACTTGGAATTTCAACACATTCTCACGTTCTAGAATAACAACAGCAATGAGTGTGGTTCTCTGATGCAGACATTCCTAAGAGCACCTGACACATATTACATTATAGTCTTTACTTCATAACACTTTTCTTCTTTACTTCATATGACCCAGATGCCTACATGCTCCATTTTAGGCATGATTGCTCCATTTTAAACATGCCACATTGGGCTAAATCTGTCCCCATTCAAGAGATGGTTCTGCTGGGTTGGGGCTGCCATTATGGCTATTCAAAATGTAGTCCACAGATCACCAATATGACCTATAATGTAAGCTTGTTAGAAGTGTAGAATCTCAGGTCCTACCCCAGAACACACTGAATTGGAATTTGCATTTTAATGAAATCCCTGTGTGACTTGTATAAACATTAAAAACTGAGAAGCACTTCCCTAGAAAGTCTGATTTAGTGAAAGTGCTGTAGAAATTAAGAATCTACATCATACAAACCACACTAGGTTATGTGGACTTCTGACAATACTTTAAAATAAAAGTTAAAGGGATAGACCTTTTTTAAAATATATTTTATTGATTATGCTATTACAGTTGTCCCATTTCTCCCCCATCATTCCCCCCACCCTGCACACCCTCTCCCACCCAAATTCCCCACTTTAGTTCATGTCCATGTGTCGTAACTTCTTTAGCTTCTACATTTCCCATACTATTCTTGCCCTCCCCCTGTCTATTTTCTACCCACTATCTATGCTACTAATTCTCTGTACCTTTTCCCTCCTCTCCTCCTCCCACGCCCCTGTTGCTAACCCTCCATATGATCTCCATTTCTGTGGTTCTGGTCCTGTTCTAGCTGTTTGCTTAGTTTGCTTTTGTTTTAGGTGTGGTTCTTAATAGCTGTGAGTTTGCTGTCTTTCCACTGTCATATTTTTGATCTTCTTTTCTTAGATAAATCCCTTTAACATTTCATAGAATAAGAGCTTGGTGATGATGAACTCCTTGAACTTGACCTTATCTGAGAAGCGCTTTATCTGTCCTTCCATTCTAAATGACAACTTTGCTGGATACTAACAACCAAACAGAAAACAAGGAAGAAACAAGAATTCAAAAAAATGAGGAGAGGCTTAGGAACCTCCGGGACATTGTTAAATGTTCCAACATCCGAATTATAGGGGTCCCAGAAGGGGAAGAAGAAGAGCAACAAGTAGAAAACTTATTTGAACAAATAATAAAGGAGAACTTCCCCAATCTGGCAAAGGAAATAGACTACCAGGACGTCCAGGAAGCTAAGAGTCCCAAAGAAGTTGGACCCAAGGAGGAACACACCAAGGCACATCGTAATTACATTAGCCAAGATTAAAATGAAGCAGAGAATTCTAGAAGCAGCAAGGGATAAGGGGACAGTCACCTACAAAGGAGTTCCCATCAGACTGTCAGCTGATTTCTCAAAAGAGACCTTACAGGCAAGAAGGGGCTGGAAAGAAATATTTGAAATCTTGAAAAGCAGGGACCTACATCCAAAATTGCTCTATCCAGCAAAGGAATAGACCTTTTTAAAAACAAAATTAAACTAAAAGATTGTGAACCACATCAAGAAAAGTGATCAACACATATGGAAGGGTAATATTGCAAAGAGAGTGCGGCCTGCACTGTCTTTTAGTTCAACCCCCTCCTTTGACAGACAAATAAAACTGAGGCCCCATCAGAGTAAAGGATATGCCCAGCAATCAGTGACACACCCAAATGAGATGCAGGTCTCCTGACTCCTTATTATGTCATATAAGATAGCTAAATTAAAGCAGATGTTCAAGACAAAACAAAAGTAACTGCAGTGAGTTGATATCAAGACATTCTCCAGAAGCCAAAACTAAACATGAAAATGGCTGGAAATGCTCTCTTTCCAAAAGCTTCAGGATTGTAATTTCTCTAAAAACACAAAATTCTTAAAGTCTAAAACTAAAAAATAAAGTCAGGATAGAGTCATTATATTCAAGATAAGAGTCCTGGGTATTAGAGATATGACTGGCTAAAAATTAACAGTTGAATCCTACATTTGGAAGAATTTTCAAGTGATTAAAACACCTGGTAATGTATTTTCATAGAAATAGGTAAATTGTGTGAAATGTCTTAATTCCCTAAAGGTCTGATTCTACTTCATGAAGAATCTTAATTAATTGGTCTATAAAATTGAAGACAGAGTTACATATTTTTACTTGCAGTAAAACTATAGTTAACATCAACTTAATTAATCAGAACTTTCAGTGAGTAGAAATTTAATATCTTCAATTGTAAAAGACAAATCACAGAGAAACAAACTCATGGTAAGAGGTATTTTATTTATAAAAATTGTATAGATGATATTCAAGAATAATTTCAAGAGGATAGTGGGGGGAAGGGTTTTCAGGAACTACTATAAAGGACACATGGACAAAACCAAGGGGAAGGATGGAAGCAGGGGAGGGAAGGTGAGATTGGCTGGAGTGGGGGGGGGGGGATGCAGAAACTGTAAATGAACAGCAATAAAGTAATTAAAAAAAAAAGAGTAATTTTATTTTCATCTGCATCTCCTACCCAATTCTGTGAGGTCTCTAGCCTTGGAAACACATCCCATTCTTCTTCATTTCCAGTCTTCTCTCTCTTCTTCATCCAACTCAGCTTCCCCATAGGTAATCCATAATCTATTCTCAAAAAAATTGGGTTAACTTCTTTGTGCCCTCCACAGCACCTGGCAAAGTGTCTGCTACGTAGGAGGTACTTATTCAATATCTGTCACTTGATTTCTAAAAAATTTCCAGCGCAATACAGTGACTATTGAAGACACCACTCCACCCATGTAATGGGTTATCTTCCACCATTTTCAACAAAAACACATTGCCTGTGCTGAATCCAATGCCAATTGAATGTGAGATCACAGAACCACAGAACCTTAAATACTGGAAAAAATTTTAGAAAGTATCTAGAATAAGTTTTGCTTATCAGATAAAAGAGCCCTGATGAGGTTTAACAGGTTGGTGATTCTTACTGTTTTTCCTGCTGGGTCAAGCCATTCTTTCCCTTTTTTGTTTTTCCAAACCACCGATGTTCCGTATTTGTGATAGAGACTGTCAGCTGTCCACCGAAATGGATCTTCCTTCTTCCATTGCAATGGAAAGGTCAATTATGTGGCCAGCTAACGAGGTTGCATGCCCCTGTCTCATGTGGTGAGATGTGGCCTTGTTGCTGAGCTACAGTAATTAAATGTGAGGAGAGAGATACGTAAGCTATCAAAACTCATGTATAGAGACTCATATTTGTATACTCCTATAAAGGGGCCCTCATGCTCTCTGTGCTCTTCCCCTTTCATGGTCTCAAAGTGATGCCCTGAGGCACCTGAGATGCTTCATAGTGAAGGAGGCAAAGCCCATTCGAGTGTCTTTCTGACCATGGAAGAGAGCCGCTCTGCTAAGCAAAGCCCACTCTGGACTGCTAAATGAGAAATAAACATATTCTTTCCGTCACTGAATTACTAGGATGGATTTGTTTCTGCACCTCAGTATGACCTAACACAAACTTGCATCGAGTCTCCCCTCTCTATGCTCGTCCATCTATTTGAATTATTTCCTTCAGTCAATTCTGGCCATTGCAGTAACAATTTCGTATGCAAAACTTTTAGCTTGCCTCACTTTTTATACTTTTTCATGTGTTCTATCATCAAAAAAAGTAAATTCACCAAAGCTAGAGATCATGTTTTATACTTTTTTGAATGTCCCACCATGCCCAGATAAAGCTATTGCCATTAAATAATATGTACATGATGATAAGTTGCATTAGAAGGTATCATAGAGAGTCATTTACTTAAAAACATTCATTTTACAAATAAACCACGTAAAATAGAGGTGGAGAATTCTTAAAAGAATAAAACAGCAAATTAAGACTCATATTAATTCTACTTCACCTACAAACACAGTTAAGAAACATACATGTTTCCTTTTCTATCTTTATTTGTTAGTAATGCACTTAAATGGAATCATAATTCCAAAGGTACCAATGTGGTAGCCCTCCCTCCCACTACTATTCTATAGCCACTCTGCTTCCCTTTCCAGAGAAAAACTAGAGTAAAACCTTCCTTTGTATCCTGGTACAGATAAATTAATATATTTTGAAGTGTTTTAAATGATTAAAAAATTTTTCCTTAGTTTTTCAAGATGCTTGCACTCACATGTATTCTGGTTAGTTGAAACATTATGATGCATTAGTTGATTATTGTTTCCTTTTTAAATTAAGTAAATCACTTTCTAATGTCAAAAATTAAAAATACTACCCATAATACCATCACTAATAAATTAAACATATTTATTCTTATATTTTTCTTTCCATCTTTACCCACATATATGAATGTGTGTATACATTCATAAATATATGTATACACACATACATTTCACGTAGTTGCAATTATGCACAGTATGGTAACATAATAAATACACCTTTATATCTTATATATTTAAAAAGTCTGAATGGAATTAAAAGGCAGAACATTTTCCAAGCAAATCATGTGAGAAACAATATGTGGCTCAAGAGGAACTCAAAAACTAGAATGCCCACATGATTACCTGAGCAATGGCTCACCTTCTGCCTTCGCTCCTTTTGTCATTTACTCTAGGGCAAATAGAGGTTTGATAGAATTATTCTAATCCCTGAAGTGAAAATAATTTTGCAGAATCTGGTGGGCCAAAGCAGAAATTATATATCTTAATTGAAAGGATCTGGCTCAGAATCTGCTCTCCATCAAGTCTGGAAAGCTAACTCACTCTCACTCTCAGAACCCCTGTGGCATCTAGTGTACCAAATGGAAACTATCATTGTCATAATCCCACTCCACTTACAGAGTGAAAGAATGACTCAAATCATAATATTATAGAGGTAAGAATGTCTTCACAGGGAAAGGAAGCTAATGTTAATTGATGTCTACTATAGATCTGATACCATCCTGGATACTTTACAAATAAATAAAATCTATACTTTGGAGTTAGTGCAACCTGAATTTATGTCTTGAATCTATCATTTAATATCTGTCTGACCGTGATCTTATATTTTCTCATCTGCAAAATAGAATTATAATACCTGGGTCATAGTGGTGTTGAGGTGAAAATAAATATTACATTGATTCTAAGTAGTAAGGGATCATGAAAATTTTAAAATACAATATTTTTATTATTTTTTTGCTAACAATAATTTTAGACAGTGTAGACATATCAAAGCCATTGTACATGATTGCACTTTAGAGTTTTTCTTTAAAATTTCTCCCTCCAAAATTACCTGGTATCAGTGAAAATGTCCTTATTACCAGGCTTAAAGTCATATATGCCACTAGAAAGGATGTTGGGCTTCTCAGGTGTCTTCAGAGAGATGTCTACTTAAGATGTAATCTTTCTTTCTATATTTGGGAAAAGATAAATATTCAGAGTTACTATCTTGCATTAAAAATATAAGACTTACAAAAAAAAACGAGACAACTTCGTATTATAAAGCCTGTATTTCTTTTAAGTAGAGAATAGATATTTCACCAAAGTAATTTTATTTAGTTAATAAATGCCATTTAACAAAATATGATCACATAGAAAAACCGATGACAAAAAATGACATCTAGATGTAATGAACACCTAGCACATGGTCTTGCCAACCCTTTGTTCTCCTGTTAATTTTACTTTGGCATAATCAATGCCATGACTTTGCTGTATCCCAGCAGCTGTTTTGTACAACATGACCTTGCCCATCAGATTCTCTCAATAGTACTGGGAATGAACACCTCTTGCATGTTGGGCCAGTTTTTAGCTTTCTCGGAGAATTTAGAGTTGGCTCAAAAGACAGTTCATCATGAAATATTACACTTGGGGACTGTTGGCCACAATGTTTACTGACACGTAGGTAAATAGAAGAAAATGAAGCTGTCTCCAGAAAGAGAAACAGGTACACAAACAGAAAGGAATATAGGCAAAGATGATAAAAGTGGAGACAATTGTAATAGTGTAAATAGTAAAAAATTTTAAAAAGAGAAAGTCCTGAAAATACTCAAGTCTCTCTTTCTGGTTCATTCTGGAGGCTGGCTGCAATCCCTGCCTTTGGGTTCAGCGAGACTGCTCTATCTATCATCGTAATAAATGTTTTGTTTTGTTTTTTTCTATAGGCAACAGTATCAGTCTGAGGTCTAGCAGAATTAAAGGTCACCCAGAGAGTCTGAGAATCCTTTGGGAGAAGTATATGTCCTCACTTCTTTGACTTAAGGATTGGCCATGTTACACACTTTGGCCACTTAGAGGTGAACAGACTTGACCTTTGCCTTATCTAAGCTGATGATTTACATGTAGTTGTGGGATTTGGCTTGGACTCTCTTGAGTTTCTGCATTCTGTCATGAAAACATCATATTCTTTTAGCCTGGAATCAGGAATGAGAAGACACTTGGGATTTGAGCTACAGCTGACCCCTAGCCCTTGCGTAACAAGTGCAAAAAAAAAAAAAAATGTCTGTTGTTTTAGGCTACTGAAATTTTGGAGTTGTGTGTTGCCACAGTAAAAGCTGACAAACACTGTGAGGCACCCAGAGATGAGCAACAGTGGAAGCCACTACTACCTGTGGCTTAAGGAATAAAGGAAGGAATAGTATATGGAGAGCCAGTAAGAGCTGGAGCAGTGCAAAAAGGGCTGCTGAGCCTATAGGAGCTGTGGACAAGGGAATGTAGCTGCTGTTCAGAAAAGAGTGGAGGAAAGAAATGAATACACAGACTTCTCTTCCCTTGCCCTCATTCACATCTGACGGCACCTCCCATTGCCAAACCAAGCACAAGTTAATCAATAAGATGATCCAAGAGAATGAGTCCACAGAGCTCAGCCTCCCAGAGCACAGAGCAACATAGTGGCAGACACCAGCCACTAGCCAAAACAGCAGTGAATGGATGGAGAGTGGGAAGGGCAGATATAGAATGACCCCAAAAATAAGCTCAAATCAATTTATGTTACATGCAACCAAGAGGCCTCCTAAGATGAATATAAATTTGACTTATGCAAAGAATTAGTAATAAAAACATAATGATTTGAAATAAATTTCTCAATAGAAAAGAACATAGAGACCATATGTTGTTTGTAGGCAATAAGCTACTTTATTGAAGGGAAAATACCTGATAGGAAGAAAAATCACATTTTATTATACAGATTCCATGGTACCTAGCATTGTTCCACATAATTCATAGGTTACCTAAATACTCAATCAAGACAATGGCAATGATGATAGATGTGCTTTTCTTCTAGCATCAATTTAGATAGTTGTATTTCTATTTTCCAGATTACACAATGTAGAAAAAAATTTGTACTCAAGATTTGTACTCAAAAAATAGCACTCAAAGATTTTAGGTAAAGAAAAACAGAGTCTGTTATTTTGCAAAAGACAACCCTGAGTTGTGGGATGCTACAATGATTTATTCTGCTACGTCACGGGAAAATAAATGCCCTTTCCAACTGACTGAGACTCTTTTCATTCGTCAACTATTGATCCCCTCCCACAACCTTTCTTCTTAGCTCCATGATTCTTCTAGAGATTAAACCAATGAAGCCCAGTCCCATTTATTTGTTCCTACTTTATGCTGTGGTATCACCATCAATAACATCAGAGCAGCCAGCCACTCATCTTCAGTGTCAGACACCAGCTAGAGGGAAGCTTTTAGAGGTTGTCTAGGCACTTCCTTTCAGGACCCAATCACATAAATTAAACCTTAAAAGTAACAATAGAGTGCATATTTTGAAAATTATTTCCTTTAAATTTTATGTGCGTCTATAACTGCAGTGCCCCTTTGTTTGCTGTCTAAGGAGAAAGCAAGAAAGGAAATCACAATAGATATCAGCCTGCTATATGTTAAGTAAGAAGCGGGCAGGTTACAAGAGGGAGACTAAAGGGAATGGATGGGCCAGGTTCAAAGTCAAAGAAAATTCTCCATGATTCCCAAATGCCATGCTCTCAGTAATTTAGGGACCACTGATGATGTTCCACTTACTTTTATTTCCTCAAATCTGCTGAAGAACTTTTTTGCTCCCTAAAGATTTGTACTTATTGTTTCTAATTCATTGATTACTACTTCCAATTTCTGAGCTATTGTGTGGAGATGCTCATCTGCCCATAAGTCCTCCCATTCAAATGGCCTGTTTCTGAATACCCCAGGGACCGAGACTCCTCCACAAACACTTAGGATACCCAAACACGAGTCTATATTGTGGAAGGAAGAGGTCAAAATAAAACATGTGTCTGTCTAAGTATTTGTTGTTGATTCCTTTAGATGGATTATTGATTTTTTTCATTTGAAGGATATCATAATTTGAATTGTAATGACTTCTTTTTAGATTTGAAGCTATACAATTTTTTTAAGTCTCTTTTCAGCTTCTTTTCTAGTATGTGAAATAGTAATAGCAGGTTGTTTTACTTCAGTGGTGCTTGGCCAATATCATTAAAAGTACCAGTAAATTAGTCTATATATTTATTTACTATGTTCTACCTTGTCCAAGAAATCATTTAAAGAGGCTTATAGGAATAAAATTTTAAAAAATACAAAATACCATGAATCAAGGATGGTAAATGACTTTTATGCTACATGAAACTTTATTGGTTGGTAGTGGAGGTCCAGAAGATTGTCCTGAAGAAGCATTGCAGTCTACTTGGCTGCTCACTAAGAATGAGTGTCATAATTAATTAGTAATGTCTGCCATAAGCTGGAAGAGGAAAATAGTAGATATGCTATCCTAGTTTATTAACATTAAAAAATAAACCAAGTTTTAAGTGAAAATGTAAATGAATAATTATTGTACTAGAGATGGTTTTCCAAATATGACACTAAGGCAGAAACCATAAAACATAAAACTGATAAATTTAATATCTGAATTTTTAAATATGGAAACTGACCACACAAAAAAGATAAAATTAAAGAAATGAGAAATTGAAACATATTTGGCAGTACTTGTTAAGTAAGGTGTTTGTACCCTTTAAGTCTAAAGACCTCTTTTAGATCAATAATCAAAATATGGTCTTCACAATTAAATATGGACAAAGAACATTATATCAGCTGCACCTACTAAGCACCTAACCTGTAACAGCTGAAGCTATAGAGGTTTTATTGTTTTCCAGTAAAATAAATCTGTAGGTAAACTGTCTGGGGCTGTTACGATGTAATTTTGCCATAGGGACCAGACTCCTACTGCATGTGGCTTTCATCTCCTCACCTCACAGTAAAAGTGCCTGTGACAATGCAGTCTTAAATGAAGCAGGAGCAAGAGGAAGGAACAGGGCAAAAGCCAAAACAGACAAGTGGGCTTATCTACTCCATTTTAAAGTGCTTTCCCCAAAGTCTGTCTCAGAGGCTTCTGTATTTGTCTCATTAGCCAGAACTGCTGCTACATGTGGCCAACCCCAGCTGCAAGATAAGCTGAGAAATACACTCATGATGTTAATATTGTTGTAATTCAATTTAGCAGATGATGGCCCTGAATAAAATTGAAATTGTTTCACTAAAAAAGAAGAAGAGAATGGACATTATGAAAGCCAGTTACAGTGTCTGCCATGAGCATAAACCTGCAATAGGAAGGAAGGAAGGAAGGAAGGAAGGAAGGAAGGAAGGAAGGAAGGAAGGAAGGAAGGAAGGAGAAAGGGAGGGAGGAAAGAAGAAAGTTGGTTCAAGAGAGAGGGTGGGATAAAGGTTAGGAAGATAAATGGCTAATATGTGAAAACAGTTTTCATTCTCATTATGGTTATGTCATTAACCAAATTAACAGAAATTGATGTACTTTTTTTGCCTAGAAATTAGAAAATATTTGTAAAAGTGTAATGTGGTACACAGCATGGGTCCCCTGAAAATAGGGGAACCCCAAGTCCTTAAAAAGGCACAAGGTGGAGAGGGGACCCCAAAATCAGAAAGTACAGCATTTAAGGCACATTGTATAACAAAGGCAGATAAATAGCCTGTGCCTTCCTGAAAGGAGGAACTGCAGAAGCTACAAACTGTGTATGTGACTGTGAGAAAGTGCACTGGCACAGTGACTTGTGACATAGCCAGGGGGAAGTTCACAGGAAACTGCACAAGCTTCGAGGGTGGATGCCCACCCTGGATGCATGTGGATGGCTGGGAACTCTTGCCCTGACTAAAGATGGCAGTCAAAAGAGGGTCAAAGACACGGGGGACCTGACAAAAATGGCAGACACTAACGCACCATAGGAAGAGGCTGAGTTCGGCCACTCCATAATTTCTGAGCCAAGCATTTAAGATTGGAACAGGCCAAGAAACAAGGAAGGAGGTCTGCCTGGAGGTCTGAAAGTCCACCATGAGGTCTGCATGGAGCTCTGCAGAGAAGTCTGCCACAAAATCAGGAGGTCTGCCATAAGATTGGGAGGTCTGCCTGGAGGTCTACTGATAGATGACAGTGGCAGAGCTGGCCGAGCTGCAGGGGATCTGCCTGCACATACGAAGGTGAGCTAGTGGTTGAAGTAAGGCAGCTCCAGAGGAGAGAAACAGATGCTGGAAGAAGTACTCAGGCCAGAGCACACAGAGATGTGAGGAATGATTAGAGCTGGTGACTGGGAATGCTGAGCTGCAGACTTCTGCTTTTCTAAAGGATGGTACCTTTGACTGGCATATTCTGAACTGGCTTGGCTTGGTAGAGAGAGGCAGGGTTATTTGTTTTGGGTGTTTTTAAATGAAGTGGGACTTAATGGCAGAAAGCCTCACTCTCACTCTGTCTCTCACTCGCTCATAGGCTCAGGAAATGCCAGGCCCACCAGGGGCTTAGACCCTGGGTGGATGGAAGCCAACTCTGGGAGTCAGAGTCCCACAGTGAGACATGTGCCTCCCCAAGCCCCAACATCTGGGACACCATGATCTAGTGTGACATGGTACACTGTTCTGGGACTGCTACATGGAGACTGAGAGCAGCGAACCCCAGATGCTGAAGGAGAGAGATGCTGCAAGATGGTGACTCTTAAACCCACAGGTGTGCATTCTGAAGAAGATGGAGATCTGTTTGCATGACTGGCTTAAGGACAGATAAGGATATGAGGAACTTCTGAGCATGTTTTTGGTCTGTAGCCTTTTGGAGAGCAAGGTAAGTTCCAGGTCTCACGGGACAGAAGGGCTCAGAGCAGGAATGCTCTCAAGACTTCCAAGTTTGGAGCCCTGTTAATAAAAATCTGTTTCCTTCAACACAAATCATTGGATCATGTGAGTTCAAGGTGTCAGGCGGCCAAAGCCAAGTTTGTATGGTTATGAAGGGTCTTTTTTTTATATCAAGAAACAATGTATGCTAGAAAGCAAACTTTTTTTTTTCCTTTTAGATTTTTTATTTATTTATCTTTAGAGGGGAAGGGAAGGAGAGAGGGAGAGAAACATCAATGTGCGGTTGCCTCTTGTATGTCCCCTGCCGGGAACTGGCCTGGCAACCCAGGCATGTGCCCTGACTGGGAATCGAACCGCGATCCTTCGGTTCGCAGGCCCGTGCTCAATCCACTGAGCTACACCAGCCAGGGCGAAAGCAAACTTTTTTCATAGTCTGCCTTCCTCAAAGGGAATATCTTTAAAAGCCTTTCAGTTTTGCTTATTCATTGACCTCACTATGCAGTACTAAGGAGCTAGTCCTACATGAGCACAGAGTTTGAATGCCAAGAATATTCACTGGAGCATCATTATTAATATGGAAATATTAAAAGCAACTAAAATTTTCAGATAGGACACTGGTTAAAAACAACTAAGGTACATCTATGCAATAGAATTTTGTGCAATTACGTAAAATGATGACAAGACAGAAAATCCTTTAGAAACAAGTCTCTCAAGGTCAAGTTAACAATAGTTTACAGAGGTTATTTTTAATTCATTACAGCATATAAAGTAGTGAGCTGTGGGAGCCTCAACATTTTATTCCACAAAGTATAGCTATAATAGTTTAAACTTGAAAATCATTCTAAGAAAGAGAAAACATGGCAGCTATTCTTCCCCAAACAAACTTCCGTAAAGCTCCTACCAATGGCCTAGCTTTTAGCAAGGCTATTTTCTGATGTACGCCACAAAACAAACTACTTCCAAAAAGTCTGACAACAAAAATACATAAAGTAATTTTTAATAAAGCATTCTTATTTATTGAGGACATTACCAAAATAAATAACTTTATTAGGTTGGCCAAAAAGTTTGTTTGTTTTTCCTTAAGATGAATCTAGTAGAGCTTCGTTGTCTTTAACTTCATTTGAAACAATTTTGTTAAATTGTATTGTGACAGCTGTCATATCAGCCTGCATTTAAAAATAACTTATTAAAATTGGTGAATTTTTGTGAAGCCATTTTAATATCAAAGATGGAAGCAGTATGCAACATTTTCAGCATGTTATGCCTTATTATTTCAAGAAAGGTAAAAGTGCAATTGAAATGCAAAAAAAGATTTGTACCATGTATGGAAAAGGTGCTGTGACTGCTCAAACATGTCAAAAGTGTGTGAGGTCTTGTGCTGGAGATTTCTCACTGGACAATGGGCCGTAGTTGTGTACACCAGTTGATGTTGATAGCAATCAAATTGAGACATTAATTGGGAACAATCATGTTATACCACATGGGAAATAGTTGACACATTCAAAATATCCAAATAAATAAAGTTATTGGTGAAAATAAAAAATGTATCTTTTATTTTATGGAAAAACTACCTTTTTTTTTTTTTTTTCAGGAGTGAGGCTGTTGCAGGAGCAACAGCCAGGTCAAGAGCCTCACCTGCCTATTGAGGAGTGTGGACCTTGCTGAGTGAACACACAGAGGCTCTGAAAGGTCTTTGGTAGAGGAACAGAGGAGCAAGACTAAAGGCCGACCCACTAGGAACTGCAGTGATCACTGCAGTGAACCCCACAAGAGGTGGCTGCAGTTGCTCTGACCTACGGTGGTGGTAGTGGGGTGAGATCCAGCAAGTGACACTGGCAGGACTTGCTCAGTGATGGATGCCCTGAGGGGCCGGCTGCTCTGCTGTGAGAGGGAAGCACCAGCTCAGAATTCGTGGCATGTAATCAGCCCCTGCACAGCCCCCTGCCCCTGCAGCAGCCCCCCCAGCAAGAATACGGCTCTGTCTGTAGGCCAGTGTGCCCTCCACTGCTCCTGGTAGAATATGCGTGGTGGGACAATGTTTCATGAGGAAATGCCCCTGAGTTCTGGCTGGTGGTAGAAGGAAGGAGATCCCAGCAGCACAGTGACAATCCGGCTCTTGGAGGAGGATATGGGTCATCATATCCTTATGTTTGGACATCTCCCTTCATCACTGGGCAGCCAGCGCCTGTGGTTAAGATGATGTCTTTACTCACCGCCGAAGGTGATACCTACCTCAGTTCGTAAACTCAGGTGTGATGGGCCCATAGCTTCTTTATTTTTCCAGGGTTTAATGTTTGTTTTGAGGGCACTTCGTCTTGGTTAACTGAGGAGTCTTGTCCTCTTTCCCTAGGAACACACAAGTGTGACAGGTGAGGCTTTGTAGGGTATGAGGTCAGGTCAGGTCCAGACGTCAGGGGCTTCTTTGGTCCACACCAATCAACATCCGACATCCCTGAGAGACCCTAGCAGGCCAGGGCCTGGACCATCAGCTCCATGGGTTGTGCTAACCCATCCACAGTCCTCTCTGCTTGAATACTGACCTGCTTGCTCTCCCCTCACAAGCCCAGGGATTATTCTATGTTTCTTGATGTAGAACCCAACCCTCCCCCTCCCCAACCCCAGGACTGACTGGATGTGGTCTCTCATGGTTTCCCATCACCACCAGGTGTGCAGGGGTCAGCCCGGAGCTCCCACACAGGCTGAACCACTGGATTCTCTGGGGAGCTCAGCACAACATCCCACTCTCCACTTGGGCAGGGGCAGCACCCAGCCCACCTGGCTTTCTGGTGCCCACGTAGTGCCTGGGGCTCTGCCATCCCTGCCCCCACTGCTCCCTCACTGCAGGGCTGTGAGAGGCTGGCACAGAACCCCTTCTCAATGACCTGCCAGTGTCTTAGGGTGCCTGCAAGGGAACCATTATAATAAGGGCATGTGGAGGGGGGAAGACAAGACAGAGAAGAACTGGTGGAGTAATGGATGGGGCCCCAGGGTCCTGAGAGGGGCTGGGATGGAACACTGGGGCCAATGTAGGTGGTGACATCAGAAGAAACAGATGTGAGGGAGGAGCTGTGACAGGACAGCAGCCATTGGTGGCTTGATGGGGTTCAGGCTTTCTGGGGCATTTGCTTGGGGACAGAGCAGCACCTAGAGAAGACAAGGGATTACTGGATTTGCTAAGTGAGTCCACTAAGACTCCAGACCCCCAAGTCCCTTAGCCCATTATTGGGCTCATGGAAAATTCATCCAGTCACATGAGGGAGGGTGTGGGTTTGCTCCTTTCCATGTCAGGTTTCCTGAGTCTGGGGTCCAGTGCTAGGAAATTTCCACCATTGTCCTGGGAAGTCTCAAAGACCTTCTGGAGATCCAGAGAGCAGAGGACGTTTCTGCCTGAGTGACAAGTGACCACACAGAGGGGTCCTCCCTGACTGTGGTCACTGGTTCTTCTCCTGGATCAGAGCAGGGAACTGGGGAGGACAGGGACAGGCTTGGGACCTGTGCCTGGCTCACTGTATCCTAGCACACAGTCCTGGGAGGACTCAGCTCTGGGCCCTTGCTTCTGGAGCTACATTCCACAAGGCTGTCCCTGTTCATTCCAAGAGATTCCTGAGCCCAGACATCTTCTGGGCACCCACGTTCAGAGACCGACTGAGTCCCTTGACCCTCCTATGGAGGGGCTACTGGGAGAGGGTGGATGTGCTCAGGAAGGAAGGGCCACTCCAGAGCACCAGACAGCCTGCTCTCAGGCAGCCTCCCAGGGCAGCAAGCAGGCCTGGGTGCAGCCCCAGCCCAGGTGACTCAGGCTGTAGGAAGGACGTGCTCTGGTTCTGGCCCAGACACTACCTTCCACAGTCTCCATCAAGACCTTGGTTTGCTGATCCCTACACTGCACACAGTTGTGCTGAAGGCGGGCCCTCCGGGTCACTGTCTCTAGAATTCTCTGCTCTGAGGTCACAAAGACACACATGAGGGAACAGAGGCAGACATCTGAGATTCTAGAACCCCACACTTGGGTCAGACTCTCACTCTCTGCATTGGCAGCGATGAAGAAGAAACGCGTCTCTTTTGCTCCTGTCCCCAGACCACGCTCTCCCACTCCTCTTTCCTCTGCCTCTTCCCTCTCACTTGTTACCCTCTCCCCCTGCCCTCCACAGGCCCCCACTTCTGGGTCTCGGCCTGTCCCTCCTCCTGCCACCCCACCTCACCAAACCAAGTTCCCATCTGTGGTCAGCAGGCCCTCTTCTTTCCTCGAAGGCCGCAAGGCCAGCAGCCTCCACAGGTCCTCTGGGGCCCCCTGCACCCCCTGCCCTGTCAATGCCCACTCCTCTGCTTCCCTCCCCCTTGTCCAAGTGGTCTCCCACACTGCTAGTCAGTGTCCTCTCCTTCCGAATCCCTGTCCTGGTCCTTTTCTGCCCTCTGGCCCCCTGGGCAGAGGGTTCACTGGCTTTTCCCCACCTCCTGCGGAGTCACCACTTCCTGCCACCATCTCCCCTCCCTTGGGCCGACCTGCAAACTGTCCCAGGGACCAGGAGCCCTTGCTACAGGGGACTGCTCAAAGATTCAGGTGTCAAACACCTGCTGTGCACAGGAAGCAGAACATGCTGGGAAGTGGCCACAGGTAATCCTGGTGGGACCCCCAGAAATCCATGAAACTTCCACCCCCTGCCATCTCCACAGTGAGTTCTCGAGGCATATGGATGTCTAGCCTGTATCATGGGGTTAATGCCCCTCCTGAGCACTGGTGAAGGAGCGATGGTGCCCTGTGCCCAGTATATACCCCACTCCCCAAACCAGTCTCCCTGGGAGAGAGTGACTGGGCCCCCTCGGTCAGGTTTGGGGGTTTGGGGACTGTGGCAGTGGGAAGAGAGGTGAAGCTCTGCTGTAAGGTATTGGGGCCTGGAGGCTGGGGGAGGTCAGGGATCCCGCTTGGGCGAAATGCCCTGTTAACTGTGGTCCTGGGCACTCAGGGCAGTTGCTGAGCTCTGCAGTTGAGCTGGACCTCAGTGTCGCTGAGTCAGGGGCGTGTTCCTGCAGCCTCCCTGGGGCCAGCCGTAGGCCTCTGGGGGTGTGAGAGAATGCTGCACCTGGAAGTGAAGGCTGTCTGGAGGGGCCCCTCTGAGGCCTCAGTGGACCCCCCACACCATCCTTCCCTCCCTTCCCTGCAGGGACCAGGACAGCCAGGGCTACTCCCGTTTCCCATCTTTGACACAAACAAGGAGAGCCGTGACTGGCGGGAACTTGGGGAACCCACATCTCAACTCCTCTGCCCATCCAGCTGACCCAAGTCGCTTGAGAGTGGATGGCCAAAAACTGGCAAGTTTCCCCCATGTTCCTAGGAAGGTGAGTCTGGGTAGTGCTGACTGAGTGTGGGGAGGGAGAACACTGGACACTCAGAAGCCACACAGGCTTCCTGCCCGTCAAAGGGGGCCCACCTGGGCCGGCTGTCCTGACCACAGCCTGCTGTGCTCACGGTCCAGAATGATGCTTTCTTTTGGCCCCTGTAGCCTCCTCAGTTTTGATCACCGTGTTTGGGCCCAGTGAAGTCATGCTGTGAAGACATACCCTGCAACTGGCACCCCCTCACCATGAAGCACAGCGTTTGCAGGCCAGGGCAGCTGGACCCCACCTGCCTGTGGCCTTCAGTTTGCCAAAGATCATCAGGTGAATGCAGCCTGCCAGGACCCCAACCTCGGGCTCTGCTTTCTAATGCCAAGAGCAGATGGGGAGCCAGGCAGAGTTTGGGGACCTCCTACACAGGACCTTCCTCAGCAGTTAGCCCCTTTCCCCTCTCTGTCCATCTGCTGGGGGCAGCGGGTAGGTCCCACCCCAACTGGAGCCTTTGCAGGGCCCTGGTCCAGGCACAGTCCAAAAGCCAAGTAAGAACCCGCTGTCGGAGGCTCCAGCGTCCCCAGGCCCAGCACGGCAGGACTGGAGGGTGGGAGGACTGCCTGGCTCTGGGGCTGCCTCCCAGCTGCAGCCCATGTGCTGTCCAGTCAGGGAAGACTCATGGCCTGATCCTGCTTCCAGAAGAATGACCACTTCTCCTACTCCTGCACCTGACTTCTGGCCCCCAAACGCTTCCTGTTCATTTTCCCTCAACATACATAGCAGTCCTCCAAATCAGATATGGGTCACCTTGGTCCACGTGAGACCACACACTGCTCTGCACACGTGGTCCTCCCTCACCGTTCTTATTGGGGTAAATGGGCACATTTGGGCCTATTTTACTGCCAGAGAACCAGAGAAACTTGTGCTGTGGGGTCGACAAGCCCTTTGGTCTCCTGCTCAGTGACTAGGAGACACCACTGTGAATGCCCATGGAGCCAGCAGTATGAGGTCCAAACTCCTGCAGCCTGGGGGAGGGGGCCAGGCAGCCTGAAGGATACACACCATCCTTTCGGGACCACAGAGGTGGACAGATTCTATGAACACCTCCCTGGACCACACCCACCCTTTTGGGTTTGGAAACTCCTTTGACAAACATCTGGGGCTCCAAATAACCCCACTCCTGATGCCCTGCCTTTTGTCCATGAACTGAGGCTCCCCAGACACCAGCATCTCAGACAAGATGGACCAAGGACAGAGCTGAGCCTTGTCTACACAAGAAACCCATGACCCAGCCCCTTGGGGCCATGGGACAGGAGCCTTATCCCCAGAGTTCCTCAGCCCCCAGCCCAGGGCAAAGGAAAGACTGGGTTCTTGGAGGCTCAGCCCAGGTCCCAGGGCTGCAGGGCAATGGAGAAACCTGGGGAAGAAGCTTTGGGAGGGTTCAGATTCGGCTAGTCCTCTCGCTCTCAATTTGCAAACTTGCCCTCTCAAAAGATGAATCCAACCTTCAAGTGGGGAGGTGGGAGCCATGTTGTGGCCAACATTCCTTCCCAAGTGCTACTTGGGGGCGACATTTTATGGGCTCTCAGAAAGACCAGGCCCAACAATGGAAGCTGTTGTTTAACCAAGACCTGGAAGAGGTGCAGCTGGAGTCAACATTCCCACAAACCCATGATCAGACTTGGACACTTTATTTCTTCCCACCCAGAAGGACGTCCTGCAATTCCCTGAGGGAAATGAAAAGGAGGCAAGGTCACGAGACCTCATGGAGAGTCCCAGGCTGCCCCAGGGCCGAGGAGGGAATGGGGTGGTGCCAGGGCCCAGAGCCCCCTGGATCCCTGCAGCTGGGGGCCCCAGAGACTTCCGTATTGCCCAGAGCTGGTAGAATGGAGCCTAAAGAGGGCCGGCGACCTTTCCTGACTCTCCTCCTCACTCCAGGCTCCCAGCACCAGTCAGCCTCCCCTCGTCTTTCCTCCAAGTGATAGAAAATAGTTGTTAAAACCATTTCACAGAAGCACGGACAGAAGGCCAGGGTATGTGGGGCTGGCTTGATCATTTTTTTAACCTGGTTACAGAAAAATAATTTTTATTGTTGTTCTTCATGTGTTTTATAGTGAATAAATGGTATTAAGTGGTCTTTTGTGAAGAACATTGATTCTCTCCGAAGCCCATCCTGACAGCTTCACTTCAAGTGGCAGCTCAGAAGGCCCTGGACTGAGCTTTTACACGACCCACCTAACCATCAGTATGAGGATGACTAACCAAATTTTAGAGCATTCACACATCTTGCACCCCTCGGTACATTTTTTCTATTTGGTGATCAAACAGCATCTGTGCTACTTAGTGTATACATTTTGAGAAATTAGCATTAATGTTGTTCTAGATGAGACCTATGTCACATGATTGTTCTTTCTGAAATAGCCAGGGCAAGACTTTTTTCAGTGGCTTCCATTTTGACCCAGAATCCACAAAACAGGTAGTTGCTAATTATTATATACTATATTTTTACGTAATGTTAAATCATAAGGTCCAAACTAAAACCTGGCCCATCTTATTCAAGAAAACCTATTTAAACTTCGTTAAATTTGTGTTTAATTGGTTAACACCTGTTTACAATGTGTCAATAAATTTAGGAGACCAGGGAGACCAAAGGAAGACTAGGGCAACATTTCTTGGCAAAGGAGATCCAACTCAATTTGGACTCAAGAATCGCCACTTCTAATCCTTTACATGGAAGCTAAGAGGAATCGTCATAAATATTGTCTCTTTGTCACATAGCCTCCAGCCAGACAACCAATTAGCCCCTGATACTCACCAATACTTATTTTCTGTGAGTTTGATTATAACCACCCTAGTGTGTTGGAAGTGGACAAAGTATACCCTTTTGGTCACAAGCCTGAGATGTCCCATCATCTGCTCTGATGTCGCCCTTTGGTCTCATGAGCACACCTAAGGCTTCCATTCTCCTGTAAACCAGGTGAGCCTGTGCTATCCTTGCAGCTAAGTTGGTGATCCAGGGACTCTCAGGTGTGGGAGAGGAATCCTGGTGTACACTAAGCATGAGGTGAGCTGAATGTTTGCAAAACGAACTACTGAACGAAGAAACAAAAAAACCTCAAAGAAATAGACTTTTCCAGCATATGGCCCTCTCACAATGTACTTGGGAGTACAGAAAGGTGATTAACTTCGGGGAGGGATGTGAAATACTTGAGACAGGTGACCTTTAGGACTCTTTAATCCTACACTACGTGTGTGGTGAGGGTGACCTGGCCCAGGCCTGGGGCATCCAGGCCTCCTGAGAAAACCATGTCAGTGGGGGAATCACCCTTCCCCGACCAGGCCCACTAGGGAAAATTTGCAGCCAACACCTGTTGTTTAGGGTCTTAGCAGCATAGAGACCAAACCTTGGGCCTGAGGACCCCAGTGTGTCAGAACCTGAGAGCAGCAAGGGTGAGAATGACCACTCTCGGTACATTAAAGAGACTTCCAGAGGAATACCAGTTTCACAATGGCCAAGAATCAAATCAGATTATTTCTTCATCCCTTGGCTTTAAACCTCACCACAAACTCCCAGAAAAACCAAGGCACCAACCACGGAGCTTACATGGGGAGGTCCAAGATAATTTTCCTTATGCTGGTGGATGATTTTAGTTATGGTTGGTTTTCAGGCTTGGAAGCTGAACAGAAGTCAATAGCATTCATTTAATAATGTAGGTTGTCTCTCGTGTTTGCTTCACACCATGTAAATCACCACCAAAGTTTGGAAGTGGAGAACTTCCACCTGGTGGATCAGGGGAGGCTGAACAGATGAGGGTGCAGTTTGGACAGACCTCCCTTAAAGGATGGATGCCATTGGGATGGAGAAGGATGAAGCAGGGAGGTAAAGGTGTGTCCCACAGGCATGTACGGACGGCTGAGCCCAGAAACTAAAGGTGAGTGTCCCAGAGTAGAATGGACTTCTGGGATTAAACTGTAAATCTGAAATGTATCCAAAATTTTATGTCAAAAGTCTACTGGCCAAATTTTAAAAGTTTGAGGTTTTGGAATAGAGATCATTATTTCTTGGCCCTGTTAATTGTGAGATTTCTTCCACAGTTTCACATTCTGCTGAACATTGCCAGAGTAAGTTTTCTACTGAGGCTGGTGGATGTTTTTCTCTGAAGTAGGAGCAGAAGGTTTTGGAGGCACCTGGTCTGCCCAGGATCAGCACATTTATCCCCACCCCACAAAGTGTCCCAGTTTGGACAATGCATTGTAAATGTCACTCTAATTATCATTGGTTATCATTTATTTTTTAAGTTGTAGTAAAATTCACCATTTTAACCAGGTATATGGTTTGATGACATTAAATATATTCTCATTGTTGTGCCACCATCACTACCATCCATCTCCAGAAGTCTCTTCATCTTGCAAAACTGAAACTCTGTGCTCACTGGGTATCAATGCCCTACCCCACCGCCTGCTCCTGGCACCCAGCACTCTACTCCCTGTCTCCGACTGCTCTAGGTCTCTCATGCATCTGTGATCAGTCACACAGCGTTTGTCTTTTTCTTACTGCCTTATTTCATTTAGCATAATGTTTTTCAGATTTGTTCATATTATAACGCATATCCATTTCCTTCCTTTTTAAGGCAGGGTGATATTGTATTGGGTATACGTTTAAATTCCATGTTGTTTATCCACCCACCTGTAGACAGACACTCAGTTGCTGGCTGTTGTGAACATGTGTCGTGTCTCTGCTTTCAATTCTTTTCATTCAGGAAGTGGCCTTGCTGGGTCATGAGGTAATTTTCTTTTTTTAATTCTTTGAGGAACTTCCATACTGTCTCTGTTAGTGGCTACACCCTTTCATATTCCTGTCAGAAGAGCATAAGAGTTCCGATTACTCCATATGCTCTTCAATACTTGCTTTAAAAAAATAATAATAATAGTCATCTCCATGGGTGTGAACTGGAATCTCACTGTGGTTTTGACTGCATTTCCCTAATGAGTATGATGTTGAACATCTTTTCAGGTGCTTACTGTCCATCTGTATCTCTGGAGAAATGTCTATTCAAGTCCTTTACCTGTTTTTTTAATCAGAATGTTTATTTATTTTGTTTTTATTTATCATTTTAGGAGTTCTCTGTGTATTCTGGATATTAATCCCTTATCAGATATGTGATGGATTTTGTTTTACATGGTTCTGAAACTTTTGTTTCTTGTAAAATTCAGAGATATATGGAGTCCCCCAATTGGGCTTTTACTTAAATGACTCAGTCTGAATGACAATTGAATTGTATCACTAAAAATTAGATACTGTCTGTCCTTCAGTCTTTCAAAGCCAGGGAGGTTCACTTGGGATCTGGGCAGATGGAAGAAAATGCAGGGAGGCATGGGAAGGTCTCACATGCCTTTATTTATGAGTGGGGTGATCCACACACGCTGAAAGCCACATGTAGCACTGTGGGAAGCCCCAAGTCCCTTATATAATAAATGCACACAGAGCCAGCAGGGTGCCAAAACATTGTATGACACAGTGTGATTCCGTGAATGCGGGGCCACTCAAGGCTATGGGAACACTGCTGATCTTAGTTGCCCAGACATCTGGGTGAGGGAGCCTGACTACGCCATTCACCATGCGCCATCTTCAGGTTTATCTGGTCTAATGTTACAAATTCAAATGCACCAGGCAATTTTACAAAGGTTATAATTCTAATAAAATATAATCTCTATTTTTCTGCTTAATATTCTCATTTAAATCTTTACATTATTTGTTGCACTATAAAAATATAGTGTTTTTCTTAAAGCTTTCTAGCTAAAAGTCTCTCTTAACTATCAGTTCACTTCCTGATTTAACTATTCAGAAGCTGTATATTTTCTTTTCTTTTTTTTTTTTTTTTTTTAGAATTTATTTATTTATCTTTAGAGGGGAAGGGTAGGAGAGAGGAAGAGGGAGAGAAACATCAATGTATGGTTGCCTCTCGTGTGTCCCCTGCCGGGAACTGGCCTGCAACCCAGGCATATGCCCTGACTGGGAATCGAACTGCGATCCTCTGGTTCGCAGGCCCGCGCTCAATCCACTGAGCTACACCAGCCAGGGCCAGAAGCTGTATATTTTCATTTTATTTTTTAAAATTTTGTATTGTTCAATTACAGTTGCCCACATTTATCCCCATTACTCTGTGCTGCCCTACCCTGCCCCTCTGCTTCCCACATTCAATCCTTCCCAAGTTTGTCTTTGTCCATTGTGCCTTTATAAAGGTTCCTCAGTTTGACCCTTCCCCTTCTTTCCCCATTATCTCTCCCCCTTCCCCTCTGGTCACTGTCAGTTTGTTCTTTATTTCCACATCTCTGGTTCTATTTTGCTTTCATGTTTGTTTTGTTGATTAGGTTCCACTTATAGGTAAAATCATATGGCATTTGTCTTTCACCGTCTGGCTTATTTCACTTAGCATAAGGCTCTCCAGTTCCATCCACGCTGTCAGGAAAGGTAGGAGTTTCTTCTTTCTTTCTGCTGCATAGTATTCCATTGTGTAAATGTACAACAGTTTTTTGATCCACTCATTTACTGATGTGTACTTAGGCTGTTTCCAGCACTTGGATATTGTAAAAATTGTTTCCGTGAACAATAAGGGCACAGGTTCTTTTGAATTGGTGTATCAAGACTCACAGGGTATAATCCCAGCAGTGGAATTGTCGGGTCAAAAGTCAGGTCCATTTTTAGTTTTTGAAATAATTCTTTACTGTTTTCCACAGTGGCTGCACCAGTCTGCATTTCCACCAACAGTGCACTAGGGTTCCTTTTTCTCCACATCCTTGCCAGCACTTCTTGATTGTTGATTTGTTTATGATGGCCATTCTGACTGGTGTCGTGTGGTAACTCATTGTGGTTTTAATTTGGATCTCTCTGATGGCTAGTGATGCTGAGCATCCCTTCATATATCCATGGACACTGTGTATGTCCTGCTTGGAGAAGTGTCTGTTCAGGTCTTTTTCTCATCTTTAATTGGATTGTTTGTCTTCCTGGTGTGGAGTTGTGTGAATTCTTTTTATATTTTGGAGATCAAATCCTTGTCTGAGGTATCATTGGCAAATATATTTTCCCGTACAGTTGGTTGCCTTTTCATTTTGCTGATGTTTTCTTTAGCCATGAAAAAAACCTTTTATTTTGATGAAGTCCCAACTGTTTATTCTTTCCTTTATATCCCCTGCTGTAGGAGACATATTGGTGAAAATATTGCTGGGTGGGATATCTGAAATTTTCTTGCCTATGTTCTCCTCTAGGACTTTTATGGTGTTGTGACTTATATTTAAGTCTTTTATTTATCTTGAGTTTATTTTTGTTTATGGTATAAGTTGGTGGTAGACGTTCATTTTTTTTATATGTAGCTGTCCAGATGTCTCCACACCAGTTGTCGAAGAGGCTATTTTTACTCCATTTTATGCTCCTGACCCCTTTGTCAACTACTAATTGACCATGGAGACTTGAGTTTATTTCTGGGCTCTGTATTCTGTTCCACTGATCTATGTGTCTGTTCTTACACCAGTACCAGTCTGTTTTGATTACAGTGGCCTTGTTATATAGTTTTATTTCAGGTATTGTGATCCTTCCTACTTTGTTCTTCTTTCTCAAAATTACTGAGGCTTCATATCAACAAAACAAACAAACAAGCATAATATAAACAAAGACACTAAATTTGAGAATAGTCTGAGAAAATTACTGAGGCTTCAGGGTTGTTTATGGTTCCATATAAATTTTTGAAACGTTTGTTCTATATCTGTGAAATATGTCATTGGTATTTTATTTTATTTTATTTTATTTTATTTTATTTTATTTTATTTTATTTTATTTTATTTTTCTTTATTTTTGGAGAGGAAGGGAGGGAGAAAGAGAGGGAGAAACACACCAATGTGCGGTTGCCTCTTACACAACCCCTACCGGGGACCTGGCCAGCAACCAAGGCATGTGCCCTGACTGGGAATCAAACCAGTGACCCTTTGGTTCACAGGCCAAAGCTCAATCCACTGACCCACACCAGCCAGGGCAATGCCCCCCTCTGTTTCAACTATAATCCATAGAACTTAATTACATTTACTCTCAAAGTCGTTGGTATTTTAATAGGGATTGCATTGAATCCACTCATTGCTTTGGGTAGACACTTTGATGATGTTAATTCTTCCAATCCATGGACATGGTATATGTTTCCATTTATTTGTGTCTTCCTTAATTTCTTTCTTCAGTGTTGTGTAGTTTTCTGAGTACAGGCCTTTTACCTCCTTGGTTAGGTTTATTCATTCCTAGGTACTTTATTTTTCTTGTTGCTACAGCTAATGGGATTTTCCCCTAATTTCCTTTTCTGGGATTTCATTGTTGGTGTACAAAAATGCCTTCAATTTCTGCATGTTGACTTTGTATCCTACTATTTGGCCAAATTCACTTGGTAGGTTAAGTAGTTTTTTGGTGGAATCTCTAGGGTTTTCTTTATACAAATCATGTCATCTGCAAACAATGACAGTTTTACTTTCCAATTTGGATGTCTTTTATTTCTTTTTGTAGTCTGATTGCTCTGTCTAGAACTTTGCATACTATGTTGAATATAAGCGCTAAAAGTGTACACCCCTGTCCTGTTCCTGATCTTAGTGGGGAAGCTTTTAGTTTTTGCCTGTTGATTATGATGTTGGCTGTAGGTTTCTTATATATGGCCTTTAGTATGTTGAGGTGTGCTCCCTCTGCTCCCACTCTGCTGAGTGTTTTTATCCTAAATGGGTGCTGTACTTTATCAAATGCATTTGCCACATCTGTTGATATGACCATGTGATTTTGGTCTTTACCTTTTTTGTGTGTGATGTATTACATGTACTGATTTGCAAATATTGCACCATCCTTGCACCCCTTGGATGAATCCCACTTGATCATGGTGTATGATCTTTTCAGTGTATTGCTGGATACAGGTTGCCAACATTTTGTTGAGGATTTTAGTGTCAATGTTCATCATCAATATTGGCCTGTAGTTTTCTTTCTTTGTGGTATTTTTATTTGATTTTGGGATTGGGATGATGCTGGCCTCATAAAAAGAGTTTGTGAGTCTTCCATCTTCTTGGATTTTTTGGAATAGTCTCAGACGGACAGGGGTTAGCTTTTCTTTAAATGTATTGTAAAATTTTCCTGTGAATCCATCCAGTCCAAGGCTTTTGTATCCCAGGAGTTTTTTGATTATTGCTTCAGTCTCACTAGCTGTTATCATCACTCTGCTCAGGCTTTCTGCTTTTTCTTTGTTCAGTTTTGGAAGATAATATGTTTCTAGAAATTTGTCCATTTAATCCAGTTTTTCAAATTGCTTGGCATAGTGTTATTTGTAGTAATTTCTTTCAATCCTTTGGTAATTTCTGTGATATTAATTGTAATTTCTTTTCTTTTATTTCTTATTTTATTTATTTGGGTCTTCTCTCTTTTTTCCTTGATGAGTCTTGTTAAAGTTTTGTTATTTTTTTTTTTTTACCTTTTCAAAAAAAAAAAAAAAAACCTCTTAGATTTATCAATCCTTTGAATTGTTCTTTTAGTCTTTCTGTCATTTAATTCTGCTCCGATCTTGGTTATTTCTTTCTTTCTGCTTGCTCTGGGCTTTTTTTATTTTTTCATTGTTCCTCCACTTCTTGTAAGGCTAGGTTGATATAAATGTTTATATCTTTTTTAGGTAGGCCTATATTGCTATGACTCCCCTTTCAGGCCTGTGTTCACAGTGTCCCATAGATTTTGGACTGTTGCATGTTCATTTTCATTTGTTTCCATAAAGCTTTTGATTTCTTTCTTGATCTCATTATTAATGCTTTCATTGTTTAATAGCATGCTACTCAGGCTCCATGAATTTGAAAGCTTTTGAGTTTTTCCCTTGATGTTGGTTTCTAGTTTCAGGCCCTTATGGTTGGGGAAAAAGCTTGATATGATTTCAATTTTCTTGAATTTGTTGAGGCTTGCTTTGTGTCCTATCATGTGGTCTATCTTTGAAAATGTTCCATGTGCATTTGAAAAAAGTGTATATTTTGCTTCTTTAGAATGAAAAGTTCTGTGCTTATCAGTTAAGTCCATTTGATCTAGTACATTGTTCATTGCCATAATATCCTTGTTGATATTTTGTTTGGAAGATCTACCCATTGTTGAGAGTGGGGTGTTAAAACCCCCCACTGTAATTGTGTCACTGTCTATATCTTTCTCGAAGTTCTCCAAGGTTTTCTTTACACATTTGGGTGCTCCTGTGTTGAGCGCATATGTGTTTATGATGTTTATGTCTTTGTGATAGATTCTTCCCTTGAGTATTATAAAGTGTCTTTCTGTGTCTCTTTTCATGGTTTTTGTTTTGAAGTCTATTTTGTTTGATATAAGTATTGCTACCCACATTTTTTCTTGTCTATTTGCTTGGAATATTTTTTCCATACCTTCACTTTTAGCCTATGTAGGTCTTTTCTTCAGAAATGAGTCTCCTGTAAACAGCATATTTTTAGGGTCATGTCTTCTTATCCATTCAGGTACCCTGTATCTTTTGATTAGAGCATTTAATCCATTTACATTGAAGTTTATTATTGATAAGTACTTATTCTTTACCATTTCCCCACTTTGTACCTGTGTTTCTGTCTCTTTCGCTCTTTTTCACCATCTTCTTAAAGCAGACCCTTTAGCATATTTTGCAATGCTGGTTTGGTTGAGGTGTATTCTTTTAGCTGTCTTTAGTCCAGGGTACTCCATATTTTGCCTTCTGTTTTAAATGAGAAGCTTGGTGGGTAGAGTAGTCTTGGTTGCAGGCCTTTGATTTTTATTAATTGGAATGTTTCTTGCCATTCCCTTCTGGCTTGTAGTATTTCTCTTTAGAAGTCAGCTGCTAGCCTTGTCAGAGCTCCCTTGTATGCTATTTCCCATTTCTCTCTTGCTGCCTTTAAGATTCTCTCTGTCTTGGAGTTTTGCCATTTTAATTATGATGTGTCTTGGAGTGATCCTCTTTAGGTTCATCTTGATTGGGACCCTCTGTGCTTCCTGGACTTACGTGACATATTCTCTCATAATTTAGGGAAGTTTTCCATCATTATAGTTTTCAAACAGGTTTTCTATCCCTTATTCCTCTTCTTCCTCTTCTGGTATCCCTATTAGTTGAATAATATTACATTTCATGTTGTCTTGCAGTTCCCTGAACCCCTCTTTGTTCTTTTTGAGTCTTTTTTCCTTTTCTTGCTCTTTCTGGGAGTTTTGTTCTACTTTGTCCCTCAGCTTGCTGATTCAGACCTCTGCTTCATCTAGCCTGCTTTTAATTCCTTCTACTGTGATCTTCAATTCAGAAATTGTATTCTTCATTTCCTCCTGAATTGTTGATAGTTTCTATGTCCTTTTTCATGCTGAGATAGTTCTCAGCATGTAAGTTTCTTGTAGCTTCCCTGTAGTTTTTGTAATCTCACTGAGCTTGTTCAGCTTCTTGTAACCATTGTTTTGAACTTAATATCTGATAGTTTACTTGCCTCTCTTCCATTTAGCACTCTCTCTGAGGATTCCTCCTTTCATTCCAGTTGAGAGTTGTTTCTCTGTCTTCCCATTTTTTGGGAGACTCATCTTATTTACTTCTGTTTCTTAAATTGTTGTTTTGACTCCCTGTCTTTGTGGTGTGAACCTCTATGGTAGGAGACCTGTGTGATTCGGTGGTTCAGTCTCCTTGATCTCCTGAACTTGATACTTTGGGGATACCTTTTATGCTGTTTATATTGGCTGTTTGGATGTAGTTGGGTTTTGATTGTTGCTGGGTCATCCTTTGGTGGGTCCTTCCCTCCAGCTGGTTGACTGAAGGTTACTCCACATACCACATCTTGTATGCTGTTGTGCAGGTGCTTCCAGAAAAAAACATGAAACCCAGGAAACAAACCTACACCTGCAGTAATAACGCCCTCCACAATCTCACTATCAACACCAAATGGACCATATTATTAAGAGTGTAAAGAGATTAAGACTATTATAATAATATGAGATGACCTACTGAAAGAAAAATGATTTTGAAAGGGTAGAAGGAGGAACACTAATAAGAGTAGGGAATCATAGCAATGCAAAGAGAGGAAATAAAATTGACATCATAAATAAAAAAAGGAATGAAGAAGGTAGAAAGGAATAGGAAGGGAAGCATATAGTATTAGGTTTAAACATAAATCAAAAAATAAAATAAAGTGAGAGAGAGAAAGAAAAAGGGGGAAAAAGTAAAATAATAATAAAAATAGGAACTAAATTGGAGATAAAGTTCCACAACAGCTCTATCAAGAACAAATGAGCTAAAATTAATATAGGTGGGATAGAAAGGAAAGAAAGAAAGAAAGAAAGAAGAAAGAAAGAAAGAAAGAAAGAAAGAAAGAAAGAAGAAAGAAAGAAAGAAAGAAAGAAGAAAGAAGAAAGAAAGAAAGAGAAAGAAAGAAGAAAGAAAGAAAGAAAGAAAGAAAGAAAGAAAGAAAGAAAGAAAGAAAGAAAGAAAGAAAGAAAGAAAAAAGCTTAAGAGATGTCTAGGGGAAAGGGAAGTGATTTTAAGATGATAGAAGGAGAGGGAATACTAAGAATGAGGAATGAAAACCAAGCTAAGACAGAAAAAAGTTAAAATTTGAGATGGAAAGAAAAAGAAAAAAGAAAAGAGAAGGGCAGGGTGAAAGAGGTAAAAAAAATAAACAGGCTAAAACAGGACACAATTAAAATTGGAGACTTAAAAAGTATAGGAGGGGGGAACAGCAAAATTTGAGATTTGAAGTAAAAAATTAGTGAACAACTAGAGATAAAATTGAAAAAATGCAACAGCAACTACACTATCCACAAACAACGAACAAAGATTGCTAAATGTGAAGAGAAGATTAAAGTATTTTCAGAGAGAGAAAAGGAATGTGAGATGACCATTGACAAGAAAATTTGTTTTGTGAGAGGGTGGATGAAGGAGAAATAGTAAGAGTGCAGAATGGAAAGAAGTTGTAGCAAGAGAGAAGACAGAATTTAAAACAAGAATAATAAGAGGAAAGAAGAAGATAAAATGGAGTAAGAGAAGGGAGAGGCAAAATATGTGAATTGAAATACACTATAATATAAAATCTAGTGAATTAATATATACAAATATGAAGGACAAGAAATAAATGTTAAAAACCTATGCAGGAAAGAAAATATCATAAATCATGGAGAAGACCACAATGGATTTCATCTCAGTAGCATCTAGTATTTAGGTGCTGTCTTTTCTTTCTAGGGCAACCTCTGGTGATGTCAGATGGTGCCCCAGCCTGGCCTCAAACACCTGTTTCAGACTTTCAGGGATCTACTGTCTGTGGCTGACTCCTTCAGTTGTTAATCTAGTAACTCTGCACTCAGCAGTCAGTATTAAGCACCATAGGGTGGGGCAGGGTCCTTCCTGGGTTCAGGGCTATTGTTTGCCCTCAGGCTGCTGCTGCTCAGAGGGAAGTGGACTGCCTGAGCAGGATGGCTGCTGCAGTATGGTGGATGACTCAGCATGGGGATCCCGGCAGTTACTCTTTCAGTTCTCGCCCCAGTGTCTCTGACCCATCTCTCCTCCAGCATCTCTAGTCCCTTCTCCCCCGACCCCCTTTGCTGGAGCCCAGGGTAAGTGGCTACAGTGAAAATTTATGCATTGCCCCTATAAATGGCTCTTTGCGTCTACAGCCATCGGTCTCTGGAAGAGAGCAACCCTGCCGCTTTTCATAGTGGGTGTCATCTGAGTACTTTTCAGGCTCTAGTGCTCTAGGCTGGGAAATCCCAAGTGAGGGTTTAGACCCCCACTTCTCAGGGGGATACAAATGGCTGCTTACACATCCCTCTGGTGCCTCAGCTGCTGCCTATGGATGCCCAGCCAGCCCTCTCATGTCTCTACTGCATTCCTCACCAGTCACATTGTAAAAGGTGAAAATGCAACCAAAATGAAAAGAAAAAAGACTTTTTGACCAACCAAATAGTTAAGGAATAGCTGTTACCTTTGTTTCTGGCAAAAATCAGAAAGGAGTTGTTTGTTCAGATCTCTTCTAACAATATAACAAAATCCTATTAGCTATAAATAAAAGAATGGTGATCTTTCTGTTCACTGTAGTGAGAGCTGGAAGGAAAGCAGGCAAGATGCAATTAACTCACTCACAAATGATATAAGTGTGTAAGAAATGAGTAAAGGAGAAAACATTTTATTTTTTAATATATTTTATTGATTATGCTATTACAGTTGTCCCATTTCTCCCCCATCATTCTCCCCACCCTGCACACCCTCTCCCACCCACATTCCCCACTTTAGTTCATGTCCATGTGTCATAAGTTCTTTAGCTTCTACATTTCCCATACTATTCTTGCCCTCCCCCTGTCTATTTTCTACCCACTATCTATGCCTCTCATTCTCTGTACCTTTTCCCCCCTCTCCTCCTCCCACTCCCCTGTTGCTAACCCTCCATGGGATCTCCATTTCTGTGGTTCTGTTCCTGTTCTAGTTGTTTGCTTTTGCTTTAGGTGTGGTTGTTAATAGCTGTGAGTTTGCTGTCTTTTTACTGTCATATTTTTGATCTTCTTTTTCTTAGATAAGTCCCTTTAACATTTCATATAATAAGAGCTTGGTGATGATGAACTCCTTGAACTTGACCTTATCTGAGAAGCACTTTATCTGTCCTTCCATTCTAAATGACAGCTTTGCTGGATAGAGCAATTTTGGATGTAGGTCCCTGCTTTTCAAGATTTCAAATATTTCTTTCCAGCCCCTTCTTGCCTGGAAGGTCTCTTTTGAGAAATCAGCTGACAGTCTGAGGGGAACTCCTTTGTAGGTGACTGTCCCCTTATCCCTTGCTGCTTCTAGAATTCTCTCCTTCATTTTCATCTTGGCTAATGTAATTACGATGTGCCTTGATGTGTTCCTCCTTGGGTCCAACTTCTTTGGCACTCTCTGAGCTTCCTGAATGTCCTGGTAGTCTATTTCCTTTGCCAGGTTGGGGAAGTTCTCCTTTATTATTTGTTCAAATAAGTTTTCCACTTGTTGCTCTTCTTCTTCCTCTTCTGGGACCCCTATAATTCAGATGTTGGGACATTTAACAATGTCCCGGAGGTTCCTAAGCTTCTCCTCATTTTTTTGAATTCTTGTTTCTTCCTCGTTTTCTGTTTGGTTGTTAATTTCTTCCTTCTGGTCCACTCCATTGATTTGAGTCCCAGTTTTCCTTCCATCTCTATCGGTTCCCCATGCGTCTTCCTTCATTTCACGTATTGTAGCCTGCATTTTTTCATCTAATTTGTGAGCAAAATCAACCAATTCTGTGAGCATTTTGATGACCAGTGCTTTGAACTGTGCATCTGATAGGTTGGCTATCTCTTCACGGCTTAGAGGAATTGACTCTGGGGTTTTCATTTGTTCTCCGGTTTGAGCCATTTTTGGTGGGTTTTTTGTTTTGTTTTGTTTTGGTTTGGTTTTAGTCTGGTTGTGGCTATTACGTAGTGATGGGTGGAGCCTTAGGTGTTCCTCAGGGCAGGGCAGCCCAGTCGCTGGGTTGACGCTTTAGGTGGGAGCAGGGTCCGAGAGGGAAGAATGGCGCCTGTCCAGCTCTCTCCTGGACTCTGGTCCCTTCTGCTGCTTCCCCTTTGCCTGGATTATCTGCGCACATGCGCGTGCTGTTACGTAGTGAGGGGTGGAGCCTCAGGCACTCCCCGGTGTGGGGCAGCCCAGTCGCGGGGTTGTGACGCTATACGTGGGGGCGGGGTCTGGAAGGGAACAATGGCGCCTGCTCCGCTCTCTCCTGGATTCAGTCCCTTCCGCCACTTCCCCTCTTCCTGGACCATCTGCGCTCGAGAATGTGGGACCACCTGGTCAGCCAGCCGCCCTGTGAGTCCTCACTGGGACTGCACAGTTGCCCCCCTGTGCCCAGGGTCCGCCAGCTGCTGCCTGTGGGCCCGGGGACCGCCAGCCGCCGCCTGTGCACCTGGGAACTGCCAGCCGCTGCTGCTTGCGTTCCCGGGTCTGCACCTCCACTTTTTCCTGCTGCAACTCCACCCCTCTTACCGGTCTGGATGAATGGTTGTTGGACTTCCATACAGTTCAATTTTCTATAATTTCTGATTGTTTTCTTGTTTCTAAATATTTGTTGTCCTTAATTTTGGTTGTGAGAGGAGGCACAGTGTGTCCTCCTACGCCTCCATCTTGGCTAGAAGTCCAGGAGAAAACATTTTAAAACACATCCTGCTGTTACCCAATTAGAAATTTTAACTCTTTCATCTCCAAACCTTCCCAACTGACTTTTATGCACTTCCTGTCTGAGTATCCCTATGGAAGGTTCCATGATGCATGTTAGCATCTTAATTCAATCATGGGTTAATAAAACTATCAATTATTGAATATTATTTTTACTTAATTTTCTTATGAGGTGGTAGTAACAGAGCCTATGGCAGAAAAACTGTGTCTAGGGATCATGTGCTTCTTAATACATGTTACCTTGAAGTGCCATCTTAGGTACATAAATAAGAACAAGGCACAATGTGGATACAATGAGAAATAATGGGTACATACTGTGTATAAGCAAGTGGTATCCTTTTGACTAGACTGTCAACTTGCTCAGACCATGACCTCTTCTTTATTCTTCTTATTCATTGTTTTTCCCTAGCACTTAGCAAAGTTCCTGATCCCTAATGTATTCAATAACATTTGTTTAATTCAATTGAAAATGAGAGAGACTACACTCTGGGAACATTTATTCAGGAGCCATAATTACAGAATTATTTAATTTTACCTTTCAAAATCGTTCTATAAAAGTTTAGGTGATTTATCTATCAGTCAGTATCCCAGCAGGAAACAGAAAACAAACCTGAAGAAGTATTTTAAAGTAAATTTAATGGTCAGACTACTTTCAAAGGTGTTGCAAGAGTAGAGGAACTACTGAAGGATGTTGAGGCACCCAGGGAAACCATCAGTTGCAAATCCCTACTGCACTAAGGCCTGAAGGGAATGGGAAGAAATGAGTGTTACAAGCCCAGTGAGTTTTTGTTAACTACTGCAGATCTTCTTATATCCTAATGGTGCCTTCCACTAACCAACCTAAACAATAAGCCAAAGAGCAATGGAGACCAAATAGTATGACTATGGAGATCCGATTCCCATGACACAAAGCAGGGCAAAGAAGGGTGGAAGATGGATTGGGGAGAGAGAGGCAGCAGCAGATGGAGACTAACCAGCATGTGGGGGCGGGGGGCGGCGGGGAACAGCGGAATAGTCTCCTTTGAGGCACGTTAGTCAGTGTGAGGGACCATTACAGGAATTCAGTAAGAATGAATGAACAGATAACCTGGGCTTGTAAATAAGAGAGAAATGAGCCTATCAAGTGTTAAGTAAAGTAAGCTTTTCTAAACCTTACTTACTAGAACCATGTTGTACCATCTCACATTTCCTTCATTAAAAAAAGAAATGCTAAATATTGAAACCATATTTATAGAGACATTTTTAATTAGGTAAAATAATTTTATGTTATTTTTCAATGTTCTATTTTATTAAAATAATGAAAGCCTTTGCCTCTAGGAGCCTGAAGCCAAGTATCAGTCTATAATTTTTAAGACTGAAAGCCTTTGAGCCCATCATATTCAGCAGCATCTTACCCTTCTGAGGCCCATGGCCACCCCAAATACCTAGGACAACGACATCCAAGGCTAAAATACAAGAAGCCTCTCACCTGAAATCCAGACCCATACATTCGATTGTCTATTCACCATCTCCATGTGGATGCCAAAGGCAATTTTAGTCTTTTTAAAAATATTTTTGTATAACTTATTGATTATGCTATTCCAGTTGTCCCATTTCTTTTCTCCCTTTTATTACTGTCTGCCCTGCAACCCCCATCCCTCCAGCATTTCCCCCCATCTTCAGTTCATATCCGTGGGTTGTACTTATTATGTTCTTTGGTTTCTCCATTTCCTATACTATTCTTAATTTACCCCTATCTCTTTTGTACCTGCCAATTATGCTTCTTATTCCCTGTAACTTTTCTCCCATTCTTCCCACTACCCCTCCCTGCTGATAAGGATTTTTTCTGTGATTCTGTTTCTGTCCTCATTGGTTGCTTAGTTTCTTTTTCTTTTTGTTTTTATTTTAGGTTCAATTGTTGATAGTTGTGAGTTTGTTGTCATTTTACTGTTCATAGTTTTGATCTTCTTTTTCTTAGATAAGTCCCTTTAACATTTCATATAACAAGGGCTTGGTGATGATGAAATCCTTTAACTTGACTTTATCTGGGAAGCACTTTATCTGCACTTCCATTCTAAATGATAGTTTTGCTGGATAGAGTAATCTTGGTTGTAGGTCCTTGCCTTTCATGACTTGGAATACTTCTTTACAGCCCCGTCTTGCCTGCAAGGTTTCTTTTGAGAAATCAGCTGATAGCCTTTTGAGAACTCCTTTGTAGGTAACTGTCTCCTTTTCTCTTACTGCTTTTAAGATTCTCTCCTTCTCTTTAATCTTGGCTAATGTAATTATAATGTATCTTGGTGTGTTCCTCCTTGGGTTCAACTTTTTTGTGACTCTCTGAGCTTCCTGAACTTATAAGTGCTTTTTTTTGCCAGACTGGGGAAGTTTTCCTTCATTATTTTTTCAAATAAGCTTTCAATTTCTTGCTCTTTCTCCTTTCTTTCTGGCACCCCTATGAAATACCTGTTGGAACGTTTAAAGTTGTTCCAGAAGTTCCTAAGTCTCTCCTCATTTTTTTGAAATCTTGTTCTTCATTCTGTTCTGGTTGAATGCATAGTTCTTCATTCTGTTCTGGTTGAATGCATATTTCTTCTTTCTGTTCCAAGTTGTTGATCTGAATCCCAGTTTCCTTCCCTTCAGTATTGGTTCCCTGTATATTTTTGTTTATTTCACTTTGCATAGCCTTCGCTTTTTCCTCCATTTTGCAGCCATACTCAACCATTTCTGTGACCATCCTGATTATCAGTGTTCTGAACTCTGAATTTGATAGGTTGGCTATCTCTTCATTGCTTAGTTCTATTTTTGAAGCTTTGATCTTTTCTTTCATTTGGGCCATATTTCTTTGTCTCATCATGCCTGTTATGTTGTAAGGGGCAGAGCCTTAGGTGTTCGCCAGCGTGGGGCAACCCATGTCACTGTATTGTGGTGCCATATGTGGGGCAGGGGTCTAAGAGAGAACAATGGTGCTCGTTGGGCTCTTGCCCCACTTTCAGTTACTTCCCCCACTCCCCACAAGCAAATTGGGCCCCTTTGGTGCTGATTTCTGGGTGGGTAGGTTTGTATACATTCTAGGACTCTCTGGGTCCCTCTAATGGATGCTCCTATGAGACTGGGAGTTTCTCCCACTGCTGCATCCCCACAGGTTTTCACAATAGAGCTTTTGAGGCTTTATTTCCCCACACTGGAACCCTGTATTGCACACTTTATCTTGCTCCCCAGTTGTTCCTCTCAGTTTATCCACATTTGAATGTGGGACCACCTGGTCCACCAGCTGCCACCTGCTGTGTTCCTCTCCTCCCTGGCTGCCCATCTCCACCCCTCCTACCAGTCTGGGTGAATGTTTCTTCTTTAACTCCTTGGTTGTCAGACTTCCAATACAGTTCAATTTCCTGGCAGTTCCGGTTGTTTTTTGTTTTTTTAACTGGTTGTTTCTTTCTTTTGGTTGTGTAGGGAGCAAAGGGTATCTACCTATGCCTCCATTTTGGCTGGAATTTACTCGTTTTCATTCCAGGAATTTTAGACTTAACAGGTCTAAACTCAGTCTCCCAATCTTCTATTCAGAGTTGCTTTCTCCTCACAGGCTCCATCATATTTCCAGTTGCTCAGCCCCAAAACCTTGGAGCCATACTAGCCTGTGTTTTGTGTTATATTTCACATGCAATCCAAATGCAAGTCCTGTTGAAGCTGCCACATCAACTGTACCACCCTACTCTAAACTACAGTACCTCTGTTCTGGGTTATCGCCTCTTAACTGATTCACCTCCACCTACCCAGGTCTCTTACAGTCTATTCTCCAGTAGCTGGCAGTGTGATCCTTTAAAACATAATTCAAATCACACTATTCTTCTTCTCATAATTTTCTAAGATCTACCTTCTCATTCAGAGAAAAAGCTAATCTCTACAATCACCCCTCTTATCTGCCTCCCCTATTTTTTTCTTTCATATTTTTTCCTTCAATTGCACTCCCCTCCATTGCTCATGACACTGCAGGTATGCTCACCTCCATCTGCTCTGCAAACACAACAGGCATGTTTCTTCCTTAGGGCATTTGCCCTCTCGCTCCTGCTGTGAACAGCTTCTTTTCAAGAAAGCCACATGGCAATCTTCCTTACCTCCATGAGGTCCCAGCTCAAATGTCTGTGTATCAAGTGATGCCTCCTCTAACCACCCTATTTTAAGTACCTACCCCGGCTCTCACTATATCCTCCTTTCAGGCTCTTCTTCTTTCTGTCCACAACATACATCATCATCCACAATCTATAGATTTTTGCTTTAATTTTTATTTTTTCTCTTCACCACTCTTCCCCACTCCCAGGCATGAAGCTCCAATGTGATGAACTTTTCCAGCTGGTCCCTTGCTTCTAGCTGTTTGGCTGGCAGATGGTATGCACTCAATAAGTATTAGATGAATGAAAGATTGAATGAATAGTAGATTAACCATTTTAGTAGAAATGGGAATAAAATTTCATTTTTTCTGTACCTATTATTTGACTTCTCAATTTCTGTTCAATATTTTTTTTAATTTTTAAAAATGTATTGGGATGACATTGATTAATAAGATTATATAGGTTTCAAGTGTACATTTCTATTATACATGATTTGTATCACCTTGTGTGCCAACCGCCCACAGTCAAATCATCTTCCATCACCATGTATTTGGTCCCCTTTACCATTTATTACCCCCTAACTACTTCCCTCTGGTAAACACCATAATATTGTCTGGCTATGAGTTTCAGTTTTGTGTGCTACATATGTGTAAAATCATATGGTTCTTAGTTTTTTTAACTGACTTATTTAATTTATTATGATATTCTCAGGGCCCATTCCTGTTGTCATAAATGGCTGTATTTCATCTTTTTTATGGCTGAGTCGTATTCCATAGTATATATATGCCACGTCTTCTTTATACAATCCTTTTTTGTAGAACACTTTGGTTGTTTCCATGTCTTGGACACTGAGAATAATGCTGCAATAAATATAAAGGTGCATATATCTTTTCAAATAAATGTTTTCAAATTTTTCAGTAGATACCCAGAGGAGGGATTGCTGGGTTATATGGTAACACTCTTTTTAATTTTTTGAGGAATCATAGTGTTTTCCATAGTGGCTGTACCAGTTTACATTCTCACAAATAGTAAATGAGGATTCCTCTTTCTCCACAGCCTCTCCAACACTTGTTATTACCTATCTTGTTGATAACAGCCATTCTAACAGGCGTGAAGTGATATGTTATTGTAGTTTTGATCTGCATTTCCCTAATGGGTGGCAAAGTTCAGTATCTCTTCAAATATTTATTGGCCATTTGTATGTCTTCTTGGGAAGACATATAAATATCTGCTAGGTCCTCTGCCCATTTTTTAATTGTTTTTTGTTTGGTGTTGAGTTGTATGAGTTCTTTATATACTTGGGATATTAACTCCTTATCAGAAATGTTGTTTGCAAATATCTTCTCCCATTTCGTTGGTTGCCTTTTTGTTTTGTTGGCAATTTCTTTTGGTGTACAGAAGCTCTTCAGTTTGATATAGTCCCATTCATTTGTTCTTGCCTCTTCTTCCCTTGCTTTTGGGATCAAATTTACAAAATTTTCTCTAAGATCAAGGCCCATAAGTTTAGTACCTCTGTTTTGTTCTATATAATTTATCATTTCAGATCTTATATTTAGGTCTCTGATCCATTTTGAATTAATCTTTGTACTAGGAACAAACTGTATTCTAGTTTCATTTTTTTGTACATGGCTTTCCTATTTTCCCAGCACCAATTATTAGAGGCTTTATTTTTTCCATTGTATGTTTTTGGCTCATTGTTAAAAATTATTTACCCATATACATGTGGTTTTATTTCTGGGCTCTCAATTCTGTTCCTTTGGTCTGTGTGTCTGGTTTTTCTGACAATATCATGCTATTTTGATTATGATAGTTCTATAGTATAATTTGAAATCAGTTGCTATGATACCTCCAGCTTCATTCTTTTTTTCTCAGGATTGATTTGACTATTCAGGGTCTTTTTTGGTTCCATGTAAATCAGATGATATTTTTCTTCTATTTCTTTAAAAAATGCCATTGGGATTTTGACGGGGATTGCATTAAATCTGTATATTGCTTTGGTTAATATGGACATTTTAACTATGTTAATTCTTCCAATCCATAAACACAGAATACCTTTTCATTTTATTGTGTCCTTTTCAATCTCTTTTAATAATGCTTTGTAGTTTTCAATATATAGGTCCTTCACATCATTTGTTAACTTTATTCCTAAATATGTTATTATTTTTGCCACAATTGCAAAAGGTATTATTTTCAATACTTTTTTCTGAAATGTCATTGTTAGTATATATGAAAGCAGTAGATTTTTGTCTACTGATTTTGTATCCTACAAATTTTTTTTATTTGTTTATTGTTTCCAATAGTCTTTTGATTGAGTCTTTAGGGTTTTCTATGTAAAGAATCATGGCATCTGCAAAAAGTGACACTTTTACTTCTTCCTTCCCAATCTAGATTCCTTTTATTTCTTTCTCTTACCTGATTACTCTGGCTAGGACTCCCAATACTATGTTAAATAATGCCCTGGCTGGTATGGCTCAGTGGACTGAGTTCCTGCCTGCAAACCAAGGGGTCGGTGGTTCGATTCCCAGTCAGGGCACATGCCTGGGCTGTGGGCTGGGTCTGCAGTAGGGGGTGTGCAAGAGGCAACTACACACCAATGTTTCTCTCCCTCTCCATTGCCCTCCTTTTCCCTCTGTCAAAAATGGATAAAATCTTTAAAATATATATACTGTATTGAATAAGAGTAATATGAGTGGACATCCTTGTCTTTTCTTGCTCTTAGAGGAAAAACTTTCAGTTTTTCACCACTGAGTGTGATATTTTCTGAGAGTTTGTCATATATGCCCTTTATTATGCTAAGGTACTTTCCTTCTATATCCATTGGATTGCATGTTTTAATCATAAATGTATATTGTATCTTATCAAATGACTTTTCTACATCTATTGATAAGTCCATATGATTTTCATCTTTTGTTTTGTTAATGTGGTGTATTACATCACTCAATTTGTGTATGTTGAACTATGCTTGTAGTCCTAGAATGTAGTACTTTTTGATGTATTGTATTAAATTTGCTAGTATTCTCTTTTGTATTTTTGCATCTGTATTCATCAGAGCTATTGATCTGTAGTTTTATTGTGTGTGTGTGTGTTATCCTGGCCAGGTTTGGGTATCAGGGTTATGTTGGCCTCATAAAAGGTGTTAAGAAGGATCGCCTCTTCTTCAATTTTTTCAAAGAGTTTGAGAATAGGTAGCAAATCTTCTCTGAGTGTTTGGTAGAACTCACTAGTGAGGTCATCTGGTTCTGGACTTTTATTTTGGGCGAGATTTTAGGTGGTTGTTTCAATTTCCTCACTGTTGGTCAGTCTATTTAGATACTCAAATTTTTCATGATTCAGTCAAGCAAGGTTATATGTTTTTAGGAAGTTATCTTTTTCTTCTCAGTCATTTAATTTGGTGGCATATGGCCTTTCATGGTGTTCTAGTATGATCTTTTGTATTTCTGTGGTATCTGTGGTAACTTCTCTTTTATTTCTCATTTTGTTTATTTGAGTCTTTTCTCTTTTTTCTTCAGTGGGTATAGCCAGGAGTTTGTCAATTTTATTAAACTTTTTAGAGAACCAGAGAATCTTTGTTGCATTTTTTCATGTAGTCTTTTTGTTCTCTGTTTCATTCAATTCTGCTCTAATTTTTATTATTTCCATTTTTCTGTTGACTTTGGGATGCTTTTATTCTTCTTTTTCTAGTTCTTTAAGTTGTAATATTAGGTTGTTTACTTGAGTTTTTTTTTGTTTCTTAAGATAAGCCTGTAATAAGACACCCTTCCCTCTTATTATTGTTTTAGCTGCATCCTACGAGTTTTGATAGGTCATATTGTCATTTTCATTTGTCTTACATATTTTTTATCTCACTTTTTTTTGTTTTTGTTTTTCAGTTTATTGCATGAAGGAGTTACACTAATTCAAGCTAAAAACAGACCTTAAAAGGTTATATTAAATAAGCTGTGAGGTTTTGAAACTTGTGACAATGGACAGAAGAGAAATTCTGCTCTTTGCAAGGAAATCCTCGCTTAAACTTCAGTGAGCCCAAAGCACTTAAAACCCATGAACCTTTAGCTGGCTGTCCTTAGCCAGTCCAATCTCTGAAAGAAACTGGCTGGTGTTCTGTCATGGTTCACCCTGAAGCTTAATTACCTCTCCATATTCTGGATGCTCAATGACAGTACCATTGCAGGCAAATTTCTTCTTAAATGCGTTTATTAGTTTCTTTTTATTGTATTCATCAATGATCCCTTGGAAGGTAGTGAGGGTCTTTCTGCTGTTTCTCTTTTGAATTCTTACATGGATATAATCCCCAGTGCCAGCAAGAAGCAGATTGTCACCCTTACTTGCATCATCAAAGGGGACGGAAGAGGGATGGTAATGGATAGCGGACATGCAATACGATTTCTTTTCTTTGGTGGAAACAGTCTGCAGAAAGTTGTGGCAGAAGAAGACAGGCTGGAGGTACTGGATGTCAGAAAGCAAGGGAGCTCAAGGGGGAGGTTGCTGAGTCCTTAGAGGCAGCTCAGTGGCTGGGGCTGATCTCACCTTTTTTCCTCTTTGACCCAGTCATTTTTAGCAGTATGTTGTTTAATCTTCATGTATTTGTGGTGTTGTTTTGTTTTTTAAATTAAATCAGTTTATCTCTAAAATTATGCTTCACTAGAAAGTAAACTCATTCCTCGGTTTCTCTAGATCAAGAACCAGCAATTTTTCCCTTAAAAGGCAAGATAATAAATACATTTAGCTTTGCAGGCCAAAAATACTCTGTCACAACTACTCAATTCTGCCATTGTATTTCTAAAGCAGCCATGATCCAGTAAAGCTACTTACAAAAGCAAGCTGGGAACCAGATTTGGCCCTGGAGCTGTGGTTTTCCAACCTGTGCTATAGATGAAATCCCACAGGTTTGTTGCTAATCCTGGGGTACAGATCCCCACAAATCACTAGCACTGCCAAAAGATGCAAATGAAATCAATATTTTAATACACTGAACTCAACAGAATTTGCAGAAACCAACTTGATTCCTTCTCACTGCCTTCCAACCTGTTCTAGGTACTAACTTTCTTTTCTCTCCCCTAGATGAAATCTTAGGCTGGTCCCACAGCTTTTTCAGTCTCTCTTAGATTTTTTTTTTTTTCCTGCATACCTTGAGATAACGCATCCACTACAATATTTTAATCATATAATTCCAGTTCCTATACAAGTTCTCCCTTTCCTTCTTCACTGTTCTCCTCACTGAATCCTCTGGTCATTACAGCCTGTACCACCCCTTCAGCCCCCACCCTACTCCAGTTTCATTGTAGTGTGTGGTCTTTGTGTTAATTTTGTGAACATATACGCCACATAGCCTCATGTTTTATATCCTTTCTAGTGATTGATAATAAATTCTAAATATTGTAGTCCCCAGACTGAGGAACCTCCCTCACTTCCCTATATCCTGTCTATCAGAAAGCCTCATTGATTGCACTCTGATATCATCCATACTTCTCCCTCTCCAGTGACTATGCTGTAGTACAATGATCACCCACTTCTGTGAGCTGACTTGGGCCCTAAGTGTTTTTTACATCATTCATTTCCTCTTTACCTTCCCCTTGAATTTATTATTCACTCTACAGCAGTGAATAATAGAAAGAATAATCTTTCTGATCCTCCCTTCATAGCAACCCAGTCCTTGCTCCTCCAAGTCCCTTTAAAACCTTTACTGATGTGTCATTTGCTCTTACAATTAAGACACAACTTTTTATGGTAACATCTTAAAGATACATCTACCTGATACCACCCTCTCAACATTCCTAGGCCCACCCCGATCCTGAGAAAAGGTATGTGGCAGAACAGCTGCAATTGATAAAAACTACTGGAGCTGTCAAGAAGGGAGACCATACCCCCACTGAATCTGTGGCCTAAAATTGGTAGAAACCAGCTCCATCAAACAGGGCAATTAATTTACCTAACGGTAATCTCTAATCTCATTATACGCTTATTGCAACACATTAGCATGCTAAAGACATGCCCCACAAAAACAGAAAGCCCATGCAAAGACACAAAATGACCAACAGAGTTCCTCTGAGAAATCTCTACTTTTTTTTCCTGGGGAGATCCTGAATATCTTGGAATACCCACATGGAGTACCCTAATTCCTTATTAAACAAACTTCAAAAAATGAAACAAATTCCACTAAAAGGGGATGACTTTGTCTGTGAAATAGCCCACTCTCCATCTTACTATGTCACTAATAAGCTCACTTTCGCTTTAAAATGTATGCTGGCTCACAGTTGAATTCTTTCCTGCACAAAGCCAAGAATCCACCATGGATAACAGAATCTTGGGTCCCTGGACCCTGGAACACTTGCGTCAGCACCACCCTCCCATCATTCACAACCTTTCAGCCACCCTGGTTATATTTTAAATCCTTATACTCATCTCCCCTTCCTACCAGAAGTCCTTCAAACGCTGCTACATCTGTTTGCACATTCTTTTCTCTACATTTCCCTTCATTAACTAATTTTAAACCTTCCTACTATTACAGTAGGTAGTTATTTAATTAGTTATTAACAAAGTAAGGGAGTAAATGGAATCAGACATTAAGCCTGATTAACTAGGAAGCTCCATCAGGCATTAAGCCTAATTAAGTCTGGAAGCTACTGCTTCCACACACTGCAGGGGACAGACACATTGCTCTGCCAAGAGGATTAAGATCCCTCCATCCCCCACCAAGTAGTGGGGAAGGACTGGCTTTCTCTTTTTCTTTTCTTCTTCTTCTTTTTTTTTAGTAGCATTCTTTTTTTTTTTAATTTTAATTGTTGATCTTGTACAGTTTTCTGTCTTTTACTCCCATCCCAGCCCACCACCCCAGCCCACCCCACCTCCCTCCCATTTCCACCTCCCATAGTTTTTGTCCATGTGTCCTTTATACTTGTTCCTATAAACCCTTCCCCTTTTCCCCTAAAATTCCCTCCCCTCTCCCCTCTGGTGACTGTCAGCCTGTTCTCAATTTCAATGTCTTTGGTTATATTATGCTTGTTTGTTTGTTTTGTTGATTAGGTTCCTGTTAAAGGTGCCTGTTCTAGTTGTTTGCTTTTGTTTTAGGTGTGGTTGTTAAGGTTGTTAATAGCTGTGAGTTTGCTGTCTTTTCACTGTCATATTTTTTATCTTCTTTTTCTTAGGTAAGTCCCTTTAACATTTCATATAATAAGGACTTGGTGACTATGAACTCCTTTAACTTGACCTTATCTGAGCAGCACTTTATCTTCCCTTTCATTCTAAATGACAGCTTTGCTGGATAGAGCAATCTTGGATGTAGGTCCCTGCCTTTCAAGACTTCAAATACTTCTTTCCAGCCCCTTCTTGCCTGTAAGGTCTCTTTTGAGAAATCAGCTGACAGTCTGATGGGAACTCCTTTGGAGGTGACTGTCCCCTTATCCCTTGCTGCTTCTAGAATTCTCTCCTTCATGTGAATCTTGGCTAATGTAATTACGATGTACCTTGGCGTATTCCTCCTTGGGTCCACCTTCTGCTTTCTAATCTCTCCTGTGGAACAATCAGCTCCTTTCCATAGGTTACTGGGGGAAGGGGTAAACCAGTCAAGTTGGAATTCCTCTGCTGAAGCATGTACAGTAAAAGTCCGAGGTCCATGCAAAAACTATGAGATATGGCAGTAGGAGCCAAAATAATGATCATAAAGGGGAGTTTATCCTGGGGAAATCTAGGAAAAAAATGGATAGGGTAACAGCACAGAAACCTCGAAGGTCCAAGAAAGGGACTGGATAGGGGAGGGCCCAGCACAAGCCCTGGAAGAATTAGGAAGAAGATTGGTTAGTTTTAAAGAAAGCTTACCCCTTCCCAAATTGAAGGAATTATAATCAGAGCTTAACAAGGGGCTCATTAATGTTCTTTCTCTCTGTGTAGCAGTGGCACAGGTTTTGGTGTGGCAGCCTCAAGGATGAATCACAGTGCCCAAAGTGAGGGTAACAGAGACTAAGCTATACCACTGAGACTTTATATGCCAATTTGGCCTAATGGCACAGCAGCTCTGGGTCCTGGACCTCCTCCTAAGCTTTGTGTGGCCCCAGAGGCCCTGCAGTGAGATGGAGCTCAGCCACCTGGTTGGGGGATGAGCCATCGGGCACCTGGAGGCAGTTCTTTGTTTTCACTCCAACAAATCTTGCCTTAAGTTCTCCTGTGCATGGATCCCCAAAACACATCTCCCATGACTCAGTAAAAGAATCCTATCTTCACTAGCAACATTACCTCAGTTTAATTGTCATCTTCTCCTATTTGACTTGAAAAACAGTTTGAGATGCCCTGACTGGTGTGGCTCAGTGGGTCAGACATCGTCCTTCAAACCAAAAGGTCACCAGTTTGATTCCCAGTCAGGGTGCATGCCTGGGTTGTGGGCCCGGTCCCCAGTTGGGGCCATGTAGGAGGCAACCAACTGATGTTTCTCTCATGTATCATGTGTCTAGTCCTCTCTTCCTCCCTCCTTTCACCTCTCTAAAAACAAATAAATAAAATCTTTAAAAAAAATAAAATATTTTAAGACATTATAGACAAAATAACACATTAACTATGTGTGTTTGCAGTTTCATTTGCTATTTTTCACTTAATTGTATCAGGTAAGGTGTTTTCATAAGTAACCAAAATTTCATATCAGACTGGCTTGAACTATCAAAGATGTTTCTTAATTTATAAAATAGAAAATTTCGGAAGTAGAGCTTTTTCTCTACTATCTCCCTTCTCTGAAGTTGGTCACGTCTGCCCTTCACATGGGTTGCTTTGTTCTCAGGCTCACCTCATTGTAACAGCAAAATAGGGCATTTCAGTTTCAGACTTTGTACCTTTTTGCCACTCTATCCAAAAGGAAATTGAAAAAAGACTTCTAGCTAAATTATTAAACAGAAACCCTTAGTTTCGTTCTCAAGGCCCCATTTAGGGAAGAGGCCCCTTATCAGTGACAAAGTGGGTGTGCTGATTGGCTTAAACCCGTAAGAGCCCACCCTTGAGGCAGCGGTAGCAGGTGGGGTTTATTGTCTTCTGATTCCAGAGGTGCTTCACTAAGGGGAGGGTAGATTTTCTAAATGAAAAATCAGCCTGCTTCAGCAAAATGAGAAGAGACCTGGATGCCTGGAAGCTACCTACTGCGTACCACAATGATAAACTGAACATTTCCCCACCTCATTTAATGTGCTAAAACATTACATTTAAAATCTTCATAGTCACTTATGGTGTAATGTTCCATCTCATGAATCCCATGAATATAACACCTTAATTTTATTAGTTAGACAAAGAAGTTATTTCCAGTGTTTTGAAATATTACTGCAATGATTATTCTCCCTCTCTTCCTTTGCTTAGGTTCATCTTTCTCTTCACGATATGCTCCTTATCTATTATAAATAGCTATTATAAATAATACTAGATAAACATGCTTGTGCATAAGTATTTTCCACCTCTCTGATTATTTTCTTAGAATAAATTTATAATGATAGAATTAATAGGTCAAAGGCCAAGATTGTTGAAATATAAATTGTCCTTCAAGGAGATTGTACCAATGTGTACTGTACAACAGATACTTAGTGTGTGACTGAGCTAGTTTCTTGACATTCTTGCTAATTAACACAACATCTTCCATTCATAAGTATCAAGTTTTCTGTCACTTCAATGCCTTTTTTTCTATTGTATTCTCAGCCTGGTTATCTCTGTCTCCTTTCCAATGCTCATTAACCATCTCTGCCAGCTCCTATTTGTTCTAAGTTTCAATCATAGTTCTGGCATCTCACCAAATGTATCCCATTATAATCATTTGTCCGTTTGTTCTTGTTTTAAATTAGGCAGTGAATTATTTGAGGAAAAGTATTGTTTATTAATATTCAACCCTATAACCTCACTACTTAGCACTGTTTATAATGTAGGACATACTCAGAACTGTGTTTTAAATTGCAGACATGTGGGACTTCCCACCAAGATGGAGGCATAGGTAGATAACTTTGCCTCCTTGCACAACCAAAAGAAGTACAACAACAAATTTAAAAACAAAAATCAACCAGAACTTTCAGAAAACTGAACTGTATGGAAATCCAACAACTAAGGAGTTAAAGAAGAAACATTCATTCTGACTGGTAGGAGGGGCAGAAATGGGCAGCCAGGATGGAGAGGATGCAAGGCAAGGTGTTGGCTGGAGGACCAGATGCCTCCACATTTGTGGGCAGATAAACCAGGAGGAACAACTGGGGAGTAAGACAGACTGTGAAACCCAGGGTTCTAGCATGGACAAAAAGCCTCAAAACCTCTGACTATAAAGGCCAGTGGGGATTGTCACAGCAGGAGAAACTGCCAGTCTCACAGGATTTCAATGGAGAGACGCATGGGGTCATAGCATGTACACAAACCTACCCAACCAGAAATCAGCACCACAAGGGCCCAATTCACTTGTGAGGAGCAGGGGAAGTATCTGAAAATAAGGTAAGAGCTCAACAAGCATCATTGTTCCCTCTCGGACCCCTCCCCCATATACAGCACCACAACACAGTGGCATGGGTTGCCCTGCTCTTCAAATACCTAAGACTCCCCCTTACAACATAACAGGTGCACTGAGACAAACAAATATGGCCCAAATGAAAGAACAGATCAAAACTCCAAAAATAGAACTAAGTGATGAAAAGATAACCAACCCATCAGATGCAGAATTCAGAACACTGGTAATCAGGATGCTCACAGAATTGGTTGAGTATGGTCACAAAATAGAGGAAAAAGTGAAGGCTATGCAAAGTGAAATAAACAAAAATATACAGGGAACCAATACTGAAGGGAAGGAAACTGGGACTCGAATCAAAGGTTTGGACCAGAAGGAAGACATAAACATTCAACCAGAACAGAATGAAAAAACAAGATTTCAAAAATATGAGGAGATGCTTAAGACCTCCAGGACAACTTTAAGCACTCCAATGTCTGAATCATAGGGGTGCCAGAAGGAGAAGAGGAAGAGCAAGAAATGGCAAACTTATTTGAAAACATAATGAAGGTGAACTTCTCCAATATGGTGAAGGAAATAGACTTCCAGAAAGTCCAGGAAGCTCAGAGAGTCCCAAACAAGTTGGACCTAAGAAAGCAAACACCAAGGTGCATCATAATTACATTATCCAAGATTAAAGATAAGGAGTCTTAAAAGCAGTAAGAGAAAAGGAGACAGGTTCCTATAAAAGAGTTCCCATAAGACTATCAGCTGATTTCTCAAAAAAAACCTTGCAGGAAAGAAGGGGCTGTAAAGAAGTATTCCAAGTCATGAAAGGCAAGGATCTACATCCAAGATTACTCTGTCCAGCAAAGCTTTATTTAGAATGGAAGGGTAGATCAAGTGCTTCCCAGATAAAGTCAAGTTAAAGGAGTTCATCATCATCAAGCCATTATCATACGATATGTTAAAAGGACTTATCTAAGAAAAAGAAGAAGATCAAAACTATGAACAGTAAAATGGCAACAAACAAGTATCAACAACTGAACCCATAAATAAATAAATAATACAAACTAAGCGAACACTAGAACAGGAACAGAATCACAGAAATAGAAGTCACATGTAGGGTTATCAACAGGAAGAGAAAGGGAGGAGAATGGGGGAAAGGTGCAGGGAATAAGAAGTATAAATGGTAGGCACAAAATAGGCAATGAGAGGTTAAGAATAGTATAGGAAATGGAGAAGCCAAAGAACTTATATGTATGACCCATGGACGTGAACCCGAGGGTAATGCTGGAGGGAGTGGTGATTCAGGGTGGAGGGGAATAAAGGGGAGAAAAAGTGAGACAACTGTAATAGCATAATCAATAAAATATACTTTTTTAAAAATAAATAAATTGCAGACACATGAAAGCTGACCATCCTCATAGTATAATCCAAGGATGATCCATCAATCCCCAAAACTTTGTTGTTGAGTTCAGCCTTGTTCTAGTGTGAGCCCCTTGTGCCTATCACAGATCTAGAGCAGAGAGTTTCTCTCCAGAGTACCACAGAGCCTGACTGGTTATGAGAGGCCACCCAGCCAATTTTTTAAGTATTACTATTATCTTTGGGCTTTAAAAGTAGCAAGAGATCATCAGATCAAGGAGATGAGGACTTGGAGTTGACTGAGCTCTAAACCAGATGTCATCTCAATCTCTTTCCTCCAGGACCTCTTCACATCTATCACTTTGCTTGACACATCTTTTGTTATTCAGAGAGGGGGGTGGGATTTGAAAGTTAGAAGAATGGGTGTGGACGAAAAAGGCCTGAATCACAAGCTAAGAAACTAGGAGTAGAGGCTATCACTCCCTATTTAGTCACTACATTTGAGTTTCTACAAAAAGAGATAAGGACCAGAAACAGACAGGGCTGTTTCAGTTAGTGTGTTTGTTTGTTATTGAATGAAAGTATTGCAGAGACATTAGGGCATGGATGAAAGCCAGAGGGTGATGCAGCTCTGTACCTCTGAGCTTAAGCTAGTTTTGGGGCTGAGTGGTAGAAAAAGGCAAAGAGGTGAGGGTGAGGTGCTGTGCCCATGGCTGTATGAAGTTCGATGGGCAGCACTGACTCCTGAAAACAAAGTTGTTATTCACCCCCTGGCACTTGTAACAGTGAGGTCTTTGCAAGTGGTTGTTTAGGCAATTGACGTGGACAAAGGAGGAGGAACCAGAGAGGACCAGTAGGGCAAATGCCTTCTGCCAAATATAGGTGACAACACACCTGAGAACCCTTTTCAATGACCCCCTTCCCAAAATACATAGGGAGCTTTCTTCTCCTTCCCCTTCATTGGGTCCAAGCTTTGGGCCAGTGTACCTAGTGAGTCTGGAGGTGTGCTGGGAAAAACCGATGTGTCCAAAGTCAAATTTTCAGCTGCTGTGGTCAAGGAATTGAGCAACACACACACACACACACACACACACACACACACACACACACACACGGAATAATGGAAACCAGTTTTACATTGTCAGATAAGGAAGTTACAATTAAGGAATATAGAATCTAATAAACCTTATAAAAGGCACACTTTTTTATTACATTTCATTTTTCTGCTTTCCATAGATATTGCATGTTACAAATGGAAGGTAAGACCCCCACTAGCAGATTATGGCTCACTGAAGGCTCAGATCATGGTTAGCTTTTTTTAGCAATAAGTATTTTTAATTAAGCCATATACACAGTTTTTTCTAGACATAATGCTATTGCACACTAAGTAGACCACAGTGCTGTATTAACATAATTTGTATATCTACTAGGAGATAAAAAAAAATTATGTGACTAACCTCACTGCAGTATTTGCATTATTGCAGTAGTCTGGAATTGTACCTACATTTTCTCCAAGGTACGCCTGTAGTACCAGACTGAATTGGTTTCTAATAGATAAATACATGATGATAGATGATGGATGATGGATGATTGATTGATGATAGGTAGATAGATAGATGATAGATAGATAGATGATACATAGACAAAAAGATAAGTACAGGCATATATCTGTGCATCTATACATAGATTTCCTAGTGTTGCCTTTTGAGAGGCTCTAGCAGTAACAACACTGTGAAAGCCAGAACTTGATTCCTTAATATCTTCCTCATTGAAAGAAACCAGGGCTTCTTGAAGAAATGTCTCTCTCCAGGTCTATGGCAAGAAAAAATACATAATGAGACTAAAACTTTTATGTCAGAAAATAACGCAATGCCCAAGAATGATGAAAACATCAAAAAGGCATACAAATCAGTTTAAAGGGACACCCACTGCAAGACCTAGGACAATCTGAGTATAAAAATAATTATTGTAACATATCATAAACCCCTGGGTAAAATAGGAAGCCATTAGTGTGTGCTGATATGAATGAATAAATAAATGGAGGAGAAGGGAAAGGTCTACTCTACAAATGATTGCCAGTTAATAAATCCAGAAGGAATGATGGAGTTAGCCAATCCCCATTTGACATTGTCTGGCTCAGCCGCCGTGGTAAGCAGAGACAGCAGATGTAGGGGGTTGTTCTCCCTCTTTTCTTGATGAGGTTCATTTATCTCTTCACCATATTCACTTTATCATTCCGGATATTTTCTTGTCAGTATCATCTCCTTTCCATACCTTATAGTTATTTTTCAGTCCCCAAATGTGATGTCTTCTCACTTTGATTAAATGGGACCTGCTCTTGAAGCTCTGCCCCCTTTCTCAGTCACTACCATCGCTTCTGTCATGGATCTGGCCTGCGTGCCCTTCCCTCATCCCCAGCCACAGCCCAAACCTATTTCTCTCAGACATGGGCAAAGCCAGATTAATTTCTGTAGTATGATTAGGACAATAGATATGGTTTTCCCTTATTTTTCTTCCAATAGCTCATCATACTTGCCCCCATTTAATCTGAAATGCATTTCTTGTAATATTACTACAGTTTGGCTCCCACTCAGCACTTTCTCAGTCTCTTAAGAGTTAAAATAATACAAGTTGTCTAATACCCCATCCTTTACATAGAATGTGTTCTGCTCCTGTTAGAAAGATGAGTAAGTATGGAGGGGAATACAGATTATCTAGCACAGTTTCTCCCCCTCCCTTTTTTCTTTCACGTCATTGATTTTCGTGTCTTATCCTTCACCACGGGAATTATTATTTTGATTGTAAGGTAAAGCAGTGTCCCAAAGATCGGGACTGTAGCTGAGTTCTACCGGCACCAACTTTTTTTTTTTTTACCTTATGTGACCAATTTAATCATTTGAGCTTTGGTTTCTTCACTGAAAAAAAAAAAGCGGGGGAGGGGGGAATTCAACCTAATAACTTCTTAGAGCATTTTCTGTTTCTGGGTCCATGTGTCTATGATTTGAGCTTTAAATATTGGAATGCTTTTGAGTGTGGTCCTCAAAATTCTTCACCTCTCTACTGACACTAAGTGATTTCTTCAAGTCTTGGTTTTCTATACCAACACTCTGATAATTCCAAAAGTTTTTACCTCCAGCTCCCCTCCCCAATCTCTCCTTTCCTCCCACCATGAGCTTCCAATGGCCAACTTGATGTCTTTATTTGACTATTCAACAGACACTACAAATAAAATGTATAGAAGAGAATTCTTCATGTGTCCCTGCCTCCTTCTCCAGTCTTTCCTGTCTCTGTAAATGGCAAAACCATTTGCGTAGTTTTTCAGTTGAAAAAAATTTAATAAACTTCATTGATTCTCTTTCTTTTGCTCTCCACACCCAATTTAATAGTAATTCCTTTTGATTTTCCTTCAAAAAGATATTCAGGCAGATGACTTTTCAGCAGTTCACCTCAGTCATGACTACCCCCAGCTATTTTTCCTTCTCCCATGACTTAGTACCATAGTCTTTCTTGTTCCCTTACAGTCTCTGAAGAGCTTTCGAGTTCTTTCTGAAGACTGAAATTTAGGTATATCATTCCCTTCTTTAAAATCCTTGGCAGCTTGCTAATATACTCAGAAAAATAATACAAAGTCCTTAGTATGACGTAAAGGCCTCACCAGCCACAGCAGTTGTCCACCTCTCACATTTCATCTTTCATTCGCTCAGCAACAGTAATTCTGGTTTCTGTACACTCTTTATATGCTGGGAGGAGATTGGCTACTGTTTACCAAACCTGGATCTTCTCCCTCCTGGACACACAGCTAGTTGCATTTCCTACCTTCCCATGTTGTTAGAGGTGCATGTCACTGAGTTCTGGCCAGTAGAATAAGAAAATGTGACACATGCCATTTCCACACTTAGCCCATAGAAATCTCCCACATAATCAAGTTCCTTCATCTGCCAATGGGACGCAGAGGACTCGGGACCCTAGAGAGTGACAGCCTAGAGCAGGGTCCAGGATCCCAAGGCAACACCTGTAAGCACACCCACTCAACCCACACTCACCTCTGCTGAGAGCAAGAAATAGGCTTCTTTGTATCAAACCACTGTGTTTCCATGGTGGGAGAAGGTAACATTTGTTAAAACATTTAGTCTCCCCTAAGTAAAACATGAACCAAACTTCTTCCTAAGTCATGCTTGAAAACTTTTCTCTGTATTCATATGTCCTACTTCATTAGATCTTTGCTTACATGTCACCTTTTCCAAGAGGCCCTCTCTAACTACTTCTATAAATAAAACTAGCCTGCTTCCATCCCTGCCTGTTACTCCCTTAAAGTTACAGTAATTTTCTTCAAAGTGCTTTATCATCACCTAATGTTATTGCATATTTAATTATTATTTATTTTTTGTATTTTGACACAAAAATATAAAAGCTATGAGTATAGTATCAGCTGTTTCTTTTTTCATTGTTGTATATTTTATACTCAATTGGTGCCTAGTACACAGTAGGAACTTTATCAATAATTGAAAAATGAATGAATTTTAGCTTCTTTGTAGCAGGATGGCCCTGTTTTAACTGCCACTGTCACCACAAATCCAATTTCCTCACACCCCATTTTCAGGTATACAGTAATACCTATCTTGCCACTTTCTATCACTTAAGTTTTTGCTTCCCTTGTCTTACCTCCAAATGAGGCAGCACACCTCCTGAAAGGTGATATTCTGTCATGGCTTTGAAAGTTGAGAGAAGTAAAAATATGAAGGCAAACTCCAAGCATAAGACCCTAAACCAGTCTTGGAGCCTGATAGTGAGGAGTGAGAGCACAGCAGCCTCCATGGACTCACACTGAGACTGCCGCACAGGAAGTGTCCCCAGCCCCTGTTGTCCAGCAGAACTTTCCAGTCCTCCACTTCTCTCTGGCCCTTGGTAGGTTTTTGGCCTGGGCCCTTTTGGAAAGAATGCTGGTATATGCCGTCCTCCCTTGTTCTCTTGGGATATGTTCTAAGACCCCCAGTGGATGCCCGCAACTACAGATTGCATGAAACCCTAAATATACTTTGCATTTTCCTATACATACAGATCTGTGATGAAGTTCAATTTATAAATTAGGCACAGTAGGAGATTAACAATATTTAATGGTAAGGTTTGCAGGAACAAGTATAAAGGATACATGAACAATAACATGGGGGGTGAAAATGGGAGGGAGGTAGGGAGAGCTGGGGGTGGGCTGGGGTGAAGGTAAAAGGCAGAAAACTACTTGAACAACAATTAAAATAAAATATTAAATAAATAAATAAAATATTTAATAATAAAATAAAACAATTATATCCCTCTCAAAATACCTTATTGTACAATACTCACCCTTCTTATGATGATGTGAGATGATGCAATCAATGTCTATGTAATGAGATCTGTTGTATTTGAGTTGTACCAACCACACAACGAGCATGAATTTTATTTTTTCTTCACAATTTCACAGATGGAAGATTTATTCTTGCCATAGTTCTGGGCAACTTGAGCATATAATGTTTTTCTTTTCTTATTAAGTCAAGAACTTTTATCTCTTTACTTAAAGGAAGTACTTTTAGGTACTCTTTGGCATCTCTGAATTGACAGCATCACTGCTCTTGCATGTTGGAGCCATTATTAAATTAAATAGGGGTGATTTGAACACAAGTACTGTGATATGGTGACAGAAAACTACTAAGAGACTAACTCATGGGGAACATATACAGTGTGAACATGCTGGACAAAGGGGTGATTCCCATTCCAGGCAGGGTGGTTCAGATTTTGTCACGCCACTCAGAAGAGCATACAATTTAAAACTTGTGAATTGTTTATTTTGGGGATTTTCTATTTAATATTTTCTGAGCTTAACCTCAGAAATTTAATATAACTGAGGTTAACCATGGGTAACTAAACCATGGGAAGTGAAACCATGGAAAGGGGGTACTACTGTGGGTAGGAGTCATACAGCCTTAGGTCCAAAGCCAGGTTCACCATTCAAAGTGGGTCACATTCATTAATTCAACAATATTTATCCAGTGTTTTCTATGTGCTACTTCATAGTAAATGATGAAAAAAGTAATAAGATAGTTTTAGAGATGCTACCTCAAGGAGATAGTAATCTAGTTACAAAAATAAGCATAATTTCACATTTCTTTGGTTACTATTGTGATGAACTCCCTGATGGAAAAGGACATTCCTTTTCTATGATGGTTCACATCAGTCCTTAGCCTCTGGGGCCAGGAAACATTTTAAAAATATACCCGGACTGAAACCTAAAGGTTGAGAAATTAGCTAATCCAAACTGGGTGACAAGGCACACAAGAGTGTGCAGGCTGAGCTGGGAAGGTGCCTGCAGTATTTGGAAATGGCCCTGGGGCCAGAACGGCCAGTACACAGTCAGCAGCATGGAAACTGGTGGAAGGGAGGTGAGGGCAGGATGGGACCCACCTTGTGGGCCAAATTTAGGACCTTGGTGTTATACTAAGAACAATTAAAAAAAACATTGAAATGTTTGAGCATGGAAGGAGGGAGGACATAATCAGTTCTGCATTTTGTAACGATTGCTCAGGTTTCAGTGAAGAGAATGTATTATTAGAGGGACATGCAGGGAACAGGGAATGAACCAGGTGTAAGCTGTTGCAAGATCCAAGTGAAAATCATGATTCATTGGACTACCTGGAGAGAAACAGATGGATTTGAGAGATATTTAGGAGGCATGTCAGTAAGGCTTCATGATGGTTGGATACAGGTAATGAAGGAGAAGAGTACACCCAAAAAGACACGTGCGTTTCTTATTTGAGCAACTGGGAAAATGCCTCTGCCATTCACTGAGATAAGACTCACTGGAAAACAAGGTAGGCTGAGGGAGAAGATCACAACTGTGATTTTGGGATATGTGACTTTGCTGTGGCTGCTACTTGTTATCTGTGAGTCTTGACCCCATGTGTGCAATGGTGAAAATGTTACTATCCCAAAGACTAGGTAAGAAGCCTGCTACGAGGCCCAGCAGAATAAATGCTCAGCAGTGTCAACCCCACCTCTTCCCCACCTTTCTTTTTTAATTTATTCAACACATATCTAACAGTCTTCTAGATATGTGAGTGTACCCACTAAGTCCCAACTCTTATGAAGTTTAGGGTCTCAAAGGATGGATACACAATAAAATATGTGGAGAGCATTCTAGCTAAACACTAAGAAGATAAATAGAGCAGGTGAAGTAGAGGTGGTGAAACAGAGACAGGGTGCTGTTTTACATAGAACAGTCAAGGAAGTCTCTCTGGGAAGGCTGTTTAAGCATAGACACAATGGAAATAAGGAAGCCAGCCATAAAAACAGTGATGGGAAAGACAGGTCCAGGCAGTGGGGCAAAACTCAGACTCTAAGGTTCATTTCTCAGCTTGTTCTAGGAGCAGTACAAGACATGTGTGGCTGGAACCCAGCGAGCAAAGGGAGTGAGGTAGGAGCTGGCCAGAGCTAGACCATGTGAGGTGAGGACTTTGGCTTTTACTCTGAGAGTAAAAGTGAGATAGAAGACACTGGGGGTGACAGGAGCCATGCTCTATAGTGCAGAACATTTTAGCCTATGCCAGAAGTCAGAAGCCTTCATCAACAAAACCAACTCTCTCTAATGCTCTCTTTCTTCTATTTCTACTTCAACTCAGTGAATGCACATAGTACAGCTGTAGAATAAAATTCATTTTTAAAAATGACATTTATGGAGCATTTACTGTTACTCTCTTCCAGGCCCTCCCTCATATTACAAGTAGTTCTGATAGCAGTCTCCTCTCATTACAACTTTGCTGGAGGTTAACCAGCCTATTAACATGCTTGTATTTATTTCACTGGCTGAAATAATATTCAACCTAGGAAGTAGATTTTATTGCCCCTATTTTACAGATGAGGAAATTGCGGCTCAGAGAAGTTAAGCAACTTATGCAAAGTCACACAGACAAGAAATAGCAGAGCCAGAATTCACCAGATGTGCCTAGGACTTTCAGCCTCCAGGTCCATACGGCTTCCATGGCTCCATGACAAGTTGTCTTAGTGGCATGTGAGCTTCCCTTTCAGCGTGTTTTATATTAGAAAGAATGAATCTGAAAATAAACAGGCAAATGATGAGCACAAGAGTATGTTCACATTTTTGTAATGTGCATCATGAACAATCAATGAGAAGAAAATTTTCAAGCACAAATGGGGGAAAAACCTCCCAAGCAGAAAGAAGGGCAAAATGTACATAGTGCTTAAGGACCCATGATACTAATTACATTTTAGAATCACATAAGATATGTGTGTCCACAGTTACCCACACACATATGTACTGTGGCCCTACTTAAGACCAATTTAAAAGACCCCAAGTCTGTTCTACTAGGCAGCCGGGATTAAAAATGATGGGTTACATTAAAACTTTATCATCCACACCCCTGGCCTCCTCCTCCTCTGTGGTGTCACTTATGGGAGGGCTGAGGAATCTACACATTACTTAGTAATCGAGGTGATTCTAATGCAAGCAGTGCAGGGGCTGCGCTCTGAGAACCATCCTAGTCACAAATCAATAAGTGGTAATAAAGATCATAGTCATCAGAGGCAGCCATTTCTCCTACAGGCAGGAAAAGGATAAAAGGCAGTACAGGTGTTTAAGAGGAAATGCTGCCAAAAGTTAACTTGAGTGGAAGAAGCCATGACTCAGCAGAGCTCATCAGGAACTTCATGGGGCCTTCTGACTACTAATCAGCCCAGAAGAAAAAAAAAGCAGTAGCCAATACTACAAAGGATGGAATTTAAAGAATTTCAAGTATTTTCAGGGGAAATAAAAAAGTTCAGCCTATTTTCAGAGTTTCTATTTTCCAAGTGGTTTCTAAGTGCTTTTAATATGGAGGGCAATAACTCTGGCTTTTTTTAATACTGCACAGCTAATTACCAGACGTACCAGCACTGCAAGCACTTAATGCCTGCATAAAACATGGGGCCATAATGAAGATAATTGAAAGTATGACTTTCATCAATATTTAATTAGCATTTGACGCTAACTCATTATTTCAGTACAATTAATTTGACATCTTACTATATGTCCTGAACAGATTTCAATCCAGAGGGCTGTTTTATTGATGAGACACATGTAATATCACACAGGCCCCTGCCCAAAGGAAACAATATGAAATATGGGGAGATGACTGACAATTTAATCTAGTTCTGAATAGCAAAGCCTAATATAGTAAAACCAAGTAAGTATGTTTACTTAGCAAGGCAAATCCAGTACAAATGGAAATCCATGGCCTTCTAAGTTCTAGCTGAGTTAATAATCAAATTTAACAGATACAGATTATCAGGAGACAATGTTTAAAGTTTATTATATGAATGTACATGCAGCAGTGCCATAAGAATAGAGACCCAAGGAGGCATTGGCAGTTGAGGTTCACATCCTGAAGCTGAGAGGGGTGGGAGATGGTTTGGGACTTCAAAGGGCAAGAAGGCAATTTATATGGAGATGAAAAAACAAACGTTTAGTAAATAGAGGTTTTGCCATGCCATCTTTAACAATGGGACACAGAGAGGACTTTGAACAAATGGGCCTTGCTAGGTTCCTTCCTATCACACACAAGTTTGTATTAAACTATAATTATCTAGATGATATCTTTCTTCCTGGATTGGAATTTCTTTTAGGCATATTTAAAACTACTTGTTAGCCTTTGGGCAGGTTATTGGAACATACCCATGGCTCAGTTTATATACATGTGAAAATGGTAGATAAGTCCCATTAAACAAGTCTCTCAAACTATCAGTGCTAAAAGTCCAGCTTTTTGACTTGCATTTTGTTTTATTTTGTTTTGTTAATTTTCAAATGGTTGTGAATGGATAGATCCTTAAAATACAATGCAAAAGAAGATGAGGAGGAGGAGAAGAAGGAGAAGGAGGAAGAAAATACTATGTGCTTAACATTGTTCTGGGCACTGGTGTGAGGAAATAGCAAATAAAAACACAAACAGTTTCCTGAGTCCATAACCTTTATGTTTTAGTGGCAGTGAAAAGAGTCGATAAGTAAACCCATACAGAAAAACATAATTTAGGGTAGTGATAAGATACATAATAAAAATAAACTAGGTAATAGATCACAGGGTGATAGGAAATGATGAACTGCTTTTAGCAAAGTGGTCCAGAAGGGGTCTTGATGCAAAGACTTTAAAAGTTGAGGTGGGAGGGCAAGAAGAGCCAGACAATCCTGAATCTTGGGGAGGAGTGCCCCAGGCATCTCTGTGACTGATTACATCCCAGGCACTAGTGTAGATACTATGGTGGCAAAGATTGATATGCTACAGCACCTGCCTATGAAAAGGTTATTTTCTAATTAATACTCATAAGTAATTGGAACATTTTAATGTCAGGCAGTTGGGACATTTTATTGCCCTCTTGATTTGACCAATTGTTTTGAAAAATTATTAACTTATAACACCATTATTGAGCACCTCTATATGTCAGTTCCTCTTCTAAGCAATTTCATATATTCATGGAAACCCTAAAAGGCAGGTTTGATGATGGTTATTGCAATATTATATTATTGAATAGTTAATTAAAAAACATAGAGTAGGTAATTTTCAAAAATCACAGTAAGTGGGAGAGGCAGATATAAAACCCCAGTAGAGTGATGACAGACCTAGCACACTTGACATTTTGCGTTACACTGAAACTTCTCCTTAGTGTATTAGTAAATATATCCTTCCTCTATGGAGTTCAGCAGTCAATGTGTTAAAAAAGAAAAAAAGTCCGCTCTTTTTATTTTGAAGCCATATTTTTCTATGCAATATTGTGTTCAACTATTTTTCAAAATGAAAAGTCATATGTTCTTCATTAGAATAATACAGCCCCAATTTTATTATTATAAGATTTATTAAATGTAAAATTACCCTCTCAACTTGCTATAATAGTTTCTATACTCTTATTCTCAATTTTTGTGCTTACCTTGTCAATTGGGAAACATCTGTGGGCCACAGGCTTCTCTCAAGAAGAACTAATGAATTGAATAGATTTTAAAAGAATTCGAATTACAGTTAAAAGCATTCTATTAATGGGAAATTCTACTTCTAGAAAAGAAGGCTGCAATAGCATTTAGATATAGGGAGGAGACTGTGGCTTTTTTTAATAACTTAAGTAAGATACAACAATGATCCCCAATTTTGAGTCAGTCACCTGTCTAAGATATCCTGGGGCACATATTGAGGAATCACACAATCACTTTATGTTGAGTCCTGCTATAAACAGAAGGGGAATAAACTAAATGAACTAATTGATATACAAATAATATGTACATATACCAAAACCTTTGAAAAGCAGAGCAAAGCCTTCTTTATAATATCCTAGTATAGATGTTGTGTGGGGCTTTTTTTGTTTGGTTGAGGTTAACATGACATAAAATAAACTGCATGTGCTTAAAGTGCACAATATAGCTTGCTTATTTATTTATTTATTTATTTAAACCGTTGTTCTTGTACAGTTTTCTGTCTTTTACTCCCAGCCCAGCCCACCGCCCCAGCCCTCCCCACCTCCCTCCCATTTCTACCCACCCTAGTTTTTGTCCATGTGTCCTTTATACTTATTGTTCTAAACCCTTCCCCTTTTCCCCTGAAATTCCCTCCCCTCTCCCCTCTGGTGATTGTCAGCCTGTTCTCAATTTCAGTGTCTTTGGTTATATTTTGCTTGTTTGTTTGTTTTGTTGACTAGGTTCCTGTTAAAGGTGAGATCATATGGTATTTGTCTTCCACCGCCTGGCTTATTTCACTTAGCATAATGCTCTCCAGTTCCATCCATGCTGTTGCAAAGGGTAAGAGCTCCTTCTTTCTGCTGTATAGAATTCCACTGTGTAAATGTACCATAGTTTTTTGATCCATTCATTCACTGATGGGCACCTAGGTTGCTTCCAACACTTGGCTATTGTAAGTTGTGCTGCTATGAACATTGGGTGCATAGGTTCTTTTCAATTGGTGTTTCAGGGTCCTTAGGACATAATCCTAGCAGTGGAATTGCTGGGTCAAAGGGTAGATCCATTTTCAGTTTTCTTAGAAAATTCCATACTGCTTTTCATAGTGGTTGTACCAGTCTGCAATTCCACCAACAGTGCCACTAGGGTCCCCTTTTCTCCACAACCTCTCCAACACTTGTTGCTTATTGCTTTGTTTATGATGACCATTCTGACTGGTGTGAAGTGGTATCTCATTGTGGTTTTAATTTGCATCTCTCTGATAGCTAACGATACTGAGCATCTTTTCATGTGTCTCTGGATCCTCTGTATGTCCTCCTTGGAGAAGTGTCTGTTCAAGTCCTTTGCCCATTTTTGAATTGGGTTGCTTGTCTTCTTAGAGTGGAGTCATGTAAGTTCTTTGTATATTTTGGAGATTAAACCCTGTCTGAGGTATCATTGGCAAATATGTTTTCTCATACAGTCAGTTCTCCTTTTTAAAAAAATACCGTTTTCTTTAGCCATGCAGAAGCTTTTTATTTTGATGAGATCCCATTTGTTTATTCTACAATATAGCTTTTGATGTATGCATATACCCATGAAACCACACCACAACCAAGATAATGAACAAACCCATGATGCCCAAAAGCTTCCTCATGCCCACTTTAATTGCTCCCTCACTCTCTCCATCCCCTCACGTCCATCCCATCCCCAAACCCCAGGCAACCACAATCCTGCTCAGAGGTAGAAATTAGCATTTGCTAGCATTTTATATAATTGAAATCAAAAGTATATACTTTTTTTAAATTTGGCTTCTTTCACTCAGCATAATTATGTTGAAATTTAGCCATGCTATGAGATATATACATAATGTTTAAAAGCAAGTCATTAGCTCCTGGAAGCTCTACCTCCCTGGCACTTCTAGTTTGCCCCTTGATTGGGCTAAGAGAGCAAATAAAGCAAAGCATCTTAGGTTCCTGCAATGGGATGCTGACTAATTGTGTTGTCAACGTAAGAAACGTCCAAATCTATAAGACTTATTATGAATTTATTTGAGCCAAACTAAAGGCAATTGCCAGGAAACAAAGCCTCAATGGATTGAGAAAATTCTCCAAAAAATGGCAGTTCTGCACCCTGATTTATACATCACAATCAAAAGGGAAGATTTAAGTGGGATACATGAAATACACCTAATCTATTGGTGATAGATCAGGGAGGCAGGAGAAAGCAAAGGGGTGGTTGGGTGGAGCCTCTGGGACTGCATAAAAGGTAAAATAATAGACTCATACTTCTTTTACATAGGTGGGTACAGGATGGTTAACGGTCAACAATTAACACAGTAACAATAAGAATGAGGGGATTGGTGTTCTCCCTCTGGTGTGGTGCCTGTGCTGTGAGGGGTCCAGAGAAAGGAAATTGGACATTTCAAAGGTTATGTTATTGTAGATGTAAAAAGACAATAGACTCAATTAAGGTAGAGATTGACTTTTGTCAGTGAAGATTCTAGCCTAGGACATGACTGCCCACTATGACCTGATTTTGGTTAGAAAGTTTTAATTTCAGACCATCCCATGTGGTTACTTTAGGTCTCTGAGTTTGTAAGTCTTCACACAGGCCTCTCCTAAACTTGTCAGGTTTAGTATGTAGCCCCTTTTTATCCACAATTTGTACTGGACAGATGAGTGCTGGAGGATATGCTATCTAGTACAACCTTGAAGGATGAACCAGCACTTACCAAAGGCACAATGAAAAAAAAAAAGTCACTTCCTTTACAGAGCAGAGTGAGAGGCTCACCTTGTATAGTGGAGAGCCCATGAAATTTGGATTTAGAAAGAGCAGACTTGAATGTTACCTCCAGACCTTACTGGTTGTGTAAATTGGACAAATCTCTTAATGCCATTGGTTCTTCTGCATGTTTCCTCATCTGTGGAATGAACAGAGTGACCTGACTTCAGAGCAATGCAGTAAAAATCAAATAAGGTATATAATTAATGGGAAATACCTTTAAGCAATCAAATTCAGGGTTTTTTCCCCCCTATTAGGTAGTCTTAGGAAAGAAGTTTCCAAGTTGTAGGGTGTTCAAAAATTACTTACTGGTACCCACATCTAGAGTTTTGGATTCAGGATGTCTGGAGTGTTACCCAAGACTCTGCATTGTTTAATATTTCTGTTACTCTAAGGCAAGTGGTCTGTGAGCCACACTTTGTGATATGCTGCAACCGCATGGAATCTATGGAGGGAGAAAGCAACTGGATGTGACTAAAAGCTAGACCTAAGTAAGGAGGGAAGGTCAAGCAGAAAACAAAGGGGGACTTGGATTTACCCCATGGGTGGAGGGGCAACTTGTCAAAGGCTTTAAAATAGGGAAGTGATGTGTTTAGTACCATATTGTAGAACAATGCCTCTGACTGCAGAATTGAGGATAGATTGGGGGGATGGGCGAGGACTGAGAAAACTACCAGTAGCAGTGGCAGGGAGGTGTGAGCTGCTGTGATGAACTTGAAGAGAGCAAATGAGATCTAGAATTGGAACACCAAATGTGAGAACAGACAAGAAGCCACATGGGAAATGGGGAAACAAGTGTTAACAGATTTTAAAAGAATAAAGCAGAACACAAAAATGTACCTGTAAACAGTATGCTGCTACTTTGTTTATAAATGTGTATGTATATGTATACACATGCACACACTTTACATAGAGAAGAAAGGAAAGAAAATGAAACCAAATGCCAAATGTAAGAGTGGTTATCTCTGAATGGTAGGTAGGGTATAACAATGATATTAACAGTTCCTTTAATATACATTTTTCTTCCAAAATTCTCTATAATAAACATGTATTACTTTTATGATTATAGTTAAAATGAATATAAAGACAGAAGGGAAAAACTTCATAAGAATTTCACACAGATGACTCAGGAACAACTGAAGAAGAAAATGTATGCAAGAATAAGTTATTGTTCTTGAGAACTTAGAAGCAAATTCTGGTAAATTGTTTGGCAAAATTAGTTAACTATGATGTGGCCATTGAGGCATTTTTTCAGCTCCATTGTCACCTCATATGCCTTTAAAATACAGTTAAATAAAAGTTACTCCAGGTTGATTGATGGCTAGAATCCTGCTTGCTTGCAAAATGAGCAGAACTTGAACTTATATATTTATTGCACATTCAAGGGTTGAAATGCTTTTTTTTGTTTGTTTCTTTAATGACTTTTAACTTTAAGGTAGAGTTAGATATTCACAAGGGAGAAAAAAATCTATAGTTTTCAGAACTGAAGGGAAAATGTATAAAGTTTAGTAAAAATCATGCCAAGTATCATGGTGTGGTAATATATCTAAGAAAAATCCAATATACCAAATAGTTCTCTTTAGATTAGCCTTAGATATGTTAATTTGGGTTATATGAAATGTGATAATTGATTGGAAGTGAAAAAGAGTAACACAAATTTTGGAGTGACATAGTACAGAGCATTCAGGATTGGCAATTTTCCTACCTTTAATGAACTAAAGAAGGTCTCATTTCATACTGCCATTTTATGTATGATGTCCAAAGGTTCTCTGGGCTCCCTAAAGCAGCAGTCCTGAAAATTCCTCACACTGCCTCTCCATGGACATATAGTGCGAAGAACACAAGAGACTTCCTAATCTTTACTTTCAAAGACAAAAGTCAGGCTGACTTCCTATACTTAAAGGGCCAGTTACCTCACAATATTAACATACATTGAAAGAGGGATTTTTCATTGAAGGTTGAGCAGGGCTTTCATTGTGACAGAGGAAGCATAAGTCAGAAAGGGAGAGGGTGCATGCTCTGCTATCTTTCTATACAAAGCAAACTGACTCAGAAAAGTCACCAAGAAAGAAAAATCTGGTGCATATTTAGGCAAAGTTTATAAATAAGATTGCAAATGGCAGAGTTTGTGCTAGAGAATATTGGAACACGGGTAAAAATTTAAACAAAACAATAACAAAAAAAACAAGCGTGTCTCAATTCAACACTATGGACACACCAGCTGTTCATTGTCTACTGCCCAAGAGGTCAAAATGTCTCCCTACAGTCTTATTCAGGAAAAGCAATTCTCAAATTCAGTGCTTTCTACTTGGGGAACTGTGGACTTCTGGGGAGCCAGGGATTTTGCAAAGGATCTTTGCAACTATAGATAAACAAGTAAGAATATAAGAATATGGAGTTAGCTCTGATGGCTGTGGCTTAGTTGGTTGGGTGTCATCCGGCAAAGCCGAAGGCCATTGATTCAGTTCCTGAAAGGGGCACAAGCCTGGGCTGTGGATTCCATCCCTGGTGGGGGCACATGCGAGAGGCTACCAGTCGAAGTTTTTCTCCTTCTCTTTCTCTCCCCCTTTACATCTCTCTAGAAATAAGTAAATAAAATATGTTTTAAAAGAATATAAAATTACCTATAAAAGCAATGGTATTGCTTCTCACCTATATTTATATATCTACTACTATTTAAATATTTATTTCAATTTTATTGAGATTAACTCATAGTAACTTTGAACATTTGCTATTTTCTCTATCAACACATATGAAAACTATGTCAATGGTGCTATAAGGGACTGTGAGAGTTTTTGACACTCAAGGAGCCCTTCCCTGCTCAAAAGCTATAAATGCCTGCCTTATATCAATATATGATAGTAAAAGAGTTTCTTATAATAACTTAGAGCGATAGTTATTAGTCTTGACTACATACTCTAATTACCTGGGGAGTTTCAAAAATCCTAATGCCTAGGTCACACCCATCAACTCAGTATCTGTGAGATGAGACTACAGAATCAGTATGTTTAAAGTACATTATTTCAATTTTCATTTCTTTGAAAACTAAAAACATGAATGTGGTAAAAATTTCTACATATAAACAAGTTTATACAGTATTAAAAAAGTAAGTCTTGCCCTGCCTAGTGTGGCTCAGTGGATTGAGTGCCAGCCTATGAACCAAAGGATTATTGGTTTGATTCCCAGTCAGGGCACATGCCTGGGTTGCAGGTCAGGTCCCCAGCAGGGGGCATGTAATAGGCAACCTCACATTGATGTTTCTCTCCCTCTTTCTCTCTCCCTTCCCCTCTATCTAAAATAAATAAATAAAATCTTCAAAAAAAAAAAAGTAAGTCTTTATCCACTTCTTACTCCAATCCCTATTATCTTTCTCAAACACAACCGGTTCTCAACCAGCTTCTTGGCAATAATGCAGTGACATCCTAAGCAAAAAAATTGATATGCTTATTGTTATTACATAAATTATTAACAAGTACCCTCACCAAACATACAACAATCTATACTGTATGGATGGATGTAGCATAAAACCACGAGCCCATGAATACAAAAGAAGAAGAACCCAAGCAGGATCAGTTGCTTCTAAGTTTTACATAAGTATTTCTTTGCTATGTGCTCATTAATTTTGCCATCTGTTAGCTCTCAGTGACAGAGAAATAGTAGTAGACACCAAAGGTTAGGAAATACTTTGGGAGATAAAAATTCTCCCAAATTTTTGAACTTTAGTTTGAAAAAATTCTATTAATTAACTTAATTTTTATGCAAATGAATGCCTCTATTAGAATTTAACATTGGAACTAGTTTGAGAGCCATTGTCTGAAAAGGATTCAAAGCAATGCTTGGACGAAGGAGAAAGAAAGGGTAGAATGGGGAAAAGATGATTTGTCCTGGTTCTGTCCATTAAAATGTCCAACCCCTGAACACAAGGCCTTGGACTGCTTGGCCATCCTGACAGTGGAATATCTAGCCCCTAGAAGAAGAGAGTGAGCCAAGCCCAGAAATCACATCCCAGGAGTTGTCTAAGATTAATTAAACTTTGCTTAAAATCCATCTTTATCTTTTCAATTCCCTGGCTTACCCTCAGTTTCCCCTCTTCAACCCACTGAATTCTGTTGCCTCTTAGGTCAGGGGCTATGTCTTAACACCAATGCATCCTTATTGTCTTGCACAGTGTAGATCTACTTAGCAAATGCAGCTGCTCTTCAGCTGCTGTGAGAAGTAGGTGAGAATGCTTGGGAATGAGGCAAAGGGAGATCTGCAAAAGTCACCAAAGAAAACACTGTCCCAGGAATTTTTCAAGGAAAGACCATGGAATTAGAAGGCCTCGGTTCAAATTTCAGTGCTGGTACTATCTCTATGGCCTGCAGTTGGATAATCTTTGTGGTCTCCGAAATTCGTTTTTTGAAGCTTTGATTTCCTTGGAGATGTGGGGTCAGTGGGAATGTATCAGGGCTAGTTATCTTGCTTCATTTCATTCAGAACAGTTCTGTTTTTATCTGGTCAGGGGATTCTCCATAACATTTATTTGAACAAAGTTTTCTTGCTCTAAATTTGGTAAAAACCCAGTTGATAGATCATTTCTGAGATCTTCTCCAGGTCCAAATCTAGGATTCAATTATTTCTGGACTTAGAGGTCATGAAGTTAATATTTCAGATTCCTAAATTTCAAAATTCATTTCTTATTTGGCTTGGAAGTCAATCATCTTCTAGAAGTACCATCTAAAATATTACAGTAACATTCTCACACTGACACTCTGCATGCATGTAAGCATTAATACATTAATGGCTTTTCATTATTTCCCAGGAAAATCAATAATTCTCTTTTCTGGTAAGATTTCTGTAACAAAAAACAAGATTTACTAAGTGTAAGAGTGGCCCTACAAAGACTTACTATCTCTTCTAGGAAAAATTTCCAGTAAAAATTAAAATGTGAAAAATATTTTGGCTTCTCTCAACTTCCCCAGCAAACCAAGAATGAAGCACCACTTTTCTGACAGTGTCAACTTTACTTCATTTAAAGATAACAAGTGAGAGAGATGCTATCCTAGTAGGAATCAAAGAACTGAAGGATTAATTACTTCCTTTGGAGCTGACTCTCCCCTCCTGTTAGAGGGCTGACTTGTCCTACAGGGAGCTTTCCTGCATCACTGATAATGCTGCCCTATGCAAAACAAACAAAAACAAAAACAGCAGCAGCTGCAGTCATCCCTAAATTTTTTAATTCTCAGGGACTAAGATTTAATAAAACTTAGATTTCTGAGTACATTGGGAGGGACACTGGACTAGCATCTAGGAAAACTTACTTCTAGTCTTGGCTTCACCATGTGACTTGCTGAGTCTCAAATTTCTTATCTTGGTGCTGGGATTACTGACCTGTGTTCCACAAATCTCAGAGGGTCTTCATGAGACAAGATTCATGTAGGTTCTCTAGGCAAGGTAGGAAGGCTGTCTTCATCTGCTCAGGCTATTATAACATAACTACATGGCTTAAACAACAGACATTTACTTCTCAAAGTTCTATAGTTCTGGAGGCTAGAAAGTCCAAGGTCAAGGTTTCAGCAGATTCAATTTTCAGTAAGGTCTCTTCTGTTGACTTGTAGAACGCTACCTTTGTGTTATATTTTCTTACATACTAGAGAGAAGAAAGGAGGGATGCAGGGAGGGAGGGAGAGAGAGGGAAGAAGGGAGAAAGGAAAGGAGGGAGAGAGAGAGGACATGCTTCTCTCTTTCTTTTTGTAAGGGCACTAATTCCATCACAGAGATTCCACCCTCATCACCTCATCTAAATCTGACTACCTCCCAAATGTCCCACCTCCAAATATCATTTCAGTGGTGGTTAGGTCTTCAACATAGCAATGGATTGGCATAAACATTCAGTATATAACAAAGGTGAAGCACTATAGATATTAATAAACTACATGTTGAAAAATGTGAAATGATTCCATCAGTATTTATTCCAACCTCTTTCTAGGATGTCTTCTTATATTGGAGGGCTTAAAAATTAAAAACAACATTTCCCAGATGACCTTGCGGCTTGTGATCTGGTTGATTTGGATTTTGCTGATCCTGTGTGCTTATGAGAGACTTGAGTATGGAATTAGATATAGCAAAGATTTCGGGTTTAGCCAGTGCCTACTTCGACAGATGGGGCATGATATAGGCATGGGCAGCTGTAGAGGTTGCTTCTAGACTGGAAAGGCAGTTGTGTGATTGTTGTTGAAGTGGCAACTCCCTTGTCAGCCTGGTTCTGCAGTGTGGCTTTGGGAGTCTTCCCTGGCAACTCCACCTAAGTTAGTTCCTTTACTACCCCTGATAATTCTGTAAACCATTTTAAAAATGGCTATATTGCCCTGGTCAGTGTGACTTGGGTGGTTGGAGCATTGTCCTGTGACTAAAAAGTTGTGGGTTTGATAAGAGCATATTCTTAGGTTGCAGGTTCAGTCCTCAGTCTGGGTGTGTACAGGAGGCACCCAATCAATGTTTCTCTCTCAGATTGATGTTTCTCTCTCTCTTTCCTCTCTCTCTAAAAGCAATGAAAAAATCCTGCCTTAAAATTACTAGATTCAAAAGACATTTCTGTTTATTTTTAAGTTAGGTGTTTACCTTCTCAGTGAAAGGTAAAACTGAACTTGAAATTGATATTTAGATGTTAAAAAATTCTGTGTGGATTAAACACAGGGTGTCTCATGACAAATTGGCAGAAGTAGATTGAGGAAGTGATCTGAGAACAAATTTTGAAGTTTTCAGTATGCCTTACTGAGGACATCATGCCCCTGTTTTGTAGCTACTGGAGAGCAATTTATATATCTGAATGATGAGCCAGGATAGGCTAGGATTACAAACAATTTCTGAATCTCAGTAGTTTACAGAAGGGAAGGCTTCTTTCTTGATCATTTTTTCTACATGTCTGATACAATTAGAACTCAGCTAGTTCCATTTGGTTTTACTCTAGGACCCACTAACAGTGCACTCTCTACCTGGAACATAGAAGATCTCAAGGAAAAGGGGAAGAGAAGTTAGAAAACCACATATGATTTGCAACAACATGGGTGAAGCTGGGGGACATGATGTCAACACAGGACATTGCCATTTCACTAACCAAACCAACTCATGCAGCCAAGCCTGACACCAGAGCAGGAAAAAAATATCACCCTCTATACCCCAGGGATGGGCAGAAACAGTTTTGAACGATAAGACAATTTTCAACACTCTAGAAGACTTGAGGAGAATAAATTGGAAAGGAATCATAGTAACAATAAACTCTTAATCATTCCAAAATACTGAGCACTTGTTATATACCATGTAATGAAGATGTTCCTGGGCTCTGGGGACCTGAGAGTCCATGACCCAGTGTATTCATGCAGGAAAGAATTCGGATATGAGCCAACATAGAGTTTAAGGTGAAAGTGAGTTTATTAGTGAAGCAGTGAGACAGAGAGTGGGCTACTCCACAGACAGAGCAGAATGTGTTTCCTTTATTGAGTGAGGTTCATTCAATTTGGGGGTAGGGTATCCAATGAGGGGAAGGAATATTAAGAATCTTCCCAGGAAAATGGTGGAGATGTCTCAGAGGAGCTCCATCATTCATTTTGTGTCCTCATATGGGCTTTCCATTTCTGATCATGGCAGCATGGGTGTGTGTTGTTTAGTATGCTAATGTGTTATAATGAGCATAATGAGAAGCTAGAAGTTACCGTAAGGTGACCGTAAGGTACCGTAAGTAGTCACCATGTTGTATCAAGCTGGTCTCTGCTGGTTTTGAGCCATACATCTGTGGGGGAGTAGCCTTACTATCTTCTTGACAGTTCCTGCAGGTTTTAGCAATTGCAGTTGTTTTACCACATACTCTGTCTCACATCCATTCTGCTGTGCTGGAAACAGGATGGAGAGGTTGATAAAACACACAAGGTCTTCGGCTTTATGGGGGTTTTAGGTTAAAACTTATTATCTGTCATGCACTGTTATAAACCCTTTTCCATGTATTATGTCATTGAATCATCATACTAATGTTATCCCTAGTTTATACATTAGCAAACTGAGACTTAGAGAAGTAAAACACTTAGACCAAGTCCAGACAGAGCTGAACCCAGACAGCATGACACACAAGCTCCATGGGCTTACTCTCTGGGGTAAATCATCACTCGGCTGAAACAGTGCTAAGGAAGCATAATGGAGACCTGCAGGATGGAGAAGGGAAAAGAGCTTCAAGGAAAGAGAGCAAATAAAATATCTCACCCTGATTATAGAGTAGAAACAAGTAATGAGAGAGGAGTCTCAGATGAGTTACGAGACTTAACCAATGACTGAATGGCTTAACCACCCTTTAACTAACATGGTGAGTCAGAAAATGCCCATTTGCGAGGGAAAATAATGAGTGTGGTTTGGGACATTTAAGTTTGTTATACCTGTGAGACATCCAGATAAACTTTGTTAAATAGAATTTGGAATCCAGGGGAAAATATAAGGAATAGAAATATAGAAAAACGTGATTGTATAGGGTTTTCATTGATGTCATGAAGTAGAAGTGATCACATGCTAGGTATAAATGAGCTTAAAATGGTTAAATGGCCAATTCTAAATTGCTACAGCCAGAGGAAAATGTGTAATTATATAAATCAGAGAGTAAATCAATGGATAATTTCTGTAGAATGGGGGATAATTTTCAGGTGATGCTCAGTTTGGAAGTTATGCACTTCTTGTAAAAAGTGATTCATTAAAAAGCAACTGGATCAGACATTTTGCAGAGCATGTATTAGAGGAAATTTAACCTCTTGATGTTTCGCAACTGCATGGGTCTTTACTGTAGCTAAGAGAAACAAATGAGTTGGGGAGTATAAAAGGTTGACGTGGACTCTGCACTTAGTGTCAGAATTAGACACTAAAATTCTCTACATCTGGAATATCTGCCCTGTATAAGCAAGTAAATCTTTGGATACATAAAAGTGTGAAATATGGACCCAAGTGGGTACCAGAAATGATTATGGAACAAAAATCTAGACTGAGGATATGACAAGGAAGAAAGGGAACAATTCCTTTGAGCCACCTTTGATAAAGGCTTTCCCCATTGCTTCGGTTAGGATGGATGTCAGTTTTACCAGAAGGGACTGATTTTGGTGTTCTGGTCCAGAAACCATAATTTGTCTTTCTGGCCTATCTCCTCTTTGTTCTCGAAAATACTGGTGTTTTTTTTTTGTCATGCAAATGTAAGGTAGGTACCCAATGCCCTCAGCAAAGTCTTGTATGCAGCAAATATAATTTACTTAAGACTGAAACAAGTAAAGTATATAGCAGTGTAAAGGGAAAGTTTACATTAGATGTTTTAGCAAAGTGGCAACAAGTACACTACTAGCTTCTGCTCTGTGCCAGGCACTGTTTTAAGCTCTGGAGATACAGTGATGAACACAGACAACTCCCTAACTTTTGGGATGCTACACTCTAATGGAATAAGCAGTTAATAAACAGGAAGTGAATAAAAAAATAATGATGGTGAAGGATACAAGAGAAATAAAATGGGGTGATAAAATAGTCTTGTCAGCTCTGACACTAATTCTGGCTAAATTTATTCATGGCTGACCACTGGTTTCAAGGTCTTGGTACAACTACAAGAACATTACCCTGTGAACTCCTTCAGGCATAGAAGGGGTCTTTTATCTCTTTTATCACTGCATCTCAGTGTCTTCCTAAGTGTCCATGGAGCATTGAATATTAACAAGAGACTTAGTCCAACAAATATGTCTTCTTGAGGAATGGTAGGAGGATCTTTGGGGTACAAGAAGCCTTCCTTCAGTACCTCCTTCCCACATCACATGATGCCTGGAGGTTCTGCCAGGAATGATTCCTAGGAGGTGTTCTGTACTGAAATTTGAACGGCTTTGACAGAAGAATTTAGTCTGTCTACTTTAACCAGGAATTCCTTCTTATGTTATTAGAACTAGATCAATATATTTGGAATAAAAACCATCACAATCAAATTCCAAATTAGCTCAATTTTTAGGTTTTGTTATTTTTCACCTCAGTGCACTCCTCATACTCTTAAGGAAAAAGAAAAGACAGAGGAGAAGTCAGAGCAATACAAAGTAGAGTTTTAGAAGCCTCCATGCATGAATTATATCCACATATTATTGGTAACAACAGGCTAGCTTATGCTGCAGTAACAATAATCTCTGAGAGTTCAGTAGGCTTACTACAGACATTTCTTGCTTGCTCATAAGTCTGCTGTGGGTCCATATTACACTTTAGAGCAACTGTCTTTTATGTGTGACTCCGACACCAAAGCATGCATCTCAGGCACTATGGCAGTTGTCTATGTCTTGACCTAGAAATGACATACCATCATTCCCCACCACAGACCATTAGTCAGAGCCAGTCACATAGTCATGTCCAGCTGTGAGGATGCTGGGGAATGTGGCAGAGCAACTGGAATATTTTCAAATACCCCTCTCTCCCTCACATAGCTCACCAAAGGTATCAATGAAAGAACAAAGAGAAGGGTTTCATGGGCCTGGGGAGCCTGATCTTTGCTTGTTTTACTCTCCCACCAATGCCAATGCAAAGGTTCCTGAGAAGTTCTGATACAATTTTACACAACAGGTATAGTTAGTTAGAAAAGATATCTAAAAGTCTATCTGATTTTTCTCTAGATTCTGCCACCAACACCTCTATCCATGGTGATGGGTATAATAATCTCTCCTTGAAGTTGTAATTTCCAAAAGACAGCTTATCCAAAATATTATCTCCCCAAAACAGTTTAAAATATGTTCATGATAAGTTCTGGAAATAGGGCCAGAAACATATTTGTAAATAATATGTTTCAATCATTTTATGAGACAGTTATAACTGTAAGAAACTTGATTTTTTTATTTTAAATTTTATTCAAATTGAGAGGACTGGAAGTCATTATTTAATATTTACCTTGGGAAACAGGAGCCTGGCATCTGACCAGGTTTCATAGATTCTGCTGAGACAGGAACAGACTCTGCAAACTACCAAAGACCCTCCTCAGGGTCCCTTTCCTGTGGCTGAGGGAAGAAAAACAAACTCTGTGTGTGAGTGTGTGTGTGTGTGTGTGTGTGTCAGAAAATGTAGATGATTGGCATCGCAGTCCTCTTAAGTCATTCTTCTAATTACACTCCTCCAAATTAAGATGGTAAGCGCTAATTGGAAATTTATGGAAAAGAAAGAGAAAATAAAGAGACAGTATGCCCATTCTGAAGCGAGTGCCTACCAAAATGTCAACAGATCACTTTTCCTCCATTTTTAAACATTCTTAGATGTCATGCATTCATTCATTCATTCAACAAATATTAAGAATCAGTGTTAGTCCTGATGAAAGGCACTGAGGATTCAGTGGTCAATAAAATTAACATGGCCCTTACTCAAGGAGCTCAGTCTTGCATGGGAAACAAACAGCATACAAATGACCACATAAACAAATATGTAACTTGCCAATCATGGGCCTATGCCTGCTTTCTCTCAGAGTTATTTCCTGCTCTTTTCTGATCTGCTGAATTTTCTTTGCCTCTGGCTTCCCAAGAGGTCCAGCCAACAGAAGACAATGTCAGGATTAGAGGGTTGGGGCATGGGAAAATCCATCATTATGTCTCCTTTGGACAGCCCTGGCTGAGCTCTAACTCCCATTATGTGGCTTTACCCCCAAGGTCCAGGATCCACCATGCATCGGAGCTCTTGGGCTCTGACAATATTCTTTCTACTCACTGTCCCTCCAGCCCCAGTGATGTGTGGCTTTTAACCATTGTTTCCCACATGTCCTGCACCTCTGTAACCAATTCTCTTCATGAAGTTCCTTCTAGCATGGGTTTCCTTCCTGGGGAATCACAAAATTTTAAAAACTGTGATGAGGGCCAGAAAGAAAAGCATATTGTTCCAGGAGAGTATACAATGAGGACTCTATCATAGCCTTCAGGTCAGAGGAAGCTTCTCTGACAAAGTGCCATTTAAGCTGAGCTATGAGGCTGAATCAAGTTAAATAAGCAAAAGATGTGGGTTAAGAGAGTTTGTAGGAGAGAGAACACCATGGGAAAAGGCCCTGAGACACAGGAACTGAGAGCTATCGAGGAACTGATACAAGGGTACTGGTACCTGAATATAGGGTCAAGGAGAGAGATTGTCATAGAGCAGGGCAGCAGAATTAGGAACAGATTGAATCATGCCATGTTAAAGACTACAGTAACTGTCATGAAGACAACAGGAAGAAACTGAAGGGCTTTAGGCAAAAGAATAAGATGGCATGCATTCTTAAATGATCACTGTCCATAGTGCAAAGGATATAATAGAAGTGCATGAGAATGGATTTGAAAAGACTAGTTAGGATGTATTGCAATAGCTCAAGCAAAAGTAGATGGCAGCTCTGACAAAGGGTAGTACTATAAATGGAGAAAATAAGATTAAAAAAACTTTGTGTCCAAAAAAAGAAAGAAAGAAATGGAGATAAGTGGATGGACTCATGAAATATTTGGGAGATAAATCAGTGGGACTTGGTGATTGATTAGTTAGGGAATGGTGATAGAGAGAGGGATGCCAAGGATGACTTCTGGGTTTTGGCTTACACAGGTAGGCAAATGGATAGTTGTGCCATTGGCCAAGACAGAAAACCATGGAGAAGAAATGGGTTGTATATGCATGAATGGCGAAAGGAGGAGGAATCAATGGATCATTGATTCCATTTTGTTCATGTTGAATTTAAAGCATCTTACAGGTATCTAAATGTATTTGTCTCTAGTAGGCAACTGCATAGATGGGGATAGAGCTCTATGGCAAATTATTGTTCCCAATTCTTCACTCCCCTTTGCCAAGTAAGTCTGCAGTGACTCTCACCAACGAGAGGAGCATATCCCCCCTCTCATTGATCTTGCCCTTGACCATGTAACTTTCTTTGATCAGTATAATACTAATGGATAAGATATAAGCAGAGATTTTAAATATGCTTTCAGGTTTGGCTTGTACTCTTTTGATCTTCCATGAGAAGAGTACACTTCAGGTAGTTACTGGCTCTTGAGCCTAAACCCCAGAATGAAGACATGCAGAGCTGACCTGAATACAACTTGAAGCCTGGGTCCAGCCTGACCAGGCTAAGCACTGCTTTGTTTAGCTGGTCTGCATACTGTGAATGTCGTTATAAAATCACCGAGCTTTTAAAGTTGTTATGCATCTAAAATCAAAGAACATTGCTCAAAGGAAAGAACCAGACAAGAGACTTAAATTTGTGAATTATTGCCATATAGATGGTAATTATGACCATGGCATAGATGAGACTTCCCAAGGATCACATTCATTATGAAATTTTGGGGTATATTAATTTAGAATAAAGCTGGACAAAGCTTTTTTTTTTTCCTATCATTCTTTCTGTCTTCTGGCCCAGGTAGTTCTTCTCATCTGAATATCTTTAGTCCATCCTTCTATGGCACTCCAACAGGCCTGATTATTAGTACTCAGCCTCCAAATCTGTGTCACTGCATCCACACTCAAACTCTATTCATCTTTTGATTCACATTTTATGGCACAGTCTAACTTGGTACGTCTTTAAGTAGCAATGGCTTATGCCTCCCAAATATTTGCTTTTTAAATAGGACCTTCAATGCTTTGAGCCAGAGTCAACCAGAATATATAAGTGGAGTTGGCATCTTTGCAAAAGGAAACATCCATCTATAATACAACACAACCTACAACCGTCAATGTAGAACACAATTCATCTTTCTCCAAATGCCACTGGGGATACTTGAAATGGGATTCTTTCTTAAGGTTCAATTTAAATTTCTTGACAGGAGAAACAGAATATGAAGATTTGTGTGATGTATGTTGCTTCAGGTTTGTCCAATTAAAGAAATTACATGGTATCCCATTTTCTCTTCTCTTTCCTTTCTCATTCTCTCTTTCTCATTCCTTTTCTCTCTCTCTCTCTCTCTCTCCACAATTCTCCATCTATTAATCAAAACTCTCTTCACTTAGGTTTGAATAAAGAAGGCACATTAAAATATTCAAGTATATCTTTTGTCCCTTTCTTTGTGCTAATTCCCTAGCTTATTGACTACCATAATAAAAGTTATTATTCACTTTCCTACATTTCTCTGCTTTTCTTTGTGTTTGAAGAATTCTCTTTCATACTCATTATATTCAGTAATCTAACTTTATTCCATAAATGACTCCCTTCATCTTTCAGAGGACTGATTCTAATGAATTTTCCTCTTCTCTACCATAAATCAACTTGCAGTGATGTTTAAGCTCCACAGTAATTTTAATACAAAGATCAGGAGAGATCCCCAACATTTACAGCTTCTTCATGGAGTGTTTTAAAGATCACCCAGACAAAAGGTGGGTTCTAGTTCCAGCTCTTTCACATTGTCACCTTCAGTAGTGTCTTCCTTATCTTTAAAATGGAGATAATGTCATGCTGTTTCCTGTACATGCCGCTGACCTAATAAACTTAATTAAAAAAATTAAATATGATTAAATATCAAGAGCTATAGCTGTTAGGAGATTTTGGGGTAAAAGAAAAAAAACTCAAGTAACTGTAACAATTGGATTTAGGAGGAATCCAAGATGATGGTAGAATAGGTGGAAGCTACACTCACCTCCTCCCAGGACAAACTGGAACTACAACTAAATTATAGAACAGTCATACTAAAATAACCAACTAAAGACTAGCTGAAGAAAAGTCTGATAACCAAAGATTTACAGAAGAAGCCACAACAAGACTGGTAGGAAGGGCAGATATGCAAAAAAGTCTGGGCCCACTCCCACGGGTGGTGGCTGAGGTTCTGGAGGAATAGCTAAGCTGCAGGGGGTTCCCCTGAGAAACAAAGGGTCTCAGACCACAAACCAGGCTCCCCAGATCATAGCACCAGAGCCAAAAATAGGTACCTGCATAACATCTGCCTGTAGAAAGCAGTGGGATTTACGTCCATCAGGGGAAGACTGGAGTCTTCTAGAGATATAGGCACCCTCTTAAAAAGCTAATGAACAAAGTTTTGTTCACAGCCACCCGCCCTAGGCTCTGGTGGAAGCAGGGTGGGGTAGATGATAGTAGTGTGAGGAATGTCTAGGGATTGTGGCACTGGAAAGAGAATGAAGGGACAGATGCCAGGATTCCTGTGCTGAGTCATTCTCCCACATCGCAGATGTCATCATTCTTGTGTGGAACACTCCCCCCTCACGTGGCACCAACCTGAGAGAAAATAGTACCCTACACTTTGGGCTTCCTCTTGCCCCATCCTGTTGAGCTTATGCTCAACTGAGGAGTCAGCTATCTTGGCCAGGGTCTAAAGGACTGGGAAGACTCAGTGAGTGCCAGTGACAGGGTTGTGTGGCTTTGGATAGGGTCCATTCCCCCAAGTTCCCCATGAACCTGACTGATACTTCCCACTTATGAAAGATCTGCTAGAACTACTCTCCAAACTTAGAGCAAACACAACATCTGGACTCCAGCAGCATCATCCACCAAACTCTTACTGCTTCTGTTCTGCTGAAGTTGGGGCAAAATCTGATATAGACTGAGCTGTGTAGCTCTGAGGCAAAAGTCATACAACCAAAGCCTGACCACCACCTCCCCCTCACAGGAAATCTACTAGCTCAGCTCCATCCTGTCTACTCTGCAGCCCCACCATGCTGAGTTCTGTCTCATCCTGGGATAATCTGGAACAGACCGAGTTGTATGGCTCTAGGACAGGGGCCATTTCTTCCTCACTCACCCAACTGGAGAAAAGCCCTCCCTTCACATGGCCAAATCATGGTCTATTTGAAAATGATAGACTCTGTTGGCCCCACTTGATGACTTCCTGAAACCCCACCCAAACACAAAGATGTGCAAGCACTCAGCAGATGGCAGCAAGACTTGGTATATCTGGAGACATTTGCTGAGTGGCCTCAGATTGGCACTGGCACTAATTTTGAACCTGTATCAGTCTGATGAACATTACTTACCCCTACTTGATGACTCACTGAGAAACTACCTTATGCAACTTAAGCAACTCCAGAGGTTCTTCAATTTACTGAGCCAAACAGGCAGCTGGCCAGTGGAAGTAAGAGGAGACAGATCTCAGGGTGCCTTGGAAATTTTGCTGACCTGCCCCATGGCCTGGTGCTGGTAAAAAGCCAGCCTTGATGTGCAGGTGGTCCTTTCTGTCTACACCTAGGCCCAGCAAAGGCAGACACAAACTGTGGATCACTTATAACTCCAAACAGGTTGCCCAAGGCCAGTCACAGACAATGCCTGACATTGGTCTACACCAGAGTTTCCCCCAAGAGGACCCAGAACAGACACACCCAATGGCAAGCTTCAGACAACATCAGAGCACGTTCTAATTAACTTTATAACTGGCATTTCCAAAGGGAGATCTCAGCAAGCACTAGACCCTGCTGGGATGAATTCAGCACAGCAGCTCACATGCTATAGTCAAAATTAAACTTCACAGTCAGCCAGGATGAGGTTTGATCCTGCACACAAACAGGCCAGTAGCAATCAAGACACATTTACAAAAGTAGGGCCCACATAACGTACACAGGGAACATTCCTAGAGAACACAGCTTAGAAAATCAAGGATACTGCATCGCTGGACCCCACAGGGCATCTAGTACATAAGGCCACCTCACAAAGACTGGGAGTCATAGTAGAACTGTCTGATATGTAGAAACAAACACAAAAAGGCTGCCAAAGTGGGGAGACAAAAAAATGGGCCCCAAGTAGGAAAAAAAAAAAAACCAGGAGAAATATCCAGAAAAAGAGCTAAATGAAAGGGAGGCAAACAATTCATCAGATACAGGGTTCAAAATAATAGTAATAAGGATACTCGACAGCATGAAAAAAGACCTAGAAATCATTGAAAAGGACCAATCAGAAATGAAGAATACACTGGAAGGAATAAACAGTAGTTTGTATGAAGCAGAAGATCAAATCAGCAATTTGGAAGATAAGGTAGGAAAAAACACCCAATAAGTGATGAGAGCATAAAAACAAAACAAAACAAAAGAAATTTATAAAAATGAGAATAGTTTAAGGATCCTTTGGGACAACATGAAGTGTAACAATATTCACATCATAGGGTTACCAGGAGAAGAAAGAGAGAGAACGATCAGGAAATTATTTGAAGAAATAATGAGCAAAATCTTTCCTACTCTGTTGAAGAAAAAGACATACAAGTCCGGAAGCCCACAGAGTACCAAACAAGAGGAACCTAAGGAAGCCCACACTGATTTCAGACTGGTGCGGCCACTATGGAAAACAGTATGGAATTTCCTCAGAAAACCAAAAAATGGAACTAACTGCCTTTTGACCCGGCAATTCCACTGCTAGGATTATATCCTAAGAACCCTGAAACAATAATCCAAAAGAACCTACGCACCCCAATGTTCATAGCAGCACAATTTACAATAGCCAAGTGCTGGAAGCAACCTAAGCACCCATCAGTAAATGAGTGGATCAAAAAACTGTGGTACATTTATGCAATGGAATTCTATGCAGCAGAAAGAAAGAAGGAGCTCCTACCCTTTTCAACAGCATGGATGGAACTGGAGAGCATCATACTAAGCGAAATAAGCCAGGCAGTGAAAGACAAATACCATATGATCTCACCTTTAACAGGAATCTAATCAACAAAACAAACAAAGAAGCATACTATAACCAAAGACATTGAAATTGAGAATAGGCTGATCAGAGGGGAGAGGGGAGGGATAAAGGAGGGAAAGGGTGAAGGGTTTACAGGAACAATTATAAAGGACATATGGACATAACAAGGTAGGGTAGAAATGGGAGAGGGAGACAGGGAGGGCTGGGGTGGCAGGGAGGGATGGAGAAAAGGCAGAAAACTGTGCTTGAACAACAATAGTAATTAAAAAAAAAGCCCACACCAAGACTCATCATAATTAAAATGTCAAAGGTTAAAGACACAGCTGATTTCTCAAGAGAAACATTTCAGGCCAGAAGAGATTGGCATGCAATATTCAAAGTGATGAAAAGCAAGGATCTACAACCAAGACTACTTTTACCAGCAATGCTAACATTTAAAATTGAAAGAGGAATAAAGAGATTCTCAGACAAGAAAAAGCTACAGTTGTTTGTTACCACCAAATCAATATTGCAAGAAATATTAAAGGGCTTTCTAGAGGAAGAAAGAGGAGGGAGAGAAGGAGTGAGAGAAGGATAAAGAGAAGGAGAAGAAGAAGGAGAAGGAGGAGAAGAAGAAGAACAATAACTACAATAGAACATAATTAAAAAATAAAATGAAAATAAATATGTACTTATCAATAATCACTTTAAATGTAAGTGGCTTAAATGCTCCAATCTAAAGACATAAGGTAGCTGAATGGATAAGAAAACAAGACCATATATGCTGCCTACAAAAGACCCACTTCACAATGAAAAATACACATAGACTAAAAATAAAGGAATCAGATGAAAAAAAATATTTCATGAAACTAAAAATGATAAAAAAATCTGGGGTAACAGTACTTATATCCAACAAAATAGACTTTAAAACAATAGCTATAATAAGAGACAAAGAAGGACACTGCAAAATGATACTGGGAAAAATCCAACAAGAGGATGTAAACCTAGTGAACATTTACGCACCCAAACACAGAAGCACCTAAATATGTGAAGAAAATCTTGATGGACATAAAGGGAGAGACTGACAGAAATATAGTCATAGTAGAGGATTTTAACACACCATTGACTTCAATAGATAGATCTTCCAGACAGAATATCAACAGGAAGACAGTAGCCTTAAATGACATACTAGATCAAATGTATTTAATTGGTATCTTCAGAGTATTTCACCCCAAAGCAGAAGAATATAGATTTTTTTCAAGTATACATGGAGTGTTTTCTAGGATAGGCCACATGTTAGGACACAAAACAGGTCTCAATGAATTTAAGAATATCAAGCATCTCTCTGACCACAATGGTATAAACTAGAAATCACTCATGAGAAGAACACTGAAAAACACACAAAGGCACAGAGGCTGAATAACATGTTATTAAACAATGAATGGGTTAACAATGAGATCAAGGAAAGTATAAAAAGAACCTTGAAACAAATGAAAATAAGAACACAACCCAAAATTTATGAAAGACAGCAAAAGCAGTCCTCAGTTGGAAGTTGTTAACATTATAGACCTAACTCAAGAGACAAGAAAAATCTCAAAAAAACACCCCAATCTAACTGTTGTAGAAATAAATGAAATGAAATCTAAAGAAAAAAACAATACAAAGATCAATGAACCCAAAAACTGGTTCCTTAAAAAGTTAAACAAGACTGATAAATGTTTAACCAGACTCATCATGACAAAAAAGAGAGAACCTAAATAAATAAAACCAGAAATGAAAAAGAAGTGTCAAGTGACAACAAAGAAATTTGAAGAACTGTAAGAAAATATTACAAATAACTATATGCCAACAAATTGGACAACCTGAATGAAATGAATAAATTCCTAGAAACATGCATTATTCCAGATCTGAATCAGAAAGAATCACAAAACCTGAATAGACAGATTACAACTAATGAAACTGAAGTAATAATCAAAAAACTCTCAACAAATAGAAGCCCTGTACTGGATGGCTTCACAGATGAATTTTACCAAACATTCAAAGAACTAACACCTATCCTTCTCAAACTACCCAAAAAATTCTAGAGGAAGGAAGACTACCAAGCTCATTTTACAAGGCCAAAACCGACAAAGATAATTCAAAAAAAGAAAATTATAGGCCAATATCCCTGATAAACATAGATGTTAAAATTTTCCAAAAAAATATAAGCAAACTGCATCCCGAAATACATTAAAAAGATCATACACCATGATCAAGTGGGATTTATTCCAGGAATGCAAGGTTGGTACATTATCTGCAAATCAATAAATGTGATAAGCCACATATACAAAAACAAATGATAAAAATCATATGATCGTATCAATAGATGCAGAAAAAGAATTTGTTAAATCCAGCACACATTTATAACTTTAAAAATCTCTCAGCAAAGTGGGAATAGGAGAAAACATATCTCAATTTGATAAAGACCGTATATGACAAACCCACAGCCAACATTATACTCAATGGACAAAAACTACAGGACAAAAACTAATGCCTGTAGTTTGAACAAGAATAAGACAGGGATGTCCGCTTTCACCACTCTTATTCAACATAGTACAAGAAGTCTTAGCTACAGCAATCAGACAACAAGAAGAAATAAAAGGCATCCAAATTGGAAAGGAAGAAGTAAAACTGTAATTGTTTGTAGATGTCATGATACTGTACATTCAGAGCCCTTAAGATCCTATGAAAAAACTACTAGAACTGATACATTAATTCAGTAAAGTAGCAGGATACAAAATAAATATTCAGAAATCAATTGTATTTTTATACACCAATAATAAACTATCAGAAGGGGAGACTAAGAAAACAATTTCAGTTGTTACAGGGGAAACTAAGAAAACAGTTACAGTTGTATCAGAAAAAAAAATCTAGGAATAATTTTTTTTTTTTTAAAGATTTATTTATTTATTTATTTATCTTTAGAGGGGAAGGGTAGGAGAGAGGGAGAGGGAGAGAAATATCAATGTACGGTTGCCTCTCATGCATCCCCTGCTGGGAACTGGCCTGCAACCCAGGCATGTGCCCTGACTGGGAATCGAACCGCGATCCTCTGGTTCGCAGGCCCGTGCTCAATCCACTGAGCTACACCAGCCAGGGCAAAATCTAGGAATAAATTTAACCAAAGATGTAAAAGACCTATACTCAGAAACATGTAAGGCACTGAAGAAAGAAACTGAAGAAGATACAAGTAAGTATATACTGTGCTCATAGATAGGAAGAATGAACATCATTAAAATATTTATACTATCCAAAGCAGTCTATAGATTCAATGCAATCCCTATCACGATACTAATGATGTATTTCACAGAATTAGAACAAATATTCCAAAAATTGATATGGAACCACAAAAGACCCTGAAGAGCAACAGCAATCCTGAGAAAGAAGAACAAAGTTGGAGGAATTACACTACCTAATGTCAAACTATACTATAAGGCCATAGTAATCAAAACAGCATGGTACTGGCATAAAAACAGACATATAGAAGAATGGAACAAAATAAAGAGCCCAGAAACAAACCCATGCCTTTATGGTCAATTAATATTTGAAAAAGGAGTAAGAAAACATACATTAAGGTAAAGATAGTCTATTCAATAAATGATATTGGGAATATTGGACAGCTACATGGGAAAAAATGAAGCTAGACCACCTTCTTAAACCTTACATAAGAATAATCTCAAAAGGAATTAAAGACTCAAGTGTTAGACTTGCAATCGTAAAAATCTTAGAAGAAAACATAAAGAGTAAAATCTCAGACATTGCTCGTAGCAGTATCTTTTTTGGTATATTGCATCAGCCAAGGGAAACAAAAAAATAAATAAATGGGAGTACATCAAACTAAAGAGTTTTTGGACACCAAAGGAAACCATCAATAAAATGAAAGGACAACTCACTGAGTGAAATAACATATTCATTAATGATACATCTGATAAGGAATTAATATTCAAAATTTATAAAGAACTTCACAACTCAACACCACAAAAGCAAACAATCCAATTAAAAAAATATGCAAAGAACATGAATAGACACTTCTCCAAAGAGGACATACAGATGGCCAATAAACATAGGAAAAGAAATGCAAATTAAAACCACAATGAGATATCACCTCACACCTGTCAGAAGATCTATCACATTGAAGTGCTTCCCCTCTCACCCTTTCTTTCTCCCTCTCCCTCTCCTTCTCCCTCTCTCCAAAGCATTAAACATATCCTTGGGTGAGGAATATCGCAATATCACACACCTCACACCTCCCTTTGGTGAAAGAGTGAAAACATCTATTTGTTCAGAAAGAGCAAAAGCCAAAGAGTCAAATGAACACTGTCTCTTTTCCTCAGGTCTGTGTCTCCCCCAGATCTAGATTAAAGTCCAAGAGAATCGGCTTCATAAATAGAAATTATCAACATAGAATGCACTTCTCTGGCTCTGAGACACTTAGTGACTAAAAGTGCAGGTTCTAGAGTCAGATAGGCATAGGTTGAATTCTTGTTCTGCCCTTTCTAGCTATTGATCTTGGCCAAGTTAATGTGTAAAACCCTCCTGGTACTCATTTGAAAATGGAAATAACAGTATTACTTATCTCCTTGTATCACTTTGAGGATTAAACGAAAAGCACTAATTGCAATGGCTGCCATATAGCAACCACTCAGTAAATGGTAACTATTATTAACATTAGTAGTAAGAGTAAAATTTTTCAAATTTAAAGATTCTACAACTCTATCCCAACTTTGTTCCCAAAAATCAAAGTTAACAAAAGTTATGCTGACTACTGATATTCTTTCATTTGTATCTGAAATTGAACCATAAAATTGCTGGAATGCATCCTAGATTCTCTGTAACTGTTAGTGTTTGAATGACAAACTCTCCTACAGGTACTAAGACTTGTAAAGAAAACTATGCTATTCCTAGGTTTGGTGATCAGTCCTGATAATATATCTAGTAAGTTCACTGTCTATGGTAGCATCTTGCCAAATTCAGTTTGCAAAGACATAGCTTGATAGCCATTTCTTTTCATCTTGTTTGTAATATTGACCATTAAATAAAAGATTCACCATGCCAGATCTTGTTCATTTCAAAGCAAATTATAAGAGGTGACTAAATTGTACATCAAGAGAAAGAGTCCCATGTTTCACCAGCAGGGCCACAGAATCAGACATCTGCTTTTTGACAAGCTGACAGGTCCAAAGAATTGAAACTTGATGAATCTTAATGCTGTCTGTCACATACACAGTGTTCTTCAATTATTTCTTTATGAAAAAAATGACTAATGATAATTCCTACTAGAGGATCATTTGCATATTTGAGCTCAAGTGTTTTACAGAGAAGAGAATGTCGATTTGTTGAGAGGCCAAATTCCTTCCCTCCAGATTAAAATGCTTCTTTTCGGCACACTGCTCCATTAGACTTGCTATTGAAACCCAGGGAGAGATGACATATAATTCATGAGCTGAGTCCAAACCTATTTTCTCATTTCTAAGAAAAAATAAAAACAGTGTCTTTTCCTCATATGCTAGACAAGATTTTTCAAGGACATGCTTTGCAGCTGCCATTGTTCGTAAATGAAAAATGATCTGGATACAATTGGCCTAATCAACTCTTAATATGAGAACATAAGTGGATGATTACACTTAGTGTTACCCACACAAGCAGCTGCTGACACCAGGGTCCTTTAGAAAATGCTGCTACTGAAATAAATGCCAGGTAGAGGGTTGGAGACCTCAGACTCTGGGGCTCAGGGAAGCTGAGCCATTGCATCTAGTGGACGAATCCACAAAGCCAAAAGACTACTCTACTGTCCAGATGAGTGAGAGTTAGTATAGCTGTCCTTAGATCAGGAGCAGCTGCCAGCCGAGGTCGCCGCCTTCCCAAAGGGTGGAGTTGGAAGGAATCAACAATGGCAGTCTGATTGGTTTGACAGTTAAGGTACCAGGAACATTGCAAGAGGACTTGCTGCTGCTACAAGACTGCACACAGTTTTTCCTAATCACAGGTTAAGACAATATCATGCACAGTTCCAAGAAGCAGCATCACCCTCTGCCCAGCCTCATGCTACTTTTAGTCTACTTCCTCTGACAGCATAAAGTTAAACCGGCCCATGGGTATCTACAAAGTCCACTTGGAAGCTGTGAGTGACACATGAAAGACAAAAGAGGGGAGAGTATTTCTGGTAGGAAGAACCTCATGAGTCAGCCCAAGTCTGAAACACTATGATGTTGGTATCAGTTTCCTAAAATGGCCTTAACAAAGGACTGTAAACTGCATAACTCAAAACAACAGAAATCCATGCCTTACATTTCTGGAGCCTGGAAGTCTGAAATCAAGGTGTTCTCAGGGTCATGCTCCCTGTGAAGCCTGCAGGGAAGAATACTTTCTTACCTCTTCCTGCTTCTGGTGATTCCAGGTATTCCTTGGCTTCTGAGTATATAACTCCATTCTCTGCTGTGTTTCTTTTTCTTTTTTTTTTTTTAATTTTTATTTTAATTGTTGATCTTGTACAGTTTTCTGTCTTTTATTCTCACTCGAACCCACCACCCCAGCCCTCCCCTCCTCCCTCCCATTTCCACCCCCCCCATAGTTTTTGTCCATGTGTCCTTTATACTTGTTCCTGTAAATCCTTCCCCTTTTCCCCTGAAATTCCCTCCCCTCTCCCCTCTGGTGACTTTCAGCCTGTTCTCAATTTCCATGTCTTTGGTTATATTATGCTTGTTTGTTTGTTTTGTTGATTAGCTTCCTGTTAAAGGTGAGATCATATGGTATTTGTCTTTCACTGCCTGGCTTACTTCGCTTAGCATGATGCTCTCAAGTTCCATCCATGCAGTTGCAAAGGGTATAAGCTCCTTCTTTCTTTCTGCTGCATAGAATTCCATTGTGTAAATGTACCACCGTTTTTTGATCCATTCATTTACTGATGGGCATCTAGGTTGCTTCCAACACTTGGCTATTGTAAATTGTGCTGCTATAAACATAGGGGTGCATAGGTTCTTTTGGATTGTTGTTTCAGGGTTCTTAGGATATAGTCCTAGCAGTGGAATTACTGGGTCAAAAGATGTATCCATTTTTAGTTTTTTTAGAAAATTCCATACTGTTTTCCATAGTGGTTGTACCAGTCTGCACTCCCACCAGCAGTGCACTAGTGTCCCCTTTTCTCCACAACCTCTCCAACACTTGCTGTTTGTTGCTTTGTTTATGAGGGCCATTCTGACTGGTGGGTGTCAAGTGGTATCTCGTTGTGGTTTTAATTTGCATCTCTCTGATAGCTAGCGATATCGAGCATCTTTTCATGTGTCTCTGGATCCTCTGTATGTCCTCCTTGGAGAAGTGTCCTTTGCCCATTTTTTAATTGGGTTGCTTGTCTTCTTAGAGTGGAGTCGTGTAAGTTCTTTGTCTATTTTGGAGATTAAACCCTTATCTGAGGTATCATTGGCAAATATGTTTCTTATGGCTTCTTATAAGGATAGCAGTCATTAGATTTAGGGCCCACCCTAATTCAGTGTGGTCTCATCTTACTTTGACCTTATTTTCTAATAAGGAAACATTCATTTGTAGCAGAGGCTAGAAGCTCAACATGTCTTTTGAGAGATACAATTCAACTCACAACAATAGCACATAAAGAAGAAATAGGAAGCATGTAAGAGAATGTAGAGGACAGGCTATTTCTGACAGAAAAAAAATATCATGAGTTGGGACCAAGGAGCTTGAAAACACTCTGATGCCTTTCCAGAAAAACAATGCAGTTGTCTGGATTTCACTCCCTTATTTTCACTCTCATCAGACCCATTCCTTCTCCTGTTGTAAGACCTATACCATGTAAGATTACTTGTTCATTACATATAAAGAATGGTCATTAATGTAATCACACTAGCCTGCCCTGAACATTTGCAGGGCTCAGGATAAGAATATAAATGGACACTCACACAGTAAATGCCTAATTATTTCAAAGTTATTTCATGCTACAAACTGTTAACTAAAATATATTCTGTTCTCCTATTTTGACAAATATACCTTTATTACTATAAAATTTAAAGAGAAATTGAAAAGCTCTTGTTTTTATTTAACTGGAGACCAGCAAAATATCAAAGATGATCTGCCTGGGTGTTCTGTTAAAGGGTTGGTGATGTCAGAATGAGTACTAAGATAAAGACATACATAATTTATTTTATTGTCTTAATTTCAGAAAATGTAATAATTTTTCACATAATTTGTATTTTATTGACAGCATTGCCAAATTAGACCAAATTCCTTGAGTGATTATTATTCTTAGGTAGTTTTAATGAACTTTAATCTTAAAACATTTCACTTTGGAGAGGCTGAGGAGAAAAAGAACCCTCATTCACTGCTGGTGGGAATGCAAACTGCTACAGCCACTGTGGAAAACAGTATGGAGATTCCTGAAAAAAATTAAGAATAGAGTTACCATATGACCCAGCAATTCATCTTCTGGGTATCAAATTTCTGAAAAATGTGAAAAAATTTATTTGCAAAGATACACGCACCCCCTATGTTCATTGCAGCACTATTCACAGTAGCCAAGACATATAAACAACCCAACTGTCCCTCAATAGATGACTGGATAAAGAAGATGTGGTACATATATACAATGGCATACTACACAGTCATAAGGAAAGATGAAATACTTCCACTGTGACAACATGGACCTTGAGAATATCATTCTAAGCAAAATAAGCCAGACAGAAAAAGTCAAGGAACATAATATGGTTTCACTCATATGTGGAATATGAAAGTGAAAGCAACAAATGAACAAACAGGACAAACAAAAACTCGTGGTCACAGACTATGAGTATAGTGGTTACCAGAGGGAAGGGAGGTGGGGTACTAAAGGGCAGAGGGGGTCAAGTGCATGTTGACAGAAGATTTGACATTGGGTGGTGAACACACAATGCAATATACAAATTTGTATCATAGAGCTGTACACTTGAAACTTATATAATTTTATTAACCAGTGTCACCCCAATAAAGTTCATAATAAATGAATACATATACACATGTATGTGCATGTGTATGTATGTGGAGAGAGTATTTGGACTTTTTTATATTACAAACTGTTCTTCTGTCACCACATGAATTGTGGCGGGGTCAGTGCTAATTCTTCCGTACCTTCTGAACCACAAATTGGATCACAAAGATAAACAAGAAAATGAATGCTGGACACTACAAGGATAACATACTTCATTAGGCAAAAATCTAGTGTATTCATGCCAGCAGAGAAGGAAGGACAAATTAATTTATCCACCTTTTCTTTTACCTTTTAAACTGCTCCTCAAATCCAAATCTTTCTCAAAATCCAAATTAGTGTCTGGTTCTAAAGTTGGCAGTGACTCAACCCCAAACTTTTCACAATCAACTATGTGTTCAAGGATATGGTCTAATAAATTTGTATCTAAGGAATAACCTGATACATGGGCCCTCTTACATAAAAGACTCAGAGCAGACACTCCTCTTTCTCAGGTATAAGGAGGGTACTGCAAAGAGTCATCAGTTCCTGGGGACTCTGTTTGGCATAACTCGCTGGCTCACTGGCTTACAACCACAGGAACCTGACAGACAAAAGTGGCCCTTAGAGTCACATTAGTAAAATAGGACCTCTAAACAGCATATGTGCATATACCCATATTTTGCTGTGTATAACACACTTTTTTGCCCAATTTTTGAGGGAAAAATAAGGATGTGTATTATACATGGGTATAATGATTGCATACCATGAGTTATAATAATCCCAAGTATAATGTGCACAAAAACATGGATGTGCATTATACATGGCAAAATATGGCACATACATACATACATTGGTATGGCAACTTTAAATAGTCCATAATGAAGGTGTGTGCCTTCATTAAAATTGTTTTGTAACAATGATAATGATATTAATAATAATAAAAAGGAGAAGGGGAAAAAAGCAAGTACTATTTATCAAAGCATTCCTACGTACCAAATATTGTGCTATATGCCTTAAGTATATTGTCTCATTTAGAGATTATTATCCTTATTTTACAGATGAAAAATGAAGACCCAGAGAAGTTACATAACTTATATAAAGTCACAGCTGATAATTATTCAAGTAAGATTTGGACCACAGATCATTCTGATTATGTAGTTTATGTTTCTACCCACTACAGTACACAGTATTTAATCTAGCAGGGCAAGACATCATCAATCATTACTTCATTTTTCCTCTATTTTTTAATTCTCAAAATGCAAATAGCTACACAAATAATAAAAGTCAATGTTGTCATGATAAATAATTCAAGAAACACAAAACTGTATACAGTGAAGTGTTAAGGTTATCTTTTACCTTCCACCAAAGTCCTTTCCCCCATTCCAGGTGACCAGGGTGTAGCTTAGTGTGCTTTGACACATATAGTTTCCTTTCACTTCAGTCAAGCAAAAAACTATATGTGATTTTGTGACTGGCCTTTTATGAATGTGCAATATGTCTTGAAATAGTTTTACAACTATATCTTCAGATTTATCATACTTTTGATGGTCAGTACTTTTATTTCTCTTTCAACTGGAATTTAGATCATTTACATTTTTTGTTATTACTAAAATGCTACACTGAATAAACTTGTGCATACATCTCAGTGTGCACATTGATTTTGAAGAACCAAGGAACAAAATTTAAAGTGCTAGGTTGCAAATTATACTAATTTTTAGCAGTTTGATAGAAATTGCCTAATTGCCTTTCAACATTATTAATCCATACCCACACCAAAATCGTACATGATTTTCTTTTGCCATGAGAGATGGATTTATTCAAGGGAGTATATTTGGAACTCTGTAGCTAAACTACTTCTACCTATAATCAAGGGTGCCCAAAGTTTATAGCAATCCGCTTAAGGTATCCAGTTTTCAGTGGGTAAACAAGTAACAAATCATTTTTCCTAAGTTCTTTTTTCTCCATGCAAATCTCTACTTCAACATACTATCTGTAACTTTTTCTTCCACAAGAACAAAACCCTGAATTAATTGAAACTCAATTCGAATTTGGGTTCTTTCAGGCTTAGGAATGGTAATGCTAAAACCTAAATTATTATGGTTTTGAAAAAATATTTCTTACAGCTTTATTGAGGTATGATTGGCAAGTAAAAATTGTATGCATTTAGATTGTACAATGTGAGTTTTCAAAGATGTACAATGTGATTATTTAATATATTTATACATTGTGGAATAATTTGCACAATCAAGTTTATTAGAGTACATCAGTTAACTCACATAGTTACTTTTGTTTGTGTGTGTATTCCTTTAACAAATTTGAGTACTTAACATAGTATTGTTAACTATAATCACCTTCTGTACTTTAGACTCTTAGAATTTATTGATCTTTTAACTCAAAGTTTGTACACTTTGATCAACATCTTCCCCTTTCCTCTCCCCCAGCCCCTGGAACCACAATTCCAGTCTACGGTTCTACAAATTCAACATTTTTAATCCTGAGGGTGTGAAGAAAAGGGAACCTTTGTACTCTGTTCATAGGAATGGTAATGCAGCCATTGTAGAAAACAATCTCAAGGTTCCTCACAAAATTAAAAATAGAACTAGCATATTATCCAGCAATCAATCATACATCTAGATATGGAGCCAAAGGAAATAAAGTCAGTATCTCAAAGAGGAATCTGTTCTCCCATGTTCACTGCAGCATGATTCACAATACCAAAAATGTGGAAACAATCCAAGTGTCACAGTGAATGAATGCATAAAGGATTCCATTGTGTGTGTGTGTTAAATATTATTTAACCATGAAAAGAAGGAAATCCTGGCATTTTCAACAACATGGATGAACCTGGAGAACATTATGTTAGGTTAAATAAGTCAGACACAGAAAGACAAATACTGCATGATCTCACTTATATGTGTTTTTTACTTTCAAACTATTTATGTATATATTTCATTTCCTTTATAAAACCATAGAATTTTAAACATAAAATAATCTTAAAATGTTTTATTGGACTTGGCTCTACATGTAGTTAGAGCTTCCATCTGGTCAAGAGTGGGGACTCCAGTGTTTTATTCATTGCGGTCTCCCCCTACCTTTATAGTGTGTTTGACATTTAGGAGGCAGATAATGAAACACCCTAGTTCAAACCTTCCTTTGGACAGAATCCTGGGAGTTTGGTAATGGCAGAGTCAGAAGTCTTAGCAGCTAAAATCACAGCACTGATAGGCCTCAGTGTGCTGTCTCCTGCTGTTTAAGAACAGCAGGTTACGCGAGGAAACTTTATCCACGACCAAAATTTGTCTTGTGGGTCGATCACCTGGTTTGAGAACTAAGAACTTCTCTGACTATACTTTTCACTTACCACCTGTGTACCAAATATAAGGTTTCTATTTGGCTCAATTTTTCCTCTAATTTAAAAATCAAAGTCATCTAGTAAAATAAGTAGAGAAAATAGACAATTTGTCTAGCTATCCACCTGGTTTCCCCTACAGAACCATTTTGAATTTCATTCTTTTTTCCCTTCTCTCTCTCCCTTAACCTAGTACTTTAAATTTCCTTTTGGCATTTTATGCTAGTTACACATTGGTGAGGAAAGACCACACACATCAACCTGAGTTTCCTCACATCTATAACTGAGGAGACTGGCATGAAGGGAAGTCAGGCAGCAGCATGGAGCCAAAGCAGATGCAGCCTGCCTTGGAGAGCTAGTCCCTGAGGCTTTGCTCACAGATGGGCGCACGGCAGCTGGTGACACTCTTTGACCTGGCTGGCCCCCTCAGCAGAGAAAACCCTGAAACTATGTCTCTCCACCATCTCTTTAACATGAGGCTTCACTGCTAAATCCCCAAGCTTGAAAGGTTTCCAACTTCGCCAGTTCTGAAGTCTAAAGCAGCATCAAACAGGCCACCTGCTCTCTGGGGGAGAAAAGCAGCAGAAGTGCTTGGGAGCTCAAGCACGGGCCTTGCTCGTGTTCTGGAGGTCCAGATGGGGTAATCACCACATTTCCAAGCATTAAAGCAGTGGGCCAGCCACAGCGACACCTGCAAAGATGATGAAGGTGTGCTTTCTGTCCCCAGGAGGAATGTTTTCATAGGCCAAGTAGGTTGTGTCTCTGATTAATGGTGCAAACCAGCATGTCCCTGAATAATAGTGCAAATTTATACGTGATCGACAACCTATGAGAGAAGATCTAAACAAGCATTCTAAGAAGGAATAATTAATTCTAGCTCGATGGCTCAGGAAAAGGTTAAAAAGCCAGAGTAAACACCTATCAATGACTAACTACCACATGCCTCCTATTCTTCCCCAAACAGCCAACACTACCTAGTCACACCACCTTGTTCATGGGGACAGGGCTTTCCGCTTACCACTAACCCCAAAGGGACACATCCAGTTAAAGAGAACAAGCCCTTCCAAGGGAATGTGTCATGACTTAATTAACGGTTATATCCCAGGAAGATTCTAGCACCCCAAGCAATGTTTTTTCAGGAGTTAAGAAAAAAGTGTCAGTAATTTAACCCAATTCAAATTACTTGATATAGGTTGAACATTTATGTAGTACAGGTCATAGTTTCTCTATAGGTGTGCAGTCCCTGACAGCTATTTCTCAGCAATCTGTTGCATAGCTAAGTTGCTGTGGAAACATTTTAAGCATTACAGTGAACATATGTAGTAATTTGATATTTAGAATATATATATATTAGACTATAGATATAAAAATAGGATAGAATACTGTAGAGAAGCAAAAATGAACTTTTCTTAGTGTTCATGAATTACATCTATTCAGAAAATATTCTTCCAATAAATAGTTGGTGGGACTAGTTGTCTATGTCAGGTCTCATATTAGGTAATTTTCTATCTGACCCTAAGAACTAATAGTGAAGTCAAGAATAGTCACGGACACATAAATACAGCATTTCAAACCAACTGTGATGGATGTTAAAACAATGGGCTATATATACATTTGAAAAATATTAGATACCTACTTCCTACAAATACAAAAATAAAATTTGCCTGTTTTAAGTATCTAAGGAATAGACTGTTAAAATATCTAAAGTAGGCCCAACATGGAGTTGCTCATGCTAAGCCCTATGTGAGTAAACTAAAACGTAACTAAGTTTCTATGCTCAGTTTTTCCCAGAAAAGAAAGGCCTAGCTCAACCAATCACTGCTTGCTTGCTCAGCACAAGTTACTAACCCTGCTCTGCTTCAACCAGTCAGCAAAAACCCAGTATAACTTCCTTGTTCCTGGTCATTTTGGTCTATAAATATCTCTCGTTGTGCACCTCTTCAGAGTTCCTTTCTATCTGCTAGATTGGATGCTGCACAATTCATGAATTTCTGAATAAAAGCTTACTGGTAAATTATCTGTGGAAAATTTCCCTTTACCAAGACCCACTTGACATTTCGGTTTATTGAACATTATACCCAATAACTGCAGAGTACACATGGAACATTCCCCAAGATAGACATGTGCTCAGCCATTAAAAAAGTCTTGCTGAATTTCAAATAAATCAGAGTACGTTCATTGATTACAATGGAGGTTAGAAATTAGAAATCAATAACAGTAAGATACCTAAAAAATTCCTAGATATTTGAAAATTAAGCAATCTGATAATTAAATATACTTGACTCAAAAAATAAATCATAAAAAATAGAAAATATTTCAAATTAAATGATAATAAAAACAGAATCTATCAAATCTTGGATGGGGCAACTAAAATAGTGCTTAGAGAGAACTTGAGTGTTAAATGCTTATATCAGAAATGAAATGAGTACAAAATAAACAACCTAAGCTTCTACCTTAAGGTGTACAAAGAGAAAATCAAACCTCAAGTAAGTAGAAGAAAATAATAAGAATAAATCAAAATCAGTGAAATAGAAAACAAACCATTAAAACATCAACAAAACTAGAAATTAATTCTTAGAAAAGATTAATAAAATTGATAAGCTCTGAGCAAAATTGTCAAGATGAAAGAGAGAAAACAGAAATTAGCAATTTCAGGAATAAAGAGAGGATATTACTAAGAACTTATAACATTAAAGACATTTTTAAAAGGATATTATAATCAATGAAATAGCCATTCCTCAGTATCTAAGGAGAATTCATTGCAGGACCCCCACCCCCCCACCCCCAGATAGCAAAATCCGAGGATGTTCAAGTCCCTGATATGAAATGGCCTAGTATTTTGCATACAACCTGTATTGGCACATAAGCTACAGCAGGGTGTGCCTACACATCACTTCATTTGCCTGGACTCACGGCACATGGCAAATTTAAGTTTTCCTTTCTGGAACTTTCTGGAATTTCCTTTTAAAAAATATTCAATCTGTGTTTGTTTGGAGGGCTGATTGTACCAATAAATTCAATATATTAGGTGAAATGGACCAATACCTGTAGAAACAGTTTACCAAAATGTACTAAAAAAATAAAAAAAAATGGTATAGCTTTATATTTATTTCAAAAATTGTGTATAGATAAAATATTTGCACCACAAAAATACTAGGACTCAATGGCTTTATTGCTGAATTCTATCAAACATTTAAGAAAGAAAGAAAACCAACTGTATACAAATTCTTTTAGAAAATAGGAGAGTAGGGAGATTTCCCAATCTGTTTTAAGAGGCTAGCATAACTCTTATTCCAAAATTTAACAAGGATATTACAAGACAAGCAAATTACAGACAAATATTACTCCAGAACATATGTATTTATCCTTAATAAGATATTTGTGTATGAAATTAACAACAAAAAAGAAAAAATAGCAAGTAGAGTTTATCTCAGGAATGAAAGTTAGTTTTAACACTTGAAAAACAATCAATATAATTCACTATATGAAGAAAATAAAGTAAAAATTAAGTTATTATCTAAAAAGCTGTCCAAAAAATATATTTGGCAAAATAATTTACCAAAGAATAATAGTAATTTAAAAATCTCAGAAAACCAGTAACAGATATGAACTTTCTCAACTTGATAAAGGGTATTTATAAAAAGTCTTCTGCTAATATAATAATTAATGATGAAATGTTGAAGGCTTTTCCTCTCCGATTGAGATTAAGGAAAGATGTGTATTCCCATCACAACTTTTCTACATTGTATTAAGGATCTAAGAGAGGAAATTAAAGCAAGAAAGTGTAATAATTATATTAATATTGAAAGGGAAAAAGCAAAATTGTTATTTGCTGATTATACAATTATATACATAGAAAATGCTAAGTGATCTGCAGAAACCTATTTGAATGAGTAAGTATATTTGGCAAGGTCACAGGATTTCAGGTCAATACACCAAAGTTATCTGCATTTCCAAATACAAGCAATAAATAATTTTATCATCTAAAAATTCAAACTACTAGGAAGAAACGTAATAATAAGAGACATCTATACTGAAAACACGAAAACACTGCTGAGAAAAATTAAGATGCCTTAAACAGTGAATACCATATTAATGGACTTAAAGGCTCAATACTGTTAAGATGTCAATGTTTCTCAAATTTATGCATAGATTCAGTATGATCTCAATTAAAACATTACCAGGCCTACAATAGACCAGATACGGAAGCAATCTATGTGTCTATCAATAGGTGAATGGATAAGAGATGGTAAATATATAAATATATACAATGGGATATTACTCAGTTGTAAAAAAAAGAAATCTTGCCATTTGAGGCAACATGGATGGACCTAAAGGGTATTATGCTAGTGAAATAAGTCAGACAGAAAAAAAAATACTATATGATTTCATTTACATGTGAAATCTAAAAACAAATAAATAAACAAAATAGAAACAAACTCATAGATACAGAGAACAAATTAATGGTTGCCAGATGGAAGAGGAGTTGGGAAGTTGGGTAAAAAATGTAAAAGGGATTAAGAAGTACAAATTGCCAGTTATATTTTAAAAGTATATAAATTACAGCATAGGGAATATAGTCCATAATATTTTAATCACTAAACTATGTATGGTGTCAGATGGGTACTAGATCTTGAGGTGATCACATTATAGAGTATATAAATGTAATATCTAAGTTGTATACCTGGAACTAACATAATATCATATGCAAACTATAATCAGAACATTAATTAATTTAAAAATGTATTATCAAGCTTTATTTCAGTAGACAATAACAAGCAAATTCCAAGATTTACACAGGAATGCAAAGAACCTGGAATAGTCAAAATAATCTTGAAACAGAATAAAATTGGAAAACTTTTGCAATGTGATTCAAGGCTTGTTCCAAAGCTACGATATTTTTTAAATGGGGTATTGGCATACAGACAGTTAAATAGTTGAATAGAAGAGAATCAAGACCTGATCATATTCGTCAGTTCATTGACTGGTTGATTTCCAAGAAAAGTATTAAGGAAACAGGGAATAGGGAGTGATTGCTAAAATGGTACCAGTCTCTTTGGAAGTGATGAAAATGATTTGAAACTTGATAGAAGTGTTGGTTGCACAACACCATGAATGTTCTAAATGTCGTTGAATTCTACACTTCGAAATGGTTAATTTTATGTTATGCAAATTTCACCTTAACACAACACTAACCACAACAGAAGAGCATCAAGGTAACTCAGTGGAGTAGAAGAAAGTCTTTTCAACAAATGGCTCTGTAACAACAGGATGTCCATCTGAATTTTTTTTTAAGAAACCTTGACCTTTAACCACACGCCATTTGCAAAAATCAATTCAAAGTACTCATAAATCTGTATATACAAGCTAAAAATTTAATGTTTTAGAAGAATAAGGCCTCTGTGAACTTGAGATAGGCAAAAAAATTTTAGACAGAATACAAAAAGAACTAATTATTTTTTAAAAAATTTAAATGTATTTCATCAAGATATAGAACTTTTTGCTCATCAAAGATCACCACTAAGAAAATGAAGAGACAAGATTGAAACTAGGATAAGAAAATACATATATTTGGAAGAGAATTTGCATCTGAAATACACAAGAAGCTACAAATTAATAACAAAAAATAATAAGTTAATAATGTTAAAATAAAATAAACAAATCATTATAAATCTTAAAGTGGGCAAAACTTGTTAATGCTTTACAAAAGAAGATATATGGATAACCAACAACACTTAGTGGTCAATATCATTAGTCAACAATTACACACCAGTTAAAAATCACAAAGGTACCACTTTATACACGGTAGAATGGCAGTAATTAGAAGGTCTAACAATATGAAATGTCAAGGACATAGAACAACTGTAATTCTCACACTTTGCTGTGGGAGTATTAATAAGTACAACTGCTTTGGAAAACTTTAGAAATGCATTATAACTCATTGAATAAAATAGAAAACCATGCTCATACAGATACCAATAAATATATTAACAAATAAGTAAACATTTTTATGAAGAGTAGATACTTAGATGGTTTCAAAGTAACTCCTCACAAAATGCTTACTATAGTTGAACCTTGCACAACACAAGCAGAGTGGGGGCAGGGGGTGGTGGGAGGGGGATTAGTTGCATCCGGCCCCTCTCAGTCAAAAACCTGAAGTATAACTTTTTACTCTACAGTTGCAACTTCCCATCTGCATTCTCATATTCAACCAACCCCAGGTCAAAAACAACACTTTTCTGTCTTTAAGATTTTATTTATTTATTTTTAGATATGGGAAAGGAGAGAGAACGAGAGGGAGAGAAATATAAACGTGTGGTTGTCTCTCATGCACCCTCTACTAGGGACTGACCCACAACCCAGGCATGTGCCCTGACTGAGAAACAAACCAGTGACCCTTTGGTTCTCAGCCCAGCACTCAATCCGCTAAGCCGCACCAGCCAGGGCAAAAATCAGCACTTTTAATCTGTAGTAAGGAAACTGCAGTTAGGAGTGCAAAAATACCATTTCAGTCCCAGGTTGATTGAATGTGCAGATCGGAAACACATTGATATAAAAGGCCAGCTCCATTTATTGAAAAAAATGTGCATGTAAGTAGACCCATGCAGTTCAAACCCATGTTGTTTAAGGGTCAACTGTGATTTAAAAAGGATAAAAGAGTAACATAACTGTGGAAAAGCCCTACAGACAGCACCTTAATTAAATGATCCAAATGAGTATAATCAGCAGTGGCACAAATGGGGAATCATGTGCCACCGGCTAAGAAACAATGAGAACAGATTTGCTTCTTAGGCATGCCCACCAATGCATTCCTGTGTGTAACCCAAATGTAATCACAAGGAAAGAAAGTAATCAAATGAACCCAAATTGAGGGAAATTCTACAAGATAAAAGAAGCATTAAAACTAAATGCAACATGTGATGCCGAACTGGATCCTTTTGCCACAAAGAATATTATTGGGACATTGGAAAAATGAAAAATGCAGAATTAAATAGTTTAATGTGTTAATGTTGATTAGCTGATCTCAATGATTCTATTGGATAACATCCTTGTATGTAGGAAATTCACACTGAATTTCCATATACAGGTTATGGAGTATCAGGTCAGTGACTTCCTCCAAAATAATTTAGGAAAGTAAGTTCATTACTCTGTAGTTATAACTTCTAAGTTTGCAATTCTTCAAAAAAAATTTTAAGACAACTATCTAAAATAATAGACTATAAAGTACATTCCAAATATGAAAATAAAAAAATAAAACTATGGGTAGTTTTACATACATATCTATGGAAATCTGAAGAAAGATCTTTGGATGAAGAGTTGGGGAAGTTAGGAAGGATTCTTGTTTGTGATTAAAAGTATTTCTGCATTGTTTTCATTTTTATACAATAACATTTTCATATGTTGCTTATATAAAGTGGGAAAGAAGAAATACAATTATCACTGTTTGCAAATTATATGATTATATACTTGGAAAATAAAATTAACTTGAAAACTACTACAAGCAGTAAGAGAATTCAATAAGGTAGCAGAGTAGAAAATTAATATACACAAATCAATAGAAATCATATATACCTGAAACAAGTTACAAAATGTAACAGGAAAAGAAACCCATTCTTAATTATACAAAATAGATATAATTTGTAGAGGAAAAAAATAACAACATATCAGTTCTGTGTGAATTAATTTAGAAATGTAATATAATCTCAAAAGTATCAATAGGTAATTTTTAAAAACTAAAAAAAGTGGTTTTAAAGTTTACATGGAAAAGTAAACAGAAATAACTTGAAAAATTTTGAAAATGTTACAGAACTATCATGTTAAAAACAGATAATAAACTCTTCATAGTACAATCAGTAAGATATAGCTAGCTGTCAGGATAGATAATGGAACAAAATAATTATGGAACAAAACAAATATCCAGAGATAGATCTAAAAACACTGGCATACGAAATGACTGGAGACTAGATGGACTTTTCAATACATGGTGATGGGAAATCTAGACAGCCACCTGAAAATAAGAATGGTTAAATTTTACATCCTATAAAATGCTAAGTTCCATAAGGATGAAATAATTAAATATTTTTAAAAACCTTAAAGTTACTGGAAGAAAACTTGAGCAAATCCTTTATAAACTTGGAGGAAGGCCTAAATATGATTCAAAATCTAGAAGCTATTAAAGATAAGATAGATAAATGGTTATCTTCACCTCTATAAAAATAAAAACTTCTACTCAGTAAAAACAAAAATATAAACAAGGTCAAGTTAAAAATGATTACATGGGGAAAGTATTTAGAAGTTATATTAATAACATATTGCTAATCTTTCTAATACACAAAGAGCTTCTAGAAAATATTTCGTAACAGTATAGCTTAACAGTAAATGAAGAAAAGAGATGAAGAGGCTTTTTGCAGGAGGGAAAATATGTTCCTTAACTTAAAAAATAGATAAGCCTTATTCATAGTAATAGAAATACAAACTAAAAGCATACTAAAATACAAATTTTTCCTGTCATATTAGCAAAAATTTCAACCATTTCCCGGCACATGTTGGTGAGGCTGTAAGGAAAGGGCATTTCCACGTATTGCTTGGTAGAGCACACCTGACCCTGTGGAGGCAACCTGGCTGTAACTACCAAAAGTACAAATCCGCTCCCCATTTGACTGGGCAATTACCTTTAAAGAACATATCTTTTTTAAAAGAATGTATCTTAATCATACATCTGCACTCATAGGATATAATGTCAATCTTTTTTTCTTAATAATTATTGTTTTTATTCTTCTAAAATTTATTTTCTATTTTTCAATTACAGCTTATACATAATATTAGTTTCAGATGTACAACATATAATAATTAGACATCTACATACCTTAAGAAGTGATCACGCCAATAAAAATGGTACCCATCTGACACCTTACATAGTTATTAAATTATTATTGACTATGCATTCCCTATTCTGTACTTTGCATCCCCTTAACTATTTTTATAAATAGCAATTTGTACTTCCTAATCCCTTTCACCTTTTGTAATGTCAGTCTTATTTGTTAAAATATTGTTTATAATAGCAAAGTATTTGCTGATGATATTAATAGTCATCTTAAAAATATCATCAACCTGAAAACTCCATCAACTGGGGCCAATAAGTCGTACCACACTCTTACAATGGAATATGTAATACTTGTTTTTTCAAAGAGGGAGAAGCTACAAATAATACAGTATGTTATTAAGTTTTTTAAAAAGCAAGGCACAGAACAGTGAATATGTTTAACAATGTGTTTTGCAAGAAAAATAAAAATAATGAATATACACTTTTATTTGCTTATTAGAGGGAAAGATATTCTAGAAGGACAGAAAAGCAACCATTAAAATGAGCATTAGGTTTGAACAGAGAGGTACAGATAAGAGCAGTTTTCTCTATATTACTAAGTTTAATCACCCTGCAAGGTGTGGGATAAAATTGACTGGCAATATTTAACTATTTTGATCTACAAAAATGGTAATTTCTAATTGTTAATATTATTATTGCAATTTTATAGATTTTGAATATATGTGAGACTATTGGAGAATATAGAAGATGCTAATATTATTGGAATGGTACAATCTGATTAATTGCATTAAATCAAAATATAGATACATGTCATCTGAGAATTGGTATGTTTCCTTTCACAGGACAAAGTTAATTCATGATCTTTATCTTGTGCCTTGGCTAACTGAAATCTCAAAAGTGTACTGACATTTAATGGTTGTCATGTTTTCACTTGCTTTTTTCTTCTTAATTTTTGTGCATGCTTAAAAAATTTTTTGTAATATTACAAAAGGTATAGTAGCTGGTAAAATGGATAATCTTCGTATCTAGAGAAAATTGAAGACCTAAATAGTAGAGGCATATACCCTAATAAATTAATCTTGAATTTAGATAATCTCATAAGAGGTACAATAGTCCCCCCTTATCCTCAGCAGACATGATGTGGATGCCTAAAACCAGAGCTAGTACTGAACCTCATACTATATTTTTTCCTGTACACACATACCCATGATAAAGTTTAACTTAGAAATTAGGCAATTCCATAGATAGAAGATTTGTATTTACCATAGATCTTAGAAATCTCAGCATACAAATATTTTTCTTATTGACAACCTTCACCTTTTCACTTAAAGGAAGCACTTTACAAAGGCTTCTCTTCAGCATATCAGAGCTGCTGGCATCACTACTCTTGTGCTTTGGGGGCATTGTTCAGTAAAATAAGGGGGACTTGAACACAAGCACTGCACTACTATGACAGCCACCTGATAACTCAGTTGGCTGCAGAGTAACTAACGGGCAGGGAGCATCTATCGTGTGGAAACCCCGTACAAAGCAATGGTTCACATCCTGGGTGGGACAGAGCGGGACTGTGAGTAATTTCGTCATGCTGCTCAGAGTGGTGAGAAATTTAAGACATACAAATTGTTTTTTCTGAAAATGTTCTTAACATTTTTGGAACAAGGTTGACCACAGGTAACTGAAACCGTGGAAAGCAAAACCACATATCAGAGGGGACTACGGTACTGGAGGTCAGTGACTATACTGTAATCAAAGAGTCAAGATAAACACAAAGTTGTTTGTTGCCACTTGGAACTCTGAAGATATCTCCCTCTTGGTAGCAGTAAGAATAGGAAGACATAGCATATAAACTATTAAGGAGAATCCTGAAGACTTAAGTGAGAAATATGGATTAAACATAAATAAAAAGATCAGGTTGGACCTCAAGTTCAGGGTCCTGGAGAAACATATGATATAATCCAAGATTTTTTTAAGGTTATCTGTATCATGAGTTAATATTTTCTCAAAAAATCATCTTAAGGCAGGATAGGGGTTATAGCTCTACCAGAAGCAGAGAGATAAACCTCCATTTCACAATTCTGATCAATACTTCCCTCTAAGTCCACGATTACTCACTTGTATTGGTGGCTCACAAAGTCTCCTTCTCTTATTATGATGTACTGATTTTACCATGGTTTGTAAACAATGTATTAGACCCAAATAGTCTCTAGGTAGAAGCTGTCTCCTTCCTGATGTTATCAGTAGTCATCTTGTCAAGGTACACCAAGTCTCCTTCAAGTCCTGGACAGTACAATGACCAGTGAGTAGTTCCTCACTTTCCCAGTCTTTCTTTCTTTCTTTTTTAAATTAATTTCTTATTGTTGTACAAGTACAATTTTCTGCTTTCCCCCCACCTTTCCCCACCAACACAGCCCTCCCTGCCTCCCTCCCCCATTTCTGCCCCCCTTGTTGCTGTCCATATGTCCTTTATAATTGTTCTTGTAAACCCTTCACCTTTTTCCCCCATTATCCCCTTCCCTCTTCCCTCTGATCATTGTCAGCCTGTTCTGAATTTCAATGTCTTTGGCTATACTTTGCTTGCTTGTTCATTTTGTTGATTAGGTTCCTGTTAATGGTGAGATCATATGGTATTTGTCTTTCATCACCTGGCTAATTTCACTTAGCATAATGCTCTCCAGTTCCATCCATGCTGTCACAAAGGGTAGGAGCTCCTTTTTCCTTTCTGCTATATAGAATTCCATTGTATTGCTAGCCATCAGAGATATGCAAATTAAAACCACAATGAGATACCACTTCATACCAGTCAGAATGGCCATCATAAACAAAGCAACAAGCAACAAGTGTTGGAAAGGTTGTGGAGAAAAGGGGACCCTAGTGCACTCTTGGTGGGATTGCAGACTGGTACAACCACTATGGAAAACAGTATGGAATTTCCTCAGAAAACTAAAGATGGATCTGCCTTTTGACCCACCAATTCCACTGCTAGGATTATGTCCTAAGAATCCTGAAACACCAATCCAAAAGAAGCTATGCACCCCAATGTTCATAGCAGCACAATTTACCATAGCCAAGTGCTGGAAGCAACCCAAGTGCCCATCAGTAAATGAATGGATTCTAGTCTTTCTTGAATAACAATGAAATAAAGGAGAAGGAGCCAGGGAAAAGAAGCAACAATAGAGAAGTGGAGAGAAAAAGAGTAGAGGAAAATGGCTAAAAAACATAGGTCTGAAGACTCTAACTAGATGGTCACTTAATCTGAGACAATTTTGGGAAGAAGTTCTCAGCACTCTTTTTTAACAAAAACTCAAAATGCTGAGAGGCACAAACATTGACCAGAAAGATAGGAAATCACCAAACTTAAATGTAGATGACAGAAGGAAATACATTTGATTACAACCAAGAGATACAAAAATATAGCCATCGTTCAAGGCCTTCCTACAAACCTGAAAATAAAGAAACATTTTGGAGAGGAAGGGAAGGAATGAAACAAGTACATGTCTGATTCAGGCAGAAGGAATATAGACCATGTGAGGAACATGTAATTTACAGATTAGCGAAATGCTGCAGCTTCATCTGTTTGGTCCTTTTGCTCTTTGTCCCCAGGGCTTCTAGCTCAGGATGTTGGTTCAACATGCTTCTTTAGAGTTGAGAAATTAGAGTATAGGTCTTATTTAAAAGGCCAATTATTTCAGCCTCAATAAGGATGAAAGTGAAATTTAAAATAATTAGATCTTCCTTAAATTTATTGGACCCTGTCCATCTACTTTTTTACAATTTATGGTATTGAAAGTCATTTTTCTCCCAGGGAAAAACCAAGGAATTTGTCCTTAAGAAGTCAGAGAGATTGATCTGCAAAATTCTGAATGTAGGAGATCACAGGAAACTATACAATGTAGGATAACAAGGATCTCTTAAATGAGAATTGATCCTATTATAAATCAATCTATTTGCCTGGCCTGCCCTTACAATTCTATGAGAAGAAAAGGATCACAGTGAAAATAAAGTTTGCTCCTAACTTCCAATTTTCAGTGTATGCTTAATGACAGATCTATAGAAGTTTATAGAGATTCTTGAAGTCTAGTAACACAGAATGAGTTGAACCAATTTTAATGGGAGTTTACATTTGAAATATTACATTGTGAATATCCACAATGTCAATATATCGCTACAACAAAGAGCACTTGTTTTTTTTAATCTCAGAAACAATTCAAACCCAATTTCTGATCTGTAAGACATAACGAGGATTTCCTAGGTTTGCCTTATATAAAAGGAAAAAAAGAGAAGAGAGACATTAAGACAAATTCTTTACTTAGCGCAATATGAGAACATGACAAACTTTTCTTTTGGTATCCCAGGGTCTTGTGCCCTGGTTGCCCCATTTTGCTGGGAGGAAACAAAAAGGCTCAAGAGGTCTCATGCTAATTTGAAAAAGAAAGTCATTAAGCATAAGGGTACCCAAAGGCTTTGGCCAACATCTGCTCTAGGATGAAGCTGATCCATTTCAGAGAATTAAGAGTCTGTAACTAGGTACTAAAAGTAAAGAAGTCAATTTCTGAGAGTAGTCCCTTCTGTGGAATGATTCATCCAAGTTTAGTGATTAACCAGAAGCTCTTAGTAGCTTGAGAAGTGAACTAATGTATTTTTTCTGGAAAGAACTGTTCTGTTCTGCATTATTATTTCACTGTCCAGGGTGGTATCAAGTTTTGTGAGGTCTGAAGTTTATACAACATAGTGGAGGGCATTTTAAAAGAAAAAACAATTATTAATACGAAACTTGTTAGAAAAGTCAATATTCTGAATGAGAAATTATAAGAAATTATAAATTTATAAAAGCTGATAAATAGATATCACAAAATTAATATAAGCACAATGCTTTTATTAATGATCTGCTACACACTAAACTTCTTTTTCATAACCTTTGAATATTTCTTAATATTGACAGTTTTGCAATATATTGTCTGTAGACTTAACAAATACATAATTCAGTCTGAAACGTGGCTGATGAAATTGGTATTACAGTACTAATAGTTAAAAAAAAAAAAAAAAAAAAACAAGAGCGTTGCAGGGCTGGGTGAAAAAGCTGAGGTGATTAAGGAAAAACAGAGAAGCACTCCATAGACACAGACGACTGCACGATTCCCAGAGAGTAGGAAGCGGGCAGGGGCAGTAGAAGAGGGTATAGGGGGTGTATATGGTGAAGAGGGAGACTTGACTTTAGGTGTAAACACACAATACAACATAACTATGATATATTGTAGAACTGTATACATGAAGCTTATATAATTTTATTAACCAATGTCACCCCACCAAATTCAATAAAAATTTAAAAATGTAAAAAAGTCAGTTCCAAAACTTGTTATTGGTAATGAGATGAGTTATGTTGCAATGCATAAAACATGACTTCACACTTAGCTCTACTGCATCTGTAATACTGCTATAGGTCTTATGCCCTGCATACATAGAAATGTTGATAAATATCACACAAATCTCATCAAGAAAAAGAAAATGATTGCGCACTGAAAATTTTATGTGGTGCATTGTTAAGTACATTTTATAGAGCACAACTCCCATTTTTTGTGGGTAGTAATGAGAACTGAATTCTCCTCAAAAATTTACATATCTGAGGATTGAAAGGCTTTTCCATAGGCGATTTGGCTTCCTACACTGTAAATATTATTTCTCATTACTCATGTACTTCCATACCAAGAGTGGTAGGGCATATTTATATTATAATGCAACATCTAGCCTTGCACCTTTCTTACGTTGCTTCAGGAAGTTGGCATGGTGGCCAGTAGGATTATTCCTGGAAGCCATTCCTACATCAGAACAGCTAACAATAACTTAACTGTACATGGACATGGGACCTACATACATAAATTCCACAAAACTCAAAACTAAAACTCATCTTTCCTTGGCTGGAGCCTGTGGTCACTCCAATATTTCCTCAATATGAGGGGAAAATTGACTAAAAGGTGAAATCAAAAGATGTTAGTCTTAACCAATTGCAGTCAAAACATTTTATTTTGCAAAGCTTATGAAAACACATGAATGTGCAATCACATTACCAGCTTCTCTCCCAGAGCCTTGGAAGGAGTCCATCTGTGGGAGCTAGGGGCTTTAAAGCTAAAGCTTCATTAGTTTCATGGTAAGCCCACGTTACACACTGGCCATATTAACACAGTTTAGAAATACTGGGTCTGCCCCTCCATTCATGCTCATGGCCACAAACGCCAGTTAGGACTTCAGCATCTTTGTTCAGCAATTGCTCTCATACTCTCCTGTCCCAAACTCCAACCTCTTCCTTTTCCTAACCTTCCACATTAGCCTCATCATTCTCCATTTTGTTTTCACACTTCTCGCATCAGAGCCAAACTGATTGCTAATTGCCTCATTGGAAAGTGAAGAGTCTTGATCCTCTAAAGAGCAAGTTTTCTTAAGTTTAGGAGAGCCAGAGATTAGTTTAACTGTTGATTAATGAGTTGATGGTGGTGGTAGGCTATGAGAGCTACTTTTTCCTGGAGCCAGGTATGCGGCCACATGTAAATCAGGTGTGGTAGTTGCATTCACGTTCACTCTATCATTCAATCCTCACAACATTCTTATGAGGTAACAAAGTAATCAACATTTTTTAAAATGAGGCAATAAATTCAAAGTTTCAGTCATTTGCCCAAGAATACACTGTTAATAAGCATTGGAGGATCCATCTGCAATGATACAGACGCCCAGTTGCTTAATTAAATATGTGCTGAGAGCAGGTTGGCAGAGCCACCTTTTACCACAGGACTTAGGTTGACTGTGTCCCTTCAGTGTCTATGTATACGTTTCAGTCACTGTCATCAGGTAGACCAAACCCCTCCTTAGGGCTCAAAGCAGTCCGACTGTCTCTGTAAGACAAGGTTAATCATAGGAGGAGACTTTGTCCCATACCACCATTTGATTTTAATCTTCCTTAGCATCTTGACAGTATACTATCCAAAGCACAGGCCTTCAGAAATTATAGGGATAACATGGACATGGATAATTTTTCTTCAGATGATAGCCATCAGATATCCACAAATAAATTTCATTCTGTTTATTCACAGAGAAGAAAAAAGACATTTTTGAAGGACTACATGTGCTTTTTCAGGGGAGTATGCCTGAGACTATGTAGATGAAAAAGAGAAATTCCAAAAGAAAATACATATAAAATAAACTGAGAAGTGAAGTACCAGGATATAGGGATGAACATGACAACAGAAATAATCAAAAGAAAATTAATGGAAAAATTTTAAATGATTAAAAACATCCTCTGATCTTCATCACTGCAAGACCCTCGGGGATAAGCAGCTGACACCACGCTTTCATTTTCCTCTCATACTGACGTCTTCGCAGAGAAATAGAACCAACCACCCTTCCGTGTCCTACTACCACCCACCATCATCTGCTCTGATCCTATGATCCTTCCCTCTTGCTAAATGAATCAGAGAAACTATCTTTTCTTCTACTTAAGGCCACTTACTTTATTAATATCATCCCAATGTGTATACTCCAAAATCTTACACAGTCCATTAGCCTGTTTCTTATATTCTTATGTTTTCCCTCTCCCTGGGATATTCTCGTTAGTTTAGCAATTGTTTTTGTTATCAGAGCAGTACACATGCATAGCATAAAAAGTCAAACTGTTAAACTAAGCATATTACGGGAAGGAGCAGCCCCCTGCATTTTGCTTCCCAGAGGCAATCTCTGCCAGCTCTGAACTCTTCCCTATGCAAGTCACCTTCCTCTTTCCAAACTCCAAATTGCCGCTATGCCTATTTATTTGTTTGTTTGTTTGCTTGCTTGTTTCAGACATTAACTATTGATTTCCCACTAAGAAAAATTTGTGGTTATGGCAATATTGAGTGTTTATACTATCAAGCTACTATAAAAACTATCAAGCTACTATAGTTTCTGGCTAAGCCACATAGCATGGTTGGATTGCATTTCCTCTCTGAAGAATTTTTTTGTTGTTGTTTCCTGGAGTTAACAAATGTTTTTGTTCATTATCTGCTTAATTTTCTAGTTATCCATCATTAACTTATCCACAAACTCTCTGCTAGAGTTCTCTAAATAAATATAAAACATCTCATGGAAACTCAGATCTATGGGAATAAGCAAAGAGCATTGAAATAGGAAATATGTGGGTAAATAGAAAGTATATTTTCTTTCATTTTTCTTTTCTTAATTACTTTATAAGCTATTGACCATTGAAAACAACAACTATAACATAATATTATAGGGCTTATAATGTGCATAGAAATAAAGTATTTAACAAGAGTGGCACAAAGGATGGGAGGTGATAAATGAAATTAAATAGTCGTACTTTTTTATAGTTTCCAGGAAATAATGCAACATTGTAAGTGCTCTGATAAGTTGGAGCACACATTTCAATGTCTATAGAACAACTAATATGTATGCAAAAAAGTATATCTAAAGGTAAAACAAAGAAATAAAATAGAATGTTAGAAACATCTTTTTAAAATCACAGAATAGAAAAGCAGGTAACAGAGGAACAAAAAATGTAAGAGAAATACAAAAAAGAAATATGAAGATAGTATGTATAAATTCAAACATATCAGTAATTACATAATATAATTTATGTGACATAGTATACACACACCAATTAAAAGCCACCACTTCTTAGAATGAATGAGAAAGTAAGACACACCTATATGTTGTCTACAAAAGACTCACATTAGATATGAAAACACAAAGGGGTTGAAAGTGAAAGGGTGAAAATATATATGTACCATGCAAAGTAAGCCTTACAAAGCTAATATAACTGCATTTATGTTACTGAAACAGACTTCGAGATAAAGAGTATTATCAAAGATAAGGGGGACTATTTTATTATAATAACAAGAATAAGTCATTAGAAAAACATAAAAGTCCTAAGTGTCTGTACGTCTAATAAAAAGAACTTCAAATACAAGAAGTAGGCATTGACAGGGACTGAAAGGAGTAATGAACAAATGCACAATTAGAGTTGGTGAGGTTGAGATTAACAACCCTCTCACTAACTGATAAAAAGGCAGACAAAAATTTGAAAAGATATATATTTGAGTAGTATTGTTAACCAATTTGATCTAATGATATTTATACATTGTTACATGAGAAACTAAACAGTACATGTTCTTTCCCATACATGTGAAACATTTACCAGATAGACTATATGCTGAGTAATAAAAGAGTATCAGTAAATGTCAAAGGCCAGAGTATGTCCTCTGGACACAACAGAATTCAATGTCTTAAAAAAAGATATCTAGAAAAAAATCCTAACTATTTGAAATCAAGATAAAACACTTCTAAATAACCTATTGGTCAATGAAAAGAAATCACAGGAAAATTAGAAAATCGTTCAATGGAACAATAATGAATCAAAACAAAAAGAAATTTGTAAGGTGAAGTTACAAGACTGTTCTAGAGGGCAAGTTAGTTATAGCTTTGCATGCTTATGATAGGAAAAAATTAAGGTGTAAAACCCATAATCTAAGTCTCTATGTCAAAAATCTACAAAAAGTTGAAAAAATTATTGTAACTAAAAAAGAAGAAAATAGTTAACAAGTCGGAAATCTAGTAAATACAAATAAACAGTAACAATAGAAAAATTTCAAAAGGAGATTTTAAAAAACAAAATTGGACATTTAAAAAGATTAATAAAAACTGATAAAAATCCTATCATACCAATCAAGAAAATCAAAGGAAAAAATGCCACCATCAGGAATGAAAAAGGGTTATCACGGTGGATCTTACAATCACTAAACAGATGGAAAGTAAGTATTATGCTGCCAATTAAGTTTCACAACATATATAAAATGGTCATAAGTAAAACACAACCAAAATGGGCACAAGAAAGAGCATAAAATCTTAATAGCCTCATATTATTAAAGAAATTGCAAAAAAAAATCTTTATTGAGAAAATTTCTGGTTTACATAATTTTTCTCATGAGTTCGTTTAAACATTTAAGAAGGCAACAATGCCATACCATACAATCTCTTTCAAAAAATAGAAAACAAGAAAATACTACTCAACCCATTTAGGATAATTTAACTAGAATGATTGTAATACCAAAGCCTAATACATTATTACAAAACACACACACACACACACACACACACCCCAATATCCTTCATGAACACGCACACAATTTCTTGAACATATATTAGCAAATGTAATACAGTAATATAGAGAAAGAATAATAATACATCATAGTCAAGTTGGGTCTATTCCAGAAATTCAAAGTTGCTTTAAAATTTTTAATGTTTTTCAATGTATTTCACCACATTAAAAGGATAAAAGAGAACACGGACAACAGCAGGGTGATTGTGAGGGAGGCAGATGAGGGTATGTATAAGGGGACTAAATCGCAATAGAAAAAAATACAATAAAAAGCTTTTAAAAAAGAATAAAAGAGAAAGATATATAAACATTTCGCTACATTAAAAAAAGAGCATTTGACTAAATTTGACACCTATTTATGAGAAAACTGAGCAAAGCAGGGATAGAAGGCAATTTCCTCAGTCTGTTAAAAGCATCTGTGATAAACTACAGGTAGCATCATGCTTAATGAAAAAATAGTAAACATTTTCCTCTTTACTTCAGTAACACTCATCACTCTGTTCAACATTGCATGGGAGGTCTTAGACAGTGAAGTCAGTCCAAAAACTAAATTAATAAAAACCATAAAGAATAAAAAGCTAGAAGTAAACTTTTCTTTTGTCACACAGGACAAAAATTTATGTAGAAAATCATAAAAAATATACAAAAACAAAAAACCTCTAGTACAAATAAGTGAACAGAGAAGGCCATAAATAAAGATCAATAATAAAAAAATTAAGTGTATATCTACATCTTAGAAGCAAACAGTATAAAATAAAATTTTACAAATACCGGGTTTCTCACTTTCATTCAGTACTTAGATGGCTGCAAGAGCCTATCACTTTCACCCTAACCCCCAAAATAAGCCAGAGTGGTATAGTACCATAACTTTTCTAAACTCATCAAGAACTAAGAATGCAAAAATGAAACAAAACAACAACAACAACAACAGACACGTAAGTAATGAAAATTCCAGAAAGTGACTAACTAGCTCTTTATAAGGGAACTGTTCCCATTCCAGGTAAAGATCAGAAGAAAACAAAATCTACCATAACTGTAAGGTGACACTGACTTTTTTTTTTTAACACTTAATGGCTGTGTGAGGACTGACATGACAATTAGAATTCTGAAAAGCCATAGTCACAAATCAAGTTAGGCACCAATCTGCCCAACATTTCCTATGGTACTTTAAAGAGTACTAGCACAGTATACCAATCTGAGAGTACGGCAGGGCAGGAAGAATGCCCTTAGGCATGCAGAGCCTCTCCAAAATGTAAGGCCACCACCCACTGAATTGAATGGGTAGAGCGAGCAAAATGAGAGACATCGATTCAAGTGCTCAGGACTTACCTATAAAGTATTGGTATTGAAGCTGAAGAACTGAGAGAGCACTTCCCCTATAACCGCCATCTCTAGGCACTCTAGACTCTCCGCTTTCAAGATGTGAGGGTGAAATAAGATACATCTCTCCACTGCTTTCTATACAGAAAGGCATCTTCCACAAAATTGAAGCCTGAAACAAAACTGAAGAGCAAATGATACTTCCTAGCTGGCAGCTTGGCTATAAAATATACATATATCTGGAATATTGCCACTGTTTGGAGGGAAAAATCTTGATCTCTTTTCAAAGTATTTGAAGCCATTGGTGAAATACATTAACCCAAATCTGCAACAGAACCTAGAACAGAACCACTACACATCATATTGACAAATTCTTACTTAGTGGCATGACACAAGGTCATGCACTTTTGGGGAAACAAATATTACTTACTGTAGTTTCTGTGGTTTTTCATTTATGTGTGCCATAAAGTCAAACATTACATTAAAAAAATAAGAAGAAAGAAAATGTGACTCATTGTCAAGAAAATAGTCAATAAAAGCAGGTCCAGCTATAGTTCAGAAGTTGGAATTAACAGACGGTGACTTGAAACTGTACTAAAAATGCTGAAGGAAATGGAAACCTAAATAATATATTTGAAGAGAACAAGCAACTCCTGAAGAAACATTGAAACACTGGAAGAATCAAATGAAAATTCTCTAAGTGAAAATTATATCATTAGGTGAGGTTAATAACAGACTAAAATCCTTCAAGGAAAGAATCCGTGAACTTGAACACAGGTCAATAGATAGTACCCAAACTAAAACACAAATAAGATAAATAATGGAAAAGAAAATGAAAACAGAGCATATGAGACATGTTAGGCAATATTAAATGATCTAACATACATAATTGGAGTCACTGGAAAGAGCAAAGAGAGAATGGGAAAGAAGAAATATTTAAAGAAATAATGACTAGGAATCTTTCAAAATTGATTAAAGATACCAACCTATATACATCAGGAAGCTCAGGAAACCTTAAAAAATATCAATTCAGAGTAAACATACCTAAATATTTTATAGTCAAACTGCTGAAAACCAAAGATAAAAAACAAATTTTATAAACAAACAGGGTTGGGGGTGGGACAACTTATTACACACAAGGGAAGAACTACACACATCACCAGAACAACAGAGTCCAGATCACAGTGCAATCACATCTCAACGTGCTGAAAGGAAATAAGCTTTAGCATTTTATATCCAGTGAAATGCTTATTTTTTAGAAAGGAGAAATAGAAACCATTCTCAGGCAGACAAAAGCTGAAAAAAATTTAAATGCTAATAAAAATTCATCAGTCTAAATGAAAATGATACCAGTTTTAAACAGATACTTGAGGAAGAAAAAAGGCATGAAAAAAGATAAATACTAGGGTAAATAAAAATAACTTAAAAATGTCCATACATACACATTTACAACATTTTAAATGTAGTTAAAACACTATTGCCTGTTTAAATTAAAGATTAACAATGTATTGTGTAATTTGTAGCATGTTTACATGTAATATACAAACATACAAAAGCCCAAAATGTGGAACTGAGTTATACTGCTGTATGTAAAATATTAGTTGAAGGTAGACTGGGACAAAGTTGCAAAATGTAAACTTTAGAACAATCATGAAAATATGTCAAAGAAACTACATATCAAGAATTTCATAATGGAAAGTATAATAAAATATTTTTTAAACTCATGTGATTCACTCCATAGAAAGCAGAAAAGGAGGAGGAGAAAACAAATAAATAGTATAAAGAATAATATCAAGATGGGAGAGTTAAACTTAATTATTTCAATAATCACCTTAATTGGAAATGGACTAAATACTCTAAGTAAAATGCAGAGATTTTCACACTGCATTAAAGCAAGATCCAACTGTATGCTATTTATAAGGACATACTTTAAATATAGAGAAAAAGGCATGCTGGAAGTATTGTAAAAGAATGGGAAAAGATGTACCATGTAAAAAGTGTAGGGAAGGTTATCTGGCCTCATCAAAGTGACCTCAAAATAAAGAGTGTCCCTAGAGATAAAGAAAAATATTTTATAATGATAAAAGAACCAACTTACCAAGAAGACATAGCAACTTTAAATGTGTGCTCTTAAAAACAAAGTTTCAAAATGCACAAAAAAATTAAGAGTTAAGGGAGAAGTAGACCAATTCACAGATAAAGTTAGAAAATTTAACATTCCTTTTTCAGTAATTGCTACAAAATAGTAGACAAAAATTAGTGAAGATACAAAAGATTTGATAAATCATCATATAAATGATGATTAGGTCAGACACTACCAGCCAGCACGATCTAATCATCATTTATAGCACACAACATTCACAATTGCAGAAAATATTTTTTAAGTTCGTATTAGAACCTTCACTAAGATAGATTATATTCTGTGCTATAAAACAAGTATCAATAAATATTAACTCATTGAAATCAAAGAGAATATGGACTCTGACCACCATAGATTTAAATTAGAAATCAATGAAAATATGATAGTTAGAAAAATCCTCCCAAATATAAAAAACAAGCCTACAGTACAAAGAATAAATCCAAGGAATATTTTAAGCTGTTGATAATGAATGTACAATAAATTGTGGGATGTAATTAAAGAGATGCTAGACTGTTCTCAATTTCAGTGTCTTTGGTTATATTATGCTTGTTTGTTTGTTTTGTTGATTAGGTTCCTGTTAAAGGTGAGATCATATGGTATTTGTCTTTCACTGCCTGGTTTATTTCTCTTAGCATGATGCTCTCCAGCTCTATCCATGCTGTTGCAAAGGGTAGTGACCAGAGGGGAGAGGGGAGGGAATTTCAGGGGAAAAGGGGAATGGTTTAGAGCAACAAGTATAAAGGACACATGGACAAAAACTATGGGGGATGGAAATGGGAGGGAGGTGGGGAGGGCTGGGGCGGTGGGCTGGCGGGGGAGTAAAAGACAGAAAACTGTACAAGATCAATAATTTTAAAAAATACTGATTAAAAAATTAAAAAAAAAAGATGCTAGAGAAAAATCAGCAGCTTTACATGATTATAAGACAAGAAGAAACAAACTTCCAGTCCAGATGGCAGGGTAAGTAAATGCAGTATTTGGATTTTCCAACAACCACATCAAAATTACAACTAAACTACAGAACAACCATCTTTCAAAATCACATAAAATCTAGCTGAACGGAAGTTCAACAATTAGGAAAGTAGAGAGGAAACTACATTGAGACTGGTAGGAGGGACAGAGATACAGAACAGGCTAGGCCCACACCCATGTGTGGAGAATAAAACTGGAGAAAAGTATCTCAGCAGCAGAGCACCCCACTGAGGAGCAAGTGATCCCAGCCCCACACAAGGCCCTCAAGTTCAAGGTTCCAGTGTCAGGAAGAGAAGTACCCATAACCTCTAGCTGTAAAAACCAGTGGGGGTGTGGCTGAATGAGATGGAAGGCTCCTGGAGTCCCAGGCAGTTCCTCTTAAAGGGGCCATGCACAGGCTTACTAGTACTCACTTCCTCTGAGCTCCAGTGATGAGGCCACAGCTTGAAAGGAACTAGGGACGTACATGCAGGAACTGAATTTCAGGGCATTAGGGTGCAAGCTAAGGAAGCAGTTTTCTACCAGAAAAATAGTACTGATGCCATTGTTTCTTTTTTGAGGCCCCCACCACTTGCCAGCAGGTTGGCATCATATCTGAGAATCCATCAACCTAGCTGTCACTGTTCACCACACCCTGGTGATTCCCTGAGGGCCTGCTCTACCCAAACTGTGGGTCCATCCAAGCTGTTTCTAGTGGCTTTTCCACACAAATGTCCTGCCTTGCCTCATACTTCAGACTTTCCCAAAATCTCTCAAACAAGGGGAACCTGGCCCCATGTGTCCTGTACCTCTTACTAACTGTCCCTAGGTCCAGCACTAGCAACAGCCAGCCTTGGTTCATAGCTGGGCCTTGCCTGGGCACCTGTAAGCATAGCATAAACATCAGCCAACTGCAGATCACTTTGTAGCTCATACTGGGTGGCCCAGAGCAGAACACGGGCAGTGGCTGACCTTGGACTGCACCTCCTAGGAGGCCCCAGAGCTAGCACACCCAGTGGACGGCATCAGACCACATGGATCATCACCGATCAACCACTTCCACAGGCAACACACTCAAGATGTGGACTCAGTGGACAAGAGAGCCCCATTGAAGTAAGTGCTGCTCTGTGTGGTGTGACCCTACACAGCTAATCCTCCACAGTGTTGGTGTTCACAGACAGTCCTTGCAGATGATCAAGTTGGGAACAAATCCCCACATTGATGTGCCAACATCAGTCAAGGCTCAGCTACAACAGGAGGGTATACACAGCCCACACAGGTGTTGGGGGTGCAACTTGAGCGCCCAGCCTGGATGATCAGGGAGGCTGTGCCATATACTACACATACTCTTTAAGGACAATCTACCAAGCCTGGGAGATGTAATAGCTCTACCTAATACATAAAAATAAACAGTAGAAACAAACATAGGAAGACTGCCAAAATAAAAAGACAAAGAAACATGTATTAAATGAAAGAATAGAATATGTGGTCAGGATGGTGAGTAGGCAGACATGGCTCACCTCTTCACACAGTCACATAAAAATTACAACTAAAACACAGAACAACCATCACACAGGAACATCGGAAATCGAGTTGAATGGAAGTCTAACAACTACAGAATTGAAGAAACCACATCCATTCAAACTGGTAGGAGAGGTGCAGATGTGGAACATGCTAGCCCCACACCCACATTGATAAAAATTCAGAGGGGATATCTTCAGAGCAAGGACCTACACCAGCACCCCTAGCTCAGGATTCCAGTATCAGGAAGATAAGTCCCTACAACTTCTGGCTGCAAACATCAGCAGGAATTTAGTCAGTGGAGGACTCTGCTAGAGAGCCCTAAGCTGTTCCTTTTGGGGGACCCACACATGGACTCACCTACTCAGATCCACTCCCTTTGAGCTCCAGCACTGGGGTGGCAGCTTGGGGCACCAGTGGTATAAGGCAGAAAGGGAAATGTCTGACATCAGGGAGAACACAGGTCATTGTCCCTTTGCTGATCTCTGCCCCCACAAAACCAGTAGGCTGGCACCATATCTGAGACTCCATCAATTTGGCTAACAGTGTGTGACCCACCTTGGAGGTCCACAGAGGCTTTACAGCACCCAACTTACTGGCCAACCCAAGCTGCTTTTTCACAAGAATGTCTGGCCTTGGCTCCTAAATCCTATCAAACAAGCAACAGCTGGCTTCAGTGAGTCCTAGCAGCAGCCAGTTTAGAGTCATAGCTTGGCTTTACCTGAGAATCTCCAAGCACAGCACAAGTAGCAGCCATCTCAGATTGTTTACAGCTCATGCAGGGTGGCCCCAAGTGAAACACAGATTGGGGTTGACCTTATCCTGCACCACCCAGGAAACCCCAGGGCAAGCTCATCCTGTGAACAGCTACAGACCATGTTGGAGCACCACCACCCTGCTCCTGCACAGCTGATCCTCCATGGGAAGCAGAGGTTGGTGGTCAATGGTAACAGCCAATCCTTGCAGCTGATTGGCCTGGGTAAATCCCTTCCATTGATCTCCCAACAGCAACCAAGGCTCAACTACAAGAGGAGGGTGTACTCAGCCCACACAAAGGGCATACCTTTGAGTACTCAGCTTGGGTGATAGGGGAGGCTGTGCCACTGAATGCTACAGGACACCTACTATATTGGGCCACACTACCAAGACATGGAGTCCAAGCAGCTATACTTAATACATAGAAACAAATACAGGGAAGCTGCCAAAATGAGGAGACAAAGAAACATGGCCCAAATGAAAGAACAGATCAAAACTTCAGAAAAAGAGATAAATGAAATGGAGATAAGCAATCTATCTGATGCAGAGTTCAAAACACTGTTTATAAGGATGCTTAAGGAACTTATTGAGGACATCAGCAGCATAAAAAAGACCCAATTGGGAATGAAGGATACACTAATGAAGCAATTTACAGGGAAACTACAGGAGAATGAATGAAGCCTAGAGTCAAATCAATGATTTGGAACATAAGGAAGCAAAAACAACCAATCAGAAAAACAAGAAGAAAAATAATCCCCCCCCCCAAAAAAATGAGGATAGTATAAACAGTCTCTGGGACAACATTAAGAGGTCCAACATTCACCTCATCGGGGTGTCAGAAAGAGAAAAGAAAGAGCGAGAAATTGGAAATCTATCTGAAGAAATAGTGAAAGAAAGCTTTCCTAATGGTGAAGGAAATAGATATGCAAGTGCAGGAAACACAGAGTGCCAATTATGATGGATGCAAAGGGGCCCACTACAAGACACATCATTATTAAAAGGCCAAACGTTAACAATAAAGAGAGACTCTTAAAAGCAAGGGAAAAAAAGTTAGTTACAGGAAGTTTGGCAGATGGGAGGGGTAGAGTGGGTGAGGAGGTGAGGGGATTCAGGAGTACACATACGTAGTTATAGAATAGTCAAGTTTTCTGGGAGTGTAAAATACAGTATAGGAAATGGAGTAGCCAAAGAACTTATACACATAACCCATGGACATGAACAATGGTGCGGAGATTGCCTGAGGGAGTAAGGAGCTCTGTGTGTGTGGGAGCACAGGGGGTAAAATTAGGACAATTGTAATAGCTTAATCAATAAAATATAATTTTAAAAAAGGACAAAACAACACTTCAGAAAAAGTACTAAAGAAAATGGAGACAAGCAATCTACTAGACACAAAGTTCAAAATGATGGCTATAAGGATGCTCAAGGAAGGCTAAGGATGAATTTAGTAAGAACTTCAACAACAGAGAAAAACTCATGGAAACTATAAAAAAAAAAAACCAGTCAGAAGTGAATGAAACACTAACTGAAATAAAAAATAACATACAGTGAATCAACAAGAAGTAGATGAAGCTGAGAATCAATTCAGCTATTTGGAATAGAACAAAGCAAAAAACACTGATCAAAACAGCAAAAAGAAAAGTTTCCAAAATAAATGAAGATAATGTAAAGAGCTTTGGGACAACTTCAAATGTACCAACATTCACATAATGGGGGTGCCAGAAAAAGAAGAGAGAGAGCAAGGGGAAAAAAATAATGACCAAAAGCTTTCCTAACCTGGTAAAGGAAATAGACATACAAGTCTAGGAAGTGCAGAGCACTTCAAACAGATGAACCCAAAGAGGCCTACCCCAAGAACATCATAATTAAAATGTCAAAAGTCAAGATAAAGAGAGAACCTTAAAAGCAGCAAGAGGTTAGCAACAAGGGAGTTCCCAAAAGACTGTCAGCTGATTTCTCAACAGAAACTTTGCAGGTCTAAAGGGATTGGCAAGCAAATTTCAAAGTGATGAAAAACAGGGACCTACAACCAATATTACTGTCCCAATTCTAAAGCCATTCTTTACAATTGAAGGACAGGTGAAGAGCTTCCCAGACAAGAAAAAGCTAAAGGAGTTCATCACACCAAATCAGTATTGCATGAAATGTTAAAAGGTCTTCATTAAGGAGTAGGAAAAAAGGTTTCAAATAGAAACAATAAAATGGCAATAGATACATATCTATCAACAACTGAATCTTAAAAAATGAAATAAACAAGCAGGAAAAAAAACAGACTCATAGATACAGAGAACATTTCGATGGTTGCCAGATGGGAGGGTGGTGGAGGGATTAAGTGAAGAAGGTGAAGGGATTAAGAAGTACGCACTGGGTGTCACAGAAGTCATGGGGATGTAAAAGTACAGTATGAGGAATATATGAAGGGGACACCCCCCAAAACACAGTTTATTTATAAAAAAGTGTGTATTTGTTCTTGTTTAAACTTCAGTCACCTTCAAAGTCTTTCCATTTGAGACAACACACCTATCGAGTGGTTTTTTTCCACTGCTCCAGTTTTTGAGCTCTTTGATTTTGATACTTTTTACTGTTTCTGACACTTTTTGTTTCACTTCTTCTATATTGGCAAAATGTTTCCCTTTGAAGACTTTTTTAATCCAGGGCAACAAAAAAAAAAAATGCTGGGGGTAGGATTGGGTAAATTGGGAGGTTGGGACATGGGGGTCATACCATTTTTGGTCAAAAACTGTTGAACACCCAAAGCGGTGTGGGCAAGTGCACTTGTAAATCAGCCATCTGAAATAGGCGAATGTGTTGAGCCTTCAAAAATAATTCACTGAAGCCAAATGCAGCCTCTCACAGCAATGTCAGCTGGTACACTGATACAGATGACTTCCTAGAACACACACCTGGCAGGGTAAGCCTGTACTGCAAAGGGTCCACCCTGCAGAAGATATTTCCGGGTTTGGGGGGGTTCCCCCTTGTATATAAAAATAAACAATCTAAGTTTCTGCCTTAAGAAACTAGAAAACATTGAAAAATAAAGCTAGGTAGGGACATCGATAAAATAGAAAATAGACTAATAGGCAAAATCACAAAGTCAAAAGTTTGTTTTTGATATGCATCTAGCAAAACTGATCATTACTGAATAATTGGTCTACCAGTCTGTGAGCCTGGTGTGTGAGAATATAAGCCTGTCTTTGTCTGTTTTATTTTACCATCACTGTATCCCCAGAAATTTGCACAAATTGAGTAAGGGCTCAATTGTATAATTGTAACTAAAGGAAACACTCCTTTACAGACTAAAGTCTTAAATCCCAAGAGGAATGGATCAGATCAAGACTCCAATGTGTTAGGTTCGCCTACGCTTTAGTGTTTTAAGTTCACATTTGGAACAGATCAATATTTAACTATAATTCGTTTTTGGAAAATGCAAGAAAAAAATTTATGGAAAATGTATCTTTCTAAAATAAGAATTCACACTATCCCAGCAATTGTATGCCACTTTATTTCCAAATGATTGTAAATGATCTCATCAGTAATGAGGGTCTGCATGAGAGTTAAGTACAAACTAGAAAATCAACCACATGACATGAAATATTTCCTTCCCCAAGCTGAGCGATCAATAGTCTCACTAATTTATTGTTCTTGATTTTACCACCTTTACCATTTTAGATAGCTTTAAAAAAACAATTTATTAACTTTCCCAGAATATATATTTTTAAATGTTTGCAATCTTTTATCTCATTAACAATGTAATACACAAATGTTTTATGGAAATTTTGGAAAACGTAGTCCATTGACACAAATGATTCCCAGTGTTGCATAATTCAAAGACAAATAGTTTTATTGTGTTTTTATATTTCCCTCAAGTATATTTTTATTAAATATTATTTTTCCTATTTTTTCCTTATCCTTCAGTATAATTTTGTAGTGAGTACTCTTACACCTGAACTAAGATCATTCCTAGGCCCTTTCCATTTTATTTTTTGCCACTGTGATTGGGATGTTATGTTTCATAAATGATTTCTACTTGTACATATATCTTGTAGATCATCTCTAATTTTCCTGGCCATTTTACTAAATTAGCCTTACACTTTAAATTTAATTTGGGTCTTATAGAAAAAAAAATGTATATCACTTTCAAATATAGGCCTTTCCCATACTTATGTTGCATATTTGTTTCATGGAGCAAAATTTCTAGAAAAATTTTAAATAATAAACATGTTGTTTCCCATACTTGGTTTGTAAAGATATCTTGTGTGAAATAAATGTGCAATTTTGTAGAGTTCAACCAATGACAATGGCTTTAGTGTAGTGTAAAATTGATATCCTTATGCTAAATCTTTCTCAGATTCCTAGATTAACATTAGAAGACTTGGTTTGTTTTACTTTCTATTACTACATTTTAGCTATTAGAATTTTATTTAGGATTCTATCTTTCGTATTTTAATTGAAATGGGTCTGTAAGTCTAACTTGTTGGTTATGTAGTAAAAGAACAAAAGGGACTGGGAACAAACATTTACTAGGGCTACTGCTACCTTTAGGACATTGCATTAGCGTCTTATATGATCTAGTTTATTTTTTAAAATTTTCTAACACCATCTGGTTTATTTTTTTAAATATGTTTGATTGATTATGCTATTATAATTGCCCCAATTTTTTTCTCCCTTTTCCTCCTCCACCCAGTACTCTCCATTCCCTCCAGTAATCCCTCCCTTAGTTCATGTCCAAGGGTCATGCATGTAAGTTCTTTGGCTATTCCATTTCCTACACTGTTCTTAACATCCCCCTGTCTATTCTGTACCTACCAGAGAGTACTTCTTAATACCTGAACCTTTTCCCCATTCTCTTCCTTCCCCCTTCCAGATGATAACCCTCCAAATTATTTCCATATCTATGATTCTGTTTTTGTTCTGCTCGTTTGCTTAGTTTGCTTTTTAGAGTCAGTTGTTGATAGTTGTGAATTTATTGCCATTTTAATGTTCATAGTTTTGATATTTATTTTCTTAAATAAGTCTCTTTAACATTTCATATAATAATGGCTTGTTGATGATGAACTCTTCTAGCTTTATCTTGTCTGGGAATCACTTTATCTGACTTTAATTCTAAATGGTAGCTTTGCTGGATAGAATAATCTAGGTTATAGGTTTTTGCTTTTTATCATTTTGAATACTTCTTGCCAGTCCTTTCTAGCCTGTAAAGTTTCTTGTCAGAAGTCAGCTGACAGTCTTATGGGACTCTCTGCTCTTCTTTTGCTGTTTTTAACACTCTTTTTCTTTAACCTTTGGCATTTTAATTATGATGTTTCTTGGCACGGTCCTCTTTGGGTCCATCTTGTTTGGGACTCTCTGTGCTTCCTTGACTTGTATATCTATTTCCTTCACAAATTAGGGAAGCTTTCTTTCATTATTTTTTCAAGTACATTTTCAATTTCTTGCACTTTCTCTTCTCCTCCCAGCATGCCTATGATTCAAATGTTGGTACATTTTAAGTTGTCCCAGTGGCTCCTTAAACTATCCTTGCTTTTTTGAATACTTTTTTCTTCTTGCTGTTCTGACTGAATGCTTTTTTTCTTCCTTATGTTCCAAATCATTAATTTGAGTCTTGGCTTTATCCCCTCCATTGTTGATTCCCTGTAGATTTTCCTTTATTTCATGTAATGCAACTTTCATTTTTGTCAGGGTCCTTTTTATGCTGTTGAAGTACCCAATGAGTTCCTTTAACATCCTAATAACCAGTGTTTTGAATTCTGCATCTGATAGATTGCTTATCTCCATTTTGTTTAGTTCTTTTTCTGGAGTTTTGTTCTGTTCTTTCATTTGGGCCATGTTTCTTTGTCTCCCTATTTTGGCAGCTCCCGTGTGTTTGTTTTTATGTATTAGGTAGAGCCGCTTTGACTCCCTGTCTTAGTTGCATGACCTATTATAGGAAAGTGCACCACTAAGTTGGATGGGGCAGAGCCTTAGGTAATCACCAGGATGGGACAACCAGTGTGAACTAGGTTGATGGAGTCTCCAATTGGTATTGCAACTCTGTGGGTCTATGTGGGAGAAGGCTCAGAAAGGGGACAATGCTGCTGCCTGGTCTCTGGAGTTTTGTACAAGAGGAAGCTGTCTCCTGGTACTCACCTTGATGCCAGACACTTCAATTTCTTCCTGTATGCCACTGGTGCCTTTCCAGATGCTGCACCGTTGCTTAAGCCCAGAGGGAGTGAGTCTGCATAAGTCCTAAGTTTATTGTGGGCCCTTTAAGAGGAGACTCCTGAGAATCCTGCAGTTTTTCTGCCACCTCAACCCCCACTGGTTTTTACAGCCAGAAGTTATGGGAACTTATCTTCCTGGCACTGGAACCATGGGTTGCATGGCCTCCTGTGAGGCTTGGATCCCTCGCTCCAGAGGTATCCCTCTTGATTTTTATCTACCACACTTGTGTGTGGGACCAGCCGCTCCATCTCTCCAGGTCTGTATACCACTCCACACATCTCTGTGTCTCTGTCCCTCCTACATGGCTGGATGAATGTGACTTATTTAATTCTCTGGTTGTCAGACTTCCATATAGCTCAAGTTTCTGATGATTCTGGATGATATTTGTTTTGTAGTCTAGTTGTAATTTTTCCTATGGTTGTGCAAGAATGAGAGCTGTGTTTACCTACATCTCTATGTTGACTGCCCTCTCCTAACACTATCTGGTTTATACCAGCTTGATTAAAATTGCTCATTTAAGTTTATTTTTTTCAATATTTACTTCAATTTCCATATCATGGGAATTATCAGTTCCTAGAAAGTTTAAAGCAATTTCTATATAAAACCAACCTAGTTCCAACCCTTCTGTGGAGGTAATTATTTTATAAATGTTTCATTTTTTCCCCTTGATTTAGTCAATTTGGGCAATTCAGAATTTAAACTGGCTTTCCTGACTTAATCCTCCCAGAGTTCTCTCACTTGAACTCCCATCAAAAACAGATGCACACACACCCAGAGGCACTGCATGTCAGCACTACCTTTCAGCTCTACCACATTTCAGTAAAATCATCACCCATAACCTCTAGCCCCTAAGCCTTCACACTTGGTCCCTTATAAAAACATTTCCTCCGTATGCCTGGCCAGCAATTACACACTGTTGAGGTGTGTGACACAACGTCCATTCTGCTTCCCCTCCCATAAGGTTTATATTTTGTTATTGATTTCTTAAATTCCATCAGAACAAGGTACCTGAGATCATCGCTGAATAAGAGTTTCTTCTAGTGTGTGTGCTTAACCTGTTTTGTCATCCTCATTCTAGAGCTTTGTCATGTTACCCTTGCCTTCTTTTTTGGTGTCCTAATTGGTCTCTACCCCTGACTTGCCACACACAGGATGTTTTGTGCTTTGAAGAATATATATAGTCTATTTTAAGTTCCACCAGTGGATAGTTAAAGCTTCTTAATTACTTTTTAAAAATTCTTAAATCTTTATAACCAAAGTTTAAAAATCAGTAAGAAAACATTTTTAATTTCTGTTTATGGAAGAGGAAGAATTTCACACTTTTATTTCCCAATCTGTTCCTTCTTGCCTTATTTCCTTTTTCTTTATAATAGATGGTCACTTTTACAATTGTATGTGTAATATTTACATGTTTACATTTTCTAGTTCATATTTCTAAACCAGCCAGGTTCCTCAGGGTAGCGGAGCAGCCCCTGTGCAGGGAGATAAGCACTGTCTCCACATGTTTCCCGGGGGGTCCAGGAGGATCAGGTGGGGAAGGGAGTGTTGGAGGGGGTTGTGATCAATTTTTATATTTATATTTGTAAACAATGTTACAGTAAGTTAGATTCCCCCTAAGTTTAATACCACCAGTCCTTTAAAGCCTCAACTTCCATGCTTTGATTAATTTTGATCAATTTTCAGCATTCCCTATGCTTTGGATACTACATTAACATACAAGTATATTATTTAAATACTAACTTTAGATATGAAATTTTAAATGGCTAAGGATTCTTGAGTCAAAATTTATTTCACATAAAGTATTGTCAGAGATTATATGACTTTTAAATTTTTATTTATTTCTCGGATGCCCACACTGCTTATCTTTGCAATTTACAAGTGACCCGGTATATCTGGGTTTGGATATCTATTCATGAGTACCACCTGGAGTACTATACATTTTCTCATTTCTAAAATTCATTTTTTAAAAAATATATTTTGATTACCATTTAGTTCCCTTATACCTCTCTCCCCCCATAATCACCACCCTGTTGTCCATGTCTGTGAGTCCTTTTTCCCTTTGCTTCATTTCTCTACCCCCTTACCTCCCACCCCCAACAGCTGTCAGCCTGTTCTCTTTCTCTAAGTCTGCTTCTGTTTTGCTTGTTAGTTCACCTTGTTCATGAATCCCACATATGAGGGAAATCATATGGTATTTGTCTTTCTCTGACTGGCTTATTTCACTTAGCATAAGCCCGCATGTAGATGAGTGGATCAGTAGTTGAGTGGATAAAACAACTATGGGACATTTACACAGTGGAATAATACTCAGCCATAAAAAGAAGAAAGTTTTACCCTTTCCAACAGTATGGAGGGACCTGGAAAACACATATGTTTTAAAAAATGATTACTATCTGTAATCACTGCTTCTATTCCAATTATATATTTGGTAACATCAATATAGAAACACTGGATCACCTCAGCTTATTCTCCGTAAAGTCATGGCCTCCAATCTCAGCTGGGCCATCCATGTTTTCTTTCCACGTTATTCCAAAACTCCTCTGTACTTCTCAAACCTATGAACTCAGAAAACTATATATAGTGCAGGGTTCAATTCCAGCCTACCACGTACTTTGATAAACACTTCTAATGGCACACAGATGCACTAATTTATTTACATATTGCCTATGGCTCCTTCCATACAGAAATGGAATAGTTGAGCAGGCAAAATATTTACTAAGTCCTTTACAAAGTAGGTTTGCTGACCCTGCTCTAAACCTATCACCTACACCCATCACCTTTACTCTGAATATATGACTTCACAAAGAATAACATAAAATCAATATATAAACTTTCAGGCAAAAAAAAAAGAAGTATAAATCTGATTGTGCATGCATGAAATTCCCCCTCACATGTTAGGGACAATCTTGTCTGGCATCTGATTTCATTTGTCTTTTCTTATAGGACCTCAGTAATCCTGTGTGTATTCTGTTTCCTGACTCCTCCTCATTGCCTTAACACTGACACTCCTCCCATCATAGAGGAAAACCAACCATCCAAAATGAGAAATGAGCCCTCAGCCCCATCCCAGAGCCACAATTTCCTCTTTGCCAGATGTTTGCTCGCTCTAGTCCTATTTCCTTCCCCACTCCAAAGACTCCTATCATTTCCAATCTCAAAACTTAAATTTGTATTTTAGCTTCCTGACTGCTCAACAACAATGGACACTCTTCTGGGTTTATCTTTGTGATCGACCACCTTTTGCAAGCTGCTCTTTCTGTTCCTTTCTGCCTGCCTTCTCTTCACCTTAGCTCCGCCTATAAGCACCGACTCTTACCTGTATGTTGAGGATTCCTGACTTTAGAACTCAGATCACTCCCAAATTTAATTTTCACAGATCCAACCAAAATGCCCAGTAGGATCTTTAGACTCAACAGGGTCTAAATCAAACTTTTTTCTCTCAAAACTGCTGTTACCCTTGTGCTCCCTGTGTCAGTGAACAGCAATATACTCCACCCAGTTTCTCAAATAAAAATCCTGGGAGTTGCACTTGACTCCTCTGTCCCTTCTACCACACACCGTTATTTTCCAAGCTCTCTCAGCATTTCCTTGCAGATCTCTCCTTGGTCCGTACCAGTGCTTCCACCCTAGCACAGAGCACTATCATTCCTCATCCCTTAAAAGGATCTTCCTACCCTCTTTGAGCCTCCTACAATCTATCTGGAGATTGAGTTTTTACTTCCCATCCTCCCCTCCCTCCCCCTTTAGATTATCATGACATCACCCCACTTAAAATCCCTCAACACTCATACATTAAGTTTGACTCCTCCAATAAGGACTTATAAAAAAAAAAAAAAGCATGACCTTCAAGGTTTAATCTTCTCTTCCCTTTACACACTAGATTGTAGCCATGCTCATTCCATTCCTGTAAGTGTTCCATATAAACGTTGGTCAACTTTTGAGACCTTGCATTGTGAGTTGGACAACACTCCCACTAAGCTAACTTCCACCCAATCTCAGTGTAGACACCATTTCCTCAGGAAGGCTATGTGGCCTCTTCACCCCCACCCCAGCGTTGATGCACTTCTTGTGCTTGTAGCACAGTTCACACACTGAATTGTGTAATTGCACTTTCTTTCAGAACATAGACTTCATGGGGATATGGCACATTTATACCGTGATTATCACTGTAAACATGATCCGCACAGTGCCTGGCACTTCCTTTAATTTGTTTATAGAAACCAAACTGCATCACCAGTATTTTCCCCTCCCTGTTCTTGTTCTTGTGATCTGGGAGCACTTCTGAACCTTGTCTTCTACTGACTCAGACTTCCATTATCATCTCTGGTGATTATCAAGTTTAACGCATCTGTTTTACTACTCTTTTGCAATTGCATGTTATTTTCATTTTCCTCATTTTTGTTCAGTTTTTCTCAGGTCCTAAAGATCTTTTTAGCACTCTGAGAGTACACATTCCAAACACCTCCAGCTATGGTAGCGAATCTGTATTAGAGCAAAGCGAACAGTAGAGTCATCAGGATGGCTACTTCTGGGGGTTTTGATGCTACAGTTAGTATTCCTAAATATTACACTTTTCCTTCCATTTCTCGTATTTATTAAGGCCTATCTCAAATTCGGGCAAAGGTAAGGTTAGATATTACAGAAATCGTTTGGCTGTTATGTCACAGGACTACATCTGAATCCTGTACAAAAGGATTAAGCGGGAGGACAAGAGACAGGACGTGAAAAGGAAGCTCTCAAAACAGGAATGACAAACTCTTTTTGCCACTATCCCTGCCAGGCATGCAAACCTCCGTTAACAAGAGGGGGGAAAAACATAGCAAAAGCATATTGTGTGAAAGATTTCTACCAATACATTTTCCATTTTAAAATAGTGATCAAAAGAAAAGGCACTCTTAGCCTTCTCTTAGAAACAAATGATTCTGAGGTGGTAGAATGGACAGTGTTCCCTTGTACTTAATCATTAAAGGCACCGACTGCTTCAGAGTAGATTTTAAGTTTAGGATATGTGAGCATTTGTTGTATTTTAATATAATCACATAGACAACGTTCTTAAGTTTTTTGGTTTTTTTTTTTACCTTTTATTCTTCTCAGGGGAATTCACTGTGCTCAAACATGTGTGTGTTCGTGTTGGGCATATGAAAGGTTTTCCAGCATGTACTGGTACTGTCACTTGGGCCAAGACTTTTTAGCGTAATTGTGTCACTGTTATTAAGCTAGCCCAGGAACGCCCTGCCCCAAATCAGCCCTTTTAGAAAGCAGCAAAAGATTAAGTTGCTACTTGAAATTAAGAAGGGGTAGGAGGGCTCTGGAAGGGTCATCTTTAAGTGCTACGTTAAAGTTACATGACAGTAGCATAACTCATTCAATATTGATGGGATACATTTGTTAAGGCAGATACATGTGCAATACCTCAGAGTTCGGCAGTAAGTTTTTAGTAGGTTCCAAAAAATAACTAGATTGCCTATGTAGAAAAGACAACTACTCTGCAAAATTGCAAATCACCATTTTAAAAAAGTTTGGCTTTCTAAAAAACATTTTGGGAAAGATCTTTTAGGAATGCAGGTCAGTAATGAAACATAGCCTCTTAGATATCCATGAACCCATAAACCCAGGGGAAGTCAGTGGTTACAGTGACAGCAATGATGTGTCCTACAAAGTATTTGTGTGGGAGAGACTCATCTTCCCGCTGAGTATTGTGGTTGGTTGGATTGCCTGGCCAGGACGGACTTTCTCTACACAGTTAATACCTTTTGTTATTTTTACCAGGCATTAAAAGACCACACTACTTTACATTTGACTACTACATGTTGATATCTTTTGATGTCCTTTAAGGCAAGGAATGTCAGACTAAGTATTAGTAGGAGCATATATCTCATAACATGACTCAGATAAATCTGGGTCTGCACCTGTATAGGCAACCTTGAGTAGCAGCAGGGGTTAGAATTTTATGAGTATGATAGCTAAGTCCTAACCAGTGGAATCCTGCATGTGATTGCTACTCCTAATATGATATTCTTAGTGACCATTGAATTTCTAAGACACTAGAAACCAAACAATAGCTATTTTAAAATCTAAAAATTATTTTTAAAATATTGACCCAGCTCTCCAAACATGCTGTGTGGGTTAGCTTTCTTACTAGCTGAAGAAAATATTGACCAAAACAGATTGCAAATCAGCAGAAGCAGGTTGTAGTAATGGGCTACTTCTGCTGGGGAGACAGTAGAGATGTGTGATCCTTGATATGTGTACAGTGCTGAGCTTTGTGGACACACATCTCCAACGATGTGAAGAGAGTAATTACTTCTTCAGGAGAATTAGATTCATTTCCTCATCTGTGATTTTGCATTCTCCTGGTTAATCTTCTTTTGGGGGACCACGGGTCCTCTTTATAGGACTTAGTAACAATAATGTCACTATATTATGATGTTTTGCTTTATTTTTGAAGATTTTTTAGTAGTATTTTAATAAAAAACAATCTTATGGTTGAAGTAGTTGACAGGAGTTTAGGATACAGACAGAGCCATTAAGTTGAGCCAGAAAGCTAGGGCCCTTTATTTGCTGTCATACTACTGACTCTGAATGACTTTGGACCAGGCCTGCCTCTACATTGATTGCCATTTACCCAGTTCATCACATACTTCACCTGGTCTGCAACTTCCCTTCTACCAGGCTCCTGTGTTAAAATTAGAATTGGTAATCTCTGCCAGGACGAAGTTTGGGCTAACATTCCATACTAGATATGAGTATTCCCCGGTAAAATATTCTCATGTTTTGAGAAGAAATCCATTTGAGGTTATCAGCGCATCTGTTTTTTAAGATCTGAGAAACAAACAGAAACCTATCTAGTTTTCTACAGTCTGAGCCACATTTCCCATTCTCATCGTAACTAAGGAAAGACAGTGATGATGTGCCACTTCAGAGTCCTTCCTTCCACCTCTAATGAAAACTATATGGCTTGGATGGAGTTAGAGGGTCTAGATTTATCCTCCCACCTGTTAACCACCAAAACAAAACACAAACAAAAATACAACAAAAAATACATGAAACAGTGGTTTTCAAGATACTGGATATCAGGTAAAAAGAGTTCATAGTTTCAAATAAACACAAAATAAACAATTAATTGTGAATAAGTAGTAACAACTTTATTTTAACGCAAAGTGCTGAAATGCAAAAAATATTTTCAGCAACAAGATACCAAAAGTATGTATCTCATCAACATGAGCTGATTAAAAATGAGGCTGAAAAGTTCAATATAAGCATTTATACATTTAAAACTTGAAAATCAATTTCCCCCAGAACTAATTTTTAAATAATTTTAGCAGATTTTCATTTTCAAAAATGGGACTCAAGTGTTATCTTTATTCTAAAAATCTGATTGCAAAATTAACTGGGTTACAGTGTACAATAATAAACTCTAACAAAAAAATTAAATATAAGAATTCCTTTTCAAACAAAGTCCACAGAGTGCACGCAGAAGACATGATGTGATGATATGATTCCTAGTGAAAGGGAAGTCAGTCTCGGATATGGCAGGCACTCAATATTTATTCAACTGGACCTAAAATTTACATCATTCCACGAACACTTAAATAGAGCTCATAATCTGTATAAAAGAGGTCTGCAAAATACTCTTATTTGTGTGTGAAAGTGCTGTCTTTATAATCTGAAAACACACTAAAACCCACCCACCCACCTTATTTTGCAAGAATATATTGAATATTTTTATTTTACCCACCAAAGAGGATGAAGGTCCAACTCGGAATAATTGAACATTTGAAGTATACTTGGCTACGATAAAAGCTTTGTGAGTTTAACAAAACAACTTACTGAAGTTCCTAGTGTTCTATTTTAGTATCAATGGGTGGCATCTATGATCCACAATTTTATAAAGAATTCCTGCTTATGTTTTAAAATTTATGCACAAAACTTAAATGGGTAAATAAATTAGTAATTATACTTTTGGCAATTTAAGGTCTAGTTTTTAAAAAGCCAATTATATCCATGACAACATTTTAAGAGACCTTTGTTAATATTTTAAACTTAACTTTAAAACTGATGATGTCCTAAAAAGGCACTACTTTATCATGCGGTAAATTGGTCACATTTTTGACAATTACAATTTCCTCTGTCAATCAATATCCCCCGAAGTAAAGCACATTTAAGTGAAATATTTCAACTAGCCTGAACTTTCAACATTTAACTGAGTCCTATTTTCAGAAATTCACTCTCCTGAATATACTACACACAAGTCCAAGTGAAAACAAGTACAATACATGTACACTCACACACACATGCACGCACACGCGCACACTGATGTCCAAATAACCAGGTAATACATGCAAGGTTCTCCAATGACTATTTTAAGACAATGACACATGAGTATTCAAGGAGGTAACAATGGCAGCCATAATATTATGGCACCTTCATATTTGTGCTCCAAATACCAATATACACATTAAAAATTCAAAAATGAAAAAGGCACAAATACAGTGTGTTTCCCCATCTGAATCTAAAGAACGGTTTTCTAATGGCTACTTTTGTTATATGTAATGTTGAAAAGCCAGTCACTACTTTTGAAGAAAAAGTTCCATTTAGATGACAAAAGGGAAACAGGAGCAGGCTGATAATCAAAAGGCAAGACTGCTCTAGACAGAATCTGTGCCTGTTGAAAACAACATCTTTTCAAAGTGAAGAAAAGGGCTGTTAGAGCACTTATGTCAGAACACAGTTTTTTTTTTATCACTGCCCCAAGAACCTACAACACCAAAAATATATATAATAAATAAAAAAAATAAATCAACTACCATATGATCCTGTTAGTATAAAGGCAGGCATTATATTATCTGAAAAGTGGACATTTCTACAAACATGGATATTCTTACAGCACAGTGTTTGACGTTTTTGGTACAAATGTGCTACCAAACTAAAAAAAAAAAGTACTTACAATAAAATCCCTAAGATTTGCAAGAAACATGAAGACAAGTGAGGGCAAGCTGAAATGTTCATTATATGGTGTTATTACTGAAGTCACTATGGTCAGAAATATGGATTCTGACCAGGCACATTTCAAGCAGTGAATTCACAACGTGCCTGTATACGTTTGATATAAGTGGGCACACCAGTATTTTTTTTGATATATGACAAAAAAATTCTATAGCCTGAGTAGTTTTTGTTTTCTTAACAAAATTTTAAAGTAAAATTGTAGTGTATATGGTATGCGTGTGTATTTTTTAAATTGTACATTGTAAATTTAATGAATTCAATCTTATGGTGAATTTAAGAAAGTGAATCTGCTCCCTATAGCAGGGCTACACGGGATGGAGTCTGTTAACATGTAAGAATCTTCCTTCTATCTCAAGGGACTCTTCCAATTTCAAATTTAAGTTAACAAAACAAAGGCTGAATGAAACCACACAGAAAGGAATAAAGATATCTGAAAAAAACAGGATCTTTCCAAACTGCAGTTTGGTATGGATCACAAGTGCCCACTTGACAGTGTTGTTCAATGTAAATATGAATCACTCTGGCTATATTAGAGCTGCTTCAGCGAATACCTAACAAAGAGATAACCCCAAAAATCTATTTTGAAACCTCGGCTTATTTTTTTCTTTTTATCCTAAATTCAAAAACTAAATAAACAAATTATACATATTTGAATCTGGGGACTAAATCGATATATGCAAGTATATAGGTTTATGTGCCCTTTTCCAGTGACACACTTCTCCCCTGTGATCAAATACAAATCTTGCCCACGTGCACTGTCACTATTTCAGGAATCAGACGCAGTGACCTGACACCGACAGCTCCTCCTTCTCTGGGACAATGCTGCGGAACAGACATCCACTGTGAACAAAGCTATCGAACACTGAACAGGTTACGTGTTGAAAGCTGAAATTCATTTATAATAAAGAACTGGCCCATGAAAAGCAATTTATAAATAGTTTATCCTGTTCACATCACGCAGAATTTCAGTATCATCCACGTTAGTACAGTAACTGAAACGGAAAGGAGAAAACTAGGTGTGTGTGGGGGAGATGGAGTTTCAGAGTGTGACCTGACGTATTTCTAAGGGTTCTCTCCTTTTGTCTGCCAATAATATCAGTTCATTGTTTTTAGAATGGTAGACTGTCCAGGATTCATTTATTGTTCAGCTGCCTTCTCCAAAGTGTGATAAAAAAGGAGTAAATTCAATAATAATTATCTGAAATTGAAACCAATTTAACTATAATGAAGGATATCTTTCTTAACTATTATCACAAACTGCCCAGTTACCTCCATCTGTCTTAAAAAAGTCTTTCAAAAGTTAAGACAATTAATTATACCTTATTAATTCCCTCAAAAGCAAAAAAATATATGTACCATTCAGCATACAAAAGTTACACATTAAAAGTGCATATATATCTTTCTTAATTGGCCCACTCATTAAATTTACATTTGGTCATCCTTACTTTTAACATGTACAGAATTCTTCATATAAATGTAGGTCACTATAAATTAAAAAAAAATTAATGCAGCATAAAACATGCTTTCTTCTTATTGAAATCTTAACCTCAACCAGTTTTCAATAATTGTAAACTTGGATAAACCCACCAAGAAAAGGTTTGTTATGCTTCTCTTAGTTCATTGAACAGTTAACAAACAAACATCACAGATTTCACTAAAAATTAGGGCCAACTCATTGCATATTTGCCCTATGAAATGAAAAATAAATTAGAACTGAACAGTGTATTGTCATAACCTACCTTGAAGGTAAGCAGGTTCTCCTGTGTTTATAGAACTTAGACTGGAGACATTAACAGTTATCTCTAATACAAGTGCTTTTAGGGAGAATCTATTTTTAAACTTTGAGATAGAACAACACAAACCCTATGAAATTAATTTTGGTTTTCTTAAGCTAATGGAAGATCCTTCTGAAACTTAGTATCTTCAGTTATCAATATTACTGCATTATGGAGCTAGTGCAATCCTGCATAGCCTTGGTCAACATGACAAGGCACAATAAAAACTTAAAAGTATTACATGAACAAGAGAAGTCATTGGAGACAATTTAAGGCCTTGAAGTGAATTAGAGTATAGTCAGTCTAATTTAAAGCTGAAGAATAAACCATAAATTATCCACCTGAAATGCAAGCAATATGCTTTTTTCAGCTTCTGTTCTGCGGACAAGACAACGGCAACAACTCTTGCTTATGGTTTGTCTATTAGAATCCTTCTGGACCTGGAGGAATAAAAGTCAATTCCATTTTTCTACAGTTCATGGAGGATTTCAGGACTGTTTTAGCCGTTTGCGTGGAATGCCAAACTGTGGACACTGTGCAGATGCTAGTGCTCGGAAGGCTTCTGCTACTAAATGAGGGTGAGACTGAATCATGGACTTCCACCCTGATGTTTCCATTATGTCTGTTGCTTGGCTGAAAAACAAAATTAAGGGGTGTTTATTAAAGAGTACTTTTCAAAATGTATTGTTGCACTGTCAATTTTTTTTAATTTATGTATTTTAAAATGTTTTGAACGTTGCTTATGTATGTATCTAAACCACTCAAATTCATTAAATTATCATCTTCACCTTACTAGTACTTTCGGTTGCAAGTGAAATTATTAAATTTTTCTGGCAATTCTTTTCTCCTGAAGTATGTGACAGACACTTGTCTCTACAGTCCCAGTCCCATTGTTACCATTTCTGAACCAGCTCTTTCAAGAGCTCTTTTCCCTGGCTCAGGTTTTCCCTAGAGTTCCAACTTTTGCCCTCTAGTCTTTTTTTCCATCCATTCTTCACCCTATCTTCCCAATTTTAGCTATCATATTCAATGATGACAACTACTGATTTGCTAAATCCTAAGACTCTCACAAGGTAAGTTCCCAACTACTTGTTCTTTTTAGTTGGATGTGTTTCAAGATCCATAAATTCAGGATTGTTAGATAAGAACTCAACATGTGTCTCCCCAAGCCCTAAATTCTTCCTTCCTCATTTCTAGTCAGCTAATGCTTCCACCATCATCCAGTGATTCAAGTCATGTTAGACTCTGTCTTTTCCAATCAATCATCAAAGCCCTATTTTAATTCCCAGAGATATTTTAAATCCCTAGTTAAGGCCCACATCACCTCACTTTACCCTTCCCTGTCTCCTGTCTCCTCTTCTTTCTGCCAACCTGGCATCCAAATGTAATATCCTAATATTATAGTTGTCCCTTTGGAATACTATATCCTTTCATTTTTCTCTAGTCTTTCCATTACCTATTAGGTTTAATCTCTTGCCTGACCTACTCCAGTAACTTTCTAAATGGTCAACTTACATTTATTTAACCTTTCCTGTCAATTACCACATCACCTCATCCTCTCCACAATTTATTTTCTCCGTGGAGGAAATGCTAAAACCACAAACTTAATCAGGCCCTGCCCTAGATTGAAACCTTTTACTATATTACTCTTTGAATATTTGAATAATTTCTTTAAAAGCCTTAATGTTAATTTACGTGGCTTTCCAGGATCTTATCCCCACCTGCTTTCTCCAGCTTCTCATAACCAAAATTTTGCATACCTGATTCCCTTTTGCTGGGATGCACTTTTTCATCTCTCCCTTCCTCTTTACCAGGATAATTCCTACTAACGCGTTAGGTCTTTATTCACACAATTCCTTGAAAAGGCTTCCTCTGACCCCTAGATTAGGTTAGGTACCTTTGCTATATGCTCAGATGGCACGCTATACTTTACCTATTACCACACTTTATTTCAGTTACTTGTTTAATTCCTACTTATCTCCTGCTAAACCATACATACAACCATCTTCTTTCCATGAAGAGAGAGAACACATATGCTACATTCACTATATTCTTGATACTGAAAACAGTGCACTGGGCCATATTTACTGGGTAATAAACATAAATATCTGTAAAATGAATGATCAGCTACTGCCTTCAGGCTTCTCTGTACTTTGATTCAAGCTATCCTTTCAATCTGCGATGCCTGTTATTTCCCTTTTAGTTCTGCTAATTACTATTCATGTTTTTAAGACACCTCTGTCATCTTCAGTAAGCCATCCCTAAACCTCCAGCCTTTGTTAAGTGTTCTGTACACAGCCTCCTTTATAACATTACTTACCATATTATAATAAAATGATATGTTTATGTATTTGTTTCTTTCATTAGATTTCTCAAGAATAGGAATTTTTCCTCGTAACTGTTCTTACAGGCAGCATATTAGCATGGGGTCTGAGATACAACAGATACTAAGTAAATGTTTGTTGAACTAAACAGTAGCTAATAATAAAACAACTTTTTTATTTACCTGACATAAAATTATCAGTGTGTCATTATGTTTATAATTTCAACTAGTTGTTTAGAATCACATAGATATCTCTCAAGATATCTGACATTTTCATTTATTTAACAAATATCTACTGAAGGTCTGTACATACAATAGCTTCTTCAGGGGATATAAAATATGTTGATTTCTTTTCACATTGAAAAAGCTATACAATGTAAAATATTTTCTTAACAGAATGAAACTAGAGCTTGAAAGTGACTTAGTACAAAGGATTATAAAATTGTCATTTGCTTATTCACTGTATTTTAAATTTAAATTGATTTTTATCTAGATGATATACCCTAATGATAGCATTATCACACACTGACAAGTATACAGAATGACCAATGAATTGTAAGTAGTCATTAATTTTTACTTTAAGAAAAGAGAATTCACAAACTGACAGGAATTCAGTTCACTTCACATATACCAAAACAGATTAAAACAATGGGAAATAATGAAGTCAACAAACACTCATTTTAATGTCTCCAAACATTGACTTTTTTTATTTTTTTTTTAACATCCTTCTATCAACTTTGGTAATATGCAAAAATGGAATTTAGGGTTTTATAAGCCAAAAAAAAAAAAAAAAAAATCAAAAGATGGAATTTCAACCTATCAACTCTACCTTTTTTTATTTTAAATAATTATAAAGAGTAGAAGAGTATCTCTAAAAATGACAGAAGAAAACAAAAAGGGAATAGTAAGTTCTAATAGTTCATATTCAAAAGGTCTGGGTTTAGAAAAGATATAACTACGCTACCTCTAGTTTACCAGGGAAAGTAAAGAGCAAATTATTCCCATTTTTGGATATTAGGCAGTTGGCTTAATATAGCATTCAATACAAGGTACTTGGCTATCTTAAGAAGTGATGCACTAGCATCCAAATATAACGGCTTTTTAGGCAAATCTAGAGGGTACATTACTCATAGGATAAAAATGACTATTTTCTGAATTTTTAGAAATGCATTCTGCAGGGACAGGAAAAGGATCTCTAGTAGCCACTGAAATAGCTGGACTCAGCTATACAGTATGTGAGCATGTGTGCTAAAGAAATTAGAGCATCCATCTCAGTTCATATTCGCAGCTGATCTACAAGGAGCCACAGCCTCTAAGAATCCACCAAGTTAGTCAAATTATTATTATTTTTTTAAATAACCAGTTGTTTGCTCCACATAACTAATATTTGGATTAACACATATTGTAGATAAACAAAAGGCTATGCAGACACTTAATTTAATGTAAGAAGATCAACTTTAGGTCACAAACTGATGTCGACTTACTTGCTGTTCCAGTTTTTCCCATCTTTACACCCAAGCTGTCGAAGTACACTGCACCTGCATTGAAGATTTAAACACACTTAAAAAAAAGTCCGGTGAAAAAGTTGAAGGTGCCATGCTCACTGAAAACAACAAGCATAGCTTACCTATTAATAAAGTCTATGGCTTGTGCTTTCAACTGTTCTGCACTGTGCAAATCTGCAAGGACAAGGGTATCGGCAACATTTTCTACTGAGAGGTTACTACACAAAGCTTCTTCACACATGACCTTCAGCCGTTCCAGTGCATACTATCCAAAAGGAAAAAATAACCATTAAACATTTACTCAAACTACCAAGTTTTAAACATACAATATTGGGGACTTAGAAATAAAGTTATAGCACATTATACTCTGAAATGAGAATAACTTAAAATTCTCTAAATTATTTTTAACCCAATATGAAGAAAATATGAATGAATGCATTCAAGAGAAAAAGCAATTTTCTTTAGGAAATTTCAATTTCCATAGTGCAAAATACTGTGTATTTTAAAAATAGGGTTTTGTTCTTTAAAAAAAACAAAAACAAACTTATTGCCCTGGCTGGTGTGGCTCAGTGGATTGAGTGCTGGCCTGCAAACCGAAAGGTTGCCAGTTCAATTCCCAGTCAGGGCACATGCTTAGGTTGCAGGCCAGCTCCCCAGGTGAGGGTGTGAGAGAAGCAGCGGACTGATGCATTTCACACACTGATGTTTCTCTCCCTTTTTCTCCCTCCCTTCCCCTCTAAAAACAACAAACAAACAAACAAACAAACAAACTTACTACTAAATACTCTTTATGAGTATAGTTCTCTTCTCTACTAATCAGTACATTGCATGTTGCCACAACTCAATCTTGAAGAATGAATTATAAAGAAATGATATTCATAGCCACTAAAATCTTTAGTATGTATTATTATAGTATCTTTAGCAGCTTTACTAAGGTACAGTTAACATACAATAAACTGCACATATTTGAAGATTATACTTTAATAAGTTTATGTAGCCCTATAATCACCATTAAATCAAGACAGTGAACATATTCATCGCCCCCCAAAGTTTCCTGCTACCTCTTTGTAAACCTTTCCTCCCATCCCAGGCAACATGGTTGATATGCCTTCTACTGCTATTCTTGGTATTTTGTGGAATCTTCCATAATTCAAATCATGCAATTTGTACTCATTTTTGACTGGCTTCTTCCACAAAGTGTAATTATTTTGAGATTCATGCATGTTGTTGTCTGTTATCAAAAATTCAATGCTTTTTTATTGCTGAGTATGCCATTGTATATAGACATACCACATTTGTTTTATCCATTCATCTGTTAATGAACATTTGGATGTTTCCAGTTTTTAGCTATTGCAAAGAAAGCTTCTATAAGCATTCATATATAAGTCATGCATGGGCAAATGCTTTCTTTACTCTTGGATAAAAACCTAAAAGTGGGTTTGTTAGATCATATGGCAAGTGTAAACTTTTTAAGGAATGACCAGTCTTTTAAAATGGTTGTGCCATTTTATGTTCCCATTTGCAGTGTATGACAGTCCTAATTCTTAACAACCTTGACCATACTTAGTATGGTCTTTTAAATTTTTAGGCATTAATAACTGAAGAAGTACCTTGCAATAATTTCAATTTTCATTTCTCTAATGACTAATGATGTTGAGCATCTTCTGATACGGTTGACTGATATTATTTCAGGAAATGTGTGTTCAGATATTTTCTATTTTTTAGAAATAACACTGCTTTCTCACAACTGAGTTTTGAAAGTGTTTTATATAGTTAATAATAAGTCCTTTATCAGATATATTCTGAATAAGAGTTGCTGATCAAACACATGCTTTGTAAATATTTCCTCCCAGTCTGTCACAAATCTTTGGTCTCCGTTTTCAAAAAATTAAAATTAAAAAAAAAAAAAAAAACACAACGTTGATTTGAGAGGGAGAGAGAGAAACATCAGTTTGTGGTTCCAATTATTCATGCATTCATTGGTTGCTTCTTGTCTGTGACTGGGAATCAAATCTGCAACCCTGGTATATCAGGATGACACTCTAACCAACTGAGCTACCTGGCCAGATCTCTCCTGTGTTTTAAGGTAAGAAGTTTTAATTTTACTTAAGTCTAATTATCAATTTTTTTCTTTTATGTAGTATGTTTTTGGTGTCATAGTTAAGAAGTCTTTGCCTAACCCAAGATCATGATGATTTTCTCCAGTTTCCTTTTAGTAATTTTTAGATCTTTAGGTTTATAATCCTATTTTACACAACTTTTTATGTATGATATGAAGTTCACATACAAAGTTTACTTTTTCAAATTAGTTCAATCTAAGTTCAATTTGCAGGGCATTTCAGTTGATTGTTCAGCACCATTTGTTGAAAAAACTATCCTTTTTCTACTGAGTTGTTCTTGTACTTCCATGAAAAATTAGATACCCATGTGTGTGACAGTCTATTTCTGTACTCTGTTCTGTTCCGATGAATTATTTTTCCATCTCATCACCAATAAAACACTGTCTTAAATACTGAAGCAGTAGAATAAGTCTTTTTATCAGACAGTATTAGTCCTTCACTTTGATCTTCTTTTCAGTTACTGATTATAGGTCCTTGCACTTACATATACATTTTTAAGTAAGCTTATCAATAAAAAAAGGCTGTTAGTAAATGTTGGTGCTATTAATCAATTTTAAGAATAATAGTATTGTAATAATGTTGAGACTTCTAGCCCACCTATAGAGATTTATCTCTGCATTTATTTAGGTCTACCTGAATTTCACTTAGCAATATAATTTTTAGTGGACAAATCTTGAACTTTTTTGTCTACGTATTTATTTACGTTTATGTTTTTAATATACTTGATGTGATTGTATATAAATGGCATTTTTAATTTAAATTTTTAGTGAGATAGTCATAGAGTCATGTGCAGTTGTAAAGAGATTCTATATATGTTTGCCTCAATTTCCTGCAATGTTAACACTGTGCAAAACAATGATATCATGAGATCTATCTACCTGTATACAGACACATACATACACATATGCATATAAATGGATGAAAGTGGCATGACATCAACACTTCTAGAGAAAGCTCCCAATGTTTTCCCAGGATTGAAAACTACTGGCTTCAAGAATTTCTGTTATTTTTGTAGTTTCCCTACCTTCAAAAAATCACCACCATAGAAGAGCATCATAAAATTAAAACTGTTTTTTCTTTCTATATTATCAAATAAAAATAAATTTATCAATCAGAATTTAATTAGTCAAAATATCCAATATTTCTTCCTTTCTGTAAACAGAGGCAAGGCACTATATATTAAAAATATGAATATCTGAGAATTGCAATAAATTATATATGCTATTATGTGTGTATTCTTATAAAACAGTAAAGTCAAAACTACTGAGTTTATAATTTAATTCCCATGAAAATTCACTTTCTTCCATATAAAAATATTTTTATGTGCTATTGATTAAAAAAATCTCATTTCCATATTATCCTACTGTATGCTATTTCATAATACTCTCAAGAGCCACCTACAAATAGTATAAATTAATTCAGTATTTCAAAGTATTTGAGGTTTTCTGCCCTGGCTGGTGTAGCTCGGTGGATTGAGCGCGGGCCTGCGAACCAGAGGATCACGGTTCGATTCCCAGTCAGGGCACATGCCTGGGTTGCAGGCCAGTTCCCGGCAGGGGACACACGAGAGGTAACCGTACATTGCTATTTCTCTCCCTCTCCTTCTCTCCTACCCTTCCCCTCTAAAAGATAAATAAATAATAAATTTAAAAAAAAAAAAAAGTATTTGAGGTTTTCATTTGATAACTTTCTAGATACATCAAAAGCCTGAGGACATTTTCCGGCTCTTTAAGATGTATTTACTTACTTTGTCTGCAGCTGCCAACAAGTTGTCAGCCATTTTGTCAAGGTTTGGTGCTCTCCCTGTGTAAATGAATCTCATCATTTCTTTAAAAACCTCAGGGTCTACATCATTTATTTCCACTCGATTCTGATATTGAAAACAACACAAAAAATTAAAGAACATATGCATGCAAATGAACCAGGGGGAAATTTCAACAGTAATTTAAAAGCCCCAAATCTGTATAACTCATACACAGATTAAACTCTATTTTTGAAATTGAGGTAACTATTACATTGGCCAGTAAGTTTGTTTTTTTCCTGTAAGGTGGCTCTAGTAGTGTTGTTGTCTTTAACTTCACTTGAATCAATTCTGTTATATTGTATTGTGACAGCTGTCATATCAGCGTGCATTTAAAAAAACTTATCAAAACTGATGAATTTTTGTGTAGCCCTTTTACTGAAGATGAAAGAAAATAAGTGACATTGTGGACATATTATGCTTTATTATTTCAAGAAAGGTAAAAATACAAAAAACGATTTGTGCAGCGTATGGAGAAGGATCGAATGTGTCAAAAGTGGTTGGGGAAGTTTCATGCTGGAGATTTCTTGATGGACAAGGCTCCATGGCTGGGTAGACCACTTGAGGTCGACAGCAATCAAACTGGGACATTCAGAACAATCAACGTTTCACCACGAGACAGGTGACATACTCAAACTATCCAAATCAATAAAGTTATCAGTGAAGAATGAAAAATGTGTTTTTTATTTTACAGAAAAATAAGCACATGAACTTTTTGGCCAATACGAGACATCTTCGGTAAGGTACGCAGTAAAAATGAAACAGGCAGGTCCAAGAGGAGAAGTATACCTATCCAAGCACTACCATGTAGGAATATACACCCCAATTTCTCAATTAAAAAGAGAAAAAAACACCCTGTTGCCCAAACAAAATACATCTGTGTTCAGTTTCTGACCTCTATCTTAGCAGATGAAATCACTTTTTCTCCACTGAATTTCTAAGTTGTAATACAATGCGTAAGATCCTATAACCAGCTTTAAGCAAAAGAAGGGTGAGGTATAAGATAATGTCAGAGCCCACTACACCTCAGAACCTCCCCTTTTGCAAAATGGCATGTAGTATTGCAATTGGGTGCAGAACAAAGATTACCGAGAATATAGAAAAAAAAACCCTCCACAACCATGGTTTGGGGAATGAAGGGAAGTGGAGGACTGTGACTGAGAGGTACTTTGTATATCTACGGCTAGTTTAAGAGTTATGCTAAGTGCTCTGCTGTTGCTCTGCCAGCTCTAGAGCCAGGGAGATGGGTGTGACTTTGACTTGTGATGTAGCTGAGGGCTTACAGTGCCTGCATGAGAATCCCTTGCCTGCCCTGATGAAGGATGGCAGCCAAGGGAATGTTAACTGTACAGAGGACTGGCAGAATGTAGCCTATAGTGAGAGGAGTCAGAAATGGGGTCATGTAGAAGGCTCTGGGTCAGGATTTAAATGAAGGCAGACAGCCATGGGAGGGGATCCAGCTGTGCGGCTTGAAAGGGTGTAGAAGGAGCCATACTGCCTGTGGGCAGTATGTAGGGAGACAGAAGCCATGCGGGCTGTAGGAGCTGTTCCACCATGGGCTAGTAAGAAAGCAGGCAGACTGCATAGCCATCCAGGACCCCTTCCTTGCAAGAAACTGACCCACCGCCATGCAAACCTGGACTCTATCTGGACTCTTAAGACTTGTGTCTTTTCTGGACTATCACAAGGAAAATGATTAACGATGTACCCCAGATCCTTAAGGAGAGAGCTGCTGTGAAAGGATGGCAAATTTGGTACCTTCCAGAGGAAATGGAGAGCTGTTCATGCAGCCGGCTTAAGATAAGAATATGAGGAATTTTTAGGGCTTTTCGATTATAATCTTTTGGGGAACAAGGGAAGTACAGGGTCTTGTGAGAGAACAGAGCTCCAAGCTGAAGTGCTCTGAGCTCTCCCTACTCCTAAGGTTGGAATATTGTAAATAATGACCTGTGCCTTCCAGCATTATTGTTGAGTCATTCACCAAGGTGTCAGGTGAGTGGGCTCCTGTCTGCTTGGTTACAGTATTATCTACTGGCACCTGACCTCTTTGCTTAACACATACTCAAGCCCAAAGAGGATTGGTTCCTTTTTCAGTCCTGTATCTTTGTAAATTTGGTTTCTCTCCCAGGATCAATCAACCTACAATCTAACACTGAACAACACTAAACTTTTCTGAACCTTTGCTGACAATAGCCCTGGACACATCATTAATGTCTCTTTACTTGGAAATGATCAGAAGGCTGACTGATCATAGTACCTGCCAAGACCAACATTCAAAGGAAAGGAAGCCGCTATTTTGTTGCAGCCTCCAGTTCTGCAGAAAGAATAAAGCTGAGCCCACATAAACTGCAGATGTCCCGCTGGAAATGACCACATGTAATGCAACCAGCAAGGAATCAACTTCAGATCTTTAACCTAACAACATTTCAAGATGGCAGGTGACAAAGAAACAACTGGGGAAACCCAACAGGTGATATCTTGATTACAGTTAACATATAATAATGCAACTTATGTCATTTTTGTTAAATCTAATAAATATCCACTTTTTTTGGTGGTTAAAAAATGTAGGCATTAATTTTGTTCTGGAAAACTAATTTCAAAATCATAAAGTCTAGAAAAGAGAAATATTCTTCTTAACCAAAAAACTCCTAAGTAGCTATGGACAAAAACCGGCCTTTGGATAACTACCCTTTTGGATAACAACTATTTAGTTATTTTCCCACCAAATAGGCATCAAAATAGCTGTTACTTGGAATATTCACCCACTTTAGGTTATGTTACCTACTTGTCTACTACGAAACACATTTTCCCCATCTTAGTATTTCTTTCTAAAATGAAAGTTTAACAATTTAGAACATCCACCATAAATTTTAAAATATACATTCCACTATTCTACATTTACATAAATTCAATATTAGCCCTTAAACTATGGTTACCTTTTTGCTTTCTTCCATTTCATGTTCAAACATTGCATTAAAAACTGGGGATCGAGCTGTAAGAAGATTAAGCATCATTATTTAATGCACAAATTTATAAAAGAAATGTACTATATTACCCAAAAGTAAAAAGTACCTGCAAGTACAGATTTATGAGCTTTAAATTCTTGTCCTCTCACAAAAAAACTGCAATCTGTAAATCTTGTATTCTCCCAGAGATTACCCAAATCTTCTGCTAGTCGACATTCAGGCACCTTCAAAGTATTCGTATTAGTATGCCCTGATATATTTACTGAATCTTGGACCACACTCACCTAATAAAAAAGGGACAGTAAGAAAAACATTTTTACAATTTCATATCAATAATTGGTTACTAAGACTATACTTAAATTTATCATTAAAATCATTTGAATAATTATATACACTCCTGACAAAAAAATGCTAATACCTGAGAATTTACTTTAAGGATACAATTTAAAGGAGAGAAATAATACGAAAAATATTTTAAACAAACTACATCTTTTTCAAGTGACAATTCTGTGTAAATAAATGGTTTATCAACTGTTTCAAATAACTGGTTATTGAAGTAATTACAGAAACTATTTCTCAACAATAAATAAATCATAATATGTCAAATCAAATGAGGAGACATTTTTGTGAGACAGAGAAATTTTTTCATTTTTATTTTCTCATACTACAGACCTATTGAAATTTAAAGTTTATTATATATACAGTAAATATAACATCACACTTACAATGAATTTTTACAGTGTTAAAAAAAGTAAAACTATTCTATATGTAATTTGGGAAGTACTTTAAATACTGTTGCTACATGTTTTAACCCTAGTAAAACTGATTTAAAATATATAAATTGATTTAAATTTTAAAGTGCAAGAATTCTCACAAAAGCAACTGCAGTAAAAAAAGTTCACAGGATCTTTATTTAAAAAATCAACAGTAAGAACAATACAAATATGATTTAGTTTGATTTTCAGGCCTTTTATTTACCTATTAACTATGCAATAAAATTATTTCAACATTGCTTTTATACAGACTTCTATATAATACGGATTAAATTATCTCTAATTAAAGATAACCACTATCTACTAAATGTAATCTTAAAACATTATTAAGTTGTGCACACCAGTTTTAAGAAAATGTGTTCTGCTATTAGGAATTTCAAATTACATTTAATAAATTGAAAAAATACTACCTCAACAAGTAAAGCATGTTTTAGAGTAAATGAACCAATTTTTTACAAAAGTGCTATATTATCCATTGTTTTAAGCTACTAAATTCTGCGGTCATTTCTTATGCAGTAATAGATAACTGTGTTTGTTCATTTAAAAACATTTCAGCCCTGGCTGGTGTAGCTCAGTGGATTGAGCGCGGGCCTGCGAACCAGAGGATCGCGGTTCGATTCCCAGTCAGGGCACATGCCTGGGTTGCAGGCCAGTTCCCGGAGGGGGACACACGAGAGGCAACCGTACATTGATATTTCTCTCCCTCTCCCTCTCTCCTACCCTTCCCCTCTAAAGATAAATAAATAAAAATCTTTAAAAAAAAAAACAAAAACATTTCAAATGACTTTTTATTAAATAAGAGTAAGTATAAACACAAACATGCATAAATACAGTAAATAATGTAGAAAATGTAAATTACAAGTAGATAAATTGGACCAAACTACTAATGTGTTAACACAGAAAGTATAATAATCTAGTACAAAATATTTGGAGAATATTAACTCTCAGAAGCCTTCATTTATCTAGATGTGTAAACATGCATCTCATGTGAATAAATGGGCAGTTCTAAAGAAAATTTCTTTTTTTGAGGATGTTTTTATTAATCATTTTGTTTTTTCCAACTTGCATTGTTAACCTTCTAAAATCACATGTTATTGAAATCATCTAGTCCAATACCCTTATTTGGTAAAAAGTTTCCAAAGTGAGGTCGAGAGAAGGCAAGTGAAGGGTCCTAAATCACACTGCTAGTCAATATCACTAGACATACCTCCAGATTCTTTTTTTTTAGGCTTTCTTTGTACTAGACAATATTTTGGGGGGTATATTTTTAAAATTAGTAGTACTACTTCAACACAATTATGATTCAGAAGTATTTACCACAAACCTTGTAAGATACTTCCCTAAATACAATCACCAAAATATTATGTACATAAATACTGTTCTACTAAGTTTTTAATTATTAAAATAATTTCCAAAATTTTAATAAACACAAAACAAAAAAATCACTAATCCTTACTTGATTGCCCTGTTATACCATACATTATAACTTAATGATACATAAACTAGGTATGTTGGTGTTAATACTCAGGGATTAGTTAGGGATCAGTTTTTTATCACATAGATAGATGGTATTTATTTGCTCATATCAAGCATTTCTCTTGAGATTTCTAGACAGCAGGAACTACATCAGTTTAATTACTTGCATAAAGTATGCAGTGAAGCTTTAAAAATATGATGATGTATTTAATTTAGGAATGGATTTCTTATATTCTATTCATTGTATATTACCCCAACTCAAAATAGAATATTTAATGTAAAAATTTGGCAAAAATCAGGTAACAGATGAAATAAAAGCTGCCCTGGCCAGGTGGTTCAGCAGGTTCAGCTGGCTGGAGCATTGTCATGGACACCAAAAGAGTTGTGGGTTCCATTCCTGGTCAGGGCACATACCTAGGTTTTAGGTTTGATCCCCAGTTGGGGTGCACAAAGGAGGCAACCAATCAATATTTCTCTCACACATTGATATTTCACCCTCTCTCTCTCTCTAAAAATCAGTAAGTATATATCCTTAGATGATTAAAACAAAAACAAATAAATAAAAGCATCAAAAAATAGAGCTATTATCTGGCATAAGTGAAGATGTTACATTTGTATTTTACATACGTAATCATAATTCAGCTGAATTTATATTATTGACATACACACCACAAATTTTAACTAAGACAATTCATACCCCAAAGGATATTCAAGGGACTATTTATAAAGTTAACAACTTAAATACTGATATGCAGCCTTAGCTGGTGAGGCTTAATGGATTGAGTGCTGGACTGCGAACCAAAAGGCTGAAGGTTCAATTCCCAGTTGGGACACATGCCTGGGTTGCAGGCTAGGTCCCCAATTGGGGGTGAATAAGAGGCAACCACACACTGATGTTTTTCTCCCTCTTTCCCTTCCCGTCTCTCTAAAAATAAATAAAATCTTTAAAAAATTGATATGCAATAAATTCTGGTAATTATTTTCTTGATATCTATAATTAAATTGGTAAAATTTTAGTTTTTCTCTAGTACTTATTTAAATATATGTAATAAATATTCTAACTGAATGGAACCTAGAGTAAAAAATTCAGAAAAAAGGCTGAGATTCTTTCATGAGATTAAACTGTTGTTCTTTCAAAATAAAAAGGCAAATGCACAATACTCAAAATTGACTACTGCTGCAAAGCAAAACCTGAAACTCATTTGACAGCTCTTTTTCAAATTTGCTTTTGGCTCCACTGAGAATACAATTCAGACTAAAGATGAATAGGCAGAGGCTCAAATCAACTATAAGCACTCTAGAAATCTGGGTCTTCTCTAGTGTAGTTTTAAGATGCCAACTAGTTCCATTTTTTTAATTGCAATTCTCTAAATTAATTGAGAACTAGGAATTTATAAAGGTGTATAGGACTACAAATTTTTCCACTCTACTTAACTACCTAACCACCCCTAACACTGGCTCCAAAGTGAGAAACTTTTTTACAGTAAAATTTCACTCATCTTACAAAATAGTGGGTCTCAGATCTTTTGACTTTCATAGATAGGTGTCCTATTTTAAACAATGTCGACTTTTCATTTTGGCATGAGATAGCTTCTTAGAGAATAAAACTTCCACCCATCATCACAAGTATTATAAATAGAAAGAATATCTTAGCAACGGAAAAATAGGATGGGAGAGAATGGTGTCTTTCTAAATAAAATTAAATTTTATACACATATTTTTCTGGATAAATGGCATTGGTCTGTAGACTAAGATATTACTTAAAATCTTTTGGATTTCAAAAGATGAATTAATCTAACCAATTTTCTATTGTTCCTATTTACTCCTCAATTCTGGCAATATGTATCTCTTTGAGACAGGAGGGTGGAGCTGTTTACATGGCTAGAAATTTCTACTACTGGCTAGTTGATTCACAGTATGGAACTTGCAAGATTAGGTTATGTCTTGCACAAAAAGGGTAGCACCAAACTGCCTTACCTGTCTACAGCACCACTTGCAGGGGAGGGGGAGGAGGCAGTTCTTTACGTAGAGCAGTGCAATGCTTCCTCCTCTTCTGCAAGCAGTGCTGGAGATGCTGTAGAAGGAAGGGCATCAATGAGAGGTGTGGAAGAAATGGTGGAGGGCACGAGGAATGTTTGTTCAAAATACTCTTTGCTTTCCTATGCCTAATATGTTGCACAGAGTATAAATGTCTACATTGATAAAAAGGTACATAGTACAGTATCCAAAACTGAATCTGAACAATGTCAACTTAAAATGTATGTCCTGGTGGGTTCTATTTTAAGGTCACTAGCATATATAATCTAGCATAGAGATAAAAAGTATACTTAAAAAAAAATCTTCATTTCAGCCTTCATTCTGAATTTTGGTTGCTAGGTTCCGATACATGCTTGGGAAAATATCTGTAAACAATATTTCAATCCAACAAAAACAAACATCTTAAAAAGTTAATATTAAAAGTTAACAGTTCAAGTCTTAACAAAAAGAGTCTTAGCTAAAGTTTTCTAAATTGGATTACATAGCTTTTAAAGCCCTTTAAATTCTAAGGTTACAAGATTTTTAAAAATCAACATGCTAAAACTTAAGATAATTGTTAGAATTCTGGAAGATTCTATATTAAGGATCCTAAGTTTTAAATACCCTATATTTATTCAGAACACTTCTTATAATAATATCTACCTATTGAAAACAAATGTCTTAGCTATTTTAAAAAATTATTTAATGATAAGCTCTGCTCAAGACACTTGTGGTATGTGCCTTATCAACCAAAGATTTGTGCTCATAACAAATTCATCATACAGCTCATTTAGCTTGTCTAAATGAAAATAAGATGCATTGTATTTGCACTATGTAGTCTCTGGGGCCATATTTCAATTACTTTTCTAACACAGCATAATGGCATACAATTAGTTTGTAATCTTGCCAAAAAATTTAACATGTTTTGTATATAGAAATTATGGAAGTTAGTAATTCCCAAAACTCTCAGCTGTCTACAATAATCTATGGAAATGTATTTAACATGGAGTTTACTCAGTTACAACCTTTCAACTGGCTTTGCTATGAAAATTATCAACTGCTGTAAAATTTTTTTGATAAAACTATTTAACTAATACATATTCTCTATGAACTATAGTGGTAACATAACATAATCATTGAATTCATTCCAAAGATGTATCTCAACAATTTGTACATGTAAAAATACATAATGATAACATGCAGACGGGTAAACTTAAAAATTTGAGATGCTATTGCTTATAATGCTAATGACATCATTTGATTACATGAACCCAACTACTTGAATGAATACAAAGCTTCCCAATCTTTTTCAGGAACTTTATTGTTCAAAATATGGGTTCAGACTGATAAACTACTAATAACGGTTTTACGTTTAATATGATCAATCTGAGTATGACAAAAAATATTCACCATCTATGTCAGAATTATTCAGAATGACAAAAATATTTAAATTTTTCATATAATGATATATACATCCATAGTCTTTCTAAGAGATAGAAATGTTTAGTATATATTAGTGTAACTGCATATATAATTTATAACTAGAGATATGACCACATTTTTTCAGAGTGGGCTACTATACTGATTTCTAAGACAATTTCTAAGATTTTACTGGTAAAACATTTTCAGATGAAACCTTATCAATTATCCCAATATTATTTTGTATGACATACCCAATATAGTTATGGTTTATATTTTTGCTTTATCATTAAATATAATCATGAAGTTCCTTGAAATAAAAAATGTACCTACCTCACAGAATAATGTAAGCTTGTCATCTGGTAAAAGACCATTAGCTTCATCAAGCAAAAAATCCCTTCGAATGAATTTTTTAAAACCCCAGTCCTTCCCTTGTACAAATCGATATGCTCTTTGGCTTTCTGGTGGAAAACAGAATAGAAATTTAAATAAAACAAGTATCTAAGAAACATTTTTGTTAATGATAATACAGTAAATGAATATGTAAAAATAAAACTTGGTTGATACATCCATAATAAAAAGTAGAGGTATTTGTGTACATAAATGTACCATAGGAGTTACATCAGGTAGAAATAGATCACTCCTCAGCATTACTCAAATTTTGTCCATCAAATGAGCTCACTTTCAGATTTCTGGATCTCTACATAGAAGAAAAGCCAGATCAAATCTCATAGAGAGGAAAGATGTAGGCCCTATAGTAATAAAGTAAGATCAAAATGCATGGCACAGGCATACTACTTGTAATCAACCATCAGAACCTGATCAGAAACATGACTCCCATTTCCTTCTTCTCTCTTTAAAAATAAATGCTCTAAATCACCAGGACACCCTTTAAGGTGTTTTGGGATACCATCCCACTGACTTAAGTTTTATTGAACTAGAAAACATCCATTAACTGATGAAAAAGCTAACTAAGGTCACTTATCACACTCCCAGGTCTTTACACATAACCCCCCACACCCCTAAACACTGCTTTCATAAACATCTAAAGACCAGTTTTTAGTATAATTTCTAACAAATAAATGTCTAACAAGTAAATGTTTCAAATACCCATTATAATGTATAACAACTGTATAGAACAAAATAAACAAGATTCTACAACATTAAGTATTCAGTATTCATAAAAATAAATGAATTGGTGGTGGAAACCAGTAGTAAATGTAACTGAAATACTCCAAGACATGGACTGAATGTGTGTATCCCATCAGAATTCTCATATTGGAACCATATATCCCATTTGTTTCTTGCTGATTTGCAGCAGTTCTTGGCAAACCGTAAAAAATAATGATAAAACATGAAAAATAATGACTACCCCTAGGGTTGAAGTTGGAAGAGGAATAGAATCCAGAAAAGATATACAGGGGATTTTAAATCATTGTAATGTTTAATTTCTTAGGTTAGATGGTGAGTCAAGTATATTTATTGACTTAATCTTCATCTCTTTGTAAATCTTTGTACGTTAGCTAGCATTCACTCAGTGTTCTTAATCAATGCTTCTCAACCGTTCATCCCCAGAGCAGTAGCATCAGCATCACCAGAGAATTTGTTTAGAAATGCAAAATCAGCCTGTAAGCCAGACCTCTGGACTCAGAAACTCTGGGGGTAGGACTAGCAATCTGTGTTCTAAAAAGCCTACTATTATTGTAGGAAAAAACTAAAGCACATTATTGATGCTATCTTAAAAATAAAAAAATTATACTCAAAATCCAACTATTTTTTTAATTTTTATTTTTGGCATGCTATTTCTTGGCATCTATAGTATATGTCTGAACCAAATTTCAAAATCTTTTATTTATTGTTTATACAATTCTACTGTATAAATACTGGGATATCTATCTTCATCACTGTCTTTCATGAAAGTAGAATGTCTAATTTCTTTAACTTAGAATGTCTGACATTCACCCTTTATAATTCAATACATAAATAAGGAAGGAAGGCAGGCTAGCCATTCATCCCAATGTAATGGTATTAAGAGGTCAGTGATTGAGAATGGGAATGTTGCTCTTCTAAGAGATCTCATAAACTTCCCTAACCCCTTCCACTACATGAAGACACAGTGAGAAGCTGATAGTCCATAACCCAGAAAGGGTCTTCATCAGAATGTGACCATGGTGGCACCCTGATCATAGACTTCCCAGCCACCAGAGATCAGTGAGAATAATTTCTGCTGTTTATAAACCATCTCATTGGTAGTACTGGGTTTACCAAAAAGTTCGTTTTTTTTTTTTTTTTGTAAGATGGCTTAGTAGTCTAATAGTGCTTAGTTGTCTTAAACTTTATTCAAAACAATTTTGTTAGGTTGTATTGTGACCGCTGTCGTAACAGCATGCATTTTTTAAAAAAACTTACCATATTGGTGAATTTTTGTATAGGCGTTTTAATACTGAAGATGGAAGAAAACAAGTGACATTTTCAGCATATCATGCTTTATTATTTCAAGAAAGGTAAAAATGCAACTGAAATGCAAAAAAAGATTTGTGCAGTGCATGGAGAAGGTACTGTGACTGATCAAATGTGTCAAAAGTGGTTTGCGAAGTTTCATGCTAGAGATTTCTCACTGGATGATGCTCCACAGTCAGGTAGACCAGTTGAAGTTGACAGTGATCAAACTGAGACATTAACTGAGACAGTGTTATACCACATGGGAGATAGCTGACACACTCAAAATATTCAAATCAATAAAGTTATTGGTAAAAATGAAAAATGTCTTTTAGCTTGAAGTGAATTTAACAAGTTGTAAGACTAAGAAAAACCGACATCCTTTCAATTAGTGTTCAGGTCTATCATTAAAAAATAAATTCTACAGATAAAATATCAAGACATTTCATATCCTTTCCCAATAATCTTCAGATTTTAACTGGCAAAAGTAGCAAGGGAGAAGAGAAATATTTCCTCAATACCTATTACATATGGCAGGCATGAACCAGGTACTTTCCCCTTAACAGTGACAGTTTTTTCAAGTGACAAATGTTGTTTTAAAACATGAGGAAATTAAATTTTCATATAAATTTAAGTATTAAAGTAATTTTACATGTCTATGAAGACTAATAGTACAGAAACTATATTGCCATCTACACTGCCATTTAAAATTAAGTAATAACCAAATTATTTAAGGTTAAGCAGATTTTAGTGGAAAAAAAATATCCTCAATTTTTGTAGGCAAAAATGTAGAAGTCACAGCACGTAGTTAGAGACTTCTTCATTAAGTTTGCAAATCACTTACCCATTGCTTTTGTTTCTTCCCTTTTAGCGTTCAGAAGGGAAAATTTGAATTTTGCTCGAACTTCACTTTTTGGGCAGCTGACTAAAAGCAAATATAAGGACAAGTAGTCTTTACTTTCATCATCTAATCCCTTTGGATTTACCCTCAGGCACCTAAAATAAAACAACAGGCTCATATGGAAAAATATAATACTTTAAACATTAAAAAAAAAAGGCAATATTGAAATTATTTGCTAATATCCCATTAATATCCCCACAGTTCTTTACAATTGTCTATACTATTAGTAACTTCTTACAAATCTAATATAAAATAAACTAGTATCTATTCAGAAATAGTAACAACAAAAAAAAGTAGCCATTGATAACATCAAAAACAAAACGCCAAGCAAAAAAAAAAAAAAAAAAAAAAAAAAAAATCTTACCATTTCATTTTGTCACTTGGGCTAGAAGAGAACGTTGAACTTTTTAACACTTCGCCCATTTCTTCTCGACAAAAACTGAAGTTATTAATGGTCCACATGTAGGAAAATTTTACTACTTTAACCTAAGAGATTCAGAAAAACACTTTCATAATAAATTTTATGCTTTTAAACTGTCATATGTTAACCATTCTATGACCTAATCTTTTAACATTTCTAATAACTATGCCAAGGTGCTTCACAATATTCTCAAAATACTATAAAATTTGTAAGTGACATAAAGTATTTCAACAACATGTACCTGTGTATAACACCAGCTTTCTGCTATTGGAGCAGTAGACATATCTCCAGGGAGAGGTGGGGTGGGTTCCCGAGACATTGCCACTTAACTGCCACTTCCAAGATTTATGCAATATCCTACAGAGCTGAGTATTTTACTACAAAAAAAAAAAAAAAAAAAAGAAAAAGAAAAAGAAAAAGTTTCATTTACTGATCAAAAAGTATAACTGACTGAATCCTGGGGGAGAAATATTTAACCAATCATAAAACAATTGCTTTCCCAAATTATATTATATGATAACATGCACAGATTTCATTATTTTTATAATTTTTAAGAAATAAAATCAGTCTCTAGCATAACACTAGAAATCAAACTTCATGTTTGTAGACAACATATTATTTTATCTAGCTTAATAGTGCAATCATAAATATAAAATCACACAAAATGGGAACAATATTTGATTCACCTTCCTTCATCTTTTCATTGACCTATTTGCACAAATCAAAATGACTGTAAAGTCAGGAAAGCCCTGAAAATTACAAATATTAGTCATACATTTTGTAGACTCCAAAGTTTTGACCAACTGAAACAAAGATGGGACCTAACTGGTAATGCAATATAAGAATAATTATATAGATTTCCACAAAAGTCTAACTCTATTAGGATTGTTATCCCTATCAGATAATATGTACTATCATAAAATTTCCTCCAAGTTAGCTTCTCATACTACATTCATCTGGATACATAATTATTTCTTCAAAACCTGGTAAGGACATTAGTAAGCAGATGAAACTTGGAAAGTGTGTAAAAGAGGCAAAATATAAGAGGTACATAGTAGGGTACTCTTCAGGGGCATTGAGGGGAGAAGGGCTTCAATATTAGACTGAAACATAGGGACTCAAGTCTGGAGAATCCTCTTTTAAGAATAATTAATGAGGAAAGAAAACCATATAACTCCTATAAAAAAAAAAACTACTAGGGAGAAAAAAAGGATTTCATCTAAAATGGAGAAGAAAATACTTGCTCTATGGCTATACCCAATGAAACAACAGTGTGAAATGAGAAAGCAAAGACTAAAGAAAGCCACCTGAAAGATACAGAGAATCAAAAAGACCTATAAAAGCCCTGGCTGGTGTGGCTCAATGAATTGAGTGCCAGCCTATGAACCAAAGGGTTGCCAGTTTCATTCCCAGTCAGGGTACATGCCTGAGTTACGGGCCAGGTCCCCAGCAAGGGCACACACGAGGCAACCACACATTGATGTTTCTCTTCCCCTCTTTCACACAGACACTCTCTACAAGAGACCCACCTCAGACCAAAAGATGCACACAGACTAAAAGTAAAGGGATGGAAAAAGGTATTTCATGCCAATGGAAAGGAACAAAAAAGGGTGAGCTAGCAATACTTATGTCAGATAACATAGATTTTAAAACAAAAGCTATAATAGGAGACAAAAATAGTATTACACAATTATAAAGGAATAAATCCAAAAAAGTAGATATAATCCTTGTAAGCATTTATCCATCCAATATATGAGCACCTAAATATATAAAACAAATCTTTTTTTCTTGAGATTTTAATGAGTTTACCAAAGCCAAACATGATAATCGCCAATATAAAACAAATCTTCATGGACATAAAGAAAGAGATTGACAGTAATGTAGTCATAGTAGATTTTAACATCCTATTGACATCAATGGATATATCTTCCAGACAAAAGGAATCAAGTTAATAGTAGCCTTAAAATAACATGCTTAAACAGATGGATCTGATACAAATTCTTTTCAAGTGCACATGGAACACTTTCGAGGACAGAGCACATGTTAAAATACAAAACAAGTCTCAATAAATTTAACAAGACTAAAATCATATCAGGTATCTTCTTTGACCGCAATGGGAAAAAACCGAAAAACACAGAAACACATAGAGGCTAAATAACATAACTAAACAATGGGTTAACAATGAAATCAGGAAGAGAATAAAAGATACCTTGATGCAAATGAAAATGAAACCACAACACCACCAAAATCTATAAAGCACAGTGAAAACAGTCTTAAGAGGGAAATTCATAGCAATGCAGTTCGATCTCAAGAAAAAACCTCAAATAAACAATCTATCCTTACACCTAAAGGAACTAAGAAAAGGATAACAAATGAAGCCCAGAATGAATAGAAGGAAGGAAATAATGAAGATCAAAGGGGAAATTTTAAAAAAGAGTCTAAAAGAAATGATGCAAAAGATCAATGAAAACAAAAGTTAGTTCATTGAAAAGATAAAGACTGACAAACCTTTAAGCAGAAGAGAGAGAGAGAGAGAGAGAGAGAGAGAGAGAGAGAAAGAAACCCCCCTAAAAAACAAAATTAGAAATGAAAGAGAACTGACACCACAAAGTACAAAAGAATTGTAGGAAACTATTACAAACAACTACATGCCAACAAATTGGACAATCTGGAAGAAAAAAATAATTTCTAGAAACATACAACCTTTCAAAATTGAACCACTATGAGATAGAAAATCTGAACAGACTGATCACAACTGGTGAATATGAAACAATAATAACTCTCAGAAAAAAAGTCTTGCAGCAAAAGGATTCACAGATGAATATTACAAAATAGTCAAAGACTAACACCATCCTTCTGAAACTATTCCAAAAAATTTAAAATGAGGTAAGACTCCCAGGGTTATTTTATGATGCCAGCATTAACCTAATTCCAAAACCAGAAAAAGATACTACAAGGAAAATTATTGGCCATGTTATAAATGCAAAATCCTAAACAAAATATTAGCAAACCAAAACCAGCAATTCATTTAAATGACCATGTATCAAGTGGAAATTGTTTCTGGAGTGGTGCATGGTTGGTTCAACATCCTCAAATCAATTAATATGATACACCACAAACACAAGAACAAAAATTATATGACCATGTCAATAGATGCAAAAAAAAAAAAAAAAAAAAAGAAGAAGACAAAACCCTGTACCCATTTATGATAAAAAAAACTTTCAGCAAAGTGGGAATAGAGAAACATACCTCAACATAATAAAAGCCATATATGATAAACTCACAGCTAACATCATACTCAATGGAGAAAAACTAAAAGCATTTCCCTTAAGATAATGAACAAGACAGGCATGTTCACTTTCACCACTCTTCTTCAACATAGTTTTGAAGTCCTAGCCATAGCAATCTGATAAGAAGAAATAAAATCATTCAAATTGGAAAGACATGAAACTGCTATTATTTGCAGATGATATAATACTATACTGAGAGAACCCTAAACATACCACTAAAAAAAAAAAAAAAAAACAAAACAAAACAAAAAAAAAAAAACTACTAGAGCTGATAAATGAATTCAGTGAAGTAGCAGAATACAAAATAAATATTCAGAAATCAGCCCTAGTTGGTGTGGCTCAGTGAATTAAGTGCAGGTCTGTGAACCAAAGGGTCACCGGTTCAATTCTCAGGGCACATGCCTGGCTTGTGGGCCAGGTCCCCAGTTAAGGGCATGCAAGAAACAACTACACATTGATGTTACTCTCCCTCCCTTCCCCTCTCTCTAAAAATAAATAAATAAAACAAATAAAAGATCTTTAAAAAAAGAAATCAGTTGTATTTTTATACACCAAAAAGAACTATCAGAAAAAGAACTAAGAAAATTTACAAGAGAATTAAATAAGAATAAAATACCTAAGAATAAATTTAACCAAGAAGGTAGAAGATCTCTTTGTGAAAAATTGTAAGACACTGAACAAAGAAACTGAAGAAGATATAAATAAATGGGAGCATAAACCATGTTTATGGTTAGGAAGATTTGACATTGCTAAAATGTTCATACTACCCAAAGCAATCTATAGATTCAACAAATTTCCTATCAAAATACTAATGGTGTATATTTCACAGAACTAGAACAAAAAATCCAAAAATTTATGTGGAACCACAAAAGACCCTGAATAGCCATAGCAATCTTGAGGGGAAAAAAAAAAAAAAAATTGGAGTTATCATGCTACCTGGTATCAAATTATACTTGTAAGATATAGAAATCAAAAACAGCATGGTACTGGCATAAAAACAGACATAAACAGACAAATGAAAGAGAGAGCCCAAACCTATATGGTCAATTAATATATGACAATGGAGGGAAGAACATACAGACAGTGCATTTAATACATGGTATTGGAAAAATTGGACAGATACATGTAAAAAATGAAAGTAGACCACCTTCATACAAGACACACAAAAATAAACTCAAAATGGATTAAATATTTAATTAAATGTAAGATTAGAAAGCATAGAACTCCTAAAAGAAAACACAGGTAGTAAAATCTGACATTTCTCTTAGTAATAGTTTTCCTGATATATCTCCTCAGGCAAGGGAAACAAAAGAAAAATAAACAAATGGGACTACAGCATTCTAAAAAGTTTTTGCAAAACAAAGAAAACTATCAACAAAATAAAAAGACAACCTACTGAATGAAAAAAGATATTCAACAGTAGTACATTTGATACAGTCTTAGGATCCAAAATTTATAAAGAACTCATTGTAGTCAACATTAAAATCGCAAATAATCCAATTAAAAAATAAGCACAGAAGCATTCTCTCCCTCTTGGGAGCATACCAGGGCATTCCTCTCCTCTTCTTTGTCACTCCCCAGGTGTGTTACCTTTACCTTTCTCTTTCCTAAGCTCCAAGGACCCCTGTTTTGCTTCTGCAACTTGTTTACTGAGCCCACACAGCCCAGCTGGCTCACTTCTACAACTTTGGTAATTTGAAAAAAAATTTTTTAAGTATATTTTATTGATTATGCTATTACAGTTGTACCATTTTTTCCTGCCCTTTATCTTCTTCCACCCTATACTCCCTTCCCTCCAGAACCTCCCCACCTCATAGTTCATGTCCATGAGTTATACATGTAAGTTCTTTGGCTTCTCCATTTCCTATACTATTCTTAACCTTCCCCTATCTATTTCGTGCATACCAATTATGCTTTCTTATTCCTTGTACCATTTTCCCCCATTCTCTCCCTCCCCCTCCCTACTGACAACCCTCCATGTGATCTCCGTTTCTGTGATTCTGTTCCTGTTCTAGTTGTTTGCTTAATTTTTGTTTTTTAGATTCAGTTGTTGGTAGTTGTTGAGTTTCTTGTCATTTTACTGTTCACAGTTTTGATCTTCTTTTTCTTAGATAAGTCCCTTTAACATTTCATATAATAAGGGCTTGGTGATGATGAACTCCTTGGACTTGACCTTATCTAGGAAGCAGTTTACTTGTCCTTCCATTCTGAATAATAGCTTTACTAGATAGAGTAATCTTGGATGTAGGTCCTTCCTTTCATGACTTTGAATACTTCTTTCCAGCCCCTTCTTGCTTGGAAGGTTTCTTTTGAGAAATCAGCTAAAAGTCTTATGGGAACTCCTTTGTAGGTAACTGTCTCCTCTTCTCTTGATGCTTTTAAGATTCTTTTATCTTTAATCTGAAGTTACTTAATGGTGATGTGCTTTGGTGTGTTCCTCCTTGGGTCCAATTTCTTTGGGACTCATTGAGCTTCCTGGACTTCCTGGAAGTCTATTCCCTTGGCCAGACTGGGGAAGTTTTCCTTCATTATTTGTTCAAATAAGTTTTCAATTTCTTGCTCTTCCTCTTCTCTTTTTGGCACCCCTATGATTCAGATGTTGAAACATTTAAAGTTGTCCCAGAGGTTCTTCAGCCTCTCATTTTTTTTGAATTCTTATCTATTCATTCTGTTCTGGTTGAATGTTTATTTCTTCCTTTTCTTCCAAATCGTTGATTAGAATCCCAGTTTTCTTCTCTTCACTGTTGGTTCCCTGTATATTTTCCTTTATTTCACCTTGTATAGCTTTCATTTCTTCCTTTATTTTTCAACCTTACTCAGTCATTTCTGTGAGCACTGATTACCAGTGTTTTGAACTCTGCATCTGATAGGTTTGATCTGTTCTTTGATCTGGGCCATATTTGTTTGTCTTGGTGCACCTGTTACTTAAGGGGCAGAAGCTTAGGTATTCACCAGGGTGGGGCAACCCACTTTGCTGCTTCGTGGGGCTCTGTGGCGGGGGAGGTACGGTCAGAGAGGGATCAATGCCACTTGCTAGCTTGCTCAGCTCTTGCCCCACTTGCCCTCACTTCCCACAAAAGGACTGTGCCGTTTCAGGAGCTGATTCCCAGGTGGGTGGACTTGTATATGTTCTAGGATAGCATGGGCTATCCTGTGAGACTTTGAGTTTTTCCCACTGCTACACCCCCACAGGTTTTTACAGCTACAGGTTCTGAGGCTTCAGTTTTCTGTGCTGGAACCCTGGGTTGCGCAGTTTGTCTTGCTCCCCAGTTGTTCCTCCCGGCTTACTTGCATGCAAATATGGGACTACCCAGTCCACTATCTGCCAGCCGCCACCTTACCACATGTCCTCTCTGCCCATGCTGCCCATCTTTGCCCCTCCTACTGGTCTGGATGAATGTTTCTTCTTTAACTCCTTGGTTGTTAGACTTCTATACAGTTTGATTTTCTGACAGTTCTGATTGTTCTTTTTGTTTTTAAATTGGTTGTTATCCTCTTTTGGTTGTGCAAGGAAGCGAAGCATATCTACCTACACGTCAGTCTTGGCCAGAACTCTTCCTCTGTAACTTTCTAAAGAAACTTTCCCTTATAATTTGGAAAAAATTAGCAGAGAACTTGAACAGACACTCCTCAAAGAGGACACACAAGTGGCTGATATGCATATGAAAGGGTACTTAACATCACTAGTCACTAATAGTAACTAAAATGCAAATTAAAACCACAATGAGATACAACCTCAAACCTGTCAGAATGGCTATCATAAATAAATCCAGAAACAAGTGTTGACAAGGATATAGAGAAAAGGGAAATATCATGCACTGTTAGTAGGAATGCAGACTGATATAGCCACTATGGAAAACTGTATGGAGGGTCCTCAAAAAATTAAAAATGGAACTGCCTTATGACCCAGAGTCCACTTCTGTGTATAAATCCAAAGGAAAAAAAAACACAAATTACTGTGAGAAAATATATGCATCCCTACATTCATTGCAGTGTTATTTATAATAGCCAAGATATGGAGGCAACCAAAGTACCCATCAATAGGCAAGTGGATAAACAAGTGGTGGTCCCATACATACAGCATCAGTCAAAAGGAAGTTTATAGTTGTTTGGATGGAAAAATAATAACTAATAATAATGCAAGAACTCACAACTATAAATCTACTTTCTCTGCCCTGTATCCTGAACTATTATTTGACTGTAAAAAGGAATAAAATCTTACCATTTGCAACAGCATGGATGAATCTAGAGGGTATTATGCTAAGTGAAATAAGTCAGTCAGAGAAAGGCAAATACCATATAATGAACTGGTGGCTGCCAAAGGAGAGACGGTTTGGAGGACTGGCTAAAAGAGGTGAAGGATTTTAGAGGTACAAATTGGTAGTTGCAAAACAGTCACAGAGATATAAAGTACAGCATAGGAAATACAGTCAATAATATTGTGATAACTATGTATGGTACCAGGTGGGTACTAGAAATATCTGGGGGAACATTTTGTGAAGTAGGTGATTGTCTAAGCACTACAGTGAACACCTGAAACTAATACAAAATAATATTGAATGTAATCTGTAATTGAAAAATAAAACGGAAGGTTCTTTAAAAAAATCCTTTATGATGAATACTTACATAATTTTACTTTTTAATAATGGTATCTATACTAATACTCTCAACCAAGTGTATTTATGTAACTTTCTAAATATTTATGAAGGTTCTTCACATACCAAAAGTTCCTATCATGTAATGCACTTGGAGCACAACACAATGAACTGAGAAATCTCCTTGTATTATAGAGCTGCAATAGCCCTTAACTATCTGGTGCCACTCTTACATTTATAGATGAGGACTAAGATTAAAAAAAAATGAATTAGACCACAGAAATAACCTGTCAAAATTTACACTTAGATAATTAGAAGATAAAGATCTCCCAATATTCATTTCAGTGCTATTTCTAGTATTCTATTTTTCCTTTTCTTCAAAAGAAAAAAAAATAAGAAAGACTATCTATGATCTACTACATTCAAAATGTTCAGGACTTCCTATTCTTATTCATACAGAAAAGCCTGCAGAGAGACAGGAAAACCAGAATAATATCTAGAGAATAATATAAGGCAAGCAATCTACACTGATTAGTAAATAAGTAAAGGATTCCTGCATGTTCTAAATATGCCTCTTTTAAAAACATTAAATGTGACATTTTCTAGTTTTATTATGAAGAAAAGCAAGACTCTTGTTATTAGAATACATACTTATGAGGTCTGTCCAGAAAAAAGTCCAAGCATTGTTAATATAACAGAAAACAATTTGCACAACATCAATGTAATCTAGCAGTCAAGAAGAGTGGACTGGAATGCACATGCGTGAAGTGAACAATGACAACTTCACCATATTTAGTCGGCGGGGACAGGAGATGCCATTGAGCAAGCATGTGTATTTTGTTGCCCTCGCATGCAAAATGACTGAGCAAGTAGAGCAATGAATCTGCATCAAGTTTTGCATTAAGCTCGATCATTCCTCTGGAGAAACTATGCGGATAATTCAGAAGGCCACAGCTATGGGCAACCGGCAGCTTCAACATGACAATGCACCCACTCATGCACCAAGTCTCACAAAGAGTTTTTTGGCAAAACATCAGATCACCCAGGTGACTCAGACCCCTATGGCCCAGATCTGGCACCCTGTTACTTCTGCCCTTTCCCAAAACTAAAATCACCCTTGAAAGGGAAGAGATTTTAAACCATCAAGATTCAGGAAAATATGACAGGACAGCTAATGGCGATTGAGAGAACTATGTAAGGTCCCAAGGTGCCCACTTTGAAGGGGACTTAGAGGTTACTGTCCCATGTATAATGTGTCTTGTATCTTTTATCTTCAATAAATGTCTGTTTTTCATAGTTATGTGGCTGGATACTTTATGGACAGACCTCGCCTATTCAAAAATAATAAAAAAAAATGTTCAAAGAAAAAATTTACATGGATGTTCATAGCAGCACTATTCACAATAGCCTAAAGGTTACTGGCTAATAATCCATCGTTCGACACTCCAAATGACCATCAACAGATGAACAGATAAACTGACATATTCACACAATGAAATATTATGTAGCAATAAAAAGTAATAAAGTACTGATTACTGATATATGCTATAAAATATGATCCTTGAAATATGTTAAAATATGTCAAATAAAAAATACCAGACACAAAAGGCCACACATTATAATTTCATTTGTATGAAACATCCAGAATAGGCAGCTATATACAGAAGACATATTAGTGGTTGTCCAGGGTTGTAGGGAAGAAAAATCAGGGATCGGGTGTTCAATGGATATGGAGTTTCCTTTCAGAGAAATAAAAATGTTCTGGGACCAGACAGTGGTGCTGGTAGCACACAGTCACTGTATTAACCATCACTGAATTGTATACTATAAAACTGTTAAGATAGTGAATTTTGTTATATGAATAGCACCTCATTAAACATATATATATATATACATACATGTTCATATTCAACTGTATTCATATTTCTTTTGTGATTTAAAAGTAATGGAAGAAATTATAAAGTGTCATCTCTAACCACTGAGTCTAAATTGGCCACTATTACAGAATAAAGTACTAAACAGATTATTTTTAGTGAATCTCAAAACTATTACACTTTTTGAATAATTATCTTAAATTGTGCAGTATTATTCCTAGTGTGTTAGCTACTGAGCTTCTAGACAAATGGGATATATGAATTATCAAGTAGTTTATTTTAAAAATCACAGTGTCTGAAGAATAGTATCAAAATTCTATAGTTATAAAATGACTATCATGTTTGAGATCATCGGTAATCTCTTTTTAGTGTTATCTATAATGAGCTCAAGTCTTCTAAGTGCTAACTATATCATCGTAATGTTAATCGTGTAACATTTTTATTTATTAATTCAATAAAATGTAAGTCACTCTACAACTATAAAATACTATATTTATGCTAAAAGTTAACTTTACTGCTTCATAAAATTACAACTGAAAATACTGTTTGAAGTCAAAGCAATTTTATATATCTAATGACAATGATTACATAATGACAGTGAATGAATTAATATGTAACTTAATATATAATACTCAACAGTTTTCTAAGACTGTTATCTGGAAGAATAATTAGACCACAATAAATGTTTACAAAGGTGATAAAACAATTAAAATACATGTATTATAAATTTCTTAAAATGTCTTTGAACATTAAGCATTAAGCATACGATGACTTCTTGTGAGTGCAATAAGCATTTACTATATACTATATATTTTGTACATTATAATGGGCCTTAAAGTACGAAGATGAATTAACATAGTTTCTACTGTGGAGAAGATTATAATATGGTTAGGGAGATAATGCATGCTAGGATAACTTTCAATATGATAATATGACAGTGAAATGTAGAGTAATAACGGAGTATTTTTAAACCAGGAAGGATATTGTGAAGATAGTCCCTGAGCTGGATTCTAAAGGAAGCAAACATATACTTTCTAAAGTATAGAAAGACCACAAACTAAAGCATAGATTTTAATAGTAAGGATTACGTACAGATACCAATGTGAATCATTGTTTTGTCATGAATTATGAAATTTTACAGACATTGGGCCTCTCCTTTGTCTATTAAATGATTATAGCATCTTATTTCTCTATGGCTGGTAAGTGATAACATGAAATACAGAGTGTGGTAGAAAGAAGTAAGGCCTGCTTGAGTGTGGTTGGTAAGGGTAACAATATGTGTAAGGGTAACAATTTATAGTTTTAATTTGAACATTTCACCTAAAATGTCATATGGTATGCTTGAGTGTGGTATTGTTATGTTTCAGAATTACATGGTTATGATTTTGCAACAAAAAATTTTGTAATAAAAACAGGGTGTTACTTGTGCTGGGCCCTGTATATTAAGTCCTTAGTTACACATAATACAAAGTAAGTACTAGAATAAACACGCAGCAAGAAAAACTTCACAGGTGACATATGAGGATAAGTAATTTGGGCAATGGTGTTAAAGGTGGTAATATCCAAGTCAAATAATTAATGTATTTTAAGAAGTACTTAAAAGCTATCATGGGGTCTTCTTCTGAGTATGATGGAATAGCTGGCAGGTGAACTAAGTTCTACTATGAAGTAGAAAACCCTGAGGGGAAAAAACTATCCATTTAAAGGCATGTAGAGCTGCTCAAGCAATCAGAACAGGGGTTCCCAAAATTCCAGAGAAGGGAGACTAATCTAAAGGTCAACAAGCTGATAGAATACACCTACTTTCTTCTCTAAGAGTATTTGCTGATTCTAGCTACAATGCAGAGAATCCAGGCTTTGCTCAGGTTGAGGGCTTCTGTGGTAGAAATATTACTTAGTGGTAGAAATATTACTGTCAAGTGGTAGAAATATTACTTAGTGAAGACTTTGTTGGCTTTGTGGGGTAGGAAATAAAAATGGATACCTGAGGGGCTAATATAATATCTTCATGCAGTCATCCTTTAAGATTTCTGCCAAATGCTGATCATGCATGGAGCAGGGTGCCAAGAATAAAGACCCCAAGGAGCACAGCAAAATTTTCATATATCTCATATTGCTGAGAAGACAAGGATTAGAGTTCAAGATCTGACAGAGAGAGAAACCCAAATAAAAACTTCAGGCTGTCATTTGGAAGGCCTGAAAAGCTAAGCTGTACAAGAAGGACAAACCAAATGTGCAAACAGTCTTAATTCAGTCTTGAGTCACACAGTCCCTGACTGGCTCAAAGTTATCAGACTCTATGCTTTACAACTAAGAGAGGAAAGAATAAGCCAAAGACAAATACCATATGATCTCACTTATATGTGGAATCTAATGAACAAAATAAACTAATGAACAAAACAGAACCAGCGGGATGGATACATGGAACAGACTAACAGATATCAGAGCAGAGGGGCGTGGAAGAGGACTGGATAAAAGATGAAGGGATTAACCAAAAAAAAAAAAAAAAAAAAACATGTATACATACACACAACAGTGTAATGACAGCAAGGGGGAAAGGAGGAGCGGGGGCTGGAGGGAGGTGGATAAATGATGGGAAATTGAGGACATCTGTAATAGTGTCGACAATAAAAATAAAGTAAAATAGAACGATATCAATTTTCATAATGGTTGGTATTTAATTAATAATTACCAGGCTTCCAAAAGACAGATACACATGACTGAAAACTAGGAGAAAAAAAACAGTACCAAACACAGACCCAACTTTCAGTCAGAAGAACTGTAAAATAATTGTAATTAATATGTTGTACTAGAGAGGAAAAATATGTTGTACTAGAGAGGAAAAGCTGATAAATAGTTCGTCAAGAATTTAATTATTTAAGGAAGCATCAAGTAAAAATTCTAGAACTGGGAAATACCCGAAATTAACAACTAATGTATAAGTTTACAGCAGACTAAACAGCAGAAGATAGGACCAGAAAACTTTAAGGTCAATAAAAGATATTGGTACTAAAGCAGAAAAGTTATTCAAAAAAGGAAAAACAACAAAAAACCCTAGAACAAATATGAGACAGTGAAAATCTAACATATGTGTGAATGGAGTTGCAAGAAGAAAAGCTAAATAACTGAAAATTTTCCAAAACTGGTCAACAAAACAGTAATTGTAATGTTTTATGAGGCTTAAATCTATCTACAGTTAACATGCATAACAATAATGTAACAAGTGTTCTAAGTTCTAGCATTCTTGGGGAAATGGCAAGCATGAGTACTGATACTAGCTATAATAAGTAAATGAAGCATATAAACACTAGGGTAACCACTAGAAGAAAAGTGAGATAGCATAACTAAAAACAGACAAAAAAAGGAGGGAAAAATATAGAATACAAATACATAGTAAGATGGTAAAGGTATAAATACACAATAATTACATTTATATGTAAATAGGTAAAGATATCAATATATAATAATTGTATTTATATGCAAATAGGCTATATACTCTAATCATCAGACTGATTAATAAATAAAGAGATAACCAAAGGCATAACTAATTGCAATGTCAGATCTTGTAATAGTAAAAAGACAGTAGTGGGAAAACTGGTAAAAATCTGATTCCAGTCTTCAGTTAGTTGACATTAACAGTATTATATCGATGTTATTTCTTGGTTTTAATAGTTATTTTATTTAATATAACAAAAAGGTTTTCACATTTAATTAGTGTTTAATAGGGTATTAACATTAATACAGGAAGCTGTGTGAGAAAAAAACAACTATTTGCTGTGGAGGAAGACTTAAATATAAGGGTAAAGAAAGGTTTAAGTTTTAAAAGGATGGAAAAATACATACCTTACAAATCCTATCCAAAACAAAGCACGCACAACTATACTAGGCAGACAAAACAGACTTTAAAACAAGAAGCATTAGAAAAAGTAAAAAGGAAAATAATAAAATGAGAAAAAGTTCAATTGTGAAATCATAATTCTAACTGTGTCTGTATATAATAGGATCAGTTTCAAAAATCGAAGTGCTAAACCTATATAATTTTATTAACCAATGTCACCCCAATAAATTCAATAAAAAATCATAGTGGGAGACTTTAATTTACTTCTCTCAATAATTAAAAGGACAATCTTAATCTTAAGGACAATCTGTCTATACGTGTAGGGGGAGAACATGGCACCCAACAGCAGGAAAAAAAGCAAATTCTTCCTAACTGCACAGAAAACATTTACCAAAACTGAACATATTGCTACATGATATACAAAACATTGCAAACAAATTTCAGATCACTGAAATCACAGAGTAATTAAATCAACATCAATAAGCAAAAGATAAATAGAAAATACGTTAAGTCCCCAGAAATTAAATAACTTACTAAATAATCTATGGGTGAAAAAAGAAATCACATGGAAATCAGAAAATACTTTGAACTAAGTAATATTAAAGACAGGGAATTTCCAAATTTACAAGACAAAACTATATCGATGTATAGGAAATCTATAACCTTTCATGCATATACCAGTAAAAGAAAGCAGAATCTCACAAACTTTAGGCTTCCAATCTAAAAAGCCAGGGGAAAAAAGTCTAACACAATAAAAATATTAATAGAATAATAAAGCTATAAGCAGAAAACAATAAGGAAACATGTACAAACAGAAAATACAAAGTTAAAAAATACAAAGCCAAAGTTAAAAAATAAAATAAAATTGACGGATTTTGTCAGATTAATCATTAAAAGAGAAGGGACACAATTTATGATACCAAAAATGATTCCCTAAAAGATAATGAGGCTTTACAACAACTTACCTGATAATTTAAATGAAATGAGAAAACTCTTTTGCAAAATGTAACTTAGCAAAAGTGACATACAGCATGAAAATCAGTCTAATTTTGATTAAAATTTAATTCATTATTAACCCTCATCCCCCAAAGAAAACTTACACACTATACTAGCTCTTCCACATAATGGGAAATGAAAACAAACTTCACATTTTTGTTTGATGACACCAGTGAAGCTTTTATACCAAAACTTGTTAAGCACATTCTAAGAAAGGAAAATACAGAAAACTCTCTCATGAACACAGGAGTGAAAATCCTACACAAAGTAATACTAAGCCAAGCCTGGTATTGCATAAAAAGGTATAATAAAGCATACTATTTTATCACCAATGGGGCTTTTTATTCCAGTAATGCAAAGGTGATTAACATCAGAATCTATTAATATAATTTATCTTATTAACCAAAAAAGGGGAAAATGACCACCTTGATGAATGCAGAAAAACGCATTTGATAAAATTCAACCCATTCGGGATAAAAATCTCTTTACAAACTCAGAATAGAGGAATCTTCTTTTTCAATTTTACAAAAGGTGTAAGAGTTACCAGTGAGATTAAGAAGGACCACTATCAGCACTTTAATTCAACATTGTACTGAAAGTCCTAGCCAGTACATTAAGGCAAGAAAAACAAAAGGCATAAGAACTACAACAGAAGAAAAGAAATGATCATCACTCACAGATAATATGATTGCACACACACTGACAGAATTAACAAGTAAATTTTGTCCAGATTGCTTTATATAAGGTTAACATACAAAAATTCATTGTATTTCTATATGCTAACAAAAAACAATCAGAAAATAATAATTTGAAAAGATAGCATTTATAGTATAATTTAAAAATCCAATTCTCTCAGAAAAACTCTAATGAAGGATGTTTAGAATCTCTACAATAAAAACTGCAAAATGATATTGAGGGAAAAGTAAAAATAAGCTAAATTAACTAAGGAATATACTATGTTCATGAAATGGAAAATTCAATCTTATAAAGAATTGTCCCCAAACTGATATATAAATTTAAAGCAATCTCAATCAAAATCCAAAAGTGCTTTTGGTAGATATTGACAGGTTATTCTAAAATGTATATAGCAATGAAAAAGAGATAAGAAAACACAAAGCATCCTGAAGAACAATAAAGCTGAAGGATTATAATGTCAAGACCTAAGTATAAGAAATAAGTATAAAATACCAAGACAAAATATAGCCATTGAAATTAAGACAGTGTGGTATTACTGTAAAAATAGAGAAACTGACCAATCAATGGAAGAAAATAAAGAGCCCAGAAACAGACCCAGACATTTTAGCCAGTTTATCCACAACAAAGGTAATAAAGAAGTGTAGTACAGAACAGATAGTTTTAGTAAAAGGTGCTAAGTCAAATGGATACTTCGCATCATATACAATGGTCAATTCTAGACGTATGTGAGATATAAATATGAAAGAGACAAAGCTTTTGGGGAAAATGGGAAATAACATCTTTATAATTCTGGGGTACATAAATATTTTTTAAGCAGGACACAGGGTAGAAGAAATTTGCAATAAGGTATCTGATATAGAATTTACATCCGATATATAAAGAGAATCCCTGCAAATAATTACAAAACATGCAGGCAATCCAACAGGAAAATTGTCCAAAGACTACATAAAGAGTTAAAAAAGAAGGTATCCAAAAAGTCAATGAATATATGAAAGAAAAGGTGTTCGGCTTCATTAGTCATCAGAAAAACACATTAAGACAACAGTGTGACATTACTACTCATACAAAAGAATGGCTAAAGTTGAAGACAATCTAATAAATGTTGACAGGTATGGAGAACTGAGTCTCTAAAATTATATTAATAGTGAAGCAAAAATTAGTATAACCACTTTGGAAAACTATTTGCAGTATCTATGAAAGCCAAACAAATAAATATTTTATAACCCATCAATCTCATTGCTGGATATAGATCCAACAGCTTGCACTCATATGTGCAAGAGTATCTGTACAAGTATGTTCATAGATGGACTCCAGATATATGAAAATAAAGCAATTAAAGCACCTATGATAACCAAAAACTAAACACAACACAAACATCCATCAATAATAGAATGGATAAATTGTGGTGCAGTCTTATAATGGAATACTGTACAGCAACAAGAATGAACAATCTATTACAACATGCAACATGGATGAATTTCATAGACACAATATTAAGCCAAAAAAGACAGACACGTTACATGATTCCATTCAAAGTTTTAAAATAGGCAAAACTGACTTCCTGTATCATGTAGGTATATCATGTTAGGTAATCATGTTAGTTTTACCTAACATGATATAGGAAGTCAAAATAGCAGAGGTATAAGTTTCAAGATTTTGAGGGCTTACAGATATCAAAATTTGTAATTTAGAAAGCAATTCAATAATAAAGGGTTCATGTAAAAGAATAAAAAGCTTTTGGATAACTTAATTTGAGATACTAGTGGGAGATGTTTGCAAACATATTCAAAAAGACCATAAAAACAGACATCATATTTATTGCAGCTTCACAGAAGCACACACACAGAAAAAATACAATGAGTGTTACCTACTGGCTTCCTATGAGCCTAGTCATTCAAAGACCTCTACTACTATTAGTAGGCACTTCCTAAAACAGAAAAAAATCTCTAGTAGCCAAATCCCCTGCAAATGTGCTTGCTACTGATCCAGCAAATCACCAGCAAACTGCTTCACCAAAAGTTCTCAACTCATAAAACAGCGATTTTTCTCTACAAATGCATCTTCAGGATTACAAAGACAATCACTGTGAAATTTTATTTTATAGTAAACTACTGTGTATTCAATTTTGCAGAAACTTATCTGTTCTGTGAGGAAAAAGCTATCTAAAATGCGTAACTAACATTTTCCTGAATAGAAACAATTTAATAATACCAAGTATAGATTTTTAAAAAGACTTTTTATGAGCCAGGCTTAAGTATACAATTTGATTCCTAAAATAACTCTATGAAGTAAGTAGTAACTGCTTCTGCCAATGTTATAGATGAGTAAACTGGACTGCAAAAGGCTATGTTACCTGCTCAAGATTATAATGCTAAAATATGGCAATGCCTGCCTGGATTTCAGTCTAAACTTATACTAAAGACCTATGTTCTTAAGACACCCTTTCCAGCAAGATAGTAACCATCCCCTCCCCCACAAAAAGCCTCACTTTAAAAAATGCAGAACAAGGGGATTTATAGCCTCTTCCAAACTCCTGCGACAGATGTTAGCCTTCTATCAATTTTCTAATTCTAGATACCTGGATGAGATATTGTACCCAATATAGAACTTTGAAAACAGTTCACTGCTCAAGGCAGTAAACACTTACTTGTCTCTTTTAGTTCCCAACATACCAGTGAGATGACAACAAACATTTACAAAAGAATGAAGGCATAAAAGGGCTGGAACATAAGAAAGGATGATATTGGTAATCAGAAATTGGGAATTTCAAGGCAGATAAATGGGAACAAATTAGTAGAGAAATTAAGGAAGAACATCACAATCCAAGATACTAAGAAGTATCCACCCACAGTTGTTTCAAGGAGGCCCAAAGAAGAACCATCCCTTCATCAAATACAAAAAGCAGGAAAATGGCCAACTGGCGATCATCAGGTTAGTAATTTTAGAAAAAGCATTTGGGCTGAGAAAAGTAGGACCTCCCCCTTTCCCAAGGCTGGCAGTTGTGGCTTTTACCATCATAGCAAAGCCCAACAATTGCACTCTTAGGGAACTGGGCCACCTGCCTGGATACATTCCTTGTGAAAGTATCAGTGCCTGAGAGACAAACAGGATACAGAAAGGACTATCTCTGAATATTGTAACAGACATACGGATAAGGAGGTGAGAAGAGATAATTCCTAACAAATTAAATATTAAAGCACTCTACACAAAATGAAGCCCTCCTTACTTTGATATGTGTGGAGGTTCACAAACCTACCCATACAACCTACAGTGAATGATCACTATGTTGAAAACACTTTGCCCACTTACAATGAGTGCATCCATAGCCTTCCCTTTCAGGGGAGAGGCTTCTGGGAAACAGACCTACAAAACTTTAGAGAAAACCATGCCAGCCAGATACCACTGCTTATCGACTTAATTCTTCATCCCAAAATATTAATGGAAAACCCAAGATGACAGACATTTGGAAAAAGATCCAAAACCAGGAAACAAAGCAGACCAATACAAGTAACCCTGGTAGAAATGGAGACAATTCGGGGAATGGTATACTTACACTTTTTCTCATAAAGTATACTTATCCGATAGAACAATAAGTCACTTTTTAAAAGTGGTTGATATATAAGTAGAAAATAAAAAATTAAAAACTACTTTTAAGGACACAAAAATATATGAACTACAGTCAGAGAAGTTAGGGATCTGGAGGTCAGACTGAAGAGATCCAACAGCCACCTCATATGCACTCCCGAAGGGGAATAAAAACAGAAACAACAGATATACAAAGAGAAAAAAGAACCAGCAGACTATTTCCAAAATCTGAAGAAAGACAGGAGTCAGAGACAGGCCTCACCAAGTATCAAAATGCTTACTAAAAAAACCATGTATACCTAGACACATCCTGGCTAAACTTTAGGAGTTCCACCAAAAAAAAAAAAAAAAAAAAAAAAAAAGAGAGAAAATCCTAAGAGTTTCCATGATATTTACACATTAGCAAATCACACTGAAATCTGAATGCTCTTAAGACACAGGATAAATATATTTAAGGTTTTCAAGGGAAAATTTTTGAACCTAGAATTCCGTATTAAAATTTACTCAATAATGAAGGCCAAATAAAGAATATTTTCAGACAGCAAATACTTGAAAAATCCATATCCTATACTGAAAATTACTCAGTAAAATATTCTGAACCCAATAACGTCAAACATTTTTGTACAGCATACCTTTGAGTAAAAAAAAAAATTTGAACATATTCTCTCAGTATACATATTTATTTTATAAAGCATAGCAAAAAAATAAAAATAAGGTAACAAAAGATAACAATTTCTAGCATATTCTGACACCCCCCCTTTAATGTGGCTGTCTCACTTTGAAGAGCACAGCTCTAACCAAACAAAAAAAAAATCCAAGGCGGGGTCAAATGAAGGAATCATGGATTGAAGAAACAATAGAACTGAACAGGTCTCAGAGGAAGAAAAGAAACTAAAAATGAATGAATGAATTAATGAAAGGAAATCCACTAGAATTTGACACTTGGAAAAATTTTCATTTGCTAAAGTTTTAATGTACATAGGATTACACATTTCCTTCTGTCAGACCATTCTACTTTGTTCTACATTAAGTGTTTATATAATATTATAAATATTTCCAGATTTAAAATGTTTAGAATTGACCTGTAAATAAAGCAAAAAATAAATTTTAGTTACAGAATAAAACACAAAACCTTTGATGATGAAACATTAACAACAAATAACTGGGAGACTATGGGAATGAGGAGAAGAACTAGACTATCATTCACAGAAGTAGGTTACCCAGCAGGGGTGTCCAACCTTTTAGCGTCTCTGTACCACACTGGAAGAAGAGTTGTCTTGAGCCACACATTAAATACATTGCGGCACATAATCACAAAAAAAAATCTCGTAATGTTTTGAGTAAATTTACGATTTTGTGATGGGCTGCATTTATAGTCATCCTGGGCTACATGTGGCCGGTGAGCCACAGGTTGGACACACCTGGTAGAGCTAATAAATAAAAACAACATTATCAATAGAAACTGGTAGCAAAACAAAAAGACGGCATAAGTTACAGTGGGAATTGGAACTAGTAGTGGGAAGGTGGCTTCCTATTCTTTTTACTCTTTTATGTAATCTCGATGCAATTACAACTTCTATTTTTAAAAAGTATAAGCAGAGGGGGAAAAGCCTAACAGACTATGCCCATTTAGAAAACTGAAATCAATTACTCATTGCCATTGCCAACTTACATTAAAAGTCCTACCACCTCCATCACCCCACTTCAATTACTGCCTTTTATTACTGAGTTTTATGTTTATGGTTGTGTTTTTACGTGCACTATAATCTCTGTGAAGGTTTTTTGTGTTTTATTCATTTCTGTAATGTAAACCCTAGCACGATGCTTAGTGTTTGTTTAATAAAAAGCAGGGGAACTAATTATATGGTCTAAGGGAATTAATGGAATAGCTAATTCAGATCTAGACAAGGAAACAAAAAAAAAACCACTTTATAGTTTCACTTAAAAACAGTATAAAGTTGACTAAAAGTGCATTACGTAGATAGAAAATTTCCTCTTTGATATAATAACAGCTGTGATTATCAGTAGAATGATTTGAATCAGTGGCAACATATCTAAACACACATGCTACAGAGAAGAATCTTAAGCAGAAACAGGATGAATAATAATACAGCAATGGCAATATTCTGAACTTTCAAGAAAAAAATTGTCTGGGAATGGGAAGATCATTCCTCCTTCCTGGCCATACATTCTTATATAAAATGAAAGCCAAAAGAGCTGGGGCGGGGGGGCTGGTGGTGGAAAGAGGGGATTGGCACCCAGAAGTCAATAGCTAATAATATTACAGAATGCCTCAGTTTTAAAGCAGAAAAAACTATGAGACTTGGCAAATATCTCATTTACTTGGACCCCTTAATTTTGTCCTACTTTGGCTATTGGGGCCTAGTGAAATAGATGTTTTACAGTTTGAATTCTCTGTTCCAAGTAAAAAGTGACTTTCCTTCAAAGCCTGGCAAGTTTAAAGTTTATGTAAGTCAAATGTAGGTGAGCCCTGACTGGTGCGGCTCAGTTGGTTAGGCATAGTTCACACAGTGAAAGGTGGCTGGTTGGATTCCCTATCAGGGCACATGCCCAGGTTTTGGGTTTGGTCCCTGGTCGCAGTTTGTGCAAGAAGCAACCAATCGATGTTTTTCTCTCACATCCACGTTTCTCTATTTCCCTCCCTTCTCTTCTCTCTAAAAATACATAAATGAAATCTTTTTTAACTATATTTTATTGATGATGCTATTACAGTTGTCCCAATTACCCCTCCATTTCCCCCCTCCACCCAGCATCCCCTACTCCCTCAGGCAATATCCACACCTGCATTCATGTTCATGGGTCATGCATGTAAGTTCTTTGGCTACTCCATTTCCTATACTGTCTTTACATCCCCATGGCTGTTCTGTAACTACCTATTTGTACTTCTTAATCCCCTCACCTCTTCACCCACTCCCCTATAACTCACTCCCACCTGGCAACCATCAAATGAAATCTTTTTAAAAAGCTGAAGAAATATCAGAAAATATTTCGTATGGTCCAATGTAATATTCCCAGCCTCTAGTGATTACAAATGGTAGATTTACAAGTTTCTATTTCTTTCTGGCAGTGATTCTCGAATCTAAGTGTGTGCATTACAATCCCAAGGGAAGCTTGTTAAGCCAGAATGCTGGGTTCCAACCCCAGAGTTAATGAATGATTCAGAGGGTTTGGGGTAGGTCCTGAAATTTGCATTTCTAATAAAGATTTCAGGTGGTGCTGATCACTTGGAAACACTGTTCTAGTCTGATGGTTAGACTAGAAAGTTAGTAATACCGCTAATAAAATATCATTACTGCCCTCACTATCTTCTTGTCCTCTACCTCTAAGTCTTCCATTTTACCTGAAGATAGTAAACTACCTTTAACAATGGTAAAAATGGAAAAAATCCCTGGGATCTACATTTTGAGAGAATTAAACTTTATTCCTAGACATTTTATGTTTCAGACCATGTGCCCCTTGGCAAATCACTGAACGTTTGGCTGTACAAGTTAGGGACAAAAATCACTAAGTCCCACACGGTTCTACCATAAATTAATATAGTAAAACTCATACACTATAGACTAAGACTGACTCCACAGCACCACAAAATTTCTTATTTTTTTAAGTTTTACTTTAAAAAAACACAAATCATTTCAGAAACTGACTGCTTTTCCAACATATTAAGGACACTCTGGACATTTGGATATTGTTTTTCAAAATCATCACTTGTAAACAACTACATTTATATGTCATAGTAGTTGCTACAAGTTCAACTGTTCTCATTACTTGTTAATAACTTATATACAAGGGATGATAACACAAATATAAGTCTATCTGAATATGTATTAATAGCCATAGACCCTTTATTTTATTTTTTTTTTAAAGATTTTATTAATTTATTTTTAGAGAGGGGAAGGGGAGGAGAGAGAGAGAGAGAAGTATCAGTGTATGGTTTCCTCTCACGTGGCCCCCACTGGGGACCTGGCCTGCAACCCAGGCATGTGCCCTGACTGGGAATCGAACCGGCGCCCCTTTGGTTCACAGTCCGAGCTCAATCCACTGAGCTACGCCAGCCAGGGCGACCCTTTAAAGTATATAAAGCAAATATTTCACTTTTCAAAAGGAGGCTATTTCCCAAATTCTGTTTTATAAAGACAGAATTGGGATTTTTTTAAAAAAAATCAGCTTTATTTAGTTAGCATGACAGTTTATAACTATGGTCATTAAACCTTATGAGGTAAGATTTTAAATTACAGTAATATATAAATTGTGGTGAGATAAAAAGGGGAGAGGCTACAAGTCAGGAGAACTATGGACAAGTTGTAAGATTTTTTAACTATTCATTCATTATTCTCTTTCTCTCTTATTCACGGACCCATCTGCATATTTTGGAGGAACCTACACTGAGGTGGGCTCTGTGAAAACAAGAAAGGCCATAGGAAGACAACCTCTGACCTCATAATTAAAAACAAATCTCAGAGGTCCTCTGGGTAAAACCTATGAAAAATTTCAAATGTGCTGAAGAAAATAAACAAAATAGTAAACACCTGATGTCTTTTTTGGTAAAAATTTCAAATGGCTAAAACCAAGTATCACCCAAGTATATGTGTGTATGTATTTCTAGGCAGCTCAGGCATAATAAAAGGAACAGGATCATGCAGATGCACTTAACAGCAAAGTATCACCTTCAAGTTATTATTAGCATCTGAAAACAAAATTACTTGGGCATTAGCCTATAAAATTTTGCAAATTTCAGCAACTGCTTTAAGCTCTTAAGACAGGAAGAATCAGAAATGATCAAGCATAATTTGTTTTTGTAAAATGTGTTAAAGATCATAGAAATACACACATTTTATAAACTTTTGACAGAAGTTAAATTTTTAAAGTCAAGTTAATTCAAGCTCTAATTTATAAATTATAGCAACACACTTCTTTTACCCAAATCATAGTAGTAAGTTTTCTCAATTAACAAACTATAGATAATTTAATCCTATCCCTTCTTTAAAAACCAATACTGTATTGGAATCTGTGTATCTTTAAAAAATTATTAATTTTCATTTTTCAATTATAGTTCACATTTAATATTATATTAGTTTCAGGTGCACAACATAGTGGTTAGACATTTTTATAACTTTCAGAGTGATTTCCCCCCAATAAGTCACTCACCCACATTATAATATATATAGTTATTATAACATTGTTGACTATATTCTCTACGCTATACAATTTTTGTAACTGCGAATTTGTACTTAATAATCCCTTCGTCTTTTTCATGTAGTCCCCTAACCACACCTTCCTGACAACCTTAAGTTTGTTCTCTGTATCTGAGTTAGTTTGTTCATTTATTTTTTAGATCCCACATAAAAGTAAAATCATGTTATTTGTCTTCCTGTCTAACTTAGCATACCCTCTACGTCCATCCATTTTGTCACAAATAGTAAGAGTTCATTTTTTATGGCCCAGTAATCCTCCACTGTATATATGTACCAGTTCTTCTTTATCTATTATCTTTTAGTTGAGGCATTTAATCCATTTACATTTAAAGTGAGTATTGATAGGGATGTAATTATTGCCATTTTATTGTTTTCTAATTGTTTTTGTAATCCTGTTCCTTTCTTATCTCTTCCTTTCTTCTCTTCTATGTTGACATTCTGTAGTCCTTATTTGAATTCTTTTCTTTCTTTCCTGTACAGATCTGTAGACTTTTGGTTTGTGGTTACCATGTGCTTCCTATGCTAACTATGTTTATAATGATCTATTCTGAGTTGATGATGGCTTAAGTACAAACACATCTAAAATCACTACCATTTTTAACTCACCCCTTTCACATTTGTTTTTGTCATTATTTTTTATTTCTTTTGTATGTGTACATTTGTATGTATGCCTTAATTTACTATTGTAATTACACATGATATTCATAATATTGTCTTTTAACCTTTGTAATAGGGTTGATTGTTTTTAATGTTTGCCTTTGTTGGTAAAATTTTCTTTGTGAGATTTTCTTATTCACATTTCTTTATTTTTCTTCCTTCTCCTTCTTAAAGAAGCTGTTTTAACACTTCTTGTAATATTGTTTTGGTGGTGATAAACTTCAGCTTTTTCCTGCCTGGAAAGCTCTTTATGTCTCCAATTATAAATGATAGCTTTGCTGGGTAGAGTAATATTGGCTGCAGGTCCTTGCTTTTAACCACTTTGAATATTTTGTGCCAATCCCTTTGGCCTACAAACTTTCTGTTGAGAAATCAGGTGACAGTCTTATGGGATCTCCTCTAAGTTAGTAGGTAAAAAAATGCTTTTCTCTTGCTGCTTTTAAGATTCTTTGGTCTTTACCCTTTGGCATATTAATTGTAACATGTGGGCCTCTTTGGGTTCCTGTTTGGGCCTCTCTGAACTTTCATTTACTCCCTGAACATCCTGGTGCTTTTCCAGCTGCTGTCTCTCCACTGGATCTTGGGGCTAGTGTTTGTGAGCAAATGAGTCTGTTCACGGTGAGCCACCCTTAAGAGGATACCTAGGTCAACAGCAGCCTTCTGTTGCCTGAAATGAGTCCCTGCTATTTTCACATGCCAGCTGTCGTGAGAAGTCCAGTGTAGGGCTGAGACTTCTTGCTCCCCATGGAGAACTCCTTAGTGATATATCCCTCCTAATTCTTAAGTACCACATATGAGTGTGGGATGAGCTGGCTCCATATCTCCACCGCTATTATTGGTCTCTGCTCCTCTTACTGGTCTTAATATGGCTTTTTTTCTATATACTTAGTTATAAGACTTCTGTTCAGCTAGTTTTCAGGTAGTTTTCAAGGGTGATTGTTCTGTACTTTAATTGTAATTTTAATGTTGTAATGAGAGGAGACAATACAACATCGACCTTATTCCACCATTCTGACAAGAACTTGATCTATCTTAAATGACACCCCTTCCATAAAACATTTATTTATTGAATTTATTGGGGTGACCTGGTTAACAAAATTATATAGGTTTCAGGTGCACAATTCTATAGCACAGCATACGTACATTGTATTGTATGTTTACCATTGATTCTATAAAATTTATATTCTAAATTATAGAGAGAGAAACAGAGGAAGAAAGAGAGAAACATCAATTTGTTCTTCCTCTTATTTATGTATTCATCGGTTGATTACTGAATGTGCCCTGACAGGGAATAGAACCCGCAACCTTAGTATATTGGGATAACACTATGAGTAACTGAGCTACCTGGCTAGGGTTCACAAAATTTTTCGTAATCAATATATGTCCCCCATTCCATTTTCCTCAGTAAAATGAATTACTCACCAGCTATCCAAGCACTTTCATCAGTAATGCCTCTCATATAGAATTAATCATGTTTATTATAGTTATTAGTACAATTATTCATAAGATCTTACTTCATACTTTAGAACTTTACTCTTGCACATATTATGTCACTTGATCCTCTAAATAAGCCTGTCTTCTATTTTGCAAATAGGGAGACAGAAACACAGAAACAATGTGACCTAAGGTCACAGAAATTAAAACAAGAAGAAAAAAAAAAAAGACCACTGGCAAGGCATCATAAATCAAATTCAAGATTTAACTGAAAATACTATTATTTTTCTGGAGAAAACAAAACCTTCACAAACTGCTGGTGGAAATGCAAACTAGTACAACCTTTATGACAAGCAGCATGAAGTTTCCTCAAAAAATTGAAAATAGAACTGCTTTATAACCCAACAATTCCACTCCTGGGTATATAGTTGGAAAAACCCAAAACAATAATTCAAAAAGATATATGCACCCCCATGTTCAATCCAGTGTTATTTAATTTATAATAGCAAAGGTATGGAAGCAACCCAAGTGCCCATCAATAGATGAATGGATAAGAAAGTTGTGATACATATATACAATGGAATTAGTCAGCTTTAAAAAAATAAAATAATTTCACTCTCACTGTGTGGCTCAGTTGGTCAGAACATTGTCCTGTAAACTGAAAGATTGTGGGTTCAATTCCAATCAGAGCATGTGCCTAGGCTGCCAGTTTGGTCACCGGTTGATGGGCAACCGATCAATGTTTCTCTCTCATACTGATACTTCCCCCCCTCTTTCTTTCCCTCCCTGCCCTTCTCTCTAAGAATAAATAAGTCCTCAGGTAAAGATAAAAGGAAAATATCTTACCATATGAGACAATGTGGATGTGGATGGACCTAAAGGGTACTGTGCTAAGTGAAATAAGTCAAAGACTAATGCCATATGTTTTTACTTATATGTGGAATCTAAAGAACAAAACAAATAAAATAGAAACAGACTCATAGATACAGAAAACTGATGGCTGCCAGAGGGGGAGTGGGGGTGGGGCGATAGGTGAAAAAAATGAAAGGATCAAGTACAAATTGGGCCCTGGCTGGTGTGGCTCAGAGGATTAAGTGCTGGACTGCAAACCAAAGGGCCACTGGTTCGATTCCTACTCAGGGTACATGCCAGGGTTTGGGGCCAGGTCCCAAGTAGGGGGCGCTTGAGAGGCAACCACACATTGAAGTTTCTCTCCCTCTTTCTCCCTCCCTTCCCCTCTCTCTAAAAACAAATAAATACAATCTAAAAAAAAAAAGAAGAAGAAGAAGAAGAAGTACAAATTGGTAGTTACAGAATAGTTACAGAGATGTAAAATTCAGCATAAGGTATATAATCAATAAAACTGTAGTAAATATGTAAGCTGCCAGGTGGGTACTTGAATTATTGAAGACATCACTTTTTAGATTACGTAACTGTCTAACCACTAGGCCGTACATCTGAACTAATATAAAATAATATTGGAAGTCAAAAAATCCTACTAGTATTTTTCCAATTCATCAAATATGCTAAACTCCTTGAAATGACTGTATTTTCATTTCTGTGTGACCACTGCCTAGTATAGAACTTGGGAGATAGTAAGCAAAGACACACTGACTGGATGTGAAGTCAACAATTGGAAAAATATTATATATTTACTAGATAGTAAATGTATTTTCCCTTCTAATAATCTAAGTAACCAAACATATTTTAGTATTACAGAATGATCCAAAGAATACCATCAGATTAAGAATTTGGTTTCCATAGGGTTTCTGGCCAAGATGGAGGCAGAGGTTTATACACTTTGCCTCCTTGCACAACCAAAAGGACAACAAATTTAAAAACAAAAAATAACCATGACTGCCAGAAAATCAAACTGCATGGAAGTCCCACAACCAAGGTGTTAAAGAAGAAACATTCATCCAGACCAGTAGGAGGGGCAAACACAGGCAGCTAGGGTGGACAGGACTCGAGACAAGGTGGCAGCTGAAGGAACAGGGTGGGCAAGATGGCAGCCTGCAGAGCGGGCGCTACAACATTTGTGAGCAGATAAACAACTTTACTTCCCCGCAGTGGAGCCCTGGGTTGCATGGGGAGCGAGACATACCACGCAACCTAGGGTTCCAGTGCGAGGAAATAAAACCTCAAAACTCCTGACTGAAAAGACCTGTGAGGGTTGAGGCAGCAGTGGGAGAAACTCCTAGCCTCACAGGAAAGTTTGTTGGAGAGAAAACCACACAGGGTCCTAGACAGTACACAAATCCACCCATCTAGGGAATCAGCACCAGAAGGGCCCAATTTGCTTGTAGGTACTAGAGGAAGTGACTGAAAGTGGGGTGAGAGCCAAGCAAGGGGCACTGTTCCCTCTCAGACCTCTCCCCCACACAGCGCCAAACACAGCAAAGCGGGAAGCCCTGCCTTGGCGAATACCTAAGGTTCCGCCCATTATAATGTAACAGATGCACCATGACAAAGAAATATGTCCCAAATGAAAGAACAAATCAAAGCTCCAAAAATACAACTAAACAAAGATAGCCAACCTATCTGATGCAGAGTTCAAAACACTGATAATTAGGATGCTCACAGAAATGGTTGAGCATGGTCACAAACAGAGGAAAAAGTGAAGGCTATGAAAAGTGAGATAAAGAAAAATGTACAGGGAACCAACAGTGTCACGAAGGAAACCAGGACTCAAATTAACGGTTTAGAGCAGAAGGAAGGAATAAACATTCAACCATAACAGAATGAAAAAAACAAGAATTCAAAAAAATGAGGAGAGGCTTAGGAACCTGCAGGACAACTTCAAACGTCCCAACATCTGAATCATAGGAGTGCCAGAAGGAGAAGAGGAAGAGCAAGAAATTGAAAACTTATCTGAACAAATAATGGAGAACTTCTCCAATCTGGCAAAGGAAATAGACTTCCAGGAACTCCAAGAAGCTCAGAGTCTGGAAGAAGTTGGACCCAAAAAAGCACACACCAAGGCACATCATAATCGTATTATCCAAGATTAAAGGAGAGATCTTAAAAGCAGCAAGAGAAAATGAGACAGTTACCTACAAAGGAGTTTCCATAACATCATCAGTTGATTTCTCATGAGAAACCTTCCTGGCAAGAAGGGGCTGGAAAAAAGTATTTGAAGTCAAGAAAGGCAAGGACCTACATCCAAGATTACTCTATCCAGCAAAGCTATCATTTAGAATGGAAGGGCAGACAAAGTGCTTCCCAGATAAGGTCAAGCTAAAGGAGTTCATCATCACCAAGCCCTTATTACGTGAAATGTTAAAAGGATTTATCTAAGGAAAAGAAGATCAAAACTATGAACAGTAAAATGACAACAAGCTCACAACTATCAACAACTAAACCTAAAAAAAACAAAAACAAAAACAAAAACAAAAATGAATAAGCGAACAACTAGAACAGGAACAGATTCACAGAAATAGAGATCACATGAAGGGTTATCAGTGGAGATGAGGAAAGTGGGGAAAAAGTACAGGGAATAAGAAGCATAAACGGTAGGTACAAAATAGATGGGGGGCGGGTTTAAGAATAGTATGGGAAATGGAGCAAGCCAAAGAACTTTGTAAGTGTGATGCATGGACACGAACTAAGATAGGGGAATGCTGGTGTGGGGGCGGGGGGCGATGGTACAGGGTGGAGGGGAATAAAGGGGAGAAAAAAATGGGACAACTGTATGTAATAGCATAATAAAAGATATTAAAACAAGAATTTGGTTTCTAATATTAGACTTACGTTCAAATTCTGAAGCTGTGTGAGTTCTTTAGGACTCAGTTTTATTTGTAAAATGGGAATAATAAATAATAATAATCATCTGAAAAGACTGATATATTAAATGGGAATGAAAGAAAGATACCTAGTATAGTGTCTGGTGCACAGATAGCACTCATAATATATATGCATTAATATAAAACTCAAAGATAGACCTAGTTTACAAAACAGTAATAATCTCATGAACTATGAAGGAGAGCAGAGTTAAATTTGCCTATGATTTTTGAGGTTTTACTTTTATCACTTGGCTTCCCATTAGCTATTACACATCAGCTACTAACTTTGTTGCTCTCACACTACTTCTAACACACAGGTGGCAAACACAAGGACTGAGGGCCGAACCCAGCCCTCCACCTTGTTTTATCTGGCTGGGCGCCTTGTTGCTACCCAGCGTCAGCGCCGAGTTCTTGCTCAACTGTTAAGGAGTAGTTATATTCATATAGTCCTAAAATTACATTCGGTCCTTTGAAGGCAACAGTGAGGCTGATGCGGCTCCAAGTGAAAATGAGTTTGACACCCCTACTCTTAACAGATCCCATCTCCCTTTTTTTTAAAAAAATTATTATTTATTTATTTATCTATCTTTAGAGGGGAAGGGAAGGAGAGAGGGAGAGAAACATCAATGTGCAGTTGCCTCTCGTATGTCCCCTGCCGGGAACTGGCCTGGCAACCCAGGCATGTGCCCTGACTGGGAATCGAACCGCGATCCTTTGGTTCGCAGGCCCGCGCTCAATCCACTGAGCTACACCAGCCAGGGCCCCCATCTCCCTTTTAATGTACATAATGTGGAGGTGTATTTGGAAAAAGACAGACTGATATGCAAAACATCTCTCAGGAATTGTGTAACTTTCAAGGGAACTTTCTGGGATAATGGAAATGATCTCTTTTCTTGATGTGCTGTTATTACACAGGTGATACATCTGTTAAAACTATTGAAATATAACATCTGTGTACAACACAATGCAAATTTAATTTGTTGTTGTTGTTTTATAACCCTTGAACAAGTTATTTTCATTTTCTGGCCCTTAACCTTCTCATCCTCAGAAAAGGAATATTCTTCACTCAAAAAGATTATAGTGAGGCACGCTCACACGTGTGCATGCGCTCTCTCTCACTTTCTCGTTTCTTTCTCTTATCCAAGGGCCCTTCTTTTGCCTCTGTAACTTGTTTCCTCAGCCCACACAGACCAGCTGATTCATGTATTCTACCTTTGTGACTTTCTAAATAAACTTTTGCTCGTGTTTAAAAAAAAGATTATAGCGAGTATGAAAGAAGTTCTGTAATATACTTATGGTGGCATCTATACAGTTACTAGCCAATTCTGGATCCAGTAATATTAACCCCAGGCATTTTTCAAAATCACCTGAGTCCTAAAACATTCACCCAAAAATAAAAGCTATATATTCTCCCTCTCCTTTCGCCAACCTCTTTTGTTTTAGGAAAAGTATGGCTAAACATTTGTTTAAAACTTTTGCCCACATAGCTTTTTTTTTAAAAAAAAAAAAAAAAATCAAGTCTTTTGCTCTCATTCTTCTTCTTCTGCTCATTCACTGATGGCTAAAAGATCTTACCTTAAATTACTGGAAATTTTTTATCTATCTTGCCCAAAGTCAATCTACTACAATTCCTTCCTCAAGAGCCTAATGTGCCAATACAAGGAAACAACAAAATAACCAGTTGACAAGAGGATATTGCATTAATTTTGTAATATCCTCTTCTCCACCGCTAAAAATCAATATTAGTCCACCAAATATCCCAGCTACCCTTAATCACCCATTATGAAACTACCATCTACTAAAAGTTATATAATTCATTTCCCATATTACACTTTGAGATACAAACATGTCTAGTTAAAATTGGGATAATTAAATCCATACTTTGAAAATACAATTGTATTAAAGTAACAGTTTCTTTTACTAATTTTCAAATCACTTTTTTAAAGTGTGTAAGCAATTCCTTGTTCTAGAATTCCAGAACACTGGAACAATTTCACATTCATCTAGCATTTACTTAACAAACACTTATTAGGTACCTAAGTAGGTCGAGCACTAGACAAACAAAAATAAGCCCAGAGCGGCAAACACCTTACCAAAGCATATAAAGTAGAATTACTAAAATAATATCCTTTTCTTACAACTGTGAAGGACCTAGAAGAAGGAGTTGGAAGTAGAGTTCTTCCAGCTCGGCACGGTTCTTCCAGACCACTTTTTTGGTCTTCTAAAACCATTTGGCAATTGCATGAGTCCAATATTACACTTTCTTAGTGTCTTCTCCTTTGCTTTCATCTACCCTCTCTTCCAGTTAGGCTACCTTATGGAGGACTTGAAAGCCTGTCTCTACTGTTTTCTTCACCAGCCCTACCATCACCTTGCATAATTTCACTCCTGTGGACTTACGATGTACCAACAAAGTTCCTTGACCTTTCTGAATCATCTCATCCACTTAACATTTTAGTGATCTTTTTCAAATATTCTGACTTGGAACTTATTACCTAAAACAGCTTAACCAACTATGAAAATAAACCTCGGTATATCATTCTTACAACAGAACCTATTCCTCAATTTAATCCCAAATATCTCTTATAACCAACACTTCATTGAGTCTTTCCCATTCTCAAATCATTATCCCCATTATGGCTTCACTTCCATATCAAACCCAAAACCCAAAATGCATCATTTCAATGACTCTCTAGCAAGCACACTTAACATTTGTCTTTTTTTTAAACCACAACCATTCTGTGAACTCCCCTCTATTCTTCAGTATAGCTACCCAATCAATGTCTGCTCCTTTATTTTCATTGCTGAGCAATGGTGTAGAAAATCTTTAAAAAGCAAAAGAGCAACTTTTTAAGTATATATTTTCATTAGATACAGTCTTCTGTTTTTTAACTAATTGTTGTCAACGGGTCTGTTGCAAAATAAAAGTCTTACCAAATAATGAAATAAATTAAATTAGAAATTCAGTTCCTCAGTTATACGGAACTCAAATTAAATAAACACAAGTGGCTAATGGCTACCCTAATGGAAAGTGGAGATTTTAAAACATTTCCATCAATGCACAAAGCTTTATTAAACAGTGCTGCTCTACACATTCTATGACAGAACTGCTCTGTCACTATTTCAGCTCATGTAACCTCTAATTTCCCAATGACACCACCTACTGCCATCCTTGTGACTTCATGAATTGTGCAAGCTGCAGCATAAACATTAAACAACAGGCTGAGACCAAAGTGGCATGAACAAGAGCAGTGGCATCAAATCTATCTCTCACCATCACCTGAGACCAAAAAGAGTTAGTTGTCCCTAGTAATTTATGTCCTACCCCACTTCCAAACCTGGAGATCCCCACCCCAATACTGAGGAAGGTGTTGGTCACACTGTATCTGAGAAGGGCCAGGGAGAGGTATACTTAGCAGATTCCTTTCAGATCTTATCACTTGTTAAAGACTGAAGTCATTACTGAACATGCATCTCACTTATCAATAGACTAGACTGTGCCAGCAGCCAGAAGTAAAAACCTACCAAACCTATTCAGACTCATTTTAATGTAACTGTTAATATTGTTTTATTGAAAATATTTATTACAAATGGTAAGTCTGAGAAAAGGATGCTGGGGGGAAAAAGACATAAAAACTATTACTACCCTAAGCAAAAGCAGGATAAATCATTAACCTTCAAAAGGGTTTTTGGACCTCTACATTATAAAATTTAGGGGAAAAAATTGACAAAGTCACGTGCCTTAGGGTAAACAGCAGTCAGGATCTGTATGTCAATATCATTACACCCTGCATGTCCATTAAAATGGCTTAATTTTAAAGGTAAGATCATATGGTATTTGTCTTTCACTGCCTGGCTTATTTCGCTTAGCATGATACTCTCCAATTCCATCCACGCTGTCGCAAAGGGTAGGAGCTCCTTCTTTCTTTCTGCTGCATAGAATTCCATTGTGTAAATGTCCCACAGTTTTTTGATCCATTCATTAACTGATGGGCACCTAGGTTGCTTCCAGCACTTGGCTATTATAAATTGTGCTGCTATGAACATAGGGGTGCATAGGTTCTTTTGGATTGGTGTTTCAGGGTTCTTAGGATATAATCCAAGCAGTGGAATTATGATCCCACCTTTAACAGGAAGCTAATCAACAAAACAAACAAAGAAGCATAATATAAACAAAGACACTAATTTGAGAACAGTCTGACAGTGACCAGAGGGGGAGGGGAGGGAATTCAGGGGAAAAGGGGAACAGTTTAGAGCAACAAGTACAAAGGACTCATGGACAAAAACTATGGGGGGTGGAAATGGGGGGAAGGTGGGGAGGGCTGGGGTGGTGGGCTGGGGGCGGGGTAAAAGACAGAAAACTGTACAATATCAACAATTAAAAAATACTGATTAAAAATAAAATAAAATAAATGGGAAAGAAAAAAAGAAAAAAATGGCTTAATTTTCCTTAAAGAAGAAATTTTGTCACATAGCTGTGTAATTTACAGAAAAAAGATGAAAGAAATAAAGACAAAGAAATTAAAAGAAAAAAATGAAGCAAAATCACCCAGAAAGAGTAATGTATGAGGAGAACGTGGATTTTAAGCCAGTCTGTTCTGAAATGAAATAAGACACAATCAAACTAAACTTAAAAGGAAGCTATTGCCATCTAACTACCAGCCCTATCTCTCTTGTAAGGAAATGCTTTGTAAAATAAACTCAGTTGTTCTTGTACCTCACAGGAAACCTTTAAGGACATGAATGCCAACTCAGGTCCTCAGATGATCAGTTAATAATTCCAAGATTCCTATGACTAACAATGATCAGTAAATGCATATGAATATGCAGAGCACAAGTAGTTATCAAACAGCTGTTCTACCTTGGAACAGTATTTGCAGCAGTAAGAAATGAAGTCATATAAAAATGTTGAAAAGGGAAAACTATGGGCTTCTCTGCAGCTACAACTCTGTGTTTTAACTGAAATCAACTAACTGTGATCCCCAAAATGTACAAGAATGGTGATTCCCTATATATTATTCTAACAATCTACATTCATTGAGGAATCAGAACAGACTAACCATAATCCTAACACAGAAAAGAATTCACAGGCAAAATATGTTTTGCATTGTTGGTTTTCACCACAATTTGATATGCAAAACACATATTAACAACACTGCCTCTGTGACACAAGAAAAAAATCCATAAGTAACAAGAAATTAAATATAAAAACACACTGCATGCTGGGGCATATGGTAAAATTTTCTCAATTTTTCTTTCAAGTTCTGAAAACTGAATAAGCTCTGCTATGTTACAGTATTTCCCTTATTTAAGGTGTAACAAAACCTCATCAAATAATGAGTGACAAGCTACAATCTGGATGGACAGTCAAGTAAAATCAAGTGCATTTCAGCATTGTGTAATTAAAGCTTTGGGTCAATGTTGCAAATTCATTCAATAAAAGAGCCTATAAATCTTTTCCCCAGCTTGCAAAATCTTAAAACCTTTTCCATGTTTAGCAATAGGGAGAAATGCACCATTTGTCAGAAAGGCAACCAGAATTATCCAAATGGGGTTTGTGAAAATAAACATGTCTCTATTATTTTCCCTTGGTGAGCACATGGGAGGAATATGAGAATATGAATAGGAAAAGGAATTCTTTTTATTTTGAAAAACTAGCCTATCCACAATTCAATACAGCTTTACACTCACCAGGATGGCTAAAAAAATGAAACAGTATCAAGCCAATGCTTCAGAGTAGCTGGAACAAATGGAACTTTCATTCACTACTGATGAGACTATATAAATTAGTATAACCACTCTGGAAAGCACTGGGTAATATATAAACATAGCCGTGGCTGGTGTGGTTCAGCTGACTGAGTGCCAGCCTGCAAGCCAAAAGGTCACCAGTTCAATTCCCAGTTAAGGCACATGCCTGGGTGAGAGGCCAGGTCCCCGGCTGGGAGGGTGAGAGAGGCAACTGAATAAAATCTTTAAAAAATAAAAATAAGGCCTTGCAGCCAAGATGGAGGCATAGGTAGGTAGATACACTTTGCCTCCTTGCACAAGCAAAAGAAGGAAAACAAATTTAAAAACCGAAAATTACCAGAACTGCCAGAAAATCAAATTGTATAGAAGCCCGATAACCAAGGAATTAAAGAAACATTCATTCAGCCCTGGCTGGTGTAGCTCAGTGGATTGAGCGCGGGCCTGCGAACCAAAGGATCGCGGTTTGATTCCCAGTAAGGGCACATGCCTGGGTTGCAGGCCAGTTCCCAGCAGGGGACACACGAGAGGCAACCATACATTGATATTTCTCTCCCTCTCCCTCTCTCCTACCCTCCCCCTCTAAAGATAAATAAATAAAAATCTTTAAAAAAAAATTTAAAAAAAAATAAAAAATAAAAAAAAAAAAAGAAACATTCATTCAGACTGGTAGGAGGGGTGGAAACAGGCAGCCGGGGCAGAGAGGACGTGTGGCAAGGTGGCAGCTGGTGGACCCAGAGGTCCCACATTTGCACAGATAAACCCGGAGGAACAACTGGGGAGCAGACAGACTGCACAGCCCAGCAGGGTTGCACAGCAGGGAAATACAGCCTCAAAACCTCTGGCTGTAAAATCCTATAGGGTTGTGGCAGTGGAAAAAACCCCCACCCTCACAGGCGAGTTTGTTGGAGAGACCCACGGAGTCCTAGAACATACACGAACCCACCCACCCAGGAATCAACACCAAAAGGGGGTACTAGGGAAAGTGACTAAAAGCCAGCCCAGAGCCCAGCAAGCAGCGTTGTTCCCTCTCGGACCCCTTCCCCACACACAGCACCAAACACAGCAAAGTGGGTTGCCCCACCTTGGCGAATACCTAAGGGGCTCCACCCTTTACAATATAACAGGGGCACCAAGACAAAGAAATATGGCCCAAATGAAAGAACAGATCAAAGCTCCAAAACACAACTAAACAAAGAAAAGAACTGAGGCAGAGTTCAAAACACTGATAATCAGGATGCTCACAGAAATGGTTGAGTATGGTCACAAAATAGAAGTGGTGAAGGCTCTACAAAGAGAAATTAAGAAAAATAGATAGGGAACCAACAATGAAGGTAAGGAAACCAGGGCTCAAATCAACAATTTGCAGAAGAAATAAACATTCAACCAGAACACAATGAAGAAACAAGAATTCAAAAAAATGAGGAGAGGCTTAGGAACCTGCAGGACAACTTCAAACGTCCCAACATCTGAATCATAGGAGTGCCAGAAGGAGAAGAGGAAGAGCAAGAAATTGAAAACTTATCTGAACAAATAATGAAGGAGAACTTCTCCAATCTGGAAAAGGAAATAGACTTCCAGGAACTCCAAGAAGCTCAGAGTCCGGAAGAAGTTGGACCCAAGAAAGCACACACCAAGGCACATCATAATCATATTACCCAAGATTAAAGGAGAGATCTTAAAAGCAGCAAGAGAAAATGAGACAGTTACCTACAAAGGAGTTCCCATAACATTATCGGCTGATTTCTCAAAAGAAACCTTCCTGGCAAGAAGGGGCTGGAAAGAAGTATTCCAAGTCATGAAAGGCAAAGACCTACATCCAAGACTACTCTATCCAGCAATGCTATCTTTTAGAATGGAAGGGCAGGCAGATCAAGTGCTTCCCAGATAAGGTCAAGTTAAAGGAGTTCATCACCACTAAGCCCTTATTATACGAAGTATTAAATGGACTTATCTAAGAAAAAGATAAAAAATTTGAACAGTAAAATGACAACTCACAACAATCAACAACTGAATGTAAAATAAAAACAAACTAAGGAAACAACTAGAACAGAAACAGATTCACAGAAATAGAGATCACAAGGAAGGCTGTCAATGGGGAGGTGGAGTGGGAGAATGGGGGAAAAAGTACAGGGAATAAGAAGCATAAATGGTAGGCACAAAAAAGACAGAGAGAGGTTAAGAATAGTATAGGAAATGGAGAAGCCAAAGAACTTGTATGTATGACCCATGGACATGAACTAAGGTGCAGGGGGAGGGGGACAGGAGGTCAGTGGGAGGTAGCGTGCAGGGCAGAGGGGATTAAAGAAGAGAAAAAAATGGGATAACTGTAATATCATAATCAATAAAATATATTTTTAAAAAAGTAAAACTAAACATAAACAGACTCTGGCTGATCAATTCCACTACAAGGTACATATCCTACAGAAATGTATACATGGGCACCAAAAGATACACACAAGAATATTCTCTAGGGACTCTATTCTTTGAAGCTCAAAACTGGAAATGACCTAGATGTTCATCAAGAGTAGAACGGATAAATTATAGCATATATAGTCATACAACAGAAGAGAACACTATAGAACAATGAAAATGAAAAACCTACTGCTACACACCACATGGAGAGGTCGCATAAAATGTCACAGTAAGAAGTCAGATACAAGGATGTACATGCTGTATGATGCTGTGTGCATGTCTTTGAATGTGAGTTTTACTTCGATAAAAGTTTACTTAAAATAAAAAAAGCAAATAAGTATTTAATAAATAAGCAACCTTGATGCCTAGATATTCTCAATAAAAATCCTGTTTCCAGAACTATGTTCCCATCATCTTAAATTTGGG